>OX940930.1:14486331-15736331 GCA_954870645.1 Agrotis clavis
CTTCAAGAGTCTGACAGCTCAAAGGCCAGTCAGTGACGTGCTCATTGTCGGAACGCCCACGGTTTACCTTATTCAAAGTTTGCGGGTTTTTTTCTTTAAATATTCGCTGGAAGTCAGTCGGTAATACTCGGTAATAAGTGTTTTATTTGCCGTATTTTGCGTACATTTTTATGTTTCAGTACTAAATCCTGGAGCTTTGAGGTTTCCAAATATTTTATTTCTATTAAACTTCGTATAAACTCGCTGAATATTCTTCCATAGGATCGTTTTACGAGTAAATGCGAGTGAATATGTATTTTATTTGCTTTATCCCTAACTTTTCCTTGAAAAATTACCAAAATTCTGCGCTAATACCGTTTTATAACGTAAAATTATAGGATACCGTGATAATTTCTTGATGGTTCATCGGTGCCGTGTACTGCAGCCCTCCAATAGAAAATGTTCCAATAGTCATAAAACTAAATTGTGGTTGTAAAATCGTGTAATTAGTGAAACTAATGGTGGTAATCGACTTCCATATGAAAATTACAATCGTAAACTTTTTTCCATCGTAAAGCTTTTAAATGCTTTCATAAAATTTAGTTCTTTTGATTATTTTGGAGAAACGTAATATAATTTATGGGAATAAATAACCAACATTATATTAGGCTTGCGTCAGTTATGTTATCGATTCACTTTGTTCGTATTTCCTTAGGTTAATCGTATGACAAAATATACAAAAGGACAAAAAGTGAGACCATTCTTTCCTCTTGAGTAACCTGATATTGCTCATTCAGTTGTTTTCTGGCTGTTTGGGTATAAGATTACAAGCAATTTATTTCAATATGGCAATCGAATTTACGAACGCACTCGGATTGTTTAAGGAGACCATTTTATAGTCGACAAACTTTTATTTTATTTACTTTTCCTTCCTTTTATTTCAATAAAATATTAAACATATGCACAGGGATGAATTTAATCCTACGTCACCGTAGAATTTAACTTCACATGTCACTGAGATACGGTCCACTAAAATTGTCAAAAGCTATTTAGGATGATTGACCTCAGAATGTCAAAAACCTGTCAATTTGACACTTGATTAGCTATATCGAGTTCATCTTACATGAGCAATGACAGTAATTTAATATTCAACATGGGTAATTATGTCAACGCGCCCAAATACCAGAAAAGTGTGATCAAATTTCAAAGAACCGCGGTATATTTCGAAATTCTTACAAAAAAAAAATGTATAGGAAATATTGTCAGAAATATAATCGAAAAGGGGTGTTGGGCGTGGTCATCTCCAGTCTCTTTGCTTCTGAGACATAAGGTGCTATTTTTTAGGTTCAAAAGTTATGAATACGTTTCTTGTTCAGGTAGGTATGGAGATTTTAATTAAATTCTCTAACCTGACATCCTGTATAGGTATTTGTATGTATCTCTATCTGACAAAATGTAAAAGAAACCCAGAGTAAACCAAATTAAATTTAATGGACCTTAACAAGTTACTTAGCCACTCTTAAAACGACTCTAGCATCGGTACTTTTGCAAGAGCAAAGTTCAGAAAGTTGTCACATCAGACTCGAAACAACTTTTTTCAATAAACATTACCAACTTTAAGTTGTATAACTTCAACAATGGAGGGTCTATCTAAACTCTTAGACCTTTTTGAGATGTTTTTCGAGAATATCGGTTATCCGCACAATTATCGATGGCGGGGCACTGGCGGCCACAAGATTGCAATCTCTAGATAGGTTGGTTTAATCTACAGATTTATGGGTCCAGCTACCACACTTTAATCCGTTTACTTTGAAAAACCAACTCGGATTTTATTTAGCAAAATTCTTGCTTTGTGCTTTTTCTTTGTTTGTTTGAGGTATTTCTGTAAAGGCCCTTAATATGGGGTCGCGGGACTGTCTCATAAGGTAACCGTGTCCCTGGTACGTAAAGGGCTATTGAAGATTCACCGTGAATCACTCAGTACAAACTCTGACAGTCCCTACCGTCCCGCCTTGAGTGGGAGAACTCATTTGATGAGATAGATAGAGATCAACATTCGCGAATACGAATGCAAGTGCGAATATTGACTTTTTAATAAAACGCATGCAAATGATAGATTGGTTTGACATTTCATGTCAGACATATTTAAACCGAACATTGGCCAAGTCCATAATTATAGTTGAATGAATGTCACGAGTGTCACGACTTATAAAAATAATTATAATATATATTTTTTTTGTTTTTCTCTTTATTCTCATATATGCAAAATTATGTAGTAGATTTTTATATAACTTTGTGTAAAATCATCAAATGAGTCCTTCATTTGATGATTTTATCACGGTAAAAAGGAATTTTGTCATTTTTGTTGCGACTCTGTTAATATTTTAATGCAACCGGACTAACAGAAATAGTTCAATTTAGTTGTCTACTTCAAGACTATTCCGTTACATGCAGTTTCCATATTCAAATCATGCATAGTAGCAAATTCAAAAAATATGTGTGTAAAAAGTGTTTAAAAAATATTCGCAAACATTCGCACCGATTTATGCGGATGCGAGTGCGAATGCGAATATCAAAAAACTTGCGAATATTTGCGAATGCGAATATTCGCAACATCACTAGTAGTATACCTACATTTACACACGACCCAGTTATCAGTTACTTAGTGATATTATGGAAAATCAGTATTCCTTTAGTGTGCAATTACAGTTGCAGCGGGGCCCGGGGGTCAGGCAGCGGAGTCCGCTGGCGGGTAACGCTAACGCATAGTTTTTGACTAAGGTGCACCAAGTGCGGGCGGGGCGGATGAGCGGAAAGCTAGTCTGGTTCGTGACCCGCCACCCGCTCCCGCTGCCCGCCCCGCGCCACTGTAGTTGCACACTTACATCTACCATTTTTTTGCCCATAATCCATGGACATGTCTTCTTTCACACGTACCGGCAGAATTAATTTAGATTACATAGGTATTTGGGTAACGCCGGATCCACACGCTGGCCGTGTTTGCCAAACAGAAGGAGACGGCGCTATACTATTGCGTCTTGCTTTCTGGTATAGCGCCGTCTCCTTCTGTTACAAACACGGCCAACGTGTGGATCTGGTGTAAGACGGCACAGTTGACGCAGTGGCTGAGCAATCGGACTGCTGCGCTGCGTGTCGCGGGTTCGATTCCCGCACGGAGCAAATATTTGTATGATCTGCAAGTAGTTGTTCCGGGTCTGGGCGTTTGTGTATGCGAGTTTATATGTTTGTAAACGCACCCACGACACAGGAGAAAATCGTAGTGTGGGGTAACGTTTTGATTTAAAAACAGAAAAAAAAAAACACCTAAGTTTATTCGGAGTACAACACATGAACAACTTTTGTTTTTACACCGATATTCCAGAGAATTTTACTTGAATGATTGATTCCCCTTGCAGGTTCTCCAGATTTTCCTGTCATCATCATCATCAGCCTATAATGTTCCCACTGCTGGGATACAGGCCTCCTCTCTGTGAGAGGGAGTGGGCCATAATCCACCACGCGGGCCCAGTGCGGGTCTGTAGATGTCACATGTCTTCGAATTTTTGGTTCTAGGACATGCCGGTTTCCTCACGATGTTTTCCTTCACCGTTTTGAGAGCAGTGGTGATGAAATAAATTACACAAAGTAATGCGCTTGGCGGGGTTTGAACCCACGACCTACAATTCGTAAGTCGGGACCAATACCACTGGGCCACCACTTGACTGCTCTTGATGTATGATTTTCCTGTAGATGTCACTAATATACTACAGCCGGTACCCATGTTTAGGATTGGCTAGTATTGTTTGTATTCCTTGTAAAGATTAACCAGCAGCCATCAATCCTTTCTCGTCAGTAATTGTTTACCCTTGATTACATGATGTTGACTGACATACCACAATATCTTCCTCTATCTCAATAAGTTCTCATCAAGTTATATCCGCTGTGTATGAAGATGTCAATAGCCTGCTATCCAACTTCGCAAATCAACCTCATATTTTTAATTTATTACTTTAGAAACCGCTGTTCATCAACTTCGCCATACATAGGCTTCTTATGACACCCTCTTATTTGGACATCTTAATGAATGTCACAAATAAAGCCAATCAATATTTACCCATTAGCTTTTAACAAACGAACTCCAATAAAACTATAAATAACTCCGAAATAGAGATACAGACACACCTTGTTTTTTTTTTGTTTAGTTGTGAATAGTTTTTGCGACTTAGGGCTGATTTTTCAATAGTCAGATATCTTTTATCTGAGGAATAAAAATGGCGGTTTGACAGCTTATCTATAGAAAATATGTCAAACTGCTATTTTTATTCCTCAGATAAAAGTTATCTGACTATTAAAAAATCAGCCCTTATACTAGCAATAAAGATTAGTTACACTTCTGCTTTTTATTCCCAAAAAAAATGGGGTTTTGGTCTTTTGATCCCGCTACCAGTTGGTCATATTGAGAAATAGTAGTTTTATAATTAGAAACTTTAACTTTACTGTACACAGAAGCTGTCGGAAAACCTTAGTAAATAAAATAAATAGAAATCAGTTATATAGAACCATGAAATTAAGGTTTATTACGTATTAAGAAAAGAAATATGATCAATATTCCAAAGTAGTATTTTTTAAATTATTTGAAAAAGAGTTAAAGAGTAGAGCAATTAAAGTCAAATAAGAGTATAGCTGTTTTAAAGCATGACAAATAATTAAATTAAATTTAATGGTAAAAAATGATGTTATTGAAAATACGTAAACATAATTAATATGGGACAACTGTTAATGAGTTTGAATATTATATTCAAACAAAATAAATAAATAAATAATATTCCACAATTATCACACAACGCCATCTAGTCCCAAGCTAAGCAGAGCTTGTGTTATGGGTACTATATTAGACAACTGATAAACATACTTATATATTTCTAAATACATAAATATTATAGCTAAATAACACCCAGACACGAAACAAATGATCGTGCTCATCACACAAACATTTGTCCTGGGTGGGCATCGAACCCACGACCACACGGCATAGCAGTCAGGGTCACTAACCACAAGACCAACAGGCCTGTCGGGCCTAAAAATGTTGGGTGGGAAAATCTTGTTTGATGAAGTGACAGAGCTTCTTCCCCATAAGAAAGAGAGTGTTTACGTTTATAGTTATTACGATTAGCGTGCATTGTGTTTATCTGCTTCGTAATATAGAAGCTTAGGCTTATTCCTATTAGAGCTCTATTTGTAAGTAGCGGGAATTTGGCCTAAATTCAACGTGACGAGTGATGTGATGTGGCCATGTGAATGTTTGGGCCGTTTGTAATCAACAAACGGATTTCCGGCTGGTAGTGATTATAAGCTGTAACGGCCCGTTCTTCTGTGACTGAGCGCGGGGCGGAAAGCGATAAGACCAAATGTATAGAATTGTTTGAAATACGCCACGAGATGCCGCCTGTAGCGAATCCGCGCCGCCCGTCCAACCGCTCGCAGCTTATGGGCCTACCTCACGCACAAGCTTCACCACAGTTTTACCTGCGCGATTGGGCGTTCAGTGTTGCCGACACAGATATACATACACCTAGTTAACGCAACAGCAACTCCGTACGCGCCAAAAATCCGTGCTAGTTTGCGTGCGACCAAAAATCGTAAGTGGCCGCGAAGGGGGCACCGTAAGCGGGGGCGTATTTCAATCGATTTGGTTTTCCCATGACTAGTTTTTGTGACGTCATAAAAGGTAGTCAAAAAATGGCTGGTTGCGCGTTAGGTAAGCCCATTCGACCAAAGTCCTGAACGGGCCGTAAACATAGCAAAATCAACCTTAAATTTTCCCACTGCTTTGGCTACAATATAACGGACTGATACTTTAGCCAAAGTAAATCGGATAATCGATTGCCAATCCATATGAAAAAACAGCAAAATAGGTAATGTGAAAAATACGGTTTTTCTGCTTGTAAATGTGACGTAAACAAATGAATCTGTATTTCACACTTTAGGTATGTGAAAACGCCCGTTCCGTTTTATTTACAGTACATACTATTGCAGCTGCATCGCAAATTGCAAGGCCGCAATAAAAGCGCATGGGGGTGTATAAAAACAAAAGCAATAGACGAATGGCAGATCAATAGTGAACGAAAATTACGCTTTTTAGATGAATGCGGGTAGAATTGAAAATGTTTTGTGAAGCTTGCGCTGGATTAGAAGGGAGTGGTTTTATTGAAATACTAGCTCTAGCTACTGGCTTCGCCTGGGTGCACCTCGAAAATGATCTCTTGGAAATGTAATACCGGGTTAGAAACGCCGGAATGTTCAGTAGACGCTATACTAATGTTAGTAAATGGAAAATTAGCTAGTCAATTGTAAAAGATTTTTTACGGTATACAATGGTTAATAATTATTGATTTCGTAACAATAAAATGACTGTCATTGTCATTGCGGTAATATTAGCTACGGTCTACTAGTGTTTCATTAAATTATGAAATAATTGACAAATAATGTTATCACTCTGTAAATTGATTTCAACAATTTTGTGGCGAAGTTTTGTCTGATTGCCGTACAAGAAGATTTTTAATTTTTGATACTTTAACAGTAATTATTTCAACTCTGTCCAATGCTTCAATAAACATACACTCACGAAACTTCTCCAAACAATTTAATTTTCAAAAATACGCCTCCGAGCCAGCTTTTTGCTTAAAAACAAAACACGCACTTGAGGCACTGTGTGGTATAATTCTGATGACTTAATAAGACCCGATGTCCAGAGGTTAACAAGAAAATTACACACGTAAAACATACCTCCTTACAAAGGTACTGAGCAAACAGAATGTCGTAATTATTTTATGTAGAGCAATTTAGTTGTACGAAACAAAAACGCCGCTTATGATCCTAAATTACAAGCGAAAAAGTTGGACATTTCGCGTCCGTCGTGTTCAAATGTTTTGCTTTTCTCCTCAACATGTTATATCGTTTTTAAGAAAATAAGACACGAAAAATGTGGACTTCCCAGGAGCATCAAGCAATCTTAGGCATTCTGTTAGGTACGTAAAGTCTTGATCTTTGTAAAGCAACAGTTTTTTCTCGATAGATTTTTAAACTGTAAAACAGAACTTTTACTACATAAGTATATGAATCATATTCTATTGACTCTACAACGGCGGTATTACATAATATACAATACTCTTAATATAAATAATTATGATACCTAAGTTACAATAACCATGTGAAATGCTGTTGACTATTGAACATGTGCCGTTATCAGCACCAATTTATCGTTTTAAATGATTATATAATAAAAATATGCAGAGAAGCGTGGGTTTTAAAACATAATTTCAATTATACTACTGCATTTTGCAATTATGCACAGTTAAAATATGAGTAACTACTTAATTTTAATATGGGAAGTAGTACTAACCATACGGTATAACTTGCATAGAAATGAAACACCCAGTTTAAACACTAAAATAATACCGTATAATTATATAGGAGTCATTACTAATAATTTTAAAGTAAAATGACTTAGTTAATTGACTTCAAGTCTTGCAAAAAGTAAATTACAGTGATGTTCAAAGTTACAGCTTTTCTGTCCTGTAAATATCTATAATTAGACTCTTAAAAGCATGCATGCATTTACATTAACAGTTTAAGTTTATTTATTTATTCTAAATACAACATAAGGTTTCTTTTTTTGCAGTTATTAAAAAAAAACTAACAATACTTTGACTACTTTAGCCAAAGTAAAACTTGGGATTAGGTTTCGTATTAATACAATCTTTTTTTTCCAAACGCTTGTGACTCGTGGCTTAGTTATAATAAACATAGGAAATCTCAAACAAGGATTTGTCTTATTTCTTTCATAAATCTAGAAAATTGTGAATACAATTAGGTATTGTAGTAAAAAAATACTTCGCAGAAACCAATTGACGATCTTGACTTTCCTTTATTTTTTCAATTATCAGTACCATTATCTCAAACAAACCAATGAAATCAAAGGGACAAGTTATTTCCCTTGTAGACCTAATAATAGATTCAAATAAATTGAAGAAATGATAATTATTTTTCATCCAATCCAATGCCTGTCGTCTTCGATTCGTCGGTATAATTATTTTCTTCCGCTTAACTAGCGTTGAACAAAGACAATCTGACAACGTGGGTACAGTTCCTTCGACCCGAAGCGTCGTCCCGTGAAATTGACAGATGTTCAAAATAATAACAGAAAGTTACAGTCCAACGGGTACGGCTGAACGTAATTGGGTTGCCAATGGCCTCAAATCAATTTTGGAATAACAAAAATCAACGAACAAAAGTTTTAAAATACGAACATTGAAATTCCGTGATTGGAAAATAACAGAATTATGCCACTCACCTTGTTGTTTCATCTGTCAAGTCCTAAGTTTGAACAATCGAAGTATTTTTTTCTGATAGGTTGTTTTAGCAGGAAGTTGGACGGATTGAAATACTGATCCAGTAGGTTTATCTGATTTAATAGTAAGGAAATGTTGAGAAAGTCTCTAAGTAAATAATTCCTATAAATTCCGATCTTAATATCAAAGGAAACAAACAAAAAGTAATATTAGCAGAGCATGGTTTCGATCCACGGACCTCTGGGTTATGGGCCCAGCACGCTTCCACTGCGCCACTCTGCTTACAAGATATTGCAATGAAATACTAATCCAGTAGAAATATCTGGTGTAACAGTACGAAAATGTCGACTCGTCTCTAGTAACTTATAATTCCAACATGAATACCAAAGAAAATAAACAAAAAGAATTGTTAGCAAAGCATGGTTTCGATCCACGGACCTCTGGGTTATGGGCCCAGCACGCTTCCACTGCGACACTCTGCTAAGATAGTACTTGAAATATTGCTGCAATATAAATATGTGATAAATTATTTAGCGTCAGCTTCAGCAAAAGCGTAACGTAGGTAATAAGTATTATTATTATTTGTCAGATTAGGACGCTGTCACTATGGCTATTTTATTTGCTAGCAAATGTAATAATTCGAATCCAAACCTGTGAAAAGTCATAGATAGATTTGATTCTATTTTCTCTGTAATATTCCGTTAACTCTTAAACATGGGTATGCGGGCAGCGAGTAAAGGGCAACTCGCTGCCCGACCATGGACCATGCCCGGGTCGACGGCGCGTTGTGTCCCACGCGCGCTTCAAAGAGCGTCAGCATAATGACGGGGCCCCCCTCTCAGAGGGCCAAAGCCTGCCGGGGTCGCGGGATTATTTCCTTACCGTGACCCCGGAACATAAAGGGCTATTGAAGGACACCGTGGATTTTAGTCAGTAGAAGTCTGACAGTCCCTCCCGCCCTGCCCGGGGTGGGAGGACTCATTTGATGATTTTGCCACGTAAAAAAAAAAAAACTCTTAAACATACAGAGCAAGTGAAAGAAACAATTAAATAACTTCCAGCTTCGTATAGTATTTAAAACAATAAATAAGATAAGCTATCTGTTCTAGGCTCGCATAATATGGCAAAGTTCCAAAGTAACCGAGCTGAACCAAGATTCCGTAACTTGAAAGTTTTTCGTAACGAAACGCTGAAACATGCTAGCTTGTAACCCAGAGGTATGTGAAACGCAATCACGTACTGCTAATATTGTATCTTGTATGTTGGCAAAAATAATATATTCCAAGCAAAAGGTAATATCGGTTAGGGAGAAAGGACGTTATTGTTACTGTTATCTCTTGATTTGCGATTATTTTCCTTTCTTGTAATTTAGTTCACGTGTATCGAAACAAAGCTTTATTTGTAAAAATGTCGTACTGAAACTATGATGAATTACAGGAGACGAAATTCACACTGTTAGCATATAAGCAGAGTGGCGCAGTGGAAGCGTGCTGGGCCCATAACCCAGAGGTCCGTGGATCGAAACCATGCTCTGCTAAGAATACTTTTTGTTTATTTTCTTTGGTATTTCATATTGGAATTAGTTACTAGAGACGTCTCAACATTTTCTTACTATTACACCAGATATTTCTACTGGATCAGTATTTCATTGCAATATGTTGTAAGCAGAGTGGCGCAGTGGAAACGTGCTGGGCCCATAACCCAGAGGTCCGTGGATCGAAACCACGCTCTGCTAGTATTACTTTTTGCTAAAGCTAATGATTTATTTTTGTTATTTTTGCTTGTTTACCGTCGTTGAACAATTTGTTTTGTTGTATTTTTTTAGCATTTCGGAACTTCCTTTTTATGGGTGTGCCGATTTAATGACAAGGTAAGTACAAAGGCAAAAAAAACAGGCATTAACATTACCAACCAAATAACTCTAAAATTTGTTAAACAAATGCCTACCTTTTTAAAACCAAAAAGTTTGTCTAAAAATAAATACCGTTTTCAGTTTATTTAAACTACCATCCAAATATATAGTTCATGAATATGAATAACTAAGAGACATTATTTTTTTAGTGTCGGCTAAAGTCACAGGCCAGTTTTTCAACCGACCATTATTTTATATTATGGAACCAATTTTATTAGGGCAACAGAAGGTATCGGCAATTTTATTAGACTAGTACAACAATAGTTTATGTCTCTCAGGGTTGTTTGAATAGGATGACGTAATAAAATTCAAGGAAGTTAAAGATACTGCGGCGATACGATGGTTTGTTTGTGCATTTTATTGTATTGCCCATGATTCCGGCAAGTCGGTTTTTGCGTGGCAAAAGCCGCCATATTACGTCAGTGGGGCATCATTATTGAATCGTCTACGTTGCGACCACCCGCGTGGGACACACGGCCCTGCACTTGGAAGCACTTGTGTGTCAGGTCGCCCCTTAGTTGTAAGAATTTTGCAAAAAAATGCGACAGGATTGGCAGAAATAGGTTAAGAGGTCTGTGTGGTTTCGATGCTATTATTACCTATCTATTTTGTTTATATTGTTAAATGATAAATTATGATGAAATTACGATTATTTCGGTATGTTAGTGATAAAATAATAAAAGAATTTGTAATTGTTACAAAAAATATTGAAGTACCTAACGGAACAGTCCATTTATGTAGCGCCATCACAGAGACCAAAACAATAGACTGCCATTCCCAATATCTTTTGTTCAGAACCGTTCGAATTGTGCCAAATACGAACACGTCTCTTTACGTGATCCTAATTTTAATCGTTCACAACAAGAATAAAACTTTTCCTTTCGCTTGAATTCTCTTAATTATTTCATTGTGAGGTCCACCTTGTGTGTTCACGATCGATCTAGTCGGTGGTCAGTCGATTCTGCTAACAATTAGTTAAAAATCAATTCGAAGTATGTAATGCTCGCAGGCCGCACATCCAGTGATCCTCTGCCATATTCGTTGGTGGCCGCCGCCGGGACTATTCCAAATATTTCACAAATTGCAAGATTGTTCGAAGCGCCACGACATCACGACGCGATACGGCGACGAACCATGGAAATGTCAAAGATCGATCGTTTAGCGATACGATAAGTTTTTGCTTTCTGATAGAATATCGCAGCCCTGCAAAATTACCAAGATTTTGCCGCAAAAAGAAACAAATTTTAGTCAGAAAGTTTTAATTTAGGTGCTCCAGTTTCTTTCTGAAAATTTATCTAATAAAGATTTCGACCCATTTTCATTAGAACAACCGGTTTTTGTCGGAAATTAAACAACTAATTTCACCTTACAAGTGGAGTCCTCTCTAAACTTTCTGAGAACATAATTAATGAATTTCCTTGGAAACTTTGCTCAAACGTTTCATTAAAGGCACGTGCACAAAAACTCGAATTAATAGTTTTGTTTTTGCGCTTTATGAGTAAGTGAATTTAAGACTGAGCTTATAGCAATTCTTTCAAGGAAAATGTAAAATGTTACTCACCTTGACATGAATACGTAAGTTTCTGTGCTTTTAAATTCAGTGTGTTTCTGGTACTTTTGTATTCCCAAGTAACACAAACGTGTCTAGAAACGTACTACTAGATAGCTTATAGAATTAAATTGAATTGTCTACCATAAGAATAAAATATCTATAAGCAATCTTCTAGAACGCTTATAGACAGAGTTTAGTAAAAGTGGGCACATTCTTGTACCCTCTCTTAAGAATGAGTTAAGAAAACATGACTAGATAGAGTTAAGATCAAATTGACTTAAGAGATGTTTCTAGTGTCTCTCTAAACCGCTTATAGACCGCACGTTTATCTAGTAGCGTACTAGTAGATAGTTTATAGATAGAGTTAAGACCTTTAAAGGAATCATTGATCGTCAAGTTTTAAAACCAAATGATCCTAAGACTAACAACTTTAAGTAACATTTTACTAGTGATGCTTAATGGCGTGGAACTTACAAGAGTTATTTTACTTAATAATATTTGCATCATGGCGTAACAAATTTATTACTTTTTATTAATTTGTGTTTTAATAATGGGTAAATAAGCAAATCAATATGCGATTGAAATTCTATCGTTGAATATTATGTAAAACTCTTGTAAAATAAGAGCGCCCGCTGTAAATGTAAGATTTAACAATTTTTTTTCAAAATATGAATATTATTTGGTATAAGCAAATTTTCGAATTTACATTTTAATGCTTAAAATACTCATTTTATTTAAAATATAGTAATTTAAAACATATCAAATGTCTAATTAGACATAATTTAATGATAAAAACATTAAAATACGTAACGAAAATTATTTGAAGCAAAAAATAGGCAATAAAAATGGCGTCCAGATAAAATTCACTAGAAAACCGATTTCTATAGAACAAACAGTCTAGAGATTTTTTTTGTAGTATGGCTCTAGAATAATTTTACTTACTACAAACTAAACTATCTAGTGAGAGAATAAACAGATTTAAGAGTGGTTTAAAATTATCTAGTAACTGTCACTCTGTATTCCTTTTTATCTTGTCACAGTATTTCTAGACGTTCTTCAGTGAATAGGTAATTTCATGTGTTGTGAATGTAAGACCATTTTATGCAGTAACAAACCAATATAATTAATCAATACAAGACGGTTCCCGAGTAAAAAGTATTTCTGATTTATTTAAGTATAAACAATGTGAGAAATAATAATTATAATTGTAATTACATTAATACCCTTTCATTTGATACACAACAACAGCCAGTCCGCCATCTTGAATTTAAGTATCCTGACTATTTTTTTCGTATTCCTGACAGCAAACCTTTTCATTTGATACGCATATCATGGGGGTGGATTTTAAATAGCCTGTGCGCCATATTGGATTTAAGTCACGTGACAATTTTTTTTCGTATTCTTGACAGCAAACCCTTTCATTTGATACCCACATCATTGGGGTGGATTTCAAACAGCCAGTCCGCCATCTTGAATTTAAGTCACGTGACTATTTTTTCGTATTCCTGACAGCAAACCTTTTTATTTGATACCCATACCCATATCATAGGGGTGAATTTCAAACAGCCAGTCCACCATCTTGAATTTAAGTCACGTGACCATTTTTTTCGTATCCCTGACAGCAAACCCTTTCATTTGATACCCATATTATGGGGGTGTATTTTAAATAGCCTGTCCGCCATATTGGATTTAACTCATGTGATTTTTTTTTCGTACTCTTGACACCAAACCTTTTCATTTTTGATACCAATATAACATCAACAATTTTCTACGTTTTGGAGGAAGTTACTAGGAAGTTTTGATTCTTCTTCGGTCGACTCTTCATCATTTTTCTTTCTTTTTAAATACTTGCGGATTTTTCGACGAAAACCACCAGATCTTTTAATTTGTTTCATCTTCTTCATTGCATAAACTCATCCAATTTAAATTTCTAGTGCAAATGCACTTAACTAAGCCACTTTTAAGGATAAAAACTCTAAAAACACGACTTCTCTATCAGTTTTCTAGACAAACTTAAAAATATCTAGTAAAGTATTTTATCTAGACTGAAGTATCTATAGAAAAAAAAGATAAGAGTACCATTAGCTAAAATAGAATATCTGTAGAAAGTTTTGTCTTCAAATATATCGTTTTATCTATTAAACTACTTCAAAATAGGTACCTTTAGGCTTTTTTAACTATTTCTAGAGCATTTTATCTAGAAACATTCGTTAATAACTATAAACGTACTTAAAATAAGTGTTCTATAGAACAAACGCTCTTAAAATAATAAAGCTTTAGATAAAAAACTCTATAAGATTAAATGTTCTTTAACAAACCCATTTTTAGAAAGCCCGTATCTAAAGATTAACCCTGAATAGACAGTCTATAGACAGATTGGTTTTAAAACTTCCAGACTGTGTTACTTGGGTTTTCAGTACAGGAAGTCAGCTTACAGAATAAGCAGTTTAAAAACAGTGCCAATAATCATGAGGCTGCTAGGTAAATATTAAATAATTATTATGTTACTCTGTTTGCTAGATCTTACAACAATATTACAAAGTCAACCGAATGATTCTATAGGGGGAGAACAACATATTACGCACATTACGCAACCAAAAATAGTTAGAACCGAACAAGATCTTAGCATAATCTCCCACATGCGATACACAAATACAGTTCGCAATAAATAACAAAAAGATCCAGGACTGATGCCTGCACTTGTCTACTGCTCAAGATTCCGACCACAGCTTCATTACAGCGGCTAAATAATGACTTCTGATGGAAGTTTTCAATAGTCCCGGCTTGGAATAAATCAAATAACTCCGTTGGATTCGCTGTCGTTGGCAAATGTGTCTTCATTCATGACGGTAGGACGAGGGATTAGAATGGTATGGAGATGAAAAGGGTGGCGAAGATTTTAGTCGTTCAGCTGGTGTGTCTGTGGAAATCTATTTTTATTTTCTTCTTGAACCGTACTTACCTGGATAAAATACAAAAATAGATAATGCCTAAGTAAAAAGCTGAGTAACTACAAAAATAGAAATATACCTAAGCGAGTAAGTGTGTACTTATAGGTACGAAAAACAAAACAAAAGATATTTTCTTAGAAAAAATGTTAACGACAGTATTAAGTCATGAAATTCAAGCCTATACCCGAGACCTCAAAAAAACTAGCTTCAACTTTTTCCCCGCGTATCTATAACATCAATCTGTAATACAAGTCATGAAAAATACATAGCGTCGCTTCTTTTCTAAAGTTTCCAGTCATTGTAACAACTCCACGGACATTTTTTCCATGACAGACATGGACAGGTTCGGGCAAAAATAGTCTGGACTGTGATCGGGTACGTACCACGGGACAATACATTCATTATTGAGACGCGAGTGGGCACAGCTGCCCGAGTCACTACTACGGACACGCGGCTCGAAGCTAGGATATTAAAGTTCGCCAATTTGATTGTATAACTTCATGTGATAATCATTAATAAACGTTTATACTATCTACAATTTTCTTTACACAGGTATAAAAATACTTGTGTAAAGAGTCTGTTAAATATAAATCATATAAGCTTCTTCCCGCGGTTTCTTCCGTGTTAATTTTGAATAATTATAACAATCTTTTTTTTTCTTTTTTTCTCTCATTTTTTTTTTGGATGAATGATGATGGTTTGGGCGTGAAAAAACAACAAACAAACTTACTTTTGCATTTACAATAATTTAGTTAGGATTAGGATAGGGGTCCGTCGGTGTTGCGAGCAGAATCGAAGCCTCCAGAGACAGAAACCTCCTATGTCCTCAGTTAGTTCGAGGTCACCGTCTATTGGAAATTTTTCATCGAAATCTATTCAGCCGTCATGGAGTAAAAAAGTTAACAGGCAGGCATACAGAGTTCGTATTTATAATATTAGTATACGGAATAACTACTGGAGATATACTTACAGAAAAATGCTGCTGAAAATACTTAGGTAGGTATTAAACTTCGTTAATGAAACCTTACAAATACTTCGACGTGGTTATTAGGTTAGTGTGGTTACTTAACTTTGTGTACTAGTCAATTTTCCTCGCTTTAGGTAAATATTACTTCTACGTGTAGTGTGAATTATTAATATTTGGATTATAATGAAAATATTGTTTATCTAAAAGATTATCTCCACACCAAACCTGGTTTATTTTATTTGTAAGATAGAAAGCTGCTTTTGACAGCTTTTTATCAAAATAAGACCATCGTGTAAAGTATTTAGTAACTTGTATACTATCGTAAGAACTTCAAGGAACCTTGATTATGTATTTTTTTATATATGAGATGGATTTGCAATTTACTCTAGTTTACTAGGCCAGAAGAGACAGAGTCAACGATGGACTTAGCTTAATAACCAGAAGAAAAAATTGTATTAAACGAATATTTAAGAGAGGGAATTAGAAAAGCAGAAAAACATAAAATTGATCAAACTACTGTGAATTGAATAAACATAAATAAGTAAAGTAAAAAATTTAGCCTTATCTCAATAAATTTCTCTTACAAAAATGAAAACCTAAACATAGCCTCATAACATCTGAAACATTTCTTTATACCTCGCAATAGTGGTGCCATGGAACGTCATTCTATCGGCAAGCGATCCCAGGGCAAAACGAAATAAAAGATCACCGTTTCCCGACGAAAATAGTATTGGACTCTATTCAAAACTCTTTGGAATTATTCTACTATGTATTTGTTGCCATCGTCCATTCAGTAAGTCAACGCGCCTCAGTAATTTGTTACTACAAGTATTCGACAGTTATGAGACGAATATAAATTTTTAACGTTACGTGGAGTTGGTGTATGTTTACATTAAATCCACTGGAACGCCAATGGTCTAAGTTATTTATTACAGGTATTAATTTTGATGATTTGAAGCAAGCATTTTAATATGCCGGCTATTTGTAGACACTTAACCACGAAATGCTTAGACATATTGAATGCGATTGAATGGTCATGTTTATTAGTTTACAAAGCGGAGAATCCTATTGAGAATTTTATTGTTATTCTACAAGTTGGATAGTGATATTTAAGTTATTCATTTGCTCCATATAAATAGATGAGAAATGTTTGAATGGAAGCCCAGAATAAATACCAAAGATTGAATGCGGGATTACAGCATTGCCTTTGAAATCTAGGGATAAGTTCGGTATAAGTATAACAATCTTCGAGCCATTAAATAGGTCCAAGTAATAGTCAAAAAGAGAAAAGATTTAGTTTGTGTACCTACGACGAACATTTAGTTTATTAAAGATTTTATCTAAGAATACAAAGTAAACATCTAATACTGGTTTAATTACGTCTGTTTATCCTTTTATGTCTAAAGAACTAGAAATTAAATAAAACAAACCAAGAAATACTCCATTCTCGTCTCTTTAGACTGACTGGAAACAATAGCCCAAGATCACCTATCTGCTTGATTGAAAAAAAATGTATTTTAAATATCCGAAGCCAGATAACGTAGCTTTTACGATGGCGTTCCACTACGTCCTGTTTTTCTCAAGCAATACGTTATTTTAAGAAAACAACAACAAAGACAGTAAGAAAGTGAAAAAAGAAGCGCAGTCGAAGTCGTGCCTTCGATGTTATGTCCAGGCAGGGCACCACTGACATTCTACACATTAATTACGAACCAAAGGCAGACCACAAACGTTAAACAAAAGGTAATACACTCCGCACTTAATCTGATTCGTATTATTGCAGTCGTAACGCAACATTCCCCTGGATTTATTACAAAAGAGCTGTTAAGAACGTTTTCTACTGAAGACGGCATCGGACCTTTGGATCAGCAAAATGAAGCGTTAGAATGTTTTAAACGAAACATGATTTATCGAGGCGGCCCGTGGTTTAAGAGCAAGCATTCGCTTTGATGCTTACGCGAAATGCAGCTTCGTGCAAAATGGTATTCTAGTTTCACACGCAACAAATGTGCTCATTATCTGATGAACTTTGTGGAGCGGCGCGTTCGACGCGTAGACTAGGTAGTTATGCAGATATGGGTATTAATACCTATAACTGTTGTTTAAAAAATAATAGCAAGCTGGCCACATGGATCGATCTACAAGGTTAAGGCGCGCTTGAGTTTCCTGTATGCTTAGGAAATCACACTAGTCAGGACCAAGCTGTTAATTGTATTTTGACAGTTGACCGTCGGGAGTGGTTCGTAAGTCATCAAAGTTACCAAGTTCTAACTGAGCTCTAACCGAGTTCTAACTGTTATGGAGATCAGATATGCAATCCCTCCATGTAAAAAGCTGAAAGCAGTTTCACTTTCAAGAGAAAAGTACGAAACCTCTATATGTCAGAGTAAATTAGCTCTCAATCAAAAAGAATTGAGTCATGTCATAAATTATTAGGTTTTTCTTTCTATTTAAGTATTTAGTTTGTTACAATATTGTTTAGTTTATTTTATTTGTAGATTTATGTAATAGTATTATTTTTTTAGTTTGTATAGCTTTTTTTTTAAATTTACTTTTACTAGTTTTTATTTATTTTTTGTACCCTACCACAGTGTTGTTTTACACCCAAAGCTTGACTGCTAGAGAATGCCTTGTGGCATTAAGTCCGCCTATATACCATTGATTTGTACATGAAGTATAAATAAATAAATAAAGTAGGGGAAGGGGGGGCATGACGGGGACGCGAGGTAAGACGGGGTCACGTACACATACAAGAAACTAGACTCTTGCGAACAGAAAGCAATAAGCCAGTATGAAGCCATACTCGATCAACCGTCAGCGCGACAGAAACAGTGATGGGAGTGCACGCGTTTATTGTTTACAAACAAAAATCACGTTGAGTGTCTCGTCGATCTAATTTTACGCAGTTAAAAACGTCTTTACTGTAAGGCAAATATGACTACCCAATTTATGTGTTTTCTCGTAGGTGGTTGTTAGTGTTGTTTACTTTGTTGAGGTATAGTTGGACAAAAGTTCAGACAATTATATTTTTTTTGAGAAATTATTTTTCTCTAAATCAGCCTTTGGGGCAAGACGGGGTATTGGGTATGGGGTAAGATGGGGTATAGGGGATCCTCGATCCTCGGCTCAAAAAAAAATGCTAAGAAGAAACAAAAGACCAGTTGTAGCCAAAACGAAAAATGATGATGATGAAGATACAATTTGTCTCTATTGTAATGATGAAAATCATAGTTTTCTGAAATAATCCGAAGGTTGGGTAGGCTGCCAGCTTTGTGGACGTTGTGCTCACAATTAATGGTTGTGCTGGTGTGGATGATGACAACACCCAAGAAATTCATATTTGTATTTATTGTGATAATAATTAGCTTACCCCATCTTGCCCAATTTTCATTACCCCATCTTATCCCATGGTAAGGGGCAAGACGGTTTTCCGAAAGGTCTTATTAAATAATTTATTAAAAAAAAATGCTATAATAATATGTTGATCTCCCAAAGATTATGCCAAATTGTAGTTAGGTTAATAAGACATTGTGCCATAAATAAATAAGCATAATAAACGTAATAATTATACTGTATTTTTTGTATTTTCCTTAGATACCCCATCATGCCCCCCCTTCCCCTAAAACACTGTTATTCACCTAGATCCGGTAGGACTAAAAGCTAACGCTCATGTAGCCGGAAAAACCTGCCTATCTTGGCAAGTTTATGGAATGAATCATCATCTGCTTGGCATTGTAGTTCAGTAAAAATCCAATAAAATAACTATCTACATACAAAAAACTGCACTCAAAGTTTACAAGACGATCCTGCCTTAAAGACATTCCTTTGACGACAGAGTTTGCCAAGTCACTTCTTGTGAAGCTAGGTAAATGAATTACTTCCATCGGCTAGTCCTTGGAAAGTGATGAGATTCTGAGAAAAAAAAGTTTTAATGACAACGTCTTGAAAACGAAAAATGAAAGGATTTTTTTCATTTGCAGATGTATTAAAGAAAGAAGAATTACTAAAGTTTTAACTTTATAGGATTAAAGTTAGTGAAACTTTAGTTATTCTTCTTTCTTCAGCTCTTCTGCGAATGCTATCAAGAGATATTTTAAACTTCACGTCATTACGAACTTTTTATACAAACTTTCTAGAGCTCAATTTAAATATTGGTAACAAAAGGGATACCTGCAATCGAATGATTGATAAGAGCCTTAAGTTGACCGTCATCAACATCACACCCTTTTCTTGTCTCATCGACAAAAAAGTTAGCTCACTTTAGTTATTCTTCTTTCTTCAGCTCTTCTGCGAATGATATATCAAGAGATATTTTAAACTTCACGTCATTACGAACTTTTAATACACGCATTCTAGAGCTCAATTTAAATATTGGTAACAAAAGGAATACCTGCAATCGAATGATTGATAAGAGCCTTAAGTTGACCATAATCAGCATCACCTTTTCTTATCTCATCGACAAAAAAGTTGGCTCACAGATTAATCACGAAACCTAACCCCCAATCTCCAAATAAACCGAACAACAAAGTCAATAAAGGATGCAACAAAAACGTCCATACATAACGCTCGTAAATCGTTGTTCACCTCTGGGCTTTGTTACTCTGTGTCCCCTGCGTGTCGTCGTGGTTCGACTGTTCGATCCCGATCACATCGTATATGGGAGCTTCGATGCTCTGTGGCTCTCCCTGATATCATTAATGCACAACGGGAGATTGTGTTGCGCAATCAAACTTAATTACCACTGCAATAACTGGATAACGGTACGTTGCGAAAAAGTATCGGAAAAATTCGATTCTTAGACGCCTTTGTTTTCTTAATTTAGTTCAGAAAATTGCTTAGCCTTAATAAAACCAGACGATTGCGTTTTAGTTAACAAAGGAATAATATCTAGCAATTTTAATAACAACTGTTCCACTTCCAGCCCATTTTCCATGTATTTTTCAAGCTTGCGTTCAAATAATGAAGGTTTGCAAATTCTAATTTGTGTAAACTGCTCGGAGGCAGTTAGAATTAGATCTTGGGCGATTTTAAAACTCACTTCTCTATAATAATGCTCAGCTGAGCATAACATGCTCTTCGAATGGAAATTGTGCCGAATTACGTAAATTATCTCAAATTATCGTCTGACTCGGTTACTGTGGAAGCTACCCATCATCAGTGGGCAGCATTAAGGCCTGCCTCGAGGCAACCCGTCGCGTGACAGCAGCGAAATATTAATAATTATGATAAGTAATTACGGTCGATCAGATCCTTACGCGAGCACGATTCTTATTTTATGCAAATAAGGTTTAATTTGCCAAAAATTAAAACCGAGTTTTTTATGTTACGGGGAATTCTTAAGCGATTTTAAATTGTGCTATGAGTTTTGTTCTGAGACTGTTATTTCTTGGGAGAATGTTTACAAACAACATTCAACAGGAAATTGGAAATTTTAGAAAGCGCAGGCCTCTTTTAAATACCAACTTTATTTTGTATATAAAACTTTTGGTTACGTAACTACAGCTGTCAAAATATATTTTATCAATACCACGTTTTCACACTGACTTACGCATAAATTGTATCAGCTTATTACGGTATTAATTTCCACATCATACGTTCATATTATAATACATATTCTTCGAACTTTAACAATACTGGTGTAATTTACAGAATGCGCATTCCCATAAAATCATATTCCTATCTAGAAACCAAACGGGTTGAAACAGAAAACTTCCTAAGAAATCAAAATAAAGTGTAATGAATATCGAAACTCGTATAATGCTTACGATAGATACTTACCTCTTTAATACGATATCTAATATTTTTATTTGTGTGGTCTAAACGTCACTATGTGACGAAGATTTACTTACAACGCGCCCGCCGCACGAGGATTATGGACCCATCTCAAATTTTAAAAGAGAAAAAGTTTAATGTAAAGATCACTGACAAATTTGTAACAGAACAATGAATCGGATATTAAAGTATCCTCTTTCATGACACGGGCGAGCGGATGGGTAGGTTAGGCTGGGGTCACACTGACATGAGAGACAGAAATATTTAAGAATATTTATGAAATCCTTGCGTAGCATGCTGAAGAACAATATTCAACTCTTTCAGTAAACAATCCTTGCAAATACTTAGTAAGTACCGCTTCTTTTATTTGTTTCGATAGACTTAAAGATAATATTTTACTGCCTGTAGACCTTAATCTAAGAGTTGAATTTACCTTGTCGTGTACCTTTAAAGCTTTGCCAAAGTAGTACAAAGCACGTACAAAACGTGCGTGACATCTAGTAGTCTCCAGCAAGATTACAGTCGTTGTGGAATAACTTAGCTGCGCTGAACTATCGACGGCGTCCTTCGACCTACGCTCGCCGCATCGCTCATCGCTCCGCTTAATGCGCTGCGCTCACGCGACGCGACCGCTTGCGAACCTCTCGGTGGTGTTAAATGTATCCGCCTGCTTGTATCAGGTTACCGTACCAAAGGCGTGGGCATTGACATGTCCAACTTGTTTTGTTTTGTTCACTCGACCATCATAAAGGTTGACTTTCTACGCGCATCGACGTGACGTCCCCGCCGGTTGAATTACTTTAAACTTTATAGGAGACGCTTGTCAAATGTCACGTTGAAGCACTGTTGCCCCGTTACGAGACGCCGTGAACAGTAAACGCCGTGTTGTATCGGGAAACTAGTCATATTATGATCACGTTATTCAAAATCGAGCACGCATTAAACCAATTCAAGCGACAAAAATTGATGTTAAATTGGATCGGTTCATTTTGTGTCGAAATAATTAAATTTCGTGTTGGCACTAAATTATTTATTCGCACATTCGAATTAATGTAGTCGTAATTTCTGGGCGCATCGGAATTATTTATTTCTGCGTAAAATGTCACTCCGTTGAAAAATAATTACGGTTGTGTTTGGTTCGCATCATGCTGTGCCGACACGGCCCTTCAACGGATTATTAAGATGTTCAAGTGCAGTGCGCATTTAGCGGGTTGTCTCTCATTGTTGTCGGACGAAGATATGCCAACTGATAATCGGAATGACCGAACCCGGAGCGACGACTCATTTAATGCTTGTCGATTTGAATGCGAGGGAATATCACAGGGTCATAATTAATATTTGTACTTCTTCTTTACAAGATTTTTATCGAACGGAATGAATAATTTTTACGATTAAAAACGTGCAGCTAGAGAGGTAAAAAGTGCCTCCGATCTCATGGACGCTTCATAAATCTTCATAGGTGCTTCACAGTAATTACAGCGGATAATATTCAGCAAAGCACGTCTTTTATCCTTCGCCTTGATCACTTTGATCAATTTTATAGCTCGAATTATAATTTTAAGCGCTTTCTTATATACTGGAGTTATGATTATATTTTAATGGCGTCATAAATATCTAATGTTTTCATACCACCATGCATCATTTATGAGCTTTGCTATCCATTAAGGGCAAGGAACTTTTAGTTGCAACAAAACGCCACCACGCGGCGCCACAATTGCGTGAGACCATTCTGTTACTTGGACAATGATTATTTTACTTTTATTTCTCAGCTCTATTAAAACGAAATAAGGTTGAAAATTTGTTGGAGTGAGTATGAAAATATTGTAACGCAAAGTACACTAAGCACCACACTTGAATACATATTCGGTTATTATGTTGATAAAAACTGTCGCAACATGGTTGGAACTAAGTCGGGACACGGAGGGAATACATTTGAGAGCCCGTTACATGTGACAGAGAACATTGTGATGATGTCATTTGCCAACGTAATGTCCTAATTATGTCCAATATATTCTAAGTACACGTTCTATAAAAGAATTTAAAGTTTCAAACCTACGACTAGATGCAAATGAAATTGAATTTAAACGCTCTATTTTAACATAAATATTATAAAATGGTGGCTCATTTAACTGTAAAAAATGGCCCTAGAATGTTAAATGGATTTGTTAATATAAACAATCGTTGTCAACTTTGAACAAGAATATGACAAAACTGAAACTACCCATGAAATGAAAAATACCCTCCCCTGTTCTCAAAAACATTATTCAAACAAAATAGCAAGTCGACAAACGTGAAAAGTTTTCAGTCTCCAATTTGAAAATCAAAACAAAAAACAATCTGGAGTCCATAGTCTCATACATCAACCTGAACAAAGAGACTAACAAATTGATATGGCAAAGGATAAAAATGCTGCATCAACTCTAAACCGTACCCCCCTTTATGAAATCCACTGCTTACTTATTCAATAAACGTTTACAGTGTGGGAACGAAATATAACCCACTTTGTTCTGAAGAAACTACAGCTATTTGTCAATGTGCATCCGTATTCTGGGAATTTAGTTTGAATTTTATGCGTGGAGGCTTTTTATTTACTCCCTTGGGTATTTTTGAGCTGTTTACATGCGTTACATGTAGCTTGTATACGAGTAAGTGCATCAACGTGACACACACTTGAGATTTTGGGAACCGTTTTCAAGTTATTAGGATTGAATATATTAATGTGTGTGATATTAAATAGTCTTAATTAATAATAACATTATCTGATAAGTAAAGAAAGAAAGAAAGAAACCATTTATTTGCTGATAATGTAGGTATACATATAAGTTGGAATAATTGTGAATTGTCCCGATACATTTTGCCTTACGGCATGCAAAAAGTTACATTTGAATTTAGTTATTATAATTACAATTAAATAATAAAGTTAGATCCAAATCAAGTAATAAAACATAAAAGTAATACAATTATTAAAAACGTAGGTTAAAATTTGAAACAGAGCAGCAAATAATATTAACAAAAACAAATGAATCAAATATAAAACTTTCGCATACAATGTAGAACATAACGTCATAATCATAGAGTAAAATAATAAAAGCAATGTCATTATTATATTTGATGTCAGAATATGTGAAGTCAAGTTATATAGTTTCAATGTCGACATGGTTATTATAATATTACAAGCAGCAGTCATTATATAAATTATAATCATTCGAAATTTCATTATGTATTTTTGTCATCTAAGAATTCTTTAATTGAATAAAAGCATTTCTCCAGCAATAGTTTAGATAATTGTTTTTTAAACATGTTTATTGGTAGATCTTTCAGATTATCAGGCAATTTATTATATATAAGCGGTCCCATGGAAAGTATGTTATTTTTTAATAAAGCTGTTTTATGACCTCCTGTGTGCAATTTGTTTTTATACTGCGATCTTATTGGTATTGTGCGTTGTCTTAGGTCAATCATAGAGGTAAATAAGTGTTTATTTAATCTAACGAAAAGGGCAACTTCTAGGATATACAAACTAGGTAATGTCAAAATTTGTAGGGACTTAAATACAGGTTGACAACTTTCGGTGGACTTTAGGCCTGTCATTGATCTAAGGCATCGTTTTTGAGCCCTAAATATTCTTTCCTTTTCACTACAGTTACCCCAAAATATGATACCGTATCTTAATAGTGACGCCACTAATCCATGATAAGCTATAACTAATGTGTCCATGTTTACTTTATTTGAGAGGTTATACAGTACGTAGGAAGATTTACTTAGTTTACGGCACACATCTTCCGCATGAGATTTCCATGTCAATTTGTCGTCAATATACACTCCCAAGAACTTTGTCACTGTGGTTGAGTCTACGTTTTGTCCTTTATATTCAGTAATTATTTTTTTTGGCTGTAACCTCTGATAAAAATGCATGACTTTAGTTTTTTGTATATTTATGACTAAATTATTTTTATTAAGCCAATCTATTATCATTCTAAGCGTGCCGTTTATTTCATCTTCGTAGTTTCTTTCATTTACACATTGAATTATAGCAGTGCTATCATCAGCAAATAGAGTCATTGGATAGTGAATTTGACGAGGCAGGTCATTGATAAACAGTAAAAATAGTAATGGACCGAGCACACTGCCTTGAGGAACTCCGAATTTTATTACCCTACAGTTTGATAGATATTTCAGTTCACGCTTAGTTTTAGTACAGATCCTCGAAATCTCTGTGTATTGTTTTCTATCCGTCAGATATGACTGAATGAGGTTTAGAACATTCCCTCTTATGCCGTAATCGTAAAGTTTGGTTAAAAGTATGTCATGTTTTACGTAGTCAAATGCCTTTGTCATGTCTGTGAATATTGCACATATTGGGTTCTTTTTATCCATATTAGTCATGATTACTTTTAAGAGATCGAATATAGCCATATTGATATTTTTATTTTTACGAAACCCCTTTTGTTCTTCACATAAAATGTCATTTTTCGTTAGAAAAGTGTAAACAGATTCGTATATTAATTTTTCAAATATCTTAGAAAATATTGATATAAGTGCTACTGGTCTATAGTTGGCAATGTCTTCCTTATCATTCTTTTTGTGTATTGGTTTTATGATCACAGTTTTTAACTTATCAGGGAATATACCAGAGCTTATACAGACATTAATTATATGGCTTAGTGGTAATGCAATAATATCTGAGACAAATTTGACTGCAACTGTTGAAATACCGTCGAATCCGAAACTTTTTTTATTTTTTAAGTTTTTTATCACACGTGTTATATCTTGAGGGACTACTGGCTGCATAAATAAAGAATTTCGGGTTTTGGTAATTTTAGCCGTACTTCTCGTACAGTTACTGGATACTTCATGTATTTGATCAACAAAAAAGTTATTAAATGCTTCAGCAATTTGCTTTGGGTCTTTCACCAGTTTCTGTCCATTATTAATTTGCAAAATTGGTTCTTTTATTGAATTGTTTTTGTTATTAATTATTTGCCATGATGCTTTTGATTTATTTATTGAACTATTTATTAAATAATTATTTTGGGATTTTTGGGTTAGTTTTATAATCTTTTTAAGTTTCTGTGCATAGTTTTGAAATTTAGTTTTGTTCTCACTTGAAGAAGTTTTTCTGTATTGCCATAGCATGTTTCGTTGTTTTCTGCAACATAACCGAATTCCGCGCGATATCCATTTAACTTTTTTGTCAGTTTTTACAGTTTTTAGTTGAATTGGGAAGCACAAGTCATATAATAAGCCAAAGAGATCAATAAAATTATTATATGCCTCATTAGGATTATCTGTTTCAAAAACTTCTGAAAAGGATAGGCATTGAAGATGCTTTTTGAATAATATTAAATTTTCTCTGGATAAGTTACGCTTTTGTATTCGCCAGTAATTTATTGTACATGTTTTATTAACCGGTATTTTTAAAATTTGAGCAGTATGATCAGATAAACCGAAATCGACTACTTTGCTCGTACAATTTTGTTTGGAATTGTGTGCAAAATTATCTAAACATGTGCCACTTTTTGGTCTGGTTGGCTGATTGATCATTAGCTTTAGATTATAATTCAATAACAAATTTTCAAAGTCCAGAGCAACATTATTTCTTTTTAGTGTATTGATATTGAAGTCACCGCATACTACAATTTTTCTATTTGCCTTGGTACATAATTTCCTTAATAAAGTATCTAAATGTTCAAAAAACATATGAATACATGACATGTTTGGTGGTCTATATATCGTCGCCTTGGAGGCCAATGGAGCTAAGCCACAATTTTTGCGAAATGGAGTTAAGTACATTAACGTACTCACAAAGAGACATACTTTATAATAGTCAATACATCTAATAGATATTATAATTGTAAGCAGGTTATTTTTAAATTTGCCAATAAATGTAAGAGTAGTTTTATTAGGAGTCAAAAAATGTATGCAGCTTAGATTCATTGTGATTACAAGTCATAGAAAATAATTATTGAGAATTATTGAGTGGTCAACAGTTGTAAGAGCTCATGATTGTATTCTAGAACTTAAACTGTATTCTATAAAACTGTATTCTAGACTTTTCTGTCGATATTATTTGGGAACATGTAACTGGTAGAGAAAAAACGTGTTTTTCCTGTTTACCAATCCGCATTCTTCATTCAATTTTGATGAGTTCGTGCGTGCAACATGCATTGTTTAGTTTGGTTCGAGTTGAGTGAGAGATTTGGGAGTGACGGTGGTCGCTGATTTTTGTGAACTAAACGGCAATAGTATTTATCTAATTCTTCATCATCACTTCACTACATAGTATAAAGCAAAGTCGCCTCCCGCCTCCTGTCCCTATGTATGCTTGCTTAGATCTTTAAAACTAAGCAACGGATTTTAATGCGGTTTTAAAAAAGATAGAGTGGTTCAAGAGGAAGGTTTTTATGCATAATTCATCCTATCCTACTAATATTATAAATGCGAAAGTTAGTGAGGATGTATGTGTGTATGGAAGTATTATGTTTATTACTCTTTCACGCAAAAACCACTGCATAGATTTGGCTAAAAAAAAAATTGCGGCGGTACACTATAACATTTATTTTATAGGAATTCGTCTTAGCAAGACTTGTTCGTTCAGCCAGATGAGCACTCTCTGTTGACGTATAAAAGTTGAAGATCTGGAACACCTGTTGTGGAATTCCAAGCGCCCAGCGACACTATAGCACATAACCCTGTGCAGGGTGAGAGGGACTGTCAGACTCGTACTCACCGCCCGCATGCCCGCATCTACGGTGGCCGGAGATCCGACATCCGTCGCCGTGGGAGTCCACCACTGCGGCTAGGGTGGAAGGAGGACGCTGTCCTCTCCCCCACGCAGCCCGTCTCCTCCTTTGCGAGCATGACTGCTTCGCAGAAGGGGGCGACCGATTCCCGTTCCGTCTTCCCCGCAGCATGGCCTCGACAAATGTCGGGCGCGAGAGGTCTCCGCCTACCACCGCCATGAGGACACGGCGGTGTTCTGCCCAAGCGGGGCAATCCTGCACCGTATACTCCACCGTGTCCTCCGGGCGATCCTCGCAGTGGTGACACCCAGGCTTTACTTCCCTCTTATCAGACACAGGTACCCCCCGAAACTTTCGTGTCCGGTGAGAACCTGCGTCACACGGTAGGTCAGGACGCCCGTGACACCTATCCAGCCACTCCTCAAAGAGGGGTCTAATCGCCGCGATTGTGGCGTGCCCGAACCTCGGTTGCGACAGTCGTTCCCTGCCGGAGCTCTTTCCCCGGATTCGCCCCAGCGCTAGGCCTCCACGCGCCACTCATAAACGCGCTGGAGGGGCAGTTGCCTCCAGATCCCAGGGCAGCAATCCGGCAAGAAGGTTGGCCGATTCGCCGGCGATCGTGCGGTATCCTCGGATCATCTGGATAACCATGACCCTCTGGCATGCGACTAACTTTAGTAGTCGCGTTCGGATGCTCAGGGCACACACGAGGGCCCCGTAGAGGGATATCATAGACCGCACGACACCGGCGTATAGCCTCCGGCAGGATCCGTTTGGCCCGCTGAGATTGGGCAGGAGTCGTCTGAAGGCGACTACTGCCTGGTTCAGCTTTAAGGTCAATCTCAGGAAATGCTCCCTGAAGTTCCACCGGCTGTCGAGAACGAGTCCCAGGTACTTCATCTTCCACACGACGCCGATGCGAACCCCTCCCACCGTTATATGGGAATCTGAACGTAGTGCGTTCGGACGGTCATGAAAATACATAGCCTCTGTTTTGTGCAGCGCCACGTCGTGCCCCAACTGCCGGATCTTATCAACAACCGTCGCAACCGCTTGCGTCGCCAGGTCAGCCGCCAGCTGGTGCAACTCTCCCTTCACCAGGACGAGTGTGTCGTCGTCGTAACATATTACGCCGACGCCGTCATAGAGGTCGTCGCCAAAATGTTGTTTAGTCTGATGGGAATTTCCTGTTGATTAACAAGAATGTAAGATCTGGAACTTCTTGAATCGTCTCGTGCATCCCATTGTTGTTCAGTCCCCGGGCTCTTAGAATTCAACATCAGACGTTTCAGAACTTCAATTTTGACGACCCCATTGCTGCTGGCATAAGCAACAGGACCCGCGTACGAAGTCGCGGGCAGAAGCTAATGAAAAATAAATGAAAAAGTAATTATTTTGTATTTATTTTCAAATATTCTACTTCGCTTACGCCTTTTTATCTAGTTAGTTTATAATGTCATAAGACAAAAAGTCAACGAGACAAGAGAGTTAAGCGACTTACACCCCGTACTACGAGTATTACATTATACATAAAATAGTAGCCAATAGGCCTAAACCACATAACTTAAAAACCATGATATTTTGGTAATTTATAATTATAGCATTCAATAGCTACATGTTTTAATAGTCTAAGGTAAAAATTTGAATCCTCTACTACAATATGACACCGATTTATTTCCAAATAACTGTTTTTACCTGCATCCTTTATTTTTTAAACGTCCATAACTCAGAAGTGTAGTTCTGTGGAATAGCTCTATTGGACTCCAAGGCGACGATATGCAAACGACTATTAATCCCTGACGACTTAATTCTATCGCACAATATTCAAAAACACCCGTAATAGCTGTCGTGTTGGGTAGCTCTTTAAATTCGTGATTGTTTTTTACAAGGATACATGCTCCTCCTCGCTTCTTATTTCTTGAATAACACGCTGCCAGCTTATAATTTGGTATGTTGATTAGTGATTTCTGTCCTGAGGTTACGAAATGTTCAGTGATGCATAACACATCTATATCTAGTTTTTGTGTATTAGCTTGTAACTCTTGTATGTGCAGCGTCAACATGTCGGTTTTATTAAGAAGTCCAGCGATGTTTTGATGCATAATGTGCATATATTTATAAAAGAAATAACTGTTCTCGTGTTGTTGTTGATATGTCTTCAGGTACGCTCTCTGCGATTGGCGGCGTTTTATCAGTATTGTCGTTTGACAAATCGCCTTGGGTGCAGAATAATCTGTAGTCTGTCAATATGTTGCAAAGGATCTGTTCTAAAATTTTCCTCCATCCGTATTTATTCAACTTTCCCGTACTGCTGGAAAACATATCAAGTGATAGTGTGCTGTTACTATCAAAGAAGTATGCGTATTGACTATTTTTTACGTCTAGATATAGTAGGTTATTAAATAACTCGACTTTATAATTGTGGATTAGAGCACCGTTTTTGTAGGTCGGAGAGCAGATAATAAGGTTAGTGTGGTTGATATTTTTCATCGAGCTTTTTAAGTTGTCAAGTATATTCAAATATTCTCCATTGATCAGATCATTTTCTCCAATGAATAGCAGGCAGTAATCGTTCATCGTAAAATCTTTCAAATAACATTCAATAGTGTTCAGGAATTCTGTTGTGGTGACATTTGGCAATAAATAATGACAAAAGTTAAAATTGTTTGAGAAAACTTCCTCGATCACTGGGAGCATGCCCTTTGTGCATTCACTGCTTATAATAGATAATCTGTTTTTATGTCTGGGTATATACGTAGCGCCTGGTGTTTTTTCGCCGGCAATGTTACACACTTGTGATGTTGCTGTCAATCTTTGTTCAGATTGTGTCAATTCGTCATCAGTTTGATTGGATGTTTGGGTTCCTTTACTAACCATCTTTGTTTTTTTGTCAGGAGTGTCTCTCTTCTTTGACTCCTTATTTATTATGTTCGATGAAATGTTTTGATTCCTCGCGTTGTTTTTGCGAGCTGATAATGGTGAGCCATTTTTTCTGTCTGGCGTTATGCAAATCTTTTTACAGGTTTCGACGGTCTTCAAAGTTTTTTGTAGATCAGTTTTTAAACGGAAATTCTCGTTATTTAAGTCGTCTATTTCTTGGTGAGCACTCATAAGTTGCATCTTAAGTGATTTTATTTGTTCGTTTAAATCATTAATTATTTCATTGTCGCTATAGTTATGTAGGCTGTCTGGTATGCTCAGCATTGTGGTGTCGAATATAGTTTTCTCATCGTCATATGTCACATCGGACAAGTTATTTAAAGATCCCGTTCTGTGCGGTTTCCGAAGTGTTACGTGTTTATCTGTTTCCATGGTTTTATAAATCTCCAGCGCCCTCTGTTGGCACTAGAACGTATTTGATAACGAATAATAAATGATGCTAAAACAATCACAAAAAGACTCGGTTCAAATGTCTGTGATTCGAACCCGGTATTCATGCGCTCATGATTCGAACTCATGTAGCTATCATAGCCCCTGAGCCACGTAGTAGTTAGCGGAAGAAGTTGAAATGTAGGAGTGCTTCTCAAGGGTTTGGAAATTTGAATTTTTGTAGCCGTTGATAATCTTTCTTTTATCGTGGGTATATTTTTGTTTAAAACACAAAAAAGCACTTTCTTAAATTAATTGTTACAATGTCTGTTAGGTTGGTTTTTATTTATTTCACTGTTTTATTCACTGCTGTATTTAATTACTTGCTTTCAATTGTCACTGTAATGGTTTCTTCATACGTTAGTTGATTGATATGTTAACGCAAATGTTTTGAACACTGTTTTTATATTTTGTTTCTTTTCTCACTTAGGTAACGTTCACACTTATAAATTAGACCTCTGTACACAGTTTTTTATTATGGAAATTTCACTAATACGTTTATAAATATTTTTAATTCAATTGTAAACACGGAGCTCTTTCACTCAGATGTCAATCGAACAGCGCCACCTGGCGGACTCCCCAATAATGTGATATGGGAAAATTAATAAAATATAAGAGCCTAACGAGCGACACTCAGTTGAAAAAGAAATATAGTGCATGAACACAGAACTGGGAAAATTCAAATAAGAACTTAAATTGAAATAATTATAACAAATTCCTTTCTTAACATGTACAGTCTATGTGACCAATTGATAAAACCCACTGTAGCTAAAGATAAAGTTCCAAAATGACGAATGTTGGTAGTACCAAATGAAGATCAATGCCATAGATATTCAATTTCAAGTATCCTGCAAATATATTCGTACCCCGAAATATTCCTATTTCGTTCCACAATTCACATTCGTTCAAAAATACCAAAAGATGAATAAATTCCGGGGACACATACACATGTCAGGAACACCGTCGTGTGACAAATGGGACACCATCATCACCACACGGAACACATCAGGAGCATTACATCTAAATTTCACAGCCAACAGCTCCCATAAACAAATACCACCTATTCGGGGAACAATTTCACGCCCTATTTTACCCCTACGAAATTTTCTAGACCGCCAGTTGAAAATTTCACATCGCGACTTTACCGGCTTTTTATTTAAGCGCCATTTTAGTTTCCCTGAATAAAAATGACCTCTTTATTTTTTATTCAATTTAATGTTGAAGTTATAAAAATCATAATACATAGGTATAACTTGAAAACGAATGTTCGTGTGTTGAATCGCTACTTTTTGTACACAAGCAGGTCCTGTGTTAGGGCCACGTTGCGGAACTGTTCAACAGAAAACCGTGACCCTGGAACATAAAGGGCTATTGAAGAAACACGGTGGACTGTCTCTTCCACTCCACACAGGGTGGGATTTGATGATTTTTTCACCAAAAAAAGGACAATAGGATACGTTTCCGGGAAATTATTATGAAATAAAATTTTCACACACGCGTGCAAAGCCTCTGGCTACAGACAGTGTAAAATAAATTACTTAATTTATTTCTGGAAAACATAATTATTTGCTGTGGCTACCGTGTTTAATGAAGATTCGAAAGCAATTAGTTCGTGCGGTTTCATAATGCACTTTATAATAGCGCATTAAAGATTCATGGCTTGAAGAGAAGACTTGGTTGATTTTGTAATAAACATTACTAACATACAATATTGAACTTTAAACTGTTATCGTTAATTAACATCAAACCCTTGTAAATTAATATTGATATCAATAATAACTTTAGGGTCTAAAATTAAGTGTAACACAAATAGAATCAGTTATTGTTTTCATAATAATTATGTGTAGATCAAGTAAAATTAGACCAATATCCCAAAGTTTCCCTTTGCAAAAATAATTGTGAGAATTCATAGTAGTATTTTCCAATACTTAGAACTTTCTGAATTTAAGATACAACAGTCGGTCTAGCCTAGCGGAAAGTTTAAGAAAGGGTGCGGTTAGACCAGATACGGAAAACGAAAATTGAATTTTCAATCAAGCTGAATCGTGAAAAGTTGAACTGCTCGACTTGCACTCTCACATAATTGAAATAGTCTTAAAAATCGGAGGCAGCACGGTGGGCGCAGTGGCTGAGTGATTGACTGATGTGCTGTTTGTTGGGTGTTCGATACTCGGTTGGAACAAAGTAGTTGTTCCGGGCCTGTGTTCTGTTTTAAACGCACTAGGAATTCCCAGCATGGGTTTTTTTAAAGACATTTTTATTCGATCAAACAAACATCTACTTATCGAATGAGCCATTTCAATCGAATAAATATGTTGCAAACAGAGCAGTGTTGGTCTGCAAGAAATTAATGAGTTAGCAATACCTACGTAATTTTTTTATTCATTTACGTCCAGGAATTTTTATTTATTACTTAAGGATCTAATTATTTGATTTTAGAAGCCGTATTCACATCGATATTTAAACCAATATAGTACAACTCTGATGTTATAATCTTCTATCGGACAAATATGGCGAAATCCAACTGTGAGAATTGAAGTTTCTTTACAGACTTCATTTCATTCGTAATAGCATCCGATCCTGTTTTATTTATTGTTGAAATACAAGACGTAAAGGATACTCTACATCTTTGGAAATGGTAAGCAATTTAAGATATTTCTTTCAGATGTCTATTGAGATATTGTATGTTAAATTTTTGGTTTTTTAATTTACTTAGAAGTCAATTTGTTTTCTGTTATCAAAAAAATTAAATAGAAATGATATGTTATATTTTATTTTATTGATAAAATAGTAATAATGAAATAGTAACTCTAGATTTATTTAACGCTTATTCCCAAAATTAAAACAGTTGCCAGCAAATAGGCTATGAACCGTGCAGGCTATATACGTATTAATCAAAATTCCAATATTATATTATATTATAATACTTATAGTATTAATTAAATCCTATGCACTCGTAAAACATTATCGGAAATTAACATGAAAATAGTTTGTTGTTTTAATTAAACCAACAATTTAATCAAAATACATGACAAGTGAATTAAGCTAATAAAATAGTAATCAAAACATTTTATAAATGAATGAAGTTACTGATATCATTCGCAAACAACGTATTTTATATTAAACACCCAAGCCAATTTCCAAATGTAGATTGCACAATACTTAAATCTTTGTTTATTGCAAAATACACATTTGAAAGTTGGCTAACCTATCCAGCATCATTTTATTTCCTTGTTCACCACAGTGAGCGGTAGATGTGCTCCACAGGACGCCACTCCTCAGCTAAGTGATTTTATTTGTGTCCACATTCCGATGTGTATCAAATTACGCGGCCCTGCGACCAGCTGCTTGATCGATTGTCTGCCGCCTTGCTAAAAGCACTATATTGACTCAAATAATTATCTCAGGAAAACTGTACGGTATGAATTTATCTGCAGACCATACATGGTTTGTACAAGTAATTGTTTAGGCTTAGCAATGTTGGGAGAGTTAGCGTTCACGTTTTGTTTTGGGACAAAGTAAGGTTCAGTTGTTTTTTTAATTAATTTAGAATACCATACAATTGAAAAGTTTTCCATGCAGACATTTACTTGAGTATCTATTTTTTTAAATGCAACTTATTCATCGAGGAACTTCATTTCTTACATTTTACATAGAAAGCGACGTTCAAAGTTTCCTCGCGAATGAGTGTTTGATTTTTCAGTCGTTTCCAAAAATAGAGTATCTATGGCTCCCGTAAACCTAAACCTTATTAATCGATCGGTCTATCCCTATAGCAATATACCTCGTTTGTCAAACTAAGGAGGTCTAAATTCTAAACCGAAGCTGTGCAGCATAGCGGAAAGGAAATTATACGTACGATATTGGACAACTTCACTGGGTTGGTTACGTCATGTCTAACACAGAACTATTCATTTGTGCACAGTTATCAGGCTTGAGTGCGCTCAACAACATTAGTTGTGTCGGCACCGCCCCAGGACATAACATGTTAGGTTTAAGGGTTATTACTTAAAGTAAAGTTTCAAGAGAAAATGAGCTTTGATCTAGTCATCTCTGAAGGGATAGCCTCGAGGATTTTGCTCCTAAGTTGCATGTTGAAAGCTAGGTGAAGAACTTTGTTGAAGTGGAGAAATTAACTAGGGGAATACAGTACCCTTAGCACGAGTTTTCACTCTTTTACTTTACAGTGTCTTTCCAGTATTTACAGCGTTTCTTGTATGAAAAAATGGAACAGCGACTCTGGTGTGCGAAGAAGGAACTTATTTTTTCCTTGAAAATAGTTAATTTGAAATTGTCAAAGTTCCAGTTTACTTAACGACTCAAATACTGAAAACTCGTGCTAAGGGTACAGTAATTTTATATTGCAGATTTGTGTTCACGGAATGTTGATATTAATTTCGATTGTAATAAAGTGCACAGTCACAATAATCAAAATATCATGAAACTCGAATGTCATAACACATTTCATCAAACGAATCAAATTGCGATTGATCCAGCTGCGTTTGATGCTCGAAGGATAATAAAACCAAAACTCAAATAAAATTGATGAGAATATAGATCAAGAAAATATCGCTTTATCCTCACTTAACGAATATGATGCTTCAAATCTCTTCAATATCATAATGTTCAGACCCCCAATAGGTTGATGTGTTAAATGACTCGAGCCAGCTGCAATAAAACTGTTGCGGGCGGTGTAATGTTAACATTTGACATTTTTATGATCATTTCACGCAAATAAAAGTTTGTTGCTTCCTTCTATTCGATTATTATGACTTATTTATACTCGTTTTGCTGCGTAAATAATGCATCTTGAAAGAAGTTGCCAGAAGAAAACCAAAGAAGGTCAGATACTGTATGTAAATGCAGAAACGCGCGAACAATCTACGAAATTACACTACATGCATTGTTATGACTTTGAATAAGAATACTTTAAAAAGAGAACGGCAAATTGCAAACCCCTGTCGCGAATACTCCCATATCCAATATTCGTCTTTCCATTCTTTATGCAAATGTAGAAACGCCGAGACGCGGGCCAACCTTATCCAAGGGTGTCACTCTCAGCTGTGGAATCGATTTGGAAGTTTATTCAGGCTGACAACGCGTGAAGCAGGGCTCAGCTCGAAATCTATTCCACTCTGTACACCTATATAAGCCGACGCGGGGACATCTCAACTCGGAGCACGCGTATTACCAGAGCGTTCAAACGACGATTCGAATTTGGTACGCGAGTGCTATCAAAATCCAATCTATCGAAAAACATTAGACTCGTAACTTAACTGGATGACTGAAACAAGCCCGTATTACAGTCGTCAGCCTATTGGATGAAATCTAAATTAAACTGTAGGGATGTCATTGTCATTGTTCGCTTCGGACACTTAATAATCTTTTGTGATGTTGTACATTTAAATAACTCTGTAGCGTTGTGGAGATAGCATCGGAATTTATGTGTTGGGGTTGCGAAACGTTGGCAGCGTACAATTGGATGTGACAGACAACGCGCCCTGTTTCCCAGAACATTTCAGTCGAATACAGACTCGTCGCGTAAAATGGGAATATTGTAAAAATAAATGAGAACGTAGACGAGTAAACGGCTTTTATCGGCTGTAAAATGTTGTAAAGGTGATAGTTACGTAGAATTTATTTAAAAGAAAATGTCGACTGTATTCAACAGTTTTACTTTCTTTCTGGGAGTTGGGGAAGGTAATAAAAATGACCTTTGCCCAACAGAGGGGTGAAGAAACTTGTACCTTGAAGTAGAAAATATAATTTTCCAAGTTGAGAAAATTAATACCTGTTGTAGACTTTGTTCTAAAGTTTTTGTAAAAGCGGGATCATTAACTTAACTTTACTTACAAAGTTTCTTTTGGCTTTCAATACAAAACTATGCATAATATTAAGACCTGATGTTATCTATTTTTCATATCCATAACGAATATCGTAAGCGATTTCAACCTTACTGGAGTCACTTTCATTATCCATTCCGCGTTAATCCCATCTTCAAATTGTTAATATCGAAAAGTTAATTTCACACAAAATTACGTAGTACAGTTATAACGTTTATTAAAGTCAAATTCATACACTAACCAACATAAATTTATAAAATAAGTAGACTTTTGAAACAGCTCTAGCCTATAATACTGACAAGACATTACCTTAATGCCTACAGTAAAACATCTGTTTTAAGACTTCTGGTTTGCAACTAAGAAACCGTGTTATGGAGCGAGAACATAATATTACAGCATTGTTTATCACTAAAAAATATTGGGAGAGAGTCATCATCATCTTTTGAGCTGTCTCCTGAGTATGTTGGAGTCAACCAAGTAGAACAGGATTCAACTAAATACTAGTATATCAGAATTTTGAGCGTTTGCCTATACAACATTATTTTTTGTTTATGCGAAACCCGATACGTCATGTCCAATATAATTATTTGTGTAAAGAATCTGTGTACAAAATTTTAAAACCGTATCATAAAAAATCACAAAGTTATAAGCTTGTAAATTACCTGGTTGTCCGTTCAAAAACATGCTCATTTCGCGGTACACCCGCGTAAACCGCGTCTCCTGTGTTATACACTCGTGGTAATAGTTTGGCAATAGGTACAGACGCCAGCAGGTCAACCTCTTGTGATAAAGTTGAAATTCTATTAAAGAAATCTGACAGATTGTGGTAGCTTGATGTGCTGGCGTCTGTACCTAACCGTACGGTGATTGTATTTTAATTAACTGGTAATAAAATTTAGTTGAAACATTAAAAAAAAAAAAAGAAATTGTTTGAAAATTATTGGAATCGAATCAGTTACCTACTGATTCTGAACAAACTATAATTATTCAGATTTCGCATATACTAAAAATAATGTTGTCTAAACTCTGTAACCCTTGTAAGACAGAATTTTATTTTTAAGCTTCTGACCAATAGTCGGGCCACAGTCACGGCATTTTCCGTTGATTTTCGCGATAATAGTCTTTAAATGTTCTTATAAATATCGATTAAGGTGATAATTAACGGCATTACCCGTAAGTGTGGCCCTAGTATAGCAGACGACTGTCAAAAATCTACAAATGACAGCCGGAATCAACGGCTTTCCTTTGCTTTTTATTACAGACAGATAAAAAATGGGTCGTATTGAAATGCTGAATAGGGTAGCTAATAATTTTTCACGATGTGACAAATGGGGTTGTCGAAGGTCTTAAGCCCTATCATGTATTCTAAGTATTTGATCACACAGCGTAGACTTTGAACTAGGAAAAGGAAAACGTCACAATTACGTACGTACAGTTAACGGGGGACTTTGACGTTAATCTGATGGACAAAATTAATTCTCATTCGTACACTAGAAACGCTTTTTCATCTTTCATACAATTTACGTCATACAGCGTTATAGTTCTGTCGATTGTACCTACTTGAAGTCTACTAGTACGGCCAAATACCTACGTAGAATTCATACTAGGGTCTCAGATATGCACTGTAGTAAAATTGATTAAAACAGAGAAACACAATTCACTTACAGTTTAAATAGAGAACAGTGAGTACTAAATCAAAAGGGTAGGTTCTAATATCTATAAAGCGTCTTCCCATAGTAGAGGTTTAATCATTTTGATGGCCACATCCGCAAATATGAACAACACATTTCTGATAATAATATAACCTGTACATTTTCTTTATTTAGTTCATACATAAGACCGTAACCAAACATATGTTTATCGCTTGTCAAACAGGACTTAATATTTGAAACGTTCAATTTTATCGGTGTCTTACTTCTGCATACATTATCGACGTCGGCATGTAGCGAAGCAAACTTGATAGCGATTTAAATTTTGTTTCGCTTTCTGTGGCGTATTTTAACAATGATTCGATACGGTTCTTTTATTTTTTGTTCGAATAACAAAATGCGTGTGTAAATCAAAGTATCGATTCCTAATTTATTGTTTTATGGCGGTACTTTTGTATCGATTGGTTTAGTTATTTTCTTGTCAGCCAAAAAGGTCTTGCCAAGGTTTGTGATTAAGGAAATATCAATTTACGGTAGATTAGAGTACGGTTGATAAAATTATAAAAGCCTCCCTAGACAGTTAAGAGCATAAACACAAAACTTTTAAATCAGAACACTAAGCGTCAGATCACATCGAGACGCGTATCTTTTCGTGTAAATAAAGTTAGAAAAAGTGCGCGCAGCGTCGCGTCTCTGGCGTGAATAATTGACCCTAAAAGGCGAAAAACCTTCTTAAAGCGCAGTCGGGTTAATTTTAATTACATTATTTATGTGTTTGATCGTAATTCATGCAAATAATCGATTTCAAAGAAACTAACGAAGCCAAAATTAAAATGGCGAGCAAAATTGCTATTTCAATTTCAACACACGACCCAAACTTGATTTAGATTTAGGAACTACGTTACATCTCGCGCAAGGATCGTTCCCAACGAAAAAGCATGTCAGTTCCATTGATAAAATTCAAGTGGAAAGGCCTTTGACTGGTCGCGACAGACAGACGGAGCCTGGCGTATCTGCGCATCGATACATAAAGACATAAGGCTTTGTTCCATTCAACTTCGCTATCGTGTGGACATGGCTACCCTTATGAATATACAGGGTTATATTTTGTAAAACATGAACAACTTTTACTAAGAAAACAACCCTGAAAATAACAGGTATAAAATAACAGTTGTTTCATACTTTGAATATTTTTATCTTTCAGGATTGGTTTCATAGTAAAAAAAAATACTGCTTAATTTAATACTGTTTTGTAATCCTGTATTTGATAAGTTTCAAAGCAGTATTGTTGTAAAAGTATCGATGTGATAGACAGAAAAAGTGCTTATAAATTCTTCTGTTGGATACCGATGTTGCCGATAGAAGAAGGAAATGTAGATTTGACATATTTATTACATTATTACACATTATTATTATTATTATATGGATGAAGAATAAAGTCACAGGTTCACAACGAACAATAAGAACTTAAAATGAGATACTTATTTTTGGGTGGTACAGCCATCAAAACATAAGTCCTCCAGCCCTGGGTAAAGCGGAAGGGACTGTCGGACTCATAGGGAGTATAATTCACCCTTTTTCTTTTTAACCGACGAAAAAAAAAGGAGGAGGTTCTCAATTCGACATGTATATATATTTTTTTTAACGTTGTATAATATCATCCAGTGACTCCTCCCATCCTAGGTGAAGTGGAAGGGACTAGCCGTCAGACTCGTATTGACTAAAATCCACGGCGCTTCTAACAGCCCTTTACGTCACAGGGTCACGGTTGCCTCGATAAGACAGTTCCGCGACTATCACCCTGTTCCTTCAGTTGCGTCCCAGTGACAGTGTCCTTTTAGCCGGCCACATAAAAAAGACGTAAGACGAGGACGCGTCGCGGACGTGAGAAAATGTATGAGAGTCGCGCCCGCACCCCGTCTCTTCTGTATGTTTTACGTCGCGACGCTTCTATACATTTTGTATGAAAGAGACGCCGAAGAGACATAATTGTCTCCGCCCCGTCTGCATCTTACGTCTTTTCTATGCGGCCCGCGCCTATGATAGTCCCACCCGCGACCCCGCAAAATATGATACTTAAACTCTTTCCTTTTTTTTTTTTTTTGCGTGGTAAAATCATCAAATGAGTCCTCCCACCCCGGGCAGGGCGGGAGGGACTGTCAGACTTCTACTTACTAAAATCCACGGTGTCCTTCAGTAGCCTGTTATGTTCCGGGGTCACGGTAAGGAAATAATCCTGCGACCCCGGCAGGCTTTGGCCCTCTGAGAGGGGGCCCCGTCATTATGCTGACGCTCTTTGAGGCGCGCGTGGGACACAACGCGCCGTCGGCCCGGGCATGGTCCATGGTCGGGCAGCGAGTTGCCCTTTACTCGCTGCCCGCATGCCCGCGCCTACGGTGGCCGGAGATCGTCTGCTGACGACCGACGCCGCGGGGGCCTTCCACTGCGGTTGGGGCGGAGGGAGGACGCTGTCCTCTCTCTCTCGCGGCCCGCCTCCTCCTTCACGAGCATTACTGCTTCGCAGAAGGAGGCGACCGCTTCCCACTCCGTCTCGCCCCGCAGCATGGCTGCGACCAATGCCGGGCGCGAGAGGTCTCCGCCTATCGCCGCCGTGAGGACACGTCGGTGCTCTGCCCAAGTTGGGCAGTCTTGCACCGTATGCTCTACTGTGTCCTCCGGACGATCTTCGCAGTGGTGGCACCCGGGCGTTTCCTCCTTCCCTATCAGACACAGGAACCTCCCGAAACTTTCGTGTCCGGTGAGGACCTGCGTCATCCGATAGGTCAGGACGCCGTAAACTCTTTCCCTGCAAAAAAAAAAGACATCGTTGTAAAATACAAATTGTTCATGTTTTCATCACATTTACAAATTGAGCTTCATCTTAGTCATCTATTAAGATGGACAACGAATTTGATACCAACAACCGTTTTATGAATAATAATTACCTAACAAACGCGACGTGAATATTAATTTAAAATTGAAGAAAGTTATTTGAAAACTGATTGGATACAAGAAACTAACAGTCCGCTCAAATTGCGTGGCTAATGTTAATATTAAAACAGGAGTTAATCTAAAATTAATAATGTTTTCAGAAGCTTTAATTATTATTTAAAACCCATCTTCGTTACCTGTAATAAAATGGATATCAATTTGATGAGTCTAAAGTTTAATGAGAGAATTAAATAATATTGTAGTGTGAGGAGATTGCAAGGATGCTACTGGTTGTAAAAACCTTTTAAGATGCCATAAAATCGTTTTATCTACTCTCATATCGTAAAATTCGAAATACAAAACTCAAAACGAGTTTTTAATGACATACTTTATACCATAGAGTATCGTAATGAAATTAAAAAATTAAATTATAACACTGTTTCTCTAACAAAACAATGTTATAATTTAATTTTTTTTCATTATGACACAGATTACTGACCATAGATACATCTATTTCATTTTTTTATCTGTGGCTGCGCGCGCTTTAAATAGGAATGTTGGAATTTTGACGTTTGTATTTCGGTGGATGAATATTAGTGTTAATTATTTTTTATCTTTTATTTGATATGTTCGTATTCAATGAGAGTAGATAAAGTAGTGTATGAAACTGTACATAACTAGGTATTATACCACTCGTGTGATACTATTAAAAAACTCGCTTCGCTCGTTTTTTAAACTCACACTCGTGTATAATACCCCTCATTATGTACCAGTTACATAAACTACTATTAAATGAGCGCTACCTACGCTTTAATAGCTCTTGTAAACAAAAGCCTACTTAAGTCACATTTCAACATGCTTGAATGTATTGGATTGCTGCTTTTATACTGCCGAGATCAATTCAAGATTGTGTTAAAAAATCATTTAATTTATTTTATGCGGAACTACGTGACTACTAGAACGAAACTGTAATGACGCCGTATTGTGACGTCATTCACGTTTTTTATACACTTGCACGCTCACACTATAAAAGAAAAAATACACACCCAAGTAACACAAACGTGTCTAGAAACGTACTACTAGATAGCTTATAGAATTAAATTGAATTGTCTACCATAAGAATAAAATATCTATAAGCAATCTTCTAGAACGCTTATAGACAGAGTTTAGTAAAAGTGGGCACATTCTTGTACCCTCTCTTAAGAATGAGTTAAGAAAACATGACTAGATAGAGTTCAGATCAAATTGACTTAAGAGATGTTTCTAGTGTCTCTCTAAACCGTTTATAGACCGCACGTTTATCTAGAAGCGTACTAGTAGATAGTTTATAGATAGAGTTAAGACCTTTAAAGGAATCATTGCTCGTCAAGTTTTAAAACCAAATGATCTTAAGACTAACAACTTTAAGTAACATTTTACTAGTGACGCATAATGGCGTGGAACTTACAAGAGTTATTTTACTTAATAATATTTGCATCATGGCGTAACAAATTTATTACTTTTTATTAATTTGTGTTTTAATAATGGGTAAATAAGCAAATCAATATGCGATTGAAATTCTATCGTTGAATATTATGTAAAACTCTTGTAAAATAAGAGCGCCCGCTGTAAATGTAAGATTTAACATTTTTTTTTCAAAATATGAACATTATTTGGTATAAGCAAATTTTCGAATTTACATTTTAATGCTTAAAATACTTATTTTATTTAAAATATAGTAATTTAAAACATATAAAATGTCTAATTAGACATGAATTAATGATAAAAACATTAAAATACGTAACAAAAATTATTTGAAGCAAAAAATAGGCAATAAAAATGGCGTCCAGATAAAATTTACTAGAAAACCGATTTCTATAGAACAAACAGTCTAGAGATTTTTTTTGTAGTATGGCTCTAGAATAATTTTACTTACTACATTCTAAACTATCTAGTGAGAGAATAAACAGATTTAAGAGTGGTTTAAAATTATCTAGTAACTGTCACTCTGTATTCCTTTTTAACTTGTCACAGTATTTCTAGACGTTCTTCAGTGAATAGGTACTTTCATGTGTTGTGAACGTAAGACCATTTTATGCAGTAACAAACCAATATAATTATTAATCAATACAAGAGGGTACCCGAGTAAAAAGTATTTCTGATTTAATTAAGTATAAACAATGTGAGAAATAATAATTATAATTGTAATTACATTAATACCCTTTCATTTGATACCCACATCATTGGGGTGGATTTCAAACAGCCAGTCCGCCATCTTGAATTTAAGTCACCTGACTATTTTTTTCGTATTCCTGACAGCAAACCTTTTCATTTGATACGCATATCATGGGGGTGGATTTTAAATAGCCTGTCCGCCATATTGGATTTCAATCACGTGACAATTTTTTTTCGTATTCTTGACAGCAAACCCTTTCATTTGATACCCACATCATTGGGGTGGATTTCAAACAGCCAGTCCGCCATCTTGAATTTAAGTCACGTGACTATTTTTTCGTATTCCTGACAGCAAACCCTTTTATTTGATACCCATACCCATATCATAGGGGTGAATTTCAAACAGCCAGTCCACCATCTTGAATTTAAGTCACGTGACCAATTTTTTCGTATCCCTGACAGCAAACCCTTTCATTTGATACCCATATTATGGGGGTGTATTTTAAATAGCCTGTCCGCCATATTGGATTTAAGTCATGTGATTTTTTTTTCGTACTCTAGACAGCAAACCTTTTCATTTTTGATACCAATATATCATCAACAATTTTCTACGTTTTGGAGGAAGTTACTAGGAAGTTTCGATTCTTCTTCGGTCGACTCTTCTTCATTTTTCTTTCTTTTTAAATACTTGCGGATTTTTCGACGAAAACCACCAGATCTTTTAATTTGTTTCATCTTCTCCATTGCATAAACTCATCCAATTTAAATTTCTAGTGCAAATGCACTTAACTAAGCCACTTTTAAGGATAAAAATTCTAAAAACACGACTTCTCTATCAGTTTTCTAGACAAACTTAAAAATATCTAGTAAAGTATATAATCTAGACTGAAGTATCTATAGAAAAAAAAGATAAGAGTACCATTAGCTAAAATAGAATCTCTGTAGAAAGTTTTGTCTTTAAATATATCGTTTTATCTATAAAACCACTTCAAAATAGGTACCTTTAGGCTTTTTTAACTATTTGTAGAGCATTTTATCTAGAAACATTCGTTATAACTATAAACGTACTTAAAATAAGTGTTCTATAGAACAAATGCTCTTAAAATAATAAAGCTTTAGATAAAAAACTCTATAAGATTAAATGTTCTTTATCAAACCCATCTTTAGAAAGCCCGTATCTAAAGATTAACCCTGAATAGACAGTCTATAGACAGATTGGTTTTAAAACTTCCAGACTGTGTTACTTGGGCAGTTATTATTGAAAAATAATTTACACAATTTTTTGCTAAACGTAATTGTGATACCACTTAAAAATTCATGTTTTCGGTCTTATAAGAATCATATTTACGGTCTTAGTTGTTTCGAGTCAAGAGGTGTTGTAACTGCTATTTAAATGTTAAAAAAAATTAAAACATTTAAAAGCAGAATAAAACTTATGCTTTAAGTTTTATTCTGCTTTTAAATGTTTTAATTAAATAAATAGTAATAAATAAAAAGTATCCCACCAAAAACATTTCATGTAAAATGTTGCCAATTCGAGCACATAAGGTTTGCCCTACCAAAAAGATATCAGATCTCATGTAGAACCAAGCTTCTGAATCTACACGGCCTAACTCTACCGACCCTAACTTCACAAATTCTACACATCAGTAAAAATGTATGGCTTCACCGTTTCGCTACCGTCATGGAGGTAATATTTAGTTTCTGAAGTAAGTAACGAAACAGCCAAGCAATACATTTTTACTAATGTGTAGAATTTGTGAAGTTAGGGTCGGTAGAGTTAGGCCGTGTAAATTCAGAAGCTTGGTTCTACATGAGATCTGATATCTTTTTGGTAGGGCAAACCTTATGTGCTCGAATTGGCAACATTTTACATGAAATGTTTTTGGTGGGATTTCAGTTCTTTTTGTAGGTTCCTAGCATCTTGGATTTATAATGACGTCACGTTATTCTTCGAGTTGCTCTCAACGAGCCCTTTCATTTGGTACCCATATTGCAGAAGTGCATTAAAAATAACTATTCCGCCATCTTGGATTTAGAATGACGTCACAATATGCATCGAGTTGCTCTCAACGAGCACTTTCATTTGATACCCATATTGTAGAAGTGCATTAAAAATAACCATTCCGCCATCCTAGATGGTCCACCATATAGAATTTATAAAGACGTCACATTATTCATCGAGTTGCTCTCCACAAGCCCTTTCATTTGATATCCATATTGAAGAAGTGCATTAAAAATAACTTTTCGGCCATCTTGGATTTAGCATGACGTCACATTATTCATCGAGTTGCTCTCAACGAGCCCTTTCATTTGATACCCATATTGCAAAAGTGCATTAAAAATAACTATCCCGACATCTTAGATGGTCCGCCATCTTGGATTTAGAATGACGTCACATTATTCTTCTAGTTGCTCTCAACAAGCCCTTTCATTTGATACCCATATTGTAGAAGTTCATTGGAAATACCTACTGCCCCTCCCCCCCGCCCAATTTTAGGGGATGGGGGGATGGGGTATGTTTTTTGTATACTGAACTCTGTTTACATACCGAATTTCGGCTTTCTAGCACTTCAGGAAGTACCCTTACATTTTAAGGTCTCATACTAACTTCTACCCCCCATTTTAGGGGGATGGGGGGCGAAAGTTATAAGTTTATGAATTTTTTTGTTGGTTGTATACTAAACTTAAATTACATACCGAATTTCAGCTCTCTAGCACTTCAGGAAGTAGCCAAACATTTTGATGATCATCAGTGTGTCAGTGTGTCAGTGACGAAATCCGTGTATTTTAGATACCAATAAAATCTAAAGTATTATAGCTATTCTATTGATACTTTGTATGCCTAATAAGTCTATTATTTGCATCATATCCTGCGAATATGAACTTTCTGGTACATCGGAAACCAACTCTATGATGGTTCAAAAAAACGACGAAACACTTCGAGAAAAGGTAGGTAGTGCCCTTGCGCTTCGCTTGGCTCGTCTTGGCGGGGGCACTGCCGTGCCCCCAGATAAATAGTTCGAACATAAACAACAAATTAAAGAAATGGCTGTGTTTTTGTTTATTATAAAAGATGTAGCTATTTTATGTTGTTTTGTAACTTTTAAGACTAGATCTTAATCAAAAACTCGAAAGCTCGTAGAAAAACTTTTTATGTGAAGAGATCCAAAGATCTTAAAAGACCTAACGTGTACATAGTAAAGAGAGCTACAAAATTTTACGGCGAATTGATACGCCAAATTAAGACCAAACTTCGTGATGATGCAATAATTCCAAGTTTCTATGACACAGTACTGAGAAAGAGTGCTAACTTTTTAAGTACTCGTAAAATTAGTCAAACTTTTGCATTTGCTAATTTTATAGTACTTACTTTATATTTAAAGTCAAGTAAGATTGTATCGTGTTTTGTTTTTCGATTCTGATTGAATCAAAGAAAACAAAGTGGTATAAATCTGACTGCTATAAATCTTTATCGATACTCATGCATTATGTCAGACAAGATCAAAACTTTTTTTGGCAAACACTTTCAGATAATGCGCCTCTCCTGCTGAATTTTAAAAAATAGGAGCCATTATACAAAATGAAATCCTATAATTCCCAACTAAATAACTTACATTCAGCAAAACGTAAATCGCACGCCAAAGTCTAGTCCTCTCTATTCCAACCGCAACACTGTGTGGCCTTATTACACGCGATGGGACCTGGGTGGGCCATTCTAGGCCCAATGACGACAGAATTATCGACAATTACGCCCCAACGTCGTCAGGCCGCGACTGTCATCCACGAATGACGTTTAAAGGGACTTTAATTGCTCCCGCGCCGACTTGCTTGTGTTTGAAACAATGTGTATGAGTAATTTAGAGTTCGTGGAATATGCTCAATGATGTGTGAAGGGTCTTTTGTCTTATTTTGGGACGATATTTATTTAAATGAGGTGCGTTTAATTCGTCTTCGAATAAGGATCGAACGCTCTCAGTTCGATCGGTAAAATGATATGCCTAAACGATTTACTTTTAATGTGTTTTTTAAATCTTGTAATTTTACGACGTAATTATTTTAAGTTGCAACATTCTATTGATTTACAAAATTGATTACTAAAATAAGGAGTCCATTGAGTCAGTTATCAAGCTCAGTTTTAAAAGTAGTTCAGTGTTTCTTTTTGCGAAGTTATCTGAGTTTAAAATCACTTCAAACTCAAAATGAATCTATTATAAATGTAAAATAGCATCAGGACTTACCACAAAACCATGGTCTTCCAATAAATATGTGATATGTAACCGAAGTACGGAACACATCGCCAAAGCCTCGCCCCGGCGCACTAAGCCTGCTTCCTCGCCGCCGATTGGACGACTAACCATGGCTTACCTACTGTATAAGGTTACAGCACCACATGGATCACACTGGTAATGCCACGTCACTCCGATAAAAGTTTTAAGCTGTTTTTAAAAAGGATTTTTGTGGTAGTTCTGGCTTCTAAGGTGACGTTAAGGTGTGAAGTTTTTTCTTAATCCGGTATATGTTACGCTTGTTGGGTTTCACGTTAATATTAAGGATTATAAAAAAAACTAACCAACTCTAGTAATTAGCCTATTTCTGTATCTGTGTATTTTGTCAGTCAATCTCAATGATCTATAACTATTGTGCCGTACTGAAGCCAAATTGCCAAAGTTCGTGAATATCCACTGAAATTAGCACCAAATTAGACTTAATCCAGGAGATAACGACAATTGGCTTAGTCAGACGTTAAACTATTGAGACAATACGCAGATTATAAACGTTTACTACTGATGTGCCTACTCACATGCACATGGATCTTACACGTAAGGATAGAAAACAAACACAAACAAGAAAACATTAATCTCTCGTCAGCATTCAGCAACACATTCATAACCACGTAACAAAACCGAAAACAAGACGGAACGACCTCGCGGTATCTTCGGCAAAGTTCGCAACCTTATTGCCAATTGACATCCAGACACGAACACCGCTTTTGGTCGTGATCGAATGAAAGAAAGATACTCGTTATTTGCGAGCCGGCGTTCGTCCTTAAACGTTATCACTAACTAGCGATCGGGGCGGATCGATCCCCTTGATTCGCTCACGAAATTAAGGAAATCGCTCATGGGGATATTATTCTTAGTGTGAGATACCATCTGCTCTGGATGAAGAAGATTTGCGCTTACTTTGACGAGATTTTTTTGGCGATCGCACAAGTTTTTGCCGATGATGCTGCTGTTATCTGTTGATGAATCTTTGCCAATGGGAAAAGGAAAATCTTGCAATACAAGTCTGAAGAACAAGTCCAAGCAAAACTAACAAAGGAGTGATAAACGTTTCTATTTCGCAGATTAGCAGTATTTTGTGAAAGTAATCCAATTTTAAACAGGTATAAATCTGAAAACCTTCGAATTGACGACCCTATAAAACGTTACGGCTTTTCAAAGATAGCAATTAATATGAATCTATAAAGATCTTGATTACTTTGTTTAATCGTCTAGATTAAATTAACTTTTATCTAGATTTTGATTATCACATAAATAAACAATTACATCTTTTCAATTTGCAGTAATAGTCAGCTACTGCAGTCGTCTGCTGGTATAAAATTATATTCAATAAAAAATATCCATTAAACTCTGAATAATCTTTATTCTATTTGAATATAATTTATTCGACATTTTATTGCTTTTTCATTTGTTTCTTAACTAGATTCCCTTTTATATTGCCAACTATAAAATGCCTTGAAACTTTAAAGGAGAATCTCAATTAAAACCTACAATATTTACTAGCAAAAAAGGGAACAGAAGTTACTATCTTAAATCGTTCTAAGACATCATTATGTCATTCTCACACAATACTAAGAATGACACCATTATTTGGGACCAAACAAAAGCAAAACGCCCACTGTCTACAATTATCAGCTTTCCTACCTTTTTGTTTGGTTGGTAACAAATTGTTTTAGTCGGTCGTAGCTGACGGGCTTCGCCGTAGTATTGACGAGTCCTGGGTGGTCCCACTAATTGCCCTGTGACGGCGATGCTGGTGACAAATCGGACTAAGTCAACAGGAGATAACACATAGTTTGATCAATAACCTTTGGAATTCAGTAGATGTTGTTTTGTTTTAATTTCGTCTGCGAGCTTTGATAGAAGCATGATTTATTAACGTTTAATAATTGATAAAGTTTGTGTGTATTTAAGAAACAAAGTAATTGGTTAGATAAATTGAAAGAGTTTTGTCAGAACTTTCTAACTAGTTACAATATTGCTAAAAAAATACGTGTGGCACTCGAAGACTGCCGCTGTAAAGCTATTGCATAGCATTAAAAAAAATTGAAGAAAGCGAATATTTAACGAGAATAATTCATTTATTTAAAATGTTTTTGGTGCACTACTGTAATAAAGAAAAATAAATTATAATGAAGACATAAGTGGGTCTTTTATATACAGGATTCCTAGGTCTCGAAATTTTCAACAGGTTATGGCCGCAGCACGCTTCCACTGCGCCACTCTGCTTTGTTGTAGGATGATTTTATAAGTAGGTTTCATTGTGAAAACCTCCGTTTGTAGTTGGCCGTTTAGAATCAGTAAGAAAAGTATATGGTCTTTATGACGGATGTTTTTATGATTGCCGAAGTCTACCGAACTAAAACAACGTTAGATGAGTGTTAGGTTATTTTCATTAGGGAGTTTCTTGATTCGGTCGCCGCGCACAGAACCCGCGATAAAAGCTATGCAATAGCTTAAAACTGTACTTTTAGTAAAAGGAGATATTAAGGTTTCCAGAGAATTTCACATTCTTTGTTTTCATTACAAAACGATAATTTACAGAGTTCACAAGCTTGCAGAACAAAGTCCTTCAAAACATTTTTCAGTGAAGTTTCCTCGCCCGAGGATATGAAACCTTAGTTTTTATTTCATTACCATGCTTTGACATCAACTTGGGAAATTCTGAAGTTAACAACACAACCACAAAGTTAGAGACTGCTTTCAGGTTAAATAGACATCAAGCGCTTTAGAAACGGACAGCTTTTTGCTCCCTTTACTTACAAAATTTCTCTTACAACGTTCAGGTTTCTCGAACTTCAATTAATGCTTAAAATTTTATTTTCAATCAAGCCTCAAAACGCACTTTCAAATGTGCACCTGGTTTGAACAACGACAATCATAACCGAATATTATGTTATGTAGTAACTTCATGACCTAACAGGCTTGATAAAACAGATGATGGGAAAATTAATCTTGACAATTGGGACATTCAATAAAATAAAAATAGTTTTACGTTCTACGTCGGATTCCATTGCTGCGCTGGAAAAACTACGTTTGCATCGATTAAAAAACGAAACGGGAACTTATCACGAAACAAAACTATGTCAGATTGTTGCATGCCTGTCAATTTTTAAAACGGCCTGCATTATCAACAAATATCCCAGGAGCTTTCAAACAAGAAAACAAAAAATACTGATAAACCCCGTTTTTATTCCATTTTTAGATCAAAGTTAAAAAGGCGGAAAAGATGAAAACGTTTCAACCTTGCAGCCATTAAAACGGTACATCTCAAAGGAATTCATACATTTTCATTTACATATAAATAATACATTGGTAATTTGAGGAAATTACTCCAGGGAACTCGTGAACACAGAAGGATATTAAATGCATATTAATCAGTTTAGTGCTGGCTTGATGCTTCGCCGTTCTGAATAATTTCCTGTTAGTCCATAGAAAAATACGACTACCTCCCTTTTGTAATGGGAATATGTTTTTTACTGTTATTAGATTTTTTATCCGATGGATAGTGCAGTTTGTTATTAAAATCTTTCGTGTAGGTAGAGGTCCAGTGGGATTTGAAATAATTATAATTAATTAAGAGGCCTTTTACCCATTTGCGCGTAGAACTAAAATTATGATCGTCTAATTTACCATATTAAGTAATACTCCAACATTTTTGAATACCTGCAAAAGAAAGACCAGTCTTTCGTGTTGTAATTGTACGTAACATATTTCAAAAAACTCTTTTATTAACTTTGTGGTAATTAATCTCCGACAAGTAGTTTACTGAAAAATCAACGCAGAGTCGATTTGCGACTCCTACATCTACCATTAACATTCGTAATTTTAACCAAAAAAAATACACAAATCATCAGACATACGTTTTTGTCGTAAAACTACGTAGTAGAATTTATATTTTTAATAACACAAATTAGTAAAAAAATAAATTCTGAGGTCAATTTTTACGTTTTATATCGCTGTTTTATCGCCATTTTTGGTTCGAACAAAGCGTAATTACATTAAAAAAAACTATGTAAATATAAACTATGTTTACAGACTAAACTAATTTCTAAATTTCATTAAAATCCCTTCATGTAATTAAACATACTATCGTTTTTAAAATCACTCTAAACTAGTATAAATTACGAAACATAACCGGGCTGCAATCAGTACGGCTCCAGCGCCCGTCGACGTAGGACCTGTATCACTTTTTTCCTCGTCCTGATTATAGAGCGTACGTATCGTGAACGGAATATTATACTGCGACTGCCACATTTTGATTCTCTCCATATTTTTTTTCATAAGGTAAGATTTTCGTTACTTTATGAAACTAAAGTATTATTATAATTATAATAGTAGTTTGTAGAATTTGTGCATTAATTAGCCATCCGTTTTCGTTTTATTAGTTTTTGCAATGGGGCGCAAGAGTGGTGAGAAATCCAATATGGCGGCCTCCCCAAGATCGCGGTCGGGCTGTTTGAAATCCACCCCCATGATATGGGTATCAAATGAAAGGGTTTGCTGTCAGGAATATGAAAAAAATAGTCACGTGTCTTAAATCCAACATGGCGGACATCCAAGATGGCGGATTGCCTATTTGAAATGCATCCCCATGATATGGGTATCAAATGAAAGGGTTTGCTGTCAGGAATATGATAAAAATAGTCACGTACCTGAAATCCAGCATGGCGGACATCCAAGATGGCGGATTGGCTATTTGAAATGCATCTCCATGATATGGGTATCAAATGAAAGGGTTGCTGTCAGTAATATGAAAAAAAAAGGCACGTGTCTTTTAAATCCAACATGGCGGACATCCAAGATGGCGGATTGGCTATTTGAAAGGTACCCCCATGATATGGGTATTAAATGAAAGGGTTTGCTGTCAGGAATGCGAAAAAAATAGTCACGTGTCTTAAATCCAACATGGCGGACATCCAAGATGGCGGATTAGCTGTTTGAAATGCACCCCCATGATATGGGTATCAAATGAAAGGGTTTGCTGTCAGAAATATGAAAAACCCACGTTTTTAATTTTCTTTAAAAAAAAAAGAAAATAACCCTACGGGGCTGAGAGAGGGGCCTGGGATATATTTACATGACGTGTATTATAGATCGTGGTTGTAACTTGCAAAGATACGCTCCCACGCTTTGAGAAGTACTCGTACTCGAAGCTCTTGTCTGCCCCGTAGCACAGTAGAAATATGGATGGTCCGGAAATTACGTACTAACGTTCGAAACGGTGCACTCACACAAACACGCGCATCTACGAGGCTTCTAAGCGGACATCGCAGTGCTGTCAGTTCTGAGTGCCGCGTAAAGACGAGTTGCGTTTATTTATGTTACGTAGGCTGTTTGAACTCGGCTTCATCATAACCGGAGATTTTGTTTTTTAAACTCCCTGCTTATTTTGAAGGTAAAAATGATTTTTATCAATATCGAATTCTATGTCCGCGTGACCGTTTAATAAATTCGTGAATAAATAATTTGTAAAAAAAAACCAACATGGTTTCTGCTACAATTTCTCATAATAGGCGTCTTTTTATAGTTTTCGTCTTCGAGGGTTTTGAATCCGATAGTGCTGTCAAAATGTAAATCCAAGATGGCGGCTGCAAAAAATATTGAGGTTTTCGTCATGGGTGTCGTTTTCATGGTTTTCGAGGGTGTTGAAACCGATGTTGCAGTCAAAATGCAAATCCAAGATGGCGGCTGCATAAATTATCGAGGTTTTCGTCATGGGTGTCGTTTTCATGGTTTTCGAGGGTGTTGAAACCGATGTTGCAGTCAAAATGCAAATCCAAGATGGCGGCTGCATATATTATCGAGGTTTTCGTCATGGGTGTCGTTTTCATAGTTTTCGAGGGTAGTGAAACCGATGGTGCAGTCAAAATGTAAATCCAAGATGGCGGCTGCATAAATTATCGAGGTTTTCGTCATGGGTGTCGTTTTCATAGTTTTCGAGGGTGTTGAAACCGATGGTGCAGTCAAAATGTATGTCCAAGATGGCGGCTGCATAAATTATCGAAGTTTTCGTCATGGGTGTCGTTTTCATGGTTTTCGAGCGTGTTGAAACCGATGGTGCAGTCAAAATATAAAACCAAGATGGCGGCTGCATAAATTATCGAGGTTTTCGTCATGGGTGTCGTTTTCATAGTTTTCGAGGGTGTTGAAACCGATGGTGCAGTCAAAATGTATATCCAAGATGGCGGCTGCATAAATTATCGAAGTTTTCGTCATGGGTGTCGTTTTCATGGTTTTCGAGGGTGTTGAAACCGATATTGCTATCAAAATAGAAATCCCAGATGTCAAATAACGAAAATCACATGAAAATAACATGAATAAGATAAATATTAAGTATTGAAAAGTAATTTGCGCAAAGTATTTTTCGTTAAACACAATTGCAGTTACAATATGGTGCCAAGTTCATCTAATACTTAGTTGAAACGCATAGTAAGGTGCGCAGCCACCGCGTTCATCAAGCATCAGCGCCACATAATTATGTTCCATTCTCCGCGCTCGTGACAACCGGCTGCAGTTGAGAGCGTAGGTATTTATTTCTACAATTAGGCCTTGTTTCCATACTATCCATATTTTGACTGCACCATCGGTTTCAACACCCTCGGAAACCATGAAAACGACACCCATGACGAAAACCTCGATATTTTTTGCAGCCGCCATCTTGGATTTACATTTTGACTGCACCATCGGTTTCAACACCCTCGAAAATCATGAAAACGACACCCATGACGAAAACCTCGATATTTTATGCAGCCACCATCTTGGATTTACATTTTGACTTCACCATCGGTTTCAACACCCTCGAAAACCATGAAAACGACACCCATGACGAAAACCTCGATATTTTTTGCAGCCGCCATCTTGGATTTACATTTTGACAGCACTATCGGATTCAAAACCCTCGAAGACGAAAACTGTAAAAAGACGCCTATTATGAGAAATTGTAGCAGAAACCATGTTGTTTTTTTTTACAAATTATTTAAGAATTTACTAAACGGTCATGCGTTTATCTGAGGAATTAAAATAGCGGTTTGACATATTTTCTATAGATAAGCTGTCGAACCGCCATTTTTATTCCTCAGATATATCTGACTATTGTTCAAACTTCACTTCTTAGGTTAATCGCAGATTCAGTTTTACTTCCACAACAATAAAATATAACTAACTTTAACTCACAGGTTATTTTTAACACAAAATTTAATTAAAATCACCAGAACAGTTTGTTAACATTCGACATCAAACGAATTATCTAACAAATAATTATGGCGGCGCCGCCGCCGGGCACATGACGTTCAACCAATCAGCGCGCGAGATGCTTTCCGTTCTATACCATTTAACAGTCTAATAGACTGAATAAACAAAAAAACTTGAGAGGTGTCAAGGGACACCCGGATGGAACGAAGTTCCTTTCGATTAATAATTAGTGAAGGAATTGTAATAAAATTTTATTTTTTTTAAGTTATAATAATATTTTTTGATTTTTGTTATGTGACATCTGGGATTTCTATTTTGATAGTAATATCGGTTTCAACACCCTCAAAAACAACGAAAACGACATCCATGATGAAAATCTCGATAATTTTGGCAGCCGCCACCTTGGATTTACATTTTGACTGCAATATTGGATTCAACACCCTCGAAAACCATGAAAACGACACCCATGACGAAAACCTCGATATTTTTTGCAGCCGCCATCTTGGATTTACATTTTGAGTTTGACTGCACCATCGGTTTCAACACCCTCGAAAACCATGAAAACGACACCCATGACGGAAACCTCGATATTTTTTGCAGCCGCCATCTTGGATTTACATTTTAACTGCACCATCGGTTTCAACTTCCTCGAAAACCATGAAAACGACACCCATGACGAAAACCTTGATATTTTTTGCAGCCGCCATCTTGGATTTACATTTTGACTGCACCCTCGGTTTCAACACCCTCGAAAACTATGAAAACGACACCCATGACGAAAACCTCGATATTTTTTGCAGCCGCCATCTTGGATTTACATTTTGACTGCACCATCGGTTTCAACTTCCTCGAAAACCATGAAAACGACACCCATGACGAAAACCTCGATATTTTTTGCAGCCGCCATCTTGTATTTACATTTAGACTGCACCATCGGTTTCAACAACCTCGAAAACCGTGAAACGACACCCATGACGAAAACCTCGATATTTTTTGCAGCCGCCATCTTGGATTTACATTTTGCCTGCAACATCGGTTTCAACACCCTCGAAAACCATGAAAACGACACCCATGACGAAAACTTCGATAATTTATGCTGCCGCCATCTTGGATTTACATTTTGACTGCACCATCGGTTTCAACACCTTCGAAAACCATGAAAACGACATCCATGACGAAAACCACGATATTTTTTGCAGCCGCCATCTTGGATTTACATTTTGACTGCAACATCGGTTTCAACACCCTCGAAAACCATGAAAACGACACCCATGACGAAAACTTCGATAGTTTATGCTGCCGCCATCTTGGATTTACATTTTGACTGCATCATCGGTTTATACACCCTGGAAAACCATGAAAACGACACCGATAACGAAAACCTCGATATTTTTTCATTAAGGATTCATTATTATTATTATTTTTTATTATTTACAAAAAACCTGTATACACTCAACAAAAATAATCGTCGCGACACCACACTGTTCAATGCGAAATAGAAATGAAAAAATATCTGGCTTGCTTTCTATAAGAGAGAGAGAGACAGACAGAGAAACATATCTGTCTGTCTCTTACTATAGTAAAAAGTGTCGTGACAACTTTTCGTAAGAATTTTTTTCCGTCTAGCCCCCTTTCACAACGCGCGATAAGGAACTTCGTTCCAAAAACTTTTTCAGAAATGTAACCAAAGTGCATTACGATTATATCGGCTCAAGATTGTTTAGTCCGTCTCAACACTAGCGCTACACTGGTTGCGTTGTGTATGTGTGAATAGCTACGCACACATGAACATTGCTCCCGTCTTTTACCTAAACTCGAGCGTTCGAATTTTGTGAACTGGCTCTTAAATAACGCGTATTTTTTATTCACCCACAAGTTCGCCGTACAGCTTGTTTTTATAATAACGTTGCCCCACACCAAGAATTTCTCCAATATAGTCGTTTACAGATACAGAAATTCACAAACACATACCTACGCTCACATACCAATAGTTTTTGATTGAACTACATGTTCAATCATACATTCTCAGTTTCCCACTTATTATAATATTTAATTATGATAGGATTGAGAATAAAACAGCTTCGTACAGTGTGACACAGTAATCAATATTCGTATAGTGTAGTGAAAACTATTAAATAGTTTTTGAAAGGTTTCGTATAAACCACTGTGGATGAGACACGCAACGAATTACTTAAAACATATCTGCTACAGTGTTGACAGTCTTACAGCAAATCCTTTTTATTTAACACATCAATCGCTCATACCAGACAAATTATCTTCACCAATTTGCTTATCTTACCCATTAACGTCATCCATAACTATTAACCATTCCGAATTGGAATGCCAATCGGATAGCGAATTCAAGAATCCCAATATAAATTTTCCGCGTTTTAAGACAGAGTCATAAATCGCGATAGAACTGATAACCCCTTCGTGCAGTTTTAAAATAACCCACCTAAAGGCAACTTGCATCGTTTTTCAAGCGACTTGCATCCACTTGCGTCGACTTGCGTTAACTTGCGGCAAGTCAAACGCACATATGAAAGAACTTCGCGCTAAGTTGCATAATTCGCGTCATTTATTTTATCAAAGATCGTTGCTACCGCTCGGCCAGTTATGGCACCAAAGCATAAAATATTTCGCCATAAAAGTTTAAGCATACTTAAAATGTTATCTTGGAAGTCGGCGTTGTTTACCACTGTACAGGATCATCAGAAGATTAGATTTTTGCACCCTTCCAAAATCATCAGCAATTTTTTGTTTCGCTTCTGATTTGATAAATTGAAGAATGAATCAATATAGGTACAAAGGTAAACATTGTTTTAGGCAATAAACTATTACAAAGATATGGCGGTCAAACGCAACCCTATCGTTAAATAAAAAAAAAAAAAGGTTGCACTCCAGGAGTGCCGGTAGAAGTGAAAACTTTTTTGTTACTATGTTTTATTTTAAAACTGGAGTAGTACAGATATGAAATTAACTAATTTGAATGACGTCTTACTCATTTTCGATCAGGGTCACGTGACCCTGACGCGATCAGGGTCACGTGACCCTGACGCGAGTTTTAAATTTTTTACCCATTACAGAAAAAGTGTACAACGCCGCTAAAGAAGTTTTCACTTCAAAAAAGTTCGCCAGAGACGATTTTGACAATAACAGTTTCCGTGTTTTCAAAAATTTTTAAAGAAAAATTGAGACCTCTTATTTAAATCGCCATATCATTTCATCACCTATTAAAAATAGCAAAATATTGACTATACTTCTGCCATAAAACTTTTCAACATACCTACCACATTGTCGGGTGTCGTTACTGTTAAAGCGCACATGTCCTGACTCCCGTCTAACTTAATACAGTTTAGTCTACAATTATTTTCGTCTGATGACATTACCGAAGTTAGGGGTGAACTCTTCGGCGAACAGATACTGATCATGACTTTAATTGTACGTGGCGCTAACGTTACGTTTCAGCTACAAGTGACGACAGAGCCGGCTTACATGGTGCATTTAAACTGCTTTTACGATAGATACTTTGAGCTTTTGAGTTACTTTACTTAAGTTTTAAGTTCCTTACGTCTACCGTGGGACTGTTTTAAAAGGACCCCACAGCCTTAGGACAAAAAAGGCAAACCGAATGAGCAACGTGGACTTCCCTTCAGGATGGACTCATTTGATGATTACTGTCCCAAAAAAAGACAGACTATCGAGATCGAGAATAGGAATTGTAGAAAACTATATAATAGTGAGACAGTACAACTAATAACTTGCATTGTATTATGTTTTCTGGGTCTTTAGTTTGGTTAACGCGACATAACATTCATTTTATGAGACATAAATTAATATGTATGATAAAAATCTTACTCATCATCTGCCTTGCCTTTTCCCAACTATATTGGGGTCGGCTTCCAGTCGAACCAGATGCAGCTGAATATCAGTATTTTACATTGAGCGACTGCCTGTCGGACCTCCACAACCCAGTAACTGGGTAATACGATATCCCATGGTAAAATACTGATGGTTGTCAGACTTTAGAGCTTCTGACTAACAGTAACGACTGTCAAAGATCTACAAATGACAGCCGGGACCAACGGCTTAACGTGCTTTCCAAGGCACGAAGGAAACTCGCTATGACAGATGGTCACCCATCCACAGACCCACCTCGGCAAGCGCGGCTTAACCCGGCAGATGGGCCTGTGCGGCTGTAATTATTTTGCCACGAGCTCCTCCAGGTGAAAAAAATCTTACTATAATCATGTAAAATAAAAACGCGGGTTTTATTCACGCAAGATATGCAGACAGTTAGCAGGTGAAACAGTCACTCATAAATGTTATTACGATTATTAAAATGGCTGTCATTTTACGAATCGCTCACAATAAAGTAACAAGTTTATCTCTTAGAAAAACCTTACAAAGACACTATAAGTGGCGATACAACTGCAGTAAAAATTAAGGGACACACATTCCCGTATTCCGTTTCCCCTATAAATTCATGCATAGTTTACATCGCCGACAATAAAGTAATAGATGCCTCTATTAGAGGACAGTAAAGTGGCTCATCGTGTAATTTACTACGTTTATTAATGAAGGGAAAATAGCCTAAATGTGAAACAAGTATACAATAACTACAGTTTTACTGCTCCAAGTCACGGATGATTTAACTGACGGAGAAATTTGGAAAGGGCTCGCCCTTTCGCATCGTTATCGAGTTTAACTATCGACGAACATACATCAAGTGTTAACTATACCGAATAAGCAACGGTTAAGTAGGAAATAGACGTTATAATGATTTAAATAAACATAGAAATATTAATACCAGTAATCATTCATGTGGATCTAAAACCCGTTTGGTTTTTGATTAACAAAATATTTCACAATTTGTATTATTAATTGTAAAACTGTTAACTTCACGCTCAGCGTGAAACTTTTCTAACAAATTGAGTTGTTTTGTAAAAACAATTTGTAAAAAATATAGGTATTATTAAAGTAACTAAAATAACTTATTTGAAATGATAAATTTTAATTGATGTTAAATATTACTCATCACATTTTTTTTTCGAAATTTTTGGAATTCCATACATTTTTTAAACAAACATAAAAATGTCATTCCATTTGTTTTCTTTTAGCAGTTAAATCTGTTTGGATCGACATATTTACGACTGAAATAAACGGGATTTATGATAATATCGCCAACTTTTCTTATGAGTCCCATGTAAACCGTGTCACTATGCGTCTAATTTGGGCCAAGTTGATTTCGTCGTTTTCTCATTATAGCGAATGCCCGGGTGGCCGACGCTTGACAAGAGGAAATTGTTCCCAAGGATAAATAAAATTTGACTCGCTTGAAAGTGGCAGCATTTATATGTTTATGACTGCAGTTTAGCTTTGCGGGATTCATAAGCCACATTTCATATTTTGTGACCACTACATTTCGGTACTTTAAGCTAATACTCAATTTATGAAATGAATTTTTATTAAATGCAACTCATTATAATCAAAAATATATCGGAGGATTTAATATCAACCTTTTTATCAGTATCCTGTTATTATCGGAATCGATTACAATAATATTTATCACAAGAGAAAATAATTAAGCAATAATTTCGAGTCAAATTATGTTTAAATTGGAGTAGTTTCACCGTCCAGATCCGAGTAAAAAAAGAGAGTAATATTGATGTCGATGCCCGGAGAGTGGACATGGGCGCAATTACGCTCTCCCTCGACAAATTGGTCCACTTATTTATGGTTAATGAAATTCAGATTTTATAATAACACCCCGGGTTTTACGCTCTCGTTTACGCGTTTGTAGTACAAGCCCATTATTTCAAAGAGCCGACGCGTCCTGTGAAACTTTTAATATCGCTGTTGTCGTTGTTTTGGCCCTAGTCTCCTTAGATTTATTACTCATTATCCCGGTAATGTGTTGTAGGACCGCAAAGCGAAGTCAGCGCGATGTAATTTGCGGCGTGCGCAAATGTTAAATTGTTCATAAACGAGTATCGCCTAATTTTATTAAGAGTAATTTATTAGGAGGAGAATGTTTATAACAACGGTGATAAGTAATCTGTTCACTAATCAAAAGCGGCTTATTAGGAGCTAAAGTTACGACTTAGTGGAAGCTAAGTTTCACGCCAATAATAATGGAAAGTCAGCATATTTGGAATACTGCAGGTAATTTGGAATACCACGATATCTCAATTAGTGTAAACACTATCTGCGTTTTTTTGTTATGAACATAATGTCACATGACATAGGATGTGAGTGAGTACTTAAAACAGAGCGATACACTAACATTTCTGCTGACAGCCCCACGAGAATGAAACGTCTCATTTGAAAACTTTTTTGGTACGAATTCAATCCTTAATTATTATTTACTATGATATGCAAGATCGTTAAAGAAACTTTTAAACTGTCAAGTGACCTTATTAGTTTGTGAATTTGTTTTCATTTTATAATTATTTTTAAAACTAAATAAGAGAAATGGAGTTATAGTTTAGGGTGTCATGTCGTTAACTTGGAATACTAATGCTAATGGGATCACAATGCTTGTGGTGGTTATGAACCTTCTAGATATCAGTAAAGGACGTTCTGTCATTACTGTAAGGTTAATTGTTAATCCAAACTAAGCACGGATCTATCATATTGTGGTTGATTACAAAGTAATTATTTTTGTGGGCGATTTCGTTACAGAAATATTAAATTTACAGATTACAGACATATTGATTACTTACAAAAAGACTAAAATACTGTAAAATTACCTACAAAATCTAAATTAACTAAGAAAACAGTAAGCATTTGATTATGAAAAAAGGTGTATATAATTTGAATACTGTATTCCAAATTACCTGCACCCTAAGTCAAATCACGATTTCGGAGTTTTTTAGGTTAATTGAAATTTTGAGAAGGTTCCTCATTTTTGTTTGGTTTGACAGCTTGTATTATTAAAGCTAAATAATTTTCAAATAATTTAAAGTATATTTTATTACCGTAACCCATTTATTTTTCAACTTATTCTCAAAAAACAAACTGGTATTCCAAATACGCTGCACTTCCTAAGGCTTAAAATAACTTCAGTTGCATTTTGTTGAGAAATATATTCTACAGAACTATAAACCATTACAACCACTATGGAAGTTTGTTTCACCTCGCTACACTTAATCCATCGACACCAGTTGACGCAACCACTGCTCCTAATTCACTATCCCCTCGACGCTTTCATACTTTGCCAGAATATTAACTGAGTCTATCCCTTTGAATCCGCAACGGAGTATTTTAACCTTCGAAAAGTCCATCAAAAAAGGTAATTAAGATGAAATAACGATCACAAAGCCGGGTTTCGTGCTGCCCTACGCTGTAACCTTTATTCCTTCTAATTGGCTCCCACGCCACATAATTTTTACAGCAAATTGCTGGACTAACGATTAAGTTCACCCGATGTCTAATTTTCTGGGACAATAGTCGACTTGAAAATTAAAGAAATATGTTAATTTCTATCTTTGTCCCGGCCCGTCAGAGCGGAAGATTATAATTATTAGGAAATTGTTAAAAAGCACCTTGCTTTGTTATTGAAGTCATCCAACTGGATGGGTGCTTAATGGATCTTTTTTCTAAATCTTTTTCAAGTCGAGAGTACGCTATCGTTTTCCTTGTTCGAGAACAGCCGTTCAAAATAAAGAGAAAAGTAGAACACGAAACAATAACGTCACTCAATGTTTTATATTATATCGGGTTTTTTTGCGTTCATTTTATTTCTTATTCGGATTGGACTAAGAAAGTCAAGTTATCAAAATGATTTTGTTTATACTGTTGGAAACTAGTCTGGAGTAAAAATGTGTTCTGATTTCGTAGAAACTCAAATTGTTATCTTTTGTTTTGTATTTTATTATTTTAGTACAGAATTAATTTTGGTTGTACAAGCCTTTATTATGGGACAAAACATCGGGTTTAATTTAGTTGTTCTTTGCCCTTTGTAACGACCAATTCTTTTTTTTTCTGTTGCCCCTTTTTCCTCGTTTAGTAATAAGTGATGTTCTTTTAATTAAAGAGACAGTGAACCATGCACACGTGTTGATATTGCCAGCAAGGGTCAGGTGCAAGACAAACTGCTTTTGACTTTAGCAAACGACCAATATGTTTTGAGCTCTCACTTTTTGTGCATAATATAACGAGGGTAAAAAGAGTTGATCAAAAAGGAACAAAACAGAGTTTTTTTTAAACATGAGCTTGCAGCTTATTTCAGTTTATTATGATTTGACTAGAATACTATTAATTCTAAAACATCATTTGACTATACAGCCATGGTCTCAGCTGGAAACATTAAAAATCATACCCTAATTTATAATAATAATAATATGATTGAAATATATGGACTTTAAGATACAAAAAAATAATGTTAGCCCACATAATTGAAAAAGAATATCTTCCTAAAACACACAAACACGTTCTTCAACCATACAATAACACAAAGCCTTAGAAAAAAAATTGCCGTCCCCAAAAATGGGGCTCAAACAGAAAGTAAAGTAAAGCAGGGGTCACAACATTCTGGTCCGCTTATCTACCTCGACGCGGCGTCAGCGCTCGTTATTCAATAAAACGTCGCAGTTGTACGCGCCCTTTTGAGCATTAGTCGCAATATCTTTCACTACCAACGGGACAAAAAACCATGGAGTTATTATTGCTATCAACACCACAATCTGCTCTTATGCTCGTCATAAATATGAGGATTTCTATTTCGTAGCAGGCAAATTGTGTGGGTTTTTGTTTGGTATTATTTCAGGTGATTTGATTGTTGTGTCTTCTGCTTTATTTTTCATATTTTATTGTGTAACTAACAGATATTTCTTATGAACTACAACTTGTTCTGTCATTTATAGACTAATTCGAATTTCCCAAGAAATATTAAAGCATCGTCTTTCTTAACACAAGTTCCCGAGACTTTACAATGTATGCAATACATGGGTATTGCATACATTGTGAAGTCTCGAGAACTTCCATTATAGTTTCTGATTGGATCCGACTCAATTTCAGTGAGAAGGGGGATGTGATAAATATTTAAGGTAGTTATATTAATTTGCTACTCCATTTCTGTTCCAATAGTGGAAACTTCACCGCCTCAAGTTGGGCTAAGTCTCTCCCAAACTGTCTGTTACCACAGAACGCGATAAATTAAATTAATTTTGGTAAAAGTAATGCAAAATAATGTTAGAAATTTTGCGTGTTATGCTGTCTTGCTACTATTAGCGACTAGTTGTTACCAGCGGCTTCGCCCGTGTATAATTTGACATGATTCTGAACGTTCTAGATGGGTAAACCTATAATTCTCTTGAGTAACAAACGGATGGGTGCAAAAATTTCGCTTTAAAATATTAAAATTTAGAAAAATATAAAAAGAACTGAATTAACTTTGTTTCAAAGGTGACTTATACATAAGGTTTTAGGTTCTAAAAAGAAATAAGATATGCATAAATAAGATGCCAATTTTTTGATAAAATATTTAAGTACCTATGTAGTTGTTTAATTCGTTTTTAGCTTAACTCGTACTATGCTTATACATCTCCAAAATATCATTCCTTGTAACAGCCACGAAATCTGGATTTGTCCATGGTTGATGATAATAGGCTCGTCCCCTATTACATAGCACTTAGATTTACCTGGTGAAATGTGGATACTATTAAGTACGCCTCTGCCTAGCCCTCGTGGATAATGTTACGTCATGTTATGCAGAAAAAAAAACTCAAGACAAACTGCTAAGTGTACAAAATTAATGCTTTGATTAATATTAGGTACCCTAACTTCAAAATAAATGTTAATTACGAATGCTAATTCCGCTACGAATTCTGTTGCCTCCCGTTTATATTATGTAAATCTAAACAGGCAGAAATACTCCAGATTTAAGGAATATCTTAAGAAACTTTCCAATTACCGTCTGAAACTTTAGTGATCTTACATTTAGGATTTAATTTATTCGTAGATTTATCTGTCTTTCATAAAGAAATAAATGAATGAATGAAAAGGACTTGAACGAGAATTTCTTAAGAGATCCGAGTAATATCTAATGATGAGACACATAATCCGTCCTCGATCGGCTCTCAGCACTTATTGAGTTGGAATTTTCGATTAGTCTGTGATTGATTGAACCAACTTCTCTTCGAGAGACGTGCATTTTATGATCCGTTCTTCTTCTTCGATCAGTCCCCTTTATATAGTAAACGGCAAAATGAGATGCTACATTTGCTTTTTCAAGATAAAAGTAAGTTTTGCTGCAAATCCTGTAAGTTTCTTCGCTACTCGAAGCAAACTTCGGTATACTGTTTTATCCGATATTCTAGGATTTTTCTCAGTAAATTATAGACACTTTTTTGCCGTATAATGTGCTAAGAAGAACTCTCGCGTCTTTGTTTATAAATCTTTTCATCATGAATTTTATTTACAGTTTCAGCATCATAAGTATGAACAAAACTCCAAGAACCATCCAACGAAGTATATTCCCTAGAGATACCTGCACATTCACAAGAAATTGAAAAACTGCACGAAAAGCGACGAGCTTGCATGATTCTTGCAGGCAAATAAAATATTTACTAGTACCTTGAAGTACAGTAAGCTATTCTCCAAATCCCGGATCAACAACAAAATCCTTTGTATTTGAATACACTTACTCGAATTTCTTTCCTTGAAAATTGACAACAATGAAACTTTGTCCACGTTTTCGATATACTATGGAAAATCCACACAAGCCTTAATGCAATTTGCGGTAATGTAACATGCAGTCGAGAAAGAAATTCCGAACTCACGGCTCTCTACGTCACTGCTTCACTAAAATACCAACGATCCAGGATCGAAGTCACGCTTATCTAATCATGTAGACAGATTGAAGATCACATTGATACTTTGTAATCTCAAGGTAATTTAGAAACGCGATTGAAGTCCTTGCGAATAAGGACTATCCCTACTTAGGCTAGATACGTAAAGAATGTGGAGATTTGAGCGAGATAAGCTTTTAGTTCATTACCCAATTCAGCCTTTTTTATCTTTTCCAGGAAAAATGTTCCTCGTTGAAGGGAAACTTTATTTTAGTACTCACTTAAATTAAAGTACCACTCTTCTTGAAATGCGTTATTGCCATTGCAATATAATATTTATGTCCAAATATGAAATGACATCTTCCCAACCCACTTGGCGGATTCACCCCAAATATCCATTCGCTTAATAAGTTAAAATACATTAAGTTAATAATGCAATATTCTTTCCCGTTGAAAACAAACCACTATTTCATTTTGTAAGCGCGAAAGCTGTAAGCTGAAATTTTTATGACTCGCAACGTCTGGCTACGTGGGAAATTTTTAAAAAGGTTTTTAAAATTTTCGTGATTCATCTTTCCATTCCCCGGTGACTGGACCATCATACGCGTATCTTTGTTTAACCTCGCCATATTAAACATTTAACATTTGTTCTTCGCAAACATTGTCCGAGATTTGTTCGGGGAGGTTTAGAATTTGCGAAGTTTTATGAAAAAAAATACAGCCAGTTGAATAGATGTAGCAAAGTGTCTTTTGAGAACTCTTCAATAGGTTTACCCTTAATCGTTTACAGAAATCAGACTACATTTTTGGACATAGAGAAAAACATTTCCCCTCATTATGCTCCAGCAGTCCCACAAAATATTTTCCGAGGGTAATTTATCGTTCGTAATTATTCGCCGAAACAACAAATCCGTGTGTTTCACTTTGATTCGGTGTCGTCCGAATTTTATTTATGTGGTGGGCATTTTTCCACAATAGCACGCGAGGTCAGCTTAAGAGGGAGGAAACGACTTTGGCCTAATCCGCTGACTTTTATTTATTCAGTGAATTAATCTCGCCCTGGGTTGGGGTGGGGACATTGGCCCTTATTTCCTGTCGCCTGGCTGTGATACTACGGTTTCTCGACTGTATGCAGTGATAAAACTCAAGTCTGTGTCCCCTGACAAGTACGATTTATAGTTGTGCCAAGTATCGCAGCTGTCTACTATTTCAGTAAATTCCATGACGCGTTTCTACAAAATTGTAAGGTTCCGTGGAAAAATTAAGTTCCTGTTGGTTGTGCAAAGTATCGTTAAAGTAAACATTTAACAAAGTTGCGGTGCATAATAAATCTGCGAAGTTTCTAGAGCGCCATGGGTTCACGCAACAAAACTCTGTTTATTAAACGTGCAAGGTTGTAGTATACCCATCATGAAAAATCCTTTAGTTTTAAAACCGTAAACATGCCTAATAGATATTATGAACATACTATACAAATCTTTTTTCGAACCAGCTATACATCTATTGATTTTAATTGATAGTAACGTAACATTGCACAACTTACATTCGTTACTTAGCACTAAGTCTGATAATCTAGCTCGCCCACAAAACTCAGAAATAATTCCGCCAGATTTGCTCAAAGACCACGTAATAAGTTAGTTCCATATCAACAAGTCAAGTCAAACCACTCGCTGCGAGCTAGATCGCTCACTTCTACAACTAACAACTTACACTGCTCAACTGACTCAAACACACAGATTTAACAAACTTCCCATTCCTTAGTAGAACTGTCTCTTTATTCTGGCAGTTGGTTCTAGTGTTTTTAAGTTTTAGGGTTTATTTTACTTTGGGTAACCAGCAATTTAGTCATTTTATAAACCATCAGATATTCTGGTGGCCCAGTAGTAACAGTCACTACTTACGAGTTTATAGGTGGTAAGTTTGAAGCCTGGCAGGAGCTCTTCTTCTTTTTATAATATTTCATCGCCATTGCTCTCAAAACGTTTACAAATATTGTGAGGCATAGGTGGATAACAGTAGCCCACTCCCTCTCACATAGAGGTCTATATCCCAGCAGTGGGAATCTTATAGACTGATTATGTGTATTAATCAGTTTTTCTGATTTTCTGTAAGTACACAAAATAACGGAAATATCACGTTTGGAAAAAATAAGACTTGTTAATCAAATAGACAAGGGAGATAAAAGAGATAAGAGGCAGACGGGGAAAAAGGAAAGTGGACAAAAATCAAAGAGAAAAACAATAGTACGAAAACCGGGAGTAAATTAGATACAGAAAGAAGCCTTATTATTACCGGAGGAAAAAACAAAATGATAAATAATTCACTAAACACAAGACAACAAACCAACACTCTACTTAACTTTGTGTTAATAATGATGAGTTCCAAGTTCATGGTAAGCTTGTACGAGTCACAACAATCGTATTTAGCTTCAGAACGCTAAAAAGTAAAATAGAAGCAACAAGATTGCGTGGGCTTAGCGGATTGGAATTCCATTCTTTATTCACGCCACACTCCATTTTTAACTTAGTACAAAAGTAGGTATGGGTCGTGTTGGAGAAGGCAATGATTGTAATTGGGGGCACATTTCGTAAGTGGATGAAAGGAAATCTTCATTATTAAGGCATACCTTGGTAGGTCTCTTTATAAGGCGGGTACTAACCAACGTTGCGAGACGTAATTTCACGTGTTACGCACAAAAGCTCGCAAATAGAAACAAGCGGATCGTTGATTGTTGCTAAAAGTACATTAGGGTCCGTAACACCATCACCGATTAGTACCTAACTTTAGATATTTCTTAGAGATAGGTACTCGTATTACTAAAACAAGTAACTGATTGAAGAGAAAGAAGAATTTAGTGTAAACGAATTTAAAGAATTTGACCCCGCAAAAAGATGGTGATACATACATCATGGCTTAAATCGACAGGCCAGGCAGAGATGTCTATATCGTAATCCCGAATCCCCAATATCTTTGTAGTTAGAGTCAACAGGCTTCCTCTGGATAAGCTCACTCCATCGCAGCAGGACCTAAACAGGACAGGAGCAGGACCTAAAGCCTTAGACCTGAAAAAGTACCTATAAAGTAGGCTTTAATACTTTGTTTTGCCGTCACAGCCTATCAAACCCAGGTCAAAACTATTAAGCTGTACCAAAGGATATTTAGATAAGGCTCAGTTACACTGAGTTACGTCAAACAGTTGCTAATTTGTTTCAATTAAGTTTCTCCAGACTTTGAGTCGGCCTTCAAGCAATGTTGGTAACAAAGGAGGATTTCAGGATTATAATAGTGGAAATGTTGTTCCCAAAAATTAGACAGCATTTCGGAATTGAGCAGACAAATTCTAGGACCCGTTTACAGTTTCACCAGACTTACCCTAAATAAAAATAGAATTATAAGCCTGCTTATTTATTTTTGACTGTCTTGGTTAAGCCGAATGTACAAAATCTTTGAGCTGGATTTGACTCAGGCATTCGTTCGCTCACAGTTCAAGCTCAGTCTCAAATCAATTGCTCAACTGAGTCGGTCGAAGTCATGTCATCGAATCGTAAGCCCAAGCTGACAGCTCCTCAAAGACAAATGATTCCTTATGAAAACTATCGAGTTATTATATGGCTTTTATATCAATAAAACAGTATCGACTCAAAAAGAAGCACAATAAAGGTAGCAAAATTACATGCATTAAAGTTAAAGTGGTTATCCCATATGTCAACCACATATAGTGGTTTACTCGTATCTATTTATTTATCTCCTGATATTATAATACCTATTAGATATTATTTATTATCGGTTATCTGTGATAGGCTATTGATATCCCATTACAAATAATCGATAAGTATTAGTCACTACGTTGATCCATCAAAGAAAACAAAAAGTAGATCATCTATCCTTTAGCATTTAGATCCAATATTTAGCGAAAACAACAATCAATATTCCTGAAAATAGAAATTAATGTACATAACATTCAGTAAATATTATGTTTCAAACAAGTATTTCAGAATCAAAACATTTACTTTACTTGTGCCAGCGTCTCAAATCTATTTTAAACCTAACTCAAAGGTTAGCCCTAGTAGGCTAGTACCTAGTTTTCCATATGGTACTTACACCCACATACGCCCACTAGAAAATTTTCAACGGGGAAAGCTATTATGATGGATGAAAAAGGGTTGAAAAAGTATTTATTTGTATCCTTCGTATTTACGATGTTAGTCTTGATACAAACTATAAAATTAGTAGCTGCAATGAACCATTTTTCACTCCGGTGGTCGCCATCAGCACATACCAGCTTCAGAGACCTGCTGTGCATTTGGTAGCTAAGTATACTCATTAACCCTGCAGTGGTCGCGTCCTTAAAAGTTACGTGAGTGGTCGCGTGGACTACATACGTAATCCATAATACAAATTGAAAAAACAAAAGATTTATTTATAAACTCTTTATTACTTAAATGAAAATATAATCAGTATAGTTTTCTTAATAAAATATAAATGTCACAATTTCATCGCAACCCCTGTGTTACAAATAATCAAAAATATTTCAAATCTTCTCTAACATGGCATGAAAATCACTGGGACTGTTCTTATTGAGATGACAATTTATAAACAATAGTAAAAACTTATATCTAAATATTATTTTTAGCACAGGATAGGCACATAATCTTGAAATGATCCCCACATACAAACTTAGTACACTTGGTGCACATCTTCCTAGTGCTTATAATGCGCGCTCATTCACACTCAAGGCAACGGCGCACAACATTGCTCGATGCGCCTTCCGAGGTAGTGGGTTGAGTTTCTGCATAATATAATACAAAGTACCAGTACTTTTCTTTTTCCAACTACTTCACCCATTAGTAATATTCCTGTAAAGCCTCAAATTTCAGTTTCATTGGTCTGTGTAGCATCTCGTTCTCTTCTATGTTTCTCCTCGATATAATCAATTTTCTTCTTAGTATAATATTAGATAAATCAGTCTTCTAGGATTGTGTTTTAACGAGCTGTTCCTTTCGGGTATAAATACTATGTTATGGCTTTGTATTATCCCTTTGTTTACGAGAATTATTTTCGACCATAATGTGTCATTCACTTCTTTGTAAAAGTCAGTGCGTTGGCGACGTTGCTGAGATGGATACCTTCTTCAGAACTTTCGTCAGATCCATCACCTGGTATCCCTTGCTCTTGCTGGGATTCTGATTGATGGTCTTCCTCTTGTAAATTATTAATTTCTTCGTCAGAGCTTGATTCAGCTTCATGAACATCATTTCCCACATCAACTTCAGCTAGCCACGAAATAGTACACTAAATTAGTGCATCACGTGCATTTTCCATTTTTTTTCTAAAATTAAACATCGTAAATAACAATAATGTGACAAAACAAAACAAATTAAGGTATTATTTGTCTACAATAAATGAAAACATGACAATTCAATGTAAAAAAAATACTTACGTAATTGGTCGCGCGGATTACAATTGTAGTCCACGCACTTTACTGAGCTCCTGTGACACAACCGAGTGAGTCCTAAGCTTATGCTGCACGGAGTGTGTCGCTCAATCATTCATTTGAAAGTACCTGGAGGCTCAACAAATTAAAGCAAATCGATTGTTGGAAATTATCGATTTTGTATAGGTGGATTACATATGTAGTCCACGCGACCACTCCAGGGTTAATAATCAGTGGTTCTAAAAATCGCTGGCCCGTCTTAAAATGACTCTCTGGAGACTCTGGACTCCTCTCTACGCATGGCAAGAAAAAAGGACCACCGAAAAACAAGGAATCCCAAAATTACCACTTTAGCAGAATCGTACTAAACATTACTATAAAATTCACTACTCTATTGCTTGAGCAATAGAATCGTAAATTCCACTTTACGTATTTAATCGTAACTCATATTAAGATACTGCTCAAAGTTCAAAAAGTGGCCTTTTTGAATCCCCAGGTCTTCGTGAACTACAAATTTTAAACACGCACCTAATGCAGCCTTAAGGTCGAAAAGTCAAAAGTCAAACCGTTTTCATTTCAATTAAGTCATTAAAAGGCAATATTGAACGTCAAATACGCACGCATTCGAATTTAGAATTTCTATGAAAGGGCACAGTGAATATCAATACTGCGTTGCATGATGAATTCAGTGCGAACTAAAGAGGACTAGGAACTAGGCTAGGAAAATTCGCTCCGCCGATCGCCGACTAATCTACCGTGTTTGTCTTTTGCAACCTTTTGCTAGTATGGATTGGATAGTTGACTTGTAGGTTACTAGTCAGTTGGAGTTTTAGCTAGTAAGACCAACTGTCTAAACAGGAAACCGGGAATTTGAACGTAAAGGACTATTGAAGAATGGATTTTAGTCAATACGAGTCATGAGACAGTCCCTCCACTCACCGACATTCGACGAGGTTATCACTGAAAACAAAAAAAAGGAAGTCGGGCCAACTCATACTTTATCGTTGTTTTTAACAAATAAAGCTCCCAATGCATTTATAGTAGTTAAACAAACAAAATGAAAATAAAACAAACAACATAATTTATTTTCCATAAAATTCACAATCAATTCAATAACGTGCACAAAGTTATTCTGAAAATTGATACCAATCATTTTTCAATCACCAACACCAATTCACGGCAATACATTTTTCAGCAAAACAAACCTCCTGAAAATAAAACTAAGCATTTCGGGACTAATTTTAAAATTCCTGTGAAACGTAAATTGTTGACTGCTGATGCTGATATGTTTATTATTGGTACAGTTTCAAACACAGAGGAATCGAACGGGCTATTTCCAAAAAAAGATCTTTTACGGTTACTGTCGCTTTGATCGCGTGTGGTCCAGGTTTCTATCGAAATGTAGTGATATTAACATTATATTTATTGCTCGTTACTTTTCTGTATCTATTTTGCTGGACTGCATTGGTATTGATGGCTTCCGTACTGTTCTTGGAAGTCGGTTTATTGGGCGCAGATTTACAAATTATCAGCAATTGCTAAGATGTTGTGATATTGTGAAACTTGACCGTTGAAATAATAATTTAGCCTGTATCATTGCACAAAATAAGATGTAAGTAACTATAATATGATATAGATACCACAATAACTGCTAATATTACAATTTTTATGTAGAGAAGTTTATTTGTACACTCAAAAAGCCCCCTAGAATAAAGGCGAGCCTATTGTTATCAATTTTCTTTTCTTTTTCTTCTTTTTTTTTAACTTTGCCCCACACTAGGATTTACAAACATAGAAACTCACATGCACAAACACTCAGACCCGGTACAACTACTTGCAGCTGAACTGGACACAAGATGGACTGAATTCATACTAGAAAACTATAATGCCAAACCCGGATTCAAACCCCCAGAGATGTTCCTCGGCAATAATGGTCGAGTAGATATGAAACGCATCACCCACGTGTTGTGTGACTTTATGTCATAGGCATTTATCAAAGTAGATATATTTGTAACTAGTTGTTGCCCGCAACTTCGCGTAGTATTTGGTTTTATGGCACCTATACCAATATTCTCTTTTTTATTTTTTTGAAAAAGTGAGGGTGCCTGATGTCCCACTTTAAAGTTTGTTACAGATAAAAACTGAAAACGAAAACTTCTAGTATTTATAATAAGTTGTATTTTTCTTTCTTCTAATTCTTCATTAGTATACAATACACATACTCATACCTACAGTTGAATTATTATACGTCGTAACAACAAGTCACGCAGTTCAAAGTTGCCGCCTAACGGATTAAAATTGTGACCGAAAGGTGACCAAGTCACTAAGTAGAAATTTTTGTACCCGTTACTCAAACACAGGAAACATTTACCTTTGTTCTAATGCCACGCGCTTCATAAGTACCTCATAAAAGTATAACAGTCGTAAAATTGTTAATTAGACCGGAATAATGGTCCCTAATTTCTATGGCAAAGGGACCAGAGTTGATTAATTTATTTTTACTTTGTAACAACGACGTGCAAGTTTGATTGTATGAAAGCCTGTCGCAGGCTGTTTTTATTTACTTTTTAATAAAGGAAATTAGTTGTAAATATTATTACGAGTATGCCACGTTACCAGTAATAATTATATTATTAAATTTATTAGCAATAATCATAATCATTTTTTTTTTTTTTTTTTTTTTTTTTTATTATTATTATTTGCGATCAGTGCTTAACACTATAAGCAAATTTGGTGAGAGCGTTGTGGCGGTTAGAGTGCGTCCCCCAGCGAAGACGTCTCCTCATCGTCTGTGCATGTATTTTATATGATGTCCTTTCGTTTAAGGCGCTTTGTGTAGCTACGTATCGTAAGCTGTGTTGCCAATATGTTGGGATGTTTCGTTAGCTTCTCCCGGTATTTCTTGGTGACATTTTGGATTTCGTCCTTTATTGTGGGCATATTCAGATGTTCATGAATTTCTTGATTGGTGATGTACCATGGGACGTTGCTGATTGTTCTCAGTATTATGTTTTGCATTCTCTGCAAGCATGAGATGGTAGAGTTGCTGGCGCTACCCCAGAGTTGTATGCCGTACATCCATACCGGTTTCAAGATAACTTTATAGATGAGTAGCTTGTTATCCATTGATAATTTGCTGTTACGACCCAGAAGCCAGAGTAAAAAGTGCTTGAAGCGAATGTTAAGTTCATCTCTTTTCTTTTTAACATGTTGGTTCCATGTCAGGCGCCGATCCAGATGTAATCCAAGATAACGGACACTGTTCTGGTGTGGTAAGGTGGTATCTTCTAGTTGGACAGGAGGACAGTTGCCTTTTCGAAGTGAGAAGGTAATGTGGACAGATTTTGAAGCGTTTGCTTTGATTCGCCAGTTCTGCAGCCACTTCGTAGTTTTGTTTAGAGCATTCTGAAGATACTTTGAAGCAGTGCTCGGATCTTTATCGCTAGCAAGGACAGCGGTATCGTCAGCGAACGTTGCAGTTGTGGTATTATCTGCTTCAGGTAAGTCGGCTGAGAAAATCGTATATAGCACAGGGCCCAGAACAGAGCCCTGAGGAACACCAGCGCGTATCTCGCAGAATTTTGAGACTTTATCCTCTTCCTTGACCTGGAATAGTCTTTCGGTTAGGTATGACGCCAAAATTTGGTGATAGCTGTGTGGAAGGTGATTTTTTATTTTGCAGAGGAGGCCTTCATGCCATACTCGGTCAAAAGCTTGCTGAATGTCCAAGAATACAGCCGAGCAATACTCTTTCTCTTCAAGGGTTTTTCTAACTCTTTCGTATACTCTATGAACCTGCTCCACTGTAGAGTGCTGCTGCCTAAAACCAAATTGGTGAGCCGGTATAACCTGATTTTCTTCTAAAATAGGGAGTATTCTGCGCAGGAGTAACTTTTCAAAGATCTTTGATAGTATTGGGAGTAAGCTAATAGGCCTGTATGAGCTGACTTCATTGTGAGGCTTGCCATCTTTGTGTACCATCGTTATTTGGGACACTTTCCACAATTTTGGAAAGTATTGCACTCTCAGGATACCATTATATAGCATTGTGAGGAAGGTGAATGCTTTTCTGGGTAGTTGTTTTATGATTTCCTTTGTGATTAGGTCGTATCCTGGCGCTTTTTTATCCTTGAGTCCTAGTGATACTCTCCAGACCTCTCGTGCAGTTACGGGTTTCGGTGGAGGAGACATTTGATAATCCTGTTTAAGGATTGTTTCCACTTTTTTATCAAATTCTTCATTGACCGTTTCGTTTGGGACAAAAACTTTTGAAAGGTGATCAGCAAATAATGTCGCTTTATCTTGCGGGGTTCTTGCCCAGCCGGAATCATGCTTCAAAGGAGGTTTTGCTACCAGGGGTCTTCTGTGGTGTTTAGTGAACTTCCATAGGGAGTAATTTGTTGCTTCCGTGGCAGACAGTGACTCAATTTGGGTCCGTAATGTGGTTTCACGCCATTCTTCTAGTTTGCGTTTCAGATCTTCAGCGGCTCTATTGAAGTTCGCTTTATCTCCTCTTAGTCTGGTTTGATGCCACACTCTGCGTAGTCGCCTCTTTTCTAACACTGATGATTTTATTTCTAAGGGATAGTTAGTGGTCTTGGTTTTTCTTTGATTGTTTTCATCGGTACTGATCCAGCAAGCTTCCTGTATGAGTGTAGTTATATATTTTGCTGAATCCTCCACATCATCACTAGTTTTAAGAGCTACTTTCAATTCTATATTTTTATTTATGTATTCTCTGAAATGGTCCCAGTTCGTACGCTTATTATGTAGGGTTTCTGGAGTTGTTATTTCTATAACGTGGGTGCTTATAGTTAGTAGTACAGGAGTGTGGTCAGACGAGCCATCATAGCAGGATTCTATTTTTAGGTAGTTATTTGCCACTCCCTTGAAGATGAAGAAGTCCAGGAGGTCGGGTATTTTGTTGGTGTCATTTGGCCAATATGTTGGCTCACAAGAAGAGATGACACTAAGGTTGTTAACATCAATGCTAAGTTTTAACTGCCGGCCTCTGGTTGTAGTGAGCCTTGATCCCCAGTAGGTGTGCTTAGCGTTCCAGTCACCCCCCACAACATACCTATTGCCAAGTGTTTGCAGAAAGTGGGAAAACATAGCTTCTGAGATTTTATGTTTGGGTGGGCAGTAAACTGCAGTAACAGTCAGGTTCCCAGATTTGTCTTCAACTGATATCGACGTCGCCTGGATGTATTCTGTTTTGTAATCTGGCCTTTGATGATGTTTGATGGTTTTCTTAATGACTATAGCAGTACCAGCATGGCCTGTTCCGTCAGGGTGGTGAGTGGTATAGCATTGGTAATTGTCAAATTTTACAGATGTTTTGGCAGAGCAGTGTGCTTCAGATATAAGTAGAATATCCAGTTTGTGCGTCACCATTATTAGTTCCACTTCGTCTTTATTAGGGGCAAGCCCATTCACGTTCCAAGTGGCAATCATGGCAATCATAATCATTTGAAGAAATTGTCGTTGCCAAAACTAAATAACAGTCTTTATGAAAATTACCAACTTGGCGGTTTTACGTGCCTTTGACTTTTATTTCTAAAAACTTCAATCCCGAAAAGATTTGCAAAACCTGCTTCAACTTTTTAGGTTTAATACAGCGACATCCATTGTTAGAAACGTGAACTACAGCAGAACTTCCTAAGACGGAAGGAAGACTGCTTCCACAGAATCACAAATTCAGTGGCGCGTCTAATTTATGATTAATTCTGTAAAGTTTTATCGTGGGACAATACAGGGTAAACCGAAATCTATTGTTTCACTTAAGAGCTTAATTTACATACCAAAGCTCGCGACGGAATGCCTAATAGGAGTTTTTGCATTTGTAACGACCCACGAAAATCGATAGGAATTAAATGAAGCGTGTTCAAAACCTCCCGACTAGCTAGGGTTACCATTTATTGCTAATATTGTCGTAAAAGTCTTGCTGCTTGCTTGTAATACTGACTCATGGTCAAAGGCTCGACTTTTATTGTTGGGCAATTTATTACTCATAATGCAAAAACTAATTCATAAAATGAAGCTTTTAAATCTTTAGCCCCTTTATATAAAATGTACAAAGTTAGTGAATAAATTATTCGATAACTTATAACGATGAAAAACTTGTAAGGTCACGACTTACGCTTCGTAGGGGAAACCTGTGTCACGGAAAAAAAGACAGGAGATTTTTATCTGGCTAAGGTCCCCTGAGATAACGAACGCTACTGGTCTGAATTTCAAGTTTTCCCAAATTTGAAATTCATGAATCTGAACTTGGTGACGTAAATTCAGCGCAGATTCAAACTTGAGTAATTAAAAATTGACCTGCTGGCGCGCTTTGAACATGAATATTTTTCTGCACCGACAATATTTGAACACGATGAATGGTTAAACCAAGAGATACATTTTCATCTGGTTGGGCATTAAGTAACCCAAATAAACTGACAGATCTGTAACTTTGGTTTGCTTAAATTTTACAGGCGAATGCATTTCTAATGGCAAAATTAGCTTGAATTTGACCTATTTTCTTGTAGACATTAGGTGCTGCACCTTTTAGCAAGTCCCATAAAATCTGGTTACCTTACTTTTGTTTTTGCACTGTTTACTTTACTAAAAAAAAGCACAAAGTGCTAAATTAAATCAATGGATGCAATAATGGGAAGTATTTTGTTTCAATATCCATTACACTTGCATTGATTTGATTAGATTACTAGATTTGGTGAAGCTTGCCAATAAATACTCAACAGATACTTTGAAATCAGTACCTATAGTTCGGTACAGCAAAAACATGTAGAAGTAATCCAATTACCGAAGTTTGAGCACAAACTAGATTAACTACTATATCATTTGGCGCACATGAATTTAATTTGCTCTTGTAACAGTTTTAAAATATGCTCGAAGAGCCAACTAAAATTTAATAAACACTGAATAATTTAATTTAGTGTTACCACTCATGCGTGGAGTATGGCCAATAAAGGCGATTTTATGGCATTTTTATTATGATGCATAAACGTGAATCACTTATAATGGGGGTCATATAGTAAGAGAAAAATTACGTCTGGCACTCGACAAATATTAAATTATACATTTTTAAATACGGGTGGCGGGAATAAACAAATAATTTACTGCTTCATCTCTCCACCGTGGGATGCGCCCGCTTGAAACGAGGACACTTAAAAATTCATCATAATATGCGCGTCGTAAATAGCTTACTATGATTTTGATGCGGTTGCGGTTGAATACTGCTTTGTTTACTGCATATGAAATTGTAATTAGTGGAGTGAAGCGAATTCCGACTGCTTAGACTTAAATGAAGTCATTAATATTGGAGCCAACATAGAAAGTGACACGATATATATTTCAGTTATTTCTTTCCTCCGTCTCAGAATTCTACGTTTTCCCAATAACTTTAGGTTTCCCGTTGATTCAATTTACGGAAAACTGCAAAGCTTGTAGAATAACGCCGTCAAACAAAATTCTATTACACATTTCAAATAACACACCACAAAATAGAAGCCAAACACATCGAATTCTATTAATAAATTCGAACACTATGAACAGCGAATGTTATTGAAACGTATTGCACCCTTAAGAACACAACCCGGGGCGTACAATAAATTATCTGAAATCAATTTCTAATACGAGACATGGCTTATCGGTAGGAAGTGTATTGCATTGAATGGCGGCGAACAAGGACGCAGGAGTTGAGAGGTATTCCACCTGCATTATTTATCGCGTAACATTATTAACTGCATATCAGAGGTAGATGAATATCGTGTGCACTACACGGCCGGGCGAGCCGCACGCGCTTTCCACTGAGAGGGAGATATGGATCGCGGGGTGTGGGTACGTTGTACTGTAGGGGACGGCATGGCTAGACATTTATGTATGTTTTATTTATCTATAGATGGATATGACGAGCACACTGCTACCTTGGATTTCAGCACCATGTTTCTACACCTCCTAAAAACTGCAAATCGGAAGATTGATCTGTCATCATCTGCCTAGCCTTTTCCCAACTATATTGGGGTCGGCTTCCAGTCGAACCAGATGCAGCTGAATATCAGTATTTTACATGGAGAGTCGCTCCATGTAAAATACTGATATTCAGCTGCATCTATCGGACCTCCACAACCCAGTAACAGGGTAATACGATACCCCATGGTAAGACTGGTTGTCAGATTTATGAGCTTCTGACTGTGTTTAACTACTGTCAAAGATCTACAAATGACAGGACCAACAGCTTTACGTGCTTTCCGAGGCACGGAGGAAACTCGCTATAAGAGACGGTCACCCATCCACAGACCAATCTTGGCAAGCGCGGCTTAACCCGGAAGATCGCGCCTGTGCGCCTGTAATTATTTAGCCACGAGCTCCTCGGAAAATTGAATCGCAAGATTGATCAGTCTATGTAATAATAGAAAATTGCTGGTTACTTTATTTATACTAGGTCTCTGTGTTTTTCTTTTTTTGGTCATGGCCACCTTTCCCACCGCAGGAAAAACAAAGACAAGAAAAACATTACCTATTACCAGCCAACGATCTACTTATCACTAGTTTGTACTAAAATGATGCTTTCTCAGCAAGAATATTTGCCTTAGTAGGTATTTTCATTCCAGACACACTCCATCAAGGTATGAAAAACTGAAATAGTTAGGTTTAATTTTCGAAGGTTGGACTCATTATTTCGATCTTTAATCGAAGTAAAGATAGCTTTTGTTCTGCGAATGGGTCATCGGTAAAACAGGAGCATCATTGTTAAAAAAGAAAACACGTAGAATTCTGAAAAAGCAAACGAAAGATACAATGCCAGTTCAACATTTATTTTGATTAAAGAACGTATGAAACTGTCAATAAACTATTCATATAATATGGTCACGAAAATTGTATTGTCAAATCCAATTCCATACAACCGCAAAAAGAAGCAGAAATTCCGAAAAACAGATTTACAAGCCGTCAAAAACAGGACAATGGAAACACGCGTGTTTTGAACTGTGCGCGCACATAATTCTTTTGTCTTAGCAATTACACTTAAAAATATTGATTTCATCTTTTCCATTATTTTAATACGTACAAAAGTTTTATTAGATCCTTTCAGCGATATTTATGTTTTACAGATTTATGTATCCACAACTGTGTGAAATGGCTCACCTTTTATAGTTAAAGGGCTTTAAGCTTGAGATTTAGTAGAAAATAGTAGTTTGTAAAGTTTATATGGCACGGCTTTCGCATTGGCTGAGTTATCGACTGACGCGCTGCGTGTCACAAGTACGATTCCCGTACGGAACAAATAATTGAATGATCTACAGGTAGTTTCGGGCGTATTACTGTTTGTCTATGTGATTTTAAATATTTGTGAACGCACCCACGACACAAGAATTAATGTCTAGTGTGTGGCAATGTTAAAACATATTTTGTTAGTCTAAATTCATACACTTTACTTGACAATCATAAAGGCGTATTGACCTGCGTTACGAAACGTAAAGTGTAGCGAACGTTCATGAAACAGCGAACGTTCGTGCAGTCATTATGGAAGATGCTCGCAACGGTCAAAGGCTCGTTTTTCGCTCTTCGGTAACACCCGTTAATACTCACCTTAACGAGAAGAACTCTCAAAGGGATAAAATGTCTGAGTCTAGTCGAATACTAAAACAAATGTACCGAAATAAAAAAAGAATTGACAGCCTTCCGAATTAAATTAAAAGCTGTCTCAAAAGGAAAAATCCTGGAAATATTTCAACGATATCCTGTAATGTAGTCACGTAATCCTTCCCTCGTCATCTCCTATTGCGATCGAATTTTCAATCGGACTTTGATTGATTGAAACGACTACTGTGGGACCGAATTGACTTTTAAGTAGACTAAAGCAAGAAAAAGCTTTAATAAATTGTCCAATATTCGATACAAAGACACAAGGGGATGAAATTCTATTTACAGGGATTTGACAGAAATACGATTACGGGATTTTCTCTGCTTACTTATTTTTATTTTGTATTAATTTTATAAAACGTCTTCGGTTTACTTAATTTAATCATCATAACATTTTCTGCTTTGCATTTATTTTCTTCGCTCAATGTATTTTTAATGAACACTCTGCAGAAATTTGAATTTCATGTCTTAATAATATAGGATTAAAATAAAATTATGTGGTGTACCTGTTTTGTAGTTTTCTCGGACATTTTTATTTTGTAATATTCTAAAAGCTCCACACTAAAACTAGTCTCGGCTTATTTTTACGCGAGTGGCTTTTATTCTCATCTTTTTAAGATATTACAATTATTTACTTGGTGAAGTTTTCTTTTTTTTTTTGCTATATCCAACTTAAAATATGAAGATGGAGTTTACAATGTTACCCACTAAAATAATTACACAAAAACACAAACTATATTTTAAACATTTTTTGTTGTTTACCTTTAGTTTTTTATGTTTATTAGGTTTAGATCCAATTAGCCACTGCAAATCAAAAACAAAACCAAACCCACCGGAATTCAACCAACATTAACTTCATTACTCTGTTTGTACTAAAAATTACTTTATTATCACTATGTATCTCCCTTTTAAAAGAGGGCAAATATTAATGTTAGAGCAAGCCACAGGTCCGGATTGTGGGCCTTCGGATACAATATTTATATGCTCTATTCCCTTTAGAGTCGCATCGACATTCAGGTGAGGCCCAGAATTACCATGAACACGGGCCTAGTTCATTTAGAGAAGACAGGGGTGGGCAGTGATATAGGGATTCCTGGATGTGACATCAAGTGACCATTGTAACGATAGCTATGAACTTGTATGGCATAAAAAGCTTGTAATAATGTCAAATTAACATTAATTTATTTTACGAATTAGATATCGCACAGGTAAATAAATATTTTTTTCAGATTAATAAAAAAAAAGTTTTTTTTTCAACACGTTGCCGCAACCTCTCTTAATAGGATTTACATAATTATAGCTTCAAGCTTGTATGTCTAATGTGTAGGACTAAAGTTTACGGAAAATAAATTAAAAATAATAATTTTTATGTGTTACAAAGCAGCCTGTGTAAACAAAAAAAAAACTCATTTATAATTTAAATCCTTCTAGCATCCTAAACCTAAATCCTTGTCTGCGGCCGCCTCGCCTCGGGACTTGTCCCAATGCCGTAATTACGAGTACACACCCTACTAGCGCAAATAGAAACAAAACCGCACACATTCGCATATGTAAATAGGGGAGGATCTCGGCCGAAATTCAGTGTGCTTACCCTACCACCGGCTTGGGAAAAATAATAGACATGTTAAAGGGTAAGCTTGTTCAATTTCATGGAATTATTTTACAGAACGAGTGGGAGGGAGGTGTTAGCAAGTAGATGTTAAATATTAAATATTCGTATGTTCTAAATTCAATTAGGCAGGAACGTTAAAGAATTATGTAAATAAATGTTCGTACTTGGTATTAGGAAAGCCCATTTGTTGAGCATTAGGTTTGATGAGCGTTTGGAATGAGCTTGTTGCACACTGAATGAATTACAATAAAGTACCTAATTACATATAAACTTCCTACATAAATAATGAAAATACAATAACCGAAAACGATGAGCAGAGCTGGCCTTGAAACCATGATGTGAGTCTAAAGCTTTGGATAAAAAAAATATACAGTAAAGGACGGCAAGGATGCAATTAATATATTCAGCTATTTAATATAAAAAGTACCATGGTGGAAAATAACGCTTCTAAAGTTGCCAAACTCTCAGGCGAGTTCTGTACCTAAAGAAGGTCGAGAAACGAATTAAAAATATAATAAAATTAAGCATAATAAGGTCTCAAAGTCCTTTTAGTCTTGCAATAAGAGCCAAGGGAATCTATAACAAAGTTCAAATGTACCACTTTATTAGAAGTTCAATCAACATTGCAGACGATCCACTAAAACGCATATCTCGTGGGATTTTTGTATTTTAAATATTTTTTCGTGAAAGCGAAATCATTATTTTCTTATTAGAGATTCAAGATAGTTTTATTTTTTAATTAACAAGTTGTATTAAAGCCGAGTGTTATTTCAATAACTTTAATTTTTTTTAATATTGAAGAGGTCTTTGAAGTTTTAATAGAAGGTACTATTTTTTCATCTAAATGAACGATGTGCATTCAAATTAAAAAAAGTTGTTTCATTAGCATAGCAACTTTTGTGTTTTTTTACTATTAAAACTTCATAAACTTCTTCACAGTGTCTGACATTTTCACTGTACAAGGTAATTTTAAATAATTAGATTTATAAAAAAGAAACGCCTTGGACGAAATGCCTTGGGAATTTTAGTTTTATATGCCCAAACCATCTCACTGATTTTGATGTATTTGGCCTATTACACTGAAGACGATAGAGGTCCGAAGAAAACTACTTACGCAGTTTAACTGTGAGATCATTGAGCCTCTATTACAGCAATAATAATAACATAAAAACAGATTATTATAAATATGGACTAATATTTTTACGTACCTATACATTTTATATTGTATCTAATAAATATTTCTTTAGCTAGTGTGCCTTATCTTGTTGTCTGATGTCAACAGGCAAAGTATTCAATAGATAGGGAATGCGTTTTCATAAGGTTCTGTCACCATAATACGAGTAATTACAAACTCTGGGTACATCATATTTATCTGCTGTCATCGACCTGGGTTGCATACCCATTAGATACCAATGAGTCACTATCTCGACTGCCATGGTTATTGACCAATAGTAGATATTTATGTTTAAGGCTGTTTAACTGTGAGATCATTGAGCCTCTATTACAGTAATAATAATAACATAAAAACAGATTATTATAAATATGGACTAATATTTTTACGTACCTATACATTTTATATTGTATCTAATAAATATTTCTTTAGCTAGTATGCCTTATATTGTTGTCTGATGTCAACAGGCAAAGTATTCAATAGATAGGGAATGCGTTTTCTTAAGGTTCTGTCACCATAATACGAGTAATTACAAACTCTGGGTACATCATATTTATCTGCTGTCATCGACCTGGGTTGCATACCCATTAGATACCAATGAGTCACTATCTCGACTGCCATGGTTATTGACCAATAGTAGATATTTATGTTTAAGGCTGTTTAACTGTGAGATCATTGAGCCTCTATTACAGTAATAATAATAACATAAAAACAGATTATTATAAATATGGACTAATATTTTTACGTACCTTTACATTTTATATTGTATCTAATAAAATTTTCTTTAGCTAGTATGCCTTATCTTGTTGTCTGATGTCAACAGGCAAAGTATTCAATAGATAGGGAATACGTTTTCTTAAGGTTCTGTCACCATAATACGAGTAATTTCAAACTCTGGGTACATCATATTTATCATCCCCTATATTATATCTACCCCAATAATATTGATATCGAATCACCCGTGTATACCATCAAGCCCCATTTTAATATTTAAAAAGGGACCAAGAATTATTTATTCAATGCTCGGTTTAGCACAACAAGCCTGTTTGGCTTGTTGTGAACTAACCACAAACTAAATAAACAAAATATTCGATGAGCCGCCATAATTTTAGTTACATTACTATGTTATGAGCGGTTACGGTTTCATGTAATCTCGTTTTGGCGATTTATAGGTAGATTTGTGAATTGGCGATTTGTAGATAGACTTGTAACCGGGTTTGAGGAGGTGACCAAATAGCAGAGTAATTTGTCTCACCTTACAGCTTCACCACCGAAAAGTTATGTTTATAAATAGAAGAAAATTACTCTATTTTAAGGCCAATTTCGTATTTGATTACCATTTTTTCACATATTACTGTTACTAAAAGTACTAAAACAATAGCAGTTGTTGTTCTTGGTTTTAATGTACCCAATAATCAAAGATGAGAGATAAGATGGAGCAAACTTACCCAGAAGTAAATGGAACTTCTGCGCAACGACGGTATTTAGTAAAAGTAAAAACTATTTGATTCCGAATTTCGTCAGGTTGGTCCTGAGCCAAACGATCCTGTAGGTGAGGGTAACCACCGTCAGGGCAGTCATTGCAGGTTACAAGTAGTAGCCTACGGTGCCGGTACCCGATGTTGTCCTCTTAGGAGGGACTATCCCACCAAGAAAAGAGTTGGTGTGGAACACTTTTTTCATTCAAGATTGTTATTCCAGTATCGTAATAACGAAAACATAATCAGGGTCTCTACTAAAATTTTAATAACCAGTTGCAACCATAAATTAGATAATTTTATTTCAAGAAAATTTCTGCAGCTTTAAAATTAAATTCACAAGAAATATTTTCAAACCCTAACCACAACAGTATTGATTATTGAATTCTACTAAAAAACCCATAAATAACATTATAATCGCCAATAAAAATCTCCCACTCGCCACCCCTGTTTATATCGGTTCATCAAAATCAATAAATAAATTCATAGATAGTCAACATTTGGCAACCCTACCGAAGTCACGTGCAAGTTAAATGATCTGAAACGGGAAGCAATAAACCTATTGTTTACAACAATCGGTTGTCGTTTATCAATATTTATAATATTCAATAAACTGATAAAGTCGCCCAAGATTTATGTGTTCACAATTATAATGTGTGGTTCACACGTATGTACAAGTTGATGAGAGTAGATAACTTTATTTTGTTGATTGATTGGAATGTAAGGAAGGGCTTGACGCAAAATGTTAACAAGGCCAACAACAGGTCAATCTTCAAGTTTAAAATCAAAAATCAAAGCATTTATGTATTTCAAGTAGGACAGTTACACTGCACTTTGGAATTGTCAAAGATAAAAAAGAAGTAACTTAACATTACAAATTATGATGCTACAGTCCCTAGTCCCAATCACAAGACTTCACATTTATTATCTGTGAAAGTACTGTAGAGTACCCAGATGGAGAAGAACGGGCGAGACACTCCATGGACACTCTTTTTAGATCGCCAAAATTATTGACAGGGCTGTCCACGAGCAGACCATGGATGGGTTAATGGGTTATTGCTACCATCCATTAAATGCTGCGTTTCCTCCGTAAGCCGTTAACTGCTCTCATCATCTAGTACTTTTAAATCTCGCAAGTCAGAGAAAATACAACGGCTTATGATACTATTCTATAAAGTAGAGAAATTCAATTAAACATTGAGAGAAATAGTTAGGACACTAAAAAGTTACGTAGGTACTAAGTTTCGCAGAATATTATCTATAACTTGAAAAAATTAAATTTAAGATAGTTAAGCAGTTTTTTTTTTGTTATCTAAATCCAGAATTAAAATTCCAAAAACTTTAAAAATCATTCAAATGTCCGATAAATAGTTTAAAACGGAAACGTCTACGTATTATAAAAAAAATAATAGAAAAGTTTTGAAGATAACACTCAGAAAGCTGCATAGTTGGCAGGTAATTTATTTAAATTTGTGATTTTTGAAGGTGAAAATTCTCTAATAAAAATAATTTCAAAACTCTAATATTTTGCTGTAGCATAAAATTGGTACTCCAAATGAAATTCTCAACAAAATTAAATTATTAATACAAACATCTGTTGGGTTTTATTTGCCCTAAGTTCATACTGGGCGGCCATTTTGGTTAATTGATACTCAGGCTCCATAACCGCAATTTGATACTGCAGCGGAGGGGTTGAATGCCGCTATTCTTGAATTTTTAACCTATCAGAACGTTTTACTTTGTTCAACACTAAAATATGTACTGGTCTTTGTTCTTTTTGTAAATAGACACATCTGCTTGCAATGTACCAAGTCCATACCCATGGGCGTACCCAGGGGGGGGCAGGGGGGGGCCGCTGCCCCCCCCTGGAAATCCCGCAGAACATGTATGAACTCGCCTAATTACTAATCAAAGTGTTAACGAGGCCTTATGCTCTAAATTTTAAATGAACCGCGCAGTAGACACTGGCAAAATGGAGTATTTCAACCACCAGTCACAGTGACATAGGCACGTAGGAAAGTGAAAACAGCTCTAGAAACTTTACTGGCAATGCCTTATTCCACGGCTACAATTGAAAGATCATTCAGTACACTCAGACGCGTGAAAACGTGGCTGAGATCAACAATGATTGAAGACAGGTTAAATGGACTTTGTTTGCTCAGTGTAGGTACATAAAAAACTTGTAAACAGTATGGGCGATTCTTTCACGGAAGACGTTATAAACCGTTTTGCAGAAGATTCTCGGAAATTACTTTTAAAGTAGAAGCGATTTAAATAAAAAACTTTTTTTTTTTTTTTAAATTAACCGCCTTCAGAAACAACCACAAAAAAAGGGTAAGAAATAAAGAAGAAAGAAAGAAAGAAAATTATTTTATTTTTTTACAGAAATGCATGCTTGCTTAAAAGAAAACAGAGAAATTAAAAGAGATCTTAATCTAAACATAAAAAAGACATAATGATTAACAAAGACAAAATTCGACAGCTGCATGCAAGGACTGTAAAAAGAAAGGTGGCCACTCAGCATAATGCTGTGCTGTGAGAGACCCTCAGCACAACGCTGGTTTTCAGTGGTCACCCGAAGAAGAAGAAGAAAAGGAAAGAAGAAACAAGAGTACGGATATCAAGCCGGCTAAAAATACATAAAACTAAAATAAAAAACAGTACTTACATAAATTAACAAAATAAATACAATAAAATATTAAATATACATTGATTTGGAATTGAATTGGATGATAGTAGTAAATAAATAATAGGCCAATTAATAATATTAAAAAGATAAAATAACCTACAAAATAACTTTTCTTTCGGAAGTCGGTGGCTTTGTTTTTTTTATTTCTTTGTCTTTTTGCCACCGACTTCCGAAAGAAAAGTTATTTTGTAGGTTATTTTACCCTTTTTTTGCGGTTGTTTTCGAAGGCGGTTAAATAAAAAAATAAAAAGTTTTTTATTTTACTCTTTTTAGTTTAAATATTCAACCCAAATTCTTGTCAAATACATCATTTTCTTACATGTGCACTAGAATTTTGTAATGTGTGGCACCGGTATTAAGGCTGCATATTCTGAAAGTTGGCAACGTCGCAAAAAGCTGTCAAATCATTACAAATTTTAATTAATTTGGCAAATTTTCTGTATGAAAACAAGAAATATCGCTCTGTAGTGCACTAAAAAAATGATATAGCAATGCAATTAAAACACTGAATTTGATGTTGTAACCGTTTCCGGTGTATAAAAGGCATTTGGAAAGCTTCCAAATGCTTTTTCTACATCTAAAACTATATATTCGGTGTTACGATATTAATTATTGCATTCCCTTATCAATTTTTAGTGCACTACAGAGCCATATTTCTTATTTTCATACAGTAACAATGCTAAATTAATTAAAACTTGTTAATATTTGACAACCATTTGCGACGTTGCCAGCTTTCGGAATATACGCTCTTAACATCGCTCATGTTCACATGCTAATAAAATTCCTTATCTCTAAAACTGGTGAACAGATTTTGATGAAACTTGCAGTATTCCCTAAGGTGAACGATCCCTAATACAACAAAAAAAGAATTTTGAAAATCGGTCCACAATTGGCGGAGGGAGAACAAACATGCAAAAAGTAATATCATCCAAGTAGCCGAAATCAATAAAAATGCTCATAAAATAAAAAGTACTGAACCAAATTGGATGATTTTTTTATGGGACCACACTGCAAGTATACTGCATCGAACAAAAAAAGAATCACACTAATCGGACTAGAAACCTCGGAGTAATCGAAGTACATACATAAAAAAAAACATACCGACCGAATTGAGAACCTCCTCCTTTTTTTGAAGTCGGTTAAAAATAAAAATGCATGCAAGTTTGACTATTCAAAAACAGTGCGTGACAAAACAGCCGCGGACGATCCGACCTAAAAATCTGACTTGCCCCCCCCTAGGCCAGAAGCTGGGTACGCCCATGTCCATACCTTCATATAATAGCTATAACAAACAAGTACCGAATACCTATAGGTACCTATAATAGGTATTCGGTTTAAATAGGTTGATACTAAAACAGTATTGTACGGAATTAGCTTTCAGACGTATGGTACGATATAAATCATAAAAGACAATTAGTTGTGATCAGAACTTGGCACCTATAAGTGGTTATAAATTCACGGCATAACATATTTAATAGCTCATTATTTGTTGAGATGAAATGACTATAAATTATCTATATAAAATTGAATAACAACCAAATGGTTCAAAGTAAGAATTCATGACGATTAAATTTAAAACTTGTGTAGTACCTACATAATTATAAATCTTTTAAATCTTAGTAGATATTCGAAATCTTAAAATGTTTACATAAATCTTCAGCATTTGAACAAAATAAATTAGGTTGAATTACTGTTGAAATCTTACTGGCCAACAAACAATATTTCATTAAAAAAAAATCTTTCTACAACAAAAACCATTAGCTGTCAAGCCTTTCCAAAGCTAACTCAACAAAATGTACGTGTAGTTTTATTAAAACAAGAGAAGTTTTAAAATAAAGGGGAAACAGACATACAAGTAGAGTGGGGGAAACTAGACTTGTAGAACAATGAGCAATGTCTGTAAAGGGACGGTGGACGACCAATCAGAGGCTGTCACGGTCGAGAGTGTACTTTGTTTTAATAGCACTAGGCTGGATTAGTTTTTAAGTACGCTCTAAACAATGCTTCCTGCATGTCTGTAGGGGAGCCATCATGAACCGCCATGTTGGATCCGAGGTAACTTACACGCGTATGAGTGTTTTTATGTGGGGTTAGTTACTTGATGTTATTTATTTACCTTTGTTATGTACTACAATTTTTTTGATCGCTAGAAATAAATTCAAATGTAACTTAAAAAAATGATCTCGTTATTTGCGTATTTAAATTAACTGACGTTAATAAACCAAAGTACTTAATCCCGAAAAAATATAACAAGCTGAAAATTCTAGAATGTTACACAATTTAAAGTTAATAAAAACATGTCAGTTTTGAATATGTTTTCAACAAATTTTCATAATCTCCCCAGAGCTTCATCACGACACGTCATTTCGCATAAATAAATAATGATTATGCTATGAATAAACAGAATCTAGTTAGGACTACAATAAAAATAAAACTGTGTATAATAATATTTTTTTTTAAACACCACACTGCTGATAACGAATATCTTATATTTCACATTCGCGATTGCGAATGCGAATATTTTTACATCACTACTCAACACAAAACTCTGCAAGAATGTTCTACAAAGCGAATACAATATTAAAACATACACAGTACACACATACTTTTTACATTTTTTTTTGATTCGCGTAATCTACGGATTATGTTAGCCTGTGCGAACAAAACTGGCGAGGTACAAGGCTTTACTGGAAACCGCATGAGGATTTTAAGGGATTTAGCCCTTTATAAAACGCTGTCTGCCATCAAGCCGTAATTTTAAATTTTCCCGTTAATACGTCAGTTTTGGGAGAAATTAAAGCGGTATTATTATAATTTAAGTGAAGGAAAAGCCGATGAGTACCTACTCGATTTTAATTATAAACTGATTGATTTTGCTGTTGAGTCATATTAAAACGTGGTTCACCTGCTAGGTAAGCTGTCTACTTCGTGTTCATTTGTATTCAACCTTTGACAAGACTTATTTATATAACTAAAAATAGATGTCACGTTTTAGCATGCAAATAGCAGTAATTGCTTTGCCCTTAGTATCTCTTTGCGTGAACAAGAACAATAAACTTTGAATCGTTGTCTTCAGTACCTTCGCCCATTTAAAAAAGAATAAGGATAAATATCGTTTAAGCATGTTGAAAGAATTTAAAAACAGTTTCAGATTTTGAAAACACATGGTTCAATATCAAATTGCTGTGTTAAAACGCAAAAACCATGCTTCTTCATTTCGAATTTTTTTGCATATAACATTGTGTCCCCAATGTTGAGATCTGCAAATTGTGTGTCCCCTTGCAATCCCTACTATATATCATCTAACCATCTGACTGGTTTCTATGTTTAGCACCTCCTTATCCCTTCCGAGATAAGCGAGCTTGTCTTATCTACACCTACCGCAGTTGAATTTCGAAGCAGAATTATTTCACAACAGGCCCTGCAGTCTCGACAAATATAACGACAAAAATCGGTCGTTAAGTCTAATCGATGTCAAATTTCTGTAATAGATTTTCAACCTTATGATCTATACATATTATAATAAAATAGTAGGAAAGTCAAAACTGTAAGTACATTGAATATTTTTTGAAAAGAATACTTGGGGTGTGATCTACAATCGATACCGAAGCCAAAAATATAGTTTTTAGAAATTTAGTCTGTTTGTCTGTTTGTCTGTATGTATGTCCGGGATAAACTCAAAAAGTACTGGACGGATTTGAATGATTTTTTTTGTTGTATAGGTATTAAGTCTGGCCAACACATAGGCTATAATTTATCTTGGAAACTTTAACAACTGGTGCAGAACCGCAACGGACCAGCTAAACTATAAGAGATACAAAAATGGTGCGATAGCAAACATTGTTCCACACTGTTGTGGAACACCAAGAGCCTAGCTACACTATAACAAATACAGAAATGACGTCTTTGCAAAGTTGATCAGCCTGACGAGCACTTTCTGTTGACATATAAAAATTGAAGATCTGGAATACCTGATGTGGAACACCAAGAGCCCAGCTACACTATAACAAATACAGGAATGACGTCTTTGCAAAGTTGTTCAGCCTGACGAGCACTCTCTGTTGACATACAAAAATTGAAGATCTCTGGAACACCTGATGTGGAACACCAAAAGCCCATTTAAACTATAGCATATATGTATAGGAATGAAGCCTTAGGAAGAGTTGCTCAGCCTGATGAGCACTCTCTGTTGACGTATAAAAATTGAAGAACTAGAACACCTGATGTGGAATACCAAGAGCCCAGCTACACAATAACATATACAGGAATGACGTCTTTGCAAAGTTGTTCAGCCTGACGATCACTCTCTGTTGACATATAAAAATTTAAGATCTGGAACACCTAATGTGGAACACCAAAAACCCAGCTAAACTATAACATATATAGGAATGACGTCTTAGCAAGAGTTGCTCAGCCTGATGAGCACTCTCTGTTGACGTATAAAAATTGAAGATCTGGAACACCTGTTGTGGAACTCCAAGAGCCCAGCTACACTATAACATAAAAAGGAATGACGTCTTAGCAAAGTTGTTCAGCCTAATGAGCAGTCTCTGTTGTACGTCACTAACAAAGTAAAATGCGTATTTTTTTTTTTGTTTTTTTGTTGTTTAAAGTCCCATTTGACTAAGACAACACTGCAACACTCAACGTGTTCGTAGTCATGAAACTGTAAAAAAGCAAAGGTGTTTCAGGATTATAATGTAGTCGTCTTCCCCTGGAGGCGACGGCCCTCCATCGCGACCATCGAGGCGCATCGCCAGGAGAATGATCATCTCATCCACACGCAAAATACGCGCATATGACGTGGAGTTGCGGATACCAGCCCGCTATACAATACAATCGCCAGGATGAATTCCCGGAAAGAGCTCCGGCGTGATCACAGGGCAATATTGAGAGAGCGACTGTCGCAACCGAGTTCCGGGCACGCCCCAACCGCGGCGGTAAGACCCCTCTTTAAGGAGTAGCTGGATAGGCGTCACGGCGTCCCGCCTGACCTACCACATGACGTAGGTCCTCACCGGACACGAAAGTTTCGGGAGGTAGCTGTGTCTGATAGGGAAAGAAGAATCGCCTGGGTGTCACCACTGCGTGGATCGCCTGGAGGACACGGTGGAGCATACGGTGCAGGACTACCCGCTTGGGCAGAGCACCGCCGTGTCCTCACTACGACGATAATCGGTGACCTCTCGTGCTTAGTGTTGGTCGAGGCCATACTGCGGGGCGAGACAGAATGGGAAGCAGTCGCCTCCTTCTGCGAAGCAGTCATGCTAGCGAAGGAGGAGGCGGGACGCATGAGGGAGAGGACAATGTCCACCTCCAGCCCAGCCGCAGCGGTAGACGCCGATGGCGACAGACGTCGCTACACGATCTCCAGCCACAGTGGCTGGAGGTCGTGTAGCGACGTCTGTCAGGCGCGGCCATGCGGGCGGCGAGTAAGAGTGCACGTTGTGTTCCACGTGATGTATTACCACGCTAAAAAAATGAGATCGTCTGAATGTATCATGTCGAACAAAAAAGCCGTCGAGGCCGTGGACAGAACACTTTGAGACATTCGCCATGATGATAGACCCATGGACAATATCAAGGTAGGTACTGTTCTCTGTAAAATTCCGGCAGACACTGCCCGTTGTAAGAAGAATTGATAAGTTACGTATTCGGAGTCCCGTCAAGTATAACACTTCAGGAAAACTCTTGGCTATGTGATCGTGCGATACTAAAAAAAAACCGGCCAAGTGCGTGTCGGGCCACGCACAGTGTAGGGTTCCGTAGTTGCCCATCAAAATACTTATGTGAACTAATTAAACTGATTCGCTGAATTTAATTTTAAAAAGAAGAATTTTCAAAATCGGTCCAGGCGTCTTTGAGAAATCGGGGAAAATACATAAAAAAAAAGATTACGACGAATTGAGAACCTCCTCCTTTTTTTGAAGTTAGTTAAAAATAGTTGACAATAAAAACCTACCTATCCCCAAAACATACCCACCTATTATAGCTGTAAAAATAAAGTTTACAAACTTACATTTGCAGTTGAAGAACATGTTCTGCGATACATTTTGTTTAGGAAAATATGCTATCCAAGTACGTTTTATAAGTTGGTCGACTATTACTCGTAAACTTGTAAAGCCTACTTAGTCATGATAATTTTCCTTCAAATTTCGTTATATATACTACTATTGTGAATTTTTTCACACCCCTAAACATAACCGTTTAGCTGGTAGAGGGGGGGGACACTCGAGTCGAGCAAAAATTAGCACTTTAAAGCTTAATATTTCACAAACGAATCTTTTTATCAAAAAATTGTTAATGGAAACTTACAATATTTTTTAAAGACCTATTTAATGATACCCCACACTAAGGGGTACGCGAGAAATAAAAAAAACATCCCCACTTTACGTGTACAGGAGGTATCCTAAAAAAAAATATTTTACGAGATTTTATTTTACCACTTTTTTGGCACAACAAATCCGTATACTTACACCAAACTACAGCTTTCTAGTACTGGGCGTCTCTGAGCTAAACTGCGGACAGACGGACGGACGGACGGACGGACATGGCGAAACTATAAGGGTTCCTTGTTGACTACGGAACCCTAAAAATGACCGAACCGCTGCAATAAATGAAAACATATTAGCCGAAATTGTTGGGAATGATGTGGTTTACACATCATACAATAACGTCGTCAATTAGGGTGAAATTCATCAACTGCCTGTGGTCCTCGAGCTCATAAAATAACCTAAAAGTAATAATAATGCTTCTAAGAAATCTAACTCCACCAAAATTGTGCAATGGAACGCGACTAATAGTTACTGCATTACGGTGCGTACAGACTATATAACATAACATGTTATATAACATTTTTCATGGTAACATTCTACATAGAGTTGTAGTGTTTTATAACACCTGTTATATAACATGTTACATGGTCTGTACGCACCTTTACACAGAAATTTAAGCGAAGCTGAAATTCTCACCGGATGTGGCTCAGGGGAAACTGCATTGATACCGTGAATACCACTCATCTCCAACAATTTCCCTTTCCAGTTCAAACTCACACAATTCTCGGTAGCCGCTTACTTTGCGATGACCATAAATAGGTCCCAAGGATAGACCCTGAAGGAAGCTGATGTCGACCTAAGGTCCAACTGTTTTTCCCACGGCCAACTATATAACACATGCTCGCCTGTCAGTAATGCTGACCACCTTTTTATTTTAGCACCAGAGGGAAAAACTACCAATTTCGTATATAAAGTGTTGTGTCTGGAAGTTTTCATTTCATTTGCTTTAAAGTTTGTTATAGATTCTATAACAAACTTTAAAGTGGGACATCAGGTACCCTCACTTTCTCAACAAATTAAAAAAGAGAATATTAGTTTAGGTGTCTTAAAACCAAATAAAATGCGGACGAAGTCGCGGGAAACAGCTAGTTTCGAAATAAAGTTGAAAATTTAAAGGAATTTGATAACGATACGACTTAGCGACCGATTTTTGTCGCTATCTAATGTCGAGACTGCAGGGGGGAACTTCTTTGTGGGACGATAGTATTGAACTTCGCTAGACTTTAGAATTGCTGAGGTTTTGATAAACTTGTTTTTTTTTTATGTCTATTGTCTTGTTATCTAATTTTGATGAAATTATCTAAAGAATTTAGATAACAACAATAAGCTATTTATGTTTTAATATCTTGGCAAACTCGTAGCTAGAAGTAAAACGTGGGAGAAAGCGCAAAATTCAGATTTATCCTGTACCCAAATGTTTGTACTTATGGCAACGACGATATAATACTAGACTCCTAATAACAGGCGACCGATGTCTGCCAACACATTATGCAAAAAAGTCTTATATTCGTCTCATTTCGACCAATCCTGTGAGCCGTAAACATACGTTGAGACAGAACAGACCTTGAGTTAGCCAATCACAACGCAGTACCCCGTCCCCCTCGCTTACGTAGTACCTCAGCGAGTTGGCAGAATAATTTTTGTTCCTTAAATCGTGCATGCGTAGTCTAGTATTATATCGTCGTTGACTTATGGTTACTGATACTTCTCAAATGTTATGACAACTAATAAAATTAAATGAACTGAAAAACTCAAACAATTAGCTAACTCAACGCCACAAAAACGCATCCATCTCATTCTTAGAACTGACAAAAGACGACAACTAATGACAAGCAGATGATACCTGTCCGTCCAAACGTGAAAATCAATAAATATAAATACTTCCCTCCAACCGGTGTGTCCCATCTGGCGTTAAACGTCAAACGTCAGACTTCAGACGTCAGACGTCAACGTCATTAGTTAAAATTGCCAACATCAGTGCAACACCAGAGACCAACAACAGTTGTTTCGTTTCATTTAGTTGGCCCAACGACGATATAATACTAGACTACGCATTGCACGATCTAACGAACAAAACTATTCTGCCAACTCGCTGAGGTACTACGTAAGCGAGGGAGGCGGGGTACTGCGTTGTGATTGGCTAACTCAAGGTCGGTTCTGTCTCAACGCATGTTTACGGCTCACAGGATTGGTCGAAATGAGACGGATATAAGACTTTTTTGCCTAATGTGTTGGCAGACATCGGTCGCCTGTTATTACGAGTCTAGTATTATATCGTCGTTGAGTTGGCCCCTTTACGAATTTGCCACAAAATGGACCGCATAAATTATATGCGGCCTGACATATTTTATTTACGTTGCAAGTGTTGCAGTGTTTGTCCTTTTAATTTTATAAATGGTACCTGTTAAACAATGTGTTGAAATTTAAATGATAAAATTAAACAAAATGGTGCTTCATTTGCTACAATTCTCCTAAACTAAAAATATCAATCATTGGACGAAGGTAAAATCTTTCAGCTGAAAATTTTAGGTATATTAAAAAATAATGATATTAAAATTTAATTATCTTTATAGAATGAAATCAAATTCATTTGCTAATGAAATGAATGAAGAAAGTAATTGAACCTGATTGCATTTTTTGCTTTTAATAAAATTGGTATTGTTAAAATCGGAGACTGAAATAATTTAAAGTTAAAATAAAAAATGTATTTTTGAAAATATAATAAATATGAAACATATTTAATCAAACAACATACATGCAAAATAATCGCAAAACACAGCTCTATTTAAAGTAAGAAAACGCTGAAAATCAAACAAAATAAAATAACGTTAACACAATTCTGCAATCATTTTTTTGCAACAGCGGAAGCGCTGTACAAATGTTTTCTGAACATGAAATTTATGAAATGCAATTACAGCTTCCAACCATAAGTTTCCTTTAAAGTCCACAACAACAGCCAATCAGTGAAAGAAGATTACAGCATTGGAGAAAATGTTCCAAGTTTAAGATGCAAAATAATGTAAATAATATTTTTAGTTGTGCAACTGTTGGCAGAACTGGGAGCTCCGCGGTTATTATTGGCCGTAGCAACGCTAATTTGGCCGAATTTGCTTAATGCTCCACAATTTGCACGCTGACCCCACCGCTTATTATAATAATTTAGCAACCAGTTGCAGCTTGAGATTCTATGGGTTAATTTTGGAAGAATCGATATTGTCTGGGGCAAAATGTTGCTTTTTCTTTTTCTGCAAAACCGTTGGTTGTTGCGAAATTCTTTGACAGTACACTGATTTCAGACATGATTTGTACGTTTCTTGGAATCGAAGACGCTTCGTTTGCCACCCCAGTTCTATGGAAGATAAAGTACTCAGTTATTTATACAAAGAAATAATTTTGTTTTGCAACTTGAGTTAAAAACCTATATTCGAAAACATGTTTGACAATAATGTTACCGAATATCACATCAATCCTGACATAATTTAACATTTTACACAATGTCAGTTGCAAGTTACACAATATGCTATTGTTTGCGATATAATTTTATGTGGAGATTATTTTGGAAAGCATGTGTTTGTGGTTTTAAATATTTTATTTAAATAACAAAGCCTTGGCCAGCTGCCAAAGCAAAAATACACGACACGCACCTGACAGCCGGTGATACAAAAGATTCTCAAACAAATCATAATTTGGCACCTTTTGCTGTATTTTTTTTTTTTGTTTTGACAGTTTTTGACACTGATAACACGTTGGGGAGCGATTAGTAACAGAATGCGATAACTTTTTGTTTAGTTGACACGTTTTATCACAAGTGTCTGTGCTAGTGTGAATTAACTTCTTAAAATAATTCATTTTTAGAATTACATACTTATTGGCAGGTAATAAAGCAAAGAATCTTAATATTTTTTTCGTACCACTTGCTCAAAAAAGTGACATTCTATGCCACAAAAAGCGTACATAACAATAGTCATTTTTAATCTGTTAAAAACAGGGAAAGAAAGTTGTACTGAATTTCATTCATCCTCTAGGGAGAGAATGTGATTTAAATTTCGAATACTTACCGATACTGAACTACATCAGTCTGTCTTTACAACATTGAGTTTGTATATACAACTTTTTGAAAAAGGAACACGCATTTATTATGCAGTTATGATTAATCAATAAAATTACGAAAACCGATGAGGCCGTATGAGCTTGATGCCTTTGCTTTTCCGACAAAAAAATATTAGTCGAGGAATTTGCCGCATTTTTGTTTTCTTCAAATACTCCTACAACGTTAAGTTTATTTTAATTTATTTTTATAAATAAGTTAATGTTTACTAAATGCTTATCTCATATTATTATTGTGTTAATTTTTTCGCAAATGGTACGAAAAGTAGAGTATTTTCCTCGGTGATAAAGCTGTCTTAGTCTTGGGTGAACTTAAATCCCTCGCTACACTCAGGACACGTCTTAAATCCCTCGCTTCGCTCCTGAGTTCAGTTTTTAACACCCTCGCTACGCTCGGGAGTAAACCTCGAGCGCTTCGTTAAGCTCGCGATTTAAATCGTCACCCGCGACAGAAGACACTGCTTTATCCCCTTGGTTAATAATCTACTATTTTTTGTTTTTTATTTCACTAGACTTTAGTCCTAAAACAGTTAGTGCCAGATATATTTATAGTTTTAATCATAAAAAAAAACTTTTCTTCACTATAAAGGAAATCTCAACGAACGCTAAAATATTCCGCCAAGTTTTCACAGCTCGACTTCAAACGTTTTGTATTTTAATTTTTCTTGTAGTTTAGCGAAATATATCTTCAGTTTAAAAAGAGCTGAAGCTCAAAAGCAAACATCGCGATTAAGATCTTTGTGTACAAGAATAAATTTGTCGTCGGCCGTCCGCCTGTTTGATCAACAGATTAAAAAGTCGACGAGAGCTCCGAGCAAATGGTGCATTTTAAAGTTGAAAACTTCTATAATGTATAGTTGCTTGTTGCACGACGCGACACGTCGCATAAGGTGGAATACGTATGTGTATATCGTATTATAAATAAAGTTTTTCGAATGTGTTTATTTCGGCATTTTAAAAAGTCTTGGGGATAAAAATGTAAACTCACAAACTTTTTCAAAGAATATATCTTTTCTTACTTGTGATAAAACATGAATTAACTCACAGCACAGATTGATAGTTATTTCATGTCTTTGTAGTAGGTATCATTAACTGTTTTTTTATGTCTTTTTGTTCTAGTATATATCAGAGATAGTTAACAGCAACAGCCGGTTATATCTCCACGTTATCGCGTGATTAAAGCCAACAAAAGTGTCCAATAATTCAGGGCTGCCCGATTACCGTCTTCTTGAATGATTATCCTATCTTTAGAGGGTAAATAAACGAATTATTTGTCACCCCTTTTGTTGTTACTCTGAAGCGTTTATTAACAAAAGCTTAATCGTCTAAATGGAGCATTCTCCTTGTAGTTAATCTTTGTAAGAGAAATATTTTAACATTGAATAAATCTATTCTTTTGTGTACAGTGATTTTTAGTAACAGTTACTGAAGATTTATGAAAGTTAATCTTTTACTTGAAGTTTTGAGGCGCTCTGTCAAGTCAACATTGTCTATTATTAGTATAAAACTCATTTTGTAATTAGATTCAATAGGAATAATTAATGATCCTCTACAGGAGATTTCTTTATATAGACAAATTTTTGTTCCTTGAAAAGTGTAGATCAAAGTTTTCGTTTGATGCCTAGGCCTTGTTTAAAGTTTCTGTTTGATGACTAGCGAAGCATTTAAATAATTGAGCAATTAGCCAAATTTCTCCAAAATTAAGTAACTACCTACTGTTTATTATTCGTCGTAATTAGATTTTGATTATGTTTTCAACCTCTAAATAGATTTACTTAGTAGCTATGACAAAATTCTAAGAAAATAATATACTACGTTTTAATATAATTATTTTACAGAAGCGTCGGACAGTTGAACGCTAAAGGCTAAAATCATTTGCATATTGTGGTCCTTTGCAGGCCTCGCGCCAGACTCATAATCATTACTTGCCAAGCAAAATTAGCCCCTAAGGTGCTCTAGCTGACTACCACTACCGCTTTATTATCCCTCAAACGTGCCTGCTCATGCTAATTCGGACCTTTGATGTGGTTTACAGTATCGGAACTTATTAGTGTAGAATTAAACACAATGAAATGATGAAGGCACGTACATATTAGATATGGTAATCGCTTTGGGATGGACGCTTGATTACCTATCTAATGTCATACTACACTTGAGGATATGTGGTATTAAGAGGAAGCTTCTGGCTTACCTCCGAATTTTGCCTCAACGCGAGTCTAAAATACTACCCACAGTGATTAGGGTGCTTTTGCATAATACGAGTATGGCGTACTGGCCGTCTTAAAAAAAAACATAGAAATCTCTTTCTAAAACAAACTGTTATTTTTGAAACTTTTAAATTTTAAAACGTTCCATCAACAATTTATTCGATGTTTAAATCATATTTATCATAGACAAACCATAAATTCAATTCTGTGTTTATTGATAACTCATTCATATGCAAACTGTGACATTTAGGGAAACGGTGATATCGATACCAAGCACACCGAATGCGGAATCGATACCACTGCAGTTATCGATAGGAAACTGTGGCATTGTTCTCAACTACACGATTACGATGGAATCTCAAGAGAAACGAGGCTAAGTTTTAGAGGTGAGCTCAAGAAAAGCTAGACTTCAAAGCTTTTGAAGATTTATTTATATTATTTTCGTAAATCGCACGTCTATCTTGTTACAAAAGACTCAATTTATATAGATAATGAAATTTATTCTGCATGTCACCTACTAAATTGAATACTAAATCTCACAGCGTTTTTCTCTTAAAAAGAAAGCGCTCAGTGAAAATAAGTCATCAGTGAACTCTTATCGTAATTGGTTATGTTGTGGAATGAAAAACTTAACATTAACGCAATTTTACATAAAAACACAGTTTTGGTCACTAGAGGCGTGGCAATAGCCGTGATTTAAGTGACCATTTCACATTTACAGCCTTTGTCACGCTTACGTAAAATAAATTGAGACATTTCGCCACCGTTATGTGCGATATTTTAAATTAAACTTTATTATTTATTGTGACACTTTTATGATCATTACTGTTTTTAATGTAAAGTTTGTTTTGTGGTGTTTCTGCTATCATTAGCTGCTGTTGTTTTTTGTGATAAGAATTTATTATCATGTTTTTCGTTAAGCTTTACTTAATGTTAAAGAGCCATGTAAAAAGTTTGTCCATCTATCTGGTTTTTTCTATATAAAAGTTCGTCGATGGGTTTCATTTAATTTAATTAAGCTACACACATTATTACATGACTTGTTTTATTTATGGCTTCGGCGTCAATCCAACTTAATGGCTACACCATTCAAAATCGTATTAATTTGTAAGGGAAACCCGACAAAACGTGAAGCCGTCGTTCACAAAAGAAAATTAAAATATTTTTCCACAAAAAAAATCCTGTTTCATTCGCGACACCCACTTTTTGGGAAAATTGCGTGGAACTACGTTATCGGCGTTGATCCGTCGATTCAGATGTATGTTGAAACAAAACAGAATCCATCGGGGATAGCCGTGAACCGTGAAATTGCCAAAAAACTTCCGAAATCCATCACGAATCAAATGACACTTTGAAATTGTAAAGCTAACTGAAGAGCGAATTGGATCGACTGGGAAAACAATTAACGGGAACGGCCGATGCGAAAAATTGGAATAATCAACGGATGCCGTGTTGAATAACGTTTGTAAATTTAATAAATGTAATTTTTCAAAAGCGTCAATCTCTCTCACAGCCCTTATGTTTGACGCTCGAGCCTACAAAGTGCTGGCCGACTAACATGTTTAAAATAACGAAACCGCGGCCTGAAATCCGACAGGGCTTTTGTTTGATGTCATACCCCGGTTATGAAATTATTTATAGTATTCTAAATGTTGGATTTATGAAAGCTGGAGTTAGGAAACTGGCCTTTATACGTCTCGGGCAAGAATCCCTACGTTTCAATTAAAATATACATACATTCTTCTTTGTTTAAAAATATAAGCTCTCAAATCTAACTCATTTAATCTTACAGTTTTATGACGAAGTTCTCTAATAAATCAACATTTTATCATTTTTAATTGCGTTTGTAAATCTTAATGTTCAATGCCTCATAAAACGAGGTTTTACGGTCACATAAACCACTAATTAATATACTAACAGATAAACTAAAACAATGACACGCCTTATTTAAACTGCTAATTATCTATCAACTAATTCAACCGAATATTCCTATTAACATTTTAGAGGACAAAGTTACCGATAGCTACTCGTTGAAAGCCAGGAAATTGAGCATAACGTACCCATTAATATTTCAACAATTTCCTGGCGATCAACAGTGTTAAACATGTTGTGATAATGTCGACTTTATTCTTTGGGAGATACGGTGTAATTTAGATGGAGTGGTAGGCCTATAGAGAAAATCCGATGTAGGGATGTATAAGTAGGTAGGTGTGTATACGTGAATACCAAAACGCATCGCCTCGCGCACCCCAAAGTTAAACTGTGGAAATTTTAATACATCCGGTCTGAAGGGGCTCATTTCGTGCGTAGTTTACATGGCGGCTATTTGGTAGAGCTTTTGCGTTTTTTTTACGTTTCATTAAGCAGGATGATGGAAATTGAGACTTCTGAAATGTTTCCAGATATTTTCTTAAAAAAAGACAGGATCTATGTTTTATCGTGTTGACGAAAGTGAACATTCAGTAACTATTTAAAAACTTTGTTTTCATATTTTATTATGAAAATGTTACTCTAATATTATAAATTTTTCATTCAACACAAGGCAAGTTTGTGTATCTGTGTTTATTTGTGAAGCAATAGCTCTTAATTTTTTATTGTTTTTTTCTCTATTTGAATGCAGATTGTGCAGGCAGTTTGAGTAAAGGTTTTTTCACAACATTTACAAAAATTCGTTCAGCCGTATCAAGCTCTTTTGTCATACATTGGGGACTTTTTTTATTATTTAATCAAGTAACTTGTGATCTTTTGTTACTTATTATACGCAATAACGCCTGCGTCGCGTTTTTCGTAAATATTTTTTTAGGAAAGAAAAATCAGTTACGAGCGGGGCTCAAACCTGCGTCTTCTGGATAAGAACTCCAGACGCATTACCAATTAGGTTATCGGAACCACTCGTTTTGAAGCTGAATCTTTCATTCCCTTGTTGTTGAATGCTTTACACGTTGCGCCATCTATTGGAAGTGTCTCAAACTACTTACCAACCAACACGTCTGACATTGCAGTCAAAGACGCAGGTTCGAGTTATTGTTTATAGCCAAAGTACGTTTCAAATACCACTAAATATTAAATTATTATAATTTATATCCATACCTACTTAAGGTGATTGCTTCGATGTAGCCCGCGAAATTCAAATGTTTTTACGTTTTTTGCAATTTGCAGGCCAGTGGCATGTTGTAACTTTATAAATATATGTGTTGCGGTAATAACAAGTATAATTTTAAATATAAAAATTATCAAAAAATTCGCTCCATCAGCTCTCACATAGAAAAGGTGCATCGTAGTTAGATTTCGGAGATTTTAACATGATGCACCTTTTCTATGTGAGAGCTGATGGAGCGAGTTTTTTGATAATTTTCATATTTAAAATTATACTTGTTATTACCGCAACTCATATATTTATAAAGCTACAACATGTCACTGGCCTGCAAATTGCAAAAAACGTAAAAAAAATTGAATTTCGCGGGCTGGTTGGAGCATCCCCCTTAATTCAGAATTTTCTCGACAACAGTAGAGTACGAGACCGTTCCTTACAATCGGATGTCTTCGGCAGTACATGCCCAACGGTTAGGCATACCCCCTTGGGGGAAGTGCGAGCCCAGTTTATAGTTCGACGGGCTCCCTAGGTTATCGGCCCGTTGTCTGACATGCTACTAACTCCACAATATAACTGTTCCATGTGTTGCTCGGTTTTATTGCTTTTGGTGTATTTAGAACGTGGTCATGTATCTAAATACGTTTGTAGTAGTAAGATGTGAATTTGGTGTCGTAAGTATTAATAATTTCTTAAATATAATTTTACTGAAAGGTGCTTTTTAATCGTATACCGTAAAGACAAAAACATCGTTTTTTTGTGGGCAGCAGTGTAAAAAAAAAAAGATAAAAATGTAAAAAAGACACTTTTTCGAGGCAATCTTGTTCTTCTGTTTATCATATCGATGGCATAAAAAACATATTGTATGGGCCAAAATGAACTTAAACTCCACTCAAGTATAAGAATGAATGATATTCTGAGCCGTCCGTTTATCTCGCTCTGTGAGGACTGTCTTTGCCCTTTTGTAGGTATCGGTAACTTATTTTTTACAAAATGTCGGACCTTTTCACCTATAAAAAACGTCAAATCAAAACAAGTTTTCATAAAGTCAGTACCTTATTATATAAAATTAGAGACATATAAACTGAATCTAAAATAAAAATCTATCTCACCACCCTGTTCCCGAGCCTCGCTCACCGATGTTAGAATTCTCGTGGTACTTTGTATTTTTTTTTTTCTTTATAAAAGGGAGGTTGCTTTGCTTTGATTCCCCACATGAAATAGCATACATATTCTAGTAATGTTGAATCGTAGATCACTTATATTTTTTTAATAAATACTCCCTTGCGGCATACGTACTCCCGCTGATTTGTGAAACATAACCTATTTGCTTTTGTTTCTTAAAAAAACTCTATGATATAACATTTATTACACCTAACTATATTTAAACCAGTAAAGCACGTTATTGAATGACTCAAACGTTTTGCTAATTAATTTAGAGAAACAAAAGACAACGGTTTTATTATTCAACTTATTAGCATTCTAGATTGCAATACCGAATAGATTCTTTTAGAAGGCCTCTTGAACCCTGCGATAAAACGTAGCAATCGAATCATAAAACCTTACTACCACTTAGTTTAAAAGGGATCAATTAAAACGAGGCTACGCAAAATATTTAATACTCACAACACCACGCGGTTTTACTCGACGCATGGAATTTTCCGCAAAAACCGTGCATTTTTCTAGTTTGCAAATTATTTTATAATATCATTATGGAATAAAATAACTATCTAAAAGAGATTTTTTTAATTCTGATTAGTACCTACTTTTAATGAATAGCCTGCACAGACACAAAAAACCTTTTGAATTTTAGAATATTAGTTAAGAATAGAGAAAGCCACCGAACGTCAACCGCTAACACAGCTTTATCTTCTAATTGAATATTTATCAATCCGGGACGCACTTAAAGGATAATCAAAGCAGTACTAGTAAACAAACGAAGAAAGTTCCCGGGAGCCGGGCAACTACAGCGAAGTCAACTAGGACTTGACCCAAGTTTAATTATAAACTGAATGAACAAGTTGTGAGAACAATCACGAACTTAGATCATGCTGCTGGTATCGAAGTAAGTGCTTTTTACGATACATTGAGATTTTTAACGATACTTTGCTATGGAGAAGGGTTTTGACTTGTGAGTAGTAAAGAGAAGGATATTATTATAAAAAAAGAATATGAAAATGGATGGCGCTTATTTGCCAATTTTAAATGGAATAAATCTTGCAATTTAATCAAACGTATGATCATGCAATTAATTTACTTTAGCATCTAATAAGGGAATAACCAAAAATATTACTTATTTAGGTACCTACTCCTGCAACTACTTCAACATAATTTCATATTTTAATTGAAAGTCAAATGAGAAATTTCGCTACATAATAAATACCTACATTGAGCGTCATAATCAAAAACAGACAGGAAAATTTGAAATGACTTGTTAATTTTATTAAAATTATTACAATTTCCTTTAGTTATTTCTGGATATAGTTTGTGCCTGATAGTGGCAACCACATTTATTGTTCGTAATTGCCGAGTAATGTTGCCATTAATGAAAATTTGACAAAAAAAGAAATTTAATAATATTATCCGTTAGTACAATGGTCAGTACCTGCCCTCATTTGAAACGAAGATTAATAAGCCCGCTGGATAATAAATATATTTTAAGCTTTATGATTAAAATTATCAGTACTATGTGTATGCATGTTTGAGGATGTTGTTTTAACATTTTAACATAATTTAATAAATTAAACATAATTTAATAATTTTTCATAGTGCCATTTTTTCCACTGTAAGCTTAACTAAATAAAAAAAATTAAATAGCAATAAATAAGTAATTCATGCGACACAAAAAACTTAAACTCAGCATCATATCAACGAGTATTTTCCCATCCAAGGTCAAAACAATATTTGAACAGGCAACACCGGGGAGAAATCTTTGGCATCTGGAAATAAATTTCCCCGGTGACATTTAATAGCAGGGTTCCGTATATAAATAACGCTGTAGACGTAAGATGATTATGCTTCATGAGGCTCTCATGACAGATATAGAAACATTTTTAACCGCCTCGGGCTTTACAAAGCAATTTACTTGGGCAAACAATCTGTAACTTTGCGGGACTCTGAACATCTTGCTAAGAGTAGATAGCGTTTACTTGGTTCATATTATTTATTTAGATAAATAGTAGTAAAAAGAGCGAATTCTTTTCCTACACTTTTTGGATTTACAACTGTATTTGCAATGCCGATTGTTGAAAATGCAACAATGAGGGCTAATAAGTAGCCATTTAGTTAGGAGTAAGCAAGAGTTAGTGAAAACAGGAATGAGCTATGTGCTGTGTAGTGTGTATGCCCCAGTTTAAGAGTAAATAAAGAATGTTGTCACAGAAGAACTTTTTTAAAGACATTTTTCTGGGGATTTGTTTTGTTTCGTTTATTTTCTTTAAGAGAAAAGAAAGGAGAGCTGTGGTATGAAAAAAAAACTTATTAGGTAGGTACTTATTTTTTTCTATCAGAATAATTTATGAATTTAGTAATTTTCAAATGGATGACTTTTTTACGTTATAAAATCATCTAATGAGTCGTCCCACCCTGATTGGAGCTCAAAGGACTGTCGGACTCGAATTGACTAGAATTTTCGGCGTTCTTTCAATAGTCTTTTACGTTCTAGGATCACGATTACCTCTTAAGACAGTCTCGCGACACAGGCAGGCTTCCAGCATATGACTTCCGGGAGCCGTGGCATAAGAGGGTGAAAAACAACACTTTCTTTACTCCATGTTAGAAAACACCAAGTAAATAACTGAAGCTATTTTTGAAACATTAGTCCAAGCAGCTGCATACAACAAATGCATCAACATTGCTCAAAACCTCAATCAAAACATTAATGTGGTCCCTTTGACAATTACTCCACCAAAATTAGTTATTTGCGTTCCAAATCCAGCAAGAAAATTACACGCCCAATTACATATTTGTGACAAAATTCAAAGATGGTGGGCGAACCTTACAATCAGTTAACCACCGAATGAGGATACGGGCGTTGGAAACACTCGCTAGATAATCCAATTATCTGAGAGCAAGCTTAACAGGCGGCCAATTAGAAACCAAAACTACAGTACGCACTGCCTTTATTAGATACGGAGCTAGTCTAGTACTATTAAGAAATAGACGGTGATTTTTTAAAATGTTGTTTCGTGTTTTTCGTGAATTAAATAAACGATAGCGCTTTTTTTTTTTGTTACACTAATGTATTTTAACAAGAAAATTATTTCATTGCAGTAACAGTAAATTTTACTTTAAATAATAATAGTTGGATCATGTTAAATCAAAACGAAAAATACAGTTTCAAAACGTTTTACGTTTTAGTATTATTACGTCAATTTCTATTAATCATTATCATCATAAGCCTATAATGTTCCCACTCCTGGGATACATCAAAACATTTTGAGAAAACCGGCACGTCGGTTTCCTATCGATGTTTTCCTTCACCGTTTTGAGAGTAGTGGTGATGAAATAAATTACACAAAGTATTTTCAAATAATTTATATTTACTTATAATAATTTTAAAATGACTTCTGTATTTTTAGAGAGAAACAAAAATAATAGTCAGTTAAAAATAAGACGTGTCTCAACTCAATGCTTTATTCAAAACTTTGTCCCACACACCACAGTGCCACACCGCAAATTATGTTTGCTCCCCAAAATACAGTCTCTTTGTTTAGACCGAAAAAGCCACACCTAATCCTTCTCTTTGAGTACAGTACAACGTTGAAGCAAAACCAACAAAACATGGTAATATAACTCTTGTGTCACGAGAAGCTAATTACTAGATTAAAAACATAGATCTAGACGATAGTGCCTGCCCCCGGGGTAAGTCTGTTCACACAAAGCAACTAACGACTCTCTGTATTTTAGTAGCAAGAATGTGTAGGTGGAAAACTTCTAGTTAATAATCCCGAAGGTTTAAACCATTTAAATGAACGTAAGCTTCTCGTATTTTATTTCGAGCGAGTTAACTTTATTGCGATTGTCTGTTATTTTGCTGATTAAATGTACTATGTAAATGTAAATAGTTGTACATTTGTACAATCAGAATGATAACCATAATTGCGATGCTTATGAAAATGCTAGACCTACATGTTTTGTTGAATTATGATACTTGCTAAATGATAAATAGGATATAATTATTATGTAGTGCAATAATGTAAAATGTAAGAAAGACAAAAATAGCAAACAGAATTTTATGAATGCGTTATGCTTTGTGTATTTTGTTTCTTCACTACTGCTCTTAAAACGGGGAAGAAAAACATCCTAAGGAAACCGGCATGTCTTATAGCCAAAAATTCGAAGCCATTGTGACATTTACCAAGACGCACTGGACTGCACCCGAAGTGGTGGGTTACAGCTCACTTCCACTCATAGAGAGGAGGCCTGTGTCCCAGCAGTGGGAACATTGTAGGCTGATTATCTGATTATGCTATCAGTTGATGGAATAGCAAGTTGATGAAGAAGACTCATCTTGAAATCTATGTTGTTGTTTTTAAGGGCTATAAAAGTTATTGATACAAAGCTTATCCTATTGTTTACTTTTAACTTCTATTTTAGTATTGCCCTCTGAGATTCTATTTTAATATTCACTAACAGATAGCGTGGGAAGATGAATTGCTGATACGCTTGACATTCACGATACGATTGTGAACTTAGATTTGAAGTAAGATTATAAAGATTTGCAGTAAATAATGTACTAGATGTAATGTTTTATGGAGAAAAGTCTACAAACAAGTTTTGATAAATGAAAATGAAGTGTAACAATTGGTAAATCATCTGACAAACCACCAATAGGGAAACAAAAAAGTAAGAAAAATAATGCTGCAATAATATCTATACACCATAATTTATAAAAGCTGAAGAATTTGTTGTTAGGTTGAACGTGCTAATCTCGGGAATTACTGGTTCGAATTTAAATATTATTTTGTTTTGGATAGTCCATTATCGTGGAAGGCTATAGGCTATAATAACATCTCACTTCGGCCAAAAGGAGACAAGCAGCGGGCGTGAAATCGCGGAAACAGCTAGTGCGTATATAAAATAATTCTCCCTTTACCAGAATTACTAAAATTCGTAATAATATAAGTAATAAAGCAAAAATCTGGATAAAATTGTACATTGAAAAATTATGCGAAAAATTGGTAAATAATAACAGTATGCCATTCATGTATACCATTTTTTTTCCAAGAGCTTACAGCTGCCATGCTGGCTTCAAAAATTTAAGCTTTTGGAAAAAAAACACCCTGTGCAGCGCAAATACCACGAACTGCCATCCTCGGATTTCCTATGTAACACGTCACGAAATATCACTCTGAAAATTCGCCATCGCAACAGTAAACCGGACCAAAAAAAAATTTAAAATCTTTTTTCTCAGAATTGATCAGAAAAACAATGTTTCTTCTGCAGATGGCCTCAAATTTGGACAACCAAACTAGACGTCATAACAGCACAATAATGATTCTATTATTTTATTTTTTCTCCTTCTGTACTCCTCTATTTTATTTGGGGTCGATGCCTAATATAACCGGTAGTAACCGCTTTCAACAGGACTGACATTTTCTTCGAAGTGACTTAATTATATCAATTAGTATACCTGAGGCCTTATCCTGAGTTTTCACGTTTTTGTTACGTAATGTAAATGGGGTCTTTGTCATTAATTTGATGGATCGTTCGTACACATTTTCCAAACAAAATACTTAAAATTCATGCTAGGACATCTGCTTGACATTCTCACCGCAATCGATTTTTATCCAATACTAGCTGTTGCCAGCGGTTTCACCCGCTGCAACTCGAAAATTATCCCACGGGAACATAAAATCGGGATAAAAACTATCCTATGTGTTAATCCAGGTTATAAACTATCTGTATACCAAATTTTAGCCAAATCCGTTCAGTGGTTTTTGCGTGAAAGAGTAACAAACATCCATACATCCATACTTACAAACTTTCGCCTTTATAATATTAGTAGGATATACGTTTCACCTTTCAATACCACTGCTTTTCACAGCCGTCTTCTTTTCCTTGTTATTCTTGTAATCTCTTCCGTCTTCATCTTCTGAATTGATGAAAACAAAATTTCCAAACAATCTATTTCGCGAAATTCAGTTAAATTCCTTATCGAAAGCTTCAACAATGGCAAGGAGACTGAATACGAATGTCTAAATGCAGAACATGACGATGTTCTGCACTTAAGATTGGTCGCCTGTACGAGATGCACTGCTCTTATTGTTCAAGTTCCCACTGGGAATTTCCGATACGAACTGTACTTTCTTTTACGACTGTACAGATTGTTATGTAACGTGTTGTGGGTAAGAAGTTATATTATTTCTTAGTGGATCCGTTTTTTAATTGGTGGGGACTAATAAAAGCTAATAGTTGCACTGGTAACAGGGTTAACCATTCTTTATTTAGGGATAACACTGACGATCAGTGCCTACACTTATTGAATCAATCAGAACTAGCTTGCTCGATGTATACACGATATACATTCTCTTCTTAGTCGTACACTCCTGGCGGAGTGGTCGTGGTCATGGAGAGTCTACTTGGTTGGTTGCGGTTTTAGCGAGTTTTCTCCATTTCTCCCTATTCGTAGCACGGCGTGTACATTGAGTAAGGGTACACTTTGTAGATGTTTTAATCAGATCTGTCCATCTGGTCGGTGAGCGGCCGCGAGAACGTTGCCCTTCCACTCTTCCTTGTATCACCAAACGTTCCAATGAGCTTTCGTTGCGGATGATATGTCCAAACATTTTGAGGATTCGCATTTGAACAATCGACGAAAGTCTTTGTTTGATACGAAGCTCTTTCAGGATAGAAACGATATACATTATGAAATAACATTAATCTTCTGTAATAAAAAAAATCGTTAACTACATTGTAACATTATATTTCAAATCAGTGTAATTATATCTATCTAACTGTCCATCTACCTAATATATGTCATCATCATCATCATCATTATCTCAGCCGTAGGACGTCAACTGCTGAACATAGGCCTCCCCTTTTGATTTCCACATATACCGGTTGGAAGCGACCTGCCGTCTTCCGGCGACCTTTATAAGTGGTAATATATATTTTCCTCATATATGTGGTGATACCTAAATCGCTTGAAGCCGTCATCATCGCAAAACTGTGAGGAACATCGAAAAAAAGTAGTGGCTCTTGACCTACGTCTAGTATCTATAGCACTACAATTAATGAAATCAAGTATTAATTAGGTATGTCCCTTAATTAGCGTAACCTTAAAAAGCAGACATTTCAGGATGAGTTCGAAAAATAAAAAATAACATCAATTTTATTAATTGGCTATTCCGATAGCATAATTTTCTTCTTCTCGTGGTGTTTATGCAAAACTATTCCACTTAAAAAATGTATTCATCAGCTGGCGTATACAAAAGTATACAAGTGTTGCTGTATAGAAAAGTTAGTCGATACTGAAGAGTTTTCTGAGCTAAGAAACCAAGCATCCTATTAATTATGCTAAGTTGCTATCTTCGAAGTTAAGTGACGTTCTTGAATCGGATGAATAGGAATTAAGCTGCGGATGTGTATTGTGTGTCCATCGGTACATGCCAATACCGGGAACGGGGACTTATTAAATAGTATTGATACATTGATTTTATTTTCTTTTATTGTACATATTTTTGTGATGCTTAGGTTTTTATTAAGTATAAGATAAACATAGCCATTGGATAAGAACAAAGTATAATTTTGTGAATCTTGAAATGGCTGCTAATGGGACTGGGCTGGCCATGTCTGCCGGATACCCAATGAACTGTGGGCAAAAATAACCACTATTTATGGAGCCCTGACACAGCCAGATGGCGTCCTGGCAGACCTCGCAGAAGATGGCGGGATGAGCTAGACAAAACTAACAACTAGTGGCTCACATTAGCCCTAGATCGAATAGTTGGAAGTCATCGTAACATTTATATCGCAGAGACGATGTGGGCCTAAACCCTGCAAGGTGCATTACTTTGTGTTATTTATTTCATCATTGCTGCACTCAAAACGGTGAAGGTTGTTCAAGAATAAAAGATTCAGAAGACATGTGACATCTATCAAGCCGCACTGGACCCGCATGGTGGATAACCACGCCGTCGCACAGTGCGGAGGCCTGTTTCCCAGTTGTGGGAATATTACAGGATGATTATGCTTATGCAATATTTATATTATTATCACTTCTCCACAATGTTCTAAATTTTTAATTCATTATAAAAAAACAACCTGTTGCCATAGTACTCGGATATTGGGAGAATTTTCGACATGGACACTTATTTGCCTTACAGAGAAATGTAAAAGATCTTCAAAAATGCAGATATTACGAACAGGGGGCCAATTCTCGGCTTTAGAGATGGCGTCGAACTCGACAAAAAATTCTAATGACGTCATTTTTTCGACAAATTTTAAAAGCTGCTATTCTGGGGATGTCGAATTCGACATTTGTCGAAGGCTAACGTTAGAGTTCATGTCGAGTGCTTCTGAGCAGTAGAGATGTCATCTCGATTGTAGAGATACGTCATTTCTGAGTGAATTCGTAGAGTTTTGGATTGTACACTTAGTTATCTATTCTTTAGTTTTTAAATAAAATACGGCTTGGCATCTCATACCTACTGGAAATTCGATTTATACTCTTGATTTTTGTATTGTGTTTTCTTGAAACGACAACCTTCGCGCAAATAAAAAACTTCGTAATTTGTGTACCCACGATTGGACTTGAAACCACTGAAAGATGGACGAGTTTATTAGCATTTTTATCTCGGAGTTATTGGAAAGTGGCGAGCAACTGGCCAATACACGGCGACCACAGCGCACTTATCCCGCCGTTTTATTTGAGCGAAACAGAAGTCATTAAATAATTCCCCTCCATGTTAAAATAAAAATCATGAAATGTAAAACAGCACATCCCAATAATGATTTCTTTAAACAACACAGAGTCCATGTAAACATAACAAAAGACACAAATCCTGACATTGACAGACAATCAACTGTCAAACTGATTATTTTTACGCTTAACGTTTCGTTTTATACTTATATAATTCGATTTAGTCAGCGTTTTAAAACAAAATCATTCATTCACTTATAGCTTCCTAAAACGGAACGTGCGATTCTTTATAATGGTAACATTATGTTCACTCGACTCGACATTTTCGTGACATTTATTTCTATTTTGACTGAGAATACGGATTTCTGCTCAATTCGACATTTTTTGGTAGAGATAGAGATATTTTTGATAGACATAGACATAGACTTACAATCTCGAACTCGAGATAAATGGCGAAAATCGAGAATTGGCCCCCAGTTTTAAGAAATACATTGTGGTTTCTAAAATAAGAGACACAGTCTTTAAACTTAAGGACGGACAAAAGATATGCTCTAGCTAGCAATAAAAGAATAGAAAACCGGAGGAAAACTAACTCGGTTACTATTATTTTTCAAAGAATTTCAAACCAAGAAGTGTAGGTACTTTAAAAACAAGCCTTAGAACAAAATTATATCTCTATTTTCAAACAAGAATTTCAAACAAAAATAACGTTGTGAGCAAAAATCGCGAGCACCTGTACAAACTGCAACTGGAGTGAACGATGGGATCGCATTGTGTTCCCGAAAACATAGGCCATTGTGTTGGATATAGGTCGGCTGCATTTTAGCTTTAAAACACGCTATTCTTCGTTCAATGTTAGCGCGTTTCTTATAATGGCTCCTGAAATATTATACGCGGTAATTTTCAATTTTTTTTGGCTTCCGAAATGGTTTCGTGTGTTTTCTCTGTATGCACGTTTTGAAGCTAGATTTTTGAGGATTTATGTTTGATTTATTGTGTAGGTAATTGAATAAATAGTGCAGTTATACCGTACGGAAATAAAAAAGTAACATTAAAAAATATTAAAACTACACATAGTCATAGATATTCTAAAGTGAAAAAGTGCACTATTAGAAAACTATGCGCTTGAATATAACCATAATTGAATCCTATTTCTTGCCAGATGATTGATCCACTTTTTTAACGTTCAAAGGAGAGTTTCTTCAGTGCACAGCCAGATAAAACATTACTGGCACAAGTATCATGTTCACTTCTGAAAATGAAAGAAACAAAAAAGAAGAAGAAGTTCTTGTCGACGCAAGAACTTCAAAGAACTAATAAACAAGCAACCAACTCTAATATCAATCAAAGTATTTAAGCAGTCAGGCAAGAGTTATACATTATAATACAGTCACGTAATAATTCACTAGTTAACGTCATTATATGTCGCTAAGCATAAATTCCCGGTAGGATAGTGTGCGTTAATGAAGTTCCCTGTAACAGGCAAAACGTGCCGAGAACTGATAAACTTCCTCCTCTAATAGTAGATATAGCTGGATTGTTGGAGGCATTGAGAGTTGCCATGTTTATGTTTCACGTACATAAGTCATTAATTATGTGGTGAGTATATAATATAATACTAGTGAAGATGTTACCATATTTCGGTAAACGTTGCCATATTTCCCAGCCTTGTTATTTGGCATCCATCAATTCTTCACCAAGTCATCAGCCTCATCTGATGATTTTACCACGAAAAAAAAAGTCATCAGTACTTACAATATGTGTGAAGCTTTCCAATACTGCGTCTTATGTGGTCACCATTTCAGAACAGCATTATTTTTAGTGAATAAATCTTTTATTTTGCATACTGCATTCAGTCATAGTTCAGTCTAGTCCAAAATATTAAAAAAATTGGATGACAACACCTTAAACCCTAAAATATTCATGCGGTTTTTCCAAATCCCAATATATTGTATGACTCGTGTATTTCGCAAATGAGCTATTATGCCAGTTTGTTTAATGACAAGTTTTCCGATTATGAATACAAAATAATTTCTAATTTCAAATGCAAAAATCATTTGCTTCTACGTAGGCACATAGCTAGAATCACGCGTAATATTGATCACAGGGGCCGCTCAAAGTGCTCTCAAACCAAGTACCGGTCATTTGGTCATCAAAAGCACTGTTGACCGTTATGAGCCTGCACTCCTCTAGCGGTTCCTTTAATATATTAATTCATAAAAAAATCGGCTTCCATTCGTAGGCTTTTGAAAGCACCCATTCTTTTGATCAACATGAATGTATAATTAGAACTAAGTGGCACTAAGCCTCGGCCTACCCCCTCTTTGTTGAGCACTTAGTACTTAAACTAGTGACCGCGCGTGTGCCTACTTGTACATACATGCATGTTTTATTTTTTCAGCTAGCTAGTGTACTCCTCTAAGTACGGTCCACAATGAATGGGTAAAACACAAAGGTTAATGAGTTACACTCATTTAAAATTCTATAAATAGTTGTCATTTTCAGTTGTAAAAGGTCCTGATAACCATTCAATAAACATAATTCTTATTGCGCACAAAAGTACTCGTATTAATACGATTTTTATCCGATCAAAATAATCTGCAATTAATAACTCTGCGATGACAAATATGACAGATCCGTAACGCAAAGTATCGTGTTAATACTCCTGATGAACGCCGCGGGACCTTTTCAATAAAATAAAGTTGTGTTTAAGTGACGTAAATACCTATAGTATAAGTACTCGAAGCTTTTTGTAATCAAGGTCTTAAGGAAGTTATGACCTGTACTTATTTAAATCCAAGCTTGAGTTTAATACACTCTTAAAAATTTTAGTGAGGTTGTCTTTTGCAGTAATTCTACAAGTTAATTTTGTATAGCCTAATTTATGCATTTAATACCCCAAAGAGTCTCCAAGGCTTCTTCAACGAATGGGTCGTAAACCGCAAAAAGTGAACTTTTATCATAATAACGACAACGTCGAAAATTTTCCCTCCCCAAATTATCTCACAAGTGAATTTTTCAACAGCACAATCTCCGTAATTGAATATCTCGATACCTGAGGAGCTCCCTTATAAAATTAGTCCATAAATCTTCCCCCCATTGGCTGCGCTCACGACTCTGTAAACTAATCGGTAAATTAAGTAATTACTGTGCTCGGTGAAAATCAATGTGTAGGAAATTTAATTTGTTGGCCAGACTTAGGTGATTTTCAATGTAGCTCCTAGGGGGAACCGCATTCGTTTTTCTTTATTAGTTAACAGTGGGCATAAATGAATAGGGTGCTGGTTTATGTCACCCGTGATAAGGGTAGGCCACAAATGAAGATAGCCCATTTGTGAATATTAAAACTTGGGAAGTAGCCGTGAGTCAGCAACAGATGTTGCGCTGATTGTCGGAAAGTGTGGCAGTACCTATTCGGAATTAGCTACAAATATTTTTAATTATTTTCACAAGCACTATCCTGTTCTGATGTTATACTCGAACATGTTTCGTTTTTTGTTCCACCTATAGCAATGCCATATTTGTGAATATTTCGTTAAAGCTAAATTGAGAAATTTGGTTAAAAACGTGTGCATTTTTGAATACCCTTTTCGCAGAATTCCCGCAATAATGTTCGTGTTAAACAGGCTTTTATGTCGACTCCTCTATAAAGAGAGAGAGTTCAGTTGCAAAAAAGTGCACCAGAAAAATTTCATTAGGCCGCGACAACACAGAAACAACGATCCTTTGTCCCATATATTGACTGAGATTGATTGTCAGTCGGCATGTGCTAAACGAGTTGCACGACGAAATAAAAGCAAATGTTCGCAACCCCTGTCGACATCCGTCACGAACACGGATCGTTTTATTGAACTCCACTACCGACCATATTAACTTTTGGTTACGTTGTGTTTATTTGCCTCAAACGATTCCTCTGTTCCACACCTTCGTATACGAAGCGGAATGAGAAAGTTTTAATGTCGCTAAATAAACATTTTCGTTTCCACTTTCAGAGTTTATAAAACGTGGTTTTATTTGCGATTTCGTTTCTTACGTGTATTTTTATTATTTTACTTCTGTAAAAATATTTTCTTAGCGTTTTCAGTACCTAGAAGTTATATTCTCGCTTCCTTATCAAATCCATCCGAGCGTTCTTTTGTCATGACAAAGACGAAATCTTTTCCCAAGAGCTGAATACCATCACCGGAACCTTGTATTTATTTTAAAATTGGTATCATTAGGTGCGTTCTTGGCTTACTTCTAAGATAACAAGCATTGTTGAAAGTCTCTCGAGCTTCCGACCCTTTTCTCACTTTGACAAGTCACCCGTAAAGATTGCTTAGATCCCTAGTGACTGGCCCTTAACTTGAAACAGCCTTATCGCCGAGATAGGATTAATTGCGGAAACACCGAGAAGATAACGAGCAAGTTATAACTAGCCGAGCTTTGTGAGCGTCCGAAGGTTTCAGCTGTTGGAGCGATTGTCTCGGAGCGGTTTTACGGCATTGTAATCCATCCCGCCGTCATGGGAATAAATAATTTGGTTGTCGGCAGATTGAAACTCAACTTCCCGGGGTCATTGTCTCCTCTGATTTTCTGCGCATAATTCTACAGCAAGTTTAGATGCTTTACGATGAATTTTTTTAGATTAAAGTCTGAAAAATATTTCAACGATTTTATGTATTTGTAACAAAACTAGTACCAAAGTTTTAAGGTAAGACTTATACAATTACCGTAAAACAAACCAAGATAACCCTAAACAAAAGTTCATAAACAAAATAGCCAACAACGCTATATAATTACCAAACTTTTTATTCAAACAAGGCAAATAAACTGTTACATTAAACCTAACTTTGCCAGTGAAATGTCTTTGATAAAATGCAGATAAGCGAATTTATGGTATACTATATTATATTGCTTTATGAACAAATTCTGCGGAGTCACTTTACTTTCTAATTAATGAGAACGAGCTCCCTCAGTGAATTGAGTGAATGTATAATATAACTGAGTGATTACCGAGTGAATTGCTCAGTGCCCCCACGTGTCAATGTTAGTCTATGAAAGGTGCAACGTTCTATACAATTTCGTGAAGATTCTAATAACTTTTTAATTAAGACTATAGCTTTTACCGTGATTTCGCTTGCATGAAGGTTGGAAATTACACCTACATTATAAGCATATTATTATTCTATATTAACCTTAGGCCATGGTGAGATCTGATGACTGTGTGCAAAATCTTAGAAATCAGTCTAGTTTTTTTTCTCCGTACATCTATTGGAATTACTTTTAATCCTGTATAGTACAAATATTTACATTCACATACATACACAGCCAGACCCGAAACAACCTGTAGGCTATATACAAGTATTTGTTCCGTGCATGAATCAAAACTACGATATGCAGCACTACAGTCGATCGTTCAGTTACTGTGCCAACCGTGTAGTCATTGCTTTAATATTAAGGCAATTTAAAACAAAAAATCAAGTTTTAATTCGTATTCACAATATTATCTACGTGAGGAAGTATCGATATTAAAATAGAAATATTATGATAAAAGCCGGAAACACATTATTTAACACGCCACGCGACGCAACGTGTCGACACCCGATGTGCAGTGAGCGCGTGTCGTCGCGTCGGGTGTTCATAGTGTGATTCTGGTCATAGAAAACAATACATTTGATTTGACCCAACACGCATCACGTTTCATCGGGTGGCGTCGGGTGTTAATAATCTGTTTCCGGCTTTAAAAACTGATCATAATGAAGTCGGTTAAAAAGAAGATTTAAATCTCAATTCAGTGTTGCATGAAATTGTACATTAGGCTTTCCATTTTTTTTTACTCGGTGCCCCAAAATTATTATAGACTTTGTGTGGGTGTGGAAAGATAATAGTTAATTAACATTGCCCTCCCTCTCTGGGAGCCACTGTTATTAAAGTCCTTGGCTTTGAATAGAAAGGCAAAGAATTTGCACAAGCTTTTTCTAGGAATCGAGTTATCATTTAATGTAAATATTAATATCTACGAGTAATGTAAATATTAATTAAGTCAGTCACTCATTATACGCCTATTTTCACCAACACTTAGATTTACCTAAATTAATGGTTATATAAAAGGTGTAAGAATATTTTTGACGAGCAGTTTTATTTTCCTATCATTATTTCAACTAGAATATAATATGAGAACCTATTGTAGGAGTAAATTAGGAGATACTATTATGTTCTAGATAGTTGAAGGGCAAAATTTCAACCTTTCTTCATTGTTTTTATGGTATGTTTTTTTCACTTAAATAATAGTGCAGGGCCATGGAGGTCCATGGCCCCTGTACTAAACAATGTCCATCAGCAAACCGTGTCTCTGCAACGTAAAGGACTATTGAAGGATCACCGTGGATTTTGAAAGTATCCATCAACACAATGTTTTGCCTGTGTAAAATTAGGCCCTATCATAATACTTGATTTTTCACTCAAATAAAAAAATCCATCACATAGTTTTGCGCAATGTTTCTTAGTTTGTTTTACAGCAACGTCGGTTAATGGCTTTGCGAAAGGTCTGTTTACACCCTTTATTTTTGCAAAGTTGAAATTTCCACTCTTGCTGTTTGTAAGTATTATGGACTCGGTTGATCGCACGTGCTTCACCACCGGTAGCAGGAACCCTGTTCGGGGCGATCAGCGTGTTTAGAACCTCGAGACCAACAACCCGAGGTTCCTTGCCCACTTGTAGCCCTCCTTCTACTCGTCGTAGCACTGGTGGCCGTCCTCTGCCTAGACGTTGAGACGTTGCGGTGGTCTTTGCTCGACCTCGATGCAACTACAGCTGGTGACTTGACGGAGTTTATGGAACTGGCGCTTCCCCAGTGGCCGCGAGGTGGAGGTATGCGACGAGGCTGGAAATAGTAGCGTGCTTGGAGTTTTTGTGTCCGTCTTCTAGTCGGCCATTCAGATCGATAAGCCGAGGATTGAAAATTCTACAACGTATTTTTAGGTATTAATTTAGGTATCGTTTAGTATTGGTGAAAGTTGTTCTATTTACTTAGAGTAGGCGTAAGCAAGTAGGTTCTAAATTGAATCTCATACAAACCTCTCGAAACTACGTGGGTGGACCAACTTCAATATACATAATTATAATTAATTCAATTTGATTCCACAATTGTTATAAATTAATCAATTCGGCATGGATTTCGTTGAATAAAATACCTAATCATTTCTGTCTATTTTCAACATTGTATAATGACGCCAGTAAATCTATTCCGCTGACGTATCTAACGCCATTAAAGTCGGGGATATTAAAATAGATGTGTTCATTAATGAATTAATTTATGTAAGCATTTGTTACGGTAACAATATGGAGGACAGTTTTTATTAATTTTATCTTTAACGTTTTTCAATTTCGATAAAATAAATACGATTCGATTCTTTTTTGTAATAAATGTGTAGGTAACATTATTTCTTAGAAATAAGCTTCGGAATATACGATTGAATTGTAATTTAAGTTTTCTTTTTGTTTCAGGTAATAGCGGCATAGTAAAAGTACTGCAGCGCCACCATACATGACGCAAATAAAAACCGAGAACTCAATTAATAACTCGCTGACAAGTGTCAGACTATCTGCCCAGGATTCGTACTTAACAACAGAATATAGTAAAAGTTAACATTCTGTTTCTCATTCTTATAACACCCTTGTAGCTTATGTGACTCAATACCAACCAATGCAGCTTTCTACCTTTTTTGATGGGTTCAGGAGTTTCAGAGGTAATACATAATTATTATAAGTATACGCCCTACATGTACATACAGACAGATTTTACTCTTTTATAATATTAGTATACCTACTTCGATGATATTGACGACATTGGAGATCAATCCTGTATGTATTTATTGGAGATTTTTTTATTTATAGATTTTATTCATTTTAACGTTTGAAGTTCTGTTAAAATTAATAGACTTTACTTATTTAAGAATTATTATTTGTTAGTCTATTGTACTAACAATAGGTATTATAAATCAGAACATGACACTTGTAATCCCAGACATAAAACACAACGAAACCAGTCGTAAAATTAAATGGCATGCAAAACTTCTACATGATGCCTTTACACGTGCCAAAAACCACAGTCTAAACGAGGCACCCAAAAACAAGGTCGCTAATTCCAGGCAAACAACACTGTCTCCTAAATTATAATACATACGAGTACATGCATTTACTAGCTACGAGTCTCTTACTCGACTCGCCGCAATCGTCGACCGCATGTAAACAACCCTCTATAGGGGGTGGGTTTTGTTCGGAAACATTAGCAAGAGCATGTTGGTCTAATAAGGATTCCCAACTAAGTAATGTAATTTTAAATTCTTGTTTGGATTATCTTCTTACCTTTATTGAGTGGGTTTTCTGGTCGATACTTATCTGTTTGTATAGGTATCGTGTTGTTTTTCATACTTTAGTTGATTGTGTTTCAGCTTGAGGTAAATTTTCTGGAAATTAATTTAGGATTCGTACGTTCATGAGGAAAAAAAACAGTTTCATATATATATTTCCAACCCTTTACTTGATAACCCAACAATAACCTGTTAAAAAAAACTCAATTTCAATCTCAATTTTAAAAACGTTCCTCGGAATTATTGGGCACACAAAACCAATTTGACGTCCATATAATTTTGCTGCAAATATTGATAATGTTATTGTATAATTAAACATGCGACCCGGAAGCGTTTTGCTGAAAATGCCAACATTATTATAATTAAAAGATACACCCACGACCCACTTATGTACCTACACCACACCACATAATATGCTCTGAAAATACATTTAGACGTAAGTATTCAAATGAACATCAAAGCAAATGCATAAATGTACTGAGGTTCCGTTGTTTCAACAAAACAGATAATTGAACACGAAAACAGTTGTTTATTTAACAATTAAGCCACAGTTTTTCAAGTTCTAGATGTTCTAATTAGTTAATTCTTTTGTATTTTCTTAAAATGTTACCAGCTTATTACTATTCCAAGGGAAAGCAAATACATATTCAGCAATAACGCTTGACCATAGTTTTTTTTTTTTATAGCTATTTTGTGTCTCGTTGGTCACTAAGTAAAGGCTTCCCCGTTTTTTTTTCAAAACCTCTTTGCTCTTTGCTACTTTTAGCCATGTTTTCTTTGTGAATATTATCAGATCTGCAGCACTATCAAATTCCTTCATAACCTACAAGAATTTCTTATATTTAAACATGAGAAATTCAAAGAAAATTCAACAGGATCTTCTATTTTCAGAGATAAAGGCTTACAAAGCACACGCACATTTTCAACAAAATTAACCCTAATACACACCGCCGAGTCATTAAAACACCACACCATTTCAGGTTATGGTTGCCAAAACCACGTTTGTTTCTCCCTTTACATATAAAGGTTGGCTCAGACACATTATAAGCGATGTTCTGTACCTCCCCTTACCCATGGGTGTCGTAAAAGGCGAGTTAGAGACAGCATCTAAGGGCAGCGTCCTCCAGTTGGCTAATAAAATTATAAATTATTGCAATCACCCAATTCGTCTGCAAAGATTGGTGATTTTTAAATTTTGATATGTTACCTTGTAGGGTTGCCAATATCTATCAAAGATTTGTTGATTAATAGTAATATAATAATATAATATTCCACAACTATCACACAACGCCGTCTAGTCCCAAACTAAGCAGAGCTTGTGTTATGGGTACTAGACAACTGATAAACATACTTATATATTTCTAAATACATACATATTATAGATAAATTACACCCAGACACAGAACAAAAAAGATCGTGCTCATCACACAAACATTTGTCCTGGGTGGGAATCGAACCCACGACCTCCGGCATAGCAGTCAGGGTCACTAACCACTAGACCAACAGCCCAGTCATCATCAGGCCAGAATCTATGCAACATGTTTACTTTTCATACAAGGCCTTCTTTCCTACGATAAAATTGCATGTTTTGTTATCATTCGGTCATTCCTTTGAATAATTTAAAACATATTATCAACTTTATTTAAAGTTCTGGTAGAAAAGCTTGGGCGAACCGCACGAGAGTGGGACAAAATTATATGATTGAATTTTACGATTATTTTCGGTTGTAAGTGTGTATTGGTAACTACAAAGTAAATTTGTATTATGTATTTAAAATATAGGCTGCAGCTAAGTATCCTTTTGACCTTATCCAATAGCAATAATTTTCGGAGTCCCTTAGGAAAATTAAGGCGAATATAGCGTCCGAGAGCAGGAAAGGACTGTTAATACTGCCCAGGATACAGAGAAAATATTTTTTGTACATCGAAATGGAAGATATCGCTATATATATATAGCGATATCTTCCATTGTCTGAATATTGATAAAAATAAACAAAAATATAAATTCGGGACCAAGTCTGTAAGGCAATCAGCTATTTAATTGCACAATAAACTTCATTTGTGACTGCTAATTCTATTTAAATAAAAGTTTAGTTAGATAAGTCACCCGTCGGCATAAAGTAACGCAAGTGGCAAACAAACAAATAAAGAATACGGAAATATTTTTATAAGACCCTTACTAAGCCTCGCCAATCAGAACTCGGCAAATCAAAAATGAGCTTTAAATTTTTTGTGTGAGAATGTGGATACCTTGTTTTTGATCTTCTTTATGATTCTTGTTCTTATTCTTTTACACTTTTGTACTTATGAAATAGTTAAACGTTTACAGGAATGGTAAGGTTTTTTTATGTCATGTTTCATTTTATTTACATTCTATCTGAACCAGCCTTTAGCATTTACAGACGCATTGAATTAAAATTCAGCGATGTGACAACACTGCGGTGTGTCATGGTGCTCATATCGTTTATTATGACGAAGGATTAGTGAGGCAAAGCATGTGTTTGTATGGCATTATGGCCACATTACAAGGGATATTACTAAAGTAATTAAATTGTTTAAATTACCACAATAATAATTAATTAAACGGTACTTTTTTTTTTTTTTTTTTTTTAGCGTGGTAAAATCATCAAATGAGTCCTCCAACCCCGGGCAGGGCGGGAGGGACTGTCAGACTTCTACTGACTAAAATCCACGGTGTCCTTCATAGCCTGTTAAGTTCCGGGGTCACGGTTAGGGAATAATCCCGCGACCCCGGCAGGCTTTGGCCCTCTGAGAGGGGGGCCCCGTCATTATGCTGACGCTCTTTGAGGCGCGCGTGGGACACAACGCGCCGTCGACCCGGGCATGGTCCTTGGTCGGGCAGCGAGTTGCCCTTTACTCGCTGCCCGCATGCCCGCGCCTACGGTGGCCGGAGATCATCAAGCGACGTCCGTCGCCGTGGGCGCCTACCACTGCGGCTGGGGCGGAGGGAGGACGCTGTCCTCTCTCGCTCGCGGCCTGCCTCCTCCTTTACGAGCATTACTGCCTCGCAGAAGGAGCTGACCGCTTCCCACTCCGTCTCGCCCCGCAGCATGGCCGCAACCAATGCCGGGCGCGAGAGGTCTCCGCCTATCGCAGCCGTGAGGACACGTCGGTGCTCCGCCCAAGCTGGGCAGTCTTGCACCGTATGCTCCACCGTGTCCTCCGGGCGATCTTCGCAGTGGTGACACCCAGGCGTCTCCTCCTTTCGCATCAGACACAGGTACCTCCCGAAACTTCCGTGTCCGGTGAGGACCTGCGTCAAGCGGTAGGTCAGGACGCCATGACTTCTCTCCAGCCACTCCTCAAAGAGGGGTCTTACCGCCGCAATTGCGGCGTGCCCGGCCTTCGGTCGCGACAGTCGTTCCTTCCATACTGCCCTGAGATCGCGCCGGAGGTCTTCGCGCCGCGCCTCGACTTCGCGAGGCAGCGGGGTCACGCCCCGGCGCTGCGCCTCCACGCGCCACTCATAGACGCGCTGGAGGGCAGTCGCCTCCAGATCCCAAGGCAGTAGTCCGGCAAGGAGGTTGGCCGACTCGCCGGCAATCGTGCGGTATCCCCGGATCATTCGGATAGCCATGACCCTCTGGCATGCGACCAGCTTCTGTGGTCGCGTCCGGATGCTCAGGGCCCACACAGGGGCCCCGTAGAGGGCCATGGACCGCACGACGCCAGCGTACAGCCTACGGCAGGAAGCGAATTAAACGGTACTTACGGATGTTTGTGACACCAGTAAACATTACCACACTTGGTTAATGTGGTAATTAAATTAGTAATTTTTAGATAAACAAGCATCAAATACGCAAATGCGCTAAGTTAGTCCTAGTGTAGGTATTTTCCCACCAAACAATAACGTTCAACGACTTGACTCCCTTGCATAAACAATCTGTTTGATAATTTACCTAAATAAAAAGTACTGAAAAAAATTAGGCACGTCTGTCAGCCCAATCTACCTTAACTTGACATTCCGAAAAAATAACATAAAACCTACCCTCAAACTTCCCGACATTAGTTAATTGTTATGCAAGGCTGCAAAGTTGATTTTTGGCGCGAGTACTTGGATTGAAAACTGAGCGAGCGAAGGATTCTAAGATTGAACCGCGAAAGAAACGAGCGACTTTTCACCTCACACAGCGAGGAAATGTAGGGGGGCGGCTTGCCTGTCAGTGTAGAAAACAATTGAATACAAGACGTGCTCGAATTTTGAACAACACTTTGTGCTCTAGAGCACAAAATGGAGTGTTGCGCTCAGATTTTGAATGAGAAATAGAATCTTTCCGAGCGCGTGAGGTGAAATAGTTATTTGTTATGCAAGGCTGCAAAGTTGATTTTTGGCGCGGGTACTTGAATTGAAAACTGAGCGAGCGAAGGATTCTAAGATTGAACCGCGAGAGAAACGAGCGGTTCAAATATAGAATCCTGAGCGATGCGAAGTTTTCAAAGGTACGAGACGCAGAAAAGCTTTGCTGCCGAGTGCAACACACAACTTTTCACCTCACACAGCGAGGAAATGCAGTGGGGGCGGCTCGCCTGCCAGTGTAGAAAAGTAGAAAACAATTGAATACAAGACGTGTTCGAATTTTAAACAACACTTTGTGCTCTAGAGCACAAAATGGAGTTTTGCGCTCAGATTTTGAATGAGAAATAGAATCTTTCCGAGCGGGTGAGGTGAAAAAAATTATCCAACTGTCAAAAATATAAAAGCTTCTCTATTCAAACGTTACAACATTATTCTCCTCACTCATTATACTGTTCGTTCTGCACGGAAAATTTATTACAACGCAAAGCTAAATACACTGCGTTTAGCGAAATCCTATTTCGGCAGTCTCGGGAATGACGGGGAGAATTTGCATGGCTGATTGCCGTCCGCTGCTCAATCAAGGATATTTAACAAAATTAACTAATTGAGTGAGCGTACCACCACGCCGCGCCGTCCCCTCGACTAACTTGCCAACGATAAATTGAGTAGACAACAGAAAAGCAATGTATCGAGGAAACCTAATAAGCGATAATAAGTTGATTTCGTGCGGTCCCGTCCCTCGCTGTTCGTTTTTCATTAGGCTCGGAGCAGAGTGTAATAATATTTTCATTTTAAAGGAACGGTGCTGAATTTTGTTATTAGGTTTGTATACTTTGTCTGGACTGATAATTAATATTAATGTGTGAACAATAAAACTTTGTGGGTTTAATATTTTAATCTTGCAGACAGGGTCAGGAATTTGATATTTTTCGAATGCTCTATTTGTTTTACGTTATGAAAACTGAAAATTTTCAAGCACAAAGTGGGAAAAGTAAAAATTTACAGCGTTAATTTTTTTGTTCAGTATTTGTGTTGTTTTCTCCTTATTACATTTCAGATTACAAAGCCTATTAATTACTCCGCTACAGTCTGGAGTTGTTCCAAACAAACTCTAATTAGGTGATTGAGTTACAAATTCGTTGCTCTCACGGAAACTCCGAACCATTATGTCAAGGCTATTGTTATACGAACACGTTAATTTAATATATTTCTATACAACTTTTTGATTAATTGTAGCTGAGTTGTTTAAATTGGTCTAGAATTTGGAACTACTTATTCTTTATACATAGTTTAGCGAAGAAAACTAAACAAAAACGTCGAATTACTTTGGGAATCGCCTTTCATTTCGCAATGTTGTCTGTCTCATGGGTTCCTGATGACAGAACGTCTTTTTTGTAGCGTCTCACTCGACCCTTGAACAAAAACAGGAATCCCAAATCGACCTTCTGTCGGCAGACGCTAGCAAAAGATTTATATCCTAGATGAATGATTGGTATGCCGATAGAAACCGCTTTGAGCATTGAGGACAAAGGACGCAGAAATTCTGATTTAATATTAAGGTCTAGCGCTATTTGAATAGCATCTATATCTCGGATTAATTAATGCCTTTCTTTGACTCGTAGAAACTTGTTCCAGAATGGAAATTACAAAGATTCTTTTGTCAAACGTTCGTCTTAATTTAACCTTGTTGTACAAAAAGTTGTCGACAGCTCAAGGCTAGGGAGTGGACGGAAAGTGCGTTGAAGCTCCTTGTGGTTTCAAGCGGATGACCACAACGGTCTCAGTCAAAGGAGAAGTGCCACAACGTATTAATTACACCATCAATCTAATTCCGACCGGCAGGTGCTCTGATGTCGAAGCGGGTTTCTTTGAAGCTAAATGACGATTACCAGATACTATAACATGGCCAATTTATTAGTGGTTATTACTGAATGTTTATTTTTAGCATTAGTTTTATTTTATTTTCAGCCGTTGACGGTGACGTTAAAAAGTCTAGACGTAAAAGATAAAAAGCATACATTCAAATTTGTAGTCTATTTGAAGCAATTAAAACTTGTCCCCCTTTTGTACTCTGAGAAATTCATAGCAACAAGTCAATAATGATTCACAGCTTGCTGTTAAGTGTTCACGGAAGTAATCCCCGAAGGTAAAGGCACGACAGATACAAGAACAGCATCGGAATACACTGATGAACTTCAAGCTAGCGTGTCCAGTAACCAGGAACCTAACAGGCTACTGCCTCAGGCCAGATTGATCGAGAAAATAACGGAACACCACTCATTGGCAGGCCACGATGTGGTTGATTTATCAATAGAACCACAACACGTATTTGGCTTTGTGATATTTTGTACATCCCACAACATGTTGTGGTCTATGCTTCCGTGTAATTTGCATTTTTAAACATTGTGGCCGGCAACAACTGTTCGTATTTGTGATTAGGTAATTTATGTTCAAAACCTCCTGTTTTGAAATAAACCAAATTAATATGCAGAAGCTACTGTTGTACATGTGTGTTTATTTAAATATCTACATGGAGCGATAGAGATATACCCCAGATTATTGTAACCAGATTACTTTAATACAGTACATGGAATGACGCTGGTGCTTTTTAAGCAATATTACTCATATTTTAACGATCGCTTACAAGTTTTGAAGTACACAATAACCAAAAGTAATACTTACAAATATGAACTTTATTAAAAGAGCACTTCGTTGCAAAATCCTTGTGATTCATCAATTTAGGCTTTGTTGACATGAAACGTTTAATCCCAGCCGGCTAAGAACAGGTTATTAAGTACTAAACCTTAAGTAAAGGCGCTTGAGCCCCATCATCGGGGCATTATGTAACTTGACTAATTTCACAATTAATTCAACCCCGGCTTGTTAAAGCCACAACTATATGCCCAAGTTCCTTTAGGGCAGGTCTACTTGTAGAATAGAATGAATATTTTAACAAACTCAAAACTGTTTTGTCTATAACTTGTGTTGATGAAGTTGGTAGTGAAAAACTCGTAATAATTTAGAGTTACTTTACTTTAGACTTACGTAATAATTTAGGGTTTTAAACCTACAGTTTTATGAACCGAACTCAAACTTTGTAAACTTTCCGACTTTTTTCATTTGTGGAACAAACTAGATGCTAGAAAATGTTTCTAAAAACTATAAATTAAACGTCATTAGTTTTGAAACTTTAAAGATCTTAGGGTACCCCTATACCAGGGTTGGAAAAAAAACAGTTTTTTTTCAAATTTATAAAACAAACAGTTCAAAATGTTTTAAACAAGTGTTTTTTTTTGATTATTTTTTAGTTTCTGTTTTTTCAAATTAATTCCACCTTGTTTGTTGTCGTCTAAACGTATAAATCAATTATGTTTCATTTCTAGACTACATCTTTTCAAATTCGCCCTATGTAATGATTTTTTTACGAAAAATGTTCAATGGAAAAAAAAACATGTGATGTTTTTTTTCTAATAATTTTATGCATTGTTTCATTACAATGCCAATAAAAGTTAAAAATATGACATAACAATGGCATTAGACTCAAAAGGTTTTATGTGAAACTATTTAGACTCCTGAATATTAATTTATTTTCATTTTATATGCATTCATCTGCCTTGAAAAGTAGTTGAAACGGGTAATAAAAAACACTGTTTAATTTCAAACTGTTTTAAACAGGTGTTTTAAAACAATTTGTTTTAATCATGCCAACCCTGCCCTATACCAATCGTTCGATTTTAGATCGATAATCGATGATAGAATGGATCAGTCGACGTTGATCGTCAAGTTGTTCCCACACTAATCGATCGATACTCCATTGACGTGACACTAATCGATCAATTGTACGACTTACGACGAGTGGATAAATCAGAAAATTCCTTTTCTAAGCGGTCTGGGAAACTATAATTGCATCCATTGTAAACTGTTGAACTTGTAGGATTGGTTCGCTGGCGGTAGAAACTGGAGGCTTCAAGTAGGTTCGGCGCTAATGAGACTTCGGAGTACTTTTCTTATTTCTTGTTTATTATAATACTGCTGGTTTCGGAATGAATCCCATAGAAAACTGCTCCTCTTTTATAGAAAGCTCTGACCAATCAGAATCCTTAAAATTTGCACACGTTCCTAATATTTTTCCCTTCAGCCAATCAGAGCAATCCATTTTTGCACACGGCACTAATGCGACTTTGTATGGGGAACTTTAATTTGGCAGTTTTCTATAGTAAACCTTCCCTTTTTGTTTTACAATTTATCTTATAGCCTAAGGGTTAACTTAGTCTATCTAATTACATAAAAACCTTAGCAAAACCTTAATTTTTAGACCTAAAAAATGGTAAAAACTAAATTTACATCAACCTACAGGCAGAGACACCAAGTGCCAGAAATAGGAATTACAACGATTTATCACTGTGTTTGAGGGTATTTGTAAAATGTACACTTTTTATGACTACCTAACAATTCGCTTACTTTTTCGGGACAAGTGGTGCTCCAAGCGGCAAAAATAGTGATCAATACAGTTTCTCAATTTATTTGACGGTATATGTAAAATGCGCATTTATATGTCTACCCAACTGTGGGTTTATTTTGTGGCATCAGCAGAGACACCAGGAGGGACAAATAAAAAACAGAACAACTTATCAATTTATTAGAAGGTACTTACTAAATGCACATTTCTACATTTACCCGACCCTTATTATTCATTATAACAATAGTTTTATTGTTTAAAACTATCCTAATCTCTAAGTACTACATATTTACAAGATTTGCTTAGTGCGATTATTATTCGTCGCTAACATTCTCCCCCACGGTGCGCAGCACATCATCTTCTTGAAGCGACGAAGCCGCGGGGACTAGCACGATGACCCGTCGTGTAGGTCGCCGAAGAACTCCGCCTGATGTCCTCACGTCCAGCACTCTGGTTCTTCCATCTGGCCCAGGGTACGCCTTGATAACTTCCCCTCGAGGCCATGAGTTTCTGGGTAGCGATGCGTCGACTATTAACACGATGTCTCCTTCCCTCGGGTCGGTTGTCTCCCTCCCTTTGATTTGCCTTGGCATCAAGAGTGGTAGGTACTCATTGATCCATCTCTTCCAGAAGTGGTCAGCAAGCCTTTGGGTAGTTTTCCAGCTTGGCCTCCCGATCAACTCTGTGTCGTCGAATTCTCCCGGCGCCATTGCTCCACACGATCTTCCCAGTAGAAAGTGGTTTGGTGTCAGACTTTCTTCATCTTCTGGCTCCATACTGATTGGGGTTAGAGGTCTGGAGTTTACTATGTGTTCAACCTCAGTCATAAGAGTATGAAGCACTTCTTCAGGGGGGTTTCTTTCGTTGAGCACTGCCGCTAGTGCCGTCTTGACTGTTCGCACGAGTCTTTCCCAGGCGCCCCCCATGTTTGGGCTTCCCGGGGGAATAAATTTCCACTTGATGCCCCTTTCTTGCGCAGCCTCTTCCAGCTCCTTGCTTGCCCCAACGAAATTGGTTCCGTTGTCGCTGAATATGGTTTTTGGGGTACCTCTTCTTGCTGCCATTCGTCGAAGTGCCATTATCATTGAGCTGGTACTGAGAGAGGGTACCAACTCCAGGTGAATGGCTCTGGTTGTAAGACAAGTGAATAGCGCCCCCCAGCGCTTCTCGACTCTTCTCCCGATAGTGACCTGCATCGGCCCAAAGTAATCTACCGCAGTGCAAGCGAACGGAAACTGATGATGTTGCAGTCTCTCGCTTGGTAGATCTCCTGTCGGGGGCACCTCTGGCAAACTCTTCTTTGTCTTGCATCGCTGACAGCTGTGGGCAACCGCCTTTAAGGTCGCTCTTAAGCCCAGAATCCAATATTTCTGGCGTAGCTCGTTCATTACTGTGGCAGTGTTCCCGTGGAGAAACTTCTTGTGATAGTGTTGTATGATGAGACGCGTGATTTTCTGTTTCCCATCTAGGATGATAAGATTCATTTTTCTTCTTTCTTCGCCTTGAAACTTCATTGTTCTACTTCTTAATTTAATGATATCGGCGTCATTTAGGTAGACGTCGATTTTCTTAAGCCGACTTGCGTTTTCCAAGGGTTTCTTTGCCTTTAAATTCCTTATATCTGACTTGAAACTGTCATTCTGACTTATTTTCATTAATAATTCTTCTGCTTTTCTTAAGTGTTCGTCTTCCAGCGGTAGGTACAACCTCTTCTTCTCTTTGCTGACTGGTCGTTTGGCGATTTGTGTCTTCTTCTTCTGAGATCTTCTATGGGGTCTCCAGGGCTCTTCCTTCTGACGGACGGCGGCGTTGGTTACTTTACGGGTCTTCTTCAATAAGAGGCATGCGAAAGCAACCACTCTGGCCGTCACGCGCAGCAGTCGCTCCCAGCTCGAGAACCTCTCCAGGTTGAGTAAGACCTCCTCAGCCTTTATTGCCGTCACTCTTTGCTTGTTCTTTTCTTCCAACATAGTACCCTCTGGTTTGAAGTCTTTATATGGCCACTCTTCTTCTGGTTGACGGAGAAATGACGGACCTTGGAACCACCTTGCGTTGTGATCGAATTCAGTCGGAGTTCCCCTCGTGGCGTCATCTGCTGGGTTTTCTTTAGTAGGTACCCATCTCCAGTCTTCGGGCTTGGTCTGCTCCTCGATCTCTGCCAGTCGGTTGGCCACAAAGGTTTTGAACCTTCTTGGTTCTGCCTTGATCCACTGAAGCACTGTGCTGGAGTCCGTCCAGTAGGTGCGGACTGTTGCCTCAAGTTCCATCTCTTTCTCTATTGTGGTTGCCAGCCTGGTGCCAAGCAAGGCTGCTTGTAATTCAAGCCTTGGAATTGACACTGGTTTTGTTGGTGTCACTCTTGCTTTGCCGGCGATCATGGAGATGTGAATCTTATCACCAGGTTCAACCGTCCTCCAGTAAACTACCGCTGCGTATGCTTCTTCACTTGCGTCGGTGAATGTGTGCAGTTGCCCTTTTCTACTGCGGGGTGAAAAGCATCTTGGTATCCGAAGTCTCGTCAGCGCCGACACCTCTTCTAGGTACTTCAACCAGGCCTCTTTCTGGTTTTCGTTGATTACTTCATCCCAGCCAATTTTTGTTCGCCAAATGTCTTGAATTAATTTCTTTCCTTGTATTAAGACTGGCGTCGCGAAGCCCATAGGATCAAAGGTTGACATTACGGCGCTTGTAACTTCTCTCTTCGTCGGAGTTTTTCTTCCTTCAAGAAGGTCTTGTGATGTATTGCGCAGGCCAACATTGAACGCTAGCGCGTCTTCCTTCACCAGCCATCTTAGCCCCAGTGTCTTCTCCTCTTTCGTCAGTTGTAGGGAGTCTTCTTTATTAGTATCTTCTACTTCTGACAGAACCTTCGCGTCGTTGCTGGCCCAGCCTTTCAAATGGAAGCTTGCTACTGCATGAATTTCCTTTACTTCTTTTGATATCTTCTTTGCTTCAGCTGTAGTTGGAAAGCTCTGGAGATAGTCATCCATGTAATGATTCCTTTCTATTGCTTTCACCGCTTCAGGATGAGTCTTCTTAAAGTCTGCTGCGTTCTTATTCATCACATATATTGCTGTTGCCGGTGATGATGCTGCCCCGAAGATGATTGAGGACATTCGAAACTCTTCAGGCTTGCCCGTTCTTTGACTTCCACGCCACAGGAATCGGAGGCTATCTCGGTCACTTTCTCTTACTTTGATTCGAAGAAACATTTCTTGGATATCAGCCATGACAGCCACTGGCCCTTCTCTGAAGCGCAGCAATACGCCGAACAATGATTGTAGTAAGTCTGGCCCCGATAACAAGGCGTCATTGAGGCTCTTCCCTTCATACTTGGCAGCTGCGTCGAAGACTATTCTTGGCTTCTTCTTGACTGGGTGCACGACGGCAAAGTGTGGTAAGTAAAATAATCTTCTTTTATTCGCAGACTCTGGAACCTTCTCTGCGTATCCATTTTCAATCAAGCTTCGGATCTGCTTCTCATAGGACTCTTTGATTTCTTCATCTTGATCCAACTTCTTTTCAATATTGACTAGGCGACGGAGTGCTTGTCTGTAGTTGTTGGGTAGGGACTCGTCTTCTTTCTTCCACAAGAGCCCTGTCTCGAATCGACCGCTGGCTAATCTCCTCGTAGTCTTCTCGAGGGTTTCTAGTGCTCTTCTATCGCTGTCATTAGTTGGTAAGCGATTCTGGACCCCAAGCGATTCTAACTGGAAGTGTTCTCTTATTAACTCTTCTAGATTCTGCTCTTCGACTGTAGACTTGCCATGGTGAATGAAGTTTACAATGGCATTCGTCCCTGATTCACATCCATGCAGCACCCACCCGAGGCTAGTGAGAGAAGCCACGGGATCGGCTGGCTTGCCTTTCTTCAGTCTTCTTGTAACTATGAGTCCCCAGTTGTCTTGACCTATCAACAGCTTGGGCCTTTCTGTGACGTAGAGAAGTTGCTCTTCAATTGTCTTCAGATGCTGACAGTTCTTCACAGTGTTCTTGTTAATGCTTTGCTCTGAAAGCTTCAGGTCGTCGATGGTTCTTGCTATGATTCGCCTCTTGTCTCTTCTATGAGCCCCTTTTATCTTCAACTGGATCTTCTGAGAACTATCTTTCTTTATTACTTTCCCGCCGACTGTTTCGATTGCGAGAGGTTCTTTAGTTCCCTCGGCTCCGATCTTCTTGGCTATTGATGCGTCCAAGAGTGTGACTGTTGAGCCTTCATCTAGCAGCGCCAGCACGCGAGCGTGACCTTTCGGTCCGTAGAGATCCACTGGAATTATCTTCAAATAAATTTTCTCTTCCCCTTTGCTGTTGTGGATCGAGGCGACTGTCTCTTCTGATGCACTTTCCTTGTCTTCTTTCTTTTCTGCTGACTCTGGTGGTTTTTCAGAGTGCAGGATAGTATGATGCCATCTTCTACACTTCTTGCAGACTGGAGCTTTGCAGTTGGTTCTTGAGTGCCTGAACCGAAGACACTTGAAGCAAAGTCTAGCCTTCTTGATAATGTCCCATTTTTCATCTATGTTGGCTTCTTTAAACTTCTTGCATTCTATCACAAAATGCTCTTCTTCACAGATTGGACACGACTTCTTATATTTCTCTTGAGACACTTCTTGCACTGTGTGTACAGGTTTTCTTGACCCCTTCTTTTGCTCCGAAAACACTTCAGGTGGAGCAAAGTCCCCGCACATGTCGCTTTCTATTTCTAGAAACGCTTCGATGAGTAGCAACTCTTGAATTTCTTCCTCCCTTCTGGTTCTATGGTAGGCGAACCATCGGAATTTCATTGACGGTGGCATCTTGTCTACTATGGCCTTCAGAGTTTCAGGAGAACTGAGGTATTGCGACTTCTTCAATGCCTTGATGGTTTGGACGGCGTTCTTCACTCTGCTTGCGAAGACACATATGTCGCTTGGGTTCTCGCCCACCTTTGACAGGTTCTTCATCTTCTCTAGTTCTGCCAGTGCCAATGCCCCAGGTCTTCCGAATCTGGCTTCTAGTCCCTTGACAACTTCGCGTGGATCTTCAGCTGTAAACAGCAGGCTCTGGACGGCTTCTCTGGCTGCGCCTTGAATTGCTCTTCTGAGGCGCGCTAAGTTCTGTGCGTCGCTGAAGGAGGCAGCCCCGTCTTCATACGATCTCTTGAACGGCAACCATTCTTCACAGGACCCGCTGAAGTGAGGGAGCTCGAAGTGCTTCGGTGTTGCAACATCACGTGACTTCTCGGACAGCTTGACTATAACTTGGGCTAACTCGTGGATGTCACTCTTCTTTTCTTCTGTTTCAGTCGGCCTGCTATCATGGCTAGGCTTGACCCCAGCTTGGATGAACCACCTCTCGACTTCTTGAGTTTGCTCGTACATCTCTTCTCCGGCACCATCTTCTTCTTCTGACTCTGCTGTTGCTAGTTCTAGTTCAGCCTGAGCCACTCTTGATCGCGCTTCTGCCAATTCCAATTCCCTTAGTGCCACTGTTAACTTTGCTTGCGCTTCTGCTCTCTTCCTATGCGACGAGCGGACGGACTGCGTGTCTATTTCGCGGGTCGGCTTCTTAGGGCGAGGCTGCTGCAGACTCCCTTCTATTGACGTCGGTACACTTCCTTCATCTCGACGTAACTTCACGGCAACACTTCTGTCTGGGTTCTGCAGCGTAGTGTTGTGGCTTTCTTCTCGGCGTGCGGGATCAGACGCTTCAACTTCCTCTTCCACGGTGCTGGCTAGGGGCGCGGTGCGAGTCGACCCCCCCAATGCTGATTCCCTCCCGGCAGTATTTTGCTGACGAATAGACGACTGGTGGGCTCGTACGCTAGGCGGCGGCGATCTTCTAGTGAGCGTTGACCGACTTGTAATTGACGCGCTCGTAGTCGCTTCGCTTGTGGTTTCACTTGGCGTGCTTGCACTCCCGTCGACTGACGAAGTACTATCTCCCGTAGCCTTGGACTGCACTGATCCTGATCTTGTAGAAGGCATCTTCAGTTTTCTTGAACCCGATCCGGCTTCACGAAGGACCACTTGTAAACTGTTGAACTTGTAGGATTGGTTCGCTGGCGGTAGAAACTGGAGGCTTCAAGTAGGTTCGGCGCTAATGAGACTTCGGAGTACTTTTCTTATTTCTTGTTTATTATAATACTGCTGGTTTCGGAATGAATCCCATAGAAAACTGCTCCTCTTTTATAGAAAGCTCTGACCAATCAGAATCCTTAAAATTTGCACACGTTCCTAATATTTTTCCCTTCAGCCAATCAGAGCAATCCATTTTTGCACACGGCACTAATGCGACTTTGTATGGGGAACTTTAATTTGGCAGTTTTCTATAGTAAACCTTCCCTTTTTGTTTTACAATTTATCTTATAGCCTAAGGGTTAACTTAGTCTATCTAATTACATAAAAACCTTAGCAAAACCTTAATTTTTAGACCTAAAAAATGGTAAAAACTAAATTTACATCAACCTACAGGCAGAGACACCAAGTGCCAGAAATAGGAATTACAACGATTTATCACTGTGTTTGAGGGTATTTGTAAAATGTACACTTTTTATGACTACCTAACAATTCGCTTACTTTTTCGGGACAAGTGGTGCTCCAAGCGGCAAAAATAGTGATCAATACAGTTTCTCAATTTATTTGACGGTATATGTAAAATGCGCATTTATATGTCTACCCAACTGTGGGTTTATTTTGTGGCATCAGCAGAGACACCAGGAGGGACAAATAAAAAACAGAACAACTTATCAATTTATTAGAAGGTACTTACTAAATGCACATTTCTACATTTACCCGACCCTTATTATTCATTATAACAATAGTTTTATTGTTTAAAACTATCCTAATCTCTAAGTACTACATATTTACAAGATTTGCTTAGTGCGATTATTATTCGTCGCTAACATCCATTTAATACCTTTTCTACGTAAAAATAAAATCAAATCGCAAATTAAATCAAGAAAATAATTCAGTTTAACATTTTACTGCAACACAAAATAGAGAACCGATAATTCAATTAAATGCCTTGTTCTCCACATTTAGTGCCTCGTTAAACGTTAATGTCATTTTACATTGCTGAACTACATGGAATAGATTACATTCTAAACTGAAAAGAAATCGTCGTCTAAATTGGAAACTGTCTCCTTTAGGCCTTTTGTAGACGAACGATTTTTATCGGTTATCGTATTGTGTCGGACAACACTAACTCCTGGCGGTAACATGGTCCGATTCCTATCAACTCATCGCACACGTCCTGCATTAATACGTGTTCACCCGTATCCTTTTATCCAATTCACGCTCACTATTTAAATCGACTAGTGTTAGAACCGGCTTTCACCAATTTTTAGAGCAGATATTTCTGTTTTTTAAACGAACTCTAAAAATAAACAATGTACATTAGCAATCGTTCAATACTTACGTGTAGCCTTTAAATACCTATTGTGAGAAGAAAGAAACGACCCATCATTATTAAACCGATTGTTCTAGACTAATAACGTCGATCGTCTGAGCTCTCCCTACAGGTTCAGAATCTCAATGCGCACACAGGCCGGTTACAGACGTGGCGTTTTGTTCTATTTCGCACGCGTCGTTTAATGTGCGCCTAACAATCACTTGCAGCTAGGCCGCTCAGTGATTTGTTGCATCCTCAATGGTTACATAATGTGAACTAGAGTTCTTACTTACTTTGTTATTGCTAAAATTATGTCTGTAGTGAACAAGTTTCACAAGACCAAATCATTTTGCAAATGTCAAGTCAAAATTCACCGAAGAATTTTGTTTCCATCAACGCATAATAAAGGCTATATCTATACATATAATAAAATAGAAGGAAAGTCAAAACTGTACATTGAATATTTTTTGAAAAGAATACTTGGGGTGTGATCTACAATCGATACCGAATCCAAAAATATAGTTTTTAGAAATTTTGTCTGTTTATTTGTTTGTCTGTTTGTCTGTATGTATGTCCGGGATAAACTCAAAAAGTACTGGACGGATTTGAATGATTTTTTTTTGTTGTATAGGTATTAAGTCTGGCCAACACATAGGCTATAATTAATCTTGGAAACTTGAACACCTGGTGCAGAACCGCAACGGACCAGCTAAACTATAAGAGATACAAAAATGGTGCGATAGCAAACATTGTTCCACCTGATGAGCACTCTCTGTTGACGTATAAAAATTGAAGATCTGGAACACCTTTTGTGGAACTCCAAGAGCCCAGCTACACTATTACATGTAAAAGAATGACGTCTTAGCAAAGTTGTTCAGCCTGATGAGCTGTCTCTGTTGACGTATAAAAATTGACAATCTTGAACACCTGATGTGGGACACCAAGAGCCCAGCTACACTACCCAGGTAGCAAGTGACGTCGGCGACTAAAAAATGACGACATTCTTAAGTCAATTTAGGGTCACCACAGTTACGTCATTATTGTACGTCATACTTACGTACTATTATAGTACTGTACTGTACGTACTGTATAGGTCATAAATAATACCTCCTAAGAACGTCATTTTACAGTCTGTCCCTTATTAGTCTAAATCTGCCCTCAGGTTGACGACTGTTGTATGACACATCTGGTCCTAAAGTGACCCAAAGGGCTAAAGATTGGTTAAAGAACAGTTTATCGAATGCATCTGACTCACATAATTCCAAGAGTGAAGTCGACCACCAACATAGCGAATATTATGGGCAAATACTAATCATTATAACAAGGATTTGTATATTCGGTACATTAGTCCAGTCAACGAGGACTTTTTTTTGTATGAAGACTTTCGAAAAATTCCTCCGGCGCTGAAATTTGGCATAATTATGATGAGAGTAGGTGATACAGATTACAGATGCACAATAATCCAAAAATTTTTTAGCCTAGAAGTTCCGTTTTTTTTTTTATCAAAACATGAAAATTGCTTATAACTCTCTGTGAAAAATTCATCAGCCTGAAATTCTTTTTGTATTTGTTTAAATGTATTAGTTAGAATAGGGAAGTATAAAAATCCAACAAAATTTCGATTTCAGTGTCACTCCAAATTAACTTTTTACATAACGCGCTCTAACTTCTAGTGAAAAATTGCTCTGCCGATTTTTATTTTTTTATGTGATTTCTTATCCTTAAATACGTAGGTTTTGTTACGTAATCCAAAACTTTTTCCTTTTTAAACAACATTATTTGATGTCAAATCAATCAAATAATGACGTTTGAAAATGAAAAAAGTAACAAACCTATGTATTTAAGGATAAGATAACACATAAAAAAATAAAAATCGGCAGAGCAATTTTTTACTAGAAGTTACAGCGAGAACGGAATCACAGCGATCCATATTTATTTAAAGTTTCGAAAAATAGTACCGCCTAGCTCGATAGATGGCGTTGTAGTCCAAATAGAAGTCGCTATGGTTTCGTTACCGCCGATAGTATAAGGTCTGAAGAATTAATTTTGTTTTGTTGAGAAGTTATTGAGAGCAATGCATCGGTACAGTGAATAGAAGTGTCAAGTTTACCAGTGTTAACAGTGTTCCAATAACAACCCACTCCAAAGAGACCTGCGGATTTATACATGGTTTTGCACGTCATTGGCTGCCTTAATATGTACGGCCCAGTAACGTCCCTATGAATTCAGTATTATGATGTTACTCCAACGTCAGTGGCTGCCCTAATACGTACGGCCCAGTAACGTCCCTATAAATTCAGTAAATGACGTCTCTGTAACGTCTGTAAACTGACGTCTTGAGGCTGTGACAAATTGACGACATCTGATGGGACCCCCCGACGTCAAGACATGACGTCTCTCACGTCGAGCAGTACCGTAAACTGACGACATAATGACGTAAAAATGCTACCTGGGTATAACATATATAGGAATGACGTCTTAGCAAGAGTTGATCAGCCTGATGAGCACTCTCTGTTGACGTATAAAAATTGAAGATCTGGAACACCTGTTGTGGAACACCAAGAGCCTAGCTACACTATAACAAATACAGAAATGACGTCTTTGCAAAGTTGATCAGCCTGACGAGCACTTTCTGTTGACATATAAAAATTGAAGATCTGGAATACCTGATGTGGAACACCAAGAGCCCAGCTACGCTATAACAAATACAGGAATGACGTCTTTGCAAAGTTGTTCAGCCTGACGAGCACTCTCTGTTGACATACAAAAATTGAAGATCTCTGGAACACCTGATGTGGAACACCAAAAGCCCATTTAAACTATAGCATATATGTATAGGAATGAAGTCTTAGCAAGAGTTGCTCAGCCTGATGAGCACTCTCTGTTGACGTATAAAAATTGAAGAACTGGAACACCTGTTATGGAATACCAAGAGCCCAGCTACACAATAACATATACAGGAATGACGTCTTTGCAAAGTTGTTCAGCCTGACGATCACTCTCTGTTGACATATAAAAATTGAAGATCTGGAACACCTGATGTGGAACACCAAATGCCCAGCTACACTATAACATATAAAGGAATGAAGTTTTAGCAAAGTTGTTCAGCCTGATCAGCACTCTCTGTTGACATATAAAAATTTAAGATCTGGAACACCTAATGTGGAACACCAAAAGCCCAGCTAAACTATAACATATATAGGAATGACGTCTTAGCAAGAGTTGCTCAGCCTGATGAGCACTCTCTGTTGACGTATAAAAATTGAAGATCTGGAACACCTGTTGTGGAACTCCAAGAGCCCAGCTACACTATAACATAAAAAGGAATGACGTCTTAGCAAAGTTATTCAGCCTAATGAGCAGTCTCTGTTGTACGTCACTAACAAAGTAAAATGCGTTTTTTATTTTTTGTTTTTTGTTGTTTAAAGTCCTATTTGACTAAGACAACACTGCAACACTCAACGTGTTCGTAGTCATGAAACTGTGAAAAAGCAAAGGTGTTTCAGGATTATAATGTAGTCGTCTTCCCCTGGAGGCGACGGCCCTCCATCGCGTCTATCGAGGCGCATCGCCAGGAGAATGATCATCCCATCCACACGCAAAATACGCGCATATGACGTGGAGTTGCGGATACCAGCCCGCTATACAATACAATCGCCAGGATGAATTCCCGGAAAGAGCTCCGGCGTGATCACAGGGCAATATTGAGAGAGCGACTGTCGCAACCGAGTTCCGGGCACGCCCCAACCGCGGGTTATGGGACATCTCGCCCGCAAAAAAACTGGCCCACAGGCCAGATGTCCCTTTTTTAAAATGTGGATGGGTATATTCGCCCGGACCAATTTAGTAGAACGGGCCAGATGTCTTCTAATAAATAGTAAAGGGATATTTCGGCACAATCGTATATATTCAATTAAATACCTGTTCAATAATAATATAATCAGCAAAAGTACTAGGCAAGCATAAATTCAAAGTGGTATGTACTTAAATAATCCTCCTGCCTAGAATTATTATTTAGGTACTTAAATAATTACACTAATTTGGACTTATGCTTGCCTAGTACTTTTGCTGATTGTATTATTAATGAATAGGTATTTAATTAAAAATATGATTTTGCCGAAATATCCCTTTAATATTTAATAGAAGACATCTGGCCCGTTCTACTAAATTGGTCCGGGCGAATATACCCATGCACATTTTAAAAAGGGGACATCTGGCCTGTGGGCCAGTTTTTTTGTGGGCGAGATGTCCCATCGGCGGTAAGACCCCTCTTTAAGGAGTAGCTGGATAGGCGTCACGGCGTCCCGCCTGACCTACTACATGACGTAGGTCCTCACCGGACACGAAAGTTTCGGGAGGTAGCTGTGTCTGATAGGGAAAGAAGAATCGCCTGGGTGTCACCACTACGTGGATCGCCTGGAGGACACGGTGGAGCATACGGTGCAGGACTACCCGCTTGGGCAGAGCACCGCAGTGTCCTCACTACGACGATAATCGGTGACCTCTCGTGCTTAGTGTTGGTCGAGGCCATACTGCGGGGCGAGACAGAATGGGAAGCAGTCGCCTCCTTCTGCGAAGCAGTCATGCTAGCGAAGGAGGAGGCGGGACGCATGAGGGAGAGGACAATGTCCACCTCCAGCCCAGCCGCAGCGGTAGACGCCGATGGCGACAGACGTCGCTACACGATCTCCAGCCACTGTAGGCGCGGCCATGCGGGCGGCGAGTAAGAGTGCACGTTGTGTTCCACGTGATGTATTACCACTCCAAAAAAATGTGATCGTCTGAATGTATCATGTCGAACAAAAAAGCCGTCGAGGGCGTGGACAGAACACTTTGAGACATTCGCCATGATGCGCCATGGACAATATCAAGGTAGGTACTGTTCTCTGTAAAATTCCGGCAGACACTGCCCGTTGTAAGAAGAATTGATAAGTTACGTATTCGGAGTCCCGTCAAGTATAACACTTCAGGAAAACTCTTGGCTATGTGATCGTGCGATACTAAAAAAATGACCGAACCGCTGCAATAAATGAAAACATATTAGCCGAAATTGTTGGGAATGATGTGGTTTACACATCATACAATAACGTCGTCAATTAGGGTGATGCCAGCAACCACCCACTCGAGATTTTAAATTCATCAACTGCCTGTGGTCCTCGAGCTTATAAAATAACCTTAAAGTAATAATAATGCTTCTAAGAAATCTAACTCCACCAAAATTGTGCAATGGAACGCGACTAATAGTTAGTTAATAGTTACGGTGCGTACAGACTATATAACATAACATGTTATATAACATTTTTCATGGTAACATTCTACATAGAGTTGTAGTGTTTTATAACACATGTTATATAACATGTTACATGGTCTGTACGCACCTTTACACAGAAATTTAAGCGAAGCTGAAATTCTCACCGGATGTGGCTCAGGGGAAACTGCATTGATACCGTGAATACCACTCATCTCCAACAATTTCCCTTTCGAGTTCAAACTCACACAATTCTCGGTAGCCGCTTACTTTGCGATGACCATAAATAAGTCCCAAGGATAGACCCTGAAGGAAGCTGATGTCGACCTAAGGTCCAACTGTTTTTCCCACGGCCAACTATATAACACATGCTCGCCTGTCAGTAATGCTGACCACCTTTTTATTTTAGCACCAGAGGGAAAAACTACCAATGTCGTATATAAAGTGTTGTGTCTGGAAGTTTTCATTTCATTTGCTTTAAAGTTTGTTATAGATTCTATAACAAACTTTAAAGTGGGACATCAGGTACCCTCACTTTCTCAACAAATTAAAAAAGAGAATATTAGTTTAGGTGTCTTAAAACCAAATACAATGCGGACGAAGTCGCGGGAAACAGCTAGTACTATCATAAAACTCGGACTATAATAAAAAGAACTCAGAAAAGGATCCAAATCAATCCATAAGTAAAGACCCTTTGTAAAACGCAGTGAGTTTTTAAATCAGGCGAAACGATTCTCAAATAAACTTTTCTCAACTGTAAAACCTGACAATACTGAAACTTTCAACAGCATCAGCACTTCAGCAGTAAGAAACACATTTTGTACAAAAATCCCGAAATAAAATGAACAATTACATTGTCTGAACACCTTTTGTCACCATTGTAGATGTCCATCGTACAGGAAACAATTTTATTTGCTCCAACTAGCGATGCGGTGACATTTTTCTTTTTCTATTTTGTGCGTTTCGCGTGCGTTGCGTGTTTCGTCGACGACATTGAATGAATACGTCTTTTAGTTCATTTTGGTACAGTTTAGATTAATGTATCTTGGATCTAAGTACAATGGACGAAAGATGTTGAAGTGAAATATGGTGGGTGATTCTAAAAAGGTCACCGTGATTTCTGAATAACAGTGGAGTGGAGATATCTTTTATGAAAGGTTAGTAAAAGCCTCATTATTCTTGAACAAAAGTTCGATTTCAATTGACATTAGCAAGGAAAAACAACTGAACATTTTCGTTGTTATGTACGTCAAATAGTCATAATAACAGTAAAACAATGGAATAAAACACTGCCTCGTATTACAAAAAAAAACATTTGCGATTTCCATGCATTTTTGGTGCAAAATCTGGTAATTTTGAACAACTGATTGAACATTGGATATGAATGTCGCTGAGGTGGAGTGCTCCTCGAAAACGTGGAACGTGGAAGTATCTATGGAAGGGAATCTGATAGATACTTGGTGGTTTCGATTGCTGCATCATTATTGGTACAGATTCGATATTTGTTTGGTCTATTTTTGCACCACATTCAATCTTGACGTTATCATTTTTGTCTATACTTGAATGTAATGTCATCAATATCAAAAAACAACTGATTAGATAACTGAATAATACATACATAAAGAATACATTTCTTTGCAAAATTGTTGACGGCTCAAGATCGAATCCACTTATGTTCCTCAGCGTTACCTTTCTCAACCAAAAAATAAGTGAAATAATTTAAACGCTCCGTAAGGACACTCGTCAAAGCAAATCTACTGAATGGGAATAATGGAGAATACTCGACGGCCCATAGCCGGGGAAAGGAGTGCTTATTTCTGTTTTTATATTTCATTATTGGCCCTCTCATCTCATATTGCACTCCATTCAGATTCATAGAGGCTGCTATAAAAGATTGAAACGCGAGAGGGGCATTTGAATGGCGTAATTGCAAGTGCACTTTTTTTTAAATTCAATTCCTGGCGGCCTCGGTAAAGATGGAATGCACTTCATTGATATCGCTTTAAAGTAATGAGTTTTTTTCATAATTCGGTCCCGCTTTTGTTTGTTTCGGGACGATTTATGTTTGAGGTTACGGGACCGGATCAGATATTTTTGTGGGAACGCTTAAAGGCGGCGCTAGTCGCGAGCTTGAACTCACTGGCAGGCATGGTCAAAAACCATGATATTTCACCTGAAATCGAGCCATATTGTTCATGTGTCCGCGAGTGTCATCCCCCCGTGGAGAAAACAGGGGAAAACATTATTCAGTGAGATGCACGATCATTCAGAGTAAAAGGCGAGCGTAAAAAAATACGAAAACGCCTTTGGAAGAAGGGGTTTTATGAAAAAACCACTGCACCAATTAATCTCAAATAAAATTTAAATTTTCTGTGTCGGTACGGACTTCGTTTTGGAAATTTGATGCTTCTTTAGCTTCTAATTTACACCCAAAGTTGTGTTAAAATTAGCAAAAAAAAACGAATCTTTAGAAGCTCGTAACTTTTTAATGGCTTCATATTTTACAATTCTGCTTCCGTACAGACAAAATTTATAGTGAGACATCACAAAACGATACCATCTTTAACTTTGGATGTACCTTGTCAAATAATGGAGTCAAACCCCAACGAAGTTTCTATGGAAAAAATGTTGACTTGTTTCACCTTAATGTAGGTTTATGTGATTTTTAAATTGAATTAAAATATTTATTTTTACAAAGTGTTTTATGTGGTAACAAAGTATGAATTTTTGTGCCTAATTTTTTTTTACTTCATGTAGAACTAATTATGTTTAAATCGTTTCTTTGCCAACTAGTAAGGTAATTTTATTTTTCAATATAACGTAATTATGGCAATACAGAAGAAACTGGAATGGTTTAAAATCGTGTTCGTGCATACTACTGAACAAGTATTATCAATATTATTTTCATGCTAAAGTTGTTTTTTTGAATGTTGTAAATCCGTAGTTGCAGAAGCCATTTGCCCGCTGTTTTAATCTCTTTCAGTTTTGTTTATTCGGGACAAATTGTTTTCGCTTTTCGCGTTTTGTGCGAACGGCACTCCGGACCGGATTACCGATTTTTATGGGATCGTATAAAAATGTGTTCGGCTTAGGATTTAAACCTTTTTTTGTCGTATCGTAACTTTTATAATGGTTTAGTACGCATTTTACTAAAGCTTAGTTTGTAAGTGTACCGCCGCCACTTTTAAATTCGATAAAGACTATTTTATTTGGTAGAACAAATCCGTTGGTTGAAACGGAAATGGAATAGTTTATGTAGGAAATTTATTTTCAAATACACTCGAGAGCAATGAATCCGGGTCACTTAAAGAATCCTAAAAATCTCGGAAACTAAAAATGCTAGGTTAATGCAATAAATTGTATTTAATAGACAATGTAATACTCCTTCAATGAAGGTATTAAAACTTCTTAGTTATTTTAAAGTTATATCATAAAAAAATCAAATTTGAAAAAGGGCCACTTTCGAAGATGGAACTACGAAATTACAGCATTTTGGTTTTGTTTGTAATCTGTCATTTATGTGGGTACATAAACCATGTTGATAGTGCTCTATATTCATTATTCAAGCTGAAATTATGTCGCTTACGCCTGAAGAATGCACCAGAATACTTACAATGCTGGAAACCGGCCGGAGTCAGCGCGATACAGCCAGGACTGTCGGTGTGTCGCTGTCAACAGTACAAAGAGTTCTCCGACGTTACGAAGAAACTGGTTCTAACCTACGCAGACCAGGAACGGGCAGAACCAGGTGTACCACAGCACGAGAAGACCGATACTTGGTGAACACCATGCTTCGAAATCGCTTTCTCACAGGAACTGAACTCACCAATCAGTTTCGACGCCTCGGAGGAAGTAACCCAAGTGCATGGACAGTAAGACGTCGGCTTGCTGAATCTAACTTAAAACCCCTTAGACCTGCAAACGGCCCTAAACTGGAGCGTGGGCATCGTATTTCAAGACTAAGATATGCCCAGAGCCACGTAAATTAGAGTATTGAAGATTGGTCAAAAGTTACGTTCTCCGACGAATCAAAATTTATGCTCTACAAGCACGATGGAAGACACAGAGTGTATCGAAGACCAGGGGAAAGATTCAAGCAAGCATGCATCGAAGAAAAAGTACCCTACGGTGGTGGGTCTGTACTTGTGTGGGCCGGAATTTCTTCTGAAAGTCGCACAGAGCTGGTGATCATAGAAAACGGCTCTTTAACTAGCGTAAGATATGTGGAAGAAATCCTCAATGATCACGTTGGTCCATTTATGGTCAATTTAGGTGAGGATGCTATATTTATGCATGACAATGCCCGACCTCATACAGGTAGGATTGTGAATGACTACCTTCAAGAGATGAACATTACTCGTATGGAGTGGCCAGCGCGCAGCCCGGATATCAACCCGATCGAGCATGCTTGGGACGAGCTAGGCAGATGCGTAAAACAACGAAACCCTCCCCCAATCACGCTTCGTGAGCTCAAAATTGCTCTCACAGAGGAATGGGAGAATATTCCCCAAAATCGTATAAGGAACTTGGTGTACAGCATGCCAAACCGCGTAAACGCAGTTATAATAATAATAATAATAATAATAAGTATTTATTTCAGAACTAGTCCATAAATTTGTTAGTAACAATATGCTTAAAAACTAATGTTAGCATACAAAACAGAAACAGAACACAAATTAAACCACGACATGAAGACGCACCCATCTTCGCCATAAGGGGGACTCGCCCCGATCTGCAAAAACACCAAGTATAGAGTTGGAACTACCACGAACGCGAGTGAGCAGGGAGGCACATCTTTTCCTTATGATAGCTGGAAAACCATCAACTCGCGCCTCAGCAAACATCCCTGACGCACTGCAACGCCATGGCAGTCCCAACAGTACCCTAAGTGCATTGTTGTATTGGACACGCAGGTCGCTGTATGCCCGCTGCGAATAAGTGACCCACAGGTTGCAGGTGTAAAAAGATTGGCAATATGCTTTAAAAAGCGTGATCTTGACCTCGTTCGTACACCGTGCAAACCTGCGGGCCAGCATGTTACAACGGACAGCCAGCGACCTGCGTTCCCTTTCTATGTCCATATTATCACTTAAATCATCGGTGACCCAGTGACCCAAGTATTTAAATTTAGACACCCTGGACAGTGGAGCGCCATAAAGTGATACACTCGGAAATGTTGGGTAAGAAAAGCCATTTGCTTTGAAGAGCATTATTTCACTCTTCCCAACATTATACTTGAGCCCATGAGTCACCGCATATGATTCACAAATAGACACAAGCCGTCTCATGGCACCAATTGATGGACTCAGCAACACCATATCGTCCGCGTAACTAAGGTTATTGGTACACACTGCGTCAATATGACATCCGATCTTAGTGTTGCTGAGTTCAGCAATCAGCCGGTTCATGTACAGATTGAACAAGCGAGGTGAGCTCAATCCCCCCTGCCTCACTCCGCATTTCAACCGGTACGTACTCGACAGTGAACCGTTCCACCTCACACAATTGCATTGATTGCTATACCAAAACTTAAATATGGACACAACTTCAACAGGTAAAGAAGTTTCAGACAGCATCTTATTCCACAACATGTCATAACTTACAAGATCGAATGCCTTCGATAGGTCCAAAAAACAGGCAAAGACAGGCGTTTTTCTATCCTTGTAGTACTGCACAGTCTGCTTCAGACACAATATGGCGCTTTCAGTGGACAGCCCCGGCCTAAAGCCAAACTGAGCGTCGTGTAATTGAATGTGCTCAGCCAATTGTTTGTCAAGCAGACTGTCCAGTACCTTGGCGGAAACAGTAGCCAGGGATATAGGCCTGTAATTGGACACATCAGAGGCATTACCAGTTTTATTTTTAATAACAGGAACCACAACTGTAAACATGAAGCTATTTGGTAAATAACTGTGACTCATACTCAAATTAAAAAACATTGCAAGTACACGCGGCAAGTGCACCCCGGCGTATTTCAGATGTTCGATACTGAGGCCATCATGACCTGGGGACTTACCTCTCTTCATTGATTTTACCACCAATGCAACTTCCTTAGCCGTGAATCGAACAGCAATGTCCCCAGAAATGGCCTCATCATCGACAATCTGAGGCGCACCTACGAGTGGTGGCTCAACCTGAAAGTGCTGCTTAAATATATTCGCTATTTCAGTTGGCTCATGCACGCCCGCTACACTCACCGGGAGACTAGGCCGCGGGTTCAACTTATTAGTGGCCTTCCAAAATGCCCCAAATTGCTTGTCTGTCTGACTTTTAGCTATAATATCCATTTTAATTTGTTTTTCATTATCCTGGCAATACTTAAGTTTGTCTTTAAAAACCTTTCTGGAATGACACATGTTTGTGTAAATGGAACCCGATTTGGGTTTGTTATGTAACAACCAGGTCTTATAATGCATGCGTGCCTCCCTGTGAGCGCCACGGACGTGCAAATTCCAACCAACAACATATTTCTTTTTGCAGCGTACATTGTCAGGTCCTATGTAAGTTATTTCTGCGCCTTCTTTCAAAATACCTGTAAGCGTGTCATACATAACATCTAACAGTCTATGGTGGCCAGTATCAGTGCACATTCCATGCGAACAATAACGCAGCTCCGTAGGAAAATCTAATAATCTTAATTTTGAATGACAAAAGTTTCTATATTCATCAATTTGGTTTACATTTCTTTCCCCCCAAATGACCTTGTTACATGAGTGGGTCATGCTCACTGACTTAGGTATTATTAAATCTATATTACACTCAATAATCAAAGGAATGTGATCCGACAAGTAAACATCATACAAAACAGTCGCTTTAATTACTAATTGTCTCGCAGCACTACTCACCACACAGTGATCTAACCAGCGTAACGCACCGTTAGCTGTGCTTTCAAACGTTACGTTAACGTTATGGAAGCACGAGGAGGCAATACGAAGTATTAAAATTCAAGAAAATCGTAATAAAGTTCAAAAATTTCATGTTTCCTATTTTTGTTTTAAGGAGAGATCAGCAGTTTTTTTTCTTTATGTAATTTTGTGTTAATAAAATGTATGGTGACTCATATTTTTTTTACTTTCATTTAAGGAGTATTACATTGTCTATTAATACAATTTATTGCATTAACCTATCATTTTTAGTTTCCGAGATTTTTAACATTCTTTAAGTGACCCGGATTCATTGCTCTCGAGTGTAGGAAGGCTATTTGTAGATTTTAAATGATATTCTATAAAATGGAAAAGAAAGAGGAATGTTAATTATTTTTATTTTATTTTAGCGCGTATCAAAGGATTGATTTCATTATATTTTATTGAATATGTTTTTATAGTATATTTCAAAATATACATCAAATCTGATTTCATTTAATTAAAATTTAAAATGATAACACCATCAATTTTCCGACCATGCCCACAAAAATAAAACACAGACAATTAAATATTTAATATTCACATCTTATATCCTACCTATTCATTGTACCAAAAACTGCTTATCTACTTAAGCAAATGACACAGCTTGCATCAATTTACATGACCTTTCTTCTCCCTTCCTCAAATAAATAAGAAGCCACTAAGCTCTTAGCTATCTCAACTTAAACTTTTATCACTACAATTTAAACCAAAATACTATTACCCTGTAAGGTTTTTTTCAGGAGATGACGAGGAAAATGAGCAATTACACGACGGCGGTGGCTCGACTTAAACGCCTAATGAAATTTAGAGTATGCCGAATGGAAACCGACGGGTATGGAGCGGACTTTCGTTGTTTTTTTTTCGTAGGCGATACATGATTATTTTGATTTCAAACGCCGTTTTTTTTAATCTTTCTGTAGTGCAATTTTGCAGGTAGGTATAAATGATGTAGTAAAAAATCTTATATGATAGGGACTTAAAGCGCAGTTTTCAGTACTGGAATAGTTTTAGTTTGATTTCATTTATTTTAAATTATAATTTTGCCATTCATTTTAATTCTTTTTTTAACTTATTCATATTTTTTTTAAATATAAATACAAAAAAGAAAATATAAACATTTAATAATATAAAAACATATTGTTTAAGTCAGTATCGGGTTTTGCTATATTATGCTGTCTTAAACTTGATTCACTGTTTTTTATTTATCACTTTATTTAAAGAGGAAAAATCTTGAAGTCATACAATTAATTTTCAATCGTGATCACCTCCATACCACTCAATGTCTCCACATCGTCATACCATCAGCTAGCAACTCTAGAATTCAGGAGCACGGAAAATTATCCTTAAATACAATTAAAGTGTAAAGCAATTTATTTTAATTTTAATCCGCGTCTACCCGCCATCTTGCGCGAAGCTTTGAACCCTAATAACTGGTGTTAATATTCACAAGTTCGGATAACGTATATTACTATTACGACGTAAGCTTCTTAATATATAATTATTATAATAAATATAAGAACTTTAAGAAATAAAGTGCCGGACAGAGCCATAAACATATCAGATTAACTTCAACGCCCATACAAGTCAATTATGATAATCCCGACTGTCATTTTGTTCGTATTTAATTATCATTTCAATGCTAACAAATAATAAATGACGGATCTATTGACAAATGAATTTGGCATCCCCTTAGCAAGTTCGATCATCAATCATAACCTATTAGGTACCTACTGCTGTAGTTACATATCACGACTACACTTGTGTAAGAATGAGTCACAGAGTAGCAACGTTTCATATGAAACTTTTCACTCACTGCGCGTTCGCATATTTGTAATCTTCTGTAATTCCTTCATATCGAGTATTGCTGGCCAGATCTAGCCGTAGTGTGTAGGTGTACTGGCACAGTTTGCCCCAATTGGTAGCCATTCAACAAAGAGAGGGTAGCGATTAACTGCACACAATATTGAGGGTGAAAATGCATCTCTATATTGTGTCAAGTTGATATATGGGAACTCAATAATTTTAGGGCACTACCCGTTAGGAGTAATAATGTAGTCTGCAAATTAGATTGTGTTACCATTTTCGCCCAGGGAATGATATCTCGAGTTCGTCAGACAAAATGAGTGTCTAGCGAATATTCATTTATTTGGGTACGTCAAGGGTTGAAATTCAGCTCAAGAGCACCTGTTTCAAGCTTCGTACCTTCCAGCGCCCGTGGTTAGACTATCTCGTTAAATTATCATCTTATATCTGGAGAAAAAATCTTAATAACATTCTCAAGAATACCAAGAAATAACTAGATTTTTTCACTAAACAAAATGCAAACTGGGAAGGGCAGCAATGTGGCATTATCCGAGAGGAATTTCATTACGATGACAATGTTGGCAAGTTCAATTTTCTTGCGAGATAACGAACGTTGCTGAGATTGTTTCAAGTTTCTAAGTTGAGGCCACTTTGACCCCTGGCCCGTGAACATCGCCAACATTCTCATTAGACGTCCACAAAAGAATACTGTTTTATTTAAAGGAGAAATAAAAACACAAGTGAATATTTAAACGGTTCAGATTAAAAACGTTTTGTGCCTACTTACGGGTTTTTATTTGTGGCAGCGGTGGCTCTTTCGAATTCTGTTTGTAATGTTAAAATTATTTCTACTAGAAAACAGGTTTAGGAAAGTGCTGGCTTTGTCAATCAAAAGAGGTGTTTAGGTTTGCTACACGGCTAAAGCCAGTAAGTGTTGTGTATATTGAGTATTGAGCCTTTACATTGGTTCTTTCAAAAAGACGGTGAACAGAGTATCGACTACTGGTGTAAATTCAAAACAGATCATAAGCGTTTTCCTGAAAATATTTCTTAAATCGATAAAAGCAATTGTATTACTTAGTTATTGTTGTTAGATTAATGTCGTAATAATCAGCAGAATAATACAAACTGAAAATTATAAATCTAAATTAAAATAATCTCAGCACCATAATAATGCTCTCTAAAATGTGTAGTTATAAAGGTACATACACATTAGCACAAACACGGCCGGCCAGAATTCATGCCGTTCCATTATAATTGCATTAATTCCTCGGCACACTAATTACGATGGCTGTTAAATCATTGTCCACACAAATTGCTTTGACCACAGAAATCGCTTAAAGTTACAAGAGGACTATTTGACCGTGACGTGATATGAAGTTATTGGCTTTGGATCTGTGTTTGTGAATAGAAAATAGAATACATTATACGTACAATGTAACACTATTAAAGCTCTACGTTATGTGAACTGTTGTCATGACGTATTGTCACCTATATTGTGACACAATATACGCTGTGTGCGCAATGTCAATGCTTCTTAATAATCACATTATTAGAGGACTTATTATCTGCCAATTCTTGCCAACTAGATATTTTGATATTTTTGAATTGTATTTCATTAACAATTTAATAAAACCTTTAGTTTGTGGTGCACTTGACACGTACGCGTACGTCACTCCGCAGGAGCAGTACTATTATATATTCTGTGGCAGGAGTCCGTAGTTAGTTCACATCTCTGTCACATCGCGCGCTATTATCGATTTGATAGTCCCCAAAACCGACTTCGCACATAGCGTATGCAATGTGTAAAATGTACCCTTCACAAAGCCGACAATCAAGCATTTTGTTCATCAGTGTTTGTAACACTGAAAACTTTATTGCTGCAAACCGACTTTTTTTATGTGTACATAACAGAAAACTCGTTTTCCTGCAATCTGTGGGAGTGATGATCCTTTCAAATGATAAGGAAGTGTGTAACAGGAAGCGAGAGAAGTATGCGCTATTTGATTTGACCAATGAGCGCGCGGTGTTAGCCCCTTCGTACACAAGGCGACGCAATTAAGACAGTCTCCGAAACCTTACGACTTTGCCGCGTGTCTGTGTACGAACCTCTATTGTTTTTATTGCGATAGTTGCCTGGATACCAAAGTCGTATCGTAAGGTATGGGATACTTACGTCGCCTTGTATACGAAGGGGCTTAGAGCTTGCTGTCAGATGGTAGCAACTTTTGCGTGTATGGGTGATCAAAGTAATGCAACTCTTACAGAGGTCTGCGTGTGAGTGGATGAACAAAGTTAAAGAAATCTTACCGAAGTCTGTTATTGAATGGGTAAACATAGCAAAGCACCGCTTCTTAATGCTTTATTTTCTATGTGAGTGTGTGTGACGTCATGTGTGTTTCGTTTGATTCCGCTCATGAAACCCAAGTGAGATTCATCTCGCTTGGTTTTGAGTGAAAAGCGCATTTTAGAGACAATAAATCTATGGAAATGCTTAAAATATAAATAGGAGGTGGCCAGACCATGTCTGGCTATTTCAGATAGCTATAATTTCGAACATAAACAGTTGAAGCTCACAATCTTTTTTAAGCAAAAAGTAAAATATATACGTGATATCACGGTCATAAACATGGAACGCAGTATATTTTTAAATAATAAGAACACAGAAAAAGCAGCCAGGATATAGCTTTTTATTCTGAAAAGAGTTTTCATTTCGCCGTTGCTATTTTTCCAAAGCAAAACTAGCCTGGGTTGCATTGGACATGTTCGGAGCTATGTTGCTTTCGCGAATCATATCCGCTTCCTAGTAAGGTATTATAAAATAAAAAAAGTCCTGAATTTTTCTTCCTTTTCAATCCGAGTAGTACAAAATACACGATGTTCACTTTTTCCATAGTATGAACATGATGAAACTGTTTTTGTTTTAATCTAGTCGTGTCACTTCCTCCGAAACAGCTCGATCGATTTTTATGTACTTTTTGTTTATTTAGGAGGCTTGAGAGTGGCTCATAAAGGTTTTTTATCCTCTTAAACCCGTCTCCCATTTAAAAATAATATTTTATGGCCAGTGAAATAGCCACTCACTTCGCTTGTGCCCACCTCGTGCCAACTTAACTATAAACGTAGGTAATATCTATACTCAATTTTGGTATAAATAAAAATCTCTGGGCTAAACAACATAGAGATTAACTATACTTTAAGTATATAATAAAGGTCGTAATACCCAAGAACAATGTAATAAAACCTTCAAAGGCATTCCTACGCAAACCTTTAACAAACTAAACTTTCTTACACAAAATAAACATGTATACAACTTCATTCTTACATCCAGTGGCTACATTTATTTAGTCGTCCAACCAGTTGATTTACTCTTGTTATAAAGCCTACATAAATAGCTAATGCATGAATGTAAATCATGAACTTACCTACGTATTGTCCAGAAGACCAATATTGGAAAAGCACTCGACTATACGCTAACGAGATGCGAAGTCTAATGAACTTGAAATCCTGCGCTTCCATTTTGTATAATGGACACAAACGTGGATCTACGAATGACTGAGTTAATAACTGAAAAAAGTACTCATTTTATAACACATCCAGCGAATTAATGTAATCAAGAAACGAATTAAGAGTAATCCTTATTTAACTATAAAGTAATTTACTAAAGAATTATATAATTACCCTCGTTAAATATACAATGCAGAATATTTCTAGGAATAAAAGCATAAAATGTAGTTATTGTTGGAGTATTTCTGCAGTAATTCTGCGGAGATTATTCTCTCATTAGAGATAATTTTGTGTTGGTCAGAAGTAGGTCTATAAACACAAAGTAATTAAGCCTATGTATACAGTGGTATACTATACAATGGCATTGTTGATTAAGGTGTCGGCGTGATAGTTTGATCTGGTGGCATAATTACACAAACTGCACGTGGATTAAGACCGTGTTCCGATCGGGCACGCCGCAATTGCGGCGGTAAGACCCCTCTTTGAGGAGTGGCTGGAGAGAAGTCATGGCGTCCTGACCTACCGCTTGACGCAGGTCCTCACCGGACACGGAAGTTTCGGGAGGTACCTGTGTCTGATGCGAAAGGAGGAGACGCCTGGGTGTCACCACTGCGAAGATCGCCCGGAGGACACGGTGGAGCATACGGTGCAAGACTGCCCAGCTTGGGCGGAGCACCGACGTGTCCTCACGGCTGCGATAGGCGGAGACCTCTCGCGCCCGGCATTGGTTGCGGCCATGCTGCGGGGCGAGACGGAGTGGGAAGCGGTCAGCTCCTTCTGCGAGGCAGTAATGCTCGTAAAGGAGGAGGCAGGCCGCGAGCGAGAGAGGACAGCGTCCTCCCTCCGCCCCAGCCGCAGTGGTAGGCGCCCACGGCGACGGACGTCGCTTGATGATCTCCGGCCACCGTAGGCGCGGGCATGCGGGCAGCGAGTAAAGGGCAACTCGCTGCCCGACCAAGGACCATGCCCGGGTCGACGGCGCGTTGTGTCCCACGCGCGCCTCAAAGAGCGTCAGCATAATGACGGGGCCCCCCTCTCAGAGGGCCAAAGCCTGCCGGGGTCGCGGGAATATTCCCTTACCGTAACCCCGGAACTTAACAGGCTATGAAGGACACCGTGGATTTTAGTCAGTAGAAGTCTGACAGTCCCTCCCGCCCTGCCCGGGGTTGGAGGACTCATTTGATGATTTTACCACGCTAAAAAAAAAAAAAAAAGACCGTGTTCCGATTGCGTATCCTAGGATATAACAATATAGCTTACCTAATGCATTTAATATTCAACCAGATTGCTATAAGTCCCATGGTATAACTTTGAAATTGTAACATAATACATACAATGAATCATAGGGAAAAGACATGAATTTCATTGCCTTTCAACTTGAAGTTATTTATAGGGTTGACTTTTGCAGTGTCGAAGAAATTTTGAGTATCATGAAACTATATTTTAATTTACCTACTCAGGAGAAGAAATACTAACGTAGCCTTATATTATTCTTCTCTTCTTTCAATGATGTATAACTCAGTACATGAATCCTTTCCTGAATTAGTAGTTTTATATTGAATATTTAATTTTTAAGACTGGCCACCATTTTCATACCCAAAAATTCTCCTCTATAATTTACGTTTTCGTAACTCTGTGTACTATTTCATCAATTGTGATGACGCGTTCCGATGTGCTTTTCGTACAACGTAAGCCCCGCAATGCGTTTGTGGGAATGAGTTGATGTTTGTAAGCAGGATTATACGGTTAAAATGTCCAATAGCTGCCCTGGTATTGACGAAATGCCAATATTTTATGTGCCAGATTATCGCCGTTTGTGTGCCAAAAACATAATGTGATAATTAATATTCATTTACTTAATAGCTTTATGCTCGCATTCCGTGATTGGGTTGCGGAAGCTTATTTTAATACTGTTGTGTTATATTTGTACGGCCGGGGATTTAATTGTGACTGGACTGTTGTGTCACTTATACAGTCTTTTCAAAATCGTTTTAACTTTGACTTATCTTTACTGTCATTCTCACTGTTTACGTCTTTATTCTCGATACTTTATGGTGTTGTGTGCTTCTACTGACGATAGTATACCAAAATCACAGTGTGAGTGATTTTATGGTATACAATCAAGTTACTTTTAGGTTGTAGATTTCAGAGGTAAATTAACTGCGAATTTTATTAGTACATCAATGTAAAAGCCATTTCAAAAAACTGGGAACGTTATCAATTAGCTAAACAATAAATTACCCAAACATTCTATTACATTACGTCATTAGCGGTCTTACTGGACTAAGGATTGAACTGCAAACACCAGACCTATACCAACTGAAAATAACAAAATTCAGTACCTATCACTGCTATCCCGTCTAGTCACAACTTGTAATCAAAACAAATCATTGTTTCAATGGCGAAACGGAATCAAAAATGGACTTCTCAACACTACAAAGCCTTTATTGCGATGTCAAGGAGTATAGACCATATTGCACTATTGGATCCAAGTACAGCTTCTACACAGACTATGTTGCGATATGAACACTACAATTTGCTTTGAAGACCGGAATATAGAACTACATGTTACTATGAGAATGATTCTCTATGGAAACGATACAAAGACAAAGGCTACCTACTTTGAAGCTGCTTTTCCAGATACTAGCAACATTTTACTTATTCATCGTTACTTATCTATTACTGATCGAATCTGTGAGAGCATTTGCAACAGAGATATTTCGAAATAGGCTGCAGTATTCACTACATTAGAAGTATTAGTAATAAACATCTTCTATTCTATCTATACATATAATAAAACTGTAGAAAAATAATTTTTGTACATTAAAAAAAAACTCAAAAAATATAGCCAGCGTGTTTAAGGACAACCAATAGAACTCATTTCTAGAATTTTTAGAATTTTTGTCTGTTTGTCTGTTTGTCTGTATGTCTGTTTGTATGTTTATTTGTTCGGGCATCACGTAAAATGTACGAAAGCTATGTAGATAACTTTAATACATAACGACTGACCGTAACTTGAAGTAACATTTAGTTTTTGTTTCATTGAAATCGGATCAGTCTATCAAAAGATATTTGAATTTAAAGTGTTCCAGAAGTAAAATTACGGTCAGTTTACACCGAGACACGCAGCTCGCAGTTCAGTAGCGCGATCTGGCTTGGAATAGAAAAACAACATACCTATTCAAATATGGTGTGGACTGGAGTGGAGTGGTTTGGAGTGCAGTGGAGTGGAGTAGAGTAGAGTAGAGTAGAGTAGAGTAGAGTAGAGTAGAGTAGAGTATAGTAGAGTAGAGTAGAGTAGAGTAGAGTAGAGTAGAGTAGAGTAGAGTAGAGTAGAGTAGAGTAGAGTAGAGTAGAGTAGAGTAGAGTAGAGTAGAGTAGAGTAGAGTAGAGTAGAGTGGAATGGAATACAATGGGATGGAATGGAAAGAAAGAAAGAAAGAAAAGGTTTTTATTTGACTCACACTAGAAAGGGATGGAATGGGATAGAAGCGGATGGAGTGGGATGGAGTGGAATGGAGTGGGATGGAGTGGGTGGGAGTGGGATGGAGTGGGATGGAGTAGGATGGAGTAGGATGGAGTGGGATGGAGTGGGATGGAGTAGGATGGAGTGGGATGGAGTGGGATGGAGTGGGATGGAGTGGGATGGAGTGGTATGGAGTAGGATGGAGAGGGATGGAGTAGGGTGGAGTGGGATGGAGTGGGATGGAGTGGGGTGGAGTGGGATGGAGTGGGTTGGAGTGAGATGGAGTGGGATGAAGTGGGATGGAGTAGGATGGAGTGGGATGGAGTGGTATGGAGTGGTATGGAATGGGATGGAGTGGTATGGAGTGAGATGGAGTGGTATGGAGTCGGATGGAGTGGGATGGAGTGGGATGGAGTGGGATGGAGTGGGATGGAATGGGATGGAATGGGATGGAATGGGATGGAGTGGGATGGAATGGGATGGAATGAGATGGAATGGGTGCTCTAATCCAGTAGCAATTTGAACGTCAGAGGGCGTTTATTACAAACACATCAAATATTCTTGAAAAATCTAAATAAATTCTAAATATAGAGTTTATATGAAAACGATATGATTTATAAAAAACCTGGCGAGAATTAAGCGCTTCGCTATTTTTTGATTTTTGATTCACAAAAAAATACACACATCAAAAGTGTCTAGGGATCAAGCATTTTTATGCGGATTTCTTGACATTGAGATGTGGCTTTGTAATAAATTTATGATTTTATAAATTTATATGGATCCTTTTTGGTGCATTTCATAATTTGAATCTGGAACTGTAAATCAAATTCGAGTAAAAGATGAAAATCAGCTGTCAATATTTTCCCTATAAAAACATACAACGCATTGAAGACATTATTAGTGCTACTGTTTCCCTACTACTGATTAAAACCAACGTTATTATGGAGCGGCGACGTCATTTAAGCAGGGAAGAAATGCTCAGAGCCGTGGGAATGATAGAAGCTGGTTCCCGGCAACGTACTGTGGCTTTAGCTCTGAATACAAGTCAGAGTGTTATCAGTCGACTTTGGACACGTTACCGAAGCACTGGTACCGTGGCTGAGCGCCATGGAGGACGGTATCGCTGCACCACACGGAGACAAGACCGATACATTCAAATCTTAACTCGAAGAGCTCCAACAATAACCGCCATGATGTTAGCCGTGAGGCTTCATCACTCTTCAGGGAACTTAATTAGCGACCAAACAGTCAGAAACCGCTTGCATGAAGTGAACCTTCATTCCCGAAGACCGCTACGGGTACCACCTATAGCAATGCACAATCGTAGGATTCGATATCAATGGGCTCTTGAACACAGAAATTGGGCAGAAGAACAATGGCGTTTCGTGTGCTTTTCTGATGAGTCTCGTTTTGGTATGAGACCGGATACAAGACGTATACGACACTGGAGAACCCCTGGACGCCAACAGCGATTAAAATCCTGCCAGGAAGTCCATCCTTATAGTGGTGGAACCATCATGGTATGGGCGGGTATTTGGATCGGCGGAAGAACTGTGTTGATTTGGATCAGAGGCAACCTCAACGCTCAAATTTATGCTGAGACGATTGTATCAGACGTCATCGTTCCTCTACAAGTGCAAATCGGTCCCTTATTTCAGTTAATGCATGATAATGCACGACCGCACACCGCAAGAGTTGTAAGACAGACTCTCGCCGCAGCTAACATCAATGTCCTGCCCTGGCCTGCTCAGTCGCCAGACTTGAACCCGATTGAGCATGCATGGGATATGCTACAGAGAAGAGCTCTGCCGAATATGGAGGGTATCCAGTCGCAAGAAGACCTTTTTTTGTTGTTGCAACGAACATGGGCGGCCATTCCACAGCGTGATTTGGATGAACTCATTTTGAGTATGCCAAACCGATGTTCTTGTGTTGTTAGTGTTCGCGGTAGAAACACGGATTATTAATTGTTTAAGTTACCCAATAAAATTTTAAAGAAAACTGTTATTTCAGTCTTTTTTTCGAACTTTAATGTTAGTGGTTCAAATGTCAAAAATCCCTTTATTAGGAAAATGGGAAATTACTTTATGAATGCAAAGGTGACTTGGTTTATCGTTACTGTGACAAACGATAACACTTTATTTGATGAATCCTTAAAGAACATTTTAATTAATATCAATCAGGAGAAAAGTTATTGCAAAAATATATGTTGATCCCTAGACACTTTTGATGTGTGTACATTGTTAAATTCCGACATCTACGCGAACGAAGTCGCGGGCACAGCTAGTAATTAATATGCTGAATGAACTTGTTGCCTATTCATTGTTTCGTAGATAAAATCAACGTCATATGTGTTCACACGACATGTTCGTCTAGCTCTAGTAAGTGCAAAAGTCAAAACATATTATAAATAAGACGAACAAATTACGAAGATCCAACAAATATTTACGTAGACATAAATGTTGCGATACTCGCATAACCCACAACACTGTTCGAAACTAATATCCTCTACCTCGTCATACCTACACATTCACACCTCAAAACTTCAAACTGCTAAACTAAGGACAGTGGCATGCATTATTCACACAAGTTTCACAAAGAGAATGTTAAACAACTAAGCAGCAAGACAGTACTAATCATATTAACCGTTCCTGTACTAAGTAGCTGCCGTTACATCCGAAACTGCCGTCTAAATTGCTAAGCAACTGGCTTCTGTCCACTGTACTAAGCGACTCCTAAACTGCACTGTTGAATTCCAAACTGTAACTTCTGTAACGAGAGTCGAAAATCCAATGTGTATTATTACTTAGGCATTCTTATTTGTGTTCAGGAAAAGCTGTGTTGGGTTAGTAAACGTATGTCCAGTAGTTGTCGACCCAGCTGCAAGCTTTTAGCTTGATTATGCACTATAAATTACTTGCGACTGCTCGCAAATTGTACTTTAAATGGTTCAATGTTTTGGGCAAAAAGTGTGCGGAATAATGGTGGATAGTGTTTAGATGGAGTTGCATGTTGTTTTTCATTAGGATACATAGATTCCTGTAACTTACGAGTACCTGATTGATGCTCACTTCATCGGTCTACTGCTAGTAAGGGCTATAATAATAATAATATAATAATAATATGGACACCGTGGATTTTAGTCAGTACAAGTCTGACAGTCCCTCCCGCCCTGCCCTAGGTGGGAAGACTCATTTGATGATTTTAACATGATATAAAAACTTTTTCTAAAAAAAATGTGACCGCCTTCAAAAACAACCACATAAAAGGGTAAAATAACCTACAAAACTTTTCTTTCGGAAGTCGGTGACTTATTTTATTAATTTCTTTGTCTCTTTTGCCACCGACTTCCGAAAGAAAAGTTTTGTAGGTTATTTTACCCTTTTTTGTGGTTGTTTTTGAAGGCGGTCACATTTTTTTTAGAAAAAGTTTTTATTTTACTCTTTTTAGTTTAAATATTCAACTAAAATTCTAGTCAAATACATCATTTTCTTACATGTGCACTAGAATTTTGTAATCCGTAGCACCGGTAATAACATCGTTAACATCTCTTTAATTCATTCCCTATCTCAAAAACTACTGAACCGATTTTGATGAAATTTACAGTATTCCCTAAGTTGAAAGACACCTAGTACAACAAAAAAAGAATTACTTAAATCGGACTTGTAGTTCCGGAGATATGCGAACACATACATAGTTTTCTTACTTGAGGAGTTGTACCTTCCATCATCAGCTCAGGTACATGAGATGATGATTTCCATACGCAAATACTTGAATTACTTCATAAGATTTGCGAAAAACTATGTGTCAGCCAATAAAATTTGAGGGTTGCCCTCGATTTCTCCAAGATCCAATCATAATTTAAAAAAGGGTGAGGTACAGGTGTGATGCAATAAATATGCATAACGCTGATGGATTAGTATATTTAATTTTATTGGCCAGCCGGGATTAGGTCCTTCCATTGGCTTTTGGAATACTCAATGTATTTAAATTCCACATGCAGATGGTTCCTATTAATCCTGTTCTTTAATGTTACATTTTTCTGAAATCGGTTAAGACAAAACATTAGAGAAAGGTTTTTATTTTTTATTCTAATAGTGTTCGGGATAATTTTTAACTTACAACAGGAGTGGTTCCAAGGGCAAAGTTTAAAAATAAAAAAAAATCATTATCAAAATAAATATTTAATATAATTATAACGGTTAAGTGCAAATAACAGAAAATACCAATAATAATTATTAAAATAATTGCTGTGCAAGGAAGCAATTCCAAGCTACTACCTGATTCAACCATTACTCCAAAAGCTAACTACTAACGAGTGTCTTTAAGTCGTATATAATTAATTAAAGGAAATGGGTTAACATGGCCCACGCTGGCCAAGGGCTGTACCACCTGCTATGCAATGGCAAGACCGTTATGTTTATGGTGTTATTTTGCAAAATTATGTTTGAATGGCCATTTGCGTTGTTATGTTTGGGAGGTTTGAGTTTCGAGATAATTCTATGCAGATTTAGTTTACTTTTATGTTCTTAGTAATTTTGTTGGGCAACGATAGGAAAACTCAAGAGACTGTAATATTGTTGAGAGAAAATCAATTGCTATTTCATGGTCGTTGAATACATGATAGTCGAAACCTTGTCTTCTACATGTTTACTTTGTTTACACCTTAAACTTAAACAAATGAATAAATTCTCAAAGCAATAAATCAACTCAGCCCGTCCACTGCTGGACATGGGCCTCTCAAAAGCCGCGCCACATGACTGTGTCCTCTGTCTTCCGCACCCAATCTGTCTGTGGAGCTTCCCACATTACGCTTACCGATTCGCGGTCATTGCAGGACTCGTTTGCTCCACCAGCCAACGATCCTTCGAGAAACATGGCTAGGACACTGCTACTTCAATTTGCTTACTCTGCAAGCTATGGTTACTCCAGTTCTTTCCTGATAACTTCATTCCTGATTTTACCCTTCAAAGAAACTCCAAGCATAGCTCGCTTTATAGCGCGCTGAGCGACCTTGAATTTTCAAGCAATGCTTTAATTAGCAATGTTCAAAGCAATGCTAATGTCTAATTCAGGGAGAGAGATCTTAGTATCAACAAAGAAATTTGAAGCATGTCCCAAAACTACCGAAAGAAGTCCCAATGTTAATTGAATGACCCAATCCAGGTATTTTCTATCAGTCTGTTTCGGATAGGACCCTTTTCTGTGATATTATTTCGGAAAGCTAAACTAGTTAGTAACTAGGGTCGTCTTATAATCAACATTTTGTCACGTTCGGGGTAACAGCCTTGTTTCTCGACTTTGTGTTATTTTTGTGGATTTGTGATATGAACAACAGTGTTTGCAATCATACTTATTTTTGGAGTAGAAAATTATCAAATGAGTCCTCTGAGCTCTAGGTGAAGCGAAGGGACTGTCAGACTTTACTGACTAAAAATCAAGCAAGTAATCTCTTAAGACAATAATTTTGGATTGTAAATAGTTCATGATGAAAAATATTCTGTATTGTTTGTTGTAACGCCATCTTTACGTCGAGGGTGTTGGGTGGAGTACGTCGATGAATACGTATATTTGGGCCAAATAGTCTCATTCCAGGCGAGACAAGATAAGGAAATTCTACGTCGGACTGAAAACGCCTAGAAGAGCTTTTGGTCCATGAAAGACCTGATGAAGGGAGAACTTCCTTTGTCGCTAAAGCGGAAACTCATGGACGTTTGCATCCTCCCCATCCTCACGTATGGTGCACAAACTTGGTCTTTGACAAATCTTCAGAAGTCCACACTTGCGGTTTGTCAGCGACGCATGGAACGCAGTATTTTGGGAGTCAAACTTTCAGACCGCATAAGAAACACGGTACTGCGTTCCTTGACGCAAATTGCTGATGTGGGAGAAAAAGCTGCCAAGGCAAAAAACTCGACGTCCGCGTCGTGGCAGGCCCAAACGAAGATGGCGAGATGACTTGGACCGCTTCAAGAAGGACTGGACCACGGTCGCAGAAAGCCGTGAGAAGTGGAAAGAATGGAGGGAGGCCTTTGCCCAGCCGTGGGACACTATGGGCTCATATACAGTGTGTCCGGGCACGGGTTAGCGATATTTGAAGGGGATATACTATGCTCTTTTTCATCGACAAAAATGCTTTTAAAAAAATGCTTACTCCAAAACTTCGCGAATGGCAGCCATTTTAATTTTTTGATTTGTCGAACGGGGGTGTGTACAATAAAATTCAAATATCTTTAAATCCAAGAGACCTACATTCATGCAAATGACTTTATTGCAAAGTTAAACGTTGAGGCTTATCAAAAACTTACGAAAGTTTTCTAAATAATATGTAAAAATAACCAAAAAACATGGGCAAACACGAAATTGTACACAAAAATTACTGAATAATTTCACATTTTTAACTCTAGCTCGATAAGTACCCCTGAATTTTGCTAGGGTTTTTGCATTCAATTATAAGTGTTTGAGTCAGGCTATAAAATGATATCAAAATTATCACTCTACGTTAAGTATCTTAGGAGTTATTCTCACTTGAAAATCACCCTTCCGTCTCGCCCCGCAGCAATAATTCCTAGAAGTGGTTTCATATAATAAAAAAATGTACCATTTCAGTTTATGGATTATGGTGGTCAATAATGCCAGATGATAAATATTCGTTGGAACGATTTAGCTCGCCCAAAGAATGCGACGCCAGTAATATTGGGGTACATGCGCTAAGGAAGGGTGATGTTCAAGTGAGAATAACTCCTAAGATACTTAACGTAGAGTGATCATTTTGATATCATTTTATAGCCCGACTCAAACACTTTTAATTTATTGCAAAAACTTATCAAAATTCAGGGGTACTTATCGAGCTAGAGTTAAAAATGTGAAATTATTCAGTAATTTTTGTGTACAATTTCGTGTTTGCCCATATTTTTTGGTTATTTTTACATATTATTTAGAAAACTTTCGTGAGTTTTTGATAAGCCTCAACGTTTAACTTTGCAATAAAGTCATTTGCATGAATGTAGGTCTCTTGGATTTAAAGATATTTGAATTTTATTGTACACACCCCAGTTCGACAGATCAAAAAATTAAAATGGCTGCCATTCGCGAAGTTTTGGAGTAAGAATTTTTTTTAAACCATTTTTGTCGATGAAGATGAGCCTAGAATATCCCCTTCAAATATCGCTAACTCGTGCCCGGACACACTGTATATATTTACTGTTTGTTGAGCTTAAACGTCTAAATAGTTTATTCGATTTTGTTGAATTTTACAGAAATACATGAGACCTTGGAGATAATTATAGGTATAACATGAAAACAGAAAAAAAATTAAATGGGGACGTGAGGGTAAGACGAAAGCTAGTTAAAGCTATTTTAGTAATTAATTTGATGTTACAAAACGAAATGGAAACAAAAACTCGTCCTGAATATCGAATCTAAAGTCAGGAAAAATGGAGCTAGGGCGGATCATGTGCTGGGTAGTAATCGCCACTAAAGTGCGAAATGACACTTTAGGCTACGTGCAAAGAATAGTACATTTTAAATGTAACATCATCTTCTAACATTTAGCCCAAGACAGACGTTTGAACTTCCGATTAGTTTAGTCTATGGCGATTTAGAACGTGACGAGAGCAGAGACTTTGGCCTTTTCTTTTTATAGCAATAGCAATAATAGTTTGGAGCAAGGAAAACTAGTAAGTTAGAAGTTTTCATCAGTTTAACATGGCTGTCATTAATATTTATTAGACCTGACTAAAGAAACTCTTAAAAAAATAACACATAATCGATTTGTGTCATTTGTGAATGAGTTTTTGCCCTGGGTGCATAATGCCCGTAAATGCCGAATAAATGCTATTTGCCTTGCATTTAATTGTGCGTAAACTCATTTTGCCCATTATGCCAACTTTATAATGCTCGTTCATAAATGTTTTTGCCCTCAACTTATTTCCGTGTGCGTTTTAAGTGATAATGATAAGTTTTCCCCCATCTTAGTTAGTTAGCTCTCCCTTTCTTCAACAACACAAAAAGTCAACACACATCTCCAAAACCACTTAGACAATTTAAAGCCCTATAGAACATACCAACAGACGTACTTATAAAGCAATTTCGTCGTACATTCACATCCATTCACAACATCAACTGATTCAAGATTATGCGGCGTTTTAATAGGTCAGAATTAACATATGAAAGCTTGGGTCACCTCTCCTCTGAAGGATTACGTGTTAATAATGCCTTAGATGTTAATATCTTATGAAGGGTTCAGCTTATGTGTTGGTAATGGATATTATTCAAGACATAGCTGAGGGACAAAACGGTCTCTGGGCACGTTCTAATTGTGCGATGGTCGGATTTGAAGTTACGACGTTATTGCTAGTGTTAAAGACGAATGGAATAGTGCTTCAATGTACTGCGCTGTTATATTCAGGGCGATTATGCGGCGGTGCTGTTTTAAATTTAAATTAAATAGGTACTAAAGCTTGGCCAGAGATAGCCGAAGCAATGGGTGTGGGCTATAGGTGTAATTTGAATTCCTATCGAGCTATTAAACAGCCGTTAACAAGCGACTTAACGTGATTCATTGAAGTATTGAGAAAATCCGACTTCAAAATGTTTTCACGATCACAAAACCCGCCATTTGTATTAGGCTTATGTTTAACTTACCACCAGATATAGTAACATATAACAGACAAAAATAGTAAATGATCACCAAAATGAAACCCGCATTTTAATGTAAAATTATAACCAGTTTAAACATTTCGCTATCCTATTTAATCAAAATGACTCCAAATAAATCATTGTCAAGCCAAAAGTAGTATATGATCACCAAAATTATGTTCATTAAAATATGTCATAACGAGGTGTAATAAAAAAAAATCTACCTAAGCAGGGTCGACAAAGCCCCGCTTCGCGGGGCTTCTATTTCTGTGTACAAGGTTTAAAGGAACCTAACCAAACCGAACTTCGGGGTGTCCCTGAAATCTTGCTAAAGCGAGTTTTAGATTTGGTGCACATTTGGTGTTCGAATACAATTTGAAGTGTAGTAGCTAAGGGTATCAAAGCATTTTATGGTGGTCATTATATTTAATCCCTTTGTATATTACCTAAGCCAGATTTTGTAAATATTTTTTTTTGGATTCAAATCAACATTAGATTGGAATGTTTGGGCAAAGAGTCTTTTCTTAGTCATTATCCGTTGGGTTTGATTGCAGCTTTCCTCTACTTTATTCTGACACTTAGCCCCTTCGTACACAAGGCGACGCAAATCTCCGATACCTTACGACTTCGGTATCCAAGTAACTATCGCAATGCAAATCCATAGAGGTTCGTACACAGACACGCGTCAATGGATACCAAAGTCGTAAGGTATCGGAGACTTGCGTCGCCTAGTGTACGAAGGGCCTTAAAAAGATCGTGTAACTGGCCATTGCATTTATTCTTTGAATTTCAAAACACAAAAATGGTACTCAAAGCTTTGTTCTTACTCATTATAAAATTTAGACAAAGACCATAGTATGAGTATCATAGGAACATTTCTAGGTTCCTAATAAAAATTCTCAAAAATATCAAATAAAACAATTCAGTCACATTAGATAACACAACTCCTGTCTCTCCTTTGTCGAGCAAAGTCACGCAATATTACTCTTTAAAAATCCAGAATATTCACTTTAATTCCACGTCATTTATCCAGCGGGAGACGTAGAAAGAATTCTTATATAGTTAAGAATGTATATAAAGACAGAAAGGCAACGAACCCTGATAATAACTAGTTTTATTATGTTGGGGTCACGTCGGGTTAATCTAGCTGAAGTTTCTTGCTATATGGTTAAGAAAATTGTTTGTAGTTATTTTTAAGAAAACATTGTTTAAATATCGTATTGCAGCCCATAATGGACATAGTACGAACGTGAGCTCGTCAAGTTGTTCTAAAACATAAAATTTTCTAATTTTACAAAAAAAATCGAACATGAAACTTCTTCTTTCGTGATTAGTAGGTAGGTAGTTTGATATAGTCAACACGTTGTAGGTAAACCCTAAAGTTCACACTAATTAAATTAAGTAAAGATATGAAGAACGTAAACAGGCTTTTTTTAGCGTGGTAAAATCATCAAATGAGTCCCACTCAGGGCAGGAGAGACTGTCAGACTTGTAGTGATTAAAATATACGGTGTCCTTCAATAGCCCTTTACGTTCCGGGGTCACGGTATTCGTTAGTCCCGCGACCACGTAAACAGGCTAATGATGTTATTCGCTATGTGCGAACTCGTTGGTGGGGTCTGTTAAGCCTGCAATACATGTTGGCCGAGCTTAGACCAACGCGAGCGAAGGCAAATTAATACAAGGCAAGTGCTACTGCCTACACGTTGGGCAAGTCAATGCAAATGGCCAATGTAGACGAAATTTTGAGGAGATGTCCACACGTTGGCCGAGTGCGCGCGAGCGCCTTTGATTTGCGCCGAAAAACCGACAACCGGCAAGTGGTCGCGAGCGACCGCAAGTCGTGAAAAGCTATGCCAAATGAGTTATACACACGTTGGCCGGTTGGCGCTTGACTTCGCTCGGCTAACTCGGCAAGCGACACCGAGCGATGGCAAGACAATGCAAATATACTGTCTACACGTTGGTATTGGCGTTCACTCGGCGACCCTCGGCCAACATGACTAGCAGGCTTTAAAATCGATCGCAGCACGCAATGTGGCATACTATGTGAAATAATTCGGGGCGCTCGGGGGTGACGTGTGTCAAGTTGAACATAATATATGCACCACAACATTATTAAAAACTTTTTTAGATTTTATGTTTAATGAAAATGAACCGAAAATACACACATCAAAAGTGTCTAGGGATCAAGCATTTTTATGCGGATTTCTTGACATTGAGATGTGGCTTTGTAATAAATTTATGATTTTATAAATTTATATGGATCCTTTTTGGTGCATTTCATAATTTGAATCAGGAACTGTAAATCAAATTCGAGTAAAAGATGAAAATCAGCTGTCAATATTTTCCCTATAAAAACATACAACGCATTGAAGACATTATTAGTGCTACTGTTTCCCTACTACTGATTGAAACCAACGTTATTATGGAGCGGCGACGTCATTTAAGCAGGGAAGAAATGCTCAGAGCCGTGGGAATGATAGAAGCTGGTTCCCGGCAACGTACTGTGGCTTTAGCTCTGAATACAAGTCAGAGTGTTATCAGTCGACTTTGGACACGTTACCGAAGCACTGGTACCGTGGCTGAGCGCCATGGAGGACGGTATCGCTGCACCACACGGAGACAAGACCGATACATTCAAATCTTAACTCGAAGAGCTCCAACAATAACCGCCATGATGTTAGCCGTGAGGCTTCATCACTCTTCAGGGAACTTAATTAGCGACCAAACAGTCAGAAACCGCTTGCATGAAGTGAACCTTCATTCCCGAAGACCGCTACGGGTACCACCTATAGCAATGCACAATCGTAGGATTCGATATCAATGGGCTCTTGAACACAGAAATTGGGCAGAAGAACAATGGCGTTTCGTGTGCTTTTCTGATGAGTCTCGTTTTGGTATGAGACCGGATACAAGACGTATACGACACTGGAGAACCCCTGGACGCCAACAGCGATTAAAATCCTGCCAGGAAGTCCATCCTTATAGTGGTGGAACCATCATGGTATGGGCGGGTATTTGGATCGGCGGAAGAACTGAGTTGATTTGGATCAGAGGCAACCTCAACGCTCAAATTTATGCTGAGACGATTGTATCAGACGTCATCGTTCCTCTACAAGTGCAAATCGGTCCCTTATTTCAGTTAATGCATGATAATGCACGACCGCACACCGCAAGAGTTGTAAGACAGACTCTCGCCGCAGCTAACATCAATGTCCTGCCCTGGCCTGCTCAGTCGCCAGACTTGAACCCGATTGAGCATGCATGGGATATGCTACAGAGAAGAGCTCTGCCGAATATGGAGGGTATCCAGTCGCAAGAAGACCTTTTTTTGTTGTTGCAACGAACATGGGCGGCCATTCCACAGCGTGATTTGGATGAACTCATTTTGAGTATGCCAAACCGATGTTCTTGTGTTGTTAGTGTTCGCGGTAGAAACACGGATTATTAATTGTTTAAGTTACCCAATAAAATTTTAAAGAAAACTGTTATTTCAGTCTTTTTTTCGAACTTTAATGTTAGTGGTTCAAATGTCAAAAATCCCTTTATTAGGAAAATGGCAAATTTCTTTATGAATGCAAAGGTGACTTGGTTTATCGTTACTGTGACAAACGATAACACTTTATTTGATGAATCCTTAAAGAACATTTTAATTAATATCAATCAGGAGAAAAGTTATTGCAAAAATATATGTTGATCCCTAGACACTTTTGATGTGTGTATTTATCAAAATATTTAGTTGCCAATTGTCAGATCACTAGGGAGGCGCTGTCATCGCGTACACATCGACAAAGTACCAAATAATGCAACCACTTCACAAGCCATCCATCCCTGCATTTCAATCCTCAATACTTACACATCTTCCTTTATTGTCAGAGGTATCATCACTTCCACATGTGGGTAATCAGAAATGCATAATCGAATGTCAATCATTGTAAATGAACGCTAGGAAGTCGGGTTTAATCGCGTACAGTGGAGAACAGTGGAGTACAGTGATGTACAGTAGCGTTGAGCTCGACGTGACAGCGAATGATGCAAGTAACAAAATGCTTGCAGAAAATAATAGGTTTTGATATTGCTATTATTTTAGTTTGAAACTTTTTGTTTATTGTTAATATTGTTGTTTAAGGGCTCATGTACACGACGCCGCCCCCGCGCCGCCACCTCGCCGCCCCACCGCGCCGCAATGCTGTATACTTATACTATCGTGACCACGCCGCCGCCGCGCCGCGCCGCTATCGCGCCCGCCGCCGCCGCCGCCGAAAATCAAACAAAAGCGAATGGCAACGCGGTGCCGCATGCTGTGGGTGTTTGTGTACCTATGTGAGTTTCTATACTTTGTATGCACTTACGAGGCTGAAGATATTCTAAGGGTGGGGCAAAGATCCTTACAAAATCATCATCAGCATATATTATAAAAATCCAATTCTGGACATGGGCCTCTCCAATTGTACGTTATTTCACTATAAAATAGTGTTAGCAATCTTGGAGATGAACAATACTTATCATAATATGAATAATTCACAAATAATTCTTTATACAAATTTTACAATGATAGAAAAGTACAAATACTTTGATTGATGGCTCTTAAAGTTTTTCTAAAACCTAATCAAAGCGAACAATAAAAATAAACATCAAGTATTTCAATAAAATTTTCTGCAACATTCAACATCTGAACGAATGACTATATTTTTCAAAAGCAACTTTTCTTTTTATCCTTGAACGGCGACTGATGATAATGTTCTCTGCACACAATTACATTTTCCATTTAAATTAATACTGTCTGTTACATTAATGACAGCATTTTATAAAAACGAGAAACCTTTTAAAACTATGTTTACTTAAGTTAACCATTCGATTACATTTAGATTGGAAACCGTAATATTAGCATTCTAAACGAGATGGGAATCTTGATTATAGAAAAAATAAAAGTGAATAAAAAACGAATCCAATTATCTTTTATTATTCACAAAAGTTCAATGAAAAAAGCCGTTGTCCAAGTAATAGGATTAATAGTTTAATTTAATAAGCCATGATAATGACGAAAGACATGATAATGCAACAGTGGCTCATTCTGCATATAAATAAGTGGCATTCTGAAGAAACAGTTCAGTTCTGGGTTGAAGTAAAAAAAATGAAAATCTTCCGGTAGGTATGGTGTAAGGTGTATATGGACGAACTGCCAATTTGAAACAAATGCAAGCGTCAAATCGATCGTACGATGGGCAGTATGGTGTATGGCTACTTTAAGAGTTACTATTTTTATGACAAAAACTTCATTGAAGTAAAACCTTTGTATTTTAAAAACAAAGAAGTTTTAGAAAAAAAGCAAAACCTACGAACCTATAATATAATATTCTGAAACGATTGACGCCAGAATCTAAGAGATTGGTCGTGATTTAGTATGTGAAAAACGTTTTCTCCCGAGAGACAAATTTTATGTAAAAAATACTTACAGTCAGTCGCGAGCTGCAACGCTCTCTATCGCACGATCGGGGGTTTTTTCCACGCGCGAGCGACAGCACGAGTTTTTAACCGACTTCCAAAAAGGAGGAGGTTCTCAATTCGGATGTTTGTATTTTTTTTTATGTTTGTTCGGGCATAACTCCGTCGTTTAACAACAGATTTGAAAAATTCTTTTTTTGTTGGATAGGATATACTTCTGGAATGGTCCCATTAAAATATTATCGAAATCAGACCAGCACTTTTTGAAAAATCAACATAAATCAACAAAAACCTAAAAAGTTTTCAACTTTGTCTACACCGATTACTCCGAGGTTTCTGGTCCGATTTCAATGATTCTTTTTTTGTTCGATACAGTATATCTGCCATTTGGTCCCACAAAATTTTCATTAAGTTTGGTGTAGTAGTTTTTAGTTTTTATACATGGGCGTTGTTATTACCGGTGCTACGGATTACAAAATTTTAGTGCACATGTAAGAAAATTATGTATTTGACAATAATTTGGGTTGAATAGTGAAACTGAAAAGGATAAACTAGAAAACTTTTTCAAAAAAAAATGTAACCGACTTCAAAACAACCACAAAAAAAGTTCAACATAACCTACAAAAAAACTTTTCTTTCGAAAGCTATAGTCGGTGACAAAAAGTCAATGAAATAAAAAAGAAAGTCACCGACTTTCGAAAGAAAAGTTTTAATGTAGGTTATTTTGAAGTTTTTTCGTGGTTGTTTTGAAGTCGGTTACATTTTTTTTTGAAAAAGTTTTTTTCTAATATAAATACCTATTTTTCGAAATGGCAGCCGCTATACTTTCCTCTTAAAAATAAGTCAGCAACATCAACCTATAAATGTGTTCCCACTGCTAGGACACAGACCTATTGCCCATTGCGGATTTGTAGATGACACAATTTTTTAGGTCTAGGTGTTTTGCTACCAGTACCAGTGAGTCACTACTGCTCCATAAAAACTAAATATATTATTTGTTTATTTCTTGACTTCATAAAAGTTTAATAAGAATAAAACATAGGTAACATAACCATGATACACACAGTATAGTCTGCCTGATTCCTTATTTACTTCCATATCCTGATTGTTGACATAAAACATGTGCGAGCCATAAAAGCACAAAGCATTAATAATTTCATATTTTCTTATCATAAAACACAAAAGCATACCTTGTAAATTTTCAAAGAAATATTGAAACATCAACGCGGCAACGTTACGATTCTTTTAACATATAACATTGTCGTATATTTTTACGATGCAGGAGCGTCAAGATATGAATATTGGGTGATGTGGTTTATACAAGATGAAAACATAACTTTTACATGACGAGGAAAATCTACGGTTAAACATGTGCCTGTAGTCTGAAACGTTTCAGGTAAATGAGTCAGGCGAAATCAAGTTTCGAAGATGCCCTAAAAATGTTGTGTAAAAAATACGGTTCATATCTATCACAGCAGACTTCAATGTTCTTAAAGATTTATGGGTTCTTTCACTTTTGTTCCAAGATTTTATGTCAATGAACAAATAATTTCATGAAAGTCAAACAAAACTCAGTTCTATATTTAAGTAACAAAGAGAAACAGAGATAATGAACACACAACACTAAAATCTCGGCAAACAAAACTTAACAAAGATATTATGTGCTATACATAAGCTCATATTATATCTCAGCTACGAACTCTGCCCTCAAACCACAGCCGCCTCCATATGCTCCGAATAATTTATACTGCTCGCCAAACCTGACCTTCCCTTAAGAAATACGACACTAAAGACGTTCCTAATAAGAGCGCCGATGACCCTTCACACACTCGCCCATATCTTGGCATTTCCTTTTACGAGCCAAGGGTGTGAAGAATGCCGTCTACCCCGATACAATGGCGGTAAACGTACGGTTTCCCAATTTAACGAGGTCCCCGGATACTAGGATATTGAGATAGTGAATAAGACCTGGACGGGTCGCTTTGAATTTTGCCTCAATCTGTTGCTGAAGCGAAGTTGCTATTGTTTTCAGATATCTTGAAGGAGTTGGATGTTGGGATTAATATGGAAGATTATTTGAAGTGGTGATTGTCGCGTTGTGTTTGCTATATCCAATATCTTACACATATCTATCTGAAATTGCTATAGATATTGAGACTTGAACAGTCTATTATCTACTACTAAATCATCCTAAAACTTACACAAAAGTATGTGTATCTTCATACCAAAGTCATTTTCATTTAGAAACTCGTAAGACTAAAAAAGTCAACTGAGGTTGCATAAATTAAAGCCAAAAATAATGTATATGAGACCACCTAGCATCTCGCTTTGAACAAAGCTTTTGACGTACAAAAAGTCGAACGAAAAATTTAAAAAAAGTCTGCACTCCGCCAGTCTGTGAAACGTGCACTCGACAAACCACTAGCTGTAACTTATATCCTGCTTCTATACTTCATAAATAATACAGAATTTTAAAATATTTAATCACACAAAAGTTTTGAAAAAGCTTTTAATTTTGGAACAATGTAATTGGTAATTCAATACAGAAGAACAAACCATAATAGAAACGGGAATTCTTCTTGTTATACTCAAGTTGAGCCGAAGTGAACACACTTTTAAACGCACTAGACATTTTTAATGGCTATTCTGAGGCTTAAAATTGACGTTTCATTCAGTGGCCAGTTGTAAGAGGTTGAATGAATAAACCTAGTGTGTGGTAGAAGTTACAAGAGAAAGGGATATTTTTAAACTTCTATTCTTTTTCTACTAATCTTGAGAGGATATTGTGTAAAAAAGTATTAACAAAATTTCCAATCGAGTCCTTCTTCAATAACAGTTTTCTTTTACAATAAGACCTTCGTTCTCAACTCAAGTCTCCGATACCTTCAAGCTATTGTCAAACAGACAGGCATGGCGAACGCGAAGCGAGGCGTTTTTGTTTGTAATGTATGGAATTGTTTGAAGCCAGTCACATAGACTATCGGATCGCTTTCGCTTTTCTATAATGTGACTGGATTCAAACAATTTCACACGTTACAAATAAAAACGCGTCGGATCCAGCCTGTCTGTTTGACAATAGCTTTAGACTTTGGATCGTAGACTTACGCGTGCCTGTGTAGGAACCTCTATGAATTTGTATTGCGATATCCGCCTGGATACCAAAGTCGTAAGGTAACGCCGACTTGAGTCGCCTTATGTACGAAGGGGCAAAATGCTACAACTGGACCAGGAGCACATTATCAGCAAACTAGTCATGTCAAAGCCATTTTCAATATATTTTTATCTGACTATAAAACAAAAGGGCATCACTATCAGCTACCAACTTCCACCAACCACTTAAATGTGAAGCTGTCGAAGTAGCCGCGGTCAGTCCTCGTGTCGAGTGCGGCATTATGACCGTCTGCTATGCCCAACCCTCGTTCAGACTCCAAAATGAAAATTTAAGAAATGCTCTTTTGTTCGCTGCGATCCTGGTATTGTTGTTGCTTATTAGAGTTTCATGACACTGCAGTTTAAGTATTAAGAAATGAACGGTCTTGAAAAAGGATAAGAATATTGCAAGTTGCTAGAAAAATGGTAATCCCATCAAAAACATAAATGTGAAATGAGAGCCAAAGCCAAGCATAATAGTTTGGTATTATGCCTTGGTTGTTGACTTCAACAAAAAAAGAAGTGAAATCTAAATAGGTGCCAAGTTCAATGGTCAGTTCTGAAATTTATTTAAAACAACATAAAATAGATTTCTTTTTATAACTAAGGATCATAAATTGTAGCCTAATTTCTGGCTTGGCTATTTCTCATAAAATACGAATTATATTGTAGCCTTCACAATTTCTAAACCTGTAACTTCTCAGTTTTATTTTATTTTTCCGAAAATTTGACTTGCTGGTAGTACTAACCATCGAACAATTCGTATATGAGAACTAGCCAAGCAAGAAATTAGGCTACAATGTACAATGATCCTTAGTTATAAAAAGAAATCTATTTTATGTTGTTTTAAATAAATTTCAGAACTGACCATTGAACTTGGCACCCATTTAGATTTCACTTCTTTTTTTGTTGAAGTCAACAACCAAGGCATAATACCAAACTATTATGCTTGGCTTTGGCTCTCATTTCACTATTATGTTTTTGATGGGATATCATTACTTTTTGTACATAAATAATGATCTTACACTGTTGATCGCTAAATATTGAAACAATAAATAATAATAAATCTCAGTTTATAACTGTACTCTGTAGAGGATCAAGGGGGTGTTAGACACGGGACACCGTTCGTTGCCGGCAATAGGGGTGTGACTAATATATTAATATTAGTTAAGAGATTAGTAATATTCTATGGATTCACATATTAGTAATCCGACGAACTCCCATATGCTAATATTTAATATTCACATAATCTGGGATTCATTTCGCTTGGCACGGATCGGGTTGACTCTAGTAATAATAAATACCGAGATGATACAGTCTATTGAACACTAATATTGAATACGGCAGTGATACGTATTACCAGCTAAAACAATTTAACATTCATAATCCACCTAGCAATAATAAATACCAAGATGATACAGTCTATTAAACACTAATATTTAATACGGCAGTAATAAGTATTATTAGGGCTTACTCGTAGTTAAATATCACTGATCTCAAATATTAGTTTAGGTATTATAATATTACTAGACGAATATATTCATATATTAGCTAATACGTAGAAATATCGGTATTAACCCAACTCTAGCCGGCAAGAAGGGAAGTTCGATTTTCACGGACAAGGATTTAGATTTAATACCAATATTTATATTTGTTCATTCATTGGTCTGTTTATAATAAAATTATTTAAAAAAATTCATGTTCACAAAACCTTATACTAATCGCCTGCCCATCTTAACACCGCGATTCAGGATCGTGACGTAATTGCACAACGCCATCTAGTGGGTTACGTGTAATAAATACGAAAATCAACTTTTCTTAATAATAAGTACAAAGACGGGATTACATGGATTTAAAAAAATTAGGGTGGTGTTTAACTCGTTATATATTCACGTAAAGATCATAAAATCCACATTTCACAAATAGAGTTTAGGCACTAATTAAGCAAAGCCATCTAGCAAAGTAGCAATGCAATCCTTCATTGATTTAGTGCGTGGTGCAGTGAGTTTCTGAAAATGATAAAAGGTGGCGCTAGTGTTTGTAGAATACGGTTAGTTACGCTTAATAAATACGAAAATCAACTATATTATACTATATAAATTATGATGCTCAGGAACGTGCGCGAGCGAACGGTTGTGTTACGAACGGCTCTGACTTTTTAAATTCGTAAAACAAGTTAAAAGTGTTTAAATCTATAAACAATTTATATAAATGTGTAAACTATTCAATCAACAATATCATTGTAAACAAACAAGTGTGTGTATAAACTTAATGATGTGAAATTTAGCAAAAAACTTCTTCAAAATTTTACGTTATAATACTGATAAGTGACTTTGTTTTGGTGTTCGACAAATACATAGGTGAACGACCGGTCACGTACCTTTCACTTTTTCAAGGACATTGCTGCTTTGACCACCGCGCTTGAACTCGAATGAGCTACTCGTCTATTTCGACAAGTTAACCTGTGATTACATGGCTTAGAGGTTAACGAGTCCGGATACGCTTACGGCCGTGATAGTGACGAAGGTTCGAATCCAGCTGACTACAAACTTAAAACTTGAGAGCTTTGATTTTGTTCTTCGCATTTTATTTTTAATAATTTTAATATAAAAGATGGACTTTCTAGGAAGTATAACATTTCGGAAACCTAGAACAAAATCGGATTCATTTACAGAAGACAGCGAATTACTTTCGGAAACGCTAAATTATTCAAAAAATAGTATGCCCGAGATATCGGATGATGAAGAAAATGATTGCATAAAACAATTAAAGGCACAAAATGAATTGCTGACAGCAAATTTAAATAGTGCACACTCTGTGATAGAAAAGTTGTCTTTAGAAAATAAGAATTTGAACCGTTTGAATGAAGAATTGGTAAAACAAAACAATTTGTTAAAAAAAAATACTAATAGTCCATTAAAATATAAAACAATCACACTGGAAAAAAACACAACGACTACAGACACAAGTTATCAAAAGGAGTCAATTTCACCTACTTCGTCTACAAAATGCAATAGCAATAAGAATACAGAAAAACAAACAACAAAAAGCTCTGAGAGAAATATACTAAAATCTTCATATGATACGAACAAAGTGTCATCTTACTCACAGTTTCCTAAATATCAAGATGACGTAAAAATATGCATATTGAGCACAAACAATAAAAATCATGTTTTTTCAATAGCTGCGGAAACTTTCAATATGGATAATATATGTCACTATTTGAAACCAAATGCTAGTACTGAACAGCTCTTAATAGGAATAAAATCAAAATTGGGAGACTTCCAAATGAGTGACTTCTGCATAATATTACTAGGAGATGAAGACTTCAACACAACACGTAACTATAACAAGATGGTCAAATATATGAGAGATATACTGGAAGATATTAAACACACTAATGTTATTATTTGCCTACCAACATATAAGTATGGAGACTTTACGGGATTATTTAATTTGAGAGTTGAGACATTCAATAATTTGTTATACCAGGACATAATTGACCACAACCATGCATATATACTTGACAGTAATCGCAATCTTAATTGTGACTACAGCATGTTTAATCGGCATACTACATCTATAAATAACAATGGCCTACGTACAATATTTGGTGATTTATTGACATTAATTGAAGACATTAAGCAAAGTAGTGATACTGACATTCAAACAGAAATAATAGACGATACTAAAAACTCTATGACGACAACCAATTTTTTTCTCGACTAGTCATTTGTATGTTTTACATCAGAACATCGCTGGCTTATTATCAAAATCGGATGTGCTTACAGTTTGTCTTAATGAGTTGGAAGATAAGAATATAAATGTGGGGGTGGTATGCATTACTGAACATTTCATGATGGAAGGCTATGAAAACCATCTGAATATTCCGAATTATACTTTAGCAGCTTGTTTCAGTAGAAAAGAATGTAAGAGAGGTGGTGCTTGTATTATTGTTAAAAATGGACTTAGATGGAAGGAACTTCCGAAAATAGCCAAAATTTCAATTAGTGGCATGTTTGAATGTTGTGCCATAGAATTAACTGATTACAACATTGTGCTAGTTTGTGTGTATAGGGTTCCGAATACAAAAAACCTTAATTTATGTTTCGAGAAATTAGAACTGCTCTTGAGAGAATTACTGAAGAAATGTGTTAAAAATATTATTATAACAGGAGACTTCAATATAGACATAATGAAACAAAGTAGTCAGTCAAAGGAACTCAAAAATTTATTATTAAGCTTTAATTTAAAACTAGCTATTAACCAGCCTACACGCCTGAAAAGTCAGACATGTATTGACAATTTTGCGCATAATTTCAGTCAACCTTGTAAAGCCAGTGTACTTGAATTGGCTCTGTCTGACCACACGGCTCAATTACTGAAATGTCCAGTCAAAACACATCTTTGCTTTAACAAATGGCGTACAATAAAGCGTGACTATAGTACCGAAAATATAATAAAGTTCAAGACATACATTGGTTCTTTAACCTTTTCAAATGTTTATGAATCTCTTGATACAAATTTAGCTTATAATAACTTCCATGACATTTTTTCTTTTCTGTATGATCAGTGTTTTCCTAAACAAACAATCTTCGTTAAATTAAACAAGAGTAAAAAGTGGATATCGCGAGGTGTTAAGTTATGTAGCAAAAAAAAACGTCAATTGTTATGGCAATATAGAGTAAATCCTACACCGTCTAATAAAAATAATTTAAAAAAATATTCGAAATTATATAGAAAAATCATAAATCTTACAAAAAGGGTACAGAATGATCACAAAATAAAAACATCAATGAACAAAAATAAAACTATGTGGAGTATAATTAATGAGTCAAAATTAAATATCCCGAAAAATAATATATACCAATTGAGTGTGAATAAAAAAAAAGTGAACAAACCAAAAGATATTGCTAATTTATTTAATAATTATTTCATTGACAAGGTTCAAAGAATTAATTGTCAATCTAATGTATCAGTAACTAAACACGTTTTAAGTAATAAAGATTCCATGTTCATGCCCCCATGTCTACCACAAGATGTGTTCAAAATTATTTTGTCATTAAAAAACACTAATAGCGTAGGATATGATGGCATCTGTACGAAAATAGTTAAAGCAGTTGCAAATGAAATATGTGGGCCCTTGCATCATGTTATTAACTTAAGTATAAGCGAAGGCACGTTTCCAGATGCACTAAAAGTCTCCATAATCAAACCATTACATAAAAAACAGTGCAAAGAGTTAATGGAAAACTACAGGCCTATCTCCCTTATACCCGTATTTTCTAAGGTATTTGAAAAATATTACTATAAACATTTAAACAAATATTTAGAAAAAAATAATTTATTATGCGATGAGCAGAAGGGTTTTAGGGAAAATAAAAACATAAATATGGCTATATACGATTTTCTGCAAGTCGTCTTGAATAATATGGATAAAAATATACCGGTGTCCTCAATTTTTTGCGATATGACCCAGGCATTTGACTGTGTTGAACATACCAGTCTTCTAAAGAAACTTGAGTCATACGGAATAAGAGGAAACTTACTAAGACTCTTTGAATCTTATCTCAGTAACCGGACACAAATTACTCAAATAAGCAGCATAAACGCCAAAAAAGAAGAAGAAATATGTTTGTCAGAGAAGCGTGCAGTCGTACACGGTGTTCCACAGGGGAGCGTACTAGGGCCTCCTCTCTTTACGCTGTATATCAATGACTTTCCTAGGGCAACTATGCATCCTATGACATTATTCGCCGATGATAGCACAATCACTATTACATGTAAATCCCGAGACACTTTTGAAGATGACATTAATAATACGTTAAAGTCAATTATAGATTGGTTAAATAATAATAATTTGAAAATCAATCTAAATAAGACATTAATAATGAATTTTAACCAACGCTTGACATCCATAAATCTTAACATTAATTATAATAATACCAACATTGACACAGTACATACGACGAACTTTCTAGGATTAACAATTGATAGGGCCCTAAATTGGAAAGCTCATGTTGAAAAATTAAGCAAAAGATTAAGTAACTGTTCATTTGCCCTGTATACTTTATCGCGAACTCTTAGTACTGAGGCACTTATAACTGCTTATCACGCACTGGCTGAATCAATTATTAGATACGGAGTCATATTCTGGGGCAACTCAACAGACAAAGACATTATATTTAAAGCACAAAAGAGATGCCTCAGATCGATGTTTCACCTAAAACTAACAGATAGCTGTCAGCCTTATTTTAAAAAATACAGATTGCTTACATTTCCATCTTTATATATATTAGAAATGTTGATGTTCGTAAAATGTAACCCTAATTTATTTTCACGAGTGGCAGATATGTTTCCCCGAAACCGGCGTGACAACAGCAGATTGTATGTAAACCCGGCAAAAACTGCACTTATGCGCAAAAGTGTCATATGCATGGCACCGGTTATCTATAACAAGCTTCCTACAACATGGAAAGAGCTTAACCTTAATGAATTTAAAAATAAAATTAAGTCGCTATTGGTTGAAAAAGCGTATTACAGCATTAAAGAATTTTTGGATGATAAATTTTGACTTCGAGTTTTGACATGACCAATTTTTCTTTTTAATCATTTTATTTTCTATCTGTTGACATTAAAAACATTGAAATATTGAAATGTACATGACTGTGTTAATTATATATTTTTTTTATTATTTGTGTAAATGTAATGCTTAATCGGGATCATAATCTAACATAATGAGAAAAGTTTGTAAGTTTTATTGAGTTAATTAGAACCTGTGACTGTAAAATTTGCACGTCATTAATATGACAAACATGTAGCACTAAAATAATAACGACCAATGTACCATCTTGCATGCATCTGTATGTACACACATGTTTTAGCAAATAAAATTTGTATTTGTATTTGTATTTGTATTTGTATAAAGCTCGATTACCACTGACTCACTGACTGACAGAATTGTTCTCCCAGATGGTGAAGGGGGAGGTGGGTATATTTTGACAGATTCGTAAACAAGTGACTCTCGTGAGTATGGGAAAAATCCCAAACCTCCCCTTTTCGCCCCCCCTCCCCCCCCTCCCCATCGTATCTCGGAAAATAAGAGACCTGTGTTTTATTTTTTTACGGATTCGTATAGAGGAGGCTCGGAAAAGTAAAAACCGTTTTTGAAAGTTCCCCCCCTTGCCTCCCCTTCTCCCCCCCTTAGGCGGATCTCGGAAGTTGACAGACTTGCAACATTTTTTTTTTCAGATTCATGTCAAGGGGCCAAGAGTTGGTCCAAATCGTTTTTCAAAACTCCCCCCTCTCCCCCTCCTCACCCCTCCCCCCATCGTATCTCGGAAACTAAGAGACCCGTATTTTAATTTTTTACGGATTCGTATAGAGGAGGCTCGGAATAGTAAAAAAAAATTTTCAAAGTCCCCCCCCTCGTCCCCCTTCTCCCCCCTTTAGGTGGAACTTGGAAGTTAACAGACTTGCAACATTTTTTTTTTTCAGATTCTTATCAAGGGGCCAAAAGTTGGTCCAAATCGTTTTTCAAAACTCCCCCCTCTCCCCCTCTTCTCCCCTCCCCCCAACGTATCTCGGAAACTATGAGACCCATATTTTGTTTTTTTTACGGATTCGTATAGAGGAGGCTCGGAAAAGTAAAAACCATTTTTCAAAGTTCTCCCCCCTTGCCCCCCTTCTCCCCCCTTTAGGCGGATCTCGGAAGTTAACAGACTTGCAACATGTTTTTTTTTCAGATTCATATCAAGGGGCCAAGAGTTGGTCCAAATCGTTTTTCAAAACTCCCCCCTCTCCCCTTCTTCACCCCTCCCCCCAACGTTTTTAAGAGACCCGTATTTTGTTTTTTTTTTTTACGGATTCGTATAGAGGAGGCTCGGAAAAGTAAAAACCATTTTTCAAAGTTCTCCCCCCTTGCCCCCCTTCTCCCCCCTTTAGGCGGATCTCGGAAGTTAACAGACTTGCAACATTTTTTTTTTTCAGATTCATATCAAGGGGGGCCCAGAGTATGTCACAATCATTTTTCAAAACTCCCTCCTCTCCCCCCCTTTACCCCTCCCCCCATCGTATCTCGGAAAAACTAGGTAGCGGTAAAGCGAAGCGTAGGGATAAGGTCACGATAGCTTTCCGGTGGTAGGTAGGTCCTGAGTGGAGCGAACCTGCGAGACCGAGTAGAGCGAAGGGGGGAGGTGGCGAGCGAAGCGAGCTGGCGACCTCCGTAGCGTAACGAAGGTTGAGTGGGTGAAGCGTAACTCGGGGGTGACGACAAGCAAACTTACAAATAACTCTCATGAGTAGGGCAAAAGTACCAAGCCTCCCCTTTTTGGCCTCTCCCACCCCCCCCCCGCAATCGTATCTCAGAAACTAAGAGAGGGTGTGTTCGGTTTTTTCGAATTCGTATAGAAGAGGCTCGGAAAAGAAAAAAACATTTTTTTAAAGTTCCCCCTCTTGACCCCCTTTTCCCCCTTTTAGGCGGATCTCAGAAAGAACATGGAACATATTTTTTTTTCAGATTCGTATCAAGGGGCCCAGAGTATGTCAAAATCATTTTTCAAAACTCACCCCACTCCCCCACCTTCACCCCTCCCCCCATCGTATCTCGGAATCCAAGATGGCCTCTGCGATAATTTTCGAATTGTTCATCATGGGAGTCGTTTTCATGGTATTCGGGGGTGCTAAAACCGATGGCGAGGTCAAAATGAGAATCCAAGATGGCGGCTGCTGTAATTTTCGAATTGTTCAACAATTTCATCGTGGGAGTCGTTTTCATGGTTTTCGAGGATGCTAAAGCCGATAGTGAGGTTAAAATCAAAATCTAAGATGGCGGCCGCGATAATTTTTGAAATGGTCATCATGGGAGTCGTTTTCATGGTTTTCGAGGACGCTAAAGCCGATAGTGAGGTCAAAATCAAAATCCAAGATGGTGACTGCAAAAAATTTCAAAGTTTTAATGATGGATGTCGTTTTCATGGTTTTCGAGGGTGCTAAAACCGATAGTGAGATCAAAATCGAAATCCAAGATGGCGGCTGCGATAATTTTCGGAATGTTCATCATGGGAGTCGTTTTCATGGTTTTCGAGGATGCTAAAGCCGATAGTGAGGTCAAAATCGAAATCCAAGATGGCGGCTGCGATAATTTTCGAAATGTTCATCATGGGAGTCGTTTTCATGGTTTTCGAGTGTGCTAAAACCGATGGCGAGATCAAAATGAGAATCCAAGATGGCGGCTGCGATAATTTTGGAATTGTTCATCATGGCAGTCGTTTTCTTGGTTTTCGAGGATGCTAAAGCCGATAGTGAGGTCAAAATCAAAATCCAAGATGGCGGCTGCGATATTTTTTTAAATGTTCATCAAGGGAGTCGTTTTTATGGTTTTTGAGGATGCTAAAGCCGACAGTGAGGTCAAAATTAAAATCCAAGATGGCAGGTGCGATAATTTTCGAAATGTTCATCATGGGAGTCGGTTTCATGGTTTTCGAGGATGCTAACGCCGATAGTGAGGTCAAAATCCAAATCCAAGATGGCGGCTGCGATAATTTTCGATTTGTTCATCATGGGAGTTGTTTTCATGGTTTTCGAGGATACTAAAGCCGTTATTTAATCATAACATCATGGGAATCGTTTTCATGGTGGAAGTTATTTTATTGAGGTCAAAATCAAAATCCAAGATAGCGACTGCAAAAAAATTCAAAGTTTTCATCATGGATGTCGTTTTCATGGTTTTCGAGGTTGCTAAAACCGATGGCGAGGTCAAAATGAGCACGGCTGCGATATTTTTCAAAATGTTCATCATGGGAGTCGCTTTCATGGTTTTTGAGGATGCTAAAGCCGATATGTGAGGTCAAATTTAAAATCCAAGATGGCGGCTGCGATAATTTTCAAAATGTTCATCATGGAAGTCGTTTTCATGGGTTCGAGGATGCTAAAGCCGATAGTGAGGTTAAAATCAAAATCCAAGATGGCGGCTGCGATAATTTTCGAATTGTTCATCATGGGAGTCGTTTCACGGTTTTCGAGGATGCTAAAGCCGATAGTGAGTTCAAAATCAAAATCCAAGATGCAGAGTGCAAAAAATTCAAAGCTTTAATAATGGATGTCGTTTTCATGGTTTTCGAGGTTGCTAAAACCGATGACGAAGTCAAAATGAGAATCCAAGATGGCGGCTGCGATAATTTTCGAATTGTTCATCAATTTCATCATGGGATCGTTTTTATAGTTTTCGAGGGTGCTAAAACCGATGGCGAGGTCAAAATCCAAGATGGCAACTGCTATAATTTTCGAATTGTTCATCAATTTCATCACGGGAGTCGTTTTTATGGTTTTCGAGGGTGCTAAAACCGATGGCGAGGTCAAAATGAGAATCCAAGATGGCGGCTACGATAATTTTCGAATTGTTATTCGTGGATGTCGTTTTCATGGGTTTTCGAGGTTGCTAAAACCGATGACGAGGTCAAAATGAGAATCCAAGATGGCGACTGCTATAATTTTCGAATTGTTCATCATTTTCATCACGGGAGTCGTTTTCATGGTATTCGAGGGTGCTAAAACCGTTGGCGAGGTCAAAATGAGAATCCAAGATGGCGGCTGCTATAATTTTTGAATTGTTCATGAATTTCATCATGGGAGTCGTTTTCCTGGTTTTCGAGGGTGCAAAAACCGATGATGAGGTTAAAATGAGAATCCAAGGTGTCAGCTGCGATAATTTTCGAATCGTTCATCATGGGTGTCGTTTTCATGGTTTTCGAGGGTGCGAAAACCGATGGCGAGGTCAAAATCAAAATGAAGATGCCGGCTGCGATAATTTTCGAATTGTTATTCGTGGAAGTCGTTTTCATGGTTTTCGAGGATCCTAAAGGCGATAGTGAGGTTAAAATCAAAATGCAAGATAGCGGCTGCGATAATTTTGGAATTGTTCATCAAGACAGTCGTTTTCATGGGTTTCGAGCATGCTAAAGCCGATAGTGAGGTCAAAATTAAAATCCAAGTTGGCGACTGCAAAAAATTTAACGTTTTCATCATGGATGTCGTTTTCATGGTTTTCGAGGGTGCTAAAACCGATGGCGAGGTCAAAATGAGAATCAAAGGTAGCGGCTGCGATAATTTTCGAATTGTTCTTAATGGGAGTCGTTTTCATGGTTTTCAAGGATGCTTAAGCCGATAGTGAAGTCAAAATCAAAATCCAAGATGGCGGCTTCGATTATTTTCGAAATGTTCATCATGGATGTCGTTTTCATGGTTTTCGAGGGTGCTAAAACCGATGGCGAGGTCAACTTGAGAATCAAAGATGGCGGCTGCGATAATTTTCGAATTGTTCATCAATTTCATCAGAGGAGTCGTTTTCATGGTTTTCGAGGATGCTAAAGCCGATAGTGAGGTCAAAATTAAAATCCAAGTTGGCGACTGCAAAAAATTCAACGTTTTCATCATGGATGTCGTTTTCATGGTTTTCGAGGGTGCTAAATCCGATGGCGAGGTCAAAATGAGAATCAAAGTTGGCGGCTGCGATAATTTTAGAATTGTTCATCAATTTCATCAAGGGAGACGTTTTCATGGTTTTTTTTTTTTTTTTTTTAATTTATTTATTCAGAAAAGTATAACATCTACATTAAAACACATGTTTTCTGCCAAACTGCAATACAGTTTGTCGGCAGTGTTCTCGTGGATACGTACATACACTCTTTGAATAAAAAACTAAAATAAAAATAAACAATAGGTACAAATATCGTCGGTTAAATACAGATAATTTTTGTTATAAACAGGTCTTTTATCCATCAATTGTAGGTAGTTGATACTATTTGTGACGACGCGACGCTTTGCGAAACGCTATTATGATAAAAGTAATAAACACTGTTAAGGACTTACAAATCTTCTTGATAGACATAAAGAAATACTCGTACTGTTTTCGAGGATGCTAAAGCCGATAGTGAGGTCAAAATCAAAATCCAAGTTGGCGCCTGCAAAAAATTCAAAGTTTTCATAATGGATGTCGTTTTCATGGTTTTCGAGGGTGCTAAAACCGATGGCGAGGTCAAATTGAGAATCAAAGATGGCGGCTGCGATAATTTTCGAATTGTTCATCAATTTCATCAAGGGAGACGTTTTCATGGTTTTCGAGGATGCTAAAGCCGATAGTGAGGTCAAAATCAAAATCCAAGTTGGCGCCTGCAAAAAATTCAAAGTTTTCATAATGGATGTCGTTTTCATGGTTTTCGAGGGTGCTAAAACCGATGGCGAGGTCAAAATGAGAATCAAAGGTAGCGTCTGCGATAATTTTCGAAATGTTCTTCATGGGAGTCGTTTTCATGGTTTCCGAGGATGCTAAAGCCGATATGTGAGGTCAAAATTAAAATCCAAGATGGCGGCTGCGATAATTTTCAAAATGTTCATCATGGGAGTCGTTTTCATGGGTTCGAGGATGCTAAAGCCGATAGTGAGGTCAAAATCAAAATCCAAGATGGCGGCTGCGATCATTTTCGAATTGTTCATCATGGTTTTCGAGGATGCTAAAGCCGATAGTGAGGTCAAAATCAAAATCCAAGATGGCGGCTTTGACAATTTTCGAAATGTTCATCAATTTCATCATGGGACGTAAACGAAGGTTGAGTGGATGAAGCGTAACTCAGGGGTAACTTACAAGTAACTCTCATGAGTAGGGCAAAAGTACTAAGCCTCTCCTTTTTAGCTCTTCCCCCCCCCCCTCCCAATCGTATCTCAGACACTAAGAGACCCGTGTTCTTTTTTTTTTACGGATTGGTATAGAGGAGGCTCGGAAAAGTAAAAACCATTTTTCAAAGTTGCCTCTTATGCCTCCCGGCTGAATTTTTAATAAGGTTTTAGATAAGATCAGGGGGTTCTTAAGGGGTTGCAAAATCTTTTAAGTGCTCTAACGGATTTTATAATTCTTTTAACTATCCTAAGGAATTCTCAATTTACTTTGTTTTTTTTTTATTGAATTAGTTTTAAGGGTTTCCAGAATATTAAAAATATTTTATATAATTTAACACTTTACAAAATCTTTTAAGGGCTATGGAGATTGAGACTTATGGATTCTCAAAATTTTATCAAGGTAAGGAATACTTCTCCAAAACACAACCCCGCGAGCTGCTTGCAGCTCGCGCAACGCGCAAATACTAGTTCTTAATTATAAGTACAAAATTGGAAATATTTGAATTAAAAAAATTAGGGTGCTGTTTAACTCGTTATATATTCACGTAAAGATCATAAAAATCTACATTACACAAATAATGTTTCGGCACTAATTGAGTAACGCCATCTATGTTCTGTTGAATAAATCAATCCTTCATTGATTTCGTGCATGGTGCAGGAGTTCCTGAATATGATAATAGATGGCGCTACTGGTTGTTGAATACGGTTAGTTACGCGTAATAAATACCAAAACCTACTATAATTCTTATATTTAAGTACAAAAACGGGAATATTTGCATTAAAAAAATTGAGGGTGGTATTCAACTCGATAAATATTCACGTAAAGATCTTAAAATCCACATGTAGAGATTTACAGGCACTAATTATAAGTTAAGTGAAAATTATAGTAAAATGATAAAAAATTGCCAGTTTCTGATTTTTTCCTTTGTATACACGTAATTACCTATCTGCATGCCAAATTTGAACTTTCTAGGTCATCTGGAACTGGGATATAGTTTTGATCTATAGGTCAGTCATAAAAATGACGATTTCTGTGCCTCTAGTGAAAAAGGGTTTAAGTCCGATTTTGTCGAAAATGAGTTAAGTACACTAAAATGTTCAGAAAAAAATGATCTATCCATTCGTGAAAACAGATCTTGCCTATCTTTAAAAATAAGGAAGTTAGCAATGTGCAAAGGGGGTTAACTAACACTAAAAATATTACAAAAGCGGGGTATAAGTGCACTTTAATTTCTTTACACAAAACTATGTTTATTTTTATTTTGTGTCTTTTGATCTAAATAAACATGTATTGTCAGAGCTTCAATTTGTTTAGTGAATACCGGCACAAGTACATTAATTCCTTAAAAATTGTTATGTGAGTAACGATATCACTTGACATAAATCCGTTTTCACCAAAATAAAAGACAAAAATCCAGAATAAGTTTTTTGGTATCAGTTTTCACGTATGAAATATTTATATTAAAAATGCAATTTGACATAACTAAAATAATACCAATATTTCGCTGCTATTTTTCGTGAGAAAAGATACAACTGGCCGATACGGGTTATGGTGCTGGTGGGTGGAAAGTGCGTAGCGCTCGCACTCTTTCGGTGGTCCAAGCACTCTATTGAAGGGAACTTGTGTCGACGCACTGCAAAAAATCAGTAATTGCACTGGTAAGTTGTACCCTTTTTCACATATTTTAGCAAATTATTTTTGAGTGTACGTATTGTTATTTAGATTTTTGTCCAAATGTACCCAATTACACCGAGTTTTTATTTTAAACTCCATTGCGTAACTTATTATGAAGAGGAGACATTGTTTTTTTTTTGTTTTTGTACGTATGTTAGTTAATTCTTCACACAAAAACACTACAATAACAGTGGTTATAATAAACAACCACCAGATATCAACCTCACATATATATTTAACTACACTTTATAGTATAATTATATAGATACGTAAAATTGTCAAATTAGCACATTTTATACTTCTATTTCGACTTACCTACTTAACTTTCATATCGCGATTCCCTGATGTAATGTTTTAATAAATAATATAATACATAATAATAATATTCCACAACTATCACACAACGCCATCTAGTCCCAAGCTAAGCAGAGCTTGTGTTATGGGTACTAGACAACTGATAAACATACTTATATATTTCTAAATACATACATATTATGGATAAATTACACCCAGACACAGAAAAAATGATCGTGCTCATCACACAAACATTTGTCCTGAGTGGGAATCCAATTCACGACCTCCGCAAAGCAGTCGGGGTCACTTACCACTAGACCAACAGGCCAGTCAAATATATCTATTGTTTTAGAATGGCTGGTCGTGGTCGCATTAATTGTTTGATGGGTCTTGTTTCCAAAGATATGGCAATGATGGATGAAGTAGATTGGATTGATGGCGAATCTATACCTGTGCTTATATCTTCCGAAACTATTCTCCAAAGGCTACACATTCTAGGGATCATTCTCCAAGATCAGGATGTTCAAACAGTTATTATCCAAGGCTTGAATGTTTAAAAAATAACTCACCAAAGCAGGGAAACTCTTAAATATTTTCTCCAATACCTGGAAGTTTCAAAAACCTTTTCGCAGAGCCTGATAATGATGTCGATACATTCACTGATTCTGATGAAACTTTTGTCTTATATCTTGATATTATTTCTATGTTCACTGATACGCTATCATAACCCAATTTGCATTATCCCACAGAAAGTAGTGACGATTTCATTCCAAATAATCTGACACAAGTAACTCAGATTGTTCACTTTTACAAAAACGTAAAAGGCGATGTCATTATTCCACAGTCAGATTTAGATACGAGCAATAATAAGTCATTTTGGGATATAAAAAGGTACTTAACAAGACCGGAAACGTAATCCTAGGAAAAGTAACAAGGAAAGAAGAGATACAGAAACTATAAAAAAGAAGAGAAATTTAAAGTTAAAAGACTAGGACCTTGTAGAATTATTTTAAATTATTACTGGAGCTTAGAAGTCTACGACAGACGAGTTAAAGACAAAAGAAATATAAAAAAGGAGAATTTCATTGTAAGTTGTGTGATGAGGAAGAATGGAACATTGTTAATTTGCAGAGGGAAAGAGGAAAATCACCACTCCCTCTGTTTGAAACGGTAATGTATTCCTAGGTCATACGATGGGCCTAGCTAATTCAAATGAGAAAAAGAGAGATTTGATTTCTCTTCTTCCGCTAATAAACCCCAGTGTTCGATCTTTTTATAACAACCTTTTCATTGACGATGATAATATAAAAGATCAACATCCTCTTCTAAACGACAGCAACGACGACATCGAATAAGGTTTTCTGGATCATTTTTAAGGTTTCTGTTAGACTTGATTTATTTGATTATTTTTTTATTTTTGAATTGTTTTCCTGATTAAAAAAACTGCGTCATAATACTTAATTAACTTCTTCAATACTTTTTTACTAACTGCATATTTATTTTAAAACTGGAGTTTATTATCGGTAGAAGTGAAATTAAAATAAGGTTTTCTGGATCACTTTCCCAGGTTTCAACTGCAGTTGATTTGTCCTGACTTATAAAAAAACTGTGCTATAGACATTTCTTGATATCGAACAAGATTTGAATCACTTTCAAGGTTCTGTGGGACTCGATTTGTACTTTTCATTTGTTTTTTAATTGTTTTTATGATTTAAAAATAACTGTCATAGGTACTTCTTAAAATACTTTTCTTCACTTTAATAAAAAAATAAACACCACAAAACTACATATTTTTTGGTTTTATTTTGGTTTAAAGATAGATATAACTTACACAAAAGGTTCACGTAAGTCAACATGCGCCTTATGTTACGTCTAATAACTATGTGAAAAAAGATACAAGTTATTTATTTTTGCTATTTTTCAAAATTTTATCATGTCGATAAAAAGTACACATTCAGTTCATTTATTTTGGCTATTCCAACACTAATTATCTGATTTAATTTCTTAGTTATCATACAAATAACTCCAAATGCGTATCCTTTTTCACTTTTGTGAATTAACTTTTTGTGTATGAGAAAAGGGATCTAACTTCTTTTATACCCTTGTGTAGTTCATTTTGTGTTAAGTATAAGTCGCTATTTTGAAAACTATTCAGTTTATGTAAAAAATAATACTAGAATAAGAAAGAACATACATTTTTTACCTATATAACATATCACATATATTTAATTTGACAGCTGTTTAAATGCCACACGTACTTAAACATGTAATTTGGTGCGCGCGGGGCGTTTTTTGCGTCTCCTGTAAAGTTGCATTTTTAGACTTAGACCCTTTTTCACTAGAGCCACAGATTTTTGGTCGTTAATAACTAAATAACCGTTTGAGATATGTTTATAATATTTGGAACACATATCTATCTCGCGAGTCTCAATATATGTGCCAAATTTGACATGTCTAGGTTAAATAGTTTTTGAGTTATGAGGGGCTGAAAAGTGCCTCCAAATGGTTTGTGTAATATTACACACTGTGAGCGCGCCTGTGCTTTGCTTTGGCTGGCCACGCTCAGTCGCGTGTCTAGATAATATTAATGTACAGGTGCAGTTTTTATTTAAAAATCAAAATGATGGCGTTAGTTTCGATTAAAGCCCTGCGCCAAATTGACCATGCAGTACTAAGGAATATGATAATTATACATAGATAAAAACGTTCAGAGCGCGCGTCTAGTCCCCGCCTGAGACGCGCGTTTCCATGGTCAAGTATTGTTGGACTGTATGCGCTGTGCGCTTTGTATAGTTTAATACAATGAGCCGATACAAAATAATGTCAAGCGTTGGAAGCATATACATCGCATTCGCGCCCTCGCGATGGTGACGTTTTGTGTAATTGTCTATCATGTTATAATGCCGCATATTATACTTTATAAAATAATATCCTGTAAAATCGTTAATTATAGGATCTTCATACTGAAAATGATGTTATTCTTCATTAAAAATCTAAAAGACAAGAATCCAATAAAATGTTTCTCATTTTGATCCTTCATGAGCAAATAAGGAAGAATATTGACCGTTATTGAGAGTATTCCGTGACTATTATAAATGCTATTAAATATTCAACACCAAACCTTCCTTCACTTTTAAAAGAGCTATTCGCAGTTCAGTATTTGATAGCCGTAATTATTTATGAAAAGCCATTAAAATAAAGCCATGAAAAAAAAAGAACTACTTACTAATTAAACGATGAAAGGTTCTTATTCTGTAACATCTTACGATTTGACAAAGGTCGAAATAATAAGTTTTTAATCATAAAAATAATAACATTTTCCCTCAACTTTTCTTTGTTCGTTATCCGCTTGTAACTCTAAGGGCTCATTCACACTGGGTCCGTCAACGACGATTCGTCAAAAAAGATGATACTTCATGACGAATGAACGTTCACATTGCATACGGAATCGAGTTTTTTCACGATTCATCAAAATATCCGAATAGATGCTTACACCGGTCGAAGTGTGTGGGTGCAGTGCAAGGCATAGTCATCCCATCCCAACCAATCCGTCATAGCGATTTGTGATTTAAAACTGAAGGTTTTTGAAAAAGAAAAAAAGAAAAACGTCCTTTAAGGCGTATCCATCATTTTTGACGATTCCGTAATAGTGTGAACACGGGCAATCAAAATCTATAGCGGCCCATTCAAATTAAATAACGATTCGTGGAAAAAGACGATTCGTCAAAAAACACGAATCGTCTTTGACGGATTAGTGTGAATGAGCACTTATATGTCTAAAAAATGAATACTGCCCGGGGCTCATAGTCAAAGCGGGCTTGTATGAGAAATAAAATATAAATTATTCAACAAAGGCAATGAGCCCACGTTTCATCTTTTCCATTAGGTATGTATAAATATTTGAGAGATACGTTCTTGTTTAACCTTATTTCGCAAATTAACAACGTGCCTAGATTACATGGCATGTTGGCAAATTAATATTTGTTAAATTAATTCAAGGAGGTTACTATGATTTATAATTCATGTAGGTACACGTTCAAATATTTAATTTTTATCTTGTTGAAGGTTGGCTTGACTCAACACTGTGTTAATATTAAATAATGTTTTTAATTATATCTTGTTTAATTTCGTGTCTGCAAGACACGAGCCACAAGTAGAAATCTTAATGGATTTTTTGTATAAATTCCTTCTTTTATTCTGTTTATTCGGCATTCTTCAAATACTTAGATACAGAATTGTATGTGATTTGCATGAAAATACGACTCTCGCTTTAATAAGGCAGGCTTTTAAAAGCTTAGCAACTAAAAGCACAAAGCTACAATCAACATTAAATTACGAGTTTTCTCAGAAAATCAGAAAGAAAATGTAAATACGATCAATAATTTGGTGACATTGTTTAACGGGTGATATCAGACATAAGACCTTCTTCCCTAACAAGAATACTACTTGCTCTGCATTCGCAAAACGGTACAAAACCCTGTAATAACTCTTCGGTTTACTCTCTGAAATTAAATGAGGCCTATTTATTTCAAAATACTGGGGTTACACGAGCTATATATATTTTATTAGGCACAAAGTTACAGTTTAAACTAGCCACAACTATTGGAGCCAACTTAAAGTATGTACCTACTAAATTAAACAGAGGGACCGTATCATGAATAATTGTAGAGCAACAAACATTGTTTAGTTTAATCAAAGAGCCAGCGATTGCCTTCAGTAACCTCATCTGTATAAACTTTAGAGTAAATTCAATTAATGCTGGGATCACAACAATAACAGTTTTCGGTAATTATGTTTGTATTCGAAGTGTGGCTTGCATGTAACCTAGCCTAATTTACCTATAATTATGTAATCCTCTGTTAATTAGTATTGTAATACACCGATAATATGATTAGATATTGCGGTGGACATGTTGACATTGTTGTGTGGCTTGTGATATGAAATTATGGTTTGCAAATTAATATCCGGCTTTGAAAGGTTTTATTTTTCAATCAATGACATGTTAATCAAATGACTGTTACAATACAATGGAAAAGCCATTAATTTATTTGATGATTTGGTTTAATGAATTTCAAAATATGTTTATTTTCATCTCATCTCAAAGGACACATCAATTTGACATCTAATTTTAAACGAAACAAAACAGTTTTCATTCAAAAAGTTGATTTATGAATGAACACAACTTCTAAAATTCAAAAGAACATCTACCTACTTATAAAAGTTTTTCCAAAGTAGATAAATTTGAGATATTCAAATCAACAAACATTTGAAAATATTTTATTAAATTCCCTTAAAAGTTATCAAGCAAATCATTCTAAAAGTGGTCTAGTACAAGTGAAGCACTACTCATCCCACAAGAGATTTTATAAGAATGAAAAGTATCAGAAGCGGAAGCCTACAGCATTTTATTTTGTTTTCTCACAAAAAGGAAGGCATCAGCTAGCTACAAAAGAGCTCTTACCTTCTACAATTAACAGCGAGTCGTTAATTAAGAGGAAGACATTTCTGCATTTTTCACGTAAAATATTTTTAATGGTTGCAAAAATTTCATTTTGTAGGTACTTATTTTACTGAGAAGGCAACTAGGCACATATAAATGAATTCTTTAGTGAAACTGCACAACTGCAATTAAAAAAACGGAATCTAACAGAATCATAATCGTTAAAGTTTTTACTGCTCGAATATAGTTCTTCTCCAAGGGACTAGGCCATAGTCCACCATGCTGACCCAGTGATGCCCTGGGATCTGGAGGCGACTGCCCTCCAGCGCGTCTATGAGTGGCGCGTGGAGGCGCAGCGCCGGGGCGTGACCCCGCTGCCTCGAGAAGTCGAGGCGCGGCGGGAAGAGCTCCGGCGCGATCTCAGGGCAGTATGGAAGGAACGACTGTCGCGACCGACGGCCGGGCACGCCGCAATTGCGGCGGTAAGACCCCTCTTTGAGGAGTGGCTGGAGAGAAGTCATGGCGTCCTTACCTTCCGCCTGACGCAGGTCCTCACCGGGCACGGGTGCTTCGGGAGGTACCTGTGTCTAATGCGGAAGGAGGAAACGTCTGGGTGTCACCACTGCGAAGATCGCCCGGAGGACACGGTGGAGCATACGGTGCAGGACTGCCCAGCTTGGGCAGTGCACCGACGTGTCCTCACGGCTGCGATAGGCGGAGACCTCTCGCGCCCGGCATTGGTTGCGGCCATGCTGCGGGGCGAGACGGAGTGGGAAGCGGTCGCCTCCTTCTGCGAAGCAGTAATGCTCGCGAAGGAGGAGGCACGCCGCGAGCGAGAGAGGACAGAGTCCTCCCTCCGCCCCAACCGCGGTGTTGGACGCCCACGGCGACGGACGTCGCGAGACGATCTCCGGCCACCGTAGGCGCGGGCATGCGGGCAGCGAGTAAAGGGCAACTCGCTGCCCGAACAAGGACCATGCCCGGGTCGACGGCGCGTTGTGTCCCACGCGCGCCTCAAAGAGCGTCAGCATAATGACGGGGCCCCCCCTCTCAGAGGGCCAAAGCCTGCCGGGGTCGCGGGATTATTTCCTTACCGTAACCCCGGAACATAACAGGCTATCGAAGGACACCGTGGATTTTAGTCAGTAGAAGTCTGACAGTCCCTCCCGCCCTGCCCGGGGTTGGAGGACTCATTTGATGATTTTACCACGTTAAAAAAAAAAAAAAAAAAAATGCTGACCCAGTGAGGGTTTTATAGATGTCGTATATTTTCTTTGTAAAAAAGCGAAACTATATATTATCCAACCAAATGTAATACTAATCCAATTATTTTCTCGCCTTGTATTACATGAAGAACAAACACTAATATAAAACTAAATGTCCTAAAACTAAAAAACTAAAACTAAATACCTTCACGTTAGGGAATCCAGCAATAGCGCTAACAGGAATGCTCGGCACAAAGTTTGATATGTTGCGACATAATTTTCTCAACAACAACTCATAACGTGGGTAATGAAAACGTTCTATCGCCCTTCAAGGCTTCTACAAATAGGTGTAGGGGTACTCAAGGGAAATCATAAACAAACACGCCATTGTAGCGAAGTGTGAGCTAAAGTTGCCAACATAAATAATTCTATATTTTATTTCATAAATAAGTACACTTCTAGTGCCTCCTTGAGGATTAAAGGATTAGATTGTATTTTTTCTTTTTTATTTCTTTGGCCTGTTTCGATATCCTTGAGTATGCTTGGGTGAATATTCATTTATAAATGTTTTATCAAGATCTACTTATACGAGTACCTGAACCTAGTCCTGTTTCTGGAAAAAAAACACTTTGCTACTTTAAACTAGTGACCGACCGAAATTTCGGTTTCGGTTTCGCCTTCGGCCGGTTTCGGCCAAAAAATCTAGTTTCGGCCTTAGTTTCGGTTTCGGCCAAAATGTAGCCGAAACTTTCGGCCCCGCCGAAAGTCAAGTGTTCGTTCATTTTCGTGCGTCGTTCGGTAAAATTCGCAGCTAACACATTGCTCTCCGGTGGGGCCCCGGCTCAGTTCGCCACTGTTCATTTAACCGTGAGTTGAGGTTATGTTCTTTTGAGTTTACTGCCAAGATTAAGTCTTGCATATTCATGTCATAATAAAATATATTTGTTACGTACGTTAATGATTAAAAATGTATCAATCGTCAAGGCAGTGACTGTATTCGAAACGTAATTAAGTTAACGGTTCCTTTGAAAGAATGTTTTTTTTTTCAACTCAGTAATTTTGTGTTACTGAATATAGTGCGATTATTGAGACTTCAAATCCAGCGAAACATTGAAAACACAGAATTTTTATAATTTCGAATAGATTATGGCTCAGAACAAGTTAAATAACATAGAAGAATAGCAATTTCTTAAAAATCGTCTATTTCAATAAGTTTGCCGTATTTCATTACTTCCCAGAATTTGATCCTTATTACTAACACTATCGAATGCTGTATAATACAGAGTGTGATTTTTGTCCAAAGCAGCAGTTTTGGTTTCTGGACAGGATTATGTATTGATTTTTCTAAAATCCAATGATGTAGCTTTAGTTTTCGTCAAAATTGGTCTCGAGACTCTATTCAACTTTTTTCGATATTCCTCATAGTTAAGGATATAGCCATCCACGCCCAGTTGAAAAATTCACTCTGTATTTAAACTTTTTAAAACGTAAAAAAAAAATGGAAAATTTTAAATGTTTTAAAAAGTTTCGGTTTCGGTTTCGGTTTCGGCCGAAACTGAGAGTAAAGCCGAAAGTTCGGTTTCGGTTTCGGTTTCGGCTGAAAAATCAGTTTCGGTCGGACACTACTTTAAACCTTTAAACTTAAAAACATGTAAACGTAAATAACATTTAAACAATAAATTATTAAAATTCTTTTTTTTTATCCTTCAACATTCACCACGGTAAGAACATGCAAACAACCTGTAAAATAATAGAATAAAACAGTTTGAAAACTTTCCTCATCCAAAATAACTCTAAAATCTAAACGTTCCAAAAGCGGTCAACCTCTTCCATTCAAGCCTTCACACCAACTAGACACACTGACCTGCCCTAAAAACTCAAACGTGCACAGAAATTAAATATTTTTTAAATTCTAACCATCCACTCATTAACTAGGTCTTAACTTAGTCATCGCAGCTCTGCTAATTACAGGAACATCTGTATCACACGCTTGTACATGATACGGGCATTAAGTACGCCCCATTGTCTCAAGGGCTGTCTCGTGCATCAAATGACTTGTTTTTTATCACTTATTCTTTTTGTCGTGTCTTCTTTACATAGGCAGTAATTTGCGCTGGGAACTCGAGTTTTGTTAGGTAAAGGATTTTGGCTTTTGTTGATATTGTCGTGTTTTATTTGTTTAATCGTATGTTTTATTACTTGGTCTGGTTTAGCTACAATATTTTGGTCATTGGTTCCATAGTGACTTTAGTGTCTTTAAATTTCTTGTTTCGTGTTTCTGTTGCTTTCTATATCACTGGCTGTATTCTTTGTTATTTTTTTAAAATACCTCTCTTCTGATAGCCTATCCTTTAGAACTCATATTTCAAATCAATCAGTCAAAGTTTTCCTAGTACCTACTGCTATAGGTCACGACTCCTGGTATTTCATCATCGATATCCAGTCTAATAGAACAGTCATTATTAATCTGCTACTATTTGTAAAAATAATCTTCTCTATCACTTTGTTAAGCTATTCAAGTCTTCATTTGATTGGCATCATCAACAAATTTTCAAGCATCATTTCCGTTGGTAACTACTCCAGGTTCTTTTAAGTTCTCGTCATAGTCTCAAGGGCTGTCTCCTGCTTCAATTGACTGGTTTTTTTTTGCTTGTTCTTTGTGTCTCGTCTACCATACATGGGCTGAGATTTGCAATGTCATAGAATGAGGATTAATTTTCGTTCTAACACGTTGTAATTTTTTAAAGATTTTGCGTTTTAATAACATTTTTGGATGGAGTAATATTCAGCAGTAATTACTCATATTAGAATTATAGACAATTATATATTTTAAGTGGTAAAAAATTATCATCTGCCCAATTTTTTCCGAACTTTGTTATAATAGACTTCCAGTCTAATCGAATACAGTTGAATATCAGTACTTTGAAGTGTTACTGACTTCCACAACCCAGATAGAGTAATGCGATACCCTGTGTTAAGACTACTTTTAAAACATCCAGATTTCTTACTATCTTCTAAATTTTGCATCAATGTGTCTCAAATGATCCCAACACATAAAATAGGATCAATATCAAAAAGTTTTTCCTTCATCTCGTTTGAAAAATCCTTGCGTCGCATTCTCCATCCGTATAGACAGTAATTTGCTCTTATTGTGAACGACGACATACATTTCCATGTGTTACATGGCGTTGTATTGCGAAAGAAAAAAGAAATTGTTTCTTGGAAATGAATAAGTTTTTTAAAGAGAATGTATTTATGTCAGATTTCAGAAGAAATAATTATCGTCATTCAGGAGGTTTCAGCAAAAATAATTAATTTATAATTCAACCATTTTTTCAATTATCTTTTATAATAGTAATTATAATACAGCACAAGTAGTTATTATAGTCTACTCAAAATTTAATCATTTTTTATCTATAGTTATATTATAACTACCGACTGTTTTCAGCCATTTAATAAGTTGATACACAATTTCGTATCGTTAGCCACTTTACCTGCTTCAACAAAGTGTTAACTATCTTCTATGTTGCTTCAAAGGGTTCTCACCAACTAGTAAACTTGTTCAAATCCCTTCTTAAGTGTATATAGGTATCACTGGAGTATATAAGCATATCAAGTCTTAACTTGTCCTTTATTAACGGACGGACAGCACAAGATAAAAAAGACAGAAGGTTGACTGTAGTTAAATCATACTTTTAAAATGTACTGAATTGGTCATCAGTGAACGGTTTCTGAATCACTTTTAATCGTCAAATACAAAAACAGATTTATTCTAATGACCACTATTCATAGATATAGTTCGTTTGGAGGAGAATGGCACAAAAATAATTTAGTACTCCAGTAGACGTAGTATATCTATAACATGGCATTCTTGGTTCATCTAAACGTGCTTATTCAAACGCAACTGCATCAAACAACCGAGGGACGACATAGGAATCAGCCGTAACTAGAGATGGGTTTATGAACATATTGGGCTCATTGAATAAATGCCAAATGAATGCCTTTTGCCTGAGCTTTTTGCCCAGCTAAGTTTCTGCTTAATTTTTAACTGAGTTAAACTTATATGCCATTTTGTTAGTAAATGTTTTTGCTCTCAACCCATCTCCAATCTTAACCTTCATTGCAATAGGGTCGCGATTGCTATTGCAGTTAGTGATTGCAGTCGCCTCTGGCTCATGATTTATCATGGTAAAGCTTTACTAGTGCGTGCATTTTCACTCGCTGTTTGTACTTGACCTTCTATAAATATCTGTTTAATGATTCCAGTTTGGAAATCATTACTTACACCGTAATTTCAAGTGGCGATGTTAGGTTATTTAGTGATATTGGAAACTTGGCAACATAAACGTTCTGTGAAACATTGCGGGTACTAAGTTCAAATTTACTTGTATGGGTACCTGAGCCTGAGTTCAAAGTGTTTGCTTAGGTTCTCAGTATTGGTCATAAAATTAAACTGGTATTAGTTCTTGACAAAGTAGAGGGTACTCGAACCCAAAGTTAAGTTTGACAAACCTTCATTTTGTTATATGTTTACTGAAAAGCGGCGATTGTTAAACAGAATTAAGCCTTTAGTCGCCGCTTGCGTCCCATTTAAAATTTTCATGCATCGAATATTTGTGTGAATTGTGATAAATTGACACACGTATTCAAAATACGGGGGTAGGTTGAAATTGTGGGTAAAGAGATTCTGTAAACGTTTTTCTTTTCGGTTGAAAAAAATGACAAGGTTTTGAGTGGTTTCGTGGCTTTTATGCACATTATGATTATGTATGACTGTTATGAAATCTTCTGACGAAACTAAATCTATTTAAATATTTCTGCACACATTTAATGCACATTTAATGTGTGCAATTGAAAAGTTCAACTGCCACTTCGAAGTACTAGGACTCATTTATAAAGGTTTCTGAAACAAATCACTACAATATACTATTTCGTTTCAAAAAAACATTCCACTTACACAATTCATTGCGGCCCAATTATTTCATAACAATATGTTCCCCGACAATATTAAACTCTACTTAATATGTGAAAGGAACAACCTTTTTCATGTTGCCAGAATACATACATAAAGACAACAATACGTATAATAATGTACCGGATTTATTATATAGGGTACTTCCAAACGATATTGCTTATATTAGATTTTTTAAGGCCCGCTTTTCTAGGCCAGTATTAGACAGTTACGTAAGACTCAATATGGTACAACCAAGCCACGAGTTTGCTTTGAATAAATAAGATCTTGCTATCTGTGTTCTGATTCTCTTGCGCTGTTTTTTAGGGACTGCTGTAATAATTGATGTTTCGGCAGATTGTTTTCTGTTGTATACATTGTTGATGTCTTGTAAAGATTATTTGATCAAGATTTTCAACATTTGAACAACGTTTTCGTGTACCTAATATTTTTTTTACTTATTATTAACTGTAATGCAATCAACCTATAAGAGACAATTACTACGTGGCAATTCCCGATGTCCCCTGGTGGACAGTGACACGAAAAACAAGAATTCTCGCTGTTCACAAGTGCAAGTGGGAGACATCTGGAATCATTGTTGCGAAGGCATTAACTAAGGCTGCAAACCGCGGCAGCAAAGCTTTTGTCTCTCTAGTAGATTCATGTTGCGTACGATTGGTCCCATAAAAAAATGAGAAAAAAAAGTGAGAAAATTTAGCGTAGTCTGCGTAGCTGACACAGTTTGATGTTACGCAACACAATATGTGTTGGGCCGTGCGACTGATGATGTACGCGACCGACATCAGCTTAATCAGTAGTTAAACCAACTATTTGTTTAATACTATCCGTATTAACACAGTTAAACATCTGTTGAACACTTTTCTATAATAACTGTCAACTGAAAACGGCATTTAACGTTAACATAAGGGTCGTTTTGCAGTTACACTTTTTGCAGACAAGTGTTCAACAGAATATGTTTAAATTTTTGTGGTACGACGGTATATAATCTAACACGGTTTGTTTAAAAAATGTACAGGATTTAAACAATAGTTAGTTTAACTGTTGATCAAACAACTGGACCTTAGTAAATATTTTTAAAAGAACTCCATATTGATTTCCGTTTTATTCCACCATCTAAAATGACTTTTTCCTCTCTATTCAACTCGCACTTGCCACGTTCTCTTTGAGATACAAATACTCCCAGACTTGATTACCGCTCATTTGTTATTAGGGATAAAATCAGTAGACGCTGTTTGATTCTTTTGTATTTTCTTGTTACTTATCCTCTCTTGTGTGGCACGTGACTGTGAGATTATCATTAGCGTTTGGTAGACAAAATCAATTGGTTTCCTAACATAAATGTATCTTTATGTATACCAGTTCATTTGGGTAATGAAATCATGTAATTTATTCTTTTTTCGTCCTAAATCAATAACAAAATCATGAAACGGGTGATTTTAGATTTGAACATTATTATCAAGCGTTGTTGCTGATCCCAAATTGTTGTAGTGTTAATACTACTCTCATAGTGACCAAATATCATATCAGAAAAGCCCCTTTGACGGGGCCCCCTTAGAGGGCCGAAGACTGCCGGGATCGCGGGACTGTCTCATCACGTATCTGTGACCCTGGAACATAAAGGACTATCGTAGGATCACCGTGGATTTTAGTCAGTACAAGTCTGACAGTCCCTCCCATCCCGCTGCTCTGGGTAGGAAGACTCATTCCACGATATAAAAGCCACTTAACGTCTATCATAGCGAGTTTCCGTCGCGCCTCGGAAAGCACGTAAAGACGTTGGTCCCGGCTGTCATTTGTAGATCTTCGACAGTCGTTACTGTTAGTCAGAAGCTCTAAAGTCTGATAACCAGTCTTACCATGGGGTATCGTATTACCCGGTTACTGGGTTGTGGAGGTCCGATAGGCAGTCGTTCCATGTAAAATACTGATATTAAGCTGGATCCGGTTTGAATGGAAGCCGACCCCAATGTATGTAGTTGGGAAAAGGCTAGGCAGATGATGATAATGATAATAAAAGCCACATAACATTTCGGAGATTTCAAAACGTTTTAAAGTATAAAGTTAATATTAGAATCATCAATTCCAGAAACTAATACCCCTTTAAACCATAAGTACTCAACGAACCAACATCAACTTTAATTCTAAAAATTCTAGCCTCATTTAAATCTACCCTAACTCCGAACAGCTCAAGGCATTAACAAGTCTTCTCACCACGTCACTAAGTACATACTCCTCTAACATATTCAAACGGTGCATATACAGACAAAGCACTGTACCGTCAGTGCACTAGCACTAACACTCGTATACTGTACTTGAACGAAGTGGAAGGGTGCGCGTTGGACCAATGACGTCACCTTCCACCCTTGCACCATGTTTTTACATACCCGTGCGATTCGCAAACATGGCAGAATGGTCGTGTATGGCAGTCGTGAGTGTGAATACGAATGGCCACTAAATGCCACTGTGTATTAATGACAAAGAAAATTCATTACATTTTATTGTGACCTTCCCCAGTTTTGTTTGCTTGTTCGTTATTAAAATTCTGCTGTATAACTTTTATGTTTAGCTGAGTCAGTATTTATACTGAGTTTACTACATGATTGTGGTTTAGCTTTTTAAATTGGGGGAAAATTTGCTTCATACGGTTTGTGTGCAGTACCTACTGAATTTTTTGGACTAAACAAATATGAATTAATTCGTTTATTATATTACATTAGCTGTAAGAGTAGTCTGTGCTATAAGTGTGAGTTGATATTCTTTTTTATACATATTTGTCCCACACTAGGAATTTCTCATGTGACCAGAACCCGGAACATTGTTTCTAGCAGGGATCAAACCCGCGACACGCTGCGCAGCAGTCGATCGCTCAACCTCTGCGCCAATCATGTTATCAAACGAAACTTAAGCAAAAATCATAACAACATTACGTATATTGTGATTTCATGAAGTAACCTATAATCTCCAAAGCAGATTTGGACTTTAATGGTAAGCGTCCACAGGTCCGCATCGCACGTATCGGACGTATCGTACTGTTATATTCATAACTTGTACGCGACTCGCGCAATTGCTGACAAAACATAATATTTTCTATTAATAAACCGTTTACGTCCATGCGGACAGCTCAGTAGCAAATTAGCAACCAATCCACATTCCCGCGTTTTAAATTCCGATACTCGTATAAAGAAAAGTGAGGTTCAAAACGTGACTGTAGTTTTTTCCAATAAACTTTGTGAAAAGAACTTGGTGCAGTTTTTCTAAAAGACAATCAGCGGCTGCCGCCTAACAGTACGTAACGGATTTTAGTTTGCGTTGTATTAAACTCATACAACTGCGTCCACTGATCCGCATCGTACGGACGGCTCATCGGCAATGCCTACATGCGATGCGTACCGATGACGTCATACGGAATGCCGATCAGTGGACGCGATGAAGGTGGCATCGGCAATCCGATTGCTGATACTCGCGTCGGCAATCCGATCGCTGCCGATACAGAAATCCGTTTGATGCGATGCGTCCGATACGTACGATCTGTGGACGCTTACCTTAAATTAAAGTCCAATGTAATCATGGCAGGGGCAAGTATATTCTTGTCACTCAAACACAATCCAGGCTACTACTTAGTTGGGTGCCACCACTGCGAAGATCGCCCGGAGGACACAGTAGAGCATACGGTGCAAGACTGCCCCGCTTGGGCAGTGCACCGACGTGTCCTCACGGCGGCGATAGGCGGAGACCTCTCGCGCCCGCCATTGGTTGCGGTCATGCTGCGGGGCGAGACGGAGTGGGAAGCGGTCGCCTCCTTCTGCGAAGCAGTAATGCTCGTGAAGGAGGAGGCGGGCCGCGAGAGAGAGAGGACAGCGTCCTCTCTCCGCCCCAACTGCAGTGGTAGGCGCCCGCGGCGTCGGACGTCAGCAGACGATCTCCGGCCACCGTAGGCGCGGGCAGCGAGTAAAGGGCAACTCGCTGCCCGACCATGGACCATGCCCGGGTCGACGGCGCGTTGTGTCCCACGCGCGCCTCAAAGAGCGTCAGCATTATGACGGGGCCCCCTCTCAGAGGGCCAAAGCCTGCCGGGGTCGCGGGATTATTTCCTTACCGTGACCCCGGAACATAACAGGCTATTGAAGGACACCGTGGATTTTAGTCAGTAGAAGTCTGACAGTCCCTCCTGCCCTGCCCGGGGTGGGAGGACTCATTTGATGATTTTACCACTCTAAAAAAAGACGTGTGGCACTCGGGGACTGCCGCGGTAAAGCTATTGCATAGCATTTTGTATCAACTTATGCAATTATAATTTTATTTTATTCATGCAGTATTGCTTTTTCTTTGATATTAATTCAAGTTACATTTTTAAATATTTCTTTAAAAAAATAAATTAAAAAAAAAACAAAAAAAAAACAAAAAAAAAAACAAATAATTATTATTATGGTTTTATTATTTTATTATTATGACGTTCATTTATTTGCTATACATATTTATACATTTTTAAATATTTTAAAAAACAAACGTATAAAAAAACATTTAAAAATATAAAAAAATAGTAGTCCGCCGGTGTGGGAGCAGGGTCCAAGCTACCGGTGGTTAGGGTTCCAGAGACAGGAACCTCCTCACAATACGAGCCGTATCAAGAAGTACTGCCTTCTGAATCTGGCCCTTGATCCAACCCCCTAAGGAGAGCCTCGAAAGGTGTTCGTCGAGGCTCTTTGCCATCAGGCCATTGGCAGTCACGACGATCGGCACAATGATAGCCGAGCTCACATTCCACATGTCGACAACCTCGCGTGCCAGATCGAGATATTTGATTTGTTTATCTTTCTCTGCCTTCACGAGGTTCTCGTCATGCGGGATGGTAACATCGATTATCATTGCGCGGCGCACTGATCTGTCCATCACTACTATGTCAGGCTTATTGGCGACAATAGTCCTGTCAGTAATGATAGGCAGATCCCAGTACAACGTGACATGGTCTTTCTCGAGAACTGGGTCGGGCACATACCTGTAATACGGTACCTCAGATTCCACAAGTTTGTATTTCAACGCAAGTTGCTGGTGGATGATTCTGGCTACTAGGTTGTGCCTGTGCAAGTACTCGCCGTTAGCAAGACGAGAACAACCGGAGATAATATGTCGGATGGATTCACCTGGACGATGGCATGCCCGACACACGTCAATCGTCCCATCCTTTATAATATGTCTCCGGTAGTTGTTCGTCAAGATAACTTCGTCCATAATCGCACAGACAAAACCTTCAGTTTCCCCGAAGAGGTCACCGAAACGTAGCCAGGACACAGACGCTAGAAAATCTACATCGGGCCCATGAAGGGCCCGGTAGAAGCGTCCGTGTAGCTCCTTGCCTTGCCATACCTCCTTGCGGTCTTCGGTACTGAGTACTACAGGTTTGTGCCAGTTCTCTTTAGCCATGGACAGCGGGGTGAGTCCCTTGTCTACTGTGACCACATCTCGGTGCATACCCACTTCCATTTTCAAAAAATATTCTCTGAGGCTGCATACCTCGCGGTTGTGGAGGGTCTTAGCATTTAAGAAGCCTCGACCCCCGCACATCCGCGGGATGTACAGCCTCATTACCGATGAACGTGGGTGATGCATCCGGTTTGCGGTCAACAGAGTACGGACCCGCCTATCCAAGGCGTCGAGTTCAGTTTGAGTCCATTTGAGTATGCCGAAAGAGTACATTAGCACCGGCATGACCCAACCGTTGAAGGCGCGCACCTTGTTTCCGCCCGAAAGAAGGCTATTTAAAACCCTTTTCAGGCGTCCAAAGAAGCGCTCCCTCAACGATTGTTTCACGTCCGGTACAGCAATGCCTAACGCTTCCGACATACCCAAATACTTGTAGGTCTCGGATGAAGAGAGTGATCTAAGGTGTATGGAATCTGAAAGCTGAATCCCTTCAGATTCCATAATCTCCCCTCGCTTTACATGCATGACTGCACATTTGTCCACACCAAATTCCATCCTGATGGCACTACTAAACGTTTCAGTTACCTTTAGTAGCTTCATCAGTTGCAATTTGCTGGGGGCAAAGAGTTTCAGATCATCCATGTATAGAAGGTGAGATATGACCTGACCGCCTCTCCTCAACCGATAGCCTAGACCTGAGTCCTCCAGCAGAGTGCTTAGAGGATTCAGGGCTAAGCAGAACCAAAGCGGACTCAAACTGTCGCCCTGGAATATTCCCCGCTTGATCCATACAGGTTCATCGTTCGCCTGGATCTGTCGACACCCGGGATAGCAAAGGACCGTTCTCCATTGGCCCATACATGACTCAAGGAAGGCGCGTAGAGTTGCATCTATCTTGTACAACTCCAGCACCCTCATGAGCCATGTATGTGGCACCGAGTCGTAAGCCTTCTTGTAATCTATCCAGCATGTGGACAGATCCCTGCGAGATCGACGAACCTGTTGGCTAATAGCCATGTCAATGAGGAGCAGCTCCTTAGTACCACGGGACCCATTCCTACATCCATTTTGAGAGGCAGACATAATGGAGTTACTTTCAATATGTGTGTTAATTTTCACTCTCAAAATGGATGTAAGAAGTTTATAGATCGTCGACAAACAAGTGATCGGTCTATAGTTCTTGGGTTCCGTGGTACTACCTGATTTGTGGAGCAGGTGGGTAATACCAGTTGTTAGAAACTGGGGTAGCGACCCAGACTCTAAGGATGACTGGAATTGAGATGCCAGGCAAATATGTGAACTAGTTAGCCACTTAAGCCAAAAATTATGCAGTCCGTCCGGTCCCGGAGATTTCCAATTCGGTAACGGACGGACTGCTTTGGCTACATCCAGTGGCGTTATTATAACTTTTTCCATTTCTGGAATCGTTTCACATTATTATTATTATTATTATATTAATAAATCAATAAATAATTAATTTTAATAATTAATTTAATAAATTAATAATTTAATAATTTACTTAAATTAAATGAGCGTGAGGTTTTTTCGTTACGGAATTTTTGGATTCGGTCCCCGCGCTCAAGGCCCGCGATAGAAGCTATGCAATAGCTTAAAAAAAAAAAAGGCTACTACTTAGTTAGAAATTTTGGGCAGAATACCTCAATGTGACTGCTAATATTGTGGCACTAGTAGTAAAGACTCATGTATTACGAATAGTTCCCAGAGACAAGTGTAATCTAAGTTGTAAGCCAATTGTTTTTCCAGGAATATTCTCACAGTAGTAGATTAATAGGGTAGAATTTCTCACAACCACTTAATCATTCGATACCGAGAATTGAGTAAGAGGACTTCGCTTAATCGATCGTGTCGGATTCGAACGTCCATCTTAATTATCGTATGTGGGATGGTATGACCAAACTGTCCCATGCTTGGCTAATAATAGTTTTTCTCTGTGATCCTTGTGTTATGAGACAAAAAGATGGTAAACTGAATCTCTCAGCACGCTTAGCAAAGCCAATTTCATTTCTTTTAAGTTGTTCTTATACAAATAGATTTGGTCGCGGGACATATCTGGTCGCGGGACATATCTCTTATATATTATGCCATGACCCTGGAACGTAAAGGGATATTGAAGGACACCGTGGATTTTAGTCAGTACGAGTCTTACAGTCCCTCCCGCCCTGCCCTGGGCGGGAGCCACGATAAAAAAATAAAAGAAATACAAATAGATTTGAATAGTAATTACATTCCCGATTGATCAACTTTGTCAACATATTGATAGGTGCTCAATCAGCGGGAATACCTCAAATAGACATTTAATCCGCGTTAATACGCATCAGTCGCGCATGACAAAGATTTTCTATGGAAAAAAAATTCCAACCGCGATCAGGATAAATAATCTATACTCTTGTAAACTAAACGATTTATTATTTTTAAAGAACAAAAACTTTACAGCTACAATAGGAATTTAATTAAACAAAACAAATGTACACTTCCACGCAATATTAAAATTTAAAAAGTAAAAATGTCAGTCGCAAAGACGTGTTGCTTGGCCGATGGTTCTCGAACGAAAGGGGTGCGCTGCAGTCGGCACTCCCTTATATACCAACTGATGTCTTCTATTTCTCCGACTCACAACACGGCCTCTCCTGACAGGAGGCCGTCCCGGGCTCCTTAATGATGTCTTAAGCTCTTGTAGTCAGTCTCCAGCCCAGGCATCGATGGTCCTTCGTTCGCTGGAGGTTCCTCAGGCTCGACGTGAAGCTGCTGTGGCTCAGGCTGGACCTGATGTTGCAGTGGCTCAGGCTCGGTGGAGCAATGCAGCGTCTCAGCCTGGATCCCAGAGGTACCAGGTTGTGGATGGGGAACAGCCTGATCAGCTGACGAACTCAGCTCAGCACTAGCCAACGTAGACTCCTCTTCATGGTCTGCATCTGCACAGAACATTAAAAGCGTATGCCTAACACACGACAATACACAGACAAGCGTAACACACGCTTGTTTTTAGATACACGGTAAGCCATCGAGATAGAGGCACTACGTGAAGCTTGTCTCGATGCAAACACACAAACAGTCAGAGAAAGAGGCACTACGTGAAGCTTATCCCAGTAAAAACACATGTGGGAAAGAGGCACTGCGTGAAGCTTATCCCAGCAAAACACATCAGGGAAAGAGGCACTGCGTGAAGCGTATCCCAGCAAAAACACATCAGGGAAAGAGGCACTGCGTGAAGCGTATCCCAGCAAAAACACATCAGGGAAAGAGGCACTGCGTGAAGCTTATCCCAGCAAAAACATATCAGGGAAAGAGGCACTACGTGAAGCTTATCCCAGCAAAAACACATCAGGGAAAGAGGCACTGCGTGAAGCGTATCCCAGCAAAAACACATCAGGGAAAGAGGCACTGCGTGAAGCTTATCCCAGCAAAAACACATCAGGGAAAGAGGCACTACGTGAAGCTTATCCCAGCAAAAACACATCAGGGAAAGAGGCACTGCGTGAAGCTTTTCCCTGTAAAACACATATGAAGCTTCATACTTAGAAGAGGCTTTAAAGCACTCACCATCAAAATAAGCAGCACATACTTCAGGAGTCCACTCTCCACGCCAAGGAATCATGTATTCCGCGGCCGCCTGTGTATACTTTCCATACAAGCCGGTCAAAAGTTAGAGCTCATAGCGACCTTGTGGCAGCATTTTCACGATGCGGTAGGGTCCACGCATACAGGAGTCCAACTTGCCAGTTGATTGAGCCTTTAGTTCACGCTGTATGTCTCGTTCCGGGGTCTGCGTATAATCCCGTCGTCTGCTGTGTCGCCGATCACGGCTGTGGCGACGACTTCGAGAGCGATCCGACATTTTTACCACACAAAACTAATTTAAATATCAGGAACAGAATTTGGATTGAATCCCACTTCTGATCTTGTAAACTAAACGATTTATTATTTTTAAAGAACAAAAACTTTACAGCTACAATAGGAATTTAATTAAACAAAACAAATGTACACTTCCACGCAATATTAAAATTTAAAAAGTAAAAATGTCAGTCGCAAAGACGTGTTGCTTGGCCGATGGTTCTCGAACGAAAGGGGTGCGCTGCAGTCGGCACTCCCTTATATACCAACTGATGTCTTCTATTTCTCCGACTCACAACAATACATATAATAAAATAGTAGGAAAATCAAAACTGTACATTGAATATTTTTTGAAAAGAATACTTGGGGTGTGATCTACAATCGATACCGAAGCCAAAAATATAGTTTTTAGAATTTTTGTCTGTTTATCTGTTTGTCTGTATGTATGTCCGGGATAAACTCAAAAAGTACTGGACGGATTTGAATGATTTTTTTTTGTTGTATAGGTATTAAGTCTGGCCAACACATAGGCTATAATTTATCTTGGAAACTTGAACACCTGGTGCAGAACCGCAACGGACCAGCTAAACTATAAGAGATACAAAAATGGTGCGATAGCAAAAATTGTTCCACCTGATGAGCACTCTCTGTTGACGTATAAAAATTAAAGATCTGGAACACCTGTTGTGGAACTCCAAGAGCCCAGCTACACTATAACATGTAAAGGAATGACGTCTTAGCAAAGTTGTTCAGCCTGATGAGCAGTCTCTGTTGACGTATAAAAATTGAAGATCTGGAACACCTGATGTGGAACACCAAAAGCCCAGCTACACTATAACATATAAAGGAATGACGTCCTAGCAAAGTTGTTCAGCCTGATGAGCACTCTCTGTTGACGTATAAAAATTGAAGATCTGGAACACCTGTTGTGGAACACCAAGAGCCCAGCTACACTATAACAAATACAGAAATGACGTCTTTGCAAAGTTGTTCAGCCTGACGAGCACTCTCTGTTGACATACAAAAATTGAAGATCTCTGGAACACCTGATGTGGAACACCAAAAGCCCATCTAAACTATAGATGTATAGGAATGAAGTCTTAGCAAGAGTTGCTCAGCCTGATGAGCACTCTCTGATGACGTATAAAAATTGAAGAACTGGAACACCTGATGTGGAATACCAAGAGCCCAGCTACACAATAATATATACAGGAATGACGTCTTTGCAAAGTTGTTCAGCCTGATGAGCAGTCTCTGTTGACGTATAAAAATTGAAGATCTGGAACACCTGATGTGGAACACCAAAAGCCCAGCTACACTATAACATGTAAAGGAATGACGTCCTAGCAAAGTTGTTCAGCCTGATGAGCACTCTCTGTTGACGTATAAAAATTGAAGATCTGGAACACCTGTTGTGGAACACCAAGAGCCCAGCTACACTATAACAAATACAGAAATGACGTCTTTGCAAAGTTGTTCAGCCTGACGAGCACTCTCTGTTGACATACAAAAATTGAAGATCTCTGGAACACCTGATGTGGAACACCAAAAGCCCATCTAAACTATAGATGTATAGGAATGAAGTCTTAGCAAGAGTTGCTCAGCCTGATGAGCACTCTCTGATGACGTATAAAAATTGAAGATCTGGAACACCTGATGTGAAACGCCAAGAGCCCAGCTACACTATAACATGTAAAGGAATGACGTCTTAGCAAAGTTGTTCAGCCTGATGAGCAGTCTCTGTTGACGTATAAAAATTGAAGAACTGGAACACCTGATGTGGAACACCAAATGCCCAGCTACACTATAACATATAAAGGAATGACGTTTTAGCAAAGTTGTTCAGCCTGATCAGCCTTCTCTGTTGCCATATAAAAATTTAAGATCTGGAACACCTAATGTGGAACACCAAAAGCCCAGCTAAACTATAACATATATAGGAATGACGTCTTAGCAAGAGTTGCTCAGCCTGATGAGCACTCTCTGTTGACGTATAAAAATTGAAGATCTGGAACACCTATTGTGGAGCTCCAAGAGCCCAGCTACACAATAACATATAAAGGAATGACGTTTTAGCAAAGTTGTTCAGCCTGAACGGCAGTCTCTGTTCAGGGTTGGAAAAAAAACAGTTTTTTTTTAATTATATAAAACAAACAGTTCAAAATGTTTTAAACAAGTGTTTTTTTTGTTTTTTTTAGTTTAGGGCATTATTTCAAATTAATTCGACTATGTTTCTTTTCTAGGCTAGATCTTTATAAACTCGCCCTAATAAATTAAATATTTACAAAAAAACGATCAATTATAGATAACATCACATTTATTTGTATGTTGCGTAATCAAACGCTTCACATTCACCCGGTAGGTACTAGGTATGTTCTAATGTAGATTTTATATTGGGCGACACGTAGGGACTTTCCTAGCGGGACAGGCGGCGCGCCTCCAATTCGTTCGTAGAATAGTTCATTGTTCATAAGGTATATCCCCGCGCCGCGGTGCGGGGCTTTACCTTATGAACAATGGACTGAGAAACACCGATCTACTTATATGTCTAAAAAATAGGGGAATCACCAAATTTCTTTCGACAGCCGACATTAGGGATCGAAGTTTACGTTTTTTATTTATGACTAGCTGACCCGTGCCCACTTCGTTGGGCAGTATTTCGGCTAATTTGTATGATATCTTTATAATTTATAGCCTATAGCACTCACGGATAATGTAGCTTTCTACCAGTGAAACAATTTTTAAAATCGGTTCATTACTTCCGGAGATTACCCCCTACATACAAACTTACAAACATACAAACTTACAAACAAATGTTACCTCTTTATAATATTAGTATAGACTTATGTTGTTTATTAATTAAAATTGTTACAATTTTAATTGTTTTGAAATTATTATGATAATGTTTCAATAATAGGTGCTATCTCGTCCCATACAAATCCTGGTACTTAGATATTTGTTTGATTGAATGAAATACCTACTTATCATAAAAATAATGTTGGCGCCATGTTTGAGTTTATATGTTTGTAAACGCACCCACGACACAGTAGAAATTCCTAGTGTGGGGCAACGTTTTATAAAAAAAAAATGATTAAGTCAATTCCAATGCCATTGAAAGTTCAAAAATATAACAGCAATAGAGACTCGATTGTTTTTATGTTGAACTATTCAGACTCAAATACTTATTATTTTATTTTCATTTTATATTCAGTTATTGCGACATGAAAAGTAGTTTTAAAACATGTTTTTTTTCGTACTGTTTTAAACAATGTTTTAAACTTGTTTTAATCTTTGTTTTTAAACATGTAATAAAAAACACTGTTTAATTTCAAACTGTTTTAAACACTGTTTTAAACATGTGTTTTAAAACAACTTGTTTTAATCATGCCAACCCTGGTTGTACGTCACTAACAAAGTAAGATGCGTATTTTTTTGTTTTTTGTTGTTTAAAGTCCCATTTGACTAAGACAACACTGCAACACTCAACGTGTTCGTAGTCATGAAACTGTTACAAAGCAAACGTGTTTCAGGATTATAATGTAGTCGTCTTCCCCTGGAGGCGACGGCCCTCCATCGCGTCTGTCGAGGCGCATCGCCAGGAGAATGATCATCTCATCCGCACGCAAAATACGCGCATATGACGTGGAGTTGCGGATACCAGCCCGCTATACAATACAATCGCCAGGATGAATTCCCGGAAAGAGCTCCGGCGTGATCACAGGGCAATATTGAGAGAGCGTCTGTCGCAACCGAGTTCCGGGCACGCCCCAACCGCGGCGGTAAGACCCCTCTTTAAGGAGTAGCTGGATAGGCGTCACGGCGTCCCGCCTGACCTACCACATGACGTAGGTCCTCACCGGACACGAAAGTTTCGGGAGGTAGCTGTGTCTGATAGGGAAAGAAGAATCGCCTGGGTGTCACCTGCGTGGATCGCCTGAAAGACACGGTGGAGCATACGGTGCAGGACTACCCGCTTGGGCAGAGCACCGCCGTGTCGTGCACGTTGCGTTCCACGAGATGTATTAACACGCTAAAAAAATGTAATCGTCTGAATGTATCATGTCGAACAAAAAAGCCGTCGAGGCCGTGGACAGAACACTTTGAGACATTCGCCATGATGATAGACCCATGGACAATATCACGGTAGGTACTGTTCTCTGTAAAATTCCGGCAGACACTGCCCGTTGTAAGAAGAATTGATAAGTTACGTATTCGGAGTCCCGTCAAGTATAACACTTCAGGAAAACTCTTGGCTATGTGATCGTGCGATACTAAAAAAATGACCGAACCGCTGCAATAAATGAAAACATATTAGCCGAAATTGTTGGGAATGATGTGGTTTACACATCATACAATAACGTCGTCAATTAGGGTGATGCCAGCAACTATCCACTCGAGAATTTAAACTCATCAACTGCCTGTGGTCCTCGAGCTCATAAAATAACCTTAAAGTAATAATAATGCTTCTAAGAAATCTAACTCCACCAAAATTGTGCAATGGAACGCGACTAATAGTTACTGCATTACAGTGCGTACAGACTATATAACATAACATGTTATATAACATCGTTACCTATATAACATTTTTCATGGTAACATTCTACATAGAGTTGTAGTGTTTTATAACACATGTTATATAACATGTTACATGGTCTGTACGCACCTTTACAAATAAATTTAAGCGAAGCTGAAATTCTCACCGGATGTGGCTCAGGGGAAACTGCATTGATACCGTGAATACCACTCATCTCCAACAATTTCCCTTTCCAGTTCAAACTCACACAATTCTCGGTAGCCGCTTACTTTGCGATGACCATAAATAAGTCCCAAAGATAGACCCTGAAGGAAGCTGATGTCGACCTAAGGTCCAACTGTTTTTCCCACGGCCAACTATATAACACATGCTCGCCTTTCAGTAATGCTGACCACCTTTTTATTTCAGCACCAGAGGGAAAAACTACCAATGTCGTATATAAAGTGTTGTGTCTGGAAGTTTTCATTTCATTTGCTTTAAAGTTTGTTATAGATTCTATAACAAACTTTAAAGAGGGACATCAGGTACCCTCACTTTCTCAACAAATTAAAAAGAGAATATTAGTTTAGGTGCCTTAAAACCAAATACAATGCGGACGAAGTCGCGGGCAACAGCTAGTAATAAGAATATTCCACAACTATCACACAACGCCATCTAGTCCCAAGCTAAGCAGAGCTTGTGTTATGGTTACTAGACAACTGATAAACATACTTATATATTTTTAAATACATAAACATTACAGATAAATTACACCCAATTTGTCCTAAGTGGGAATCGAACCCACGACCTCCGGCATAGCAGTCAGGGTCGCTAACCACTAGACCAACAGGCCTGTCATTTTTGGAGGATTTGAACTTGTGACCTCCGGATTCATTACATTCGACAATCGTACCAACCAAGCCACCGAGGTACCACCTACAAGAGTCGAATTCCTCAAACTCATCTGTTGCAGAGTGTTCAAATCCTGCCTGTTCAACAGTTCAGTACTGACAAAATGTATTTAGTTCTTCGTGATATTGACACGTAAATACGCCTTTTTTCTTACCCCCGAAGTGATTTATTCCAATCGTCTATTTATTACAACCGAATACACAAAGTAAACGACAATATATCTAGCTTATATAGATACAAGTTATCCAATTTAGTAGTTCCCTGAAAATGTACCTATGATCAAACAAACATAAGTATATTATATTTATGAAAACGAATAGTACTTTAATAACCCCTGTAAATGTTTCTAATAGAAAAAATATAATATTCATTATTACCTATCAACTTTCGCTCAAAGTACTATTTCCCTATAATTTCAATATTTACCAATATACTATTAAAAACAAATAAATATTACTTAGTTCGTAAGTAATATTTATTTGTTTTCTTTCTTTTTCGTGAGGATATGGCCATCCCTCTAGCGGCAGAATTAACTAAGGGTGCTCCCACATGTATCGACGCAGAATCGGCTTTTTCCGTCGCCCTTTCTCTTTCTGTCGCTTAGAACTGCCATTTGCTAGACCGAGACAGAAAGCATAATGCGATAGCACGCGGGGGAATCCTCGAGGCGGCCGCGTGCTATCGCATTGTCTCGGTCTAGCAAATGGCAGTTCTAAGCGACAGAAAGAGAAAGGGCGACGGAAAAAGCCGATTCCGCGTCGATAGATGTGGGAGCACCCTAAGCCACCTTTGGGAGCCCCACAGGCCTCTGTCATGACTTTGGACTTAAATATTTGTTGACATTAGTTTAATTTTACTTAGGTAATAAATAGTTGACAAAAAAGCGGATAGCTTTTTTAAGAAAACGCATAACACCAGAAAAACATGATATATTATCAAAAATGTTGGAAATAAATATTTTGAAACTAAAAGCAAACCTCCATATCAGTTTATCTCTTTGGGCAAATCAGGACAAATAGCCAACGGGTAAGTATCTTATGGTGTTCGTATGAAATGACGGTAATACATCACTGTTAAGTGCGTCCCTACAAACCATGGGCCTTTAAGGCACCTTAGGAGTCTCCAATTACCATTGTAAGGGACAAGAATAATGTTACTTAGAGGTAACATGGACGGATCCTTTTTGTTGTTTTGAGAAACGTCTAGGTTTTATTGACTATTTATACAAATTGTAGGAGCCTAGCAAGAACAAGTGAAGTAAACTTATAGTATGTCGTTTACTTCACTGTCATACAGACAGTCGATAGTTTTTTTTTTTTTTTTTTTTTTTTTTTTTTTTTTTTTTTTTTATTGTAAAGCTCTTTTTGTACATACTAGGTATGTATTTAATCACAGTCAGAAGTTCGAAAGTCTGACAGTCATGCCAAAGGGTACCGTATTGCAGTGGTAGACGCCCACGGCGACGGTTGATGACGGTCTCCGGCCACAGTAATAATAATAATAATAATAAGCCCGCAGGGCAGCTTGTGGCGAGCTGTTGGGCAGTTGCGACCCCACGGACCTGATCTCCCGGGAGATATCTTGTTCCTCATCTCTGGCTTGCCTTTATTGGCCGGTCAGAGTGAACGCTGACGAGAAACAGACCTCCCACCTCTTTCTTGCCTTAATCGGCTGGCTAGAGTGGAGATTCGCAAGAGCAAACGTGCTCGGAGGAAGGAAGTATTTCAGTAAGTGTTTGTAGGGATCGACCATACTTCCGGGTTCCTGGTCGATTCTGAGAACCGTGGAATACCTCTCCACTCCTCAAGCACCTCAGGATATGTTACTCCCTTGTCGCTACGTCACCTAGTGCTAGCGATATGTTTGGGGGTCCATTTGTTGAGTGTGCAAGTCACCCCCTGCCAACGCATCTATGTATATAAAACATTGATTAGGCAGGGGCCATAGTTTTTCCATAGATATTAAATAACCAGTCCACCAAACCCACCAAACGCCATAACCCTGTCTTTTGTTTCCATATTCCACAATAGTCCAACTCCAGCCGGGGGTTGTCCTTGGGTATACTGGAATAGTGCATACAGGGATAACCGCCGGTTGGAGCCCCATTTCATTTAAAAATGCGTAATGGGCCTCTGCAAGATGGCTTCGGCTCCTGGCACGCCCTTCAAAAGTCCGGGATCCCATGATCCCGTGATGTTTAAAAACGTATAAAAATAATAATAATAATAATAATTTTCATTTATTTTCTCCCACAAGATACATACACTCATTAACATTTACAATACTTTTAATATATGGAAGGGAGACAGGAGCCCAAACTAAGTAAAAAACACTTGTGATATGGGTCTCCTGGCCTCCTTAACCCGGACAGTTATACGTGCATGAGCTAAATGAGTGGTTTGTTGCTGAGGAAGTGAGAATGTGCATGCATATCATGAAGTTAATCATGCATGTGTATAGGTTTGTGTGTGAGTGTGTTTATGAGTGTTGAGTGGGTGTGTTTATGAGTGTTTGTGTGTGTGTGTTTATAAGTGTTTGTGTGTGTGTGTGTTTATGAGTGTTTTGTGCGTGTATATGTGTGCGCTCACGCTTGTGTATGTGCTAGATGTTACGGTGTTTACAGAGGAGTTTCTCTGTCTCCTCGTACTTAAGTGTCAGAAGCCATTGGATGACCTTTTTCTTGCAATCTTGTTTTGAATTAGCGTAAACCGAAAGTTTTTTATTAATAAGGTTATAAAGATGCGGACCCTGGGAAAAGAAAAATTTGTCGCTAAAAGCTGTTCTGGCTGGTTCTGTAGGGCAAATTTGAAAGTTACGACGCCGAGCCAATGTTGGGTTATTTGGGTTGTATTTTAAAAGCCTATGTTGTCTTATTACGACAGCAAGAATGTAAAGTTGCCTAACCGTTAGTACCTCAGCTAGTTGATATAGTTCCGACGTAGGAAATAGTCTTGGTTTAAATAGACTCACCTTGAGTATTAATCTTTGAGCTCTTTCTAATTCTATAAGGCAGCTCTTAGCTGCTCCGCCCCAAGAAGAAATGCAGTACGCAAGGACAGATTGACAGAGGGCCAAATAGACCATTTTCATGACTTTGGAGTCTGCCACATGTCTGAGCTGCTTAAAAATATATGTCAATTTACGAACTCTCAGAGCCACATTGCTTATGTGTTCAGAAAAACTCAAATTTTGATCAATGGTTACCCCCAAATATTTCGCAGATTGGACTTTCTGAATGTTTGGACAGCTACATTTTGAGCTGAGAGATAAGTTACAAGAATGTGCTATGATTTGGTGTTGTGAAGAAACGGATTTTCGTAAGGAGAAAGTTATATAATTAGTTTTAGTTGAATTTAATGTAAGTGAGTTGTTAGATAGCCAATGACATACTTTATTGAGGCCTTTTTGAGCATATTCAAATACTTTTGTCCAAGACTCTCCAAAAAAGGTGAGAGTTGTGTCGGCGGAGGCATACGAAATTATTTTACAATTGGTTAGCTCGAGTTTACACAGTTCGTTGATGTAGCATAAAAAGAGGGTAGGGCCTAATATACTGCCTTGGGGCACTCCGAAATCAACAGGGCATTCTGCGCTCAGCATGTCGCCCAACCTGACACGCTGCGTACGACCTGACAAGTAACTTTTAAATAGCAAAAGTTGCTTGTCCCTGATACCGAGGCCTTCAAGCTTCACCAGAAGTTTGGGGAGAGAGACCGTGTCAAAGGCCTTAGCAAGATCTAAAAATATAGTAAGGCATTTGTTTTTGTCGTCAAGCTTTCTCGTGACAAAATCGGTAAATGTGTGTACAGCATCATCGGTTGATCTACCCTGTCTAAAGCCGTATTGTGCATCAGAAAGTAAATTTTTAGATTCTAAAAAATTAACGAGCCTCTTGTTTATAATCGTCTCTAATACTTTTGATAGTGAGGGCAGTAAAGATATCGGACGATAATTATTGACACAGTCTCTCTCGCCACTCTTATGAATGGGTACCACAATCGATTGCTTGAAAGCATCGGGAAATACGCCAAGGTCAAAGCAGGTGTTAAATATTTTAGTCAGAGGGGGTGTAATGTATTTTTGGATCAATTTAAGCAGTTGGTTAGAGATACCGTCAATTCCAATACTACTGTTTAACTTTAAGTTGGCAATGACACTCCTCACCTCATCACAATCCGTCTCAAGCAAAACAAAAGTCGGCGCAGAGGTACCAGCATGGTTTCTATCTGGTGTCAGCGAAATAGGAGTTATTTTACTAGCCAGGTTCGCACCAACACTAGCAAAAAACTCATTAACTACATTTACAGCGCCAGCCGGTGTTCTCTCTGTAGATAATAATTCACAGCTATTATGTATAGTTTTGTGTGAATTAGTAATATTTTTAATACTATGCCAAAGCTTCTTACTATTATTCTTTGCCTTTTCTAACTCAGTTCGTTCGTATTTTATTTTACACTTTTTAATAATGCCGTTACAAAAATTTCTGTATCTCTTATAGGTTGAGACAAGTATTGTATTGTTTGGATCATGTTTAAGTTTTTGATGCATTCGATCTCTATTTCTTATACATCTCAATAAGCCTACCGTAATCCAAGGCTTAAAGGTTACTTTATTACGCGGAATTTTTATTTTTAACGTGTTATTAATGATTAAATTCTGAAGATAATTCACAAAAGTATTGGTTGCTGAGTTCGGATCTAGGTTGCACAAAAGTTCATCAAAATTAGTATTTTTGCACTCTAAAACAATATTTTCAAAATTGATTTTATTCACAGTTATGTTGTTGTGTATCAGAAATAAAAAATATGCTACCACCTATGATCCCGATGCATCCAACATTACCGTGCGAAAGAAGCAAACCTCATGCAAAAACCCATCGCCAATGGAACCAGCAACAAAAACAAAAAAAAGTGTACTTGATGAAACACTAAAACGTATATCCCCAATTCAAAATAGCAATAAGTTATTTGACTCTCACATACTTACCGACTGCGAAACATCAGATGAATCATTTATCACCCCCAATAAACTACCGAACAGTGTAGACAGAAGTATAACTGACTTAATATCAGAGTCGGAAATGAGGAACACCGTAACTGAACTAACATTAAAACTACAACGTACGGAAAGTGAATTGGGAAATAAATTGTTAGAAAACACGGAACTAAATAAACAAATAAACAAACTGAATTCAGAAAACCTTGCTTTAAAGTCCTTGTGTCATTGTTCCTCCATATCCACAAGTCCCGGGACATGCACTAAGAAGCCAAACAACTTACGTCCCCCATTACCCACTCCATCGTCAGCCACATTAAACGTCGAAACCTATGATCACGTAAATATAGTACGCTTGAAACAGGAAATTATCACCCTCCAACAGAAATTAAAGGTCTCGGAACAAGAGATTGTCACTCTAACAGGGCGTATAGCAACATTAATGCAACATAGCAAGAATGCCAACATAACCACTACTCAGGGACCGAAACGGACTTCGATGAACATTGCTTTGTCTAGCACTACTATGAATGAGCAAAGTCTGGCTCCTAAGAAGAAAATACATATTTTCGGCACTCAACGTTGCGTCGGATTAGCGGCTGCCATATCACAATCGAGAGTAAATACACAGTACGAGAAATACAGAGTCGTCGCTGAAACGAAGCCAAATGCACCATGCAAGGAAATCCTAGCTAACTGTAGAGACATCAAACTGTCAACAGACGACAAACTTATAATCGGTGTAGGTGAAAATGACCGCAACTTAAACGTTATCTTGTCTCAATTAGAAATTATATTAGATACATTTAAAAATAAAACTATTATTGTACTAAACGTCGTAAATAACATGTACCTGAATGTCAATAAATTAAACTTTTCTCTAGAAAATATGTGTAGTAAGTATAAAAAATGTCATTTTGTAAGATTAACAAGCACAAAACTGTCTGATATGTGTAAGTCATTAAATTTCCTTATAGATTTTAGAGATTATAGCGATACATATTTAAACCCCTGCGAAATTAGAAAGAGAATAATGAGTGGCAAACCAACTTATAAACAGGACATTTGTTTGTTTGAACCAAAAATAGGAACAATTCCCTACTACTTTAAAGCTCAAAGCCGCCCTCAAAATGCAAAACTTCCTGAAAGTAGTACATTTACAGAACCCAGTGTTAAGGGCCAGAAAGGAACAATTCCCTACTATTTTCTTGTTTCGAACAAGAGAGACTCATTTTTTCGTAGCTAATAATACCAGTAATAATACGCATTATTTCAGAATACTACATCAAAATATTGCCAGTGTTTTATCCAAGACAGAGCTTCTAGAAATCACTATTCAGGAATTAAAAGATGCAAATAATGAACCAGACGTAATATGTCTATCTGAAACATTTGTTAAAATAGGTTATGAAAATTATGTCAAGATATATAACTATGAAATGGCAACTAATTACTGTAGAGAAAAGCAAAGAGGTGGTACTTGCATATTAGTGAAAAAAGGATTGAAATATAAAGATCTATCATTTGTAAAAACCCACGCAACCCAAAACACTTTTGAAGCCTGTGGCATAGAGCTAATGTCTAATAAATTAATTGTTATCTGCGTTTATAGAACACCTCAATCTGATCCAACTCTTTTTATAGCAAAATTACACAAACTTTTACATGAGTTGCTAAATAAATACAAATCTAAAGTTAATATAGTCATAGCTGGCGATTTTAATATAAATACACTAAAAAAGGGTACTATCACAAATGAGTTGCTAGACTTATCTAGCAATTACAACTTAAAAGTCCACATTAATGCTCCAACTCGTAAATTGTCTTGCATTGACCACATCTTAAGCAACATCAAAAATGCAACTGCAACCGTTCTACCTCTGCATCTTTCCGATCATGACACAGCACAAATGCTTAGCTTTCCTTCTAAACATTTACCACAAAAAGCAGCAATATACTATATTTATAAAAGAGACTACAACATTGACAATATTCGAAAATTCAAGGAATGCTTGTCTAGTCTTTGCTGGTCTGATATATACATAAACACTGATACAAATTCTGCATTCAATGCTTTTCATAACCTGTTGTGCCTATTCTACAATCTCTGTTTTCCCAAGGTTAGACTTAAGATGAATAATAATAACAAAAACAAACAAAAATGGATAAGCAAAGGTTTAAGGCAAAGCTGCAAAACTAAAAGGAAACTACGTCATCAATACTATAAAAATAAAAATTCGCACAATAAAATTATGTATAAAACATACTCCTGTATGCTTAAAAAATGTATTTATGGTTCAAAAAAGAATGCGATCATTAAGTATATTAACGGACATGAAAATAAATGCAAAGCTACTTGGACTGTCATTAAAAATGAAATAAATAATACTACCCCTAAAGATAACATAGAGACCATAAAGTTTAAAGATACTGTAGTTACAAACCCGTCTGAAATAGCTTCTGTTTTTAATGACCACTATGTAAATCTAACAAATACGCAAGTTAAACAACCAAGTGCTAACCAAAGCAGTACACATAATAAATGTTTCAATTCAATGTTTCTCATACCAATGTTGGAAAATGAGGTGCGAGAGGAAATAATATCACTCTCCAACACCAGATCTGAGGGTTATGATGAAATCAGTACTAAAATTCTAAAAGCCTGCTGTAATGAACTATCTGGTATCTTAACTCACTTAATCAACATGTCGTTTGCAAACGGAACATTTCCTGATAACTTAAAACTATAGTAAAGCCATTATTCAAAAAAGGAGATAAATCTGATATCAACAATTATAGACCTATTACTTTAATACCAATTTTATCTAAAATTTATGAGAAATGTATGTATAAAAGACTTATTGATTTCTGCAATAAATATAATATACTAAGCGCTCAACAATTTGGATTCCAAAAAAACAAATCTACGTCATTAGCGATTTTCTCTCTTATGAAAGCAGTACTTACAAATATTAATAATAACCATCTAACCACTGGCCTTTTCTTTGATTTATCGAAGGCCTTCGATTTAGTATCACATGATGTATTGCTGGATAAATTAGAAAAAGTTGGAGTTAGAGGTCCGGCACTTCAGTGGATATCCTCCTATTTAAACAATAGACAACAATGTGTTATTATAAATAAAATCAACAAAAATAAAGACATGATAGCCTACTCGTCGGAATATAAACATAATAAACATGGCGTTCCACAAGGAAGCGTGCTTGGGCCAATATTATTTCTTATATATGTAAATGATATCGTAAAAATAACCCATCATAAATGCACATTGTTCGCCGACGACATATCTATCATTGTAACATCTGATAAAAAGAAAAACACCGTTGCAGATCATGAGTCTGACATTAATAATACAATAGACAAATTGCTGACCTGGCTTGATATGAACCATTTGAAAATAAATCTAGATAAATCCGTCTACATTCAATTTAATCAAACTAATAATTATAAAAACAATGTTAAACTTAATGTAACGAGAATCAAAGAAGTAACCCAATCTAGATTCTTGGGCGTCGTTATAGATAAGGACATTAACTGGAAAGAACACATAGCAAATGTTAGTACTAGAATAAACAAATTTGTTTACGCACTGAAACAAATAAAAAATGTAACTAATGCAAAAACCGCCATCATGACATATCATGCTTATGTAGAATCACTACTGCGCTATGGTCTCGTCATGTGGGGTAACAGCACCAATTTGGATAGAGCATTTGTAGCTCAAAAAAAGTGCATCAGAGCGATGTGTGGACTCCAACCTGATGACTCATGTCGGCCAATGTTCCAAAAGTTTGGTTTGCTACCGTTACCATCTCTCTATATATACGAAACATTTATATTTGTAGTTAAAAATAAAGATTTATTTAAGACAGCAAACGACTTAAATCCTCGGAATAGACGAGATCCTCATAAACTAGTATTAAATGATTTGCCTAGACTTACGAAATATAATAAAAACTGCTTAGCTATGTGTGTTCATATTTACAATAAGATGCCAAGCCACTTCAAAACACTAAACTGTAGACTCTTAAAGGTTAAATTACACAAGTGGTTAAATGAATGTAATTTTTATAGCTTAAAAGAATTCATGGATAAGAAAAATTGATCTCTCTCACATTCTGTTAAAATTTTGCATGCTATGTTGTACCCTAGCTAAACATGCTTGAACTTGAACTATGTTTATTTTACACCATTGTATACCATGTTTAAAGCAAATAAATTATTTGATTTTGATTTTGATTTTGTTAGTGAAGTTAGCTCTTTTATTTTTAACGCAAAATAATGTCGATGCGTGATCTGTTACAGTTGTGTTAAGCACAAATGATAATGATGACTGATTTGTTTTTAAAATTACGTGATCAATACAACTTTTCCCCCTTGTTGCAATGTTGTACGCTGGAGTAAGACCATGAAATGATAACAATTCTAAGTAGCGTGAAGTGTGACAGTTCGAGTCGAGAATATTGAGATTAATATCTCCAATTATAAAGATATTTCTAAAGGTGGATAGGTCGTTCAGAATGTTACTCAAAGAGTTCAGAAAGCCATCAATATTATTGAAGCTGGGGGGTCTATAAATTGAAATAATGACTGTGTTAGCACCGATCTTAATAAGTAGACAATTTGCATCGTGGAATGTGGGCTCTTCTACCTTATGTGTCAAAGATTTATTAATGAATAACACTACTCCATCGTTTTGATTATAATTTGCCGAACTGTTGTATGAGTAGTAGCCGTTCAGGACAGGCAAGTTTGAAACATGGGACAGCCAGCATTCCGTCAGTATAATAACGTCACATTCCATCTTTAATTGTTGTAACAGAATACAAAAGTTGTTATAATTTTTATTGATGCTACGAATATTTTGGTGTAGAATTTTGAGATAAGACTGTGGATTGGTAATAACGTGTTCACAGTGCTCGGGATCACAGCTGAAAGATTCACTAACATTTTATCTGTCTAGTTGGTTAATTAAATTGTTAATATCTGAGAATTTTATTATTTGACCAATTAGAGAATACGTAAAAAAGGAGCAATAACATAACTGAGATTATTAAAGAGTATAAATATAGATTGATATAATAATTAGAAGAGAACGAGAAGGCAATTGCAAGATTAAGACTAATCCATAGTCGAGCGGACTGACAATCTTCTAGAGGTTTTGTGGTTGTGGTTGGAGTGTTTGTGAAAATGTTGGGGTGAGTAGGTGCTGTATATGTGTGTGCGGCAGTACTAACATTAAATAACATGCAAAACATATTTTCAATTATACTTTTAACAAAAATAAATAAATTGACTATTTTTAAAAATAATTTCAGATAACAGATTGTACATAGTCACATTTGGCTTTTTAAATTACGTAAGTCTTGTTCATTTTTAAGTTTAATAGATTGGTCACCTTCAGTTTTTTTAAGATATATTGTCCCAGGCGTCGACCAGCAATATTTAAATGCGTATGTAGAGGCAAAGTCTCTTGCAAGGAAATGTAGTCGCTTCATTTTAGGTGAGAGGTAGTCGGATACATATATAACTTCAGGTGGTCCGTCCAGTTGAATATGAGTTGTGTTGAGTCTCTCAGTGCTGTGTTCCTTATTATACACCTTGAAGGAGGAGATTAATTTGTTCTTTATCATAACCGAGGCGAAGTCAATGATAATTGGTTTTTTAGAGACATTTCTTGCGTAACCCCTGTAAATGTTTCTAATGTCTGCAGGCCCTATAGGGACATCCAAAGTCTTACATAAGTTTGATACTAAGTTCTGCAGATTATCCATATTTTCGTTCTTAGATAACGGGACGTTTCTCAATTCAACACTGGTGTTTTTAGTGATCCTATCCAGGTGTTCAATCCTATGTTCAAGGGTTTGAATATAAGACAGATCAGACTTTTTCTCGTTCTCTAATTTTTCAATTTTCAACTTGATTTCATCATATTTATTAGAAATTAGGTCCATGCTAGCCTTCATTCCCGTGTTTTGGACTTTAATTGCTTCAACTGAATCTAACAGTTGTTGGTATTTTCTTTCTTGCTTTTCGGCCCAATCATTAAACATTGATTCCATTTTTGTCATAAAAAATTCCAGGTCATCCCCTTGCCTCCGTTTTGGAGGTCTTTGGGCACCTAATGTAGGTGGTATGTTTGGGCTGTTTGTGTTGGATGGTACATTTTTGGCAGGTGTAGAAGTGTTAGGAGGAGACCGTTGCAGAGACATTTTGACTTGGTAATAAACTTCCAAGTGTGAGAATAAGTCGAAATTGCAATATGGTATGACTTACTTACAGATTATGGTGTCGACTCTTCACTGTTGGAAGATTTTCCCACTAAAATTTAGATTTTTCAATGATGGTAACTCCGTTTGTATTTTTCTAGGATGGCAACTTCGTTATAATTTTTATGGTATGGCAACTCGGTAATCAAAGTCAAATCGTATGACAGTTGTTTTGACATACCATGACTAATGACAGTTCTGACATACTATGACAGTGACAGATGACAAGGCAACGTAGCTCACCGATTGTTTTCGTTTCAATTGTTGCTATCTCTTTCGCAGCTCGGTACTGGAATTCTTGTCAAGTTATGAGCGCCTGGTACTTTGCTTGATTTTAAGTAACGATTTTTGTTAAATATAATAAAAGATTTTTAGAAATAAAACTTGTACGTGCACACGTCTATTCACTATCGTGGTCCGGGCGGAAGGGGAAGTAGGCGCGGGCATGCCGGCGCGGCGGCGGGGAGTAATGGGCGACTCGCTGTCCGACCATGGACCATGCCCGGATCGACCGGCGCGTTGTGTTGCACGCGCGCCTCAAAGACGTGTCAGCATGATGACGGAGCCCCTCTCTAGAGGGCCAAAGCCTGCCGGGTCGCGCGACTTATCAAATTACCCTGACCCTGGAACGTAAAGGGCTATTGAAGGACACCGTGGATTTTAGTCAGTACGAGACTGACAGTCCCTCCCGCCCTGCCCTGGGTGAAAAAAAAGGGCACCGTATTACCCAGAGACAGGGTTTTGGAGGTCTGATAGGTAATAGTATGCATGTAAAATACTGATATTCAACTGCATCCCATTTGATTGGAAGTCGAGCCCAACCTTATTGGGAAAAGGCTAAGCAGATGATGAATAATAATAATATGGAAGATGATATTAATGATAGTGTAGTCTTCCACGGACCGGAAAACGCAGCGTAGGCAGGCCTCCCACTAGGTGGACCGACGACATCGTGAGAGTCGCGGGCAACCGATGGATGCAAGTGGCAAATTGTCGTTCGGTGTGGCGGTCTAAGGGGGAGGCCTATGTTCAGCAGTGGACGTCTTACGGCTGATGATGATGATGATGATGATGAGTTTTCCACGGTTTTTTTTAACACGGATTTTGAAATTAAAATTGTAGGTACAGAGTTAGAGTATTATCTGAAATAATACAAATAGGTACCTTTTATCCCAGTATTACATTCCCGTGGCATAATTTCCGAAAGACACGCAGGCAAAGCCGCTAGCAAAGGCTATAGTAACAAATAATGTACAGCTACAACATAACTTCCCTTTATATCGTACATACATGTTCTAGACACGAGGTAAAACTTTTACCAGATAAGGTTTCATAAGGTCTTAAATTTCAATTTCAGAGGATCAACGCGAGCATTTGTAGACCGAGGCAGGCAACGCCGGGTCGTGTGCCGAAGCTAATTCTTACATCTAACTTCTTATGAAGAAAATTTCATTTCATTACAAGGGATTCGTTGAAGGTAATTTAGAGTTGTAAGTCTGGATTAGAATTGAATTCTTGAATGGTATTAAACGGGTTTCAAGTGAAATTAATTGTAGTTAAAGTTTTATTACGTTATCTTTGAAATTATACTCGTTACGAATGGTGAGTGCGCTTGTAGAAACTTAAAAACTATAATAATCTAACACACACAAGTAATATTTGATATTGTAGATTATTTGATATTATGTACCTAGTTCTTTCTTCAATTTTTATGTCATCACATCATCATCAGCCTATAATGTTCCCACTGCTGGGACACAGGCCTCCTCTCTGTGAGAGGGAGTGGGCCATAATCCACCACGCAGGTCCAGTGCGTGTTGGTAGATGTCACATGCCTTCGAATTTCTGGTTCTAGGACATGCCGGTTTCCTAACGATGTTTTCCTTCACCGTTTTGAGAGCAGTGGTGAGAGCAAATAAATAACACAAAGTAATGCGCCTGGCGGGGTTCGAACCCACGACCTACAACTCGTAAGTCAGGACCGATACCACTGGTCAACCATTGCTCTTTTATGTAGTTTAAATGAATAAAATTGCATAGTTTTTAATTGAATTTAATAAACATACCTCCAATGTTATGGAATATTTAACAATAAAAAAAACTTAACTTTGTAATATTTGATTTCAAAAATATAATCCTTTAAAACTCAATGGCATTCATAAACACCTTCGTGGCAATAATAACTTTATTTTGCATTTACAGTATTTTATAGACTGAATAACAAAAAATACCGGGCATTACAGTTTTTATTATTTAACAATCATCTCTCAAATATTTAAATCTGACTCCCAATAAATCTGTGTTTCTTTTGCTTCACACAACGCATAATGTTAATGAAAAAGATATTTCGAATAGCGTTATTTCGGAGATTTAACCTCAGAGTTCGATTTCATGAAAATAAAAAGCTTTGCTTTACAAATCAAAAAGGAATAAAAAGCCATACAATTTTCCTGTATTTTATTCAAATTTCTTTTTTTACTAGGCCTTGTCGTTCTGTGAAACAATTTCAGCCGTAGTCCAGTTTTCAGTGGAACGGCGACGGGTTGCGATCTCGATGTATTTGACTGAATATTTCATATACGAGTGTACAGAACGCCTTGTGGTAAGTAGGTACCACTCTGATCGGACTTGTTGTATTTTAGAGCCTTTGTATTTGTTTTGGGAGAGAAAGGGTTTGTAAGATTGTTGGCCTGCTTATGCAGAATGAAAATATAGAAAGAAATTCACATTCTACATTGTAACACAACTGTTTTCAAGAATTTATAGTATCAGCAATAAATTATCTAACACTAACACCGATTTTTATCAGACAACCTTTAGATGGACTGTGTACTGTACGAGTTTATAATAATAGCAAGTACAGACAGTGATAAGATGTGATTACCCCCCCCCCCCCTTTAAAGCATCTACCGTGACGTTGTCTCTTTATAGGCACACATGCTACAAGTCATTCTCTAATCGTATCCGTCTAACAGCTACCTACCTCATCGCCCCCAACAACGCAGGACCAAGAACTTTAGTTGAACTACAGCCAAGTCCCAACTTCTTGGCGCTGAGGAATGGTCCCATTATGCCTGTGACTGATTTCTTATTTATTGGCCACTCGTGAGCTTTCCTACCCTACTTACACGAATTTGCATTTTATGATGAACAATCTCTGCGGATTTTGGACATAATATTGTCCAATGTTGGCCAAAAAATATTATCACTTTAATGGCGGTGGAATAATAATTAGTGGGTCATCTGTTCTTGTGAAGTTTGGTATTTTATTTGTACAGAAGATGCTATTGAAATGGGTCAGTTGGCAATTCGTACCCTAATCCAGATCCAAAGTTAGTACCCACTTATAATAAATGCGAAAGGATTTGGGACTGTTTCTTACGTTTTTTGACTGGACGGAATTTATAATGTATTGAATTTTTGTGACTAGGGCATCATTAAGTACAATATTTTTATCCAGATAGACCGTTATCATTGTCTACTTTAAGACCTTTATAGGGCGTTTTTCCATTAGGCGGCACGGCACCGGCACCGGCGGCGGCGACGGCGCCGTGCCGGTGCCGAGGAAGCAAAAATGTATGAAAACGTATGGCTCGCTTTTGCACTTACCGGCGCCGGCGCCGGCCCGGAGTTCATACATTGCACCGGCACGGCGGGCGGCGGCGCCTGCACCGTCGCCGTTGCCGGTGCCGCGCCGGCTAGTGGAAAAACGCCCATACGGACGAAATCACATGTGAAAAATAATTTATGAGACATTACAGTATAGTTTTCGACTTTATGTAGAAGTTGTATACACTATCTCACAGCAAAGTTCATGCAATTTAAATACATACCTATATTTTTCTTTTACAAAAAAATAAACAAAATTTAGAAAAAACACAACATAACCTACTTTCAATACAACCAAACAAAAACAAAAAAAAAGCTTTCCGATCGAATACCATTTAAAAAAAAGGTATTTTACGTTGCACCGAAACTTCGCAAGCGTAAAGAGATTCATGAAATATTATCGGATATTTTCAATACTTTACAAAGGATAAAGGATGCTTAACGAATACTAGTTTTCATTGGCAATATTGCTTTTGTTCACTGACATGAATGGATTACTCTTATTGTGTTGATATTAAACGGGATACGGCGATACTTCACGATGATGGCTGGTAAAAAGCAATCGTATTAATTTTGAAAGTACATGCAAGTGATATAATGGTTTTATTTCTGTTTCGGTTGTAAATTCGGTGATTTTTTAGCATTTCCATATATTTAATTAGATTCTAATAAAATAATTACCACGTTGAATGTTAGTCAGTACGAGTCCGACAGTCCGTTTCACTCCACCCAGGGCCAGGGCTGGAGTACTCATTTGATGATGTAGCCATAAAAAAGTGCATGAATCAATTAAATAACTCACCTACAGCTGCAGCGTCAATTGCAGATATCTTTCAAAATAATATTTTCCTTATTTAAAATCCAAAGCAGACAACTTGGCACTTTGCAAAATATTCATAATAAATTCCATTTCAAATTTTCAAATTCTCAGTAACCACTCAGAATCGCTGATACCTCAATGCTGTTCATGTCAAAATTTTATTTAAAACTAAGGCGAGGAGTGGACGTCAAAAATTCATCGCAACCGTTAACACGTACCCACTGCCTGAATAAAACATTAAAGGAGGAAACCTGAAATTGCGATATAATTTATGAAATCGAAGAATTTTATAGCAACATTTTGGCTTTTATTTTGAAAATTTTTAAATAGAAATTTCCAATTTCTTGTTTGGGGGTGTAAAAAAATTTAGTCGAGAGATATTATCAAATGCTGGTTAGGAAACTTTATTAGAACAAAATACTATCAAAACATAATTATAAAATCACGCATGTAATATATATTTATATAATAACAATTTGCTTGACATGGGAATCAAACTCGGCATCTCGTAAGCAGCAGTGGAACTTACAACTTCTAATCCTTCTGTGGTAAAGAACTGAGAAGAGAACTATATACCAACCAAAAATATTTGGATTGGTAGTGCTAACGGACCATTTTGTTTCAACGAAAAAAACACGCATGTATTACACACATTTTTATTACTGCGGATATGACGTTATTCACAACTTGGTATGGGTAGGTACTTAAAAAAATCCTTGTGAAAATTCTAATTTCCCAGTGAGCGCAGATTAAATCAGTGTCATTTTGTTAAAACAACATTCACCCTGACCGCTCGGCCGCCGCTTTTGGCCCGGTATTTGATATAAGTACGGTCACCATCAATATAATTGAGAGTCAGGACAAACAACTGGAAAATCTGGAACTCTCAAAACTTTTTACTGAGATATTCAAACAAATATGTCATGTCTTTTGATAAATATTGTACAATAAGGAGCTCGTAGCTAAATACAGCAGCACAGGCCGATCACTCTGGTTAAGCCGCGCTTGCCGAGATTGGTCTGTGGATGGGTGACCATCTGTCATAGCGGGTTTCCTCCGTGCCTCGGAAAGCACGTAAAGCCGTTGGTCCCGGCTGTCATTTGTAGATCTTTGACAGTCGTTACTGTCAGTCAGAAGCTCAAATCTGACAACCAGTCTTAGGCTGCGTTTCCACCAGAGATGTGCCGAGGAAATGTGTCGTGCGAGGATGTCTAGCTGTGCTGTGAAAATGTGTGGGCGTTTCCACCAAAGCTGTGCGATGACAATGTGCCTACGAGGATGTGTAGCGGAGCTGTGAAAATGCGCATTAATGTGTGGTGCGAGGATGTGTAGCGGAGCTGTGAAAATGGGCATTAATGTGTGGTGCGAGGATGCATTGCGAAGCTGTGAAATGTGTGTAGTGAAACTTCCATTTCTTCATCGCAAATTATTAAATATAAAAGTATCTTCTTTTTCCAATTATCCATAATAATATCTATTTTGCGCACGTCTACTTCCAACAAACTCCGTCTATGGACTGGCTGGTACAGTATGCGCCAACGACGATATAATACTAGACTACGCATTGCACGATCTAACGAACAAAACTATTCTGCCAACTCGCTGAGGTACTACGTAAGCGAGGGGGACGGGGTACTGCGTTGTGATTGGCTAACTCAAGGTCTGTTCTGCCTCAACGTATGTTTACGGCTCACAGGATTGGTCGAAATGAGACGGATATAAGACTTTTTTGCCTAATGTGTTGGCAGACATCGTTCGCCTGTTATTAGGAGTCTAGTATTATATCGCCGTTGGTATGCGCAAACCTCGCAACACATTTCACAACACATATTCCTCGCAACACATCCCACGCACACATCCCTCGTACACATCCCTCGCAAACATCCCTCGTACACATCCCTCGCGTGTTTTGTATGTGCAAAAATCAAGCTCCGCTGAGCCGTTTCCACCAGAGCTGTGCTGACCGAGGCGAGGTAAATGAAGCGATTCTATTGGTTCTTTACAAACACATTCCTCGCTACACATCCTCGCACATCTCTGGTGGAAACGCAGCCTTACCATGGGGTATCATATTGCCCAGTTACTGGGCTGTGGGGATCCGATAGGCAGTCGCTCCATGTAAAATACTGATGTCCAGCTGCATCTGGTTCGACTGGAAGCCGACGCCAATATAGTCGGGAAAGGCTAGGCAGATGGCGATTGTTTAATACCGGATATTTTTGTTTCAAGAGAAGATTACGACATGAGACGAACTGAGATTATGAGTAATTTAGAAAGTATGGAAATTGAAGACTACTTTCAAACACTTTTGTTAGCTTTTCTTTCATATCATTCCTCAAACGGACTTCTTGTCAAATATTATCCAAACGAAGCCTGAAAACAAACCACAAGGGAAGAAAAAAATCGTTTTCAATTTAAATATCAAACCGACACCTAAATAAAAAGCCGTAGAATTCAAACTACCTGGTAACCCTATACAAACGAAATGTTATTCGAGCTCGCGGTCAAAAGAGTTCCGTACATCGGACGCTGCAGTCCCGTATTTGCATTATCTAGATTCGACCAGGCCGCTCCCATCTCGCGCTTTGCTATATCAAATACAATTTGCGATAGAAGATTTTGTTGGATTTTCCATTTTTCCCGTGCGTTTCAGTTTGTGTTATGCAAATGCAGCTAACGTTTTGAAGTATTCAATTTGTTTAACAAAAACTAAAAGCTTACAGCTTTTCCATTTCTGGTTCTGAATTTTCGGACCTCGGGATTCTGTATGAACAATGTTTTTCGTCCCACGGACTAGCTCGCTTTTTATACCATTATGGTGACAAACAAGTATTATGCACCAGAAGTATCGGCTACGCGATGCAGATCCTGCAGAAACTTTGTCTCTCCCTTTTTGAAGAGCCCCATGTCGACTCACTGAAGTGACAAAGAAAAAGTATAGCTCAGGCCAAATAGTGACTCTTTTTTTTTCCAAAAAGTCTAGATAACTTCGTAATCAAACAACCAGTCACACTAACACCTAATTCCTAAGCTCCTAAAGAATGTATAGCTACTTACAAGTATTTAGGACGGCAGTAAATTTTCCTTTTATCGCGATTCCGAATGCTACCCCAGGAGTTACGTGACAAACTCCTCACTTCATTAGAATGAGGCGTGACCGGGTTGATAAAAGACTTCACTATCTTCGGGACATTTCAATAGACTTATTTTGGAAGGTATCTGCCTACGTGTGGGTCTTTTTAATTAGTGGTGAGTGAGACCTTTAGAAACTGTTTGTGATTAAATGACACTGATAGATAGAGTAACTAGATCTCTGATATTAAACTTAGTTAAAAGAACTGGAACTTAGAATAAAAGAACTTCTAACTATCCGTTTACAACCTTGCCGCTATGAGCGTTGACTTAGCATGAGGTGGCGATCTGTAAGATCAAAATGTATAGAAATGTTTGACACACACCACGAGGTTTCAACCGTTGCTAATTCGCGTACTTACAAAGTAACTAATGTCTAATTCGCGCCGCCCGTCGCACCGCTCATCGCTAGGACCAAAGTCGTGAATGAGCTGTAAGGCAGATTTCATTTAGAAACGTTCATGAGCTGTCATTGTCAATATTTCAGAGCAATGATGAACTGTCCTGAATGCAGTCTAATTGATGGAATTTGTTCTTAATTACATACAAACTAACTTTAACAAAACCAGTCCACCGTTGGGCATAATTACCAAAGTTACAAATCAATACAATCACCCAAGAATGACTTTTGAAGTAAGTCAAAGTTATATTACATAGAACTTGAGACTAATGCCTCCACCAGGAAATGTCTCCACTGGAAATAATGAGCACACATACTTCAACTGGATCTAATACCTTTGGAATAGTTTCCCAATTTATACCGTCTCCAATTTATAGCAAAAACCTTTGAAACTGAGAGAATGTTCGGACGGTATTCCGATATCAATGAATCTTAGCTCTGTTCTCGATCTTGAGACCCGAGGGCCGAGGCCGGGTCGTGACCTGCTTGCCAGGTGCAACTAAAGACCCCTTCATAACGAAGACAAAACGAAAATCCCGACTTTTTGCATACTCCCCGTCAGCACTTTTAAAAATGGATGTTCTTTTCACAAAAATTCCAAGAGCAGCGGTGCAGAGTGGAACATAGTGAATATAATCAAGAATTTTACTCAAGATAGACTTTATGGTTCATCACTAATTCATCAGTCTATTCGTTACACTTCAAAATACCTACCAATTTAACATTTAAATTGGACACTAAAATGTTAGGAAAGTACTTCGCATTCATTAGTCATAAATTCATAATGTTTATACGCTGTTCTACAAAACGTAAGAACAAAACTAAACCTTAAGTATTCTTTGAGAGCGAACAAATCTCATAATATTTCTTTCAATATCGTGTAACAAAGGATTCTTTCACGTTGGTCCGAACTTGCATAATGACTATGTAAGAAAGTTGTGAACGCTTGAATAGACAACAATGAGATTATTAGCTAATTATTCAAAGTCGTGTCGCGTCGTCTGTCGGGCATAACGTGAGTGTGTCGACAGCCTTAGCTGGACCACCCGAACACTGCGAGCTTCGACGCCAATCTAAGGTAACACTTATTATTTTATTTTACGAGACACACTGTAGTTTTTGGTGCAATATTCAAATTACTACAGTTAATACAGTTTTGTTATGTTAAAATCCTGATATTTTTCAAATAAGACGTCGGCGTCTCCACGCGCCGCTGTGTCATTCCATTTATAACTTCTGGTTTTAGTTCTACTTAACTAAAAAAAAAAATGCCTAAAATAAAAATTTTCAGAAGTCACTAATGTGTATGTATATGTGTGTATGTGCACAATTTCGAAAATTATTTTTTCTGAAAAAAATGGAACAATGTTTTAAAATTTTATAAAATATTGTTATTGCCATTTTCTTAAAAAAGAACACTCCCAATCTTTATACAGCAAAGAGCACCTGCGCCTCTAAAACTACGATAAAATAATTGAAAATTGCTAATATGTACGTAAATAACAGTGCAAGCGGGGTGTCACGACATTTTAATGTTTTATGCACAACGCTACTACGTGTTAATGGCCACGATGAGCCCCCAACATAAATTTTAGGGCTTTTATCCCATTTTTGTGGCGTTTTGTTGAGCAATTTCCTCCACGATCAACCCGTATGTTTAATGACAATGCCATACTCTCAAGATTGTCGTAAAAAAGCCATAACACACGAAATTGCTGTAAAATACGTCAGTTGGTGGGATTGGAATCACATTTTAGAACAAAAATAACTGAAAATTGTGTGATTAAGCTGTTACTAAAGTATCAAATTGATATGTCGTGTTTAATAGTTTTCTTGCAATTGCTTAGTTGTAGCAATTGGTCACAGGATACGTAAAATAAAAATAAATACACGTAAAACGAAAATTTCTAGCAACCTCCCAGGTAAACTTGAAAAGCACGGTGCAACGCCAGCAGTAAATATTTTATTAGCCCAGAATGGATGTTTCACGACGACCAGTAAAGGTTAGATTGATATGGCTTTCTGTTAAGTCTACAGAGATAGGTAGGTTTTACACTCTTCTTTTATAGCCTGAGAGTTAGAATGAGAATAAAAATCTAGGGTCACTCTTACCTGCTTTATCACCGTTCAATTCGCATCCGAACTTGACGTGACGTCAACTTTTCAATTTTCAGAACCTTAAAATGTCTACAAAACGTACATCCGACTCCTATACAAGAGGGCGTATAAAATTTAGTACGTGTTTTGCCGAAACGATGTGTTAGTCTGTTTTTAGTGTCGATTTTACGATAAATAGCACCATTTGTTGTTGCCCATTAAGGCTTGACGACGACGTATAGAATGGGCACTTGAGATTGTGTGCGTCGTTCTGTGTGGATAAACTGCAGTTCCTAGCGGTCCCAATCGTTGTAGCCATGATACATTTGAGGCGAACAAACAAACAACTTTAATGCGACTGCACAAACGACTCCACATACAAAATGCGTGTAATTAGACACATATTCGAGGATGTTACAAACTGTTTCGCTTTAAGTGTACCTGCTTTCAGATATTTCACACATTGCACGGCTTTTGCCTTGGAAAATTCAGCGAACTGACGAATAAATGAAGAATGTTACACTTGTCTTGTTTTAGTGGTGTTTTGGCTCGTATTCACGTAATTAATTCTGCAGCAACATTATAGCGATATAATTACTACCACGTTTTTACTTTGAAGAGTATTGGTTAAATACTGGTAGTATTCAATCGGTTAGATTTTCTGCAATAATTTAAGGTTAAGTAGGTTAGGTTTAAGGTTTTTGCAATAATTATCGCGGTGTAATGCACGACCCAAGTGAACAAAGTTAAGATGTCCAATTTTTCACGAACGAATAGAGAAGTAGGTAATATTTGGGTAACCTAATAATATTGATGTCTGTCTACGTTCATATTAGTTAGTTTACGGCCAGTATGCAAGCGCCTCAGTCGCAATTGTTTGTAGATTTATCGCCCATAAACATTCGGTTGAGAAGTAAACTGCGAACAGGTACAGCGAACATAAAATGCATTGCCAGCGCGTTATTGTCTCCAAAAGTTGCCGTCAAGTGCTTTAAATTAAAATAATTGCTTTGTCGGACCGGGTTATACATTATAGTAGTGTTAACATTGCTTTCGGATTAAACAAGCTGCTACTAACTTTTCCTTTTAAGGAACCTTTTCAAAACAGTGCTTCAAAGGATCAATCTACATTCTCAACGAAGGATCTTGTTAGAATGCAAAAGAAATACGCAAAGCAAACTCAACGCCAAGTTTCAAGAAAAAAGTTACAAAAATAGAACTGTAAACAATTCTTTGGGCGTAACTACTCAGCAGAATTTGCGTACCATAACTCAGAGGCGTTATTTACTTTTTTCATTAGCCAGATGGTGAACTGTGGTATTTCCCCGTCGATTATTTTTCCTAATAGACTATAATAAAGCTGGTTGGCGTGATTTTAGCTCAACCACTGAATTGTCGGTAGGTATAAAATTGGCACCAAATTTATTCCCTGTCGCTTTTATCACCATTTTCTGTGTTAATTGAGACATTTGCACAGAAATTGTCCGCTGTTACTGTGAATGAAAGGTCAGAGAAGCTCGATAACGGTCTGCTTTGAAAGGGGAAAAATTATAACCGTGAGCACCTGACGGGTTAAGGTCTATGCTTTGTAAACATGCGACGTTTGTTTTATAGTGGTGTGTCACGATTTTATGTAGAAGAAACGAGCAGGATTTGATTGCTATGTGCCCAGCTTGCTACAATTGAGACGTGATGCATTTGTGGTGTCAAATTAGTAAGGCCTACTGTCCACACAGTCGTCTTTCGTAGGATGCATGTAACCTACAAATGAAGATAGGCGTATTTTGCATATTTGTTATGTCCACGCTGCTTCATGCAATAGTCAGTCACGCTACAAAAGGTCTCAGTTTTCTTTCAACTAGCATCGAGAAAGGATGTCTGGCAACGCTGGTGACATGTTGCCGCGCGCGCGCACCGCATGACGAACGCAACACGAGCGGTTGACGTGACATTGCCACTTCGTGGACACAGATTTCATTGTTTCTACGCAAGATGCAAGCATTCGTCTTACAATCGTCAATTGACGAAAGCGTGCACTGACGTGCGGTTACGTGGACAATTGGCCTTACGCTGTAATATTATTGAGCGAAGCGTATATTTGCTTGAATTGTAATAGATGATTGTCGATTAAACGAATCTAAGCCTTGAAAATATTCGGTAATGTAGCGAATGATTGCATACCAAGCGAATCTTATCCTTAGAAATATGGGAGGGACCTACAGAAGATACGAAATTTTTCTTCCTGGGTGGGGGGACTACATTTGATGTTTTTACCACGACAAAAAAAAAACAACAAAACATTTTTAGGGTTCCGTAGTCAACAAGGAACCCTTATAGTTTCGCCATGTCCGTCCGTCCGTCCGTCCGTCCGTCTGTCCGCAGTTTAGCTCAGAGACGCACAGTACTAGAGAGCTGTAATTTGGTGTAAATATACGGAATTGTTGTGCCAAAAAAGTGGTAAAATAAAATCTCGTAAAATATTTTTTTTTAGGGTACCTCCTGTACACGTAAAGTGGGGATGTATTTTTTTTTTTCTCGCGTACCCCTTAGTGTGGGGTATCATTAAATAGGTCTTTAAAAAATATTGATAGTTTCCATTAACAATTTTTTGATAAAAAAATTCGTTTGTGAAATATTAAGCTTTAAAGTGCTAAATTTTGCTCGACTCGAGTGTCCCCCCCCTCTACCAGCTAAACGGTTATGTTTGGGGGAATTAAAAAATTCACAATAGTAGTATATATAACGAAGTTTAAAAGAAAATTATCATGACTAAGTAGGCTTTACAACTTTACGAGTTATAGTCGACCAACTTATAAAATGTACTGGGATAACATATTTTCTTAAACAAAATGTATCGGAGAACATGTTCATCAACTGCAAATGTAAGTTTGTCAACGTTATTTTTACAGCTTTAATAGGTATGTTTTTACGGTATGTTTTTTGGGGATAGGTAGGTTTTTATCGTCAACTATTTTTAACTAACTTCAAAAAAAGGAGGAGGTTCTAAATTCGTCGTAATCTTTTTTATTATGTATTTTCCCCGATTTCTCAGACTCCTGGACCGATTTTGAAAATTCTTCTTTTTAAAATTAAATTCAGCGAATCAGTTTAGTTAGTTCGCATAAGTATTTTGATGGGCAACTACGGAACCCTACACTGTGCGTGGCCCGACACGCACTTGGCCGGTTTTTTTATTTTGATTTGGTAGGTAGCTGTCAAATATCATTAAAGTATAGCTAAAAAAGGCCAGCTACACTCACATCTTATAACATGTAAGTAGAATAATTTAAATTTACACGTAATGCAAATTCCGAACACTCAATATTATCCATCAGTCATTAAATATATCCATGAAAATTCAGAGTAAAATAAGACATAACGACAGATTTGCTGGTCTGATATGCTCAAATTACGTGTCGTCGATATGCTAAACGCTCGTTTTGCATACACATGACGGATTGCGCTATTGACATATTATGCATATTGCATTCCATTTTGTCGATTGCCGTACCTTGTAATGTAATACCTGGGGCCTTACTCTTGAAATCAATCCCAATCTCGATCGTATTCCAATTCGATTCAGTTTCAATTCCAATATTCAGAAAATTGGCACTCTTGAACGAAGTCGAGATTGAGATTTGAATCGACTGCATGTTCGACTACACCTACACTGATTGTCATGGGGTGGCCATACAAATGAAAACGTTAATTACCAAATTTAAAAATATTGAATTACCTACTCATTAAATCAATAAATTTTGTGCTGATATTTATTTTCGTTCGAGTAAAGTCGATTTCGTTTAGTTCCGAAAAAATCCGCCCAATACTGTTCCAATCGTGAGCTAGTAACATTCAAGAGTGCCAAATGACAAGATCTCGATCCCAATTTCCAATTTCAATTATTGAGATCGAGTGTCGAGAGTAAGGCTGCAGTTGTGTTCGACTGTTTATTATGAATGATATAAAAAGAAAAGAATGAAGATTATGAATAATTATTTTATTCAGAACATTGAATACTGCACCTATTCAATTCGATTATACTTTTCTTTTTTTAACCAACTTCGAAAAAAGGAGGAGATTCTCATCGATCACGCCTAGACCAATTTCAAAAATTCTTTTTTGAAGTGAAAACTTCTTTAGCGGCGTTGTACACTTTTTCTGTAATGGGTAAAAAATTTAAAACTCGCGTCAGGGTCACGTGACCCTGATCGAAAATGAGTAAGACGTCATTCAAATTAGTTAATTTCATATCTGTACTACTCCAGTTTTAAAATAAAACATAGTAACAAAAAAGTTTTCACTTCTACCGGCACTCCTGGAGTGCAACCTTTTTTTTTTTACTATAGTTCTTAAAGCAAACGTTTTTTACAATTTAATTAACAATCAAGGACCCACCTTGATTGCCAATTAGATTGTAAAAAACGTTTGCTAATATTACACTGGAATTCTAATATTTAAAAAAAAATATCTAGTTATAATTGTAATTTCAGTAGATGATTAATGTTTTACGACACTATCAACAATACATAGGTAAAAGAAGATTAAACAAAAGATACAAAACAAAACTGATTTCATAGTTTGTAGCATAAAATATATTTAATTTTGTTTACGATAAATGTTTGCCTGCGATTAACTTAGGTACATACTACATACATAAATGTTTGAAACACGAAAGTTTATAAATACAAATGTTTTTCGACAGAGGTTTTCATTAAAAATAACAGAGCCAACTCTAAATAAATCAGATAAAAAATTAAAAATATTTTCATAGAAAATAACGTTAATATCCACTTTCATTTTAATTAGGCCGAACATAATTATTATCTCTAAACGAGTGTTATTACTGGAGATGTAATTAAAGTCCTTTGTTCTTCTGTCTTTCTCATTTTTTATTAAAAAATGTTCAATCTTTTTTAATCTACCTAAATGATGAACATTTAATCCAATTTCTTGGTATAAAATTACTTTTATTTTCTTGCAGATTGTCGTCAACTGGTAAGAATTTAGGTTTTGTTTATAAATATCTTTACATAGTTTCATGGATCGATGATTTGAAGAATGGGGCTGGCAGGCGATGGATGCGTACTACCCAGGAACGGAAAAGTTGGCGTTCACTGGGCGAGGCTTACGTTCAGCAGTGTACGACAATTGGCTGGATAAACTGATAATATTACATAGTTGAAAACATAGCCGTTAAGTTTGTATTCACGCACATAACTTTCGAACGACTGCTCCATATCGGATAATTATTTTTTGTTTTTCTATTATCAGGATAAGATTTGGTAGAAAGTTTTTGCAAGTTCTGCCAGTTAGAGCCTATGCACACCACGTTTTTTAAATGCGCTGTTGACGCGCATTTGTAGCGATACAGACGCGATACGCATGCAAGTCAGACGCAGCCAGTAGACATTTGCACACCTATATAAATTACAAACGCGCGGCACCAGCGCGTTTGTATCGACACAGAAGCGCCGGTGCCGCGCGTTTGACACGATTTTAAACGAAAACAAACTGCTCTGTTTGATAAAACGCGCCGTCGACGCGCGTTTCTGAAACATGCGTTTAAAAAACGTGGTGTGCATAGGCCCTTAGGTACAGACCTGTACCTGATGAAATTTCTTTCTGATGAAAGTCTTCTTTTCTGAATAGGAACTGTGCGAAGCCGAGGCGGGCCGCTAGTTTTATTGTATTGAATACCTAGTAGGGTAAATATTGACTAAAGTGATTATTATTGGTATCGTAAGTGTTATGTTATGTTTCAATCAATTCTCAAATACTTAGTTGCCGCTTTGGAATGAAGAAAACGCTCAGCCAATTCTAACAAACCTTCACAGGAAAGCGGTGCTTAACGTGGTTTTAGGTGGGTGACTTTAAATCCCACTCGAGACTCCTTTCTGTATCTCGCAGGGAAAGCCCACCCTAGCTTTAAGAGAAACATGCGTACTGAAGAATTTGTAATATTATACTGTTACTACAGTTCTGACGATGTCGACAACCCTTTTCTCGGTGGTAGAGCGGAAGAGACTGACAGACTTGACTGACTTAATACTAAATTAACCTTTAGCAGCGCTTTGTGTTTCAGGGTCGCGGTAATCTGTTGTGACAGTCCCACAAGTTTACTACTTACTTATATTTGTGTACACACAGAAAATATATACAGGACCAGATACAAGAGTAGGTACTGCTTATTCCATTAAAAAATCTCTTCCGTCAGACATGAAATAGAAGAGAGATAGACAAGAATAGTAGATACAATGTTTGGATGAGGATCACACAACACAAAAGACAGGACTCTTCCACCTATTTAGATAAAACTCAAAAAAAGGCCCAACGAGGCGCATAGCTAAAATTCCCCAACACAATATGAACTCTGGCAGCAAGCCTAAAAATCTAGGACGTAGAAAATTGCTATTTACGTAATAGATGTTTAGTCCCTCTATGTAATTACATAGGTATTTCACACAAGCTCCTTTGTTTTGGCCGTCAGGTCAAACTGAGGGGTCTAAGTGATCGTTCAACGTTTATTTTCGTCCCGGACTCAGCCCTTTTGCACCCTTGTCTTGTCTTGATACATTGTGAGGGGCAAATGAAATACATTCTACTTTTGCTTTTTATTAAAAACTACAGCTGACGTAGTGGGAGGTGTATTAAGGTAGATTTTCTGTTTGCGAAAGGGGAATGGACTAAGATTGGCATGAACAGATGGATTCGACAACCCTTTGTTTGGTATTTACATGTAGAAACAAAGGGTTGTCGAATACATCAAACGTTACTTCAAACATAATCTAGTCTAGATCAATAGATATTCCGTTGGAACTTTGAGGTTTTTCGTACTTTGTTATACGCTTATTTCGGTGTTTCTTTGAATTATCTATTATCATCTTAAAAAGCCCAACTACGAGTAACGTACTTTATTTCTTGTGCCAACCAACATGTTCCAGAGCAAGCCTCATCCAGCATAACATCTGCGTTAGCAACAAAGAGAATTACTTTATTGTCTTTGGTTAGCAATATTTACCGCTTTAGGAGCCGGAGGACCAATACTCCTCTTTCGAGTCCTTTAACGCCACTAATTAGTTACAGCATTAATCCACCTACCATCTAACTAAAAACCTATGTACTTACAAATCATTACAGTTTTCTATTTAGCACACCGTTCCTCGTTAATAAATTGTACTATTCAACTTCCAGTAACCCACAATGCCTTGTCTTCACTTTCTCCGAAAATAAACTAGTTAGACTCACAAAGTCCCCAAAATACTCCATCAAGATTTTCAGCAACGAAGACTTAAATACATTTGAGCACCCTGCAACAGGATTCAATTTAAATCCTCCTAGAGATCCTATTATAACAGTGAGGTGTCGAGAGCTAAGTAACCGTAGCATTTCTCTGTTTCGGGACAAAGTAATAAATTAAACAAATCCGATTTTCACGTGCGAGAGGAAACGAAACTCGTTTACTGAAAACGGTGATCGTGCTGTTTATTTGATGACAAAAGACGGAGAAAATAGATACAGAATCGTTGATACAGAAATTATGAGAAGGGGAGTGAATAAATAAGATTTGATTTAATAATAACTATTTTTGTTGAAATGTATTTGAGATTTCTCTAACGTCAGACGGAAAGTTGATTCGAACGACGATAATAATTTTCATACGTACCTACAGACAACTTAAACAATATTAAAATTGCAAAGCGTTGATTCACACGATTCGGGCGAATCATCTTCGGGATTTTTTTTTTTTTTTTTTAGCGTGGTAAAATCATCAAATGAGTCCTCCAACCCCGGGCAGGGCGGGAGGGACTGTCAGACTTCTACTGACTAAAATCCACGGTGTCCTTCATAGCCTGTTAAGTTCCGGGGTTACGGTAAGGGAATAATCCCGCGACCCCGGCAGGCTTTGGCCCTCTGAGAGGGGGGCCCCGTCATTATGCTGACGCTCTTTGAGGCGCGCGTGGGACACAACGCGCCGTCGACCCGGGCATGGTCCTTGGTCGGGCAGCGAGTTGCCCTTTACTCGCTGCCCGCATGCCCGCGCCTACGGTGGCCGGAGATCATCTAGCGACGTCCGTCGCCGTGGGCGCCTACCACTGCGGCTGGGGCGGAGGGAGGACGCTGTCCTCTCTCGCTCGCGGCCTGCCTCCTCCTTTACGAGCATTACTGCCTCGCAGAAGGAGCTGACCGCTTCCCACTCCGTCTCGCCCCGCAGCATGGCCGCAACCAATGCCGGGCGCGAGAGGTCTCCGCCTATCGCAGCCGTGAGGACACGTCGGTGCTCCGCCCAAGCTGGGCAGTCTTGCACCGTATGCTCCACCGTGTCCTCCGGGCGACCTTCGCAGTGATGACACCCAGGCGTCTCCTCCTTTCGCATCAGACACAGGTACCTCCCGAAACTTCCGTGTCCGGTGAGGACCTGCGTCAAGCGGTAGGTCAGGACGCCATGACTTCTCTCCAGCCACTCCTCAAAGAGGGGTCTTACCGCCGCAATTGCGGCGTGCCCGGTCATCTTCGGGATTAATCCTGGAAAAAGGCTTCTTCTAAAAAATATAAAGCATTTGTTTCGAACACCTAAACACCTGTGAGACAACTGCCTTGTCGGTATAGTTCTAGTTAAAAATTGAAAATACAAGAAATAATTAGCAGTAACAAAGAATTTGCAATTGTGCCATAATTTAATAGAACTTTAATTTGGTTAAAGTTAAATCTGAATTCTCATCATGTTTTGATTTGTGCACATAACAGATCGATAACACCAATCTTTTTATTACAAGAAAATTTTTGTTGTCAAGTCGATGTGTTGCTCAAGAAGCGCGAAGCCGTAAGTGCAATCTATTCCTCACACTCCTAATGTATTTCAAATACATTCACATTTTATGTTAGCACTGCATGCGACAGAGTAGCACTACATTGCTCAAAGCTCTCACAGCCACGTGTTGAGTTAATAAATTAGTTTCATAGGTTGCATTTGCACTTGTGTGTTAGTTTTCCTTTCGTGGGTTTGCTACGAAATAACAAATCATAGTAGGTTGTGTGATTTATTATCTGTTTGCTTTATTTGACACTGAAATATACTTGTAACAGTTGAAATGTGGATACAAGACATACAGCGTTATTTGTAAAACATTAACAGCCTTTTGTGGTCTGTAAAGTAAAGTAACCCTAATGTCACACATCTGCTTTAGGTTTGCGTAAAACACGTGTTTTTCAAACATAACGCAGTTTTAATAAATAAATAAATAAAACGCAGTTGCAATAAGTATACTGGATTTTACAAGTCCAAATTTTCTCTTTCATCTATATTTTCTGGATGGATTTTAGAAAATCTGAACACGCTGGAATTTAAAAACGTAATGGTAAACGCTACCCTTACCTGGCGAATCTGCACCGCACTAGTTAAAAAATATTTCGAACAGTCAGTAAAAACTCTACGGTGAAATGAAAATGCGAATATAAACCCACACATTTTTCCAATAAGAGAAGGCAGAAACAACAGAACGCCACCTGCTACAATCCTAACATACTCATACGAAAGGAAAATCGCTACTAAAATCATCAAATCGTAACTTTATGGAGTCATACCTTAATAGAGCGCAAAAGAGCTAAGAACAGGAGAAAGCGAAAAGAAATAAAAAGGAAAAACCGTAAGTAAGCTATGCCGAACACGTCCATAAGAGTCGGTTGATTTCTACGTCACGTACGCAGACAAAAAGAACTTTTATTACTTCCGAGTAGCGTAATTGTTATGGAGAACTGGTATCCCTTATTACTCAACTTTGTCCTTACTCAGTAACGTTACTATCATACTAGTTGAATGTATTTGTTTTCTTCTAGTCTTGATTGCGATTTTATGGTATTCTATGCCATTCTGCACTCGAAGTTTGCAGCCAGTTTGATCAATTAAGGTGTTGCTAAATTTTCTATTATTTGCTTTTTTTTTTTTTTTTAGCGTGGTAAAATCATCAAATGAGTCCTCCAACCCCTACTGTCAGACTTTTACTGACTAAAATCCACGGTGTCCTTCAATAGCCCTTTCTGTTCCGGGGTCACGGTAAGGAAATAATCCCGCGACCTCTCTATTATTTGCTTGGACCTAAAACACAGAAATAAGAACAGCCGATTTTATGTTGTTGGTTTCATCCATAGTAATATTTGTTCATTTTCACGAACACACCAACAATCAACCAAAATATATTTAAGCAAAAAGTACACATAAAAGATCTTCACGGATATCGAAGCGTGGAGAAGTAAGAAGAAAAAATAATATCGACTGATACTATATCGATATTATTAAACCTAATATACACATCCTAACTAATACTATAAACGCGAAATTAAGTTTGTTACCTTTAACGCCTAAACTACTGAACCCATGATATACTTCGTAAGGTGCTAGATGTAAAAATTGACTGTACCGAGAAAAAAAAAACAATATTCATTCGATAAATAGGTGTCGGCACATGTACACACATCAAAAGTGTCTAGGGATCAACATATATTTTTGCAATAACTTTTCTCCTGATTGATATTAATTAAAATGTTCTTTAAGGATTCATCAAATAAAGTGTTATCGTTTGTCACAGTAACGATAAACCAAGTCACCTTTGCATTCATAAAGAAATTTGCCATTTTCCTAATAAAGGGATTTTTGACATTTGAACCACTAACATTAAAGTTCGAAAAAAAGACTGAAATAACAGTTTTCTTTAAAATTTTATTGGGTAACTTAAACAATTAATAATCCGTGTTTCTACCGCGAACACTAACAACACAAGAACGTCGGTTTGGCATACTCAAAATGAGTTCATCCAAATCACGCTGTGGAATGGCCGCCCATGTTCGTTGCAACAACAAAAAAAGGTCTTCTTGCGACTGGATACCCTCCATATTCGGCAGAGCTCTTCTCTGTAGCATATCCCATGCATGCTCAATCGGGTTCAAGTCTGGCGACTGAGCAGGCCAGGGCAGGACATTGATGTTAGCTGCGGCGAGAGTCTGTCTTACAACTCTTGCGGTGTGCGGTCGTGCATTATCATGCATTAACTGAAATAAGGGACCGATTTGCACTTGTAGAGGAACGATGACGTCTGATACAATCGTCTCAGCATAAATTTGAGCGTTGAGGTTGCCTCTGATCCAAATCAACTCAGTTCTTCCGCCGATCCAAATACCCGCCCATACCATGATGGTTCCACCACTATAAGGATGGACTTCCTGGCAGGATTTTAATCGCTGTTGGCGTCCAGGGGTTCTCCAGTGTCGTATACGTCTTGTATCCGGTCTCATACCAAAACGAGACTCATCAGAAAAGCACACGAAACGCCATTGTTCTTCTGCCCAATTTCTGTGTTCAAGAGCCCATTGATATCGAATCCTACGATTGTGCATTGCTATAGGTGGTACCCGTAGCGGTCTTCGGGAATGAAGGTTCACTTCATGCAAGCGGTTTCTGACTGTTTGGTCGCTAATTAAGCTCCCTGAAGAGTGATGAAGCCTCACGGCTAACATCATGGCGGTTATTGTTGGAGCTCTTCGAGTTAAGATTTGAATGTATCGGTCTTGTCTCCGTGTGGTGCAGCGATACCGTCCTCCATGGCGCTCAGCCACGGTACCAGTGCTTCGGTAACGTGTCCAAAGTCGACTGATAACACTCTGACTTGTATTCAGAGCTAAAGCCACAGTACGTTGCCGGGAACCAGCTTCTATCATTCCCACGGCTCTGAGCATTTCTTCCCTGCTTAAATGACGTCGCCGCTCCATAATAACGTTGGTTTTAATCAGTAGTAGGGAAACAGTAGCAATAATAATGTCTTCAATGCGTTGTATGTTTTTATAGGGAAAATATTGACAGCTGATTTTCATCTTTTACTCGAATTTGATTTACAGTTCCTGATTCAAATTATGAAATGCACCAAAAAGGATCCATATAAATTTATAAAATCATAAATTTATGACAAAGCCACATCTCAATCTCAAGAAATCCGCATAAAAATGCTTGATCCCTAGACACTTTTGATGTGTGTATGATCGGAATACCTTGTCAAATTCTAAATTAACGTGAACGAAGCCTCAGGCAAAACTAGCGAAAAATAAAGAAAATAACCATAAACAACATACCATTAAAAATACGTCAAGATATAAAGCTCACAAAATAGCCAATCAAACAGTCTTAACTCCTCATAACATTAGAAGATAAGACAGTGATCGTATCTATTTTGTTAGTCCGTGTCTGGGCAAAATGTGCTATTAAGTTTGACTCCTGCGGTCGTTATCTGGTGCTCAATTCCATCATTACTAATGTTATTTTTGTCACTGATAGGATCAATTGCTTTTATTTACATTTATACAAGACATTACATCACTTTTTTGTGGTGTAGTACAATCATCAAATGAGTCCTTCCACCAGGAGGGATTGTCATACTTGTACTGACTAAAATCGACGGTGTCTTTCAATAGCCCTTTACGTTCCGGGGTCGCGGTAGCTCGTTAGTCTGGCGACCCCGGCAGGTTTTGGCCCTCTAAGGAGGTTCCGTCATTGTGCTGATAGCTCGACCTGGGCATGGTCCATGATCAGACAGCGAGTCGCCCGAGACATTTCATCACTAAGATTTACATTGTTTGACCTTTAAGTTTTCAGGCTTTACTGAGACATTTCTTTCGGTAAATTGTACAAGTTGACACTCAATATTTCAAATTGACTCGAGTGATTTGTATTCATTGAAGTGTCTGTAAGTCTGAGTGGATAAGACTCTTTTTCCAACGAATTTACAACGATAAGTAGATCCAAGTAGTTTTCTTTTTCAATAAATTGAGTTCTTTCAAGATGAAATTGAAATACACGGCTCATTTTACCGATGTAAACTGATTCTTAGCTTATAAAAAACATCTCTAATAAATCAAGGGACACGTCATAATTAAGTCGTGCGAGTCCTATTGTTCGCGAATGAGAGAAACTTTTTAGAAACTAATAGACTTTACTAAAGACTTTAAAGCCAGTGTCACGAATTGTTAAGTTAGATTGCGAGCAGGAATTGAACCCTCTGAGTCTCATGGTGACATCTCTACAATAGGTAGCGCTCACTTCACTATAAAACTTTAAGAATGGAATAAAGAATTCATCCTTTTTGAGATCCTTTATAAGTCCTGCTGGCCTACCATGAACTCTTAAAGCGTGATTCTTGAGGCTGTGGGAAAGAGATGGCGCTAGACGACTTGTATAGCACTGTCTCTTTCCTACAGCCTAAACTGTATCGCGCTAAGCTCGTGGTAAGGCCTCTGCTCACTATCAAATTGTCATTTTCACAAGAAAAAATTAAGGCTCGAAACTCGTAATCAAGTTCTGGACTGACTCAATTCAGATTTCCTTGAAATCGCTAAAAAAACCGCATTAACATCCACTTCTCTAATTAGGTACTAAACCGCTTTTCGCATGCTCCAAAGTTTTTAATTACAATAGAAAATTATCCCGTTTCAAAAAACATCTTTATTTTTCTTCGTCTTAAAATCTAAATCCAAACAATAGTTCATTTTTCTTGAAAAATAAAATGGAACAAAACAGGTTCACATAATGCCTGTAGCCACTGCGCCCCTGTAGTCAGGTGTTCTTTCATCCTAACATTGTTGTACCCGCTAGCGTAGGCGTGGGGAGCTCAGACTTAAGTAAACTTTCTTCTATTCATTATACTATAGAGGTAAACCAGCTGTAATAATACTGAGTTGTTAGAAGTGATATTGTGAAATTTTACTGGGAATGTTTGTAACTCCTTCTTGTCTTGTTAGCATTCCAGGCACATCAATATTTCAGATTTTGTTAGATTTCTTGCGGTCAATGGCAGCACAGAGATCACGTTAACTTAATTTTGAGAAAAATTTATCACATGTCGTAGAATAGAATAGAATAGAATATACTTTATTGTACACCAAAATTTTAAAACTACTGCTTACAATATTGCTTAAACTATGGTTACAATGGCGGTCTTATCGCTAAGAGCGATTTCTTCCAGCCTTTCTACAACCTTTGGATGGACTGTAAGAACTAAGATAAGAAGGGGAGGGGGTAGTCAGTGGTGTACTATAAATACTCTTCAAACAAAATTTAAACAAATAAATAAATGATTATATATATTATATATATACATATAATATATTATATCGTACTACATCATTGGATATTTCTTCAACAAATATGGTTTCTTTTTTGCTAATATTTCGTTGATGTACGAGTATCTGCATTTTACAAGGTTGTAGTTACGTTTTTTCGCTTGGGACTGGAACTGATTGGAATAGTTTTTTTTTATTAGGTTAAAATCTTCAAATGAGTCCTCCCGCCCAGGGCGGGACGGGAAGACTGTCAGACTTGTGCTGACTAAAATCCACGGTTTTGAAATACCATAAGGTACCCTAAAGATACTGCTCTGGCACTTGACCCGTCCAGTAACGAATGGAGTCTTTTCAACTATTTGTATAGTTTCCAAACCTATCATGGGTTTAATAGACCATTTTATGGAAGACACCTTACAGGGGAATCGTAAAAGCACTTTATTGGCTTGACCTCTGCGTAGCACTACACTCATGTTAAGGTGATCGGTCGACAGCTCAAGCAGTAAAGAAGCAATTTAAGTATTCAAAGTTTAAATAAAGCTTAACCCAACAACAATAAATCTACATAACATGCAAGTTTTTACAAAACTAATTTCAAACTACAAGCAAAAATAAAGCTCGAAAATTTCGGTCACAATATTTGCTGGCTTCCTGTAAAATATTTTGTTGAACAACTAACTAAAAATAACATCGAACTAACAACCTGTATAATTATAGGCAAGTACTTTGAAATGTTATCAGTGGCTATAAATATTCAAGTAGTGAAAAGCTAATAGGTCAATAAGCTGTTCGTTGGTCGGTTATTACATTGTTATGAGTTAAGTCACGCTTGACCTGGCCAGGCTTTTGATTGAGCAATTTTCTTCGACAGCAAACTCACACGATAGTAGTATGATTAACACGTTGCTCTACATAACGCGACGTTATCATTTGTAATTATTTTTGCGGGAATTAATCGGTGGAAACGCCTGAAGTGGAGTAGTTGAGGGATAGTTTGTTGGCAGGATAATGGAGCAATTTTTGTATTATAAAATACATGGTATTTCAAACGAAACATCACTGAAGTCGACCCAGGTATATCCTAAAGATCGAGCTATTTGCAACTACTAATTTCACCAAGTCGAAACAGGTACCAGGCAACCACAACACTGCAAATAGTTATCTATTTCCATTTCGCATGCAAACTCCCAAAGACATTTAGATTTCAGAACTTTGTAACACGACCCGCGTTCCTCATGGCGAACCTATCCCGTGCATGTAAACTATGCTCTTTAAACCTAAACTTTTATCCGTTCGGAATCCAATCACATGCAGTTGGGCTATGGCGTTCGTACTGCAAACTCTTGGAGCACAAACCGACCGAATGCGCCACTAGTCGATTCCCTCTGCGAATAACGGAATTTCCGATCAGACAGGACGCTTCTTCCGACGCTTCGTCACTGTTTGTTTATTTTCTTTTATGTATTCCACAAGGCACGAATTTATTTTGAAGTCATAGTTGGGAAGTGAGTGTTTGAACGTAGTGGAGTGGGTACGTGCTTTTTGTAGAACTGCGCCAAAGGATGGAGTGTACGAATATTATATCAGTTCAGGACTCGCGGGTTAGTCCTTGACTGGAAATATTTTCGCGTTTTATATGGAAAGCGCCGCACGTCGGGTCGATGAAATTCTGCAGATAGATGAATTTCCATATTTTTTCCCGTACAGTCTTTCTTTTCGCGCACATGTTTATTATTACTTCAAAATGGAATTTTGATGAAACCACCACTATCTGCATAAAATGCAGCCGCCAGGGGATTCCGGTGCGAATTTTACTGCTTGTTCCCAGCATTCGCTACTCATAATTAAAATTTTTAGCAATTATTCTTAGTGAAAACCTTCTATTTTCGACTCGCGCCATCAAAGTGTTGGAGTCAAAGCATCTTTATGCATTTTTTTCGGCGAGGCTCGGAGCGGCGGCGCGGCGTCGCCTCGCTCTTCAGACATCTTTCGAAGTTTTTTTTCTGCAAAAAGTAAAGTCGTCATATCCTCCTTGCTCAAGCTTCAGATACGATCTGACGGCATGTCTCAAGTGGCCAGTGACCTGTCGCCTGCACACATATCAGTTACTTTGTAAAAAGTAATTAACATTGATCGATAAGTCGATTAACGATACGATATTAAAAAGAATATCGAAATACTGGTAATGAAGTTAAGTTTAAAATATATTGGATATCATCTGTCGTCTTAAGTTTTATTTTAAGAGTATTTGAATAGTAAAACGTTACCGACAGGAAATGCAGTTTATTAATCCTGTGCTTAAGTAGTATTAAAATGTTTGTATTAAATATTTATATGCTAAGTACTTTTTTGGTTTGTCGTAGATACGATATAATGATGCCTAGGTACCTCAGTGCTGATTATAATAGTATGATATAAGGCTGGATTCACAACTGTACCGTTCAAAAAAGATATAAAAGAGACGTGATGCTTTCGTCATCTCTTTCATTACAGCTTTTTCGTTTTTGTAGGAAAGAGATGACGTGTCACTTTCCTCAACTCTTTCAGTATAGTTTTTTTCGTGTTTTCCACTATTTCCTTTGTCTTTGAAAAACCACCATTTGTAAGTAAGCGCCGATTCTATGTACTTAGGTTCCCTATCCGTATAATGCTAAGCGTTAAATTAAGAAATGAATGAAGTCTTGTCAACCTATTGACACTAGAGTCCCAAAAAAGATTTTATTTATGTCCATCTTTAATTTTGATTAAAAGATACAAATTAATCTTTCCAGCAATTCAGACGTTCAAAGACGTTTGAGCTTTTTCTTTTTTTGCAAAGAGGAAATTAAAGCCTGTTTGTTTCTCAGGGAGGCACTTAAAGTATTTGTTGAAAGCCTTATTGAGCTTCATCTTATCTAACGATGCTTATGACAAATTCGCTTTAGCAAACGACAGTTTTGTAAATATTGTGACTTTTGAATTTTGTTTAGTCACATTTTCTGGTAATAAAATTTTGATTTGATAAATTTTGCTACTTTTAGTCTATGTGCACTTGAAACGAGTCTGACAGTCCCTTCCGCCCTGCCCTGGGTGGGGGAGGACTCATTTGATGATTTTACCATGATAAAAAAAAATTGTACTTACTTGAAAACAAAATTTAAGAATAAGAACTTGATATTGCATTGGTATTGCATTATTCATAAATAGATACTGATAGAAACGGTCATCTAGTGGACAACATAGGCTAACGTTAGTCAGATAGATGCTGTTTTTTACTTATGTAAAAAATACTGTGTCTGAAGCAAGACTTTGACATTAGTTTTTTTTTTCGATTATTCGAGAAGAACTCACACAAATTCAACTATGTTTCTATTTTGTAATTGTAACACATTTCAAAACAGTTTACAGTAACAGTTTTCATCGAATTTGTTTCAATCAAATTACATTTTATTATTAACACTCCTCTAACTTTCCCGCCAAACGGCGCCATTGTTGTCTACGAAATAACTTCACAAAAATAATAAACCAAAATTGTTTACGAGTTTAGAAATAAAGTAAGAGCTAAACACTTGAGAGCTTTCTTGGCTTCAACAATAAAAGTTTATTTAATTCTTAAGAAAATCCAGCCTTATAACTTCACTGGAAACTTACTTAAGACGTTGAGAAGAGAGCTCATTTTAAATAGTAAGTACCTATCAGGAGATTAATAAGTCTTTTCTGAAGTTATATATTAAAATAAAGTTATTTATAATGTTTGAGTAAGAATAAAGAATCGAAGTTTTGTTTAAAATTCTCATTTTCAGCTCCTTATTTGCTTATAATAGGAAATATAACTAATAGTCTAAAAATTCCGTCATTTGATTATCAAAATATATTTGACCCCCTAAGTAATTTTAAAAACCACATTATGTCATTAAGGTATAATTTTTACATGATTCTGATGTCATGACCCCACCTACGAGTTTTGATGCCTTTTATCTTTGTCTAAACTCATCATATTAAAAAAAAACATGCCCAGTACTTTTCAACACACTTACTAACCGAAAATAGACTTGCAATTTATTGGAACGAAGTTCCTTATCGCGCGTTGTGAAAGGGGGCTAGACGGAAAAAATTCTTACGAAAAGTTGGCACGACACTTTTATCCGACTGCGCGACGCAAAAGAGGGTAATGTGTTTATTACCATGGAATGGAATGGAATGGACAGGAGTGGAGTGGAGTGGAGTAGAGTGGAGTGGAGTGGAGTGGAGCGGAGCGGATTGGAGCGGAGTGGAGCGGAGCGGAGCTGAGCGGAGCTGAGCGGAGCTGAGCGGAGCTGAGCTGAGCGGAGCGGAGCGGAGTGGAGTGGAGCTGAGCGGAGCGGAGCGGAGTGGAGTGGAGTGGAGTCGCGACGATTATTTTTGTTGAGTGTATACAGTAACTTCGTTCCATCCGGGTGTCCCTTGACACCTCTAAAGTTTTTATTGATGTTGTCATCATACTTATTTATTACTACTACAATCTATTACACACAACCTTTGTTCAGCAGTGGACGTTTTACGGCTGATATGATGAAGATAATAATAATAATATTCCGCAACTATCACACAACGCCATCTAGTCCCAAGCTAAGCAGAGCTTGTGTTTTGGGTACTAGACAACTAATAAAGATACTTATATATTTCTAAATACATAAAAATTATAGATAAATTACACCCAGACACAGAACAAATGATCGTGCTCATCACACAAACATTTGTTCTGGGTGGGAATCGAACCCACGATCTCCGGCATAGCAGTCAGGGTCACTAACCACTAAACCAACAGGCCTGTCAATGATGAAGACATACAACACTTATTTGTGCAAGTTCTAGCTATAGTATTCTCTATTAGCGTTCATTCCTCAAAACAAAACATTACTCAGTACCAGCCTATTGTTACATTACATTGTTCTTGCCAATTACATCATTATGCCATTCATATGGCTATTCAAATTTCCTCCTCCTTTCGCCGTGCTGTAATCGGTATGTCACGCCAACATTTCCATAGCAGTAACCGCCCCCGCTTCCACTATATGGAAATCCGCTACCTAATTTATAAGAAATTTATTCAATGTAATCACTACCAATCATAATCTTGAAAGAAAAGGTCTATGCGGTATTTTCTGACTCAATACGTACAAGGCCCAAGAGAGCTCCTTGCGGTAACTCATCACCTTCGATAGGTTAGTGAAATTTTGAAGTATATTTTAAAGTAACAAAGCATAATCACGCTTATAATCACCTTAGAATTAGGCTTTATTGAAGGGACAGGTTTGTTTTTAGTCAGTTAATTCTGACAGTACCTTCTGCTTCAGTTCGCAATATGGTGTCGCGAGACTGTCTGAGTAAGCTTTCATGACCCCAGAACGCAAAGGGTAACCGATGAAACAGAATGGGTTTTACTTAATCAAGTCTGAAAGTCCCACAGCTCCACCCAGGGTGGGATGACTTATTTGATGAATTTCAAAAGTAAAAAAAAGAAAAGGTAGCAATCAATAGTAAGAGAACACACAATTTGCCAAGTAAGTTTCACACCCTATGTAACAGGGTCGAAGTTATTGTCAATTCTTGTGAAAAAATAACACGTTACCCGGGTTTAGGAATCAAGTCCGGGCCTCTCGCTCATCAGTAGCGGTTGCGAGCACTAGACCAACCAGTCACAAAAGTAATTTGCCAAAAATGATTCCTTGTTCAACAACGACCAGTCGACCTTTCATCTCATAAAGGAATCCTTTTAAGAATCTTACAGTAGATAAGGGAACCCTGATCTGCCGATTTCTACCTATTTAATAATCGATTATTGCCCGAGGGTTGGGCCGGATTACCATATCAAAAGAATGCATGATCTCATGTCGAACGTCAATTTCGTAAAACATTCGGCTCAAAAGGCGCTAGCCCTGAGCAGTTATATTGGGTTCTGGAAATTCTTAGGAATATTACGGCTTTCCCTGTAATTTTGCTACGCACATCTTTTCCCCCTTTTACTTACAGGTCACGTGCTGAAGTTTCCTTTAGAAAAGTTTGTGTGCGGTGTACGATGTCATCGTTAAACTTTGGTGCTAGCGCCTGTCTTCCTTTTACGGGTTTTTCAAACAATAGACAATTCGTCTGTGTGATGTGGCAGTTATTGTCTATGAAACGAAGGGTTATGTCTGCTGCTTATTGAAACTTTATGTCATTGACATACAATTTAGATGTATTTCTTTCCGTAAAAGATTGATATTTATTTGAGTGACCTATCTTGGTCGCAATAGTGAGAGCAGAATTGAAATCCCAGTTTTGATTACCATTTTGAGTGGTGATATTGAATTTCGATCAGAAATTTCTTAGTAACACGGAGCTTATTCATTTTGACGGCAATATAGGCACGACCTATGTTACATGTTTAAAGTGTTTAAACATAATTTGTCTGCCTAACTGTGTCAGGATTACGGCCATAATAAGTGACATAATGATCATATTGTTATTGCAAAAAATGTAGTACACATCACTTTAACCCAAATATCGTCGTACCTAATAGAAATAAAACACGACCTAGCGCCTAAAAGCCTCATTGGGCTTACATCCAGCCGTCTGATGAAGACAGATTGCCTGAAATGGATCGGATGATTAACCAATACCAAAATAGGCAACTTTTATCTAAACAAGCATAAATAAATTATATAAATATGTAGGGCAGTTTCAGCATAATAAGTAGTATAAGTAACTAGAAATACTGGTCATCGTGATTAATCAAGATCTTTATCTATTGAATGTCAAAATAATGGAAATTATGAAATTCATGATAATGGTAGGGAAGATATCGACATCGGTTAGGTACCATGAATTCAGAACATGAATTATCTAGATACTGCAGTATGATAGAAATTAACTGTTGGCATTACTGCACTAGAATTGAGGCGGGCAGTTATTCTGCTGCTATTCTCTAGTACGTCGTCGACGAGCCCGTCCCCGTAACTAGAGTTTTGACACAGAGGCCACGCTGACTCAACACTATGAACTGTATCCTTAGAGAATAGCCACCCAAGACATCAATCGTATAGTTGCCAAGACCAAAGTAGGACCAAAGAATCCAGGGCCGTTCAAAAGCATGTTGCGTTGAGGAAATCATCTATGAGACTATGCACACCACGTTTTTTAAACGCGTGCATCGCGTGTACGTCAGAGCAGTTTGTTGTCGCGCGACAACAAACTGCTCTGATGAAAACGCGATACGCACGCAAGTCAAACGCGCCGTCGACGCGCGTTTCTAAAACGCGCTGCACCGGCGCGTTTAAAAAACGTGATGTGCATAGGCTCTTAATTACAACAAATTCAGGCCAATTTTAGAAATAGTTCATTCGTTTTAGAATATCTGACGTCTATCGAAGTTACGGATTTTTTATTTAGTAAAATTATTATTTATAGCATCACAGAATTGGATCACATTACTTATAATACAAAACTTGTTTTTTTACTTCAAAGGCGCTATAGATCATAACAAATTAGTCATTAATGTCAACTAGTAATTTGTAGTTGATTTAATATACTGTAGCCGAAGTAAAACTCAATTTGTCTGGCTATTGAAAAATAAATGTTTTAGAAGTAATTTATGGTATTGTGACAGACAAATTATTTTAAGATAATTGTAATGTCACCCAAATAAATGAATTCGTATGTAAAAAAATATGTAATATTCAGAAGTCAGTCGCGTAGTACAGACGCCAGCAGGTCAATCTACCCGAATCTGGCAAATTTTACCAATGGACTATGATACCTTCCACTATTGTGATAAGGTCGAAATTCTATTGAAGAAATTTTACAGATTGAGGTAGGTTGATGTGCTGGCGTCTACGCGTCTGTACAAAGTCCTTCTACCACCAAAGACCAGACGCTAGAAAGAAATGGATTATGTAAACTTACAGTATTAATACCGATATCGGATGGAGAAACTTTTTTTAAACGTTGCTAGTATCATGGATGTGTTTACAAACATAGAGACTCACACAAACACAAATACCCAGACCCGGATAAACTACTCGTATGTAAGTCATACAAGTTCCGTACGGGTATCGAACCCATGACACTCACTCATCATCTGCCTAGCCTTTTCCCAACTATATTGGGGTCGGCTGCCAGTCGAACCAGATGCAGCTGGATACCTGTATTTTACATGGAGCGACTGCCTATCGGACCTCCACAACCCAGTAACTGGGTAATACGATACCTCATGGTAAGACTGGTTGTTAGACTTTAGAACTTCTGACTAACAGTATAACGACTGTCAAAGATCTACAAATGACAGCCGGGACCAACGGCTTTACGTGCTTTCAAAGGCACGGAGGAAACTCGCTATGACAGATGGTCACCCTTCCACAGACCAACTTCGGCAAGCGCAGCTTAACCCGGAAGATCAGCCTGTGCGGCTGTAATTATTTAGCGACGAGCTCCTCGCACCCGTGACACACACTACTAAAATAAAACAATCTACTTCTTTCGTAGAACTGACAACCGATGGGGAAGAAAAATTCTCGTGTGGCGACCACGAACCGGAAGACGCAGCGTAGGCAGGCCTCCCACTAGGTGGACCGACGACATCGTGAGGGTCGCGAGCAACCGATGGATGCAAGTGGCGAATTGTCGTTCGGCGTGGCGGTCTAAGGGGGAGGCCTATGTTCAGCAGTGGACGTCATCCGGCTGATGATGACTTCTTTTACTTTCTCGCTAAATCCTACAGTTTTAATTTATGAAAAAAAATATTTCCGGGATTCAAAGCTTCTAACACAAATTGTTTCCAAGATATCTAACATTAGCTGTTTGTCTTTATACATGACTTATTAAACACAATTGAAAGATACGACATAAAAAGGAGCAATTGCCACTGATTACAGGATGTTCGTATTTTAAGCAACCTTTATTTGTGCCAAAGACTTCGGAATACTTGGGATTTTACTTTCACGAGGGCAAGTTGCTCCTTTTGTATCACCCAGTTACTGGGTTCTGCAGTGGCTCCATGTAAAATATTGGTACTTTCTCAGAATATCTAATTGTCTCAAAGTTTCCGGATCCTATTTACAAGAGACACGTGTTTGTCAATTGACTTTTATTATGTTCACAAGCGTGGATACATACAGAGTTCAAAGAACTAAGTCGTAATATGGAGTTCTTTGTATCTGAAAAAATTCAGAACGACTAAAACTTTCCATAAAGGTACAAGTTGGTAGCCGACTGCACGTAGCAGCAGGAGACGACATGTCGCTAACTACGGAGGGAATTTCATAGAAATACGTAGAAACCAGTAGTGTCACTGCGGCACGTCGTTTGCTGCAGTAATAACTTGTATCTTTAAGGTCAACGCTCATTTGAAAAACAGTGTTTGAGCTCATAATTCTGGACGGTAACCGCTTCATCTAAAATCCTAATCAGCTTGTAAAATGAACTGGAACCGCAGCCTTATAGTCAGCTTGTACTTCCTAGGGTTTCGGTATTTCCACTCACACACGCATAACAAATCCTTTTCGTAGACGCACGATAAATCCTTCCATCTTTTGTACTTTCATCTATTTTTACCAAAATGGTACCCTGAGCGGATTTCTTTTCTACCAACAATAGAAAAGGCAAAAGCATTGTCCTTGTAGCTCCATTGGTGTAGCGGTTACAGGCATTTAAAGTGAGCGCGTAGTATTTAGAAACAGACTTATAAAAAATATACACATATCGTCAATAAAGGAAAAAATATTTTTAAAGAAAAAATCCAGCTTATATCAAAAATGCGAAAAGATGTTTGCAATAATGAATGTTTGTAACTCAATCACGTCGGAACGGCTAAGCAGATCTTGTTGAAAGTTAGATCAAAAGTAGGTTATAAGTTAGAATAAAACATAATATTGAGTCTCATACAATATGGAATAAACCAACCCATTCAATCAGTCGCCCGAGTCGCAAGACCTTGCAAGTCGGACATAGTAAAAATAAAACATTATTTAAATTCGAATTCCAATCAACTTAAAAGTAAAAAATAGTAGTTCACCATTATCACCAACAGAGTCAAAGCTAACGAACAAATAAATAGGCTCTTAGAGGAAGGATTTATATTTTTTGCAAGGATATACCTTAAAATGTATATATTTTATTCAATTAGCGTCAGCGCAGCTATTAAAAGAAAAAACTAAATGATTATAATAATTATATAAAACTACACACCGTCCTCAATTTATTATTCCAAGAGATACCATTGAACCCTCTCAGCAAACTAAACCACAATTTTAAATATTTATGAAAATGTTAGTTTCTATGCCCTCGCTGATACCCTCAGCGGCGCCTGTCTTCCGTTCAGGCTCCCCACATCCTCTGCGAGTTGGAAATTTTGGATGTTCGCCTCGAAGCGGTGTCGCTGGCCGGATGCCTCAACCATCAGGCAGCTATTATGGCGCCGATGTGAGATTGTGGTAGAAGAGAAATATTTTCACAGAGTCGGATAGTGAGATGCCTCGAGCCATGAACTTTTTAATTGGGAAGGTTAATAAATTCTTGATGTTGTAGGAAAATGTTAAAGACTATAAAAGAAGGAAGTAACTTAGTATGTTTATGAGTAGACAAGTTAAGATTTTTTATGTTTATTTGCAATAATTAAAAGCAAAAACTACTAATAGTAAGTTTTAAAAGTAATTTAATCTATGCTCCATTACTAGCGAGTTACTTAATTATGTTAGATTATTTATTTCCATATTATTTTGATACATTATTTTCTTAAGACATGCTAAAAATAATCTGCAGCTTCATGATTCTTGAATATCAGAATGTCTACTGGATATATATTGTAATACAAACATTGGAAAACTGTAATTTCTTCAGGGAAAATCCAAAATACGCCTGATATTGAATCCAGTCTGAAAATCCATTTCATAAATACACAGACAGACGTAAGGTTAGTTAAACAAACATTGAACGAACAACCTTTTGAATTTAAAACATTGAATTTTATACTAGAACCTCCGTTCAGGTGCACTGAAGCTCTAAAGAAAATATCAGCGTTATTTAAATAGCAAAGGGAACCACTCGAACATGAAATCCCCGGGGTATTCGATGGAGGAACTTAAAGACAAGCTTACACTATAACGAGTATTGTTAGCGTACCTCGTCCGGAACGCTTTGACCCACCACTGAACGGCCTCTTAACAATTCCTTCCTTTCCTATTAAAATTCTTTCCCCAACTCGGGAAAACTTTATCTCAAATATAACGGGCCCATCTAAATACGAAATAACGGGAAAGTACGCCGCTGCTTATAATTAAACGAATTCTCAACATTTTCGGTGTGTGAACTTAATTTTTTGTTAAAGGAAAAGGGAATTTGTTAGATTTTCTCGGGGTAGGTACTTTGTACTTTTAGTAGTTTGGGACGAGAGCCTTAAAGTCAGTGATAGCAATTTGGGAAGTCGTGTTCAGTTTTTAAAAACATTTTTGGGGGCAAAGAGGGAAAATACAATTTCGTAAAAGTGGCGCTTTCATTTTTGTAGATGTTTGTCAGCGTTAAATAAATTTTCAAGAAAATTTTGAAATTTCATAACATCATAATTACATGTCAAAATGTAAAAGAATTGACCACATTTTGCACCTATCCTTTATCTTGAGAAAATAAATAATGTAATATGTAGGAGAGATAAGTAAATGACATGGCCAATTTCTGCCTAGTTACTCAGTGACATGTACATTTAACATGTTTAGTTATAAATACATAAAAAATAAAAATATAAATAACTAAATGATTTACGTTTCCGTACAACTTCCGAAAAAATATTTCGACATAAATAGTTGTTTTACGTTTCCGGCGTATCGGGGCAACACGCTATTTCGGATAAACGTTCCATTCCCTGTTAAGCTATAATATGAATGCCTTGTCAGACTAATATTTAACATTATTCTGACTTAAAATGATTATTCACTTTTGCAATTATAATAAAAACACTTTTGTAAGTTATTCGAATGCTATGAAACATTTATTTTAAATTACTGAAATAATAACTTTTTCCTGCAACAACGAAACGAAACGACATGACAGGTTCGACAATCGCTTGACATCCGTCATATTTTTTGTTTGACATTCATACTATTTTTTTCATTTGTGTTCGCAGCTTGTGCGGGGGCTTTTTGTTTGTAAACTGTGCGATTATCTTTTCTCTATACCGTCCATTGCTATTCTACACGGACTGATTCCATTGCCCAACGATTATCTAGTGCTTTTCATACGGATTTGATTGTGCTTACGTTTTGGACACTGTCAACAATAATACAACAATGAGGTGTATTAACTGCGGTATAGCTACGGGACGGCTAAGAAAACATGTTGTATCTTCGTTAGACATGCCTTTCCAAACGATGCTTGTGCAATTACTAACAATTCAGGCATGTACTTAAAACTTATTATGAAAACCTACAAATAAAACATACTATACACACACTCTATACTTGGTAATACTTGGTTTAAACTGTAGAATATAATGGATATCCATCCAGTGACAAGGGTCTCTTTATATCCACGCAAAATAATCTGGATAATATTGAGGTAAGAGCCCGACTAGGTTCATGACCAATTGATGCTTTTTGTTAATTACTAAGAAATCTGAAGTTACTGGATTATGTAACTTTCACAGTTAATTTTACAGCATATTATGTTTAAAATAAACCAAAATTGGTCACTGTACATGATTTTTTATTTGCTAGGCAGAGTGCCCTAAGAAAATGGGCCATCTCTTTTATATTCATAAGCATAGTGAGATGTTGCAGGGGTTCCAAATTGTGAATATTATCAGGGGGGCACACCCCTCGCCCCCTCGCTCCTCACCCCCTCAGGTAATCGTCTGACAAATGTCTGAGATATTTTACCAACTTCATTTCGTGGATGTTCAGAATTTTGATGGGTGAGGCATGTAGGGAACCATCTAACACTCTCCCCTGAAATTGAAAAAAAAGCACTCCATTTTCTTTCGTAAAATTGATATTGGTTTGGATAAGCTTTTAAAATTTTACCTGACTTTCTCTGGATGCGTTCAGTACCCACTAAGTTTAATTGACTTACTACACTTAAGTAAAATATGTGTAACTACTTACACTTTTTCAGTAGCGGGATATTAATTTAAATATGTTAATTAGAATGTATGGCGGTCTGATAGGACGGCCTTTGTCAGCAGTGGATGTCTTCCGGCTGATGATGACTATGATGATGGCATGGGATAATATTTGTGATCATATGAAACCATAAGTTTTCAAACAAAATAAAACCACTATCAAAACTTACCGAACCACATATTTTTAGAATCCAATTTCTTCTTATCAAACGTATATGTTGTGGGTGGCCAACGCAAAATGATTCAAGCTTAGTTGCATTCTATTATAACTTAATAGTATTACGAACAAAATATAATGGTAATAAAAGTTCATAGACCTGTGAGCGTGGTGTTGAATTTGTAGCAAAAAATACCCATTTTCTTACCACCCGCCAACAATAAGGTGCGAAATTAGGAGAAGAATTAGGCTCCCCCGATGTGGCGCGTGCTTCGAATCGTGATGCAATGTGCAGAACAAGAGAGGATAAAATACCAGGGAGCCACCCTTTCCGCGATAACAATATATCACACGTCTATTGATTTATGCGACGAAAGGTATTTCTTAATTTAGTCCTGTAGATAAACGCTGTAGCCACCATTAATATAAGTGACAGAGGTACCATTATGAAACTTTATAGAGTTTTGCGGGTACGTAAAAGGAATAACAATGTATTGAATTACTTTTGTACGCACAATGGACTATTTGAGGGAGGCGGCAACCTATATTGGATGGTATTTATGGTCGCTTTTTCTATGTTATCAAAGGATCCGAGGAAGGAAAAGGAAAATTACATATACTTGACGTAGTAAATATAACTACTTATATTATTTAAAAGTGAACGTTTTTTTTTTCTCAAAAGATATTCTCATAACATTCGTAAATTAAACCAAAACTGTGTTCAGTTTTCTTCTTGCGTACATAAAAAAATGTGGTTATTGTACCTAAGTTCATGTTTGAAGTTGTGGCAAAGCTCTATGTGTACAAAAGACGGTTAACCTCAAGCTACTTAGCACTGCCTACTTAAATACTTGTTCCTCAGAACTTAGAGTTACAAAGCTCTATTTTAACTGAGATTTAGATTAACTCTAACACATAAGTCTAAGACATTATTTCGGAGGAAATTCTCGTAACAAAATCTAATCCTGAGGGACAGGACAAGGGTGAGTTTATTTTACAAATGCTTATCATCAAGACGTCACTCTGAGTATCGTCACACGAAAAGAAAATTCAAGTTAGATAACCGCACATAAAACCTACATTTTCATAACTAACGTAATATGAGACTGACAGAAAAATCCGAGAGGAATATTTCTTATTTTATTCTCGAAAAATTTAAAAGTTCTCTTTTTGACAAAAGCGGCCTCCAAGATAGCGGCCGGCGAAAGAAAAACTTCACTCCGTCTCATAATAAAAGCATAAAAAGTAGTGTGGAGAGACAAAACACTGCTGTCTATGTATGACCCATGCGCCAGTACAAAGTTATGTCAATACATAAGGAAAGACTTGGAAAACAAAAACATTTTTCTTACTGTAACCTCGTGTTTACTGCCAAGTGTTTGTCGTCCTCGGGGCCCAGATGTTATTCGCCATAAGCCTCCCTTATTAGGGATTCCGTATGTTCAGCTGTAGAAACAAGCTGATCTATGTATTTTTATTTTAGCGACATTATTAATATTTTCCTCTTATAAAAATGCGGAGGAACGAAAAGAAAGGTCCATGTTTGGATAACCCAAAGAAAATACGGTAAATAGAAGTAACCTTGTACAGGGGAACATACGTTATGTTAGCTATTCGTAATCGTTTGTGAGGGAATACATTGAGCACTTTAGCCTACCTAGACGTTATTGCTGGCTGTAGTGTAACAAGAAATAGTGGTGGAACGTTTTGTAGGATTTTAGGTAGGAAAATCGTTATTGAGCCTTTTTTTTTTTTTTTTTTTTTTTTTTTTTTTTTTTTTTTTTTTTTTTTTTACGTGGCAAAATCATCAAATGAGTCCTCCCACCCCGGGCAGGGCGGGAGGGACTGTCAGACTTGTACTGACTAAAATCCACGGTGTCCTTCGGTAGCCCTTTGTGTGCCGGAGTCGCGGTATACGTATGTCCCGCAACCCCGGCAGGACTGTGGCCCTCTATAGGGGGGCCCCGTCACTATGCTGACGCTCCTTGAGGCGCGCGTGGGACACAACGCGCCGTCGACCCGGGCATGGTCCTTGGTCGAGCAGCGAGTTGCCCTTTACTCGCCGCCCGCATGCCCGCGCCTACGGTGGCCGGAGATCGTCCCGCGACATCCGTCGCCGTGGGCGTCTACCACTGCGTCTCGGGCGGAGGGAGGACGGTATCCTCTCCCTCAAGCGGCCCGCCTCCTCCTTCGCGAGCATGACTGCTTCGCAGAAGGAGGCGACCGCCTCCCACTCCGTCTCGCCCCGCAGCATGGCCGCAACCAATGTCGGGCGCGAGAGGTCTCCGCCTATCGCCGCAGGGAGCCGAGAACCTTTATTGAGCTTAGAAAACATCAATTTGAACTTGCACTATTTGGCAGGCACAATTTCGTGTGATTTAAGTATTTTTTTGATAGTACTTTTTGCCTGGAACGATAAGTGCAACTGAAGAAACAGTGCCATGTCATTATTAAAAAAAATCTGAACATTTACAAACAACTTTAATATTAAAGAAGAAAATAAGATTTTGACTTAAACATAACCTGCAAAATGTGGGTGTCCCCACGGCTACACATCAAGCTTCGCAAAACTAGTATAAGCTGACCGTTCAATGTGCGGAGAGATCATATAAAGCGAGTCCAAGACAAACTGGGTTGGGGTGCTATGACAGGAAACCTCCACGTGCGCCCGTGGACTGGAGTTCCCTCTCGGATACGTCCGGGGGGAAGACCAGTTTTTCGGGCCGGTGCACCCTGGGATGCGGGCAAAAACTCTTCCTTAGGCACTGTGTGCCTAAGGGGTCTCTTTGCCCGTATGCGAATAGCCTGTCGTGTGGACGCTCCAACGCGTGTCCCTCTGATTAGCAGAGGGCACAGCGGTGGAGCGGGCTTGCGGACGGTGAGTTATGGGTAGCTCGCCGTCCGACCAAGGACCAAGCCCGGGTCGGTGGCGCGTCGTGTTTCGCGCCAAATGCCTGCTGGGGTCGCGGGTTTTTTCTTAACCCAGGTTACCGTGGCCCCGGAACGTAAAGGGTATAGGAAGGAACACGGGTGGATTTTAGTCAGTAAGAGTCTGACAGTCCCTTCCGCCCCACCCAGGGCGGGAGAACTCATTTGATGATTTTACCACCTAAAAAAAAAAAAAAAAAAAAAAAAAAAAAAGACAAACTGGGTTGGTAAAGCTTGATGTGTGTACTATTAGGGGTCTCCTCCTCGGTCAGGTCTTTGAAGAGGAATCGGGGCCTCCTCCCATGTGCTGATGGTGACTACCGCACACCGGGGTGGTTTTAGTGAAATAAAAATTCCACACTCCCTGGTCTTTTCCCCAAAGACCTTTTGAAGGTTTCTCACCGATGACAATAAAAAAGGTGGTACATCTTTACCTAACCTATAGAAAATTATTGTTTTTAGATTTACAGTAAGTAGGTAAGTTAGTAAACGTCTGAAATTATTAAACCCAGTAAAAAGATGATCTGATTTCAAGAGGCACTTTATTTTAAACAAAACGTATTCTACACGTTAACTTTTAAAACAAACAACATGAATTTTAAAAAATCCGAACATTACTTTTTTCCTTCCCGTAAAACTTGGCTACAAGAAACATAACATTTTATAAGAAACGACTTCTTTAGGAATTCCTTCCCATCATACCGAGGTTGAACAAAGATCCTAGCTTGAAGGCAGTAAACTTCAAGTTGAAGTATAAAAAATAAGATTAAAAGAGTTCCGCTTTACCTTGTTAAAATACTAGCAGCTTTTTATAAAAATAATATTTTAGACATTTTTACAACCTTAGCTTTTTAAACATAGGTACCTATGTTTAAAAAGCTTATACATATAATTATCATCAAAAATGACACGCATTTCATAACAGATTTTTATGGTCACCCTCTGTTGGTACGTGACACTTGTTACCCCATATGCGCCTCATGATATACCTGCCAGAGAAACGGGCCCAACTTACAGGGGTATCGCGGCCCTGGAAGACAAGCATTGAAAGAACAGGATGGTTTTTCTTCAGTCAAGTTCCTTCCGCTCCAGGCAGCGTGACACTCGTGTTAGGGCGCTCCCTCACCGCGAGCATTCACCTGTAATGTAACGTTACAGATTCGAACATTCGAAGATAATATGAGCATCAAATTGCGCACTTTATGTTACATTACAGGTGAATGCTCGCGGTAAGGGAGCGCCTTTATGATTCTCAAAAGAAAACAAAAAATAACAATATTTATATTTACATGTGGTATATTACTGACATAGAACAAAAGAAAACAAGCCGCACCAGGTTAAATAATATTTTGAGTTTTTCAAGAAAATCACAGAACTTGCGGAAAAATATTAAAAAAAAAACTGATACTATTTTTACCTAAAAAGTGAACAGAGGTGTCAAATAATTATTTTTAAACGCATTAACGCATGCGACGCGCATCGTAAAGATGATTTTTGAGGAAAGAAAAATTCAGTTGCAAGTGGGATTCGAACCCGAATTGATTTCGGGTTCGAATCCCACTTGCAACTGAATTTTTCTTAGGAAACGAGGAATAGAGAAATTCAGCTTGCAGTTGTGGGTTGCAATGGCCTAGTTGGTTAAGGCGTCTGGAGTACCTATCCAGAAGACGCGGGTTCGAATCCCACTTGCAATTGAATTTTTCTTTCCTCAAAAATCATCTTTAGAGGTGTCAAAGTCATTCAAGTTTCAATAGGTCCGTGCAGAATTTTATTGCACTTTACTTCCGAATTTATTTATTCTTCCATGTCTGACTTTGTTGCCTGGCCATACATTCCAAATGACTTACTTTTTGCTTGTTTTTAGAGCTTTTTGGGGTGCATTATGTTGTTACTTTCTAAAGACTTTCTATTATTGCTTATAAAAAATTTAATTAATGTACTACCGACAAAGTTGAATCATGACCCATTTTGACAATAAATCGTTTGAATCCGTCAAATTGACAAAGGTCAAAGTCGTTACCATGGATATGTATGTTTACGCGAATGTGGACCTAATTGTATTTGAAAGTCTGTAAGAAAATAAGCTTATGGTGGGTCATGATTCAACTTTGTCGATTGTACATACTAAAGTACGATTATTAATTCCAGTCAGTAAAATGACATTTGTACATGAATAAAATGTAATAAATTTCTTTGTATCAGTGACAGTTGCACTGTCATTTTACTGACTGGAATTAATAATCGTACTTTAAAAACTTAGGTACGCATATTTATCTATTAAATTACATCAAGTGCTGAAATGTCAAATAAAGAAAGAAAAATCAATCGCCCGTCAAACCGACGAACACAAGTCGACACAAAGTAATCGTTTTCGAAACTCGACAGTATCATCATATTTCAACGTAAACCTGCCTTCTAAAGCATGAAACATCGCGTATATATTCCTAATCCATCATTTCGGGAGTCGAGAAAAAAATCGAGAATATATTTTACGTTCGGTCAGGTGTCGTGGGAGTCCTGGGGGAAATCTAACTTTCCCGGAGGCGCAGACACCAATCGATTCTATTCAAATTTATGACAGAGAGAAACGGTTTGTGTAATATTGATGTAGAGCTGATAATACCACTGATTTTCCTTTTTTAAGACATTTTCAGAGATCAGACTCGTGTTTGTGGTAAGAATGATTGATACTGTAAAAATAGTCTTTTTACTTTCTAAGTAGTACAAGTGCAACAATTATTTGCCTTGGTATAAAGTGATGAAGTATTTATTTTGCCCAAACCTGCAAAATAACGACAAGTATCCTTTTTTTTACTTGGTAAAATCATCAAATGAGTCCTCCTACCCCAGGCAGGGCGGATCCACGGTGTCCTTCAATAGCCCTTTACGTTCCGAGGTCACGGTAATGAGATAAGTCCCGCGACCACGACATGTATCCTTCCAAAATACCATAATGCTTCATTTCATTGACATCGTTTTAAAATCGGTTTTGTAGAATCTTTGGCAACAAGTTTTTCCCACTCTATACAGTTGCCACAACATTCGGAACCCTATCGATGGCTGTCTGCAACTGGCAGGCTTGGCGCCAACTTCTCACAAAATTCTCACCCTTATTTTATTGCCTTCTGTCCAAGATTAAACTTTCCTTCACCGTTTTTTAACAATCCATTCACTCAAATACACTCCGTAATAAAACTTGGTAAAGAACGAAGGAATACAATAAAATACGTGGAAATAAAATAAAAATACCGTTCATAGGAGACTAATGCATACGACAATTGTGTTTGTGTGTTCGACAAGATACACTCGAGAGCAATGAATCCGGGTCACTTAAAGAATGTTAAAAATCTCGGAAACTAAAAATGATAGGTTAATGCAATAAATTGTATTTAATAGACAATGTAATACTCCTTAAATGAAAGTAAAAAAAATATGAGTCACTATACATTTTATTAACACAAAATTACATAAAGAAAAAAACTGCTGATCTCTCCTTAAAACAAAAATAGGAAACATGAAATTTTTGAACTTTATTACGATTTTCTTGAATTTTAATACTTCGTATTGCCTCCTCGTGCTTCCATTACTGCGTTTACGCGGTTTGGCATGCTGTACACCAAGTTCCTTATACGATTTTAGGGAATATTCTCCCATTCCTCTGTGAGAGCAATTTTGAGCTCACGAAGCGTGATTGGGGGAGGGTTTCGTTGTTTTACGCATCTGCCTAGCTCGTCCCAAGCCTGCTCGATCGGGTTGATATCCGGGCTGCGCGCTGGCCACTCCATACGAGTAATGTTCATCTCTTGAAGGTAGTCATTCACAATCCTACCTGTATGAGGTCGGGCATTGTCATGCATAAATATAGCATCCTCACCTAAATTGACCATAAATGGACCAACGTGATCATTGAGGATTTCTTCCACATATCTTACGCTAGTTAAAGAGCCGTTTTCTATGATCACCAGCTCTGTGCGACTTTCAGAAGAAATTCCGGCCCACACAAGTACAGACCCACCACCGTAGGCTACTTTTTCTTCGATGCATGCTTGCTTGAATCTTTCCCCTGGTCTTCGATACACTCTGTGTCTTCCATCGTGCTTGTAGAGCATAAATTTTGATTCGCCGGAGAACATAACTTTTGACCAATCTTCAATACTCCAATTTACGTGGCTCTGGGCATATCTTAGTCTTGAAATACGATGCCTACGCTCCAGTTTAGGGCCATTTGCAGGTCTAAGGAGTTTTAAGTTAGATTCAGCAAGCCGACGTCTTACTGTCCATGCACTTGGGTTACTTCCTCCGAGGCGTCAAAACTGATTGGTGAGTTCAGTTCCTGTGAGAAAGCGATTTCGAAGCATGGTGTTCACCAAGTATCGGTCTTCTCGTGCTGTGGTACACCTGGTTCTGCGCGTTCCTGGTCTGCGTAGGTTAGAACCAGTTTCTTCGTAACGTCGGAGAACTCTTTGTACTGTTGACAGCGACACACCGACAGTCCTGGCTGTATCGCGCTGACTCCGGCCGGTTTCCAGCATTGTAAGTATTCTGGTGCATTCTTCAGGCGTAAGCGACATAATTTCAGCTTGAATAATGAATATAGAGCGCTATCAATATGGTTTATGTACCCACATAAATGACAGATTACAAACAAAAGCAAAACCAAATGCTGTAATTTCGCAGTTCCATCTTCGAAAGTGGCCCTTTTTCAAATTTGATTTTTTTATGATATAACTTTACAATAACTAAGAAGTTTTAATACCTTCATTTAAGGAGTATTACATTGTCTATTAAATACAATTTATTGCATTAACCTAGCATTTTTAGTTTCCGAGATTTTTAGGATTCTTTAAGTGACCCGGATTCATTGCTCTCGAGTGTACTTTGTGTGCGACTAGACGTTTGCAACATGCATTGTAACTAATGGTGTAACGTAACGTAGTCGTGCGAACACAAATTGGAGTGACAGCGCAATTACTATTGCATTCTATTGGTCGAATGGATCGGCAATCGAACGGTTAACGGACCAAATCAGTGAATGCTGTTACAATATTACAACACCAATTTACATTGCATGTTGAATTAGTTTTAACATTTTATATGAACGTACAGATTTGTTTCAACTATGCATACTTACATCGCTAAGGGTGGATTACGCTAACTATTAGACAGTATTTATATTGCTCGGTTGAATGTTTAATTAAATAAAACCATCCTGAAGTAATGCCTACTTCGATTTTCTAAATCACCTGCTACCTGCATTTCGTTGATGTAACAGGCATGTATGTATGTCACAACGAAATGCGATTATTTTTATTTATTTAAAAATATTTTTTGTAAACTTCATTTTCTGTGTTGATACTTATAATGTAATAAATAACAAAAAATCTTTCTAATTTCTTCTTTGCTCGTAATATCACTGTCATTGGGCACATGACATGCCATATGATTTTCAACCAACGACGATATAATTACTAGACTCCTAATAACAGGCGACCGATGTCTGTCAACACATTAGGCAAAAAAGTCTTATATCCGTCTCATTTCGACCAATCCTGTGAGCCGTAAACATACGTTGAGACAGAACAGACCTTGAGTTAGCAAATCACAACGCAGTACCCCGTCCCCCTCGCTTACGTAGTACCTCAGCGAGTTGACAGAATAGTTTTTGTTCCTTATATCGTGCATGCGGAGTCTATTATTATATCGTCATTGCTTTCAACTATTCCGATCTAAGGCTAAAGTGACTCTGGTCGTTATTTTTATCTAGCTCATCCCAACCTCTACAAGGTCTGTCGCGACGGTCTAGCTGCATCATGTGGCCTATCATGAGGTCTAAAAGCAAGAGTAGTTTCAGTGAGGGAACGAGGTGGCGCTAGACGACTTGTATAGCTCTATCTCTTTCCCTCATTGGAACTACTCTGCTTTTAAGATCGTAGGCAACTAGGTGGCCTACCATGAACCCTTAACGCGATCCAGTTTAGGATGTGGGAAAGAGATGGCGCTAGACGACTTGTAATAGCTCCCAATTTTTTTTAATTTCCCACAGCCTAAACTGGATCGCGTTAAGAGCTTGTGGTAAGACCTCAGGGCTTCATATAGTAGTTATTTTGGCTCACATTTCATACGTATCATCATACATGGCTATCCCAGTCCCATTTCAGCTTGTTCGTATCAAAACGAAATTTATTTTCATAAATTACAGCTTACAGCAGTAAGCAGGGTAGTTGCCTTTTGTGTAATTAAAGAAACTTATTAAAATTCTACCGAGTCAATTACAAAAGTCTATTTTTAGCAGGACTCGACTTATAAATTAAGCGACAATATTCATAAACTTATTTGTTTGAAAAAAAGTCTTGAGATTAATATTCCGTTTGCCTTTCTTAAATCAGGCCAAAATAAATTAGAGATGAGGGAATCAAACTGTTTCCACATTTTTTCAAGAGAATTTGTTTCTAGAACAGTTTCTAGAAGTTACTGAGGAGTGTTGTGGGCCCCAACTTCTCAGTTTTATAATATTATAGAGACGCTATAAAGAACCCTAAATATTGTACTAATTTCAACTTTTAAAATAATTAAAAATTGTGATTACTTATCCTTTTCATTCAAGAACATTGCTGGTTCAACAAGGAGATAAAACAAATTCGAAACATTCGCTACGTGTTGACTTCTACACAGTTCCACATTGTGTACGTTAATTCAGTTTAAGTACGTAAATACTGGCTTACAGAATCTTTGAAATTACATTACTTGTTTGTTCATACATATTTATACGGAGTTGGGGAATGAAATTAGTGATACGTTCAGTTTGTATTGTATCCTCCCTCATTTACATTTTAGGGTTGGGATCGTTTTTAACATCGACAATATCAACAGTATCAAACGCAACATGTTTGTCGAAATTTCGAACTACAACATCATTATTTTGAAAGACAAATTCAATAAATTAAAGGAAAATCACATCTATTTCGATATAGAGTTACAGTGATATAGAGTTTCATTATTTCTAAAGCACGAATCCGGGATCATTTTCTATAATAACATTTCCATTTCATCCCAAAAGAACTTCAACCAATTTCGTCTCGCCAGGGGATCGGTAAGCAAAACAATCCTTGTTATTGTATTAAATATTATTTCTTAGATACGTACCTAACTACACAGTTTTAAATAGCTTATTATTTTCCGAGTGACTAATAACTTAAAAGTCGACTAAATGTTTGCAACAAATAAAATAACTTGCCAGCGATTAAATATTTTCGCGACTATTATATTACGTAAGGTTCAAAATTAAGGGTGTTATAAAAACTAAAAACTAGCAGCTGCGTTTAGGTAGCAAATAAACTATACCAGTCAATTGAAATATTAGGCGAGGAGCTGTATACTTGGCGACTGATGTTAGTAGGGTGGCATTCGCCGGTAATGTGTGCAACTAACACGTTAGTGTTTAGTTTTGTTTATTTTGTGAGCCAGCATGACAGGTAGTAATCAGTTATTTGACCTAGGATGCAAGAGCGAATGAAACGAGCTCGGGACTTGGGGCATCCCGACACGGACAGGTTAGGTTCGAAGGTGATGGCGGGGTCTGAAAGACCCCGCCATCCCCTTCGTGTTAGGTTACTTTAAACCTTGCACGCAGAAATAGGAGCCCCGCGAAGCGGGGCTCCGTCGAGCATTCTGGCAGGTGGTACTAATTCAAAGCTATTAAAAGTCACACAATTTTAAGCTAGTTTATATTTATTCTTCATACAAACAATTTTAAATAGAATCTGATTTGTATTATTTATGTATGCCCATTTTCTATTTTATTTTCATCATTAAGTTTTCGCTTAGATATTAATTCAGTTCCCAAAAGAAAAACTTGATGCTAGTTTAAATTAAAACGGAGCTTATAACTGATATATTAATATGCCATCTTTTACTTACTACGATACTCCTTATTAGCTGCCAACCCATTATGTTTGGTACCCACTCTATTTTTTTTTCAACCTATATTCATTATACTTAGTTGCCGCATTAAATACATGCCGTTTTAAATGGGATAAAACGAGCTCTCGATAAATTGGAATATTTCTTGGAACTAGGATGGGGCATCACTGTTTGTTTAGTAAATTTTTAATCTTAGTGAGGGGAATACTGACGCTGTAGAACTTAATTTTTTATGCAATTGTTCGTTGTTATGGGAAAGCGAATTACTTTCAAGTTTTTAACTGCTTTTGCCAACAATGTCTACGATGAATAATTACTGATTGTTGCACCTAAGCACATAAGTAGGGGAAAGGTGTACGAGATGATCCGTTGAGGGAAGATGATCCTTTGATATTGCAACGAAGCCAGTAGCGTCATCTAGTTGTTTTTAATGGTAAAACGTAGTCCCCGATATTCCCCCGCCTCAGTCAAAAGTAGTGGTGTCGAGAGTGACAATTAAATTTTTTGAGAAAAAAAACAAATATTCCGTGACTTTGATCTAAGGTAAGGGTGAGTTGAAGTTTATATCTAATTTGTTCTAGGTACTTTATTATTAGGCTGTGGTATTAGGTAGCTTTGAAAATTGCTCTATTTTGTTTTTTTAATAGCATGGTAACAGTTGAAAGCACATAGTTTAAGTTATCGAACATTGAATAAAAAAGTTTATGTTGGGGCAAGATGATTATGTTACCGGTGTACAAGATGATCCCCACGGATCTCCTTGTACACCAGTAACATACCTACTTTTACGGGGATATTTTTAACCTTTGTATGTTATTATGTTTAAGTTCATATATTTTTGGTTTAAGACTATGCCTCGTAATTATACAAAAAAAACTAAACGCGGATTGTGGTCAGAACACTCCATGATCAAAGCACTGGATGCTGTTAAAAATGGCATGCCATATAGCACAGTTTGGATTGCCTGTATTATCACTAAAAACGCGGGCTAAAGTCAAAAATAAGGTGGCTGTCAGTACAATCAAATATCATCATCATCATCAGCCTATAATGTTCCCACTGCTGGGACACAGGCTTCCTCTCTGTGAGAGGGAGTGGGCCATAATCCACCACGCGGGCCCAGTGCGGATTGGTGGATGTCACATGTCTTCGAATTTTTGGTTCTAGGACATGCCGGTTTCCTCACGATGTTTTCCTTCACCGTTTTGAGAGCAGTGGTGATGAAATAAATTACACAAAGTAATGCGCCAGGCGGGGTTCGAACCCACGACCTACAACTCGTAAGTCGGGACCGATACCACTGGGCCACCACTGCAATCAAATATATAGGTGAAAAAATAAACCGAGATTATGGTTTTATGTGGGTTATTCTCTTCCTGGATCCTGGGATCATCTTGGACACCGGGGTGTACAAGATGATCCTTTGACAACGTTTTAAAAATGTGTTTTTTTAATAGTAAAGCATCTAAAAAATCAAAATTTTGAGTATGCCAATAATAAGATAAATAAATTTACTATGTATATACGTATTTACATTCGCGCTAAGTAGGATTTCTTTTAATCTACAAGCAATCTCTCTTAAGGGAATCATCTCGTACACCTTTCCCCTATTTGTATTTTCTTCAGGGAAGTTTCACTGTCTGGTTGAATTTGATTGCTCATGATTTTGTAAAAACCGGAACTAACTTTTAATCTTTAAATTGGAGGATGTTCGATACTTTATCTAAGATCTATTAAAATTACTTTGTACAATAATATAACGTGTAGAGCATTTTATCAGTTTTGAACAATTGTAAAATGACAACTGTTAACAAAATCGAGATGGTATAATAATAATCTTACTCAAAAAACGTGTTGAGTAATTGTTATTTATTGATAGTCCTCAACTTGAGTGCCAACACTACCACAGAATATATAGTAGTACTACGACACTACCGACAATCTTTCGTCAAACTAATATGAAATCGATTGCAGCTTTTTCATAATATGAGCTTAGTGCTCACAATATTCAACAGTGGGCGTTTTTAGTAGCTACAGAAAAGGCAGTAACGAATTTTGGGACTCGAATCGCAATCGAACCAATATGGACGAGGCTTAACATCGACACAAAAGAAACTTTATTGGAATGGATTTTATTGATACCATGTCGACATGTGTGGCAACCAGCTTGATATTAGAATTTGATATTGCCGAAAATCCAACATTGTGATGGAAAATATTAAAGACAGTGAGCCTTATTTGAGATTATTTTTACACGATCACATTATTTATACACCACTTATTATTTCAGCTCGTATTTTTACGACACGTTGAATAAATATTTAACGAAATTTTTGTACAGAGGTATAAAAAGGATTTCAGTCTTTTAATTAAGAATGTTGGTACAACACGCAATATAATAAACTCAACAAATGCGCAAGTTTGATAGTCAGTCTCTTTTTGTAAAGTAGTAGGTACAGTCAGCTTCAGAGAAAACTCGCCCCCTTTGGTAATGATGTCACTACGAAAAGGGGTGAGCTTTCTCTGAAGCTTACCATACTAAATACTTATTCCGTGTAAAGTTTTGGATTCTTGCTACATCTAGTTTGACTGGACGAGTAAAACTAGTTGGGAAAAGACTAAACAAATAAAGAATTAGGATCTAGGTAGGGTTACCCTATTTTTTATTTGGATCCCTTTTTCTCCGGAAACCAATTCAAGTACCCGGATTCAAAGTAAATCAATTATATTAACAATAGGTATTATGGCTACTGAAGAAAAGGTTGTTGTACTGAAGAAACTAATATCTATCAAACGAATAAATTATTTTTCAAGTTACCGCTGAAGGTCACAGAAACCAATGCTTTAGACATTTAAATTATTTATTCTCATACGGACTCTTTTATGAAAAGGGAGTACTCGTATATAGCCTCGAATCCGAATAGACCATCACAAAAGCAGATAAGAAGTTGATTCGTGGAAGGCGTAAAATAAAATAACTTTTAGTATTTAAACCGTCTTAGGCCTGTCAAGACTCAAGCGTTCCTTTAAACATGTTTCAGCCAATCAAATGTCTTGAATCTAGTTTTAAGTAAAGCGTATGAGCGACGTTCTTTATTACGGGATTTAGTCTCGTAAAATTCATCGCGTGAGATTTATTTCAGCCTCAATTTCATTTGTGGGACTCGCCTATGATACTCGACTACAAAGCGAGAAGCCGTCCTCGTGTAAACTTCATAATTCAAGCTGGCGAAGCCCGAAGGTAAGTTTGTTTTTTACCTTTTCACATCCAAACTATGTACTATACAACCACAACTAAACCCATCATCCTGAAAGTTTTCATATACGGACATAGGGCCTTTTATCCCGAAAAAAGTACTGTTGAAATATTACAATAACATTAATTATCTTAACAGTTGGCGTCACATACTGCATGATCTGAATTTATGATCGAATTCAAAATAAACGCGAACGCAGTCCTGGGCAAAAGCTAGTCTTCCATAATACTGTAGGTAAGCGAACAGCGGGCACATAGTATCTGAACAAGTTTACAACAAACTGATGAACTTTAAGTTAGAAACTTCTTCCATAATTCCTTTTGAAGCTACATCGCCTTTGTATTTACGAACGAAATTAAAAAAATAACTGTCAGGTGTAGTTAAAAACATTCCACATCCATATTCCGCTTTTACTTGTTATCTATGATTGAGTTTTTTTTGGAAAAAGAAAAGAAGGAAAAAAAATGTTTTGGCACCAAAAATTAAAACTAAATAACACTAATCAAAGTATTACAGGAGTAAAAAAAATTAATAAAAAAAAAACTAACAAATTGATGCCAAAGTACCTTAGCTCAGCATAATACCAGATAGCAACACAGAGTTTGCCACCTGACGCTGATTTTCAGCTGCAACCCACAACCCACGCTCGAAAACAAATACGTAAAGTAGATAATCGTAGGTGAGACTACAGTCAACACCAATCACATACTTACGTACTTACAAAATATACAGTGCACAGTGTAACCACAATTAATTGCCAGAAATAAAACGAGAGAGTAGCAATAGTCTAAACACGGCAAAAACGGTATCCCTTTAAAGTAACTTCTTCATGCATCAAGCTCTAGATGTAGGTACAAACGCCAGCAGGTCAACCTATCCCAATCTGACTCACCAATCGAACATTAACCTTCCACTATTGTGATAAGGTTGAAAATCAATTTAACTAATTTGACAGATTGTGGTAGCTTGATATGCTTAGGAGTCTGTACTTATGTTTATTTGAAAATAGAATACACGTGTTTCGGATTTGTGAAACTTTGTTTTTAAAGTAAAAGCGTCTTACCTTTAAGGGCCCTACACACGGCTAGGATACAATAATATTTTATCTTAAGATGTTACATTTATATCTTAAGCATCACAGATGACGAAGATACGACAATATGTAAGCTTTCTGCGTGACCGCACGTGTTCTTTGTTGAACCTATACCTATACATCATCATCATCATCAGCCGGAAGACGTCCACTGCTGAACATAGGCCTCCCTAACCTATATACAGAGTGATTTAACTATGGCTCATGATTGCCTGCTAGATTTATTGGATAGCTTATCTGATGACGATTCCCATTTTGAATTTGATGTGCATTATGATTCTTGCACGCTCTAGAAGAAAATCCATTTGGGTAGAAAATCATATAAGTATACAGAAAGACCTTGGAGAATAAAATATTTTTGAAGATCTCTCAGAAAAGAAGTTCCATGAGTATTTTAAAATCGCCGGTCCTACACTGCACTGTGTGTGAAAGAGATAGAATTAGCCGCACGATTTCGTACCAATTAAATGGGCTTCATTGGATTGAATGAGATCTATGTTTTTGGTTCAATTAATTTTGTTTTTTGCATAAAAAAGTGCCTTTATTGAGTTTATGATAGAGCTGTTCTTAACTCAACTCAAGTGTTTTTATTTCTAGTAGGCTATTAAAATTACAATTAAGTATGTCCTTAATTTTAGTAAATTAATGACCTGCAAACATTAAAAGCCCGACTATTAACAAACACGACCTAACACCAATATTTTTCTAAACTCCAAAATCGAAAATTCAAATACGGTTTAGAAACTTCAAACCAATATTGTACTAACCCAAAATTGGCACAAAACTCGCCGGGTGCGTTCCGAAATACTGTAACAGAATCAGTGTGGGTCCAGTTCTCCCATTTACTTTTAACTTACATCATAACATACGCGGCCGGCTGGCAAACACCGATATTAGTTTTCTGTATAAGCAATTTTCGTAAGTGTCCCCTGTTATTTGTACGTAATACCGCCCTATATTGCCTCATAGTTGCCCCTGTTCAAATAACGTGTTACACAGTTATTGAAATATAATAAAAGGCGACGGAGCGTTATTAATAATGTTTTTGTACTTACTAGGCTTTGTCTGGTCTTGGTATTACAATGGAAAATTAGTCCAGATTGCTTTGTTTTATCTATACATATAATAAAATAGTAGGAAAGTCAAAACTGTACATTGAATATTTTTTGAAAAGAATACTTGGGGTGTGATCTACAATCGATACCGAAGCCAAAAATATAGTTTTTAGAATTTTTGTCTGTTTGTCTGTTTGTCTGTTTGTCTGTTTGTCTGTTTGTCTGTATGTATGTCCGGGATAAACTCAAAAAGTACTGGACGGATTTGAATGATTTTTTTTTGTTGTATAGGTATTATGTCTGGCCAACACATAGGCTATAATTTATCTTGGAAACTTGAACACCTGGTGCAGAACCGCAACGGACCAGCTAAACTATAAGAGATACAAAAATGGTGCGATAGCAAAAATTGTTCCACCTGATGAGCACTCTCTGTTGACGTATAAAAATTGAAGTTCTGGAACACCTGTTGTGGAACTCCAAGAGCCCAGCTACACTATAACTTGTAAAGGAATGACGTCTTAGCAAAGTTGTTCAGCCTGATGAGCAGTCTCTGTTGACGTATAAAAATTGAAGATCTGGAACACCTGATGTGGAACACCAAAAGCCCAGCTACACTATAACATATAAAGGAATGACGTCCTAGCAAAGTTGTTCAGCCTGATGAGCTGTCTCTGTTGACATATAAAAATTGACAATCTTGAACACCTGATGTGGAACACCAAGAGCCCAGCTACACTATAACATATATAGGAATGACGTCTTAGCAAGAGTTGATCAGCCTGATGAGCACTCTCTGTTGACGTATAAAAATTGAAGATCTTGAACACCTGATGTGGAACACCAAGAGCCCAGCTACACTATACCATATATAGGAATGACGTCTTAGCAAGAGTTGATCAGCCTGATGAGCACTCTCTGTTGACGTATAAAAATTGAAGATCTTGAACACCTGATGTGGAACACCAAGAGCCCAGCTACACTATACCATATATAGGAATGACGTCTTAGCAAGAGTTGATCAGCCTGATGAGCACTCTCTGTTGACGTATAAAAATTGAAGATCTGGAACACCTGTTGTGGAACACCAAGAGCCCAGCTACACTATAACAAATACAGAAATTACGTCTTTGCAAAGTTGATCAGCCTGACGAGCACTTTCTGTTGACATATAAAAATTGAAGATCTGGAATACCTAATGTGGAACACCAAGAGCCCAGCTACACTTTAACAAATACAGGAATGACGTCTTTGCAAAGTTGTTCAGCCTGACGAGCACTCTCTGATGACATACAAAAATTGAAGATCTCTGGAACACCTGATGTGGAACACCAAAAGCCCATCTAAACTATAGCATATATGTATAGGAATGAAGTCTTAGCAAGAGTTGCTCAGCCTGATGAGCACTCTCTGTTGACGTATAAAAATTGAAGAACTGGAACACCTGATGTGGAATACCAAGAGCCCAGCTACACAATAATATACAGGAATGACGTCTTTGCAAAGTTGTTCAGCCTGACGATCACTCTCTGTTGACATATAAAAATTGAAGATCTGGAACACCTGATATGGAACACCAAATACCCAGCTACACTATAACATATAAAGGAATGACGTTTTAGCAAATTTGTTCAGCCTGATCAGCACTCTCTGTTGACATATAAAAATTTAAGATCTGGAACACCTAATGTGGAACACCAAAAGCCCAGCTAAACTATAACATATATAGGAATGACGTCTTAGCAAGAGTTGCTCAGCCTGATGAGCACTCTCTGTTGACGTATAAAAATTGAAGATCTGGAACACCTGTTGTGGAACTCCAAGAGCCCAGCTACACTATAACATAAAAAGGAATCAGTCTCTGTTGTACGTCACTAACAAAGTAAGATGCGTATTTTTTTTTTGTTTTTTGTTTTTTAAAGTCCCATTTGACTAAGACAACACTGCAACACTCAACGTGTTCGTAGTCATGAAACTGTGACAAAGCAAAGGTGTTTCAGGATTATAATGTAGTCGTCTTCCCCTGGAGGCGACGGCCCTCCATCGCGTCTATCGAGGCGCATCGCCAGGAGAATGATCATCTCATCCGCACGCAAAATACGCGTATATGTCGTGGAGTTGCGGATACCAGCCCGCTATACAATACAATCGCCAGGATGAATTCCCGGAAAGAACTCCGGCGTGATCACAGGGCAATATTGAGAGAGCGACTGTCGCAACCGAGTTCCGGGCACGCCCCAACCGCGGCGGTAACACCCCTCTTTAAGGAGTAGCTGGATAGGCGTCACGGCGTCCCGCCTGACCTACCACATGACGTAGGTCCTTACCGGACACGAAAGTTTCGGGAGGTAGCTGTGTCTGATAGGGAAAGAAGAATCGCCTGGGTGTCACCACTGCGTGGATCGCCTGGAGGACACGGTGGAGCATACGGTGCAGGACTACCCGCTTGGGCAGAGCACCGCCGTGTCCTCACTACGACGATAATCGGTGACCTCTCGTGCTTAGTGTTGGTCGAGGCCATGCTCCGGGGCGAGACAGAATGGGAAGCAGTCGCCTCCTTCTGCGAAGCAGTCATGCTAGCGAAGGAGGAGGCGGGACGCATGAGGGAGAGGACAATGTCCACCTCCAGCCCAGCCGCAGCGGTAGACGTCGATGGCGACAGACGTCGCTACACGATCTCCAGCCACTGTAGGCGCGGCCATGCGGGCGGCGAGTAAGAGTGCACGTTGTGTTCCACGTGATGTATTACCACGCTAAAAAAATGTAATCGTCTGAATGTATCATGTCGAACAAAAAAGCCGTTGAGGCCGTGGACAGAACATTTTGAAACATTCGCCATGATGATAGACCCATGGACAATATCACGGTAGGTACTGTTCTCTGTAAAATTCCGGCAGACACTGCCCGTTGTAAGAAGAATTGATAAGTTACGTATTCGGAGTCCCGTCAAGTATAACACTTCAGGAAAACTCTTGGCTATGTGATCGTGCGATACTAAAAAAATGACCGAACCGCTGCAATAAATGAAAACACATTAGCCGAAATTGTTGGGAATGATGTGGTTTACACACATACAATAACGTCGTCAATTAGGGTGATGCCAGCAACTACCCACTCGAGATTTTAAATTCATCAACTGCCTGTGGTCCTCGAGCTCATAAAATAACCTTAAAGTAATTTAAAGCTTCTAAGAAATCTAACTCCACCAAAATTGTGCAATGGAACGCGACTAATAGTTACTGCATTACGGTGCGTACAGACTATATAACATAACATGTTATATAACATTGTTATATAACATGTTATGTTATATAACAATGTTATATTTTTCATGGTAACATTCTACATAGAGTTGTAGTGTTTTATAACACATGTTATATAACATGTTACATGGTCTGTACGCACCTTTACACAGAAATTTAAGCGAAGCTGAAATTCTCACCGGATGTGGCTCAGGGGAAACTGCATTGATACCGTGAATACCACTCATCTCCAACAATTTCCCTTTCCAGTTCAAACTCACACAATTCTCGGTAGCCGCTTACTTTGCGATGACCATAAATAAGTCCCAAGGATAGACCCTGAAGGAAGCTGATGTCGACCTAAGGTCCAACTGTTTTTCCCACGGCCAACTATATAACACATGCTCGCCTGTCAGTAATGCTGACCACCTTTTTATTTTAGCACCAGAGGGAAAAACTACCAATGTCGTATATAAAGTGTTGTGTCTGGAAGTTTTCATTTCATTTGCTTTAAAGTTTGTTATAGATTCTATAACAAACTTTAAAGTGGGACATCAGGTACCCTCACTTTCTCAACAAATTAAAAAAGAGAATATTAGTTTAGGTGCCTTAAAACCAAATAAAATGCGGACGAAGTCGCGGGCAACAGCTAGTATTTTAATATATTTTAACTTACACGCAATTTTTCAAAAGGCTACCCGCAATGAATGGGAAACAAAAAATATAAATAAATGAAAACGTTACAAAAAATTTAAGTTTCCCACGGGAAATATAAATGCTGGTAACACCAACAGTCGGCTACTTAAATAAAATTCTTCATCTTCAACACAAAAAGGACGAAAATGTCACAGAGCCAGAATATTTCCTAATTTATTTTTTACGTCGAGATAAACAAAACAAGAGAAAACATAATCATAGATTGTAGAAAAGAGTAGCTTACTTTCGTACATTTTGTGAGTTGGGCGAAATTTTATGAACTAATTTCCCAGAGACAACATTCCTTATATGCGAGGGAGGCGCCTCGGGCTGTGTAGGCATTTTTTTGGACAAAAACCGAGCTCTGTGTTTAATGAAAACTCTGTACCACAATATGCCTCAGGGGGCCGCTTTCACTGATTGTAGGAATTTTTCCATACTTTGTATGAATATTTTTATAGCACGAAATGGCGCTGCGTACGGGCCCACTGACGTTAACTTTGACTGGCCCATGATGAAAAGGTTTAGAGGCAGTTTATTTTTCATTTAAAAACGCACATGAAAGGCTTTTCAGGAATATGACTGACATGACGTAACGTATTACCTGTAGAACCGATATGTGAGCTTTCGAGCCGCATTGTTTCAGTACTCTGAATCATGCTCAGATGTTGATTAAGGGTTAATTAATAGATATAATTATGTACACGAGATATTTGTGTACCTGCCTATTACTGTGTGCTCTAATTATGTTCGATGTTGTTTTAGTAAGTATATTAAGCACGACATAATTTTACATTGAAACTACGAGTTTTGTATACAACTTTTAAAAGAAAAAGAACAAAAGTACTGTAAAAAAATTACCACGCTTTTACGAAAAAATAAGATATGATTATTTTGTTGCTCCCGGCCACTTTGTTATTATCTTCTTCACAAAATAATAATATAAACAAGGCAAAAGACTTAACACGACAAAGGAGATTGATTAGACACAACGAACGTGTGTCGTGGCCCTCCAACGTGTCTGAACTGAAGAGATTTACAAACATTATATTGCAGTATCGCAAAGGAGGTTTAATAGCAACGCAAGGTGAGCGTAGGAATTTGCAATAAGCTCCACCTTTGTCTCGCAAGCAGCCCCTTTATTTCCCAAGTTCCCTGAATTTCATCCACTATGTACATAGTGTAGCAACACCGAATTGTTCAAACACATTTTTCTTCTAGTCCGTGACATTTTCTCGTTTTGTCGCCAAAAGTTCTAGATACCTAGCGATAAAACCGACATACTGAACTTCGTAAATATACTTTTAGCTGTTTTATGTACCTGGGCGATTTATTGTTGTCAGATCATCAGCTAGCCAACATGAAATCGGTAAAAAGAAATTATAAAATCGAAATAGTCTTCAATTGAAGGCCCTTTACTATAAGGCGCTATAAATTCATTATTTTCCATTTATATCATAAATCGTAATTATTTTGTTACCAAACTATAAGAGAAACAAACCCATTCCGTTCCATGTTTACAGCTCAAAGTCCAAAGAATTCAACGTTTAACTGTTACAACTCGAAACAACTTTTATTTGTTAATTATACGAAGGCGTTATTACGTTAGCCGATAGAACATTTATAACATTCGACTTTGATTAGTTTCAAGCCAAATTGCTTTCTCATTGTTCAGCAACTAGTCATCGCTTAGAGAGGGGCTGATTCATTGCTCCCCAAACGCTTTCATGGTTCGTTAGAAATGTAAAAACTTCACTCCTTCTGGATCAATATTAGAAGGAAGATTAAACTTTGACGCAGTCCACGGGTCCTATTCAAATTAGCCACACCGAATTGGGGAAACAAACGTTCCGAATCTACTGAAGTTTGTGGTCAAAGTTACAATTTGCGTCCGCCTAGAATACTGATCACGTTCCGAAAAGTTTATTCCGCCAATGAAAACCAATAAGTTTTTCATTTTACCTGGAAGTGCTAACAAGCCACAAGTAGGTCAAGCTTGCTGGCGACATTTCTAACGATCATATCGCTCACAATGCAAAGAGTTGGACCGTAAAAAATGTAATTATGACTCCCAGTACTACGGACGGCGATGATATTTTATGGCGACTGCGGAAAATATTTTCACGCCAACGTTTCCGTTGCTTACAGCTGCAACCAAAATGTTAGCTGGGACGTCTCACGTGACTATAACCTATGTATTGCAGAAGTATTCATTCCGTCCTCATCGAAAGAGTTTTAAACACCTGTTTTTTAAGTAACAATAATTTCCTGGCATTGTACGTCGGTTGTTAAACCCCTACTGTTCGAGAGCCATGGTTGCTAGTTCACTATACATCCGATATCGTTTTCCGATAAGAAGGGAAACTTTGGTCGATATTACTCGGGTAAATCTTTTCAGGGTTTAGAAAAATAATTGGATTGCTACATTGAAGGAAAGCAATTACATTCGGCAAGAGAAGCAATTTCGATTTACTCAACAACGACGATTTAGGTAAACTTCCCGTATTAAATTGTGCTACCCCATTTTATATATTTGCTTCATAAATCCCGTTTAAGGGTTCGATTACGATTTTCCCTATACTTATTTAAATGGGTACATTACTGGGTCCTTTACCACAGGTTGAAATAAAGACCGATTTAAATGGGTACTCGAACACAGGTGCCTTGAAATAGATTTCATTGCCCGAATCTACTTAGAGCGAGGCCCCATTAGTGCGTTGCGCTGCGTTACGTCGCATCATCGCAACGGAACAAAAATAATACAAATACAAATAATACAATTCCACAACTATCACACAACGCCATCTAGTCCCAAGCTAAGCAGAGCTTGTGTTATGGGTACTAGACAACTGATAAACGTACTTATATATTTCTAAATACATACATATTATAGATAAATTACACCCAGACACAGAACAAATGATCGTGCTCATCACACAAACATTTGTCCTGGGTGGGAATCGAACCCACGACCTCCGGCATAGCAGTCAGGGTCACTAACCACTAGACCAACAGGCCAGTCAACAACGTATTGTATGACACACCTGTGTTGCGTTGACGCTGCGCCAACGCAACGCAAGAGGGTATGCACGCCGACGCAGCTGCGTCTCAGTTCAGCCTTTGCAATGGATAGATACATCACTGTCCGTCGTCGCAGCGGAGCTCCGACAACGCATCGCATCACCCTCCCTCCCGCTTCGTCTCTTGTCCGTCGATCCGTTGAAACGTCGCGCGCGACGACGCAACGGTCTAATGGGGCATGTCATAAAAAATGTATGGAAAACGACGCTGCGACGACGCAACGCAGCGCAACGCACTAATGGGGCCTCGCTCTTAATGGTTGAAATTACTGATTCGAATTACAACTCTATCTGTCCTTATGTAGGCTTAGATCTTTGAATATACGCAACGAATTTTAATATGGTTTTCATCAGTAGATAGAGTATCAAAGGGATGTTACCGGAGTCAGGGACTGTTTTAACATAGTAATCGTGAACCTGGAAAGTAAAGGGCAATTGAAGGAACACGGTGTCTTTTCGTCAGTACGAGTCTGACCGTCTCCTTCGGTCCACCCAGGGCGGGAGGATTCATTTGGTGACTTTATCAACAACAAAAAAAAGGGCAAGATTGTTAATTTATTTATATAATACATGCATAATCACACGTGCGAATCCAGGACAGTTCGCTAGTATTTTTTTCTTGATCTTGCCCTGTTTTCATTCTATTCATTCCTTATTATAAAAAGCAATCCCAAATTCCATTACATCAGGCATAGCTTAATTTACTTGTAAGAACCTTTATCAAATTCAATAACAAGATACTGACAGAAGCAATTGTAATTTTTCGTAAATATTTATCTTTTCAATAATGTCAGATAAAGTTACCCTCAATTCCAATCAAGCTCGAGGCATAGACAAGGAAATCAAAGACAAGTTTCTTGGAATACTCTTCGGGCTAAGTTTTGTTACATGTTAACTGAAGTTTTAAGGCGCTCCTTCACCACGAGCATTCACGTAATGTAACGTTACAGATTCGAACATTTCATCAGTGAGGGAAGACAAACAGACCTTGTATCAAATCTATACTGAATGTACGCAAATGCTCGTCAGTCAGGGAGGTCGTATTGTAATGTAATGCTCCAAGTCGAATATATAATCATACATTACACGCGAATGCTCCCGGTGGGTGAGCGCCTTTAGGTGGAGACAAACTCTATATTGTATAAAAACTTTTTTATGGTGTCTTTAAATGTTCGTAATTAATATAATAAAACATATAGGGAAAGGCAGAAGAGTACCTACCTAATAAATGTTACACACACATTTCGTCACTTTTGTATAGGTTCCTTGAATAAGGAGTGGGCCTATGGAAAGACCCAGTAAAACTGCCGATCGGATGGAATGAAAATCAAATTCTCAGAATTTATGCTCGAAGATTTCCGACTAAAAATAGCAAAGATGACGTCGTCGAAATTATACTTAGTATTGTGTCCATCTACAAAATCTAAAGGCTGTGTCCTACTCCTTTAAAAAAAGTGTTAAGTAGAGGTTTACTTATAGTACACTAACTTATATTTCAAAATCTTAAGGCTGTGTCCTACTCCTTAAAAAAAAGTGTTAAGTAGAGGTTTACTTTACACTTATATTTTGTCAATTATGTGTTCAAGCAAGTTATTACATAACATGGGGTTTGCTTATTACCATCAACCGGTCGTAAATCCGGACTCCGATGCTGATACTGATAAATTCATAATGGAAAAACCCAATGACACTGCCTGACCTGGGAATCAAACCCATTCAGTAGTCGCTCTTGCAACCACAAGACCTAGAGGCAGTAGTATTAGTAATTATAAAATGTATTATAACTTCATTTCTCATCGCCTTCTTCAAAATGACTAACGTTTCATTTATATTCATTTAGTTTTGCTACTGCATTCTTAGTTTTATCATCAAAGTTACAGTTTTGCTAACTTAGAAGTAAGTAGTTTCCTGACTTTGCCACATGAGAAGTGCAGTGGTATTAAGACAATTAAGATCCTTGAGTTTGGCTTTCTCCGAGACTCCACTTTCTCGTTGTGAAACGTTATATCCGCATTCACTTCATTATTTCTGAATAAGTTTTGTAAAATAAACTGTTTTTCTTCGTCAACATCGTAAAATCTTCAATTTGTAATTAGATAGTAACGAAATCCTTAAGTAAAAGGAGCTGACGAGTATTTACGTCAGTTCAGTAACAAGGAATAAAGTCTAGACCCCTAAACTTTTTATGACGCCATTTGTCGAATGAGAATCCTCTCTAAATTTTTAACGAGTCTCGCTGAACAAGTCGAACATAAAGGGGATTCTACTCTCGCCTTCCAGAAACCAAAAACTGTAAAGATAATGCCATACTAAGCGAGCATTAAAGAGCGGCCCGAAATTGTATTTGAAGCTTTAGGAAAGTTAGGCGTTAGTGAGCAAGTTTTTCCTGTAACGCGCATGGTTGGGTAGCCTCTAATGGCGAACGGTCTTACGAACTTTTAGCCGAGACGATGGTATAAAAAGTTTTCTTTGACTGAAAATTGCTAAAGACCAGTCTTCTCCTTGCCCTGAAATTTTTTTGGAAAGAAAAAATTATTTCTGAAGTTTGAAGCTTTACGAAATTTTTCCTGTTACGTATGTACGAGTAGTTGAAAAATCAAAACACTCTGTTTAAAAAAGTATTCCTTAAGTCAAGAGTGAATAAATTACTTCCGGGCAGACGTGCTTCACCGTCGACCACATCTGTATTTACCATCACCCGAGATAGTGGTTCAACGCGAGTCAATCGTTAACATCATTTTACCAACTATGTTATTTTATTTATTTTTTTTAGCCTGGTTAAATCATCAAATAAGTCCTCCCACCCCGGGCAGGGCGAGAGGGACTGTCAGACTTGTATTGACTAAAATCCACGGTGTCCTTCAATAGCCCTTTATGTTCCGGGGTCACGGTGAGGAAATAAAATCCCGCGAACCCGGCAGGCTTTGGCCCTCTGAGAGCCCCCCGTCATTTTGCTGACGCTCTTTGAGGCGCGCGTGGAACACGACGCGCCGTCGACCCGGGCATGGTCCATGTTCGGACAGCGAGTTACATAGTTACCAACTATGTTGGGGTCGGCTTTTAGTCGAATCGTATGTAGTTAAGAAACTCGCGAAGTTAACTACCGTCGAATAAAAATAAAATAGGCCAGGGTCTTAATTGACAAAACATTACCCAGACAACATTATCCTGAACAACAGGATGCACATAATATACCCTTATCCCCATTGATTTTAAACATTCAGTTGCCGTTTCTAAGATACAACAAACGTTCGTATCCACACATGCCGAGTCAGGGGTGGCACGGGGTAGAAACGAGACAAGGTTCAGCCAATATTAACTTGCCGACGCTAGTTTGAGGACGATGGTGGAATAAGAATGGCGTAGTGTTGCCTTTCTCTGACTTCCAATTCAACGACTGTGTGTGGTGGAGTGCATTAATTTTATAACTTCGGGTAACGTTGTTCACCTCAACGTTTGTTTTTTCGAAAGTGCTACTTGTATAAGTTGTTCTTGTTCACTTATATTGTGTGCATCAATATTGTATCTTCTTTTTAATGTTGTTTTTTCTTCTTTGTTTCCTCAGGGCTCATTCACACTAGACCCGTCATTATCGTCGTCAAAAGCCCAATGTGCTGATAAGATATGTGAACGTTTATTTTCACGGATTTGATTCGTTTGGAAACGGTCATTTAAAAAGCATTGCCACCATAAAATGAAGCAAATCGTGAAAAAAAAGATGTTGCGTCAATCATCCTCGTTTGAATCACTCGTCTGTTACTGTCTGCTCGGGCAACTCGCTGTCCAATCATGGACCATGCCCGGTTCGAACGGCGCGTCGTGTTCCACGCGCGCCTCAAAGAGCTGTCAGCAATTTATGACGGAGCCCCCTTAGAGGGCTAAAGCCTGCCGGGGTCGCGGGCCTATCGAGTAACCGTGGCCCCGGAACGTAAAAGGCTATAGAAGTACACCGTGGATTTTAGACTGTACAAGTATGACAGACCCTCCCGTCCTGCCCGGGGTAGGAGAAATTATTTGACAATTTAACCACGTAAAAAAGACTATATTGCTAGAGAGTTTATTCCGCAACTTCTTTATGTGGAGTGTCAACCAGAACTTCTTTTGCAAGTTGTGAGAGACGCGGGTTTTGAATTATTTTTTGGACTATCTCATGTTATTTTGAATGAAAAATACAGATCAATACGGACATCCGTGAGAAGTAGTGATCAAATTATCTAGGTACATACCCAGATTACTAATCAACATAATTATCGACCACCTCCTTGCTATGCAAATGAGCAAATGTTTGGCGTTGATATAATTAGTAATATCGCGGTTGCTACCAGCGAACCGTAAATGTATTTGTATCAATATTAATCCAATCAAAACGATAATTAATGAGGGCATTTGATTGAAGTGCGGACATTACGTCTTATGTCATTACTATTTAACTTGACGGTGAAGATATTGTAATTACTATTTATTTATCAGCCTTTTCTATTCCACTACTAGGCAAAGGACTCCCCAATATACTATTTTTTTATCGTGGTAATATCATCAAATAAGTCCTCCCACCCAGGGCAGGGCAGGAGGGACTGTCAGACTTGTACTGACTAAAATCCACGGTGTCTTTCAATAGCCCTTTACGTTCCGGAGTCACGGTAATTCGGTAGTCCCGCGACACCGGCAGACTTTGGCCCCGAAAGCAGGGAGGCCCCGTCATTGTACTGACACTCTTTAAGGTACAAGTGAAACACAACGCGCCGTCTCGACCCGGGCATGGTCCATGTCGGACAGCGAGTCGCCCATTACGCGCCGCCCGCATGCCCGCGCCTACGGTGGCCGGAGATCGTCTTGCGACGTCTGTCGCCGTGGGCGTGGGCGTCTACCACTGTGGCTGGATTGTGAGGTGGACGCTGTCCTTTCCCTCACGCGTCTTGCTTCCTACTAGCATGACTGCTTCTCAGAAGCGTATAAGTAAATGAGGCTCAATCTCGTAGACTTTATACCAACTTCAGTGACGCCATATTGACAAAGTTAATATAAAAACTAGACGTTATATGTATAATATATTCAAACTATACTTCATCATCTTCATGTAAAAAAATTAAATTGTTACAACCCAAAGCTGAAACATCAGAAAATAAAAGCAGACACAATGCTATAGTATCATAAAAGATTGTAGCAACACTAAAGGCTCCACAAGGTCGATAGACGTACAGACTGAGGATCAGATGGCACGTTCACGAACATCGTCTGAAATACCAACAAGCTGTTAGTTAACACAATGTATTTATATGCTAGTCGTGTGCTTATTGTTTTTATATTTGTACCGTTTTGTTGGCGGCGCCTTTTTCCTTTTTTTTTTTCAAGATTTTCTCTTATTTTTCTTTGGATTTGTTGTGTGAAAATCACAACCACTTTCTATTTTTCCAGTATTCTTGTCATGCGTATCGAGATTGTTTATTACATTATATTAATTACAGACAGCCAGTCTTGTTCATCCGTCCATGTTTTGATTAAAGAAAAGCACTTGCTCCTTTTCTATGTTTTTGATGGTTATTTGTAGTCGACAGTGTACATACGCAGCAGTTCTGATGTGGAATAAAAGTAAGTTTTCAGGGAAGATCTTTTCATAAAATTAATGAGTATGCCAAAACATATTCCATATAATAAAATTGTAAACAATTATTTTGCTGTCATATATATTTAACCTAACAAACCCGGAACAAACTGCCAGTTTATCCCGGGTTTGTCTGTTTGTAAATGTGATTTCAAATCTTTATAATTACCACGGACAATACAGGAAACACTCCTATTACCTATATGGACAAGGCTTTAAACAAAAGAAAAAAAATGTTGTTCATTTTCTTTAGTAACGTTGCCCCAGATGAGTGTACAAGTGTACACATTACCAGATGAAAAGCCAGATGACAAATGAAGGTAACGCAAATACAACCCTCGCAGTGCTCATTAAGGCGGTTCCTACAAGTCACCTTGCAGCCGCGTAGGGTTAATTCCGCTAACTCAATTATGGCATTGTGTACACACGAAGATTGAGTTGTGACAGGTAACGAGATAACTAGTTAATAGAGTCACGGGTTCACTCGCGACCTGATTAGAAACAGACTGTCATTGGTAAGACAATATTTCGTTGACAATCATACTCGTATTTTGTTTCAATTGTATAAAAATATCAATTGTATGCATTTATAGCAGAATTACATCATCACGTTCTTTTCCTTATACCAATTTTATGGAAGAATCAAACTCATATTTCTCTATCAAACAGGTCTTCCTCGTCGTCTAGTTAGCACTTCAGCTTTATTATAATGCATCTTCTTATTGTTTATTAGACCTTTCCCTATCCCTATTCTTCTAGCAAATTACCTACCACATTAACAAAAGGAAAGGAACAATAAACATAACTAAGATAACATCTAACGTTGGGGTGCTATGACAGGAAACCTCCACGTGCGCCCGTGGACTGGAGTTCCCTCTCGGATACGTCCGGGGGGAAGACCAGTTTTTCGGGCCGGTGCACCCTGGGATGCGGGCAAAAACTCTTCCTTAGGCACTGTGTGCCTAAGGGGTCTCTTTGCCCGTATGCGAATAGCCTGTCGTGTGGACGCTCCAACGCGTGTCCCTCTGATTAGCAGAGGGCACAGCGGTCGAGCGGGCTTGCGGACGGTGAGTTATGGGTAGCTCGCCGTCCGACCAAGGACCAAGCCCGGGTCGGTGGCGCGTCGTGTTTCGCGCCAAATGCCTGCTGGGGTCGCGGGTTTTTTCTTAACCCAGGTTATCGTGGCCCCGGAACGTAAAGGGTATAGGAAGGAACACGGGTGGATTTTAGTCAGTAAGAGTCTGACAGTCCCTTCCGCCCCACCCAGGGCGGGAGAACTCATTTGATCATTTTACCAACTAAAAAAAAAAAAAAAAAAAAAAAGATAACATCTAACGTAACTGCTACAACAACAAAAGACATTTGGTATATTTCGCCAGTATTTTATAGTTAAAAAGCAGCTCGGAAAGTCAAGCTTGAATTCAATGAATTGCAACTTCAAAAACCCCACCCTGATCCCGATAGCTTTTAAGAAAAAACCGTGTGCTTTCTTGAGGGTATTAAGTAATTCGAAGGGTTGAACTCAACCCCTGAGAGTTTCATCCATCACCGTTGGTGCTCAATTGACATTGACGTCAGCGCTTAACCTCTGGCTCCTTGAACTTGTCTCACATGGAGGGGATTGTCTAATAATATTGATGCATCATACTTTTTACTACTTTATGCTTTCGTGAATCTTTGAATTGACGAAGATTATTAAGACGTGGACTATTTAATGTCACAAGGATTTTTGGGCATTCAAGCCAGGTTGATAGAAGGCGTTATTTGTAAAACAATATGGCCAGTGTTTATTCCAATTTTGGCCACATACTAAAATGTCTTTGTAGGGATTGATATTATGTTTAGACGGCACTTTTGGCGCAGTCGCTGAGTGATTGGACTGCGGCACTGCGAGTCACGGGTTTCAAATAAATATTTGTATTATATATAAATAGTTATTCCGGGTCTGGGCGTTTGCGTATGTTAGTTTAAATGTTTGGAAAAACACCCACGACCCAGGAGAAAACCCTAGTGTGGGGCAAGGTTTTAAAAAAAGTTACACTACCCACTAATACTCAGGATAACATAGCGAGATGCCCTCCATTAACTACCTACGTCATTTGTTTACCGGCTATACTTTCATGATGTTGGTTCCAGACGAAGTCATCGTCGCCATGGACAACTGTGGGGTAACACTTAATCAGGATTCTAGTGCTATATCTACTGTTGAATGTTAAGTTGCTAGATTTAATCTCAAGTTCGATCAAAGCGTCTATAATATTGAAATCAGGGATTTTTTTGTAAGAATGCTCAGAGTCAGGATGTGTAGTTAATTTAATTCATGGGATTAATGTTCCTTAGATCTTCCTATTTGGCCAGCCAAATGATAATGATACAATTTTCCTATCTTTACAAAGAAAACAAACGTGATTTAAAGTTATGTTATCGGCACTGCACATCGATATTGTAAGATTTACGCCACATTTGCTAGTGCCACATGATATTTCCCGTATGATCCGTTTTACCGTCCGATCGTATCGGATATAGCCAGCTTTGTGGGCGGCTCTTGTTCAGTTCAAGACGTTTATAGGCTAATATGACTGACTGGACCGATTTTGAGATAAGTTCCTTCAATGGAATACACGGTAAGATCTTTCTTTTAGAGTGAAAATATTGAAATAGAACATTTTCTACGAGTATTTCAATATTTTTACTCTTCATCTTCATTGACGTTTCAATAATTGATAGTCGAAAATTTTGCTCGTTAAGAGAAAAAACAAGTATAAATAAATTGTTGCTAAAGTAAAATGCTCTCAATACTAATAATAATAAATATACTCCTTAAATTATGAAATAGGTTTGTCTATTGTTATTTCGAAGATCTCGTGCCTCTAATGCTTTCTACTTTACTTTAAATATGATTTACAGCGGTACCTACACCACACAAAGCTTTAACAAATCCCTAAAAAATAACACCGTTACAAACAAACAGTTGGATACATGAAGATTCATTTTTAATGCGATCATAAATAACACAGCTTATTTTCCAACACTTACTCAAGTCGTAAAAGTAATACAAGTTTTACTGAAACTCTTTTTACATATGACGCCATGTAAGCCGTGGCTATAGCAAGATTTATGAGAGCATTCTTGCTACTACGTATTCGTACGTCATGCGTGATGACTCCTGTCAATCAATCGTGAAATTGTCGTGCACAACAACATCTAATGGCATTTATGATCCTGGCAAAATTGCATTTGCTAACTAAAACTAATGTATCAGTCAATAAAAAAAGTTTAAAGTTGTAAAACAAACTTAATTTTCTAGATGAATATATTCACCAGTAGAAATTATTGAAGTCATGCTAAAGAAAATAAATTCCTTTACATAAGATAAAATTAATAAATAAGGATTTGCAATAGATTCTCAAGAGGCTAGATCCGCTATTCATTCGGAAAGTAAACCGCAAGTTGCACTCTCGAAACTCATTAAAAGTAAATCCGGGTGCATTTTCTAAAGACGTTGAATTAAAGCTTCTTTAAAGAAATTTTCTTAAAACTGCAAGCGGTGAGCGTGCCTCATTTGCCACTATTGAGGCGTTTCCTCATAGTTCAATGCTCTGCCTTCCGTTTAAATGAAGCTAAAGATTGAATCGTTCCGGATTCGTCTCTTTGAAAAACTCGGTTTCATCCTCGTCGACTGTGCATTTCACATAACTTGAGAATCCTCAATCTAGTGTGACAGACGAATTATTATCTGTTATAAAAATGGCACAGTTCATTCTTGTTTTTAATCACGAAAATCCGGCAAAACAAAAGTCATAACACCAACATAACAAAATCTTATCAATAGTATCCAACACAAAAGCCCAACTGGCAAACGCAAGGTGCAAAACCCTTCAAAAGCTTACAGAGGCTAAACCCTCAATTTCAAATAATGCTGACAGCTGTAACAACAGCAACTGTCATATTACCCTCGAATACGTATCAATCAATACAATCTACCCAAAATACAATATCAGCAACGCCGATATATAACTATATTACTCAACGACAAAGCGGCAAAATCCTTGCAACATCTGCAGGAGCGATCGACAAATTTGGATTTCAATAATTTACCAACGCTGCTACTGCTTCATTCGTAGATAGCGATACTGCCTCGTAGGAGTTGCCTGTTTATTTAATAACGTTGCGACCTAGCGATAAGCGGGTATTGTGTGAACCTCGTAGGACTCACTGCCTGTAGACGCGTTCGCATTTTGAACTTCAACTTTGAAATTTCTTTGTACCTATATTGTGATTGGGTGAGAAGTGTATTAATTATTTAGAATGAGAATCAACCTTCTGTTCTATAGCCGCCTCCACTGCATACCATGTGTGTTACCTGTTGTAATTATTGTGTTTTCAGTATATTAATTTAGTCCAAACATTTCGTTTTGAAGCTAATGATTTTAAGCTTTATGTTGACTTACTCTTAGTAGTATCTAAAGTTAAAATAGGACTTCTTTAACACTTCCTTTGCTACAAGAATAACTTTTGACACGTTTACGTCTGAAGTAGTCATGTCATATTTTAGTACCCAGACACTTTATGTCCTTATTTTCTGTTTTCTGTCAACTCTTTCATCTTTCTTCTTTGTCACGACGCAGCAATATTTGGATATAAGCTAATCCTATTCCAAATATTATTTTCTGTCTGCTCTATTAGTTAAATTGTCTATGCTGTCACCCCAATTCACCAAATGCGAACTGCTTGGCAAACACTGATATTAGTTTTCTGCAAAAGTACTCTTCTTAAGTGTTTCCTTCTATATATCATTTAGAACATAACATTGTAATAACTTATACAGCTTTATTTACATTCTGCTCGTTATTTCACCCCTAATGTATGTAGAATAAAAATTGTGTCTTTGAATTGAGTGTAAATTCTTTTGTCTTGACACCCCTTTTGATTAAGGAAAAAGGTTTTATTGTTTGTTTACATAAGAACTTACATTTCGTTTGTTTCAGTTCCATTGGTGTAAGCTGACAACAAAAATAAATTAACACAACTTCTCTGGTTCATTTCAGACACTTGCGCGACGATAATAAAACGACGTTCCTCAAAAGTTGACTTCTATCCAATTTTTCTCAAGGTAAAATAACTTAAACGAAAGTAAGATGGAGACGTGAAATTTACCTTTCCAAGTGAAAAGTTGCCCTCGAAATCTAACGTCTTGTGCTCAGCCCACCGGAAAATGGCCATCTTCAAAATTAATGGATATTTTATTGCGTTACAAGTTAAATTATGCGTGAATACGTAAAATCCCTCAAATATATTCGAAAACCTTTTATCGACGTGTCCATTTGGCGACGTCGGCTAAATAATAGGTGGAGGGATCGCATCGTATGGATTCAATAAGCTAAAGCATTTGCTGAAAGATTTTCCAACGTATTTTTCAAGAAAGAAATTGATTCTGACGTTGTGTTTTACAGATACAATTGAAATGCTTTTTAAGTCGTCTCGTCGTACCTTTCTTTGGTGATAAAAGTCAAATCAAATATATTGACGCTATTCAGTTTACTCTCGTACGCAGATGCAATATTGAATCGGTTTTCGATATTGAAAATATTGTTAATACCTATTGAAAAATAACGTGATTGAATTTCAGTCGTGAGTCTTGATTTACTAATGGAATTTCTAAATCATAACGACAGTCATTAATGTTGGTAATGGCACCATCAAATTCAATATCCCATTTAATATTTTTACTGCAGAAATAAAAATTAAAACGGCCAGAACTAAAATTGCCTCATTTCGCCAACATTTCGCTTCAGTAAAAGAGGTAATGAAAAGAAAAGTTCGGATTTCACGACACATAGATTATCCTTAATGCTCTCCTTTGTCCACAATGTATGTGAAGTTTTCATATAAAATTTTATGAAAGTAGCTTTCGAGTGAGGTCCGAATTCAATTTTATGTTCCACATAACGACTGATTTTTATGGAAAATCTTTTTTAAATAATCGCTGATACTTTCTTTTTAGCACACCTTCGTGAAAAAAGCCCACACGTTGCAAAGAGGTACAAGAAAATTGATTGTGATTTTCATAAAAGAGTACCTACTATTATTTTTTTACTTTCTTTTAATTTTTTTTTCTGTTACTTTTCTGAAACAACTTGAACTGGGTTTTTCACATTTCCCAGATTACAAACAACTCTTTCGTAACATTAAATCAAATAGTATTCACCTTCTCCATTTTCTTCCTCACACGTACCCGTGTTCAAAATTTACATCACAATGAGCGGTAATACACAATTCGTCTCATTGTCAGCGCATTTGCCGGCTAAATCGTTCAAACAAAATTAAATCTCCTCCACTTCATGTTTACTCAAGCAAAATTCAAATGCCATTATTCGCAACACCATTACGATTCCATAGCACTTTTCCAGCTGAACGGGACGAAATCGTCCGCGCGTCTCTGTAATGGTCTCCCTGGTTCAAATTTGTGCAAGTAAGTGCACTTTACATAAGAGCGGATAAATGGAACCAACAGAATATTTCATAGCTAGTACAACTTGGCTCAAACTCAACCAAGTTTAGGCTGACTGCGAGTGCACGCCATTGTAACACCACCTGATTGGTAATTTATTGCCGCACTTCCCCTTTGGGGATACAGTAATATATTTTCCCCAGTTATCTGTACAGAGTGGATACGGTACCTTCCGGATATTGATGACAAATATTCTGGCAGGAGCTTTGGAGAATCAGAACAATTCGTTGACTTTGACTTAGTTTACCCACACTTCCCGCAATGACCTCGTCTGACTTTAGTTACAAAATGCTAAACATGTATTTTCAGAAATCTACAACACAAACATAAACAAAAGGCTTGATAAATATTATGGCTAGACATGAGTTACTAAAGCTAAATTGCAGAACAAACCATTAGAAATTTAATCAGACCCTCCGAGACCTTAGTATCCTGAGGGACCTCTGGCTCCATTGAAAACCCTCTCGCGCCGACAATACATCGGTGGATTGTCCGCAGATATATTAGCAATCTGTTTACTCGGCGGGGCGTTACACGAACTCGTTAATATACGTCGTGATGCCGACAAAATATTGCCACAGAAATATAATAACGGCGATAGCTGCCTCTCCGTTTGCTTAGCGCCTTTTACGACAATCCGTGTTGACGGAGCGCCGCAAATTGGACGACCTTACCGATACTTTTGGCAAGAAGTTTTTAGTGCTGAGAGTTTATTAACTAGAAGCTTTCTTGATGAAGAGCTTGTGTACCTATAAAATAAAATGTAACATAACGACTGTACTTTTTGATAGACTGCTGAAAATCTTCCAGTAAAATGTTTTGCTGAATATTGTTGGACAAAAACGTGATGTGAATTAAGAAATCAAGTGCGATCTGATTATAAAGATCGATGGAGTCAGGGATTGAAAACTTTGTGGTAAATAATTGGACAAAGATAAGCTTGCTAATAAGTAAAAAGAAAATTCCAAAGAAAAATTTACATGTTTATAAGGTACCCTTTTATTACTCACTAATAAAGGTAAAAGCAATTTTCAAATAAAGCTGCCTTTATACACATACATCAATTGTTTATTACAAAGCTTTATAAGTCATAAGTAGGTAAATAAAAGGTACCTAGAGCTGTAATAATATTACTTAGTGTTCATAATCCTACCTCCGAAGTTCAACGTGCTACACCGTTCGTAAACGAAGCCAGTGAAAGTCTGTCTTTAAATTCTAAGACTTTTGCTCTCAAACTTTGTCCAGCTTTTCCATTTGACATTCAAGCGGTTTAATTGTTCCATTTGTTCCACAAGCTCTGAATTTGTTTCAAAATTATCACTTCCACCTCTTTGAAATTCGAACTCGACTAAGACAAGATTTTTTTGTTACAATTTTTGCGCACCTTACCACTGGACCACTTTTGTTATTTATTCGCGCCCTACCGTCATCCCTACTGTTAGTCCATTATCCGAACGAGGAGAATTCCGCTAGGCGGACAAAGAAAAAAGTTACGTTAATTAGGATGTCAGCTACGCAAATAATAATCCCAGTGTGGCTCATTTCGTATGCAGCCCCGGCTCGCCGCCAAAAAATTTATCTTCGCATTTTTTAGACAACGTAATTACAGGAATATTTACTTAATGTGGGCCTCAGTCCGACAGAAAACATGCACGACAGGATTTTTAAATTCGGCTTGGTCAAAGTCCGAGGTACTCATTATTAAAGCAATAAATATATCGTCTACCGTGATATGTGAAGGTTTTCTGCCCTGCATAGTTTATATGGGTGCCTTAACATTGTCGAGCAGGCTTTGGTGCAAGCAATGACTTCATAAAATTCATAAAATGTCGGCGTCGATTATGTACGGTATTATTTAAGTGCCCGTACCCGCACACCGGCAAGTCATATACTCTCTGTCGTTGTAAATACTCGCTTTGCTTGTACTTAAATATTTACCCAAATGACAAAAGAGAGTCGACGATTAAAAGGTTCGTTGAATTTGAATAGGTAAGGTACTCCTTGTGCCCTGAAATTACCCTTACAAAAAATTCGTATAAAATGGATTATAAGTCTGACCCCGTTTTGCTAGAAGCTTCGTTTTCCTATGCATTGATGGTAAAGAAAATAATGCAGTAAGAGAAAGACACTCTATTTTGTATCAGCTAGTTGTTAGCTCATTCATATTCGCAGGTTCACGGAACATAAACTGCACACTTCTTGTGGATCAATAGAAAAGCTCATTTTGTTTTATTCCAGCACTCTAAGGGAACGCCCGAACCCTTTCAAGGGTGCTGTGTTTACTTACATTTCGCTATAGAACAGCTGTTCTCAAACTTCTGACTTTAACTAGGTACTCTTTTTTGCAACTGTTTTCCAGCCTCCCAAATTGTTTTTTTAACTTTCTGAAAGCTAAAACTTTTGTTTTTCTTAATGGCTGGGGAGCTTATTTATAAACATTTTTACTTTCTGAGTAAGAAAGTGGGTTTCAACACTTTGCGCCTCAATAATAATTTAATTCCAAGCACCATCTCGGAAAGTTTTTCTTAGACCTTTGAGAGAATAATTTTCCGGAAAGTTGTATGAGTATTTCCACTGCGTATGAAAGTTTGAAAACCTCAGTTGCAGATAGTAGGAGTGAAGATGCGGGAACATAGGCAATTATCGTGGTTGAAACAAACAATCCAAGTGGTTGGTGAAGAATGGATTTTGGCAGAGTATCTATTTGGTGTTTAAAGATCTAAAGATTTGCACTTAATACGAGTGTGGCGACTATTTGAACATCCCTTTACCCTTTGTGTTGAGCTGATCGTAGGTGTTGCTTTTTAATGGGCCTATAAATAACACAAAAGATAGGATACATAATTTCAGGACGAATACAATAGAGACAAAGTTAAAATAAACAGGGTTGCTATGCGTAGGCAAAGAAAATAACCCTCTTTGCCTGAGGGAGTCGTAAAAGACGACTGGTGTGTTATATCAGGAGGTGTTATCTGCATCCTAAGGCATTCTTCTCCCTGATCATTACGGCCCCCAATCTGTATGTAATAAGGGAACGAGAATCCAACATTGAGAATGGTAGACTGTTCTGACGGTGACGATAGGTATCGAGTAGAGTATCTCCTAAGAAAACCATAATATCTTTGATAATAACCATCTTCGATAAAAAGGGTACATATTTTAATATCGAAGATTAAAATATCTACGCTTAAAATATCGATGTGCAGAATATCGAAAATTAAAATATCGATTGTAACAAAATATCGAAAAATGTTACATCTACGCTTAAAACGTCGAAGATTAAAATGTCGACTGATTTAAATGACGAATGATTCAAAATATCGAAAGACGTTATGTCGAAATTCAAAATATCAACGTTTAATACATCGCAATTCATAATATCTATCTAATTTAAAAATACCTACTAGTTGAAATATCGAAAAAAATAACCACCTATCAAGGTAAGTCGACGGAGCCCCGCTTCGCGGGGCTCCTATTTCTGTTTGCAAGGTTTAAAGTAACCTAACACGAAGAAGAGGATCCTCTTCGAACCTGACCTGGAGTCGGGGTGCCCCAAGTCCCGAGCTCGCTTCGCTCGCTCTTGCGTCCTTAGTCAAATTACTGATTACTACCCAACAAGGTTATAGCTGGACGGACTTCGGATGCAAGAGCGAGCGAAGCGAGCTCGGAACTTGGGGCACCCCGACTCGGACAGGTTAGGTTCGTTAGGTTACTTTAAACCTTGCAAACAGAAATAGCAGCCCCGCGAAGCGGGGCTCCGTCGACTTACCTTGTTAGGTTCGATATTTCGGACATTCGATAATCTGTACTTCGATATTTAGGACATTAGATAATCTGTATTTCGATATTTAGATCTTTCGATGTAACTTTTGTAGATATTTAGATTTTAGATATATTGGACGTAGAATAATTAATCATTCGATATTTTAAACTTTCGATATTTTAATTTTCGATTTTATAGTCATTCGATATTTTCATTTTCGATATTTTGAACATCGATATTTTAAGCGTAGATATTTTAATCTTCGATATTCAAATATGTACCCGATAAAAATTAACAACACGTAACATTTAATTGGCATACCTATGTTTTTTTAGGTAGGTACCTATGTGACGATTTGCGTAGGTAACTCTTGTTTTCCTTATATTCGATCAAAAATACTTAAATTAAGTACATACATCATTTCTTATTCGTGTATTTAGGTACTTGTTGCATAAATACTTAAATCATGGAACATAATTTATTCTAGTTTTTTTTTCTGCTTCAAGCACAATCCATTTCCTTCTTCCATGTGCCACCACCACATACCAATAAAACCAATATCACAGTCAGGCAGATGTTCAGAAGAACTAAGTTTCAAACTATTCACTTCGGAAATTCCCATGTCGGTCGGGCCGCGAGACTTTCTTCCACACTTGAGCGTCGAAGGATTTCGCTGTAACAAAGTTCCCGTAGATTTTTCGGCGATACGACGCGACAGGCAAAAACGTGTAAACAGGTTCACGCTCGTAAATTCTTTTGACATGGTAATTTTGCTACTTGCTTCTTCGTGAATCTGATAGTGTTTTGTCATAATTATGGTGGTCATTGTATTATCAGTATTATTATGTGGCCAATGTTTGTACCTACTTGGACACGTAAGTATGTGGCTTTAACACCGGAGTGCCAAAGTCACTCAAAAAGTAGGTACCTACTTTTATAATATAAATAACTTTTTTAATTATTGAAAAATATAGTAATATGTACACAGGTAACTAAAACTAGATATAAAAATAAATAAAACTAAAATTATATTTACAACTAAACTAAAACTAAAACCAAATACCTAAGTAAAAAAAACCTACTTAATTCTGTAATTTCATGGGTTGTTTTGAAATTTCTTAACATACATTTTTTAAAATTTAAGTACGTATCGATCTATTTACTTCCCTCGCGCATTACGTAGGTATTTATTTTTCTGATTATTAACCTACTGGAATTAAAAAGTTGATATTCTATCCAATTAAAATTAAATAGAAAATAAAAAACATTGGTGTTGAAGTAAATAGTAGTTGGCTAACTTTAGCCTTTCTTTTGTTTTAAATCCTTCTCTTTGGTATTTTATAACAGCGCCATCTACAAGAACGATATAAAACTATAACAAAACGTTCCAACATCGCTGAACCAGAGATTACTGAACACTCGGGTTCCCGAAGTGCTTCGAAGTGCTTTGAAATAAAAATCATGATCGAGAGAGCAAGCTACTTAGTAGAAATTCTCTAGTTTTAGAAAAGTTCATATATTTTACAAAAATTTTCTCAAGCGTTTTTGAATACATCTGTATTGAAATTATTTTGAACGCACTTTAAATACACGATAATGATTTGTCAAAATCTTATAAGTTCGTTCTCATTGCCTTAGATGATTGGTCTTCCTGACATTCTTACTACAACGTTCCGTTCAATTTGAAATATTTAAAGGAAAATGATATTTAGTAACCGCTTTTAAACTTAATAGTAACTCTTTTCTACATAATGAATCAAATAAAATCACAATTTCATTGTAATTTTATCAAATTTACAGATATTTTTTATTGTCAACAATGTTTGTTCAACTAAATGAACTTGCTTCGAACGAAGACAAATTAAAGTTGCGTGTGGAGGAACGTTATAATTAATGCTTTTTTGGTCTGAGTGTAATAGAAAACATATCAATGACAAAGTAAACCGATTGAATTGCTTGTCATCGCCGCCGCAAACTAAAAATATTACTAGAAATTAGATTTAAAAGTGCTAAATCAAGCTTAGAACAAGCATTTCGTTTTATAAAGTATCACAAACATGAGTTCTATTGGAACGGGTGTAAGTATATCTTAGAATTACAATTTAACGTTTAGGTTATAATCCATTCTTGTTAAAGTTTCAAACTGTTTTAGTATTATTTAATTTTGTTCTTGAAATCCATGTCATAAAGATTTGAAGTGTGTTGTTTTTGTCTCAATGACATACGAATGATAACAGTCAGAATTTGCATCATCATACTTTATGTTATTTTTGTGAAATTACAGTACGATCTTTCTGCCTCACAATTTTCACCCGATGGCCGGGTATTCCAAGTTGAGTATGCTGCCAAGGCCGTGGAGAACTCCGGAACAGTGATCGGTCTTCGCGGGAAGGATGGAGTGGTGTTTGCTGTAGAAAAACTGGTTACATCAAAGCTGTACGAACCTGGCGCCAACAAGAGGATATTCCATGTTGATGAGCATGTTGGAATGGTAAGTCTAACTTTGGAAAAGAGTTAATTCGTTGCTTAATTTAAATATTACAATATACAAAATATTATGAGCTAGCAAGTGACTACTTATTGTTTGAAGTAATGATGCAGGGACACCGAGCAGTAGTCGTCTTAAGAAATTGATAACTGTTAATTCCTTGAATTATTTTATTGCAGTTTCTGAACAATTTTGTAAAAAAAAAAGTTTTAAACCATGTAATTTCATTTGAATATGTTCTACTTGTCCAGAAGTCCTCATTAATCAACTGAATTTATAATAAAAAACACTAACATAAATACCATTCTTAATTCCAGGCAGTAGCAGGTCTCATCTCAGATGCCAGACAGATTGTAGAAACAGCTCGTTCCGAAGCATCAAACTACAGATCTCAGTATGGAGCCCAAGTACCACTGAAGTACTTAAATGAGCGCGTGTCAATGTACATGCATGCATACACACTGTACAGTGCTGTCCGGCCTTATGGGTGCTCCGTTGTCATGGGAACATGGAATGATTATGAAGGCCCTCAGATGTACATGCTTGATCCCAGTGGAGTGTCATTTGTAAGTATTTATCTGGTTGTTGGTCTATATCACTCATTACCAATGATCGGATAATCGGATGCATAATTATTTACCTAAAGTGTAGGTGTTGGTTAATATGGAATGCACTTTTGTATTAAAAATAATCCTGGGAATTCAGAATCAACAATTTTTTTTTTTTACTTTAGCATCAAATCGGGTGTAGGAATATTTACGTAGTTTAAGGTGTTGGATAAATTATGGAATGCACTTTTGTATCGAAATAATCCTGGGATTTTGGCTTCAACAAATTTACTGTTATTGATAAAGAATCAAATCGGCTGTAGGTATATCACCGCTCGTGGCCATACTGACTGAAGTGACTAAGGCGGGGGCCTAGCGCGATGGCTACAAGCGATTTTGCGAGCCTAGACGTTGCTAGGCAACAACAGATATAACGGGTTGGTGGCAGGTGTAGCAAACCATTTCGGTCTTAGGCAGCTTCCTCGAATCTTGCGGGCAGCGGCGGTGGCGCGGGAGCGGCGCGTTCGTCACAGACCCGTTCTCGAAACTAGCGGGCAGATCGCGCGTCACTATAGCCGCGTAGTGTTGTGTTCATGATTTTGTCGTCGAGATATTTGTTTTTATTCGCGAACGAAATGTCTGAGCAATGACGGCAACATCTTTTTTTATTCAAATTTATTCCTAACGCTCGATTTATTGTGGTCGAAACACTAGAGCGCAGGCGCGCGGGCGGTGACAACTTGACTAGTACACCGCTCGCTGCCCGCTCCCGCCCCGCTGCCACGCCGCTGTTTTCGAGGGTCGGTCCATTTGATTATACGCATAACATCCTGCCGCTCCCGCGCCGCCGCCGCCGCCGCCCCGCTGCCCGCAAGATTCGAGGCAGCGGCCTTATAGTCAGCGCCATCTAGTTATCAGGACATGCACTAAAATACTACCATAGAAGGTATTTGTAAATATTTAAATTAATTTTACTGTTATGTACTTGACTAGAATCATGTAGAATGGTTGATAATTTACTTATATACAATCCTAAACAACCTATAAAACATTTTAAAATGAATTTCTTTAAACAAGATTTATAGAAACTACTTTGTACAGTCGGCCAAGAAAGTGGTGTACCACCCTAAGGTTGAATATCGCTTGCAGATTCATAGGTGATAAAGATTAGTTTCGCTTGCAGATCGATCTGACAACTTCTATTGCTGTCTTTATCTGATTATTGATAACGACTATTACTGTTTGTAACGTGACAGCTGTTCTTAGTTTGAACTTGATGGAACCAATGACGTCGTAAAATCAACGGCGGGGGGCTGTAGATTTTGATGACAAAATTGTATCTACAAATTCAGAATTGTAATCAACAAGTTACATAAAATTGTAAAGGCACAAGGCGAATCCACAAACCTACAATTTCTGTAAACTTGTAATTACAATATCAATAAAAAACAAGCTAAAAATAGATTTATCCTTTTATTAAATTTCTACAATCAATTTTAAAATACTTATAACAAACAAAAACATAGCATATATAGTAATATTTAGAAGATATTGAAAATTTTTAAAAATTAGAAACGTGTGTAACCGCCGTTGGCCTCTATAACCTCTAAAAGACGAGACCTCATTGAACCAACAAGCCGTGAGCAAATATCGGTTCCCCGCATTTCCTCCCAAATATAATTACAGTGACTAATAAGAGCTTGTTTGGTTCTTTCATTTTGATGCGACCATCGTTGGACCATAAGGCCCCAAAGATTTTCTATCGGGTTGAGGTCCGGCGATCTTGAGGGCCACTGAACTACCCTTACATCAGTGTGTGAACGAAACCAGGCTCTTACGATCCTCGCATTATGAATTGAACAATTATCTTGAACAAAATCAAATTGTGGCACTTCGTTCTCCGGGTAAACATTACGGACTGTCGATAGCATTGCATTCTGAAGCACGTCGATATAATTTACAGCCGTCGCTCGAGGAGGTAGAGAACACAATTCTCCTACACCATCCGCACTCATCCAGCCCCAAATATTTACGGAAATTCGACCTGATTCTCTATTTCGACGGTTAACCACCAAGAACTCCTAACTCAATATCTCAAAACTTTTCAGTAGGCACTATAAACCTTGTAGTTTTGACATTAGGACAAATATGACTAAAGCAAAAATATAGTTGGTTTTAAATATGATTATTTACTGTTTTATGATAAATTTATTGTTTTACTTTATTTTAATAAATGGGTAGGTAAGATAGCAGATATTTTAGTTTTTTTTTATGGATGAATTAATGTAGATAGGAGATTTTGGCATTTCATGTGAGAGAAATTCCGAGCATTACTCTCTTCATTGCACCCTGAGCAACCTTAAATTTGTGGACCAGGCCTATGGTAAGTGTCCACGTTTCTTCTTCGAAGTCATTACGGGCAGGACACACTAGTTATAAACCCTGGTTTAGATATAACGCAGCTTCCCGAATGCCCAAGCGTATCCTTCTGGTTGCTTCCTTCTCAGTTTGGTGTCCTCGATTCACCTCCGAAAGATACTACCTGGGTGATATCACCCAGGTGAGTCGAGGACACCAAAGTTATTCTTGCACAACCTCGAGGGCAGCACCATTTACAATTACAGATCTCGGGATGACATTGAGCATAAGTTTGGTTTTGTCTAAATTCATTTCGAGCCCCACACGCCTTGAAGAATCGCTTAGGCTTCTCAGCATTACTTCCAGGTCCTGCAAAAACTCTGCCATGATGACAATGTCATCCGCCAATCGGTGGTGCGGGTTGTACTGACCGTTGATATTTATACCCCGTCCTTTCCAAACGTCCTGAAAACGTTTTCCAATGCGTTTGTAAACAGCAACGACGATATAATACTAGACTGGTAATAACAGGCGACCGATGTCTGCCAACACATTAGGCAAAAAAGTCTTATATCCGTCTCATTTCGACCAATCCTGTGAGCCGTAAACATACGTTGAGACAGAACCGACCTTGAGTTAGCCAATCACAACGCAGTACCCCGCCTCCCTCGCTTACGTAGTACCTCAGCGAGTTGGCAGAATAGTTTTGTTCGTTAGATCGTGCAATGCGTAGTCTAGTATTATATCGTCGTTGGTAAACAGTTTCGGAGAGATGACGTCTCCCTGTCTTACCCCTCGACGCAGTTGTATCGGTTTTGTGCTCTGTTCTTGTACTTGCACGGTCATTGTTGCGGCCTTATACAGTCATCTCATCACCTCAACGTAGCGGTAGTCGGTGAGGCATCTCTGCATGGACTCCAGCACAACCCAGTTCTCAACAATATCGAAGGCTTTCTCGCAGTCCACATACGCTAGGCACAGAGGCTGATAATATTCCTCGGTCTTTTGGATTATTTGCCTGAGGGTACGTATGGGGTCTACGGTGCTGTAGCCTTTTCGAAATCTGGCCTGCTGTGGCGGCTGGAAATCATCGAACTTTTGGGCGAGACGTTTCGAGATAACTCTCGAAAACAACTTGTAGACATGGGTCAGGAGTCAAACGGGCGGTTGTTCTTAAGAAGCGTGTTATCGCCCTTTTTGAAAAATAATAATACGTCGAGTTTTACAAGCTCTATCAAGTCAGGTGTTCCCCTGCCTTGAGCAGCTCTGTGTATGATGGCTTTTGGCATTGTTTTGGGTCTGCATCTTGTTTTTCAGACTCCAAATAAAGTTTGACTAAGTTTCTTGTTCAAAGATTACTCATCCTGAAATAGAAACAACACATTTCTTAAAACAAATCTAAATTAATTACTTAAACCTTTGAGTGTAAAAACTCCTAAATACTGCTACCTACACCGTAATATCCTGAACAGATACGAAAAATGTTACTACTAATACCGTCTATCTACGTATTTCGTATTTATGGCTGATTTATAAGTAAGAACAAACTACTACCGCGGAAATAACGTTTGAATTAAACTAACATTTAAGTCTAATAACGAATAATTAACTAATTTTAACAAAAAATACAATAAAACTTACTTTTAAGGCCGAGAGCGCGCGAACCTGCGACGAATTCGTACAAATTGTAAGGCACACGCTGGAGTTAGCAGCAAATGCCACCAAAGTTCGTGCTCGTAAAGTTAGTAGATAATTCCATGATTGTAAAAATACCCGAAATATTACGAATTATAAATAGAAGATTTTTCTATTATGTGAGATACAATATTTATGAAGAGAATCCGCGAAAAAACCAATTTGTCAAAATATGTCAGTTAGGAGGTCTTGGTGGTTAACCGTCGATTTGGAATTACATGATCATCTTTATACCGTGTTGAATTATATCGCCAAAGGTGAAGACGTCCATGCTGACTGAATTTAAACGTTTTTTCATCACAAAACACTGTATTAGACCAATCAAACTCTAAGTGCTCTCTGGCGAAGTTCAGACGAGCAAGTCTGTGAGCATCCGTCAAATATATTTTCTTGGCGTAATGCCTGTGGTGCAACCCCATGTAATGTAGATGATTCCTTATTGTTTGGGCACTCACATCGAACATCTCCGCAAAATGTTTTGTGGGCTTAAAACCATTGATTTCATATTCCCGTCTCATGAATTCTCTATCGTTATTGGAGAGTGCAGGCCGGCGACCACTTCTTCTGTGATCCAACAAACTTCCCTCCTCTCCTTCACGACGAATCCAAAAGCGGACAGAACGCCTCGATATATTCAAATTCCGGGATATCGCACTGATACTGCTTCCCTCATTAAATTGGGCAATTATTTGTGCTCTTTCGGCAATGGTCAAGTTGGCAGGCATTGAGATGATTTTATATGCAGTTGATTGAAAAATAACACGGAAAATATATCGATTTTTTGCATATATTTGACAAAATGTCAATTGTCAGTTTTCTTTTTCAAATGGAATTCGGTTGTCTATTTAAATAGTTTTTATTACTTTTGTTTGGAAACATTTCAATTGCTTTGTAGAAACTAATGTCCTTTTCATTTATACTAAAGGTTAAAATGTCATGTACTTATATGTTACATATGACGTATGAATACTAAATACATAGGTTTACGTCATGATAATGTTGTCTCTTTCAGTAATATCTTTTTATAACGAACCTTGTTGTAATTTTCGATGACCGGGAAACTAAATCAAAACTGGTACACCACTTTCTTGGCTGACCGTACCACTGGTTTGCAACACCTGAAATCGCCTCTACAAAAACAAATGCTTGATCGGCAGTATGGACACAGATCGCGCCCGCCGTCGCGCCCGCCACCGCCGTCGCGCTAGGCTTCCAGTGTGGACACACACATTGCCTCCTACTACAAACGGTCGTGTTTGTAGTAGGAGGCAGGTCGAGATTAGTTTCGCATTCCCGAATTTTCTGGAATCCCGGGATGTCTATTTTAAAAAATATGTTTTAAGAAGCCGCTTCCATATTATATATAATTTTCTAATCAAAAATGAACTTTAGGTAAATATGCATCCGGTTATCCGATCACTACTCATTACTGTTCATCAGTATCAGTCAGTAAATTTAAGTTAGATTGGCAGTTGCCCCATACTATGAATTCCTCCTGTGTCGTGGGTGCGTTTACAAACATATAAACTCACATACACAAACTCCCAGACCTGAAGCAACTACTTGTTGATCATACAAATATTTGCTCCGTGCGGGAATCGAACCCGCGACACGCAGCGCAGCAGTCCAATCGCTCAGACACTGCACTAACCGTGCCGTCTAATTCAGTTTGGTTGTTGAAGTCTGAAATTCAGAAAGTGATTATTAAATGTGTTGGATTGCAATTTTATATGTAACTCATCATCTGCCTAGCCTTTTTCCCAACTATATTGGGGTCGGCTTCCAATCGATACAGATGCAGCTGGATATCAGTATTTTACATGGAGCGACTGCCTGTCGGACCTCCACAACCCAGTACCTGGGCAATATGACACCCCATGGTAAGACTGGTTGTCAGACTACAGCTTCTGACTAACAGTAACGACTGTCAAAGATCTACAAATGACAGCCGGGACCAACGGCTTTACGTGCTTTCCGAGGCATGGAGGAAACTCGCTATGACAGATGGTCACCCATCCACAGACCAACCTCGGCAAGCACGGCTTAACCTGGGAGATCGGCCTGTGCGGCTGTAATTATTTAGCCACGAGCTCCTCAATTTTATATGTAACTGCTAGTCTTTAAATTATCCCAAACAGTTTCACTATAGTATTTCAATAGGATATTATTATGTCTATTAATTTTGTAATTTATGTATTTCAGTCATACTTTGGATGTGCGGTAGGCAAAGCAAAGCAGGCTGCCAAGACTGAAATTGAAAAACTAAAGCTTGCTGACCTCACTGTCAAGGAACTTATCAAGGAAGCTGCAAGGATGTAAGTATACTTTTATTTGTATGTTATTGTTTACTAGCTGTCGCCAGCGGCTCCGCCTGCTTCAACTCGAAAATTGTCCCACGGGAACATAAAATCGGGATATTAACTAGCCATCCATATCATCATACAAATCCGTGCTGTGATTTTTGCGTGAAAGAGTAAAAAACATCCACTCCATCCACTTCCTTCTAAACAAACTTTCATGTTCATAATATTAGTAGTATTGATCATCACCAAAAGTTGATGACAATACAGCTGTTATCAATGTTTGGTCATTGCCATTTTCCAGCAAAACCAAAACCATTTGTGGATTTGTACTCTGCACTCTGTTTTTTCATGGTCTTCATCATCATCATCAGCCTATAATGTTCCCACTGCTGGGACACAGGCCTCCTCTCTGTGAGAGGGAGTGGGCCATAATCCACCACGCGGGCCCAGTGCGGGTTGGTAGATGTCACATGTCTTCGAATTTTTGGTTCTAGGACATGCCGGTTTCCTCACGATGTTTTCCTTCACCGTTTTGAGAGCAGTGGTGATGAAATAAATTACACAAAGTAATGCGCCTGGCGGGGTTCGAACCCACGACCTACAACTCGTAAGTCGGGACCATATGATACCACTGGGCCACCACTGCTCTTCTTCACTGTTTTTGGTATAACACATGCATACAAGTAAATCTGGACCAAATTACTCAAATGAGTAATTTATTTTTGAGGTGTTTATGATTATCCAGGACAACGAATCATGATAAATGCATAAAAAATAAATATTTTCTTCTTTCTTTTCTAAGCTTAAAGCCAGTGTAAAGCTCTAAAACAGCCACTTTTCCAGATGATTCATTTCATGCATTTCCAGCAATGTCACTAGGCAGGATTCACTTGGTTTTAGACCGCAGTCATAAATAAAAATAAAACACAATAATGATTTATTTATTTGCACATTTTTCAGTATCTACCTCGTCCACGATGAGCTGAAAGACAAGCAATTCGAGCTAGAGCTCTCATGGGTCTCCAAGGACACGAAAGGACGTCACCAGCTCGTACCCAAGGAAATGGCCAGCGAAGCCGAGAACTTAGCCAAGCAGGCTCTGGCTGACATTGAGGACTCTGATGAGGGAGACATGTGAATGTATTTAGATAATAAATTTTTATAATATTACATTTTCTTGTTTCATTTTACTTTGTTGTAAAAACGGCCCAAAAGTTGACCATCAACTCTTCCAAAGTGTGCTGTTGTGACTATTCCATTTCTTAACATGAAATCTACAGAATAGATGTAGGTATACGAAATTTATAGGAATTCATATTATGATTCTGCTAAAGATGCCTTTTTAGACCGACACGGTCGTGAGCTTGGGAAATGCTAATGTTCTGACTTCTGCGATAGTGCCGCAAGTATTATGCCCAGCTAACACCTGATGACTTGACGAGGTTCGGAGGGACACGACTCAGACAGACGACGCGATGTGATACCCCCGTGCCTCTGAAAGCACTTTAGCCGTTGTGGTCCTGCGCCAGATCTTTCTCCGGTTATGTCGGATTATTATCCCATCATACTAAGAGTAAACTGGTTACTGCGAACAGACTTATGCACTGTAATTATCGACCAAGCACATGGCTAATATCCGCTGGGATTGGCCGCCGTGACCGAAATATGTCAGGAGGATTATTATTAGGTATGTATACGAAATCCGTCACCGTCAGGAGGATTACACAGGTGAATTATACTATATAAAGCTTTATACATAATTATAATATACGGGTGTGATTTTTTTCTGAAATCAGCAGGTTTGATTTATGGCCAAGATTATTGATTTTTCTAAAATCCAATAATGCATTTTTAGTTTTCGTCAAAAGGCCTCGACACTCCTATATCTTATGGATAGGGATTTCTCCCTGTTGGCCAATTTAAAAGAAAGACCCTGTATACTGAATTATTGATACATTCCCAGTGTCCATAACATAAGTATAATAACAAGTAATAATATATTAAAAACAACCGAGGCCTTAACATAAGATTTCTGTATTTTATTTACAGCGCAAATTGAAAAAGCACTTCTAGTGTACGAACGAAGAACTAAATTTTTCCTTCAAATTATTGTCAAATTTCCAGCATAAATCACGTTACAAAAACGTGGAAAAAAGTCATAATTATGGTTTCGATGTCCGAATGAAATCATTTTCATGTTTTGAACATCAAATAAAATACATAGTACACTAAGGTACAAGTGTGTAATTTTGGTGATTACCGCTGAGGCGCCATTGAGACCCGAGCCGTTAGGTGAGGGTCTTAAGAGAGCCGAGGACGGTAATCATCAATACGCACGTGTATCATACGACGTTTTTCAACACACTTGTGAAGAAAATAACTATAATTTCAACAGTGAAAACGAGTTGTGAAAATTTTTTCGCAATCGCGGGAAAAATTAATCAGTTTTCCCTATGAGCGCGCATCTGCGCGCATCTAACAGATCGGCCATAGACTAAAAGAATGAGGTTTCTTTTTTTTTGGCTTTTCTCGGATAGCGTTTTAGCCACGTACAAACGAAAAAACAAAAGTTATATTTGAGTGAAAGTTGTATTTATTAAAAACGTAGGTACAAGTTGAAATTTATCTATTTAAATACGAAGTTGCATGAAACTAGCAAGCAATAGGTACAGCTTGGCTAGAACGGATTGAAACGGAACTAAAATTTTTATTTCTGACAGCGTTTTAAAATCTTTTATATTTGATGTAAACAAAGACCGCAGGTTTGTTAGATTTACTATTTTGCCATAAAACTAACGTAATAAGTGAAAAAAAAAAAAAAACATTCAAAGTGCTGGTAGCGCGAAGACAGTGGCGACTTCCGGTTTTCTACATTTTCATGTCAAGCTGTAGGTACATTCATTTATTTGTACTATTGAACACGATATTTTTTGTTTCGAAACTTTTTAAAAACAAAGCAACTCAACCAATTAAAAAAAAAACCTGTAACACTCACTTGTGAATAATAGTAAGATAAAAATAGTTAATTTTTAACTTTACAATTGAAACTATAACGATTCAAAAAGATTAATTTGATCATAATTTTTTTTTACGCTACCCTCACTGCATTTGATTATTGTCAAAGTTGAGTTAATTGTGAATTTTAGATTCGACAGTCAATCTAGTTTGAGCCTCGAGCCGAGCAGGTTGAATTAATCTGTGCTAGTCGCGAATAAAATTGTTTTAGCCGTAGAAGTGTGAACTACCTAATTATTGTTTCAAAAGTGGAATCAATTCGTACCTAATAATGACGATTGCTGACTTTATTTTAATCAACGAGCTGACAGTATAGTGAAGTGAGCGTAGCTTGTGTCATGTGTGTTCTATGTAATTTAGTAATACAGGTCTCAGGAGGTGCGAGATGCTGCTGCTGTGTCCTATTGTTCTACAATGATAATGTAAGTCAATCGATATATTAATGTACCTATTATACTACAAATATTACTGATGATAAATCAATTTGTTTTAATTTGGTACTTATTTGCTTTCGCCCGCAATAATTTAGAACTTATCAAACGATTGGGGTCGTTCATGTGTGCTGAACGACCCCAATGGTCGTTCAGCACACTTAAAGATGCAGTACAAATGAAAAAAAGCCCGGTTCATTGAAGAATAGTTATTTATGATACTAGTGCGGTAAGTTGGTTTTTACAAACGAGTAGACGAGTGTAAGCCCGAGGCAAAGCCGAGGGCTTACCATAGTTACGAGTTTGTAAATACCAATTTCTGCACGTGTGTCATACAATGTTTTTCAACACATTTGCTAGAAAACAGTACATTATGTAATAAAACAAACTTTATTTAACAGTAGAAAAGTCGCAACAATATTTGAAGTTCCTAATATGAAAATGGCGCGAATTTGCAAATGGCGCCACCTGAACGTGGTGGAAATTAGATCTACATCTTTCGTCTCATTTACTCATAAGTATTAAAGTGAGACAACGTATTGAGCAAAAGCGCTTCCAAGGAGGTTCGATCAGTCAGGTTGTTTATTCTCATAATGTGAAACTCTTTGGTGGAATTCTTATTTTTTTTATGGAAATTAAAAAAAAACCGTAAAGAAAACGCACGGTGCTATACAACGGGGTGTGCGGTAAAATAGGTACTTAGGTGAGAGTACCTATTTTACCGCACGCTCCGTTGTATGGTGCGTAATTTTTAACTTTCGAACAATGTATACAGGCTTCGTAAATGCATTTTTCGAGCAAATGTGTTGAAAAGGAATCTTAAATGGCGGCGCTTATCGTGTTCTCTCGCTCGCACACTAGTGCCGTCTATACTCTATGTCTTGATGTCTTGACGCGCTCAGTGATCTTTTTTAAGAATATTTACTATGGTTTCCTGTTATTTTTTCCGTTTTTACCTGTTGATTAGTGTTGTTGAATTTTGTTTTATTGTTATGTTGAGTTTGAGAAATTATTGTGATCCAGTCTTGTTTTTATTAGGGTGAGTGGGGGTAAGATGAAAAACGGGGAAAGATAAAAAAGATAGGTACAATAACGCTGTATATAAAGGAAAACTTTTAATGCTGACAACATCATTGACGAAATGGTGTCTCCGTTTCGTCATGCCCCGCAGGGGCCGCAGGCCCGCACCGCAGGCCCGCACCGCAGTCTGCATCAGTCGCTAAGTGAGAGCATTCGTGTGTTTTTTGACATTTTCCTTATGGACACCTTTACCCGCGAAAATGTAGGAATTTGAATCTTACCCCGCTTGATGCATGACTAATGGTATTTATGGTCATAACCATAAAGACGATTTTAGTCACTATTTCAATCTTACCGATCTTACCTATTGGGCATTTCGTCTTACCCCTATCTCTTATATTGTTGGCTCAACTTTAGAAACGTGCTACCCGAATTTGAGTTTATTGATGCATGGGGGGTGTAGAGAAGGGTATTATATAACTCACCCCCAATCATTTTTTTTTTTGCCGGATTTTTCAAAAAGTTTCGATGAGAATTTATTTCGTAAAAACCATTTGGGGCACCCCGACACCGACAGGTTAGGCTAGAAGGGGATGGCGGGGTCTTTCAGACCCCGCCATCCCGTCATCGCCATCCAGTGCTCCGTCGACGTTTGTATGATATTACACATACCTACCGTAACAGGGATATTAATTGTAGCCAAAGAGATTTAAAAGAACATATAGAGCGGGCATTGGGAAAATTGTCATACAAAATTGTTGATGCCGTGCGTCAGTAGCGCTATCTAAGCGTTGCATAGCAACGCGACTACTAGACTGAGGGACTTTTTACCTATTGGTAAAAAGTTTTGGATCACAACTCTCTTCGTGATGTTCCGTCTATGTCTTTGATTGTAGCTAAATATACCGTAACTTTAAAAAATCATAAAAAGAAAACGGTTGCTATCCCCCAAGCATTTTTTTTGCCGGAACTCCATTCTTTCTGTATAGACCAGGCCGCCAGAAGACATCCGTATGCAAAATATGAGGACCGAGTTTTGAGTTTTGTAATACATTTTTAGGATTGTCAAGATATATTTTTGATGTTGCCAGCAATTATCGTGGTCCAAAAAAAAAATCCGCACTGTGGTCTCAGATCAATAAAACGTTGATATTTGTGGGTTTTGATCTGAATAGGACATTGCTCGTCGTCAATACATAGTTCGCCTAAGACCCAACAGGGACGTATATTATTATGATCAAATGAACTTCACATGTGAAGTTCGATCATTATTATATGATTTAGCTTCATTTGAAGATATAAATAAATAGGTAGACTATGTAGTACTTTCAACCTACTAGGCAACTTTCGCACATTTAAAAAGTAAAATCGAATGATTTTTTAAAAACAAATCGATAATCGATACCCCTTCCCTAGTCTATGGCGTCCGACCGCGCCGTTCAAGTTTCATTATTTCAGAGAAGACAAAACTTTTCAGTTAAGGGATATGGGTGGGGGCGGGTTTATATCTTCAAATGAAGCTAAATCATATAATAATGATCGAACTTCACATGTGAAGTTCATTTGATCATAATATTATATTTCTTTAGCTTCATTTTTCAGATATAAATAAATAGGTAGACTATGTAGATGTTTAGAGTAAAAAGTTTTGTCCATCAAAATAGAATTTATTAAATAAACATTGTCTTCTAGGAACAAAACCAAAATATTTATCTTATAATTATTATGATAACTTATAAGTAACTTAATCATTACATAGAATTGCTCTTGCAAAATCCCCATCATTAGAAATAGGCCGCTGATAAAAATTAGCGAATGTTTCTGATGTTTTTGTCCAGCCCGCCGTTTTCCGAATAACCTCTAGAGATACACCCGCTGAGCTGGCAGCCGACGTGGACGCATGTCTCGTGCTATGTGCACTGAACACTGATACGTCCACGCCGCTGTCGGCCAGCACCTGCTTAATCCACCTACTGATGGATTGAGCAGAAGCAGTTTTATGGGGTCGTTTCCAAGTTAGTAAAAGATTTTTAGCGCCCACGGGTCTTAAATCTTTTGTGAGTTCTAGATAATTTTGTAAGGTGGTGGCTGGACAAATACTCTTATTCTCAATGAAGTAGGGTAAAATCAAAATTGGTTGATCACGTCCCGGGCCAGAAGTTTTAATAATATCAGGGATAACAATTTTAACTTCGCTTGCATTAATAATAATATTGTCTAATTTTATAAGTGATAGCGTCTGCACCCTATGGGCGGTGCATAAAGCTAATAGGGTGACCAGCTTTTTGGTTATCTTCTCTATGGAGAGATCTTCATTGGGATACCAATTGGATATGTTATTCAGCACTACTTGAGGATCCCATGTGCTGGTATACTTGGGAACTGATGGTCTAAGTTTAAAGGCGCCTTTCAGAAGTCTTTTAATTCTGACGTCAGTACTGACTTCACCTCCTAGTAGGAGGGAGAGTGCTGAGCGGTGGCTATTCAATGTTCCGAATGTTGAACCTTCATTATACCGTTCAGTTAAAAACAAGATGACTTGGGCTATCCCAGCATCGTAGCAGTTCAAATTGTTATCTCTGCAGAATATCCACCACAGTTTATACGTTACACTGTATTGCATTAACGTGTTCTTAGCAAGCGACGCAATCATTAAATTTAAAGCGGCCTCCGGGGTCCCTCTTCTAGAAAACGCGTGCCGGAGAGTCTCACTGCAGCCAGGGAAGCCTGCTGCCGACACGTCCTGTAACGAGACCGAGGAAGGGCGTCACTATTCAAGAAAATTATCTCCGATGTCAACATGCTTTTTAGAAGAGGAAACCAAGGTTGTGAAGGCCAAAATGGAAAAACGAAAATGCCTTTCGCTTTGTCATTTTTTATCTTTTGTAGACATTTTAAAATTAATGAGTAGGGTGGGAAAGCATAAAAGAACCACTGATTCCAATTCATAGTAAATGCATCCACTGCAATCGCGTCTGGATCTGGTATCCATGAGATATAAGTATCGCACTTAGCATTAGTGCGAGAAGCGAAAAGGTCTATTTCAGGGGTACCTAAACTATTTACAATATCTAAGTAGACCTTGTTAGATAGAGACCATTCAATGTCTGGATTATTTATTTTCCGAGATTCCTCATCCGCTTCCTTATTTTCCCGGGTATTTATGTACGAAGCAAATAACCAAATCTTTCGCGTCTCGCACCATTGCCAAATTTTCTTAGCTAACTCACTGAGATGAGGGTATTGAATTCCGCCCATTCGGTTGATGTAGCTGATTGCAGTGGTATTGTCGACACGTAACAATATATTGCACTCTGACCTATCTCTAGCCAAACATTTTAGACTTAAGAATATTGCCAAAAGTTCTAAATAATTTATGTGGAACTTCTGCTCCTCTACTGTCCAACCACCATGAACACGGTTTTGGTTGCTATATGCACCCCAACCCGTTCTGGAGGCGTCTGTAAACATTTCAAACTCGAAGTCAAGTGTGCCTATTAAGTTACACGTTGATTGAATGTTTCTAGCCCACCAATTTAAATCAGGTAATATATCGGCTGATAATTTAAATTTGGCATCAAAAGAAATGAGTTTCTTCAGAGTAAGAAATTTGTACCTTTCTAACAATTTGGTGTACAGCCATCCGTAGCGCACTGCCGGACAAGCAGCAGTTAAAGTACCGATTAATTGTGCAAAATCTCTGATGGAGCAATAAGGTAATAACTGGAATTTTTTGATCAGATGTGCTATATTGTCACGTTTCTCGTTAGGTAAGGATATTGTCATATTCTTTGAGTCGTAAATAAAGCCCAAAAATTTACAAGACTGCTTAGGTTGTATTGAACTTTTTTCATAATTTATTATGAATCCTAGGCACTGTAACAAATTGATTGTTTCCCTAACATTCTCTAAACAGTCTTGGTAATTCTTGCCGATACACAAGATATCATCTAAATACATAACTGAGGTATGGCCGTGTGATCTAAGGTTAGTTATAACTTCTCTCATGACCTTCCTAAACGTTCTAGGAGCTATAGAAAGACCATATGGTAAAGAAGAGAACTCATACAATGAAACAGTTCCATTTTCGTCTTGAAACTGGAACCTCAGATACTTTCGGTCATTGACTGAAATGGGAAGAAGTAGGTATGCCTCTTTTAAGTCAATGGTAGCCATAAAGCCATCCTTAGGTATTAGTTTTGCTGCCGTTCGGTAGTCCTCCATTTTAAAATGTAATTTGGAGACAAACCTATTTAGTGGTTTTAAGTTGAGGATAAACCTCTTACTCCCATTGGTCTTAGGAATCAAGAAAATTTTTGAAATAAATTGATCCTCACATGGTTGGCATTTATTTATGGCGCCTAAGTCTAATAATTTATTAATAGCAGTCCTCATATCTAATATCTCTGATGGGGAGAACCTGTTATGAGGTACTATCGATTGCCTGACTTCGGTATCAAATGGTATAGAAAAACCGTCTTTAATCCCGTTTAATATAAAAGGATTAGCAGTAACTTTAAGCCAACAATCGAAATAATGTCGGATTCTGCCTGCATGACATACCGTGTTTACTGCCGTGGAGCAGCACGCTGCTTGTTGTAGCTGCTTTTGCCTTGTGCTGTCGTATTCGACGCTCTTTGTGTCGCCGAGGGAGTCCTCTGAGCACCTCCCCTCCCCCCCCTGTTCGACGACGGCTGATAGCGGGAAGGGGCTATCCAGTTTCCCTGGTAGCGTGTCCGTGTTGTTGATGCTGGTTGTGATGTGGACGACACGGGAGCTTTTTGAGCACCGGTTCCTTTTTTAATTTGGAGTCCTTGTTTTTCTATCATCTTGGAAGCCTTGATTTTTTCGGCCAGTTTGTTGCCGAAGAGTGATTCATCCCTTTCCATGTCCTGAATAAGGGTGATAAATGATTTATCTAATGCCGGTGTAATTAGATTTATTCTAGACTTAGTTTCCACATAATGGAGGTCCAATAGTATGCGGCAAGCATCAGACATAATTTTGACAGCCTGTACCTTGGTTTGCTTGTCTTCTCCGCCAGTGACCAGTACGTCCATGGCTCGACTAACGGCTGTTATACCGAGGCCCAATTGCTGCTGTTGGGTTTCTATCTTTTTGTCACGGTTTCTCGTCGATTCGATGAGTGCCGCTGATATTTCCGGATTTAGCACTGGAGCCCTCAAAAGCTTACAGTTTTCGGGAATTTTTTGCTCTTTCAGCAATGATTCCTTAGCTTCCTTTGGGATACCTCGACGTAGAATTGGTAGCCATCGCTGTGCCAGCGTTTCGTGTATTTTTTCACCATAAGTAGGCGTATCGGTAGTTGAATCACCCAACGCAGAAAGAAATTCCACGTCAAGTTCTTCTACGTGTTCTGCGTCTGTGGTGGCAGGTTCAGGTGGAACCTCCACATTAGAATTGTCTTGTTGAGGTGTTTCCTCGACTGTCGTTCTTACCTCTTGGTCTGTAACAACGTAAAAACGTTTGTTAAAATTTGAGGGTAGACAGAAATAAAAATGAAAAAATCATATTTTATATTTTTAACTGGTCATCGCATTGACTCACGGCCAACACCTAGACCTAAAGATGTAGGTTTGCCTTCGTGGTGACTCTCGGCCAGCACCCCGGCTCAGGAGTTTCCTTCGCGTTGACTCGCGGCCAACACCCAGGATAATAACGTGACTTACACAAAATAAACATGTAAAGTAATCGTTTGAAAAAACTTACCTAAACTGTTCTCATCCGAAGACGAATCCGAATAAATAATACACCGTCTGCGTGCAATAGGTGCAGGTACTTGTGTATCCCGCAACTTTTGCAATTTCGATTCGTAATAACGAATTTTCTTCTCTTGTTTTCGCTTCGGCATTATTGTGCAGTAGAAATCACAGGTACACACAGAAACTTGTTATAAAACACTTAGAAAAAAATATTTTTATAACAGAGACGTGCTCGTTGCCTCGCACGAAAAAAGAAATGAAACTTGAACGGCGCGGTCGGACGCCATAGACTAGGGAAGGGGTATCGATTATCGATTTGTTTTTAAAAAATCATTCGATTTTACTTTTTAAATGTGCGAAAGTTGCCTAGTAGGTTGAAAGTACTACATAGTCTACCTATTTATTTATATCTGAAAAATGAAGCTAAAGAAATATAATTACTCTTTGGGTTTTAGATAATGTATGTATTCGATTGAACCTAAATTAAAACAACGGACACTTTTGAGAATTCTGAAAAAATCAAAACACTTTTGCATTTTTAGGTTATAATTACGTCAATAAAAACATTCGTGTAGCAATAACTTAGCATTTATTACTGAATGCAAATGTCAAATGTTGTCATCTGTCAATTAATCAACTGTCATTGTCGATAATAACGCTCGTTTCAAACAGCGCTTTCAATGGAATTTTTTTGATAAGTCGTATTATGGTTCCGCGACATCTTGCGGACTGTTTGTAACTAAAAATCATTATCGTAAATCAAGTGTTGAGAATATACTGGTGCTTGTTTGTGTCAAACTCTTATTAAGAGTGCTGTTACAAAGACTTGGCTGTATGAGCTATAATGCCTTTGCCTATTAAAACCTCAAATTGTACCAAAAAATAATAGAACTGCAAACACTGAGAATTATGACGGAAGCTAAGGACGGAAGTGAATACTTTTTAAAATGTTTTCGGAATTATAAAGTGTCCGTTCTATTTCAATATATGTAATGTATATTATAAAAAGAACTAGTAATTATAGTAAATGTTTCATGCGTGTTGGTTCATAGGCCATTTTTTACAATGTCCTTTCATATGATATGGCATTACATACTGATTATACTTTATTATGACGAGACCTTGATAAAATGATTGGAAAATATAGTAGAAAAACATATGAATACATATTTATCTATATATTTAAAAGAACAGGGTTTTTTATTAAGACTCGACTACAGCCGAAACCGCTAAACGTAGAAACTTGAATTTTAGACAGCAGTTGCAGTCTATTATGTAATGTCTATTATGTAAGTCTGTATAAGACGGGATTTTGCGAAAATCCTCCTCTAAGGGGGTGAAAAGGGGTGAAAATGTTTGTATGAAAAATCTTATTCCTTGGGTTTATAAACTTGAAACTTACCACTAATAAGAACACAAGTAAATTAAAAAGATTGGCACTATTAGTTTTTTAAAACTACCCTCCATTAGTGATCTAGTCGATGTTAAAGTTTGTATGGAAAAATCATAACACGTGATCCGATTACTTTGAAAATCAGTATTTATATACGAAAACAGAAATTATCAAACAGGTGTTTTTGAATTTTTCGAAAATCACCCCCAAAGTTACTGAAAAGGGGTATTCAAGTTTAAAGGGAAGGATTTTAAAGCGCTAAACGTTTAACCTGAATTTTGGATGGTAGTTGCAATTTATCATGTAGATGAGCACCAAGAAAGGATTTCACCTTTGAGGGGGTGACAATGGGCATTATTAGTTTTTTGAAACTACCCTCTAATGATACTCAAGACGATGTTAAAGTTTGTATAGGAAAATCATAACGTGCTAACCGATGAATTTGAAACCGGGTATATGGAAATTAGATCAAAAATAATCAAACACGTGTTTTTGGGTTTTTCAAAAATCGCCCCCTAAATTGGTGAAAAGGGGTGATTAAGTTTTAAGGAAAGGATTTTACTACGTGTAGTGCAGTAGTATTTTACAAATTTCTGGACCACTCCAGACACTGGCAACATGCATTTTTAAATAGTCCAAGAACCCATTTGCATACTTCATAAAACAGATTGCGGTCCATATATTTTGCAAACGAAATTCCTTCTGCGACCTGCACTAGTAATAGGTATCAATTTTTGAAAAATTTTCGATGAGAATTTTTTTTTCGTAAATACGATTGGGGCACCCCGACACACGGACGGGTTAGGCTAGGTTGGAAGGGGTTTTTTTTTAGGTGGTAAAATCATCAAATGACTCCTCCCGCCCTGGGTGGGGCGGAAGGGACTGTAAGACTCTTACTGACTAAAATTCACCCGTGTTCCTTCGGATGCCCTTTACGTTCCGGGGCCACGGTATCCTGGGTTAAGAAAAACCCGCGACCCCAGCAGGCATTTGGCGCGAAACACGACGTGCCACCGACCCGGGCTTTGTCCTTGGTCGGACGGCGAGCTACCCATTACTCACCGTCCGCAAGCCCGCTCCGCCGCTGTGCCCTCTGCTGATCAGAGGGACACTCGTTGGAGCGTCCACACGACAGGCTATTCGCATACGGGCAAAGAGACCCCTTAGGCACACAGTGCCTAAGGAAGAGTTTTTGCCCGCATCCCTGGGTGCACCGGCCCGAAAAACTGGTCTTCCCCCCGGACGTATCCGAGAGGGAACTCCAGTCCACGGGCGCTCGTGGAGGTTTCCTGTCTTAGCACCCCAGGTTAGAAGGGGATGGCGGACGTTTGTATGATATTACACATACCTACCGTAACAGGGATATTATTTGTAGCTAAATATACCGTACCTTTAAAAAATCATAAAAAAAACGTTTGTTTTCCGGCAAGGGGGAATTATGGGGGGAGGCTGCTGACTGTACTATCTGTTAACGCAAGTACAAGCCGCCTTAAATGATTCCTTTCTTCAACGCACCGACTTATACCTACTTATAATAAATTGTGATTTCTTCTCCTTTTTTGTGTGGTAAACAACTAAACATTTAAAAAATAAGTATCTACGTGAAAGCCATGCTGCACGCACAGTACACAATTTACTGTTTTATTTTTAAATCTATAAATTGCTCTCCTGTAAAAGTTTTGTTGAATTGGTGTTACGAGTTTTACGTGCTCTAAGGAGACTTTTTTTTTAATACCTAAACCATTTTATTTTTGTTTTATCATGGTAACACAAGCAATTGTTAAAAAAAGTATTTGGCGTAAAGGCCATTAAGCCATGCCAGAAACATTACAAAAAAAAACTAAAAGTACGCGCGGGAGTTTTCGTTCTGGCAGAAGAAAAGGGCTTCGCTATAAATCCATGGGCTTCGCTTATGCGTCTCCGTCTTGCCTCCTAGTCTTTAAAGTTACTAGATTCGGTTTGGCTACGCCACTGCCCCTACGCGTAACAAGTGTAGGTACATCATGAATCATCATTGTGTAGGATTGGGAATGGGAACTAACATTGCATTTAAACGTATGCGATGGAAACGAAAGATGGGAACTCAACACGTGAGTAGAGTGTGGAAGAAGTAGCAAACTTATCGGAATCTTTTAGAGTATAAATACAGACTCGAGATGACAATGCTCATTAAGGGCTTTCATGTAATCCTCGTGCTTGGTCAGTCATAAAGGTCAATTCATGTCAGTCATGTAGGTACATAATTAATACTTTTTTTTTGCTGCACTTTTCGTTCTTTTTGCTAGACGACCAGCCCGTGATGTGTAGGCGACATGGTGAGAAACAATGCTTAGATGCACCCGAATGTTGAATAAAGACCTGCGTATTTTACGTAAGTTAGGAGTTTAAGTTGCAATTAGATATTTGTTGCTGTTGAATGTAGGTACCTACTCTTTCATACGAAGATCAATCTTGGACTTACAACCACTTGCTGTTTGTAAAACCAAGAAAGGTCAGCCTTCGCGGCTGTTACCACGTCGGAAACAAAAACGCTGTTAAACAACTCGCCGAAACGAACACGTTGGCAACAATACGTGGGAATACAATAACTGACTGCCCCCTACGTATGGGTAACAAGTGTAAATCATTTGCATCCTAAGATCGTGTTTCTTGTTATCTGCCTACGTAGGTGGGGGCGTGCGTCGGTGGAAACAAACGTTGCCCGAAAACGTGGGATACGTAAGCGATGGAAACGTAGCGATGGGAACGCAAGACGTGAGTAGCAAACAATGGCGGAGTCTCGAAGAGTAGAGTAGGTAGGTACCTATTTTAGATAACAAAACTCCATTCATTCTGATTAAACCTTACGGCAGGGCCACGGGACCATCTGTGTAACTATGCATGACCCTCTAACGCAAAAGGCAACTAAAAGAAACATACCTACTCAAGTTTTAACGATAATTTAAAAAGTAAGGTATTTTACTTAGGTACCTATTTTATTAATACCTAGGTACGCGTGTATATTTTAGACATTATGGCATCCTTAGATTGTAGTTGAAAATCGGCATCTGTTGGCATAGCTCCGCCCAGAGAAAATACGAGTAGCATCCGTTGTAAGTCTGCACTGTCGTATGAGGGCAGGTGGCGACAGCGGTGATCTCTCGCGTACGGCCCTGATTCAGTTATGGGTGAGTGATGGGGAACGGGGACTGGCACGCCGCAATCGGGGCGGTAAGACTTCTCTTTGAGGGCCTGGAGAGGCGCCACGGCGTCCTCACATTCCGCCTGTCGCAGGTCCTCACCGGACGCGGTGAGGACTTGCTTCAGGAGGTTCCTGTGTCGGATTGGCCGGGATGTAACGCCTGGGGATGATGACCCCTAGGCGTTACATCCCACATACATGGAGGTATGCCCCGCTTGGGCAAGAGTACCGCCGTGTGCTCGCGGAGGTGATAGGCGGCGGTGACCTCTCGCGCCCCGTATTTGTCGAGGCTATGCTGCGGAGCGGTTGCCTCCTTCTGCGAAGCAGCCATGTTAGCGAAGGAGGAGGCGAACGTCGCGTCGTGAGGGACAGGCCACCATAGGTGCGGGCATGTGGACGGCGGGTAAGTAATGGGGGATTCGCCCTCGCATGGAGGGCTATAGTCTGTCAGGGTCGTGGGACTGTCTTATAAGGAAACCGTGACCTCGGAACGAAAGGGCTATTGACGGAACACCGTGGATTTTAGTCAGTACGAGGCCGGTAGTTCCTCCTGAAGAAGCGGTCTTGCGGACGGTTTGTAATGCGTAGCTTGCCATCCAATCAATTACCAAGCTCGTCATGTCTCACACGCGCCTCAAGTAGGTTAGCAAACTGTTTAACAGTGTAATTTTTTACAGAAAATGAGAACACGACATGGAATCTGAACAGAAAGTACTAGGCGAACAAATCATGTAGGTGTTGATGCCACCGTCTTCACTATTTCAAAACGTGTTTTTGGTGAAAAAAAGCAATGCAATAGCAATGTAGCAATCTTCGGTCGCGGTCTCGTCGCGGTCTCGCGCGCGAACCGGATGTTTCTTAATTTCGTCGCGCAAATGAGTGGCGAGCTGACTTATACTGACTGATGAATGACTGCGTTTATATCATAAATAATATTTTTATTGCACCTATTTGTGAAGAAGACAGAAACAAATAAAGAAAAAAAGCAAGAAACTGCCAGCCGCAGTCGTTCCCTTTTGAATTGGCACAAATCTTCTATCTTTCACTAAAAAGGTAAATAAATAATACTCCAACATTAATTCTTCATAATTATTTGTATTGTCAGTTTATGTGTAATAGTTCACAACATTTGCAGAACTAAGATATACAAATTTTATGACCATAATATCAGTGATGACTCAAAATATTTATAAAATGTACAATATAATCTCATTCATTTGACTTACACAGTTAAATATTTACAAAATATTAGATTTGATAAAATTGTATACAGCGTCGTTACTTTTAGATTACAGTGATATAAATACATAAAAAATAAAAGTAACTAATAGATATTTACAAATTAATCAGGTCATAATTCAAGACTTTAATCTTGCTGTGTGGTTACTCGTGGATATAACTGAAACAAATAGAAAAAAAAAAATAGTTAGTAACCAATCAAGACATCACTAGTGGTGGTCGTTATTGGTACCATGAGATAAAGTAGCCGTGTGGTACCGGTCAAAGAACAGTCTGCACATTTGACGCAAAACTGATGACCTATCGTGCCACACATGAGCTAACGTGTAAATTCTATGCCGACCATATGGGGAATGGTGAAACGGGCGGTGGACGGCAGCCGACTGTGAAACCCGTCCACGGTGCGCCCGCGTGTATTTGCAGTTTCATACTACAAGCACACGCGGGCACACCGTGGACGGTGCTACACCGCGGAGTGCGCCAGGCCTGGTACAACTCACCCCCAGCAAGTTCCTCGGCACGTAGCCCTCGTTCCCGTGGTCGTCGCGGCACCACCACCACTCCCGCTCGCTGTCGTCTCCCTTGCGCAGCACCTGCAGACGCGCGCCAGTCTCAAACGAGAGCTCGTCGTTACGCGCCGCGTTGTATGAAAACACGGCGTATACTAGACCGTTGTTCATTATGCCGAGTTTCTCTTGTACACCTGGAAAAGAGGTAAGCTACAATTAGTTTTTTAATTGAAACTTCAGTGGCCGCGGAACTAACGAGTTACCTCGACCCCGGAACGTGAAGGGCTATTGAAGGACACCGTAGATTTTAGTCAGTACAAGACTGACACTAGACAGACCCTCCTGTTCAGCCTGGGAGGACTCATTTGACGATTATAGAACGATAAAAATGTGAGTTCAGTAGCCGAAATTAGAGAAATAATGGAAAAGTAAGACTTTCGGTAAGTCCTGATCTTATGTAGGTACAGTTACCTACTATTAAACGAGTCTCATCATCATCATCATCACATTCACAGTAGGACGTCAAATGCTGAACATAGACCTATCCATAAAGAATTCCAATAGGACTAGTTGGAAGTGGCTTGCATCCAGTGCGATCCTATTAAACTGGATGCTGCACCTTAAAGAAGGCATGACATCCACAGAAGAGCTTTTGAAAGAGCCCTACATCCTTTTTTTTTATTGATGTGCGCCATCTATCAGCAGCTTCAGCTGCTAACTACTAAAAAAGGTAAATAAAACTCACTGTAAAGATATTCGGAGCATCCGTCGAACCCCTCCTCGTCCTCTTCGCACTTCTCGGCCGCAGTCTCATGGTCAGACAGCGTGGTTGCGAATATACATGCGCCTGAAATAGTTCACAGATTTAAAGTTAGATGGCGTTAGGTGTAAGAAATGTAAGGCTAGTATCGAACAGAAAAGTCTCCGAGGGTCAGCTCAGACCGAGACTACTCAAAATCTGACTCTATTTCCTACACGAAAAGATACACTTTTCGCAACGCAGCGTGGCGCCACACAATACATTAAAATAACTGACGGCGAGGCAACGCACTTTCCCTTTGCCCGCGTGCACTTCAATTCATTCCCGAAAGTACTGAAATCATGTTTTGATTTCTATGACAGTTCGTGATACAAGTACATAAAATCAATCCACCCACTCCGAGTTTTGCTTTTAACATAAATTTTAATGAGACACATACCATTGTCGACGAGGAAGCGCACCATGGCTAGGTTGTTGCATGAGGCAGCGCAGTGCAGGGGCGTCCATCCATCAGAGTCCTGCGCGTTCACATCACAACCTAACTCGACCAGGAATCTGGAAATGTACAGAAAAGTCTCCTTCAGAAAAATTTAAGGATAGAGAGAGTGACAAGGACAGAAGAGTAGATGGATGGGCTGTGTAGGAAATTATGAGAAATGGAGTACTTATTAAATTATTAAAAAAAAAAGTTACCCCACACTAGGATTTTCTCCTTTGTCGTGGGTGCGTTCATCTCATCTGCCTAGCCTTTTTCCAACTATATTGGGGTCGGCTTCCAGTCGAACCAGATGCAGCTGAATATCAGTATTTTACATGGAGCAACTGCCTGTCGGACCTCCACAACCCAGTAACTGGGTAATGCGATACGCCATGGTAAGACTGGTTGTCAAACTTTAGAGCTTCTGACTAATAGTAACGACTGTCAAAGATCTACAAATGACAGCCGGGACCAACGGCTTTACGTGCTTTCCGAGGCACGGAGGAAACTCGCTATGACAGATGGTCACCCATCCACAGACCAACCTCGGCAAGCGCGGCTTAACCCGGAAGATCGGCCTGTGCGGCTGTAATTATTTAGCCACGAGCTCCTCGCTCCTCCATCGTCGATAACAAACATAATTTTAAACTCACCTAAACAAACGTCCAGACCCAGAACAACTATTTGTAGATTAAATTTAATAATAGTGTCACGGTTGACAGGGGAAAATGGGAGAAAAAGGTGTTGGCTGTGACCCTAAGTAACAGCAGGGTGGGGCAGGGTGTGAATTCTTTACAGATCCCAAAAGGAATATTTGAAGATAAGCGATAAACATTTTCGCTAAATTACGCAATAACCAAGCGACATTAAGTTCGGGTCACATATTTCAGCCCTCAAGAACTTAGAATGTGGAAATTCAGATGCCGAATTTTGTGCCGTATTTGCGGACGTATTTTTTATTGGAGATTTTACAGAACATTGGTTTTATGCTTACTTGACGATTTCGAAGTGCCCTGCGCAGATCGCGTTGTGTAGAGCAGTGATCCCTTCGTCATTTGCAGCGCTTGCATTCTGCACCTGAAACCATTTTCAACGAAATGAGTATGTACTTGTAAACTTCTTTGGATTTTTGCATGCATCTGGGACAAGTTTTACACTCGCAAGTATTTACTACTAGCATTTGCTTGGTTCTCGATTAGAGTTCAAAATAAGTATTTTCTAGTTCAGTTACTTTGGTTGAGCAAGGGCGCTTTTTAACGCAAAGTATTTTTTTACTGAACTTTGATTTCTCAGCTCTCAGGCAATACACATAAAGCGGCACAATATCGTTGGGAAAAAAAGTGCTACTGATAGCTCTATTTAACCAACTTCAAAAAAGGAGGAGGATCTCAATTAGGTTCGAATTCTATTTAGTAGGTACCATTCTAACCAACCAATTATGCCAACCGGCACTGGGCCCGCGTGGTGGATTATGGCCCACTTCCTCTCACAAGAGAGGAGGCCTGTGTCCCAGCAGTGGGAACATTATAGGCAGATGATGATGATTATAAATTACAAATGTTACATACCTGTGTTGCCGTTTTCTTAACGAGTTCCAACTCGCCTTCTAAACTAGCATCCAACAGCAGCGCGAGGGGATCGAAGCTCACTCGCCTCGCCAGCGGAGCCTTGCCGCCTTGCTTCAAGTTACCCTTCTTCCGCCTCAGAACATTCTCAGTGCCCTGAGAATCCTGACCGTTCAAGTCTACTGAGCTGATCTGCTCCGTTATATCTGACACTACGATATCCTTACTATCTTCCTGTCCTATTGATATGTTATTGTTATTCAACACCCTATCAACCTCGTCTTTTTGCTTCTTCTCCTTTAGGCCGTTTTCATTAGGCATTGAATCGACTAAATGATCCATTTCAGGGAATAAGAACGCTGGTGGCATTTCTATACGCCTGTTTATACTGACACTTATTCCGTTTTTAGCATTACTAACATTCCTAAGTTTGGGTTGTTCGCTCATCGGTGGTTTTCTTATAGTTAGTGGGCGTGCTTTGATGATCATTTCATTGCTACTTGTACTGCTGACTGATTCTTTCTGGCTTTGTTGTTCACTGTCGTTTGACAGGTCTGAAGGCAAGGGTATGGTGGGCATTTCAGTTGATTGGTTGTAACCAACATCGGTGTTTACTGACTGTCTTGGTGGTGTCTGGAATCAGAGAACAGACCTCATTAAAATCATTCTATTTGAATGAATGCTGAAAGGACTGATAATCAAATTAGTAACAAAAGTGCAAACATTTCACAAACAATAAACAGTTAACCAACTTTGGCAATAAATAGGAATTAAAACATAAGTGACAATTTGTATTACAAGTGAGCACAGTGCCTACATACCTTGATGGTTGGCTTTGGAGGTAGGGCCGGTTTGGGTGATTTGTCTGTACCGCTAACATCAGGCGTCGAGAGCGGCGTGCTGGCACTCTGTGGCGGTGATAACAGGATACTCTGTGACGATGCATTCTGCCCGGCGAACGAACTGCCCGTACTTGACAGTCCTGACGCCGTGTTCCTAACGATCTGGGGTTGGGAGGTCACCACATTACTAGCTACATGATTTGATGATGAAACAGTGATGCTTTGGGTCTGAACGGTCTGTGGCTGGACTGGTTGAATCTTTGTGGAGGATGTCTGGTATATGGGTGACGGTTTCCCACTCGAGACCTGAACTGATGTGGGTGCTACACTCGATACGGGCTTCTGGAATGAATGAATGATGATGATATTTACAGGTGATGTGTGATGATGTGCAGCAACTGATACAAGCTTTGTGTGGATAAATAATAGTGGTTGATGAAACAAGGTGTGTAGGTTAACACTAGTGAAATCAGGAAATAATTGTTAAACAAATTAACTGCTAATTTATATTCAAATCCCAAATTCTCAATTGATTTGATCCAACGACGATATAATACTAGACTCCTAATAACAGGTGACCGATGTCTGCCAACACATTAGGCAAAAAAGTCTTATATCCGTCTCATTTCGACCAATCCTGTGAGCTGTAAACATACGTTGAGACAGAACAGACCTTGAGTTAGCCAATCACAACGCAGTACCCCGTCCCCCTCGCTTACATAGTACCTCAGCGAGTTGGCAGAATAGTTTTGTTAGTTAGATCGTGCAATGCGTAGTCTAGTATTATATCGTCGTTGATTTGATCAAATAAAATTTTTATATTTTTGCAGAACAATAAATCACCCGTTGTACACAAATAAAAATACCCGTTGTAGACAATAATTTAAGACTGTTTCTAACATTTGCGATACAGCCAATCAAATTTGTACTTATTTTATGTCCTTGAATGATATATAAATATCAGACCTGTTGTATCATTATAATTAAAATTGATGGACCCATCTTGTAGAAAATTTCACTCTATTACTGGTTATTAAGTTAGTCAAAAAAAATTGTTATAAACTAGAAACTCACCCCAAATCCAATAGAACTGCTAGCAGATGTTGTACTGGAACCCAAACTTGGTGAGCTGCCTTTCAACACCGGCTGGCCTTTCCCGTTGCCTTTAGAAGGTTCGTTGTTCTGACTATTACTCTGACTTAGCCTACTCTGCGGATATGCATGGTTCTCCTTCCCTTCCTGATTACATCTACTTGAAGAGTCGGATTTTTGCAACTGATATGTATTTTCTTGCTGATATGTAGTTTCCGTTTGACTTAGAGGTGTCGCTAGACTTTTATTCACAACCGACAGTGGTGTAGAATGTACTGTCATATGGTTTACGTTGATCGCATTTTTCGCGTCTTGGTTTTCGTTGCTCTTACCGTTGACTTCAGGTTTTAATTTCCCGTTTGTACTTTGGGGGAATTTCGTGTTGTAAGGCAATGTTTGATATTTGGGATCTGACTTGCTTGCAGCAAATTCTGGGAGGAATTCTTGTTCGTTTATTTTCAGATCTTTGTTAGTTTGGTTGCTGTTAGAACTGCTGGTGCTGTTTGGACTATACTGCGGTTGTTTTAAGTAGTCCATGTATTTGTTTTGATCCAGCATTGATTTCTGATCGTGCGCGTTCCCAATGCCTTGCTGGACGTGACTAAAGTTCTCATGTTTGTTTGGATACTGCCCCTGAAATTGATTCTCTTGTAGCCCCTGCGAATGAGTGTAGCCGTTGAACAAGGGATTGATCATTTGTTTCTGCTGCAAATAATGCGCTTCCTGCGTTAGATGACTCTGAATGTTTTCGCTTTGTGTGTGTTGTTTTAATGGCACGTTGTTTTGTATTACATTCTGCTTCATCGCCTGCAAATTATTATAAAAATTACGTAAATAAACCAGAACTAACTTGAAATAAACATTTTTCCCGCCAGGATGTTTTTAGAATTTTTGACAATTAATTTTTTGCGTCACAGCTGTCAATGACAAAGTCAAGATTTTTTTTAAAGTAGATTTCTGGTATGGCTTCTGGGCCTTTGTGTCACGAATAAAGATTGAAGCAGATAATAAGAAATTAATGAATGTGATTGTTTCATGTTACTTTTTTAAGAAAGTGTTAAAATTACCTGGAAATTGGCATTATGGCTAACGCTCTGTGCATGGGGTACGTGATTATAAGGTTCGACAGCAGCAACATTTCCTCGAGCTTGTTGGTTCTTTGGTTGACTGTTTACCCCGGTGTTACCAGCGGGATAGCTGGGTAACTGTTGCAAAGGCGTGGGATTTGTCGTCCTGAAAATCATAAAATTGAATATTTATTAATTTCTGACTACACGTTAGCAGCTTGACACTGACTTTGGGCGTGGCCCCATGTCTCCGGCGCGGCGCCGTGCGCCGTGCCGAGCCACGGTGCCGCCCGCCGGCGCCGTGCCGAGCTACGGCGCCGCCCGCCGGCGGGCGGCGCGGCGCCGTGCCGCGCTACGGCGTCGTGTACCGGCACGTAAATGATAATGATAAATGATAAATGATAAATGATCTTTATTTAGCAAATTGGTTTTGGCAAACTCTTTTACACGTCAAAAGGACACTATTTTTAAACTAGATGAGGCCGGTGTTTCGTACCTGACTACTCTGAGAAGAAACATCCGAAACAAACTCAGAGGTCACAGTCTCTTTTAAAGTCCAGACAATTGTGTATTGGTAAAGTTATATGAGAACCATGCAGGTGTCTGAAGTGGTCTTTTGAAGAAAGAACCACTCAGATTTGAGTGGGCCTGTCCAGTCAGTGCAAGCATGTGTCAGTTACCGTGCAGCTCAACTCATAACATAAGGAGCTCAACGATACGACGATCAATACCAAAGAAAGGACATTTGGGTAGGCCGCATAAATAACTCAAACCGTCAGACAATTTAAATAAAAACGTAAAAAAAAAAAGAATAATATTATGTAACCCACACATGTCCTCACATTCACAAATTCGTAAAAAAAAAAACAAACAAAATAAATTAAAAAAAGACAAAATTAAAATTACAAAGTAATTCATGTCACAAAATAAAAAGTACCTATAAAAAAAAGACACAAAAAGAACAAAACAAAATAAAAAGTATATACAAAAAGAGAATGACATAGAAAATGTCAAAATACAAAAAAATATAAATAAATTACAAAGTAATCATGTCAAAATAAAAAGATGTAAAATTAAAATGTCAGGGTGTATAAAATAGAACATGTCAAAAAAAATAAGTATAAATAAAATGTCAGGTTGTATATAATAAAAAAAAAAAAAAAAAAAAAAAAACGTCAAAATAATTATATAAAAGAAATAGTGTAAAAGAAAAACATTGAGTGAATTTAATTGGAGCAGCTTATTCCCATGCCTTTTTATCCTCTAAATAATGATTAATATGATAGTAAGCTTTCTGGGACAAATTTCGTTTAACATATGATTTGAATTTATTAATACTTAGCGTTTGAATAAGGCCGGGAAGTTTATTATACAGGGTGGTGATGACAATACGACAATAAATTAAACTTCGTATACTTCAAGACGTTCCCAATATACATACAAAAAATCATTTGAAAATATCAAGTAGTTTAGTCACAGGAAATTATTTTTCATTTTCAACATTTGCTACATGATGTATCTGATTTTAAGGAAGCACTAACAGGTTAACGACCCCCGCATCGGTAAAACATCAAAACATTAAAGACACGTTGCCAACTCGCTATTTAAAATTTTGTAAGTGCGAAAGAGATAAATGTAATTTGATTTGTTTGTACTTCATTTTTTGTCGTAACCTGAAACTACGAACGAAATACGAATTTAGGTCAGTGTGTCGCTATAATGCTGTGACGATCCACGCGTCATCGCTTCGCAAGCGCACGAGTACCGCAGGATGTAGGTACTTTCTTTGGCCACCTTGCCGCGCCTCCTTTGAAGTAACCGGCGCGGGCGGCGCCCGTGTTCGTGTTTGTGATTTGTTATTACTTCTTTATCATAAACTGTGCGAAATTGGACGCTTTATTATTTTAGTGCCAGGACACGTTTGGATAGGTATCCAGCTGCAGCGTTAAGTGAATTGAGAAGACTCTTAGTTTTTATTGTGTTTTGTTTGTAGGTAATAATCATGCCTCGTTAATCCTACACAGCTTTGGAATACACCAACATGGTTTTAATTTACGGGAGTGTCACAGAAATGCCGCTTTGGCTATACGGAGAGAGGAATGGGAACAGTCGAGTTTGTCCGACCAACGGGCGCACGATTGTTCCAGCTGCCCAGAGGTTGCGTGAAAATCGATCCTTAATCCCGCATGTGGATAGTGCTCCTCCACGTGTGAAAGTGACCCGGAACGAATTTTAAATTATTTTGAACGCAACCCAACGTCTAGTTTGCGTTGGGCCGGTCGACATTTGGTCGACATTCATACATCGGACGTACTTAACTAAGTTATTGAACAGTGATCCAGATGATGATGATGGGACTCCCTTTTCCGCACTTAGACTCCCATTCGGTCCGTTGTGCGTAACAACAGTGATCCAGATTAATAATTTAATTCAAAAATTAATCAGCGCATGAGAGGTGCCTGATTGTTTGGTGAATAGTCTGTGATTTTAGTGTAGGTAATGGGGATTGTCTTAATTTTTCAAACATTCGATTTTATTTTATTTTCTGCAAATTTAGAGCATTTTGAGAAACTAATTTGAATATTTTTATGATTGGCTCAATAGTTTTTTTATTTTTAATATTTTAATTTTTGAGGTAGCTGACGTCACCATTGACCAAAAAGTTGTGCCGTTGCCTCACCAGTGAATAATTTAAAAAACTGCCTGACAACACAACGTCACTTTCTCCTGATAGTAGACGTCAGTTAACATCCTTAGTCGGGGAGCCCAGGGAGGGAATTTTAATGTGACTCCAGCGCATCAGATTATCATAAAGGAGAAATCTTGCACCCTTTAATGTACCTGTACCAAGTATCAACCCTTCATATGGTCCCCACCATTGGTTGTGTGGGAGAACCCGCCAGATTAGTAAAAAAAAATCGATCCACAGAAATACTTGAGCGAGTCAGATTACGAAAAGGTAGATTAATTACGTTCAAAAAATTGTATATGATTATGTACATTGAAGATGGCGGACATTAAATCACGACCGATACTTGCGAACTAACAGGTAGTTCACCTTTTCTCCGCGAGTCTACCGACATCGCCCCATGGAAAACGTCAGATTATTAGTGAGTATGATTTTTACAGTGTTAGTTTCAATTAAAAAAAAATGGAACGCTCTCGAGTATTTCAAGATTACGTTTTTTTACCAATAGAAATATGAATTATTACTTTGTGCCACATCCAAATCGTCAGACATTTTAATACGACACTTTTTAAGGTCTACTTTACATACACTTTGAATATCTGACGCGCTTGATTAACTTTTTTTTTGGATTTTCAACCGCTTGCCACAGACAGCCCCCTCGAGTTAATCGTCCGATTAATATGTATTGGTTATCAGAAATAGAAAAGCGCGTTTACACTGTAAATAGCTGACGCGCTCGAGTACTTCTGTGCAACTGTTTTTTTTTACAGTTTTAAAACTGTTTACACGCCCTCCCCCCCACTAAAATAGAAAACTTGTCAGAAACTTTTTTCTTTTTAGAACATATTCTTTCAAATCCAATAGGTCGCCATGATGCTCGAGTAACTGCAAATTAGAATCCTCGCCTCCCCTACTATAAAAATACAATAAATTTTTGAAATCGGTTTTTATTTTTGTTTTTTAAAACGGAAAGTCGTCGACGAGGTGACATTATTGTTCGTTTTCCTGAGCAATACTTTAGCATTAACTTAATGAATATACAAAGGTATCTAAAGCTTTGATATCTTACTTACATGAAAATGATCTTCGCAACAGTAGGTACATTTTATAAACCTTGCAATATTACACGCCTACATCACGGCATCACTTTTCTCGCAAATCTTATAAAGAGATTATGAGGCATGTTGCAGAAATAATCATAAAATATATAAAAAACTAAACATTATTATTTGTTTACATTTTTGACATTTTTAATTTGACACTTGACAGATTGTTGAAAATACTTGCCACTTACTTTTTATTGTCTGAGGCAACGATACAAAACGGTACAGCCAATAATAACGTCACTTGAAGGGCAAGGAAGGTCAAGCGTATTTTATCAAAAATATCAATCAAATATGAACATTTTTCATTTTTGATTGGTTACTAATGATTAGTAACGCTATTCCTAGAAATGGTTTTTCAATTACAACATATTGAAAAAAATGAACAATGCCCATTGTTTACTGAACATTATCCAAAAGATCAAGTCGCTACAGGACTGCGTGGTTGCCGCTCTTACATAGGTTAGTGAACCAATATTATAAATGGTGTTCTATTTAGTATTCAGTTTTATGCCATTTAGTTTGTTTGAAAAAATTTTTTTTTCAATTTCGATTTTGGGATTTTTTTGACAGTGTAGAATTATTCCTATGAACTAGTATTATGTATGTTTTAATTTATTGTCGTATTGTCTTCTCCACCCTGTAGAAACGTATACATTGACATCTAAACGTAATCCCTATTTTTTTCAGCCGAGTTGCTGGAACAATAAATTTATCTTTATTCCTCGTGTTAACACTGTGAATATCACTATATTTTTTAAAAAGATTAATATTTTTATGTGCGTACAAAAGATTTTCATAAATAAATTGAGACGGCACAGTCAATATATTAATCTCCTTAAACTTTTCTCTGAGGGAGCATCTGGGACTCAATTTGTAAATGGAACGAATTGCCCTTTTTTGCAATACGTACCCTATGTTCAGCAAGTGTATCCAAAGATAAAAATTACAGTTACGATTTGATATGGACCGCGAAAGACGTATCCTGTTCCTGTTGCTAATGTATACATATGTATGTATGTAGTCATACGTATGTCTACATCAAAAAAAAATTCTATGATAAGAATAAATAAGTTAAAATAATTTATTTTATTTCTTACCTTACGGTGCGTACAGACTATGTAACATAACATGTTATATAACAATGTTATATAACATGTTATGTTACTTATAAAGAGGTAACATTTGTTTGTAAGTTTGTATGTAGGAGGTAATCTCCGGAAGTCATGAACCGATTTAAAAAATTGTTTCACTGGTAGAAAGCTACATTATCCGTGAGTGCTATAGGCTATAAATTATAAAGATATCATACATATTAGCCGAAATACTGCTCAACGAAGTGGGCACGGGTCAGCTAGTGTTATATAACATTGTTATATAACATTTTACATGCATTTGTAGTGTTATATAACAATGTTATATAACATTGTTACATGGTCTGTACGCACCTTTTTAGTTAAGCCTAGCATTTCCATAGGCTCAACAGGTTTCCTGAACACGTATTTCTTCTGTATACGAGGCGCTATTTTGGTTAGCAGTTCTTCAAACTAAAATATTCGTAAAATTTGTCATCACCACAGTTTTTCAGCGCTTCATATTTCCTCTTGAAATTATCTCCATCATGGTTCATTATAGAAAGGTATGGATTTACCCAATATTTTCTTTGTTTTTGATTTTTTTTTAATTTCTCGTCGTCTTAATAGCAACAGGACCAGGATACGCCTTTCGCGGTCCATATCAAATCAAAACTGTAATTGTTATCTTTGGATACACTTGCTGAACATAGGGTACGTGCCGGTACACGACGCCGTAGCGCGGCACGGCGCCGCGCCGCCCGCCGGCGGGCGGCGCCGTAGCTCGGCACGGCGGGCGCCGCGCCGCTCGCCGGCGGCGGCGCCGTAGCTCGGCACGGCACCGCGCCGCCGCACGGCGCACGGCGCCGCGCCGGAGACATGGGGCCACGCCCTTAGGTAGGTACATCATGGAGAAGGGAGGCAACTTTCTTATAATATAGTGAAATTCGTCTGATTCTAGGTTCTACTAGGGAACCCATTGTGCTTCAGTCTCTATTGTTCCGCTCGTAGAGCGATGGAACTAGATTCACCGAAGTGACGGTTTTATGAACTTCTATATTTTTTCTTGTTACTGAAGGAGGTAGGTACAGTGCTTGTACAATTGACAATAGGCCATTATTTTTTTCGATAGTGATGACGTTAGTGACTTATTTACATTATCACAATTACAAATATTAAATATTACCTATTATATTTAACGTTTTACAGTCAGTTCACACCGAGACTCAACGTTGCAGTTGAGCATACATTTTAGAGCGTCTCAAAATCTAACTCTAATTAGCACACGAAATATACATTTTCAGTATCGTCGCGTCACGTCGTCGCGTCGCGTCGTGACGCATTGCATCTCGGTGTGTACTGACCCTTAACGTCGCTGCAAGTCCAATTTTTTAGTATGAACACAAACTATTCTTTAGATTGATAGAAATTATCACCACATGGAGCCTTCAAAACAGATATCGATATTCAAACTAGAATATAAAATGCCGACGTAATAAAATCAGTAACAGTACTTGACAAACCTCTGTTGCTGCGGTTGTCGATGTGCGGCTGCTAGCTGCCTGTTCAATGCCCTCTTTCTGAGCAGTCGCGCTTGCAGTTCGGAGACGCGGCGGTCGATGCTTCGCATCTCCTCCTGCCGCGCGCCCAGCGCTGCCCGCTGCGCCGACAGCCTGCCGTTCTGTTGCTCGTTCAGCTTGTTGCGGTACTGAAATGAAAATTTTGTATAGTTTCAAGTTGCAAGCATATAGCATATTGAATCGTAAGTACAGCTTGGCCAGAACGGGTTGAAACGGAACTAAAATTTTTATTTCTGATAGCGTTTTAAAATCATTGATATTTGATGTAAACAAAGACCGCAGGTTTGTTAGATTTATTATTGTGCCATAAAACTAACGTAATAAGTGAAATAAATAAAATAAAATCATTCAAAGTGCTGGTAGCGCGAAGACAGTGGCGACTTCCGGTTTTCTACATTTTTATGTCAAGCTGTAGCAAGGTTTGTTCAAAACTTGAACATAAGTAATAAATTCAAGGCGGGAGATTTAAAACCTTTTTTAAATAAAGAAAGATACGATTACGAAAAAATCAAGGGCCAACGTACCAAATTAAAGAATATTATATAATACCTAGTGTATTATTAATCGATATTTATTATGTCCTACCTTCTTACTGTACTACGTTTTAATGACGGGCTATTAAAGCAGAATATAGGTAAAGCTCCTACCTAATAACTGTAAATGGTACTATAATAGCGCACGCAACTGACCGTTCCCACAGTTGACTTACTTTTACTACTGGCGTGAATTACTGTGGTGATCTTTGATGATAGTAGAACTTACAACTTACAGCCTTTGATTATACTTCGCCTTGGTCACGGCCATAGTGTTCTTTTCTTTTGTTTTTATGAAATCTAAATACAAAGATTCAGATTATCTTGATTTGATTTTTGTTGTTTTATTTATTCTGTAAAAAATAAACAAGAGGTTTTTTATTTTTTATCACAACAGTACAACTATTTTACCAAGACCTAAACTCATGTCAATGCGACAAGCTTTGATGTACCTAAACTTACATGTAGGTACTCATACTCAATTTCTATTTTAATAATTACATAAGGCAGGTGGTTTAATCGTTCTTAACCTTCCTATACCCGCGTCAATTTTTGTGACACCTATACCCGCGTACGGTCTCACAGACCGAAAGTTTGGAACCCCGTTTCTCATGATTTTCCTAAGAAAACCTATGTAAATAAAGTTTGACCTAAAAAGTAAAGAATATAATGAAACAAAATATATCGTGTAACCACTTTATTGTTAATTATTTAACAGACCATCAGACTTATACAAAACAGCCTTCAAAGTACAGAGTTTTTTCTCAGGTACCACAAAAACAGAAGTAAAACATTTTTTTTCTTTTAATCAACATAAATTAACTTTAACATTTTAAGAAAGGCTTAACATACTATTAAAAAATCACAGGTTGACATAGTTTTCAGTCTCACCATAACAATCAGGACATACCTAAATCTCTGGATCTTTGACGGTCCTCAGCCAAAATTTCGATCTCGTCTTCTTCATCGTCTTCTTGCCCTGTGTGATATGTTTCTTCTTGTGTCTCAACCGCGTCTTCCACCTCACTGTCATTTTCGTCTTCGTCATCATTGTCAGAACTGTCTTCTTCCAACAGTGATCGGATTCTAGGATTCGCTCTTTATCCATTCTAGCGCAGCATACAATCGGTAAAATAATAAAATTGATAACAAAATACATACAAAATTACATACACAATAAGCCAGTACAAAAAAAAACGAGAAAAACACTATAAATAATAATTTTATACTTACACAAAAAATTACACATATACCCGCGTCGGTCTCACGGACCGATTGGCGTCAAATACGCGTACATGTACGTTCTCCACAAACGTGTGGCTAGCACTGACATGAAGTTGGCTACAAATCCGGCAGCTAGCAAGAGATTCGACTCGCTAGAGAAATAATTTCGAATAATAAATTCGAAAAATCATTCCGTCGGTCTCACAGACCAACGCGCGGGTATAGGAAGGTTAAGGAAAATTAGTACCTACTTAGGTAAGTACTTATAGAACGTACTACCTAGCTAAGCATATAAACCTTAATATGAGCTTATTTCAAAGAAATCTACGTTGGCTCATTTGAAATGCGGGTAAATTACACTGCAGTCGACAATCTCTAGGGAAAACTGGCATAGAGCGTGATATACCTAGCCACCAGCGACAAATAAATAGAAAGTAGAATCTATTTCATTGATTAACCTTGTTTATGGTATAAACTAGTTCGGACTGAAAATGGGCATGGCGACCTAATTCTCGATAGCTATAAAATAAATTGAGCCAGTTTACGACTGACTCATTAAGTTCAGGTAGGATCAGTAAAGTTCCCGATTTCTGTGGTATATAGGTAGGCACCTGTTTTTGATATAAATGTAACATACCATAATTAAATACCCCGATAGATATAGTTACCAAACTACTACAGATATAGTTACTTTATTTAATTTCAGGACGGGTAGGTACTTTTAGCAGCTATGTGCCGAATCAAGGAAATTCTATGTACAGCTTGGCAAATTAGAGTAGAAAACCGGAAGTCGCCACTGTGCTCTTGCTACCAGCACTTTGAATGATTTCATTTTATTTTTTTTCACTTATTACGTTAGTTTTATGGCACAATAATAAATCTAACAAACCTGCGTTCTTTGTTTACATCAAATGTCACAGATTTTAAAACGTTGTCAGCAAACAAAAAGATTAGTTCCGTTTCAAGACGTTCTGACCAAGCTGTACTTCAACATGAATCCGTTTTCAGTAGTTGACAAAGAAAAGCTAAGACGGAAAAAGATGATGATGATGAATATTGTACTTAAAAAATTGTAATATTTCGACCCAGAAAATACAAAAACGAGGGTAACAGAAAGTCAGTCTAATCTTTTTTCACACTGGGATCAGTCTAAATCATTATACCCCTGATTTATCTAACCACGATTCCATTCTTGAACTGAATCAATTCCATGTGGATGACTTTTTCCATGTCAATGGTTTTTCTGGTCAACATTAAGAGCAATTTGTATTTTTCGTTTCATATAAGAGTTTAATAACGAAGAGAAAAAGCAAACAACTTGGAAGATTAAAAACTATCGCGGTTTATTATTTTCATTTGATATGGCTTTGTCCACTGAGTTTTGAGTTATTCGGTTGGGTAGGCAGCAAATCAGTGATTTTCTCAGTTAATCTGGGCCTTAGTTTAACATTTATGCACATGAGTAGACATCTAAAGTCTGTGGTTTGAGGTCACAAAGTTATGGCTAGTACGGACTAGGAATTAAGCAATAAGGTTCCAAGTTATTGTAGATATCTACTGAGTGGGTGGTACATCTAGTACCAACTATCAGTTAATTATTTTATTCAATTCTCGTCGATAACATAACACCTAATCGTTTTTATATAAATTTTATGATATTTTGTAGTTTCAATCAATTCTTTTTGATGTGATGACTGAATGGAGGTATACCTATCAAGTGAAAGTCACTAATATTATCAAAATCCTTATAAAAATGCATAATCAACAATAATCCGTTTTCCATTAATGTTTTTGTTAGGCAGGGATGTACATGATTGTGTGGCTTTTCCACGTCTGGTCGCTAGGTCATCCACACAAAATAAGTAATTTGAACGATATTGATCAACAATTTACAGTCGCGTGGGAAAATAAACAGCTGATTCTGAATGCTATACTTTTTATTAGTTCGCCTAACCCTGTCCATTGTGGCACTACGGGTATTTTTTTTTGCAACGAAATGTAGGTGGTATAATGTACCTGCATTGAAAGGAAGATGCGATTCAAAAGAATGGGTGCATAGATAACTTTTTTTAGTAATAGCATGTGATTATAAGATTGAATAGAAACATATTTGTGGCCCCAGCATTAGGAATTTTGCCTGTATCGTGGGGGCGTTTATAAACACAAACACACATACACAAACGTTCAGACCCGGTATACAACGACTAGTAGATCATACAAATATTTGTTCCTTGCGGGAACCGAACCCGCGACACGCTGCGTAGCAGTCGATCGCTCAGCTTCTGCGCCAACGGTGACGTAAAAACTTGTATTCATAGAAAACTCACAACCATTTGAACACTCCACTGAAATCTTTAATATTTTTACTCCAAGAAACAATTAAGGACTTAAAAATCTGTCACTATAATGGGGATGGCAACTGGGGAACTAATGGCGCTAGTATAGCTTGTTCCAAGCATCGTCATTGGTTCAAATCTTATAGGTATTTCAAAATAGTACTACCTCATTGGTGGGATTAGAACTTAGCTATGGTGGCGCCATCTACAATTAACTTTGACCGGCCTTCCCCATTATAAAAGAGCCTCTTCAGTTCTTTAAATAGAATGACTTATGAAAATTAAGGTCTCAGGCTCTCAGTGGGGACTCCTTGGGGACTTAATAATACATCTGGGGCTCCTATATTTTGTAAGGTAGATATAATTATAAGGTGATTAGTGAAGTCTGGCTGTAATTTTGAGCATTCTGGACTCAGTGATTGATCTTTATCATTGTGTGTAGGTAAGAATCGAAAGTTCAACTTTTATCAAAAAAAAATTGAACACGTTTTTGCATTACAAAACAGTAATGTATTACAGATAATTTCATCCTTTCGTATTTGTGGAGTACTTTTCAAGTTCAATTTTAAAGTCATAAGAATAAAATGGAACGACTGCATTTTTTTTTCCGATTTCATTTCTAAATAATTATCGATTTACGAATAGTTTTTGTTCGGAAATGACAGTGGTAACGTACAGAATTTGAATTAAATGACAATCCCTTACGATTCACGTCGCCAATTCTATTGACTCAACGAAGAAAAATGTAGACTCGATTTTCCATTTCAACTCTACTTTTTTCAGTAATTAAGTTAAATTCCTTCTTTACACACATTTTAATTCAATTCTAAAGGTAGGTACTAGGTACCTATCTACGGTAGGTAGGTAGGTAGCTTTAATGTTAAAGGCCTCATCAGACAGGTAATTCTGTAGATTGACAACGTAAATTCAGACAATGAGCGAACTAAATAGGAACGATCCTAAGTAAGGATATTAATCCGAAATATCCGAATTATCCGGATATTGTCTAGGGGGAGTCCGTTGTAATTACTATAAAGGGACATTGGGAATTGTACTTAAGATGTCTAGGCACCTGTAATTCAGTTTTATGAGTATTTGAATTGTTAGGTATTTCTTAGTTTTATAGATCATAAACTAGGTATCGTAAACCAACATACCTTTATAATTTAAGTGAATTTAATGGGTGCTTACAATTGTTATGTTTATTTTGTACGTTTAGCCTGTAATAATACTGAAACAACTACGTCATCCAAGCCATATTGAAAATCAACTGGGTTTATATAAATATATTATAAAAGACATTAGTTTAAATATGATACTCGATTCTTTTTCTAAATCATTTTATGTAAGTCAAAGATTATCACAATAAACTGCTCATTGAAATCCGATCCGCATTGCATAAATAAAATGGAACTCGAAAAAGGACAGAAAAAGGTTCAGTTTACGAAATAAACGACTTAAATTGAAACGGGTACTGGCAGACTAACTTGATTTACTCTAATACCGACCTCTCGCCCTCGACCCACTTGTTGTATTAAAGGTATTTCAGTCACTTCACAACACTTAGTATAAACGTTCACTGGTCCATTAATAATTCACTACACTGTAAGTTTTTTTTTTCTAAGGTCAACGGATGAACACTGGGCTGGTTGAATGCCGCGTCGGTAACTAAATTGTCAAATTGGACTGAATCAAAATGTTGGCATTAGACTCACTAGCGAAATTAGTCCGGTGACGTGGGTTTAGTTGTACTCGTAGTTACCTGTAGGGTTGTTGAGTTTTTCTAAAGCAGTTACATAATGAAAACGTTCCCGAAAACTTTTCTGGAAACTTCTTTTCAAAGGGAAACTTGCTTCATTCGACAAGCTTTAGGAATTCGACGTTTCCAGTTGCTACCAAAATAACACACTAAGAATTAGGAAATGTTAAGAAAAAAAAAACGTTTAAAAATGGAGACTGTACAGAGTGGCTCCAAAATCCTATAAAAATTATAACTTCTGCTATTTTTAGCGCCACGAATGTCGCATCCCTTTTTTTGCAGCTGCAAATATTTAAGTTTAAAATAGACTGCTCTAGGAAAATGCAGGAACCATATTATAAAGTTCAGTAATTGAAAAACTTTCAGTAGCTTGATCCAGCACGCGACACGCTGCGTCCAGGCATGTCTCGTCGGATCACCTTGCAGTTACGGTAGACTGTATATATCCACTTGTGATTTGGTACCTACATTCTCTGATATAATTATTATGAAAATAATGATAAAATATGTTATGTTTGCATACTATTTTATGACGACAAGTATTTGAACTTTATTTTTACCATCTTTAAATAGGTACCACATTTACAGCAAACAAATGATTTGATTGCACATTTATAAGAATTACTTAGGTTACAAAACCCATATAGAATTTGATTAGTTATCAACAACGATAGGGATGCGAAGGTTGCTACATATTAGTCCAATATAATTTGATCGAAAAGATCACGAAAAGATGCACCTACTAGTATTAACGTTATCTTCATCTGTAGTTCGGCTATTCTGAATACCGAAGCTTTTTAATGTAAAAAAGAAAAACTTCTATTTTTTATTTAGTTAATCTACCGCATGAAAGCTTCAAAGCCCTATCTATCCTTCACATCGTAACTAGTACAACCCTGAGTCCAACATGTATCGCCTACCTAATTACGTGTTGCATAAACGTTCACACTCTATCCCAATCATAGATCAGTATCATGGTCAAAATATTTAGATGTCAACTTAATTAATATGCACGTCATTTATAGCGTGTATGTGTTGATAGACTGGGATGTGTATTTGTAATTAGGTACAGTTTGGTTTCGCTTGACGGAAAATTTATAGGCTTTGGGCACTTCAGGACAGTGGAGCCATACAGTCTACACCACTTTGGATATCTACGATAGGTTTTCTTAGGACTGCTTGCACAAAAACATACTGTCATCCTTTTTTTTTAAACCGCTAAATAAACATAATGATTACACGATAAGAAAGCGATAAGTTAAGTTTTCTAAAAAGGCGGTAGTTACTGCCATGATGCTCAGAGGACCCCCGGGCCCTTAAGGATAGCAGGGCAAGTACCCAAAGTGGACATTGGAGAATACGGCTCTGGTTGCATGTTTCTTTGAATCGAAATAATTTTAATTAATTGTAGCTCTATTAGTGTAAATTATTGCTTAGTATTCTAATAGGTACATAAATCTGGCTTGTGTTGACTGAACGTCGCCGTATCTTATATTCAATGTCACGCTCAATAGAATCCTCTTGTTTTGTATGTCTTGATTTGTTTACTCAATCTAAATAGCTGTCACGGCGTACCAACTGTCAATTTAACCCGTTTAAGAGATTAAATAGGGTAAAAATATACCAATATAACCTTTTATTTTCCCTGTTATCCGACAGAACATACATTATTATTTCTCTCTGTAATATAGTAGGCGTCAAATGTTTTTATACAACGTCTTCAGAAAATATACGGAGACCAAGAGTCTTGTTAGACGCATGTCTCATTATTCCAGTTCGACGAATTCAATATTGTTTCTTTGGCAATACATCCGAGGCAGTCGCGCGAGTTTTATGACGTCTCATACTCGTATACGGTGTCTATTCTCGAATCTCGGGTTCATATAAATAGCTGTATTAGTGGCAAATTGTATTCTCATTTTTATTAGTTCTGCTGAACAATGTGATCAGGTTGGTAGGTTCGCGGAAAATGAAATGCAAGGAAAACTATTTGCGCTCGGGTAGTCTCAGTTCGAAGAAGTATGAATCTTCTTCAAACAGGAAAATCAAATAAGTACTCATATTGCAGTTGTACAAGATTTCACAGTACAAACATTTCTAGGGAAGGCTGAGCAGATAAGGCAAGCTGCTAATTAATAAACTACATAGAAAGTGCTCCATAAAAACCTCAAACCCCATTAGAAACCCTTCTGAACTTATTAGGTCTACCGTGGCCAACAAGAAAATATTGATAGTCAATGTCTTCATAACCAGATCTATCTTATACGGCAGAATAGGCGAAAGTGGATCAAGAAATCATCATCATCATCTGGAAGACGTCCACTGCTGAGCAAAGGTTACTCCCACTTAAACCGCAACACCGAACGACGATTCGCTTCTTACATCCATCGGTTGTCCGTGACTCTCACAGTCAAGTAATACTGGCCACTAATTTACAAGAGTGACAAAAACACGCACAAAAAAAAAGAAAATTCATAAACAAATGACAACCAGAATAGTCGCCCAACTATCAAGTCCAAGATGCGAGTTCAACCGGCCGAATGCCCGCAACCTAGTTGGCTGGTCACTCTCTCTACAAATATTACTGTCCCGTCACCGGCGTGTTAGCGGTCTCGTTAGCTATCCGAGGCATCTACCAGGTGAATGGGATCATCGCCTTAATACTCGTATATTGTTAGGGCAACTATGGCGCTAGTGGCCGTCAAAGAAATTCTTTTTGACACGTTGGTATTTGTGTTAAAATAAGAACAAGGTTAGGTAACGTTATGTGTGACACAGTTCTGGTGTTTTCGAAATGTGAAGACTGATATATTAACTATTCGGTTTCATTAAAAAAAACCCGTATATATTTTATTTATTGTGTTACTAATCCCATTGTATTACTAAATTAATGGTATTTTAAATATTTTTGTACAGACGTAGAAGCCAACATGTCAACCTTTTTCCAAGTTTAGTAATGTTCCCATTCGAACATGAACCATCTAATTTTGTAATAATAATTTTGTTAAAAATCTATTGAAGAAATTTGACAGATTGAGGTAGATTGATGTTAACACTTGTTTGCATTTAAATATTTTCAACGACATCAATTTTATGGGTTGATTTATCTTAAGTGGTTTAATCACTGCAAAAACAAACAGCATACCTTCTGGAATCGCGGCATAGTTACATATTATATGAAAATAGTTTAAAGCATGTCTGGAACCCATCTCAAAGGTGATAAATAAGGTCGCATTATCCAATTCAGGTTATAAGATCACTCAATAAAGTAACAATAAATCAATCAACATAACCTTTTTGAAAAAGTCGGCCTCAATTCTATTCTCGTGCGATTGATTGATTCGTATACTAACGTCCACCAAGATAGCAATCTATCAATGTTAGAAGAAAATGCTTTATCACTCGCTATTGTATACAGAGGCCCTTAATAAGGTAAGTCTTATCTGTTGAAAATAATGGGAGTGTAGGTTATGGGTTTATAAACTAAATTGGAAGTCTATGCTGTAAGTATTCCGATACCTAAAAATATTTTTTGGGGCTCCTGTCTCCTTCTTATATCTAATTCGTTCTAGAATGTTTATAAGAAGAAAAGAAGAAAAATGTATACTGTTACTGTAGTAAATTCGACCTATTTTAACTTTTAAACCTAAAAAGTATTGCCTGTCACTCAGGACCAAAGCAGCTTTCAACTGGTGAAAGAATTTTTGAAATCGTTCTAGTAATTTCGGAGCCTATTCAATAAAAACAAACAATCAAAAATCTTTCCTATTTCTTTATAATAAAGTGTAGATTTATTGTTTTATAAAATACACAAAATTCTCCACTCTGCGACTAATTTATTCGATTTTTAAATCAGCCCGCTAAAGGCAATATTCATAATCGATTATTATCGACACATGGGCCCATATTTCTTTTTTAAACCGTAACCTCATTGATTTTGACATTGCCCTGATTACAATTTTATCCGCCTTCAGGTGCAATAACTGACAAGGGGCGGAATTGTGACGAAGGATGCCCTGAAAGTTAATTTTCAGTTCTTGGCTTCAGTTACAGGATTTGTATGAAGGTTTATCTGATGTGGGCTTTTTCTTTTAAAGGTAAGCTTAGCATAGTAGGTAAATTTTAAGTATATTAAGTAAATTAATGCCCCCTGCACGCAACAGGCTTAAATAATATAAAATAAAGTACTTAAAAGAAAAAAACTCTAGTTGAAGTAAGTGAAATTGTGGTTAAAAAGATTAATCTCAAATTTTCAGTTCAGTTTCATCAATAAACCTTCAAGTTGTGTTATAACGGTATACAGCGAAAAATTTTAAAAGTTCAAAATCTCCAAAATCAGTCAGTTTGGACCCCATGTTGTCGGGGTTAAAATTGTTGCAATTATGGTCTAGTCACCTATTTCAAGGACTGCATCCAATTACAAATCACCGTGTATATTATTAACCGTATGTTATAAAGGGTTCATTGTAAATCATTAACTAACAACTTTTCATGGGCTGAAAGTACTTAAAAAAAATTGGTTTTACATACAATATCGAATATTTTTTTAGTTTCTAACCATTTAACCCATGAAAGGTTGTTAATATTTTACAAAATAACTCTGTATATCTTAATAAATGCCTTGGAAATTAAGTCAAACAATAACAAGACTTCCAAGGGAACATTTCAAAAGTCACTGCTTATTTTCTTTCCGAGGCTTTCTTATCCAAAACTCAGGCATGCGGTTAGTATCATCATTTATTAATTAAGATAAAATAAACCGCTGTCGGAACTTTGTGTCTTACCCTTGCCCTTCAAAGAAAGGGAAGCAATAAGTCAAGTTTATAAAGAGCTTATAAATAGATCATTGTTCTCAATAATTTAGAGACTAAATTGTTTAAAGTTGAAACAAAGTTGAATGATCTGGGAAAGTTTACAAACGTAGCGTACCTTACACCTGTTTAATATTACATTTATGGAAAATATAGGACGGTAGCAGGTAATTTAATATTATTAAGAAACACGGAAGAGTCGCCCCGCAGGTTAATATCTTGTTCTTTGATATAATTTTATGAAAAATATAAGAAGGAAGTGGAGACAGCTCGTTTGCTAAATAATTGGCAGCTTCGTTACGGCTTGCTGGTAATAATTCCCGCTTGGATCCAAATACTTGTACTTTTACATGACTAAACCGGTAGGTTGTAGGTTGTAAGTATATATCCATGTAACTTAGTAAAAGCTGGCAGTAAAAGATTTGAATAAAATAAGAAGAATTATTCTTCTTGGAATAACTTTATTAATCATTATTCACTAACGGGTTCGCGTGACTATCTTGAAAGGGCACCGCTGCCCTGGAACGCAAAGTTTCTGACAGTCCTTTCAGCTCCATCCAGGGTCCCAAATAACATATGCTTTGGATAACATTGTCTAAAGGCGCTTTTCCCAACAGGCGGGTCAGTGTCATCCTATGATAATAATTATGTCATCACCATAGATCGGAATCGGTAGAGCTGTTTTATGTACTTTCCATAGGTTACAATATTAGGGATATTTCTCGAGTCCTAGGATTTTAAGTTACGAGAGAGACAAACACAGGTGCGTCAAAAAGAATGAAGTTCAACATAATCTCGTAGTATCAGTCGGTATACCGTGGAATATCCACATAGAATATCCATCAATGTTTGCGTTCAATGAACCTAAATAGTGCTACCTATTCCGATCTATGGTCATCACTGACAATTCCTGACAAGACGAAAGAAATGGTATTATTGATACTCACAATACTTCGCACATACCTATTCAGGAGGGGGCGTTACGTTCCCCAGTAACCGTATTACCGTGTTTTCGGCTACATACGAGAATATCACATCAACCCTTCTCACGAATGTCGTAAAAGCTGTCTGGATAATAATAATAGCCCAATACAAGCAAGGATAGTTGTGATGATCCCTATTTGCCTGTCAACCGTAACGGCCATCTTGTTATGATGTTATCATGATCGGGGACTGTGTCAGGGACACCTTAAGCCTGGCAATCTAAAGTTTGTTAATGTATCTTCACGAAACCTAATTAAAATGAACATGATAACTTGACACCAGTATTCCCTTAAGGGTTAGGCAATGGGCAGAGGTGTAACCTTTATTACACCTACATTTAGCCAGTTATGTTTGAGGCCCTTGTAATTTTGGGGGCTGTTATCAACAGCGCATAATCGAAACGAAACTGCGGGCTGACACATTATTCTTTACTTTATACGATAAGTAACTATTTACAAGACATGTTTTTAAACCGCTACGACATTGAAAAAACAGCCAAAACCAATGCATCTTTCAGCAGTAGACACCAAATTTTCAGAGGTCCGAACAATTCAAGCTAAAAAAAGCCCGTAAATGAAAAAAGCAAATAAAAAATATAGTATCCAGCTTACTTCAGAACTCACCATTAACTCCCGGCGCAGCTTGTCCAGCTCATGAGCAGAGGGGGGCGCGGGCTGCACCCTTCCTCTCCTCAACTCCTCAAGCTGCCGTGTCAGCTCCTCCACTTTGGCCACCGCCACTGATAGCTCCTTCTCCTTTTCATTGAAAAGCGCTCGTATTGACTCTAGGTCGCTCGCTGAGGACAAAAGAGGAAAATTGTTAATATTGAAAGTGTCCAGTGGCAATATTAATTATCAAAGATGAAACATTTCAAGGATAGCTTTTCCTACAATAAATGAAAAAAAATAATTCTTTAATAATAACATTGTTGGCAGCACTATATTCATTTTTATCTGTGGCAATTGGCAGACATGTTTTTTTGATTATCTGTAATCTCATGTTAATGTTAATGGTGATTTAACTAAGGCTTGTAAATCATTTCATCTTTTTAATAAAATTATCTTAACTTCATTATAGATATCATTATAAAACATGGTGGCAGCGTGAAAACAAAAATGGAGCAGTTAGCCGAAATTGTGAGACAACAGAGCGAAATGCTTAAGCTGATGCAACAACAAATCGCCTCTATGGCATCATGTTCATCGCCATCTTCACCGGCAGTTAATGTACCATGGCCAGCACCGCTCAATATTAATATTGATCCGGAAGAAGCATTCCGCCTTTTTAAAAATGGTTGGGACAACTATATACGAGCGGCGCAAATTGACAAATGGCCAGCAGATCAAGAACCCCGTAAACTCAGCATCTTACTGACAGCAATTGGTACGGACGCCTTAAAAAAATACAATAACTTCACAGAAAATCCTGCATCTTGCGAACAACTATTCGCAGAAATCAAAGGAAAGCTGGTACCAGTAAGGAATGTCATATATAACCGATTTTTATTCAACTCAAAAGCACAAAGTCAAGGTGAAAGCTTCGAGTCATTTTTTAGCGCAATTTCTACATTATTAGAAGAGTGCGATTATAAAGAAAAAGACGAAATGCTGCGCGACAGAATTGTTATGGGCATTTTCGATAATAATTTAAAAAAAGAAATGCTAAAAAAAGAAAAATTAACATTAACGGAAGCAGTAAACATGTGTAAGGCTGCAGAAGCCATGGATATACAAATGAAAACTATGACAAAGCACCAGGAGAAAGTCCCAGAAGGGGCAACTATACAAAAAGTAGAAGAAAAGAAAATGAAATGCAAATTCTGTGGTGGTTTTCATGTTTTCAGAAGAGGAGTTTGTCCTGCGTGGGGAAAAACTTGCACCAACTGTGAAGGACGTAACCATTCGGCGAAAGTCTGCAAGAAGAAAAAAGTTCAGGAAATATCACAAGACCAAAGCAAAGACTGCAGTGATACTGTGATAAAGAAATTAATCAATAATAAAAACAGAAGTCTTGCAGAGTGTTCCTTGAAATATTTAAATAACAACAAGTGGCATGACATCAACTGTTTATTAGACACAGCTGCTGATGATTGTTTAATAGGTCTAAAAAATGTGGAGCAAATGTTTGGTGCAGACTGTGTAAAAAAGAAAATAAGACCATCAAATAAGCGCTTGTACAGTTTTGGTGGGCACAGTATTGATATACATGGCGAGTTTGACATCTCATTTAAAGTAATAATACCGAACAAACCAATAAGACAATATAAAGTCACTTTCCAAGTTGTACACACCGAACACATTCCTTTACTGTCATGCAGAGCATGCACTTTAATGGGTTTGGTACAGTTTTGCAAAACTGTTCGATATGAATCTAATGACACCACAGAGATTATAAAAAGGTACGATTCCGTTTTCAACGGTTTAGGAAGATTTGCAGGGGAAATAGATTTGGAGGTGGACAACGAGGTATCTCCTGTCATTCAGAAGGCTCGTAGGATTCCTGTTGCTTTTCGGGATCCACTAAAAAACGAACTAAAGCGACTTGAAGAACTTGGCATCATTCAAAGAGAAGACACTCACACACAATGGGTAAGCAACATTCTGATAGTAAAAAAAAATGATGAAAGCTTTAGAATTTGTTTGGATCCTATTCCGCTTAACAAAGCCATTAAAAGACCCAACTACCAGTACACCACTGTTGAGGAGATTCTTCCCGAACTAGGTAAAGCTAAAATTTTTTCAACTTTTGATGTCAAAAAGGGCTTCTGGCATTTAAATCTTTCAAATGAGAGCAGTAAACTGACAACATTTTGGACACCATTTGGCAAGTACCGATGGAAGGTCCTTCCATTTGGAATCTCGTCTTCTCCTGATTACTTTCAAATAAAGATGGCTGAAATAGTTCAGGGCCTTTCAGGAGTAGAAATCCTGGTTGATGATATCCTGGTATATGGGGTAGGGGATTCCATTGAGGAAGCCATTATTGACCATAACATTAAACTAGAAAATCTAATGCAAAGACTTCTCAAGCACAACTGCAAACTCAATAGAGAAAAAATGAAATTACTACAGACTTCTGTTAAATATTATGGTCATATATTCACAAACAATGGGCTTCAACCAGATCCTTCCAAAGTAGAAGCTATATTAAATATACCTACTCCAGAGAACAAAAAACACTTGCAAAGATTCTTAGGCATAGTTACTTATTTGAGTCGATTTATACCCAATCTTAGTGCTAACTCAACAAACCTTAGACATCTTTGCCATGAAAACTCTGAATGGATATGGACAAAACGTGAAGATGAAGAGTTCCAGAAATTAAAATCCTTAATAACGGATATAAAAACACTCAAGTACTTTGATAAGAATGTACCATTGACCATTGAATGTGATTCCAGCTGTGCGGCACTGGGAGCGGCCATGTTTCAAGATGGTCGTCCTGTGGCGTATGCATCCAGGACCCTCACAGCAGCAGAATGCAGATACGCCCAGATTGAAAAAGAACTACTGGCTATATTATTTGCTTGTACTCGCTTTGACCAACTTATTGTAGGAAACAAGAAAACAATTATCAAAACTGATCACAGACCCTTATTAAATATATTCAAGAAGCCCTTATTGCATGCACCCAAACGTCTGCAGTCAATGCTCTTATTATTACAGAGATACCAACTAGAATTACAATTTGTGTCAGGTAAAGATAATATTTTAGCTGATACCTTGTCTAGGCTGTACACAGAATGTGAAGATATAGAAGGGTCAAAGGAACAGAAAATATTCACCATATTAGAAAATATAAATCCCATGGAAGATTTGCCTATAGCTGATTCTTGCATTGAAGAAATAAAGGAACAATCTAACAAAGATGAAAATTACATGACTTTGAGACAATATATTTTGGAAGGATGGCCCACAAAGATAAGAGACATACCAGATGCACTTAAGTACTATTATAGTTTCAGGGATGAATTGACAGTATATGACAATTTAATTTTGAAGCGTCAAACTATCATTATTCCAGAAAAGATGCGGTCGCAGATACTTACTAAACTACACAGAGCTCACTCTGGAGTCGAAAATACTCTGAAATTGGCTAGAGATGCTGTGTTTTGGCCCTCAATGTCTGCAGACATTAAAGATTTGATAATGTCTTGTTCCATATGTGCAAAGTTCTTACCATCACAACAAAAACTTCCAATGCAGAGTCATGCTGTCCCAGAATATCCATTTCAAATTGTGTCTATGGATGTGTTTTTTATGATAGAAAATGGCAAACAAAATAAATACCTAGTCACCATAGATCACTACTCAGATTACTTTGAGTTAGATAAATTAAAGGACCTGTCAGCTAAGTCTGTCATAGAAACCTGTAAAAGGAACTTTGCACGTCATGGAATCCCAGAACTAGTATGCACAGATGGTGGCACTAATTTCGTTTGTCAGGAATTTGCTGAGTTCTCCAGTAAATGGAATTTCAAACATGTCACATCATCACCCCATCACCATCAAGGGAATGGGAAAGCTGAAGCGACGGTAAAGATTGCTAAGAAACTGTTATTGAAGTCAAATGAAGCCAAAGAAGACACTTGGTTGGGTTTACTCTGTCTACGTAACACACCTAACAAACTTAACACCAGCCCTGTACAAAGGCTATATTCAAGACGTACTCGTGGAACCATACCAATGTTACCAATACTTTTAAAACCTACTGTGATACAAAATGTAAGCAAAGATATCATGAAAAATAAAGAGAGGGTAAAACATCATTATGATAAAAGAGCCAGAAAGGATGCAACACTGCAGATTGGACAACCAGTGGTGGTGCAGTTGCAGCCATCTGTGAACAAACACTGGACACCTGGCTCCATACAAGATGTGTTAACAGATAGGTCTTACCTAGTCAAGGTAAATGATTCTGTTTATAGACGGGACTTAGTACACATTCGGCCATATACACCTAGTGATCGTGATGAGGCACCACCCCTGACAATGAATACTGAATCTCGCTTCTTGCCAAGCCCAGCACAAGCATCATCACCAACACAACAAGCAGCAAATACATCTAACTTGCTATTTCAAAATGAACAGGAATGTGCTTCCTATCATGATGATGGTGTAGGGACTCAACATAATGATTTATTCACGCAGACAGGGATCTCTAACCCGGATCAAGCATTTGCTCACACCACTATTGAAAATGATGAAAATGATCTGGATGAATGCCAGCAACAGCCTTGCTCAAAAATGAATTCATCCAGACCAAAAAGACAGATATTAAAGCCTCGTTACCTCAGGGATTATCATTGTGATTAAAAATAAAAAAGGAGGACGTGTTGGCAGCACTATATTCATTTTTATCTGTGGCAATTGGCAGACATGTTTTTTTGATTATCTGTAATCTCATGTTAATGTTAATGGTGATTTAACTAAGGCTTGTAAATCATTTCATCTTTTTAATAAAATTATCTTAACTTCATTATAGATATCATTATAAAACAAACATCAAAAACACTACTGAAATAGTTAACTTCTTCAACCCTTTGTAACCGTTAACCCGCAGTTAAATTGGATAAGGCTGTTGTAAGTACTAGAATTTATCAAAAGCCTGAAAGGCGCTTTCAAACTGACACCAGACTGAAGGCGCCTTTCAGGCAGACAGTAGATCTGACCTAATAGGGATACGTGGTACTTTAGGCGATTCTCACAAGACACCGTTCGACTGCGCGGTCAAGCGGAGGTGGCGAAGGTACGAGTAATGTATGGCCGCGCGGAAAGGCGGTGAGAGTATCGGCCGCGCGGTGTTAACTATCAAAAAATTCATACAAGCCAATGCGCTGTCCGATCAATCACAAGCTATCTCGTAAGAGTCCCCAAATAATACGATAGAAACGTCACAACGTCGACTATTTTCGGGTGACATAATAATATCTAGAAGAAAAAATCTCTACTGCCTCACGTTAGTTTATTTTTAGCTGAAATAAAGGTTAAGTCAATTGTCCAGGAGAAAAAAGAACATCCCTGGAGCCAAAAGGTTAATCATGATTAGATGATAAAAATATGAATGGTTTTTGGTAAAGCTTAGGTGGATAGGATCGTCGGCTAAGAGTGTAAACCTGCTAACTCCACTTTTGACCAAAAATGACATTTTGATGCAGTCTGTAAGAGAAAGTTAAGCCACACAGTCTGTAAAAGCAGCTACACGCATTCTCAACGTAAAATCGGCAAAAAAGTGTGATGCGTAAAACAGCCACATACACTTAATTCAAATTGCGCGGCTAACTCCATGATTGACGCCATTTTGTATTGAGTTTTCGGCGTGACAACTTTCCGTGCAATAAAAATTTAATTTTCGGTCAATTAACTCGATTTTTTCAAGGTTTCTTGGTTGGAATATAGTAGAGGCAAGCCTTTATTATTACTATTCAATTTTCGTTTTACGTCTAGTATTCAATAAATAAGTTTTTTTTTTGGGTTATCCACTTGTTATCCTCTAAAAAAGTTGGCCGTAATCCACCACGCGGGCCCAGTGCGGGTTGGCAGATGTCACATGTCTTCGAATTTTTGGTTCTAGGACATGCCGGTTTCCTCACGATGTTTTCCTTCATTTTGAGAGCAGTGGTAATGAAATAAATTACACAAAGTAATGCGCCTGGCGGGGTTCAAACCCACGACCTACAACTCGTAAGTCGGGACTGATACCACTGGGCCACCACTGCACTGCTGTAAACTGTGTACTTATCGTAATAAATTACAATAGTACATTTTTATTCAAGGGGTGAAAGTTACTTATTTAGTCCCGAGAGCAGGTTTGGCGCCCGTTATGTAGTGAGGGTGCTAATAGTTTTTCCGTGTTTAACGATGCAAAGGTGCCAAAGCCGTAATCCGTATCTGAACAAGCCAAAAGTGGCTTGCTCAGATACGGATCGGCCCGTGAACCCGTTTTCCCAGAGACAGTGGGATAAGTCGCTGAGCAAGTTGACCGGAATAATCTCATTAATACGTCCACCAATACTGCGGAGCGTGCCCGCCTGCTGGCTGTGGGTGAGTGGTAGTTGGGCCTTTGGCTTCAGGCGCTAGCGTCCCCAACACAGGTACTATGCTGGGTGACACAACCATCCGGGTCGCTACTTGTGTTTGGGCGCTCCTTTTGGGGACACAACGCTGTCAATGTGGTGAAATAGTTGACTGCCTCGGACACCGTGGCCATTTCTGTAGCAGGAGTGCCGGTCGGTTAGCACGACATTCAAGCTGAAACGACATAATCCGTCGTGCTCTTGGCACCGCCGGGGTGCCAGCCGTCTTAGAACCCAGAGGCTTGGCACGCGACGATGGGAACAGACCAAATGGTATATAGGTACCATAATGCCATGGAAGCTGAGTAGGTGTGGTGTGGTGTGGGATGCAACATGTGTCGACACCCTTGCGTCATCCCATCTTCCTAGTACAGCGTGTAGTGCTGGCGCTGCTGATGCAGGTGCTGAAAACTCCAAGCGGCGCAAATACATTGGTTTAGCTAGTAGCTATGTGTTTGAGCTATTATGGGTTGAAACTCTAGGGCCATTGGGTCCGAGTGCTCACGTTTTTAAGGATATCGCCAGGCTATTAGTCGACTCTTCAGGACACCAGAGGGCTGGCCTATTCCTATGCCAACGAATCAGCATTGCCATACAACGTGGCAATGTGGCCAGCGTTCTCGGCACTGTTCCCATTGCAGCGATGTGAACGTATTCTTTGACGCCCTTTGAATTTATATAAAAAAAAACTTTTTTTGTACATATTAACAATAAGTTTTTATTAATAGTTTATATATAATATTAATATAGTAAATTATAATATAGTTATGTTTTGTAAATAAAGTAAAATTGACTAAACAATTAAATTTATTTTACTCTGGATATCTTTCGAAAAACCTGCTATGTCCACAAAATTAAACATTTGCTACCAAAAAAAACCAGCTAAGTCACAAAAACACTAATAACTTATTAAAAACCAAATTTTACTATTTTATTAGTTTCTAGTAATGTAGAATATCCAAAAATACACCAACTGTATTTTTGGTTTTAACCTAAAATTGTAAAATTCAAATTTATTAAGTTTTATCTGTCTCCTGTAAAATTGGGTAAAAGTGAGTTAGCAGGTTTACACTCTTAGCCGACGTAATGAAGAAGACGTTTAACATAAGGAAATATGGCGTTTTACGTCACTAGGATTCCCTTTTGTAAGTCCGTTTTATGAGGATAGTCCACCCACGTCATTTTGTCTTACTTTATTCAATGAATGGATCTCTATTTTCATTATTTATTACAACAACATTGTTATTTTCCCGAAAACAGGTAGGTATGTTGTTCTCGTAATTAATTATTTATAAACTGTATAGGTACAAGTTTTTCTTGATAAACCCATCCTGGTAGAAAATATTTTATTTACACCGAAGTATAGGTAATAATAAATTGTGATGTTCATAATGAAATAACGATAGATAGTTGCGTTTTTTTCTTTGAAATGTAAGAAGAACATAAAACCATTATCAACATAAGAAAATATCAGTTACCTACCTTTCAAATGAACCAACTTTGGGAAACAAAAGTTGAGAATTTATTTCAAGTTGTCAAGTAAACGAAGTAAAGATTAGCTTCATTTGAAGAACAACTGAATCTATCTTCTTCTATCTTCAAGTGCCTTTCAGAAGGAAAAAAGTGTATTTTTACTGTGTATAAAAATATGCTCGGGTAAAAGGTAATTTTGAAGCAAAAATAAAAATGGCTGCAGGCTGAACAAAATGTGGTTATCACCTGTCACGTCGGAACAATAAAAAAATGCTATAACATGGGTACGGATGTTAAAACGTTTAACATAACCTGACTGTTGACATTTACAAGTAAAGTCTACTTTGTGAACATGCTTTTGAAATATTGTCCGGAATATGAGACGGCAAGACTCCTAAGAATTCAGAATGAACGTTATGAAAAATCCTTTGATAATGGTTTGACGTTTAATACGTAACTACGCGTGGGAGCAAAACGGTGATCGTGAAGATTTATGATTAGGTGCGTATACCTACATACGTTTATACATTAGTGAATTATTTGGTAGAGTAAGTATCCAGGTAACAAAACAGTTGTTGGAAGAAGGAATTCAAAGCCAACCTGCTAATGAGAACTTCAACAACTCTTTCAAGTACAGTGCGAGTACTTGGAAACAAGCCAGAAACTCTCTCAAACAAACTAAAAGAAACACAGAAGCCAGTTCTAACACTGGAGCTTTAACTCTCGATTTTAGTGCTTAACTTTACGAATTGTTCACTCCAATTTATAGCCAAATAAACATTGATTTCCCTTAATAGTTGCCATTAGAACAACAATAAAACTAATTTGGACCGAAATAAACGGAATACAGTTAACAATTGCGAAATTCTAAAGTATTGAGGGGGAAAAATGCTATTTTACGTAGCGTGGGCCCAGCTGAGACACATTTAAAAGCTCGGAGAGGGAAATACCTCCGACCTTTCAATTACAGAAGACAATAAAGAGGGCTTTATCTGTATGAAGAGTCTCTCCGTTGGTGCACGACACGATGGAGATGGAGCAACATATTTTTTTGGTCAAAATATCTTTAGTTGGAAATTGTGCTTTTGGGGACATCGTTTGCCCTTTGTTTTAATAATGTAGTTTTTGATAAAGGATAGGCTTCCCCCTTTTCCCATACGTGTCGTAAAAACTAACTTATGGAGAGAACATAAAGTTCTATTATGACCAACAACTAGAATTATGATAAATACGATTATTTTACTTTTGACCGTAGTAATTTAGACGGGTAGACTATGTTTAACTGCTCTCTCAAGTGGCAATATTGCTTATAGAAAAGCAAATTAAACTCTGCAGCTGAATATAGGCTAATGAATTTCACACTGAATGGCTACTGACTCTACTGAGTAAGGCATTCAATGGTCTAGCTTTGAGTTATCTTATTAAGATTAAACCTACTAGTTTATAGCTTGCTAAGATTATTAAGCTTATATTAGTAAGTCATGATTTAACGAGAAATGTAATTAAGATCATTATCAGTATACCAGTCTTGTCCTAGAAAGTTGGGGTCGGTTTTCAATCTATCTTGGATCGTTTGAATATTATTACAATCTGATCTATGTAAATGATAGATATCCTTATCTTGGTATATTTGCTCATGCATAAGTTCGTAATGACGTCGGTGTTAATTCAGTGGCCGCATTTTGAGCTTGACCTGGCCTTGTAATAAGCTTTAAAATAATAAGTGGTGACACGGACTCTACAATTAATGTAAGGTGACACATTAATTGTAGAGTCCGCGTCACCACTTATGAATTGCGGAAAATTCACTTCTCTAATAATGCATGACACTAGCGCCCTGTCAAAAGGTGGTGGCGCGGATCTTACACGAGAAATACCCGTCTATTTTTAAATTCGGAAGACTAACCAACCGTCATAAATAGCTAAATCGATTTCACTTTCATCTCCGATTTTCGTGAATAAAACCTCTTTCTATCTCATTACCCAAGTGTTTACAAAAACATTTGAATGATTTTCAATAAGATCTAACCTTTTTTTGTTGAAAAGTTTTCCAACCATGCTTCGTTGCCTTTTTAAATCCAGCTGGGTACAAAATGGATCTCATAACGGTCAGTCTGTATGACTGATTTGTTTACCACATCACTTCACATCAATGGTTGATCTGTCCCGTCAAAGGGACCAACCATGAAATAAAGAGTGCAAATAATGTTATCAGAGTTAACACACAGGCCTTTTACGAGTACAATAGGACGGCCCTGGATTTTCCTAGAGCTCCGAGGAAATTGACTTTCATGTTCAAAGTATTGGCCTAGACTTCCTGAGGTATTGAGGCTAGGTTATTCATTCTTCTAGGTTGAAATAGAAAATATATGGAGTGCTCGTATTTTTTGTTCTTAAAAGAAAAAAATCACTCGTCTTCATTGTCATTTAAAGTAAAGAAATTATAAGGTTTTATGAAAATCAATTGCTTGTGAAAGTTTCGAAGATATTAAGTACTTTTATTTAATTAAAAATAAACAATAATCCTCGTGCGTCTAAGTTTAAAATCGCGTAACACGATCTAAGAAGCCGCATCCTTAAAAGGAGCACGATCGAAAACAAAAGCCATGAAGGTCAGGCGTTGAATAAACGAATATTTCTCCGGAACGAATGTATCGCAACCCGCCCAAATTGATTTAACTACGCCCCTCTAAGAACGTATTCTACTTTTAGTATCTAATGTAAGAAAGAACCTTTTTTCCCCTTTTTTTCTTGAGTAACAATTCACGCGCAAAGGGTTGTTTCACTCGTTATCTCTCATCAAATATAATGTGCTCAGCTTTGCCGAACAGTTCTTCTGCTATTCGCGAGTGAAGGACTTCCGCATAGGGTTACAAGAACGACCTATTCACAGAATTTACATTTATGTTTGGACTGAGTCTTTCTCTGTAAGGCTTTTGTAAGAACTCTTTTAATCCTTGTGTATGCTATAAAACAGATATCGTATATATAGAAAAAGTTATAAAACTTTTCAAAGTGTGATAGAAAAGTTGAGTTCAGGAATAGAAAGAAAATTTTCCGTCTGACTTTGTTTAAAATCGATTCCGCCGAGGTCGTATACGAGTGGCTCGATTGCCATACAGAACTATGAACTACAGCGGCTCACAATCAGCTTAATGAGGCGAAACTTGTAAAGTGATTAGCCGCAACAGAGTGTTGAACGGCTCCACTAAAACCCACATTTGTAGGCCCGGAGCTAATGTAGGTACGACCACAAAAACCTCCTTGCTGACACAGACTGATGTGTAGGGACGAGAACAAATGGAACTTTCAACTTTAACAACGATTAGGTTGAATGAAAAATAGCAACATGTAAATATGGGGTGCGTTTTTTGCTCGCATTTATTCCGTCGTCCGAGTTTCAAAACAAAAAAATAAACTATAATGGCGATTGCAGCTTTCAACTGATGTTCCAAAATAAAGAAGAGTTTAAAAAATAAAACAAAGAACCTCCTATAAAGTTCCAACTTGTCATTATTCTTTGACACGTCAACTACAACAAAACATATCCTACTTTCCACCGTACCATGTTGTGTATTGATTTTCCTACGTTTAGTCGATGCGTCACCGTCGGTATCATTTGAAGACTGGTACTACATATTATGGTAACATTAAAGGCATAGTTAGGTTACCCAACGATATTTCACTTTTATAGCCATCGTGAGACTGATAACATGAAAAATGATTGTCGATAAATAAAATACCGTAAAATCGTGAACGGTTTTCTTGAACATCGCTTTATGAATTTTTAATGTGTACCTGAAAGTTGTCGTTTGTGATTCTATCGTAAAGTTTTCTATAATTATCGGGAAATGGAAGGAAAAAATTGTTATTGTGCCAGGCGAACTACAGAAAAGTTTTAAACAGTTTTCTCAGATTTCAACTTTGAATTCAATTATATGTATGAAAATACTTACTATACTATAACTTATCAGCATATCCAATCTATCCTAGCACAGTTACTAGGATAGAAAGGATCTATCTGCCTAATAGTCAACATGCAAGAATCATCAAATGTGGATGATTCCTCGTTTCTTTCGCATTTCTCCTAGTATCCAAAAACGGCCTAAACTACAGTATTAACTACTGGCCATATGACAAAAAAATAAGCAAAAACCAAAACAAAAAGCTCTTCAATAAAATCTAGGGTGCCTTCACTGACCTGCGGAAAATTCGAGGTACCTACTACATTTTTAAAATGCACTAGCGCCGCTTCAAAAGGAATTCCTTTTGACAAAGTTATTTACATTAGACCAGTGTTTAACCGATCTTAAACTTTTTGTAAGACGCTAAATAATTATCCATTTCATAACTAAAACAGCCTAAACAAAACGTAACTAGTCCACCGAGTAGGCGTGAGGTTGACGTAATTATATTATGGTTCAGCCTACCTTGTTAGTTTAACAGTCTCTGGTTACTTTGAACCTGCAGCTAGCCTACCTTTGTCATAATTATAATATCACGGATACGAGGTAACGTAGTCAAGTGTGTTTTTAATTATGACCCTTATGACTTTCTCTTTGTTGAATTTTGTGAGCGAAAAATCCTTCAGTAGGTATACTTAAATTATTGTGACATTTTCACTTAGAATTTATTATATAACAAGCAAAAAGCTTCAGTAGAAATTAAAACCTCATTTAGACATAAATTAAAGCACGCAAAGATACCTATTTGGTAAGGAAACTGTCATCATATAAAAATCAACGCCACTTTTCGTTTTAATTTTATAACTCAAGAACGGGCTCACCTATCCAAACCAAATGTTTAGGCTTTATTCGGACTATTTAGAAGATGGTTTATGTGAAGTTTGCACAAAATCGGTCAAGCGGTTCTTCATTTATCACATTTTTTGTAAAAATAAATTCAGAATGGCGGACCATTTTGTTAATGGGGATTTTGCTGTCAAAGTCGCGAAGCACGTACCGGGCCGCTAGTATGTCATAAATAAGTTTTTCATTTTATTAATAAAAGAAAAACACAATCAAAGTAGGAGACTTAGACGTAAGATACTTAATTGTTTGGATCGTAAGTAGGTAAGTTATTTGATATTTCTTCTTATATCGAACGATTTATTCGATACAATTCAACATTGCTGCGTGAAAATCAACACTTTCCTAATAGTATTCACTGAGGGATAGCATTTTATTATCATCGTAACGACGTTCATCTTCTTAGAAAAAACTTGCCTCTAAGTAATTGGATATTTGCTTGAATGTGAGATAAAATCGAATACCTACTCGAATAGACCCTCTAAATCGAACAACCTATTCGAATAGCAGCGTTACCTAGCAATCGTGAGTGAATAGACCAATACACGATACCGATTCATTTTTATCGGTAAGTAGGTCCGACATAATTATTATCTTTATGTTTCACATGTTATATGTGCTGTAATATTAATTGTTAAATAAAAGTATCTGCTGTATGTTTTGATCTAAATTAAATGAGCGTAATATATAGAGAAGTATATCATGTATGTTTGAGCTTTTATGTGAAGATGGATGAAAGATGATATTCTTATTTAATTTCTAAATAAATTCTTACTACTTACTTAGTTATTTTTTTAGTATAGAACTTTTTGGACGTACTTGTGTACCATGTTGTTTATTTTTTCGAATAAATAAATATATTTACATCAAAGAAAATCAATCCTACAGAAAACACCAAGAATAGATAAAATTATTTATATACAATTCGTTTTTTTTTGCCCGTATTTGGCACAACCCGTAGACGACTAAAGAATAGAAACATATTTCTTTCTTGCATTTTAAACATCGCATCGCCATGCTTAGGAGTTAGGGTGATCTTAGTAAATTACTCATTTTCATATCATTTTGTCTATTCTTTCGTCGATAAAATCCGTTTCTTTGGTGTTATGCACTGTTGAACCAAATGCAGCTTTAGACTGGAAAGATTTTTTGAAAATGGTTCAGTAGTTTAGAGTTTATTTAAAACAAAAATAAAATTTATTCTTCTTTATAATATTAGTTTAGATTCAAGGAGAATGGTTCCAGAAAAACCTCTTTTACCAATTTGGTAGCAGTCAATAATATTTGTATATGAAACATCTCAATTCGAAATTTGATTTTGAATTCAAAATGAGTTCTCGAACGCAATTAAGTTTGTGTTTCCCCAAGGCTGTGTTTATTTCGTCAATCTATATTTTGGTCCAACAACAAATATAAACTAAGTTTGAAGTTTAGGTTTGAAGTATTTAAATAACAGCCGAAGTATAATATGTGAAGTTCCCAAATGTAATGGTACCTAGTTTAATGTCTCTGGCTTAGTGCTAACCTGAGTTATTCTTCGAGTTATATGCAGTTAGAGACTGTTTGCACTATTGTGCCAATACTATATCAACTTTTGTTCCACGTACGGAATTACTTGATTTGAGCCACCATACACTACACATGTTTGTTTATGTTTATTGAAACACAAGCATTGGTTTTAGTTCCCTTTATTTTTCCTTACCAAGCAAAGTTCAAGGTTCACAAAATATATGGTTACTATAACCATAAATAAAATAAACCGAAGTCAAGTAAGTAAGAATAAGAAAACCGTGCACTCAATCACTTGATTTTCGCCCGTAGTACACAATCTATCTCTATCACGTCAGCAGTAAAGGTACAGTCGGCCAATGTAATCTCTTACCCCCCTATGGACTATTCCCTTATGCAGCGCTCGGCTGCTATAGAAGCAGTTATGTACAAGCATCAGCCAATAGCAGTAGATAAGGTAAGGTAAGTATGACTTACGTAAAAAATTACAAATTTCTCTTTCTTTGTTCTTTTCGTAAAAAGGGTCAGCGCAGACATCTGTGATCATTGTTAAAAATCACAGATGTGCCTGTTTTTTTTTTGAACTTCACTATTTTTACCCAGATGTTATGCAAAAAGGATTACTTATCTTCCGTTATTAATTCATTGTAACTAGCTATTGGTCCCATCTTTTTCGTTTTGTTTTGTTTTGACTACTATTGGTTCTCACATAAAAGGGCGGTTCGCAGATAATGGTCATCGGTGCAAGCGATTTTGGTTTAAGAATATAAAGAGACTACGTTGGCCGATGGTACGCAGGAGTCGGGAAAATTGCCTCAACGGACATTTATAACCTGACAAAATTCAGACGCCCCCCATTTTATCCCTGCAAGTAATCTTAATATGAACTTTATCTTTACTGAGGACAACACAAATTGTGGTAACAACACAAATTTTACGCTCCATCGGCGAATCAATGGCCCATAAAATGTTGACGTTATTTATTTAGGAGCTCGCACTTTCAATCCTATTTTATTTTATAGCTCTAGACTAGGAGGAACTCGTTTGTCTTGAAAGGTTTATGAAATTGATTTAACAAATTAATTGAAAAGTAAGAGATAAATCTTGATAAATGAGACCTTTGGACAAAAAGGAAGTAATGGAATTTAAAAAAAATGGATAAAATTTCGATGAAGTTGCCATATTTTTATTTTTTGTCGTAAAATTGTAAACAGAGGGCAACAAAGTACTTAATTTTAATTTCAATCTTGGTTGCGGGATTTACTTCAATCAGAAACAAATCATCTGGATTTTACTACTTTTATAATACGGTCGTTAAACGTTTTTAGAGTAAGACACATTGATAAACGAAGACACGAAGAAATAAAAACGTCACAATAAATTCACCCGGCAAACGAGTTATTTAATTTCCACTCCATTTTTGACCCGAGTCCATATTTTACTATTCTAAAAATAACTGTCTAACAAGATATCAGATTTTTAATTAAGCAGTAAAACACTTATATAACTTTACAACGTCGCGAAAGGTCCCCGAATTTGAGAGTAATAAAAGATTTATGATCAATAAAAAAATCGGAATGAACTTTTTTATTGATGTGTTGCCATTATTGATATATTTTGAGGCTGAATAAGACCTTAAATTATTCATAAAATTTGGGAATTTCATAATACAGAAACTGGGTGAATTGTTTTAAAAATTCAAAGGGTGATTTAGACCCGAGCGGTTATAAAACACACCTGGGTCGCTGTAGTGTGCCCTGACAAATCAGGATGAACATTATGCCGTCTTATTTACGTAACGGGCGGCAGACTGAACCGTACGAATAAAACAAGAAACTTAATTAAATTTCGTCGTGATAAAATACTTTTGACAGAAAAGCAATTTCATAAGTGGATATTCTTTAGGAAATTTTAATCGAATTTTATCAAGGAGGTCTTATTAAATGTTTGTTTGAAGTCAGATTTTGTCACAAAAGCAAAACGAAGTTTCATTTTCAAAGAAAGAAATACGAGTAGTTTCAGAATTATGACGATCTACAAAACTATTAAAGGGACGGACCGTTTTTAGGGCACTTACGTAATCTCATTTTAATATAAAAGCGAAATCAGGAAGACATAAAGTCTATTTTTTTGCCTACGATGTGTTTTTTTTTACAAAAAAGAAAGTAGAGCAAGATCACCATTTTCCTTCGAAATCAAATCAATAAAGACCAATGTTGTGAAAAATATTTGAAACAAAAAAAAACTCTATAAGTATATCGCCAAACACAGCTATTAAAAAAAGGCTTAAATCCAGTTCCTTTAACCATAAACCAAACATTTGATCCCAATTATTGAAACATTAATTGGCATACAAATGCAAGCCGCATTGCAGTGCGGTTATCGTTACTTAGTGAACCAAACTGGATTTAACTGGAATGCTTTTAATTAACGGCGATCGACAGAAATTCGAATTCAGGAGCTTCTGGAACGTTCTAGCACGTTCTGCGATTGGCAGACGTCGCTTGAGTACCTAAGAATCTGGATTATCCGTGTTATGTCTAGCTCGGGAACAGTCGGCATGTTTCGGTAGATAAGACGAATAAGTTATAAGCATTGAGCTATAATGTATAGGTATGTAATTTGATGTTTCTTGACAGACTGATGCAGTGAACTATATTTTTTTGAAGCGATTTTTTTTGGTTTCCATGTTTGGATATAAAATGTGAATTATTCCCGTTGGATCCCACTTTTGGATTCCATTTTTTAGGTATTCCCGATGGATCCCATTTTTAATTCCCGTTGAATCCCACTTTTTGACAACATGAGTACATATCAGTAGAAAAGTGTTACCGTTATTTTAAAGATGTATCTTCTTCGTTACTAATTTATGAATTTTACTAAAAAAAGAAGTTCTACGAGATCCGGCCACCATAGGCGCGGGCGGACAGCGAGTAATGTTACCTTTATTTTAAAGATGAATTCTCTGTTACTAATTTATGAATTTTACAAAAAAAAAAGTTTACGTGATCCGGCCACCATAGGCGCCGGCGGACGGCGAGCAATGTGACTTGCCGGAACAATTACCTGCACATCATACAATTAATATTTGTTCCGTGCGGTCGAATACCTACGCGACGCGCTGCACATTACTTACCAGCTAATATATTCTAGGCTAGCATAAGTTTATGGTGGCATGTATTTATGCTATGTACCTGACTGGTTTCGTCTTTTTTGTTAAACTAGTGTAATACTTATACATATTTACTAATTATTGAACTATCTATCATGGTTTATGAGATCCAGCCTGGTGACAGACGGACAGACAGCCAGTCTTAGTACTAGGGTCCCATTTTACTCTTTGGGTAAGGAACCTTTAAGGTGTTCCAGACTTGGCGAATGCGCTGCTCGTTTAGCTGCTTGCGGACTGTTATAGCCTTGAATTTGGTGCGCCGCTTTATTGCAGCCCAAGCAAGGCTTGAACCCGCAGTGGTAGACGCCCACGGCGACGGACGTCGCCAGACGATCTCCGGCCACCGTAGGCGCGTCCCTGGACTAACGAATTACCGTGATCCCGGAACGTAAAGGGCTATTGAAGGACACGGTGGATTTTAGTGAGTACAAGTCTGACAGTCCCTCCCGCTCTGCCCTGGGTGGGAGGACTCATTTGATGATTTTACCACGATAAAAAAACAAGGTTTGAGTGGGGTGCGCATGCAGCGCGCGCTCAGCTCGTGCGCGCATACGTGTAAACTTCAGGTATTGTAGCCAAACGGCAAGCGATAAACGTAAACGCTCAGAACTCTAATAGACTTTCAACTTAATACCTATGCACATAAAGTTGAAAATTCACTAAAGACGGCTGAGCGATAGCGAACGACGCTCTGTCATCTGCAATAGATTTTCAATTTTATTTTTTAGGATATAGAGTTGAAAATGTGTTACGTTCATCTTTTTTTTATGTTCAGCCCATAGACACTTAAACTATTAAAATTAAAACCAGGAGAAACATGAAATCATTAAAATATTTGCGCAGAAAATAATAGGTAAGTACGTATAAAAAAAAATATTGCTACACTCCTGTAACTTAAATAAGTTTACATTCATTCAAACTTACAAGCACCGCAAAAATTACAAATTTTCAATCATACAAATATTTGTTCCACTTGTAATAATACAGGCCCGAGTCACGGCGCGTCGTGTTTCACGCTTTCCTCAAGGGGATGGAGACTGGATCATGGGGCCATACGCCTAATATGACGCGGGCGAAACCGCAAGCAGAAGCTAGTTTTATGATAGCAATTTTGTCGTTGAAAGAACTCGCATTCAGATTTTTTAAAGCATGTGGGATCCAACGGGAATTGTTTTTGGGATTCAACGGGAATAAAACGTTTTTCTTTTGTTGTGGGATTCAACGGGAATTAATTTTAATTTTTGTGGGATCCAATGGGAAAAATATTCAAGTGGGATTCAAAAGTGGGATCCAACGGGAATAATTCTAAAATGTTTGTTAATGACTTTCGTTACTGCGTGTTTCTTCTTTTTTTAATTAACCTAATTTTTATAGAACACTTAGTTGAGTTTATAAAAGCAAGAACACAGAAAAGAAAATGAGTTTAACTAATTTTTTTAAATAATTTTGACCCATTTTTGCGGCTTCGATATGTTTTTAAGTAAATAAATGTTTTCGCTGATACACTACAACCTTTGTAACATACCGCAAAACATTTTGTATTACTTTTGCCCGAACATCTTTAATTCTTTACATACGATCGTTCTATTGGCATCACAAATGGTACTTCTCAACAAAATAGTATTAGGGAGTCAAAGGAAATCCATTTAGACCTTATAAACGGCGACCCAATAAGTACCAACATGTGTATTGATATTTATCGAGTCGTGGCATTTACCGGAGTGCTGGGTTTATGAAATACCACTAGATAATATCTATGTTTATGAGTATAAGAACTAGATTCGTACATTCTTTGTTGTTGTCATTTTGACCCTGTTTTACATGAAATGTGGTTGTTGTGGTATTTCAGTATTTCGACTATCATGTAGAGGATAATTATTATGTAGAAAGAATGTCTGGCTGCAGTGTTCGAGTGTCATTTTGGTTAAAAAGAAGTGTAAAAGGTCACCAATGAACATAGAAATGAATTGTATATTATGTAATTAGACAAGGGAATCTAAATCAACGAAGATGACACTGGCAGAAGGCAATGACTATCTAAATATCGTATTAACTAAGGCAATGAGAAGGAACTTATAAAATTTTGACGAATCATTATCGTGTTTTTAAAGCGCGTTCAAAATAATTTCAATAAAGATGTATTATATATAATGTATTGTATATAACTATTTAATAGTTTTATAGCGCTTTCTGATAGACCTAAGCTTTTCGGCAACTTATGTCAATTCAAAACGTTTTTGACATTTTTAGGGTTTAAGAGGGTTAATATGTCACTTCGTTAAATCTCTTGGCGTATGGGCCGTGATTTTCGTCTTAAGGCATGGTATCGAAGTATAATAATCAAAGACATTAAACTATATACGAGCAATAGACGGGACATCACGAAGAAATTTGTGATTCAAAACTTTTTACCAATAGGTAAAAAATCCCTCAGTTTAGTAGTCGCGTTGCTATGCAACGCTTAGATTGTGCTACTGACGCATGGCATCAACAATTTTGTATGAAAATCTTCCCAATGCCCGCTCTATAGTTTCTTTTAAATCTCTTTGATAATAATACACTAAAAATCGTATTCTGCTAAACTTCGTAAACGATAATGATGGAGAGTGTAGGTACGACTATATTACCAAGTTAATAACTAAGTAATGATTAATGAATAGCTTAGGCGACTAAATTATCAAATATATTTTGACAGTTTTCCTAAAAGTTATATTACAAACAACCCAACGATTTCTCTCCATTAAATTAAACTCCCAAAACTAAAATACCGCAAACATTAAAACATTTTCAAGCGGACCCAGAACTTAAAGGGTAGGACTGTTAAATACATCCATCTTTACTTTCAACTCTCAAGTCCCTAAAGATAAGCGTCCAAAGATCGTATTACGTAATACAAGGCTGTTGAGTTTAACCCTGTTGATTCAGACGGTACAATCGGCCTATCGCCTGGTCACTAAACGATAAAACCGTCTACAGTCCTTTCACGGTTGAAGTCTCAACAGCAGCAAGCGAAAAACTACCCTATTTTGATGAAAGTAAATATCACTGTTCTTTGCTACTCTAGTCAGCGGCAACAATAGAAATTCAACCTTATTTGACAAGAATAAAGATCACTGTCACATTGACACTGATACTCAATCAGAAGTAAACTAGCAGAAAAGGAACAGTAGTCCCATTGTCCCACTTGGACTGTGAAGCCGCGATACCAACGGGATTGACATTTCTATTAACGGTTATGATTTTTGAAAATGGAATATTGTGTTAGGACGCCATGTTGAAGATAATTGGGTTTGTTTATTTTAATGTTTCGAATCTATGTTGAGTTTTAGTAATGTTGTTTCAATATTTTTGTTTATGATAGCTTTGTTTGTTTTAATTTGGGCCCATTCGTTAGCATTATTTTCAATTTTGTTGTTAGTGAAGTATAATTTAATATGTTTAGTTTGTGTTTTCTATATTTTCAGGTTTTAACATAGTAATTTTTTTTTATAATTTAATGGTTCCGTTCATTTTCATTATGCTAGATATAATTATCCTAAATCAAATCATGTATTTCTTTGCAATTATGGGTTAACAAACATATAATAGATGTTGTACGATACCAAGAATTTAAAGTACCAGGAATCTACAAAACATTTAGAACTATTCAACAATTCAGCCTGGTTTCAGCACAAATTCTATCCTTCCATGAAGTTAAACAATCAAATTACTGTTTTCTCATTAGACCAGCAATGAACCGCGTGTAGACAATGGGGATTGTCTTAATTTTTCAAACATTCGATTTTATTTTATTTTCTGCAAATTTAGAGCATTTTGAGAAACTAATTTGAATATTTTTATGATTGGCTCAATAGTTTTTTTATTTTTAATATTTTAATTTTTGAGGTAGCTGACGTCACCATTGACCAAAAAGTTGTGCCGTTGCCTCACCAGTGAATAATTTAAAAAACTGCCTGACAACACAACGTCACTTTCTCCTGATAGTAGACGTCAGTTAACATCCTTAGTCGGGGAGCCCAGGGAGGGAATTTTAATGTGACTCCAGCGCATCAGATTATCATAAAGGAGAAATCTTGCACCCTTTAATGTACCTGTACCAAGTATCAACCCTTCATATGGTCCCCACCATTGGTTGTGTGGGAGAACCCGCCAGATTAGTAAAAAAAAATCGATCCACAGAAATACTTGAGCGAGTCAGATTACGAAAAGGTAGATTAATTACGTTCAAAAAATTGTATATGATTATGTACATTGAAGATGGCGGACATTAAATCACGACCGATACTTGCGAACTAACAGGTAGTTCACCTTTTCTCCGCGAGTCTACCGACTTCGCCCCATGGAAAACGTCAGATTATTAGTGAGTATGATTTTTACAGTGTTAGTTTCAATTAAAAAATAATGGAACGCGCTCGAGTATTTCAAGATTACGTTTTTTTACCAATAGAAATATGAATTATTACTTTGTGCCACATCCAAATCGTCAGACATTTTAATACGACTCTTTTTAAGGTCTACTTTACATACACTTTGAATATCTGACGCGCTTGATTAACTTTTTTTTTGGATTTTCAACCGCTTGCCACGGACAGCCCCCTCGAGTTAATCGTCCGATTAATATGTATTGGTTATCAGAAATAGAAAAGCGCGTTTACACTGTAAATAGCTGACGCGCTCGAGTACTTCTGTACAACTGTTTTTTTTACAGTTTTAAAACTGTTTACACGCCCTTCCCCCCACTAAAATAGAAAACTTGTCAGAAACTTTTTTCTTTTTAGAACATATTCTTTCAAATCCAATAGGTTGCCATGATGCTCGAGTAACTGCAAATTAGAATCCTCGCCTCCCCTACTATAAAAATACAATAAATTTTTGAAATCGGTTTTTATTTTTGTTTTTTAAAACGGAAAGTCGTCGACGAGGTGACATTATTGTTCGTTTTCCTGAGCAATACTTTAGCATTAACTTAATGAATATACAAAGGTATCTAAAGCTTTGATATCTTACTTACATCAAAATGATCTTCGCAACAGTAGGTACATTTTATAAACCTTGCAATATTACACGCCTACATCACGGCATCACTTTTCTCGCAAATCTTATAAAGAGATTATGAGGCATGTTGCAGAAATAATCATAAAATATATAAAAAACTAAACATTATTATTTGTTTACATTTTTGACATTTTTAATTTGACACTTGACAGATTGTTGAAAATACTTGCCACTTACTTTTTATTGTCTGAGGCAACGATACAAAACGGTACAGCCAATAATAACGTCACTTGAAGGGCAAGGAAGGTCAAGCGTATTTTATCAAAAATATCAATCAAATATGAACATTTTTCATTTTTGATTGGTTACTAATGATTAGTAACGCTATTCCTAGAAATGGTTTTTCAATTACAACATATTGAAAAAAATGAACAATGCCCATTAGGCCGCACCTAGTAACGGATACTTTTACTAATTCCAGGCGTGGTTCCATTCACCCAGCTTTTGTTTTTCAATTTTTTTCTTTTCCTGTTTTTTATTTAGTAAGTATGGAAAGCCGATACTGTTGTTTTCATAATAAAAATTGACTCACAGAATAAAATTTACCAACCTTTAAAATGAGTTTGTTGGCAAATAACAGAAATTCTGCTAAGCTTTTTATTTTGGATTCCAGTTTTCATTAGATTTGGGTGAAAACCAGTACCAAAAGGGACTGTTTATTCACAAACTCGTTAGTACAGAGTAATACAACCCTTTGATAAGACTGTCATTCGGGCTACTGAGTACTAGTTAGGGCCCGTTGCCGCTGTGAGAGTTGACCTAGCGCGTGGTAAACATCAAATGAAGGTTTGACACAAGCCACGAGACGCCGCCAGTGGCGAATTCGCGTACCTACTTACAATGTAAATAATGTCTTATTCGTACCGCTCGTCACACCGCAAATTCGTGAACGGGCTGTAATGATTGATAACCAACTACCATTATTGAAAACTGGGACCTGAGGCCTTACCAAGAGCTCTTAATGCGATCCAGTTTAGGCTGTGGGAAAGAGATAGCACTAAACGACTTGTAAACATAAACAAGTAAACTTGCCTGAACTGGATCGCGTGGTAAGGCCTCTAGACACTTATGCTGCATATAAAGTTATCAATCCATCCATTAATGAAAATATAACAAATTGTGTTTAATGGAAAATGATCAATAAATTGTATCTACCATGATTCATTCGATGATCCTCTTTGAAACAGGGTATTAAGGGATTTTCAACCTTAAATTACTCGTCTTTCCCATCCCATGGTGAGATTATTAATTCAATATTCGGGAATCCCATTTTTCCGAGTCTTCATCATGTGCTTAATTTACATTTGACGTCAACCAATATAACCATATTTATGCTTCACTGAGACATAATAATTTTGTACGCTTAATATTATTAATCTCATTTTTAAATGTAAACCTTTTTTTAATTAAAAAAAATAAGCTGATGTCATAAAACTTTTTCGTAACTGTTGTTATTTTTTTTTTAATGGTGTTCCAGTCCATTTTTTTCAGTCAAAAAAAAAAATGGACTGGTGTTTCAGTTCATTTTTTCCAGTCAAAAATTATCGTAGTAACTGTTAAGAAAATGTTTTATGACATCAGCTTATTTTTTTTGTTTGAAAATGGTCTGGTGTTCCAGTCCATTTTTTTTTTTAGAAAACATTGCCACACTAGGAATTTCTCCTGTGTCGGGTGCGTATTACAAAATAGATAACGTTGCAATAAAAATTAATTTGCCTAGTTTAAAATAGAAATAGTGCATTCGTATCGTTCCATTCAATGCTGCAAGTCCAATGTCAGAGTTGTCGTCTGCACTCCGAATAGACTGCTCTTGATCTAATAATGTGACCCATTTACACCTCTCGACTAGTTGGATGTGAATTTGTAATTACTCTAAATATACATACATCTGTTTTTTTTAGACTGGAAGACAAAACAACATCGTTGGAAAAGGTTCTAGGTACATATAGCCGGGTTTTCACAGTAAGAGTTGGCTCGGACCGAGTGCACTCGGATGTCTACTCGGATGCTACTCGTATCATGTAAACACGTAATCCGAGCGCACTCGGACGCCAACGTCTAATCCGAGTAGACTCGGACTCTGCTCTATTTTTCGAGCTCACTCGGATCATTTGAATGTACTCTGTGGATAATTTTTATGTAAACAATATGGCGACATAACCACTATCCGTGTACACTCGTACGAAGCTGACTCGTACGAGTGCACTCGATCCGAGCCAACTCTTACTGTGAAAACCCGGCTTTAGGGATAGGTGAAAATGTTGAAACATCAGAATTTTTTGCTATTGCTTCATTTCCAAATCAGAATTTATTATGTATTAAGACACAAGGTTGAAACGTCCAGAAGAAAAAAATAGGTCCGTCGTGCCGTGGGTGTAAATATGGGGTATTTATGTAAAAAAGTTAGTTAGATCGAAACGTCTCAAAAACGTATAAAATAATGAATGGGTAACTCGAAAACTACAGAAATTAGCGGAACATTTACGGGGAGAGGTATTCGGTATCGGATTCAAATCGGGTATATTTTTCTTTTGGACGTCAATGTTCTGGGTGACGGGAATATATGGAAGATACGAGTATTTTTTGGAAAATCCAACTGACAATAGAATAGAACTGTAAAAATATGAAACTGGAGCGGGTCACTGGTTTTGTTAAAAAATATTACATGAAACATCGTCTTGAGCATCACTTTTTATTCTTGTTTTTTTTTTGTCTCAGCTGGAAAAGGAAAATATTGAAGCAGGGAGTGAAAAAAGTCAATCCATTTCCAACACCCAAGCGTATTACAAATGTAAATTGCAATGCAGACATGCATATTTAATGTGAATCTGGACATGGTTCATTTAACTTCTTTCTGTTTCAAGAGCTGCATGTATTTAATTCCGATATTCAATGAAATTCTGAACAAAACGTTGGAAACAATATCATTTTGTTACAAATTGAGTTAAATCCGCAAATACAAGATTAACTCGTGTTTAGTTTAAGTTTCTCCGTAGGCGCGGGCATGCGGGCAGCGAGTAAAGGGCAACTCGCTGCCCGACCAAGGACCATGCCCGGGTCGACGGCGCGTTGTGTCCCACGCGCGCCTCAAAGAGCGTCAGCATAATGACAGGGCCCCCCTCTCAGAGGGCCAAAGCCTGCCGGGGTCGCGGGATTATTTCCTTACCGTGACCCCGGAACAGAAAGGGTTATTGAAGGACACCGTGGATTTTAGTCAGTAGAAGTCTGACAGTCCCTCCCGCCCTGCCCGGGGTTGGAGGACTCAGTTGATGATTTTACCAAGCTAAAAAATAAGTCGAATGAATAAATTCAATTTACGACTTTTAGACACTGCTTATTTCTTTGCTTCACTTAACCTGTATGGTGAAAAAAACAAACCTAAAGTACCCTCAACGTTCGACGAAAGAAAAAAAACAAAAGAATTCGAAACCTCTAAAGAGGGGAACCCCTTAAAAAGTTTTCAAGTAGGTAATCCAAAATTCACTTCCCTCCTCTTTTCAACTCGTTCAACGGCCTCCTTCGTAAATCAGGTTGCTTTTAATTCCTTTCTTATTTCATCCAGAAACAATAAACCCTTTCACGGAACATTGTTCAGTTTGTATGGAAGTTTTCTAGTTAACCCCACCCAAACAAGTCTTTCGCGGAGCATCGATTGCGGTCCGTCTCATATTGAATTAACGGTTATTGATTATGTTCCACGAATTTTGTTGTAAGTGTGGTGCATCAGTTATTTTGACCACGTCGCAGTAGAAGGGTTAAGACTTAAGGCTGATCTTACGCGGATTGCTTGTGCAGTAAGCTAGTGATCAACAAACACGGACTCCTGGAGTAGTCAGTCATATTCAACTACTTGAAGCTGCTAATGCTAACTGCCCCAGCAGTCGGTATCAACTACTCCTGAAGCATTTCGACTACTCGAGCAGTTCCGCATAGGTGTACGTACGTAAAAGAATAGTTTTCTAAGCAGTTGCAGAAGGCAAGACAAAATTAAGAAATTCGATCTGTGCGTTTCACCATTTTAAACTATTGGTTTTTATAGGTACTTGCTATAAACCATAACAATCATTCCTTATTAGCAACTTTGGAAAGCATTAAATCCTTTGTTTTTGGGTGTTCCGAGCGTATCTAGGATTATGATTCGGCACAGAAAACAACATATTGGCATACATTCGTTGAATTATTCCCGCTGGATCCCACTTTTGAATCCCACTTGAATATATTTCCCGTTGGATCCCAAAAAAATTAAAAGTAATTCCCGTTGAATCCCATAACAAAAGAAAAACGTTTTATTCCCGTTGAATCCCAAAAACAATTCCCGTTGGATCCCACATGCTTTAAAAAATCTGAATGCGAGTACTTTCAACGACAAAATTGCTATCATAAATTGCGGTTTCGCCCGCGTCGTGTTAGGCGTATGGCCCTATGGTCCAGTCTCGCATCAGTTCCCTTGAGGAAAGCGTGAAAGACGACGCGCCATGACTTGGACCTGTCCTTGGTCGGACGGCTCCCGGACCCGCGATTTCCGACGCCCTCGGGCGTCATCAGCGGTGGCTGGGGCGAGAGTAGACGATGTCCAATAAAAACCACACATCCATATTGAGCGCAACATGACAAGTGTCAGTCAGTGTCGAATTAAAATCAGTGTTGTCACTATCACAAAAAAAAATATAACATTATATCGATACATAACAAATTGCAGGTTTATTATTTTTTAAATCTCGTTTCTGTGAAAAATAAACTAACTAAAAAGGGGAAGATTTGTAAGGCTAAGGCTACCTCGTCGCACCGTCTCTCGTGCAGCTGTATCACCACGGAGTGTTATAAGGGGCCCATATCTTAGAGCGCAGCAGGCATTTAGAGTGATTCCCCCCCCCCCCCCCCCCGTCACGTGGCATCACAGCGCTTTTCAATGATCTTCGCTGACCCCGTTGAAAAACGTACCACCTTGAGCTTATGCTAGCCTAGTACTTTGGCAGGCCATTTAGAGTTACCTTACCCCCGCGCTGCGTGTCACGTGGCACCAGACTGCAAAACATACCACCTTGATCTTATACTAGCCTAGTACTTTTGCTGGTTAGTGACATTCTATCAGTTTTTAAGTAAAAACTGAAACAAATTCTCAGAATGTGTCTCTGCCATCTTTCTACACACTGGTGACCGGTCTATGGAAAGCCTATGGTGGCCGGATCTTGTGGAATTTTTTTTTTTGGTAAAATTCATAAATTAGTTACTCAGAATACATCAGTAAAATAAAGATAACAGTTTTCTTCTGATATGTACACATGTTGTCAAAAAGTGGGATTCAACGGGAATTAAAAATGGGATTCATCGGAACTACCTAAAAAATGGGATCCAAAAGTGGGATCCAACGGGAATAATTCCATTCGTTCGGGAAAGACCCTTTGACTTAAGGTTGAATTGTGCCGAAACCGAACCCACCCGAAGATGATTTAGCAAAATGCCGAACTAGTACACCTAAGAATATAAAACAAGTGTGTGAAGGTGTGAATCCTTCCTTAATAAAAAGATTGACATGTTTCAAACAACACAAACAAAGAGTTTGTAACATTTTTCGACGAAAAGCTATTGTGTCCATAAAACAAAGTGGCCACGCGAATTGTCCATACGTTTTGCGGAACAACATAAAAAACGTTTTAGGTTATTGAAATGGCTCTGTGAACTGTAAATAGACGTGTGTAACATTCGAATTGAAAAAGCAATTTGTAAATATTTTTTTAGTGTTGATACTCGTAGTTCGCTTTTATTATTTGCACTAAAGCCACAAATTGTTTTTTTCCACTGCTAAAAGAACTCAGAAGTTTAAATATATCAGTGTACTAGTGGTTGCCCGCGGCTCACGCCTACCCTCCCCTATTTAGCCTATAATCGTCTCTAGGGTAATTTGTTGCTAATCAGACACATTACCAAACTCTATCAACAGATACTTTTTGGACAGAAAGACTACTTGTAATAGATTTTCAACTTTATACTTCAGAAAATACAGTTGCGAATCCACTAAAGACAAGCATACATACCACTCAGCGACTGATTAAGGGTTCTGACCGCCCTAGGCTATTAGGAAGACGCGCCCCCCGCCTGGCGTGTTACGGAGGACGGCCTAAAAAGTATGTAGTACTCGTAACTGAGTAAATAGTAGTGTGAAAATTTTAAGATGGTCATGGTTCACCATCAGATACTACCTATAAAATCTTTAAGATCGATCTGCAACCGAAATTAACGTATTTTTTAATCTGCATGACATTCAACTTTTTTTTTCCATAGTGACTCATCAAAGGAGTCCTCCCAGCCAAGGCAGGGCGGGAGGGACTGTCAGACTCGTACTGACTAAAATCCACGGTGTCCTTCAATAGCCCTTTACGTTCCGGGTCACGGTAATGAGATAAGTCCCACGACCCCGGCAGGCTTTAGCCCTCTAGAGGGCGGTTCGTCACAATGCTGACATTCTTTGAGGCGCGCGTGGAACACAACGCGCCGTCGACCCGGGCATGGTCCATGGTCGGACAGCGAGTTGCCCTTTACTCGCCGCCCCCATGACCGTGCCTACGGGGAGGCCGGAGAATTTTATAAGTAGGTCTGCCGACGTCCGTCACCGTGGGCGTCTACCACTGCGGCTTGGGTGGAGGGAGGACGCTATCCTCTCCCTCACGCAGCCCGCCTCCTCCATGCACAGCATGACTGCTTCGCAGAAGGAGGCGACCGCTTCCCACCCCGTCTCGCCCCGCAGCATGGCTTCGACCAATGCCGGGCGCGAGAGGTCTCCGCCTATCGCCGTCGTGAGGACACGGCGGTGCTCTGCCCAAGCGTGGCAGTCCTGGGGTGCTAAGACAGGAAACCTCCACGTGCGTCCGTAGACTGGAGTTCCCTCTCGGATACGTCCGGGGGGAAGACCAGTTTTTCGGGCCGCTGCACCCTGGGATGCGGGCAAAAACTCTTCCTTAGGCACTGTGTGTCTAAGGGGTTTCTTTGCCCGTATGCGAATAGTGTGGACGCTCCAACGCGTGTCCCTCTGATCAGCAGAGGGCACAGCGGCGGAGCGGGCTTGCGGACGGTGAGTAATGGGTAGCTCGCCGTCCGACCAAGGACAAAGCCCGGGTCGGTGGCGCGTCGTGTTTCACGCCAAATGCCTGCTGGGGTCGCGGGTTTTTTCTTAACCCAGGATACCGTGGCCCCGGAACGTAAAGGGCATCCGAAGGAACACGGGTGGATTTTAGTCAGTAAGAGTCTGACAGTCCCTTCCGCCCCACCCAGGGCGGGAGGACTCATTTGATGATTTTACCACCAAAAAAAAAAAAAGCGTGGCAGTCCTGCACCATATGCTCCACCACTCATGCTCGCGAAGGAGGAGGCGGGCCGCGAGAGAGAGAGGATACCGTCCTCCCTCCGCCCTAGACGCAGTGGTAGACGCCCACAGCGACGGATGTCGCGGGACGATCTCCGGCCACCGTAGGCGCGGGCATGCGGACGGCGAGTAAAGGGTAACTTGCTGCCTGACCATGGACCATGCCCGGGTCGACAGACGGCGCGTTGTGTTCCACGCGCGCCTCAAGGAGCGTCAGCATAATGACGGGGCCCCCCCCATAGAGGGTCACAGTCACAGCCCTGCCGGGGTTGCGGGACATACGTATACCGCGACTCCGGTACACAAAGGGCTACCGAAGGAAACCGTGGCTTTTAGTCAGTACAAGTCTGACAGTCCTTCCCGCCCTGCCCGGGGTGGGAGGACTCATTTGATGATTTTACCACGAAAAAAAAAATGTGGTTGGTCAGGACGGCGTGACGCCTTTCCAGCCACTCCTCATTCTCAAAGAGGGGTCTTGCCGCCGCGATTGCGGCGTGCCCGATGACATTCAACCTTAGGGTGGCAAACCATTTTTTAAGCTGACCGTACATAAAGGCATCTACCTCACGCATTATAAGACCAAAATCATGACAAGTGACTGCAGGCTACCAAGTAGAATACCAAATCTATGTCGTGTTTGACCGGATGACTTATATTGGCTTAGTTTCTATAGACAACTTAGTTGCCAATGCCATTGACCATGAGCGTGGTCATCTAGGGCGTGAAGTTGCTTCGACTCGAGCATTTTTTTAAAATATTTACTCTAGAGAAAAAATAAAACATAAATATTTAAAAAAAAGAAGAGAGGCATCATCATAGACAAGATTTCAGCGCCCCCCCGATCCTCGCGCCCTAGGCTGCAGCCTAATTAGCCTAAGGGTAAATCAGGCCCTGATACCACTACTGAATTACAACTTCCCACAGCGCGTCATGAGGGAAAGGCTGTTCGAACTTGAAATAGAACTACCCATAACGTCTAGACAGCGAGTTAAATATATCACAAGAAGCCTATAAGTGAACATTGTTTGAATTTTTCAAATATTGTAACATAGCTCGCCATAATATCGTCTGCTTTGCTTCTATGTTTGTTATTGCTAGCATTCAGAACAATACTTTTACAACTCCAACAAAGAGACGGAATGAAAAAATCTTTTTTTAAATGCTCAGAATATTTTCAGATGGCAACACTAAAAATAACAACTTCTCAAATCAAAATTAACAACGGAATTACGGTTGTAACAATTAATTGGCCTTAAACACCCGTTAATGCGTCAATATTATTCAATGGCTTACTTCAAACGGCTGATAATGGAATATCGTGCTATTGTTGACACTATCTCCTCGTATTAATCCTCAACGAAACACATTAGCATACATTTAGAGATTACTGTTAACATTTTACTTGAATACCGTAAAATATAGTACGTAATATTAAGTACTGATTTAAGCATAATAAATTGTGCTTTCATAAAAGGCAGTCCCGAGTAGGTTTGCCTTTCTCATATGCCTCATTTGTAAGGATTGTGAGCAACAATTCTTGGAAAGAGGAAAATCAGAACAGTTTTCCCCGACGTTTAACGAATAACGTTTCATAAGAATTATTTGAGATGAAAATCTGTAGTTAATATCGTCTGTTAAACGATTTGTAACATGTTTACGACTGTTGTTAAAGTAACTTCTACGTGAGAATAAAAAGAAACGAACACCAATTTTAAATTAAAGGAAATTGTAAGGCAAATGAATTAAAAAGTACTTACTAAGTGCGATATTCGCTTGCTTGTTTCTGTCGAGCTGTCCTCGTAGCGCTCGTAACCGGCGTAGCTTCAACTCTTGCGCCTCTACGCGCTCTCGTAAACGCCGTAGCCGCTCGCCCTCGACCGCCACCTATCAAGAAATGTATGAAATTAAAACTTTATTCTACGCTTTTTAATAAAAACTCATTTATTAAGTGCGGTTCTGACATTCGCTGGATTTTTACGTTTTTTTTCGTCCTAATAATTTAGTTTAGCTTATTGTTCAAAACGAGGGCTGTTGAGAGCGTGTGGAAAAGTTTTGAATTTATTTTAATATCGCTGTTGATTTATATTAACAGCGAGTCGTTAAAAGTAATGTTCCATTAATTAAGCGATATGAAACTTAAATGTCCGTAAAGAAATCAATGAAGACGAAGGTTTATTAAATTCAGAGGGAGAATAATAATGAATTTAAAATTAGATCTGTGTACCGGCTCGACGTTGGGCAATTTTGTTTATTTTATAGGCTTACTTATTGCGTGAGAAGAGTTTATTTTTAAGGCGGCGATAAATATCGCATTAGGCTAACGCGCGTCCGGCCCGCCCCGGAGAGATTTATTAAGAAAGGAGAAAATTTAATTTTTTCTCTCTTATCTGTTCACAATTTCTCCTAAAGATTCCGGGACGTCTTTATCCTTGATAACTCAGTTGGTTTTAATGTCACAATAAATATGCAAAATAGAGCGGATTATTTGCCGAAACATTAACTGGAGCTGATGCTTGAGCAAAATGATGGAAAACGAGATTAAGCACCTAATTTTTATATTTTAAATGCTCATTTAATTCGTGTGTTATTTCAAAGTTAATAAGATTTTTTACATCTTATTCAAATGTACAAAAATCAGTAATTAATAGTAAAACGAGTTCCAAATACAGAGAGTATATTATTCCATGTCATTTTCTTGATAACATTCTTTCAAGCAATAAATAAGATCTGATTTATTTGCTATCTAATCACATTGAATTATGTTTCGGTTGTAATTAATGCTTGGTTTGATTATATTGATATGACAAATTATCAATAATATGCTCTATCGATAACTAATATGCTCTTTCACCCCTGTATTGCCTGCCTATAGACTGGAATAAAACACGCTATTTCTATCTCAAACGTTCACGACCGCCGCTTGCCGCTATGAGCGGTGACTTGCGGGGCGGCAAGCGGTAAGATCAAAAATGTTTGAAAAACGCCACGAGGCGCCGCCAGTGGCGAATATATATATATATAATAGCGAAAGAAAAGAAAGTAATGAAGGCCTTATTCGCGCCGCCCGCCGCACTGCTCACCGGTTAGAAAAATGTCGTAAACGGGTCGTAAGCCAAACATCAAAACCCGTTCAGCCGTACTGACGTGATTGAGAATCATCCGTCCATTCAAACTTTCGCATTTTTAATACAACTTAGATTTCTTGTAATGATTAACCTACAAAATTCTAAAAATCCAATCCCAGTGTATCGTGGGAATTGACTCGAAAGATTCGACAAGATTGTTCATCAACGGTTAAGTGAACAATTCTACCTCCAATTTTTGTATAATATTCAATTTTAACATCTTGAATGTTAAACTGTCAGACTCAATTACAAAACGAAAGCAAGCTTGACTTAAATTATAAATAACACTGTTATGATTACACGAAAGCAATCTAAAAACTTTGACGTAACTGAGAACAAAGATTTTTCGTTCCATTCACTTTTCGTGTTTCTCTTACTTCATTTAAAACCTTTTGTTTTATATTACGGACTCGAGAAACCCTTTTTAAAAATTCACACCTTCCCTTTTCATACGTGTCACCCTTTGTCGAGAACAGTTATAAATAAAATCCGAGCCCACTTTATTCTTATTCATAAAGAATAGCAATGAAAATGAGCATTCACAAATAAAATATAGTAGGTACTGGCTTAATTAAAAATAAAATAGAAGCAGGGGGAAAACTTCAAAAAAATCGGAACACGGTATTTGATAGGAATTTTTCAACGACACTGGAATCTTTATTACTGCATTTATAGGTATAAATAAAGCGGGTCAAGCTTTAGAGACCTTATTTTCCGTATAAAAATTGCCAGTGGCAAAGAATAAATATAAGCAAGAGAAGACATATCAGCTATGAAGTAATCTATACATATAATAAAATAGTAGGAAAGTCAAAACTGTACATTGAATATTTTTTGAAAAGAATACTTGGGGTGTGATCTACAATCGATACCGAAGCCAAAAATATAGTTTTTAGAATTTTTGTCTGTTTGTCTGTTTGTCTGTTTGTCTGTATGTATGTCCGGGATAAACTCAAAAAGTACTGGACGGATTTGAATGATTTTTTTTTGTTGTATAGGTATTAAGTCTGGCCAACACATAGGCTATAATTTATCTTGGAAACTTGAACACCTGGTGCAGAACCGCAACGGACCAGCTAAACTATAAGAGATACAAAAATGGTGCGATAGCAAAAATTGTTCCGCGTGATGAGCATTTTCTGCTGAGGGAATAAATTTGAAGATCTGGAACACCTGATGTGGAACTCCAAGAGCCCAGCTACACTATAACATATACAGGAATGACGTCTTAGCAAAGTTGTTCAGCCTGATGAGCACTTTCTGTTGACATATAAAAATTGAAGATCTGGAATACCTGATGTGGAACACCAAGAGCCCAGCTACACTATAACAAATACAGGAATGACGTTTTTGCAAAGTTGTTCAGCCTGACGAGCACTCTCTGTTGACATACAAAAATTGAAGATCTCTGGAACACCTGATGTGGAACACCAAAAGCCCATCTAAACTATAACATATATGTATAGGAATGAAGTCTTAGCAAGAGTTGCTCAGCCTGATGAGCACTCTCTGTTGACGTATAAAAATTGAAGATCTAGAACACCTGTTGTGAAACTCCAAGAGCCCAGCTACACTATAACATGTAAAGGAATGACGTCTTAGCAAAGTTGTTCGGCCTGATGAGCAGTCTCTGTTGACGTATAAAAATTGAAGAACTGGAACACCTGATGTGGAACACCACGAGCCCAGCTACACTATTACATATACAGGAATGACGTCTTTGCAAAGTTGTTCAGACTGACGATCACTCTCAGTTGACATATAAAAACTGAAGATCTGGAACACCTGATGTGGAACACCAAAAGCCCAGCTACACTATAACATATAAAGGAATGACGTTTTAGCAAAGTTGTTCAGCCTGATGAACAGTCTCTGTTGACGTATAAAAATTGAAAGTCTTGAACACCTGATGTGGAACACTAAGAGCCCAGCTACACTATAACATATATAGGAATGACGTCTTAGCAAGAGTTGCTCAGCCTGATGAGCACTCTCTGTTGACGTATAAAAATTGAAGATCTGGAACACCTGTTGTGGAACTCCAAGAGCCCAGCTACAAAGGAATGACGTCTTAGCAAAGTTGTTCAGCCTGATGAGCAGTCTCTGTTGTACGTCACTAACAAAGTAAGATGCGTATTTTTTTTTTTGTTTTTTGTTGTTTAAAATCCCATTTGACTAAGACAACACTGCAACACTCAACGTGTTCGTAGTCATGAAACTGTGACAAAGCAAAGGTGTTTCAGGATTGTAATGTAGTCGTCTTCCCCTGGAGGCGACGGCCCTCCACCGCGTCTATCGAGGCGCATCGCCAGGAGAATGATCATCTCATCCGCACGCAAAATACGCGCATATGACGTGGAGTTGCGGATACCAGCCCGCTATACAATACAATACAATCTCCAGGATGAATCCCAGGAAAAAGCTCCGGCGCGATCACAGGGCAATATGGAAAGAGCGACTGTCGCAACCGAGTTCCGGGCACGCCCCAACTAGGGTTGCCAACATTTTTCTGTCAGAATGTAGTATTTTTTTTGAAAAAGCCATAAAAAATATAGTACGCTTCAAAAAAATATAGTATTTTAGTAGGGAAGAATTAAAAATAGACTAAAGTTATATTTTAACTTATTTATTTTTTTTAAACTATATTTTTTGCACTTCTTCCATATTTTTTAAAAATGTGTTCGTAAATTGCAGGAAGTTTTTTTAATTTACTAATTTTAGTAATGAAATAGAAACGCAAAATATAAACATTTAGCTATTGTACGGAAATATAGTATTTTCGCGTACTATATATTTCTTCAAAAGTATATAGTACGGAGACCCTAAATATAGTACAATAGGTACTATATATTATAGTACGGTTGGCAACCCTAGCCCCAACCGCGGTGGTAAGACCCCTCTTTAAGGAGTGGTTGGATAGGCGTCACGGCGTCCCGCCTGACCTACCACATGACGTAGGTCCTCAACGAACACGGAAAGTTTCGGGAGGTAGCAGTGTCGGATAGGGAAGGAAGAATCGCCTGGGTGTCACCACTGCGTGGATCGCCTGGAGGACACGGTGGAGCATACGGTGCAGGACTACCCACTTGGGCAGAGAACCGCCGTGTTCTCACTACGACGATAATCGGTGACCTCTCGTGCTTAGTATTGGTCGAGGCCATGATGCTGCGGGGCGAGACAGAATGGGAAGCAGTCGCCTCCTTCTGCGAAGCAGTCATGCTGACGAAGGAGGAGGCGGGACGCATGAGGGAGAGGACAATGTCCACCTCCAGCCCAGCCGCAGCGGTAGACGCCGATGGCGACAGACGTCGCTACATGATCTCCAGCCACTGTAGGCGCGGCCATGCGGGCGGCGAGTAAAGAGTGCACGTTGTGTTCCACGTGATGTATTACCACGCTAAAAAAAAATGTAATCGTCTGAATGTACCATGTCACAGACAGAACACTTTGAGACATTCGCCATGATGATAGACCCATGGACAATATCACGGTAGGTACTGTTCTCCGGAAAATTCCAGCAGACACTGCCCGTTGTAAGAAGAATTGATAAGTTACGTATTCGGAGTCCCGTCAAGTATAACACTTCAGGAAAATTCTTGGCTATTTGATCGTGCGATACTAAAAAAATGACCGAACCGCTGCAATAAATGAAAACATATTAGCCGAAATTGTTGGGAATGATGTGGTTCACACGTCATACAATAACGTCGTCAATCAGGATGATGCCAGCAACTACCCACTCGAGATTTTATATTCATTAACTGCCTGTGGTCCTCGAGCTCATATAATAACCTAAAAATAATAATAATGCTTCTAAGAAATCTAACTCCACCAAAATTGTGCAATGGAACGCGACTAATAGTTACTGCATTACACAGAAATTTAAGCGAAGCTGAAATTCTCACCGGATGTGGCTCAGGGGAAACTGCATTGATACCGTGAATACCACTCATCTCCAACAATTTCCTTTTCCAGTTCAAACTCACACAATTCCTGGTAGCCGCTTACTTCGCGATGACCATAAATAAGTCCCAAGGACAGACCCTGAAGGAAGCTGAGGTCGACCTAAGGTCCAACTGTTTTTCCCACGGCCAAGTATATATAACACATGCTCGCCTGTCAGTAATGCTGACCATCAGCTTTTTATTTTAGCACCCGAGGGAAAAACTACCAATGTCGTATATATAGTGTTGTGTCTGGAAGTTTTCATTTCATTTGCTTTAAAGTTTGTTATAGATTCTATAACAAACTAAGTGGGACATCAGGTACCCTCACTTTCTCAACGAATTAAAAAAGAGAATATTGGTATAGGTGCCATAAAACCAAATACAATGCGGACGAAGTCGCGGGCAACAGCTAGTTGAATATAAGATCCAAAACTTTGCGGAAGAAATCACATAAATGTGAAGTGAAGCTTGTAATTCTCTCAGAATTTGCACGACATTATGAAGGCGTTTTGCCAACCCGTTTATTGTTAAATGAGCAATATTTGCCTTTTTCGCGTCCTCACAACAGCTTTAATGATGTATATGTGAACCCACATTATTATTACGGTGGAAAAATCGATCTAGCTAGGTCACCGTTGTCGCGGGACTTTTCCAATTACCGTGACCCTGAAACGTAAAGGGCTATTGAAGGACACCGTGGATTTTAGTCAGTACGAGTCTGACAGTAAGGGTGGGTGGACTCATTTGATGATTTTACCACGTAAAAAAAAACAAAAAAGCTAGGTCGCCGTGTCTGGGAAAATTCGTTTTCCCGCGTTTTGTTTTCCATTTTGTCTGTTGATCTCTTTTTTTAAGTTTTGGTTATTGCCTGAGCAGATCTCTGTCGATCAGCTGGTTATATTTAGTGAGTATTTAAAACATATATTTTTGTAGCAATCAATAGACGCACTTATCATGTCGAGGGCTCTGCACTGAGCGGATTATTTGCAAACCCTATCGATACGCAGCTGCTCAGCTGCGTATCGATAGGGTTTGCAAATAATCCGCTTATTGACTGAATTAAGCACCCCATATCTCATAGAGCTACAATATATTTTATTTACTTCTGAAGTCATTGCTATCCGGCCTATTTTTAAGTAAATTATAAACTAAGGTTCGCAGGGGCAGAGAAGGCTTTTTAAAAGGGAATTTTTGGGATGGTTGACGTACAGTGACAGACTACAGAATGTGAACGTAAAGTAAAGGAAAAATACTTGGCAGAGATTAGGTCTTGCTTTTATCGTAGTGAGTAGGTACAACGTACGAAGGCTCCAAGACAACCGTTAACAGCGTGACTCTAACAAAATTAGAGAAAAAAAAAACTTATTACAGCAAAATAAATCATACGCACATGTTTAATATAGTTCCAGAAGAAAAATGAAATTCTCCATGTCGTGCCGCAACGAAACAAAAAGCAAAATGAAAAGACAATTAAGCGATTTATGATTTCCAAACTCAACGTTTTACTGAATAACACCAAAAAGAAATAAAAAATATAAATAAAAGGTAGAATAAACTAGATATTTCTGGGACTTCGCAAAGAAGAGAGAAGCTTTTGATCCGACGAGGTTGATTAATCACACCGGGTATTCATCTTTTTCACAACATCTAAAAATAAATACTTTTTGATACATTCTTTTGGCTTCAGAAAATCTGAAAGCTGAGTGAAAAGAGAGGCCTAATTGAATGAAGAGAGAGCTATTGGTAAAACAATAAGGGTTTTATTGCGTTGTTCGGAACGCAAGATTCCTTTTCTTGGAATAGGGTATCAAACGGGGAACGGTTTATCAGGTACTTCTAAAAGATTAGAGAGGGTGTAATGTGTGGAACGTTTAAAGAAACCATGCACTTGCCTTGTTATAATTTCTAGGATTGTCGAACCAACAGAGTTAAACAAAGGTTTTTTAAGCATTGCGTGCATTCTTAATTGTGTGTTGTTACAAGCTGTTTTTAATTCTATCCAAATCCGTTCAGTAGTTTTTGCGTGAAAGAGTAACAAACATCCATCCAAACAAACTTTCACGTTTATATTATTAAGAGGATATCAATCATATTCAGAATCTGAAATTAAGAATTTAATAAGAAGATGATGACGACAAAACTTATCATTCGTCTTAAAAAGGCGTTCATAACGGAAACTTCAACCCCATTTTATTATCCGCCGTGACTTATTGCAAAAAGTACCAAAACGTATTCCTGTGACACAATTTCGTAATTTATTCAATAAACTAGCGACCTCGATGTCATCACGGCGATCTAGTAACGATTCCCATTGAGACTGAAACTATTAAGTTTCTCCAGAACTGAGTACTTACAAATTGAATCTGTCACACTGTCACAGTATCCCAACAGAAACAGATATTCTTTTCAGAAGGAACTTAAGTTGTTTACCAGAAATACACGTCAAAATTGCTGTTTTAATGTGAACTTTCATTGGGAAGTAGGAGGTAAGTAATAGTACTTTTTTTATCGTATAAGATTACCTCTTAGTGCCTTTTATTCATATAATCCAAAAACGCAGGTCACTGACTTTTTGTCGTATTTGTTTTTTTCAAAATGGTATTTTGAAAAAAGTACCTAGTACTAACACAGAGCTCTCCACATTCGACCAAAGTACTAAATACTGCGCTCCGGATACTACGAAACACTAAGCTACGATATACTTTTAATTCTTTTTGGTTACCTACATACGTAAAGAGCCAAGGTTAGTCTGTGGATGGGTGACCATCTGTCATAGCGAGTTTCCTCCGTGCCTCGGAAAGCACGTAAAGCCGTTGGTCCCGACCGTCATGTCATTTGTAGTTTTGTAGTTTGACAGTCGTTACTGTTAGAAGCTCTAAAGTCTGACAACCAGTCATACCATGGGGTATCGTATTTCCTAGTTACTGGGTTGTGGAGGTCCGATAGGCAGTCGCTCTATGTAAATACTGATATTCAGCTGCATCTGGTTTGACTGGAAGCCGACCCCAATATAGTTGGGAAAAGGCTAGGCAGATGATGGTTACCTACATACGTAACTACCATAGCCCGGAGTAGGTAGATTAATTTCATGAACTTGTATCACGAACTGTCATAGAAATCACAACATGGATAAGCCTTATTCCCGGGATGTCATTTCAGTACTTACGGGATTTTTAACCGATTTGGCTGAAATATGAAATAAAGATGGCTGGATACCCTATAAGTCTTCATCCCACTTTCCTAACAATTTTAAAATTCCGGAAAAGTCTCTTTCATGCATGTCCTATCATTAGAGGTTATTGACCCCAAATCAATCTACCTACTCAGAATTATGGTAATTACGTATTACGTAGGTCTCTAAAACATTATGTATGACTTGAAATTTTGTTACGTATTGGTACAATAATGTAATTATAAAGCAAATCACAGTCGCTAGTAATATTGACAGGAAGCCCTACTTGCACTGCATCTGCACAACCATAATTTAATAAAAGACATACTGTTATCTACTTACTAATACGACCTTGTACTGTTTATTCAATATTCTCTACTATTTCTACCTCTGCAATTAAACTAAGTATACTCTCTTTTCCGTTGTATTCACAACCACAGAATAGATTTCCTCGAAATTAACAGCACTGTTAGTGGAAATATTTTCATTAACGCGTAATTACTCGTACATGCAATTTGCGGGTAGTGTTTTAACACCCATATATTTGTAACTGTGAACAGTGGACAAAATAGATATGGTTTTTGTTGAAAATATTGTATCTTTTTTATCGCTCAAGAGCCAACTACGTATAACGTCATGGGCTGAAAGTACTAATGGTTATCAACATCTTTTAAAAATATCAGGTATTTGAAAAAAAATCTATTTTGTATGAAACTCCTGTTTTTTTATCTTAAAGGATTGGTTTCATAAATACTCTTCTATTGTTAATTAATGAAGTGAATCAATAGGAATATTGCTAAGTGGCGCTATTAGATCCGCTATACAACTTATGCACTCACCTACTAATCTCGTTTATGTATGTCTGTGATATAGCAGGTTTTATATATGTATCCGTAACGACATCATTGCAAGAAGGAATCGCGTCGTAAAAGGCTTGCCAGTACTTAGTATATTCAGTCCCGTGAGAGGTCAACTTACTTAGGTACTGCTCTACTTTATGTTTTAGATTTATTACAGAATTCAGACTTTATTGAAGAAGAAAAGCATAAACTGTGCTGGAATTTCAGAACTAATTTTAAACGTGGTTGTCTGTTAAGTTCACTAAATGAGTAATTGAGAAAGTTTAATTTTAATTTAGGTGGTCACGAAACCATTGTTATCTTAAAATTCGATTCATCATCTTCAGCCTATAATGTTTCCACTGCTGGGACACAGGCCTCCTCTCTTTGAGAGGGAGCAGGCCATAATCCACCACGCGGGCCCAGTGCGGATTGGTTGATGTCACATTTCTTCGAATTTGATGATTCGAAATGTCGGTTTCTTCACGATGTTTTCCTTCACCGTTATGAGAGAAGTGGTGATGAAATAAATTACACAAAGTAATGCATCAGGCTGGATTCGAACCCACGACTTACAACTTGTAAGTGGGGGCCGATACCACCACTGCTCTTAAAAGCCGATTACTACCTTTACTTTGTCTATTAACAACTTTAGTTTTAAACTTTCTTTTTTGTCAAATCAAGATTGTTTGATTTTGACACACACACACTTCTTGCAGATCGTAAATGTATGTTTTCCGTGTGAAAATCGATTCCGCAACACGCAGCGCAGCAGTCGATCGCTAAGCAAATGTGCCGTGGGCCAAAGTCTGCCGGGGCCGCGGGATTTTATTTCCTCACCGTGACCCCGGAACATAAAGGGCTATTGAAGAACACCGTGGATTTTAGTCAGTACAAGTCTGACAGTCCCTCCCGGGGTGGGAGGACACAATTGATGATTTTACCACGCTAAAAAAAAAAGCAACTGTGCCGTCAACTTCGTTTTATTGATAAATATTATTTTCAGGTGTCAGTTGACAGATAAAAGAAGTCATTGACACTCTCCTTCTTAATTGAACTGCATAGTACTTCTTAAGTGTAGGCCACGCAGAAGAGACGTAAGACGGGGACGCGCCGCGGACAGGCACAGATGTAGAACAAGCGTTGCGCCAGCGACGCTTCTCCCGCGACGCTTCTGTATGATTTGCAACGCGAAGCTTCTATACATTTTGTTTGAAGGGACGCTGTAGAGACAAATGTTCATGCCCCATCAACGTCTTATGTCTTTTCTTTGTGGCCAGCGCCTTACTGTTTCTTTTATTTAACTGTTTTCGGATTGCTTCTTTGTACTGACCTGATGTTGTCTCGCCTCCTGCTGCTTGAGGTACCGCAGCCGCTGCTCCTTCGCACAGAGCAGCTGGTGCTGCGTGTCGATCTGCTGCTGCTGACGCAGCGCCATCGCGCGCAGCTCGCCCAATGTCAGCTCCACCCCTTCCCCCAACTGAGAACAACATAAAAATGGACTGTTAATATCAAAATCATGCAAAAAAAGAAAGGTATTCAGACAGACATAAATTGACATAGACTTTGGTCTAAGTCTATGTAATGTACAGACAGACGCCAGCAGGTCAAACTACCCTAATCTGTCTTTTACCAATCGAACATAAACCTTCCCCTATTGTGATACGGTTGAAAATCTATTAAAGGAATTTGACAGATTGTGGTAGCTTGTTGTGCTGGCGTCTGTACCCGGTTTTTTATGAGTTCACTGTAGGTATTACCATAATTTTGTTTTGTTGTCGTGATAAAATTCTCAAATGAGTCGGTTCCAACTTGAAAGATGACGATACAATACCAAATTGAAGATTTGGTTAAAGTTTTTAAAACCTGATTGAGAAATAAACCACAACGTTAACCGAACGTCGATAAACACAAATTAAAAATAAATAACGAAAAAACAGTTTAAAAAAAAATCCCAATCATCCAAGCCATGTGTCGGGCAGATTATTCTACTCAAACTGAAGATAGAAAACAATGCTATTACGGTACATCCTGTCAACATAACATCCGTTCTTTCCACTATTTGCACTAGCGGAAACCGAAATGAAAGAAGTCTTAATTATAGCAACTCCGATGTCAGTGCGACATTGCCAGTATGAAAAAAGAAAAATAAATTGCATGCATTGCATTTCGTTGCTTTTGTATAGTTGAGCTCATCGGGGTCGAACGTGTGGAGACATTTTTTAGCGAGTTAAAATCATTGCCCTGTGTGGAGAGGAATTAAAGAGACTGTCAGACTCGTACTGACAGAAAACCACGATGTTCCTTTAATAGCCCTTTACGTTCCAGGGTCACGGTTACCTGTTAAAACGTGTGGAGTTTAGTTCCATGGGATTTGCTTGAAGAACTTTTCACGACGAGTGAAAAGTAGTTAGAGACTGCTAATATTGGGAGTTTGGGACTTATATGTATAGGTATTATATATAAGTTTTAGTTATGTATCTAAGGTTTATCGTATTACCTAGTACTCACACAGTTGAGGTCAGATAGGCAGTTGTTTTATGTTAAAAACTAAAAAAAAAAGCCGACTCCAAAATACGAGTAGGTGAGGAGAGAAAAAGGGCAGCCAAATGATGAAGTGTCAGTTATGTTTTGTGGTAATAATGAGCGAGGCTCAATGTTCAAACTGTACCCTTAGCACGAGTTTTCAGGATTTGAGACGTAAAGTAAACTGGAACTTTGACAATTTCAATTTGTCAATTTTCAAGGAAAAAAAATAGTTCCTTCTTCGCACACCAGAGGCGCTGTTCCATTTTTTCATACAAGAAACGCTGTAAATACTGGAAAGACGCTGTAAAATAAAAGAGTGAAAACTCATGCTAAGGGTTCTGTGCTGATTTCACGATGAAGTTTCGGCTATGTCTCGTGGTTATGACAACAACTAATTTTGCTGGGATTTTTTCAAACTGTGCTGATTCCTAACCTCGTTTAGCACTCACTTTCTGGTAATCTTGAACTATTTATTGGCTTGAACATATAAATTTTTTTGTATACTAATCGCATAGCAATAGCAATCGCATAGCATTAAACAGGTAATCTAATAATGGTTTTCAATAGCTTATGCATATTAATGAATAATTCGTACCTTCGGTATATAAGAAAGCAGACAAAGTCTCAAGACGCCGTAGAAAGCTCCGAAGAATATTATAATAAAGCTGATCTTCATAATACCAATTTAATGACACAGGATAATAAGAGAAAAATCTCTCGTGAAAGTTCATTTTTACTTTATTATCATGAAAAAGACATTGTGAGTTCACCTCGATATTGTTAAAAAGCAAACTTTAACAATTTTTCTTTAGAACACGTACAATTGAAAGTTTTTCTTGGATTACATAAGTTGGGAAGGCTTGATACTGTAAGTAGAATTGTCAGGAGAAAACTATTTGCTTAGTGTAGCTATTTTTACGTGTGTAGTTTTTTCGTGTGTTTACTTTAGAATAAAGTCTGAGATTGGTCTATTTATTTTTCTGTTAAGAGGTTTGTTTATATTCAAGTGTTATTTCAAACAGTTTGAAAATGTTTCAATGAAAATTACATACCTAGACTAGGTCATAAATGTTTAAACAAAATGTTTTAACTTTTGGTACAAAGGGAGTGGCTATTATCTGATAAGATTATTTTAAGTTTGCTTAATTAGAAACATAATTAGGATAAATTAAGAAAATAAAGCATTAAGCTGAGACATTTTAGATGCAGAAGGCAGATGATTTGGTGACGTGGCGCATGTTAAGGAGTGCACCCCAGTAGGCTGAGTTGATTCATCATCAGCCTATAATGTTCCCACTGCTGGGACACAGGCCTCCTCCCTGAGAGAGGGAGTGGGCCATAATCCACCACGCGGGCCCAGTGCGGATTGGTGGATATCACATGTCTTCGAATTTTTGGTTCTAGGACATGCCGGTTTCCTCACGATGTTTTCCTTCACCATTTTGAGAGCAGTGGTGATGAAATGAATTACACAAAGTTATGCACCTGGCGGGGTTCGAACCCACGACCTACAACTCGTAAGTCGGGACCGATACCACTGGGCCACCACTGCTCCACTGATTTGATTGATTAAAGTAATTTATTATAGAGTTACCAGAGGAACATCTTTCTTGGCCAAACTTTGGTAATTTGTAGATCACTTTCATGTAGATACCATTCATGATACTGTTAGGTAAAATTCATTCACGATACATGGGCTCAATCTATAAACAAAAACCAATCAAGCTGCCGTAACCGCTTCACTGTGGTTATAACAGGTTAATCAACCACACGTTATCCCATCGTCAATCGCGGCTAAAGCTCGCTGTTCGCTGCGACGCTGCGATAGTTAATGTCCAGTGACATACGGCCTTAGCTAACGCCATCACACACATTAACGCTGAGTTATTGGCATGCGGGTTTCCTTCAGTATTTTCCAGCTAAAAGTTTATGTAGTGTGGATAGGTGCGTTGTTTTTTTTGTAATTATTACCTGCCTAAACAGATTTAAGTGAACAAGGTATCACCAGTATCATTCATCATTAGTAACTGACTTAACTGCCTAGTTTTAATCAGCCGATCTGAAAAGACTATTGATATGTCGTATAATTATTTTTTCCGTGCAGGAATTGAACATGCAATGAACCCTGGTTTAAACCCTGCCAAAGACCAACCCTGTAGGAGTGCAGAGAAATGCCCAGGCTAGGGCGCGGTTACAGAAGCTCGCCCTGGGCGCATAAGGCGATTCTCACACTGCCCCGCATGATGCAGCGTAGCGCGTGGATGCGTGTTCTTCCGTTGCTTGTAAGTATCTCCGTTTGTATGGAAAACACGCACAGTCCAACACACTGAAAATGCATCCACGCGCGTTCATGCGGATCACGCGCGTACACGCGGAGAAACATGCACCCCCGCGCGTAGGTGCGGGGCGAGACGCAAGGTATGGCACACCGAATCCCGCAGTGCCGCGCGTGATTTTGAATGCTCAGTACTGCACGACCACCACAGAGAACGGCGAATAAATAAATGAGAGCCGCCATGCGTGAATCTACAAAACGCACCTACGCGCGTGAGTGCGTGAAAAACCCGCACGATGATGCAGATCTGCACTCCCGCAGGAACGCGCGTAGGTGCGTCGACACGCAACATGCAGCATCATGCGGGGCAGTGTGAGAATCGCCTATAAGGCTGTGTTACGGCACTGAACAGTCGATCCCGTAACGTAAACTGGAACTTTGACAATTTCAATTTGTCAATTTTCAAGGAAAAAAAATAGTTCCTTCTTCGCACACCAGAGGCGCTGTTCCATTTTTTCATACAAGAAACGCTGTAAATACTGGAAAGACGCTGTAAAATAAAAGAGTGAAAACTCATGCTAAGGGTTCTGTGCTGATTTCACGATGAAGTTTCGGCTATGTCTCGTGGTTATGACAACAACTAATTTTGCTGGGATTTTTTCAAACTGTGCTGATTCCTAACCTCGTTTAGCACTCACTTTCTGGTAATCTTGAACTATTTATTGGCTTGAACATATAAATTTTTTTGTATACTAATCGCATAGCAATAGCAATCGCATAGCATTAAACAGGTAATCTAATAATGGTTTTCAATAGCTTATGCATATTAATGAATAATTCGTACCTTCGGTATATAAGAAAGCAGACAAAGTCTCAAGACGCCGTAGAAAGCTCCGAAGAATATTATAATAAAGCTGATCTTCATAATACCAATTTAATGACACAGGATAATAAGAGAAAAATCTCTCGTGAAAGTTCACGCAACATGCAGCATCATGCGGGGCAGTGTGAGAATCGCCTATAAGGCTGTGTTACGGCACTGAACAGTCGATCCCGTAACAAATGCGCCACTGGTAGCTACTCGTATTAACCAATTTACTTATAATATCATTCTAAAAATTGAAAAGCTTTTAAATTCTATTTAATTTGAACATTACAGTACAACTGCAAATGGAAGCACGTACCGTACCTACTTTAATACAGATTGTAAGAGAAAAGCTCCTTCGCTACGCAGTAAGATTGGTACAGGTGCAGCAACGAAGCGAAGTGGCATTAGATATACACTAGTGGCTCGTTCACGAGACGGGAAATAATGCACTTACAGGGCTTACGTGTGTCTGACTCAAATAAAACGGACATGACGCAATAAGTGTGTTGTACACTTCGCTCGGGTCTCTCTCTTCCACTACGACCGTTTTTCTTCTTTGTTGGGGTAAATCATCAAGTAACTCCCCCCAACTAACTGACTCGTACTGACTATTATCCACGGTGTCCTCCAATAGCCCTTTCTATGTGGTGTTTTTCTTTTGTTCTTACCAAGTGGGACAAAGTTTAAAAAAAAATGTTCCTGTGTCATGGTTACCTGATAAGTCAGTCCTGCGACCCCGGCAGCCTTTGGTCCACTAAGGGGGGTAACGTCAAATAAATATAGTATATTATAGTACAGTGTTAGGCAAGTTGTACACTTCACACGGGCTCTCTCTCTTTGATTGTTGAAAACAAAAAAATGCGACCCGTGGTAATGAATACACATACTTCTATAACTTTCATTAAAGTTATACTGATCGGAAAAAATCTCTGTGTGTCCGCTCGGCAGCATTTGAGCTAAGCTGTGGTGTGTGCTATGTGGAGATTTGTACGTTCAGCGAAAAACCCGAACTACCAATTTTCCAACCTAGCTGTGCCGAATCATGCCGACCGAACAACATTTAAGCTTTATACATAATTCTCGTTCATACATGAACATTTACAACGGTTTTCCTCACGTGTACCTACGTTTTGGGTCTGCTTGATTAGTTCTGAACTAAAACTAACTCGGTCGGACCTCAATTCTGGCATCGTATGGATAGATATACGAGGAGAAGACCAACTTTATTTTTTATTTTTGACTTTTTCTCAAACTCGTTTCTATCATCTCATTCCTCATAATCTTCTCTTTCTCAACTCGTACTCACGGCGCGCCTCAAGGCGCTGTCAGCAAACTAAATGAGGGCCAACAGGGCCGAATACTTGCCGTTGTCGTGGGACTGTCTTGATAAGTTACTAGGCTCTACAACGCGAAGGATAACTGGAGGAACAGGAGCCTTACCACGAGCTCTTAACGCGATCCAGTTTAGGCTGTGGGTAAGAGACAGAGCTATGCAAGTCGTCTAGCGCCATCTCTTTCCCACAGCATAAACTGGATCGCGTTCAGATTTCATGGTTGGTTTTTAATCAGTTAAGTCTACCAGACCCTTCCGCTCCACCAAGAGCGGGTAGAGTAATAATAAGGATTTTCCAACTCAAATAAGGTACTGGAAAATTGTTGTGATATAAAAATACATATTACCACTATAACAAAGCCATACTTACTACCTTACTAGAAAGGAAATTGGGCCATTACGATACATTTGCCTTATATTGCATAGTGCAATTTTATTAACTTCATCCCAACTACTTTTATCTTCACTCTAACTAAAATTTTACGTTCATAGTATGTTAAGAAGTTTTATAGATATTAGTTAATTAAGTCTGGATGATTTAGCTTTTATATAGTTTATAGCTTTTTTGGGGGTTTAAAATGATCAAATGAGAAGGAAGGGACTGTCATAACTGACTAAAAACCACATTGTTCAGTTGCTCAAAGCGTTCCAAGGCCGCGATGCCTTTTTAAGACAGGCCCGCGACATCGTTTATAGCTTTAAAATTGAAAATCTGTTTGACTTTTACATTTCAAACGACGCAGTCTATCAAGGACCGGTTCCCAAAAAACTATGAATTAAAATCTACAACAGGCACCGAACAAAACATTTCAGCCCACAAAAGACTTCACTTTCGTCCCAGTAATTGCATTTTTGTGTACACTAGAAACAGCGAGTGCCCCACTGTGCGGCCAGGATTAGCGAGAGTGCTCAAATATGAGTGTCTCTTGGAGATAACTGTAGGTCAACGGATGAAGAGGTCTACCCAGTGGGCACTTAATTCCACATTAGTGGCTCACGATTGTTTGAAATTGTCTTCATAATTCAGCTGGGTCGCCCTTTTCCATAACTCAGACGTAATGTATCGCCGCGGAGGCCGCTCCTCGGATATCTGGCATTTATTATTTTTATCATAGGCTGTTATGGCTGTTAAAGTCATAACTGTTCTAGTTGGGAAAATTTTTCGTTGTTTTGCGTCACTGTAGAGGTGTATGGGACATGTTATACCTATGGTTATTATAAAAAGGTAACAAAAGGTAAGTGACACAAAAAGAGGATATTTATTAATAGAACCAACAAGATTATACATATGAATCTTAAATTGTGTCCATCAGTTAAATAATTGTCGTACTAATCACAAGTTAGTTGAATTTTGACAATTGCTAATGAAACTAATTAAAACGATCAGTTTAAATTCAAACAGGAATTTAAACTATAAATTATATTACTAGCAACATTCCTAATCGATCTGATAATGACAATAAGTCATTATTAGCATAGATTAGGTGTTGATTGTGTAATGTTTTAAGTCTTATTAAGACTTGGAAATGTCTGAATAAACGGCCAATCTAAGTCACCTGAACCAAGGATAATAATTATATTATATAAAGCTCGTTATACTATATAAAGCTCGATTACCACTCACTCACTCACTCACTGACTGACATCATTGTTCTCCCAGATGGTGAAGGGGGAGGTGGGTATATTTTGACAGATTCGTAAACAAGTAACTCTGGTGAGTATGGGAAAAATCCCAAACCTCCCCTTTTCGCCCCCCCTCTCCCCCCTCCCCATCGTATCTCGGAAACTAAGAGACCCGTGTTTTGTGTTTTTTTACGGATTCGTATAGAGGAGGCTCGGAAAAGTAAAAACCATTTTTCAAAGTTCCCCCCCCTTGCCCCCTTCTCCCCCCTTTAGGCGGATCTCGGAAGTTAACAGACTTGCAACATTTTTTTTTTCAGATTCATATCAAGGGCCCCAGAGTTGGTCAAAATCATTTTTCAAAACTCCCCCCTCTCCCCCTCTTCACCCCTCCCCCCATCGTATCTCGGAAACTAAGAGACCCGTGTTTTCTTTTTTTACGGATTCGTTTATAGGAGGCTCGGAAAAGTAAAAACCATTTTTCAAAGTTTGTCCCCCTTCTCCCCCTTCTCCCCCCTTTAGGCGGATCTCGGAAGTTAACAGACTTGCAACATTTTTTTTTTCAGATTCATATCAAGGGCCCCAGAGTTGGTCAAAATCATTTTTCAAAACTCCCCCCTCTCCCCCTCTTCACCCCTCCCCCCATCGTATCTCGGAAACTAAGAGACCCGTGTTTTCTTTTTTTACGGATATGTATAGAGGAGGCTCGGAAAAGTAAAAATCATTTTTCAAAGTTCCCCCCCTTGGCCCCCTTCCCCCCCCTTCAGGCGGATCTCGGAAGTTAACAGACTTGCATCATTTTTTTTTTCAGATTCATATCAAGGGCCCCAGAGTTGGTCAAAATCGTTTTTCAAAACTCCCCCCTCTCCCCCTCTTCACCCCTCCCCCCATCGTATCTCGGAAAAACTAGGTAGCGGTAAAGCGAAGCGTAGCGTAGCGTAGGGATAAGGTCACGATAGCTTTCCGGTGGTAGGTAGGTCCTGAGTGGAGCGAACCTGCGAGACCGAGTGGAGCGAAGGGGAGAGGTGGCGAGCGAAGCGAGCCGGCGACCTCCGTAGCGTAACGAAGGTTGAGTGGGTGAAGCGTAACTCAGGGGTGACGACATGCAAACTTCCAAGTAACTGTCATGAGTAGGGCAAAAGTACCAAGTCTCTCCTTTTTGGCCTCCCCCCCCCCCCCTCCCAATCGTATCTCAGAAACTAAGAGACCCGTGTTTTGTTTTTTTATGGATTCGTATAGAGGAGGCTCGGAAAAGAAAAATCCAATTTTTGCAAAGTTCCCCCTCTTACCCCCGTCTCCTCCCCCCTTTCAGGCGGATCTCAGAAGAGACTTGGAACATTTTTTTTTTCAGATTCATATCGAGGGGCCCTGAGTATGTCAAAATAATTTTTCAAAACTCCCCCCTCTCCTCCTCTTCACCATTCCACCCATCGTATCTCGGAAAAATTATGTAGCGGTAAAGCGAAGCGTAGGGATGAAGACACGATAGCTTTCCGGTGGTAGGTAGGTCCTGAGTGGAGCGAACCTGCGAGACCGAGTGGAGCGGAGGGGGGGAGGTGGCGAGCGAAGCGAGCCGGCGACCCCCGTAGCGTAACGAAGGTTGAGTGGGTGAAGCGTAACTCGGGGGTGACGACAAGCAAACTTACAAGTAACTCTCATGAGTAGGGCAAAAGTACCAAGCCTCCCCTTTTTGGCCTCTCCCACCCCCCTCCGCAATCGTATCTCAGAAACTAAGAGACCCGTGTTCTGTTTTTTTACGGATTCGTATAGAGGAGGCTCGGTAAAGTAAAAACCACTTTTCAAAGTTCCCCCCCCCCCTTGCCCCCCTTCTACCCATTTGGGCGGATCTCGGAAGTTAACAGACTTGCAACATTTTTTATTTTTTAGGTTCATATCAAGGGGCCACGAGTTTGTCAAAATCATTTTTCAAAACTCCCCCCTCTCCCCCTCTTCACCCTCCACCCATCGTATCTCGGAAAAATTATGTAGCGGTAAAGCGCAGCGTAGGGATGAGGACACGATAGCTTTCCGGTGGTAGGTAGGTCCTGCGTGAAAAGAACCTGCGAGACCGAGTGGAGCGAAGGTTGAGTAGGTGAAGCGTAACTCAGGGGTGACGACAAGCAAACTTACAAGTAACTCTCATGAGTAGGGCAAAAGTACCAAGCCTCCCCTTTTTGGCCTCACCCCCCCTCCCAATCGTATCTCAAAAACTAAGAGACCCGTTTTCGGTTTTTTCGGATTCGTATAGAAGAGGCTCGGAAAAGAAAAAAACATTTTATTAAAGTTCCCCCTCTTGACCCCCTTTTCCCCCCTTTAGGCGGATCTCAGAAGGGACAAGGAACATATCGTCGGCCTAATTCGTTAACCTGCTAAGTCCATTTTTGGCAAAATTGACTTTTTGATGCAGTTAGAAAATTCAGCCTAATATCTACCGTAGCATTTAAGAAATAGGAGCGATTTCAGCCTAAAAAGGTGTAAAAAGCTATGCACGAAAAACTGCTTTCTTACCACTAGCCAATCTCCACAACGCAAACCTGCTAAATCCTGTTGCGGCCTCAGTTTTGCACTGAAAACGTTCCCAAACTCACGTGCCGTTTGGGAAAATTGATTATTTTAATTTATTGTTATAATAATTAATTGATTGTGATACAGTAGCAGTAGTAAAACAATATTTAATAGCTGTCATTAATAATAGTAAAATACTTAGGAGTACAACACGTACTACAAGACAGACAACACATTATAATAACGTATATTATAACGATTACTGATTGTGTATGAAGAGTTTACCATTTTTTTTAACGTGATAAAATCATCAAATGAGTCCTCCCTCCCAAGACAGGGCAGGAGGGAATGTCAGACTTGTACTGACTAAAATCCACGGTGTCCTTCAATAGCCTTTACGTTCCGGGGTCACGATATACGTAAGACCCGACACCGGCAGGCTTTGGCCCTCTAAGGGGGCCGTCATTGTGCTGACACTCTTTGAGGCGTGTGTGGAACACAACGCGCCATCGACCTGGACATGGTCGATAGTCGGATAGCGACTCGTCCATTACTCGGAGCCCGCATGCCCGCACCTATGGTGGCCGGAAATCGTCTTACGACGTCCAACGCAGTGGGCGTCTACCACTGCGGCTGGGCTGTGAGGTGGACGCAGCCACGTCCTCACCTTTACGCGTCCCGCCTCCTCCTTCGCTAGCATAACTGCTTCGCAGAAGGAGCTGACCGCTTCCCACTCCGTCTCGCCTCGCAGCATGGCCTCGAGCAATGCCGGGCGTGAGAGGTCGCATAATATCCTATCGCCGTCGTGAGGAACGCGGCGGTGCTCTGCCCAAGCGGGGCAGTCCTGCACCGTATGCTCCGGGTGATCCTCGCAGTGGTGACACCTAGGCCTTTCTTCCTTCCCTATCCGACACAGGTACCTCCTGAAACTTCCGTGTCCGATGAGGACCTGCGTCAGGCCGTAGGTCAGGACGCCGCCGTGACGCCTATCCAGCGACTCCTCAAAGAGGGGTCTCCGCCGCGATTGCGGCTTGCCCGGACCTCGGTTGTGACAGTCGCTCCCTCCATACTGCCCTGAGATCGCGCCGGAGCTCTTCCCGCCGCGCCTCGAGAAGTCGAGGCAGTGGGGATTCGCCCCGGCGGGCGGTAGGCGGCGCTGCGCCTCCACGCGCCACTCATAGATGCGCTGGAGAGCAGTTGCCTTCAGATCCCAAGGCAGCATCCGGCAAGGAGGTTGGCTGATTCACCGGCGATCGTGCGGTATCCTCGGATCATCCGCATAGCCATGACCTTCTGGTAGGAGGCGTTTGGCCGGCTGAGACTGAGCAGGAGTCGCCTGAGGGCGGTTGCTGCCCGGTTTAGCTTTGGGGCCAAACGCAGGAAGTGTTCCCTGGAGTTCCACCGGCTGTCGAGGACGAGTCTCAAGTACTTCATCGTTTTCCCGATGCCGCCCCCGCTCCGATGCGAACCCCTCACACCGATGCGATGAAGAGTTTAGTTTAGATATTTTAACCCTGTTTTCTATTAAAGAGGGACTGATTGTTCATTTTTTAATAATAAATAACAATTTTGATTACTGATTGAATTCGTTTAACTGCACTATTCAATTATCTATACACCATACCAAAAAGATAAAAACTGCTAAGTCCTCAAGCAATTTGAAATTTCACCTCGAATAACTACTAAATAAACGTTTTCCTCATTTTTGAAAAATCTGTTTAGGTTTTTTTAAATATTATGTTTTTAAAATATCAAGAAAAAATATAGAAGTCAACGGGATTTTCAAAATTTTGATTGCTAAACTAATAAAGATATTATTCAGTTTTTTCTTCGTCCTGTAAACTTTGCAAAAATGCACTTAGCAGGTTAACGAATTAGGCCGACGATATTTTTTTTTCAGATTCGTATCAAGGGGCCCAGAGTATGTCAAAATAATTTTTCAAAACTCACCCCACTCCCCTACCTTCACCCCTCCCCCCTTCGTATCTCGGAATCCAAGATGGCCTCTGCGATAATTTTCGAATTGCTCATCATGGGAGTCGTTTTCATGGTATTCGAGGGTGCTAAAACCGATGGCGAGGTCAAAATGAGAATCCAAGATGGCGGCTGCTATAATTTTCGAATTGTTCAACAATTTCATTGTGGGAGTCGTTTTCATGGTTTTCGAGGATGCTAAAGCCGATAGTGAGGTCAAAATCAAAATCTAAGATGGCGGCTGCGATAATTTTTGAAATGTTCATCATGGGAGTCGTTTTCATGGTTTTCGAGGACGCTAAACCCGATAGTGACGTCAAAATCAAAATCCAAGATGGTGGCTGCAAAAAATTTCAAAGTTTTAATGATGGATGTCGTTTTCATGGTTTTCGAGGGTGCTAAAACCGATAGTGAGGTCAAAATCGAAATACAAGATGGCGGCTGCGATAATTTTCGAATTGTTTATTAATTTCATCATGGGAGTCGTTTTCATGGTTTTCGAGGATGCTAAATCCGATAGTGAGGTCAAAATCGAAATCCAAGATGGCGGCTGCGATAATTTACGAAATATTTATCATGGGAGACGTTTTCATGGTTTTCGAGGATGCTAAAGCCGATAGTGAGGTCAAAATCGAAATCCAAGATGGCGGCTGCGATAATTTTTGAAATGTTCATCATGGGAGTCGTTTTCATGGTTTTCGAGGACGCTAAACCCGATAGTGACGTCAAAAGCAAAATCCAAGATGGTGGCTGCAAAAAATTTCAAAGTTTTAATGATGGATGTCGTTTTCATGGTTTTCGAGGGTGCTAAAACCGATAGTGAGGTCAAAATCGAAATACAAGATGGCGGCTGCGATAATTTTCGAATTGTTTATTAATTTCATCATGGGAGTCGTTTTCATGGTTTTCGAGGATGCTAAATCCGATAGTGAGGTCAAAATCGAAATCCAAGATGGCGGCTGCGATAATTTACGAAATATTTATCATGGGAGACGTTTTCATGGTTTTCGAGGATGCTAAATCCGATAGTGAGGTCAAAATCGAAATCCAAGATGGCGGCTGCGATAATTTTCGAAATGTTCATCATGGGAGTCGTTTCCATGGTTTTCGAGGATGCTAAAGCCGATCGTGAGGTCAAAATCAAAATCCAAGATGGCGACTGCAAAAAATTCAAAGTTTTCATCATGGGAGTCGTTTTCATGGTTTTCGAGGGTGCTAAAACCGATAGTGAAGTCAAAATCAAAATCCAAGATGGCGGCTGCGGTAATTTTCGAAATGTTCATCATGGGACTCCTTTTCATGGTTTTCGAGGATGCTAAAGCCGATAGTGAGGTCAAAATCGAAATCCAAGATGGCGGCTGCGATGATTTTCGAATTAGTCATCATGGGAGTCGGTTTCATGGTTTTCTAGGATTCTAAAGCCGATCGTGAGGTCAAAATCAAAATCCAAGATGGCGGCTGCGATAATTTTCGAATTGTTCATCATGGGAGTAGTTGTCATGGTTTTCGAGGCTGCCAAAACCGATGGCGTGGTCAAAATGAGAATCCAAGATGGCGGCTGCGATAATTTTCGAATTGTTTATTAATTTCATCATGGGAGTCGTTTTCATGGTTTTCGAGGATGCTAAAGCCGATAGTGAGGTCAAATCAAAATCCAAGATGGCGGCTGTGATAATTTTCGAAATGTTCTTCATGGGAGTCGTTTTCATGGTTTTCGAGGATGCTAAAGCCGACAGTGAGGTCAGAATCCAAATCCAAGATGGCGGCTGCGATAATTTTCGAAATGTTCATCATGGGAGTCGTTTTCATGGTTTTCGACGATGCTAAAGCCGATAGTGAGGTTAAAATCAAAATCCAAGATGGCGGGTGTGATAATTTTAGAATTGTTCATCATTCATTATCATGGTTTTCGAGAATGCTAAAGCCGATAATGAGGTTAAACTCAAAATCCAAGATGGCGGCTGTGATAATTTTAGAATTGTTCATTATGGGTGTCGTTTTCATGGTTTTCGAAGGAGCTAAAACCGATGGCGAGGTCAAAATCAAAATCCAAGATGGCGGCTATGATAGTTTTCGAAATGTTCATCATGGGAGTCGTTTTCATGGTTTTCGAGGATAGTAAAGCCGATAGTGAGGTTAAAATCCAAATCCAAGATGGCGGCTGCGATAATTTTCGAATTGTTCATCAATTTCATCATGGGAGTCGTTTTCATGGTTTTCGAGGGTGCCAAAACCGATGGCGAGGTCAAAATGAGAATCCAAGTTGGCGGCTGCGATTATTTTCGGATTGTTCATTATGGGTGTCGTTTTCATGGTTTTCGAGGGAGCTAAAACCGATGGCGAGGTCAAAATCAAAATCCAAGATGGCGGCTTCGATAATTTTCGAAATGTTCATCATGGGAGTCGTTTTTATGGTTTTCGAGGATGCTAAAGCCGATAGTGAGGTTAAAATCCAAATCCAAGTTGGCGTCTGCGATTATTTTCGAATTGTTCATCATGGGAGTCGTTTTCATGGTTTTCGAGGGTGCTAAAACCGTAGGCGAGGTGAAAATGTGAATCCACGATGGCGGCTGCTATAATTTTCGAATTGTTCATCAATTTCATCATGGGAGTCGTTTTCATGGTTTTCGAGGATGCTAAAGCCGATGGCGAGGTCAAAATCAAAATCCAAGATGGCGGCTTTGATAATTTTCGAAATGTTCATCAATTTCATCATGGGACGTAACGAAGGTTGAGTGGATGAAGCGTAACTCAGGGGTGACGACAAGCAAACTTACAAGTAATTCTCATTAGTAGGGCAAAAGTACTAAGCCTCTCCTTTTTGGCTCCCCCCCCCCTCCCAATCGTTTCTCAGACACTAAGAGACCCGTGTTCTTTTTATTTACGGATTCGTTTAGAGGAGGCTCGGAAAAGTAAAAAAACATTTTTCAAAGTTGCCCCTTATGCCTCCCTTCTGAGTTTTTAATAAGGTTTTAGATTGGATTAGGGGTTCTTTAGGGGTTTCAAAATCTATTAAGTGCTCTAACGGATTTTAAAATTCTTTTTATCCTAAGGAATTCTCAATTTATTGTTTTTTTTTTTTTAATTTTGTTTCTTTTTTTTATTGAATTAGTTATAAGGGTTTTAGGAATATTAATTTTTTTAAATATAATTTAATAATTTACAAAATCTTTTGAGGACTATTGATTTTCCAATTCATTTAAAGATTCTTATGGGTTCTCAAAATTTTATAAAAGTAAGAAATACTTCTCCAAAACACGACCCCGCGAGCTGCGTGCAGCTCGCGCAACGCGCAAATACTAGTTATATTATATAAAGCTCGATTACCACTCACTGACAGAATTGTTCTCCCAGATGGTGAAGGGGAAGGTGGGTATATTTTGACAGATTCGTAGACAAGTAACTCTCGTGAGTATGGGAAAAATCCCAAACCTCCCCTTTTCACCCCCCCTCTCCCCCCTCCCCATCGTATCTCGGAAACTAAGAGACCTGTGTTTTGTTTTTTTACGGGTTCGTATAGAGGAGGCTCGGAAAAGTAAAAACCATTTTTCAAAGTCCCCCCCCCTTTCCCCCTTCTCACCCCTTTAGGTGGAACTCGGAAGTTGACAGACTTGCAACATTTTTTTTTTCAGATTCATATCCAGGAGCCCAGTGTTGGTCACAATCATTTTTCAAAACTCCCCCCTCTCCCCCCCTTCACCCCTCCCCCCAACGTATCTCGGAAACTAAGAGACCCGTGTTCTGTTTACTTACGGATTCGTATAGAGGAGGCTCGGAATAGTAAAAACCATTTTTCAAAGTTCCCCCCCCCTCGCCTCCCTTCACCCCCTTTAGGCGGATCTCGGAAGTTAACAGACCTGCAACGTTTCTTTTTTCAGATTCATATCAAGGGGCCCAGAGTTGGTCAAAATCATTTTTCAAAACTCACCCCCCATCGTATTTTGGAAAAACTACGTAGTGGTAAAGCGAAGCGTAGCGTAGCCTAGGGACAAGGTCGCGATAGCTTTCCGGTGGTAGGTAGGTCCTGAGTGGAGCGAAGGGGGGAGGTGGCGAGCGAAGCGAGCCGGCGACCTCCGTAGCGTAACGAAGATTGAGTGGGTGAAGCGTAACTCGGCGGTGACGACAAGCAAACTTACAAGTAACTCTCATGATAGTACCAAGCCTCCCCTTTTTGGCCTCCCCCCCCCTCCCAATCGTATCTCAGAAACTGAGAGACCCATGTTCAGTTTTTTTAAGGATTCGTAAAGAGGAGAATCGGAAAAGGAAAAACCATTGTCAAAGTTCCCCCCCCCCCTGACCCCTTCTACCCCTTTAGGCGGATCTCGGAAGTTGACAGACTTGCAAAATTTTTATTTCTGTTTCTTATCAAGGGGCCCAGAGTTGGTCAAAATCATTTTTCAAAACTCACCTTTCTCCCCCTCTTCACCCCTTCCCCCATCGTATCTCGGAAACGAGGTAGCGGAATTGTTCATCAATTATATCATGGTTTTCGAGGATGCTAAAGCCGATAGTGAGGTCAAAATTAAAATCCAAGATGGCGGCTTTCGAAATGTTTTGATTGATTTTGATGACTAAAACCGATGGCGAGGTCAAAATGAGAATCCAAGATGGCGGCTGCTATAATTTTCGAAATGTTCATCAATTTCATCATGGGAGTCGTTTTCATGGTTTTTGAGGATGCTAAAGCCGATAGTGAGGTCAAAATCAAAATCCAAGATGGCGCCTGCAATAATTTTCGAAATTTTCATCATGGGAGTCGTTTTCATGGTTTTCGAGGATGCTAAAGCCGATAGTGAGGTCAAAATTAAAATCCAAGATGGCGGCTTTCGAAATGTTCATCATGGGAGTCGTTTTCATGGTTTTCGAGGGTACTAAAACCGATGGCGAGGTCAAAATGAGAATCCAAGATGGCGGCTGCTATAATTTTCGAAATGTTCATCAATTTCATCATTGGAGTCGTTTTCATGGTTTTCGAGGATGCTAAAGCCGATAGTGAGGTCAAAATTAAAATCCAAGATGGCGGCTTTCGAAATATTCATCATGGGAGTCGTTTTCATGGTTTTCGAGGGTACTAAAACCGATGGCGAGGTCAAAATGAGAATCCAAGATGGCGGCTGCTATAATTTTCGAAATGTTCATCAATTTCATCATGGGAGTCGTTTTCATGGTTTTCGAGGATGCTAAAGCCGATAGTGAGGTCAAAATCAAAATCCAAGATGGCGGCTGCGATAATTTTCGAAATGTTCATCATGGGAGTCGTTTTCATGGTTTTCGAGGATGCTAAAGCCGATTGTGAGGTTAAAATCCAAATCCAAGATGGCGGCTGCGATTTTTTTTTTAAATGTTCATCGTGGGAGTCGTTTACATGGTTTTCGAGGGTACTAAAACCGATGGCGAGGTCAAAATGAGAATCCAAGATGGCGGCTGCTATAATTTTCGAAATGTTCATCAATTTCATCATGGGAGTCGTTTTCATGGTTTTCGAGGATGCTAAAGCCGATAGTGAGGTCAAAATCAAAATCCAAGATGGCGGCTGCGATAATTTGCGAAATGTTCATCATGGGAGTCGTTTTCATGGTTTTCGAGGATGCTAAAGCCGATTGTGAGGTTAAAATCCAAATCCAAGATGGCGGCTGCGATTTTTTTTTTAAATGTTCATCGTGGGAGTCGTTTACATGGTTTTCGAAGGTGCTAAAACCGATGGCAAAGTCAAAATGAGAATCCAAGATGGCGGCTGCGATAATTTTCGAATTGTTCATCAATTTCATCATGGGAAACGTTTTCATGGTTTTCGAGGATGCTAAAACTGATAGTGAGGTCAAAATAAAAATTCGAGATGGCGGCTTCGATAATTTTCGAAATGTTCATCATGAAGGTCGTTTTCATGGTTTTCGAGGGTGCTTAAACCGATGGCGAGGTCAAAATGAGAATCCAAGATGGCGGCTGCAATATTTTTCGAAATGTTCATCATGGGAGTTGTTACCATGGTTTTCGAGGATGCTTAAGCCGATAGTGAGGTCAAACTCAAAATCCAAGATGGCGACTGCAAAAAATTCAAAGTTTTTATCATGGATGTCGTTTTCATGGTTTTCGAGGGTGCTTAAACCGATGGCGTGGTCAAAATGAGAATCCAAGATGGCGGCTATGATAATTTTCGAATTATTTATCATGGGAGTCGTTTTGATGGTTTTCGAGGATGCTAAAGCCGATAGTGAGGTTTAAATCCAAATCCAAGATGGCGGCTGCGATAATTTTGGAATTGTTCATCATGGCTGTCGTTTTGTCAAAACAATTTTATCGTGGGAGTCGTTTTCATGGTTTTCGAGGATGCTAAAGCCGATAGTGAGGTCAAAATCAAAATCCAAGATGGTGACTGCAAAACATTTCAAAGTTTTAAGGATGGATGTCGTTTCCATAGGTAGTTTTCGAGGTTGCTAAAACCGATCAAAATGAGAATCCAAGATGGCCTCTGCGATAATTTTCAAATTGTTCATCATAGGAGTCATTTTCATGGTATTCTAAGGTACTAAAACCGATGGCGAGTTCAAAATGAGAATTCAAGATGGCGGCTGCTATAATTTTCGAATTGTTCATCAATTTCATCATGGGAGTCGTTGTCATGGTTTTCGAGGGTGCTAAAACCGATGGCGAGGTCAAAATGAGAATCCAAGATGACGGCTGCTATAATTTTCGAATTTTTCATCAATTTCATCGTGGGAGTCGTTTTCATGGTTTTCGAGGATGCTAAAGCCGATAGTGACGAATATTTTAAATATAATATTTTATCTTAACTGAAAAGTTTGTTTTGTTTGGTTTGGAATTGAAAAATTCTTTTTGTGATGGTTAGTTTTTTGTTTTCATCAAAGGTGTCGTTTTCATGGTTTTCGAGGGTGCTAAAACCGATGGCGAGGTCAAAATGAGAATCCAAGATGGCAGCTGCAATAATTTTCGAATTGTTCATCAATTTCATCATGGGAGTCGTTTTCATGGTTTTCGAGGATGCTAAAGCCGATAGTGAGGTCAAAATCAAAATCCAAGATGGCGGCTTCGATAATTTTCGAAATGTTCATCATGGGAGTCGTTTTCATGGTTTTCGAGAATGCTAAAGCCGATAGTGAAGTTAAAATCCAAATCCAAGATTGCGGCTTCGATAATTTTCGAATGGTTCATCATGGGAGTCGTTTTCATGGTATTCGAGGGTGCTTAAGCCGATAGTGAAGTTAAAATCCTAATCCAAGATGGTGACTTCAAAAAATGCAGTGTTCGAGGGGCAGAAAGCGCGTACCTAACACAGTAATACACACATCAAAAGTGTCTAGGGATCAACATATATTTTTGCAATAACTTTTCTCCTGATTGATATTAATTAAAATGTTCTTTAAGGATTCATCAAAAAAGGCGCCGTCTCCACGAGCGAGGAAAACGCTGCGAGTCCGCCCTTCTATCGTCGGAGAATCTCCACGATGAGCGTTTATTCCGCCAGCGTATCGTCACGGAAACGCCGCGCGCGCGCGACGACTCGCAACGGAATCGCCGCGCACCCGCAACGAGTCGTTGTGCCATAGTTTTGTTTTGTTTCGCTACTGGTAACGGGCTCGTCGCGGGAGCGCGGAGATTCCGTTGCGAGTCGCCGCGCGCCCGCCGCGTGCCCGCCGCGCGCTCGCAGCGAGAGCGCCACGAGCGCGCGGCGATACGCCCTACTAATGTCACACATTGCCACTCGTCGCATCGCCGCGATAATATCGCCGTGTGGAGACGCGTTCATAGAGAGTATATGGAAATACGTGTCACGACGATAATATCGCCGCGATTCGCTCGCTCGTGGAGATAGCGCCTAAAGTGTTATCGTTTGTCACAGTAACGATAAACCAAGTCACCTTTGCATTCATAAAGAAATTTGCCATTTTCCTAATAAAGGGATTTTTGACATTTGAACCACTAACATTAAAGTTCGAAAAAAAGACTGAAATAACAGTTTTCTTTAAAATTTTATTGGGTAACTTAAACAATTAATAATCCGTGTTTCTACCGCGAACACTAACAACACAAGAACATCGGTTTGGCATACTCAAAATGAGTTCATCCAAATCACGCTGTGGAATGGCCGCCCATGTTCGTTGCAACAACAAAAAAAGGTCTTCTTGCGACTGGATACCCTCCATATTCGGCAGAGCTCTTCTCTGTAGCATATCCCATGCATGCTCAATCGGGTTCAAGTCTGGCGACTGAGCAGGCCAGGGCAGGACATTGATGTTAGCTGCGGCGAGAGTCTGTCTTACAACTCTTGCGGTGTGCGGTCGTGCATTATCATGCATTAACTGAAATAAGGGACCGATTTGCACTTGTAGAGGAACGATGACGTCTGATACAATCGTCTCAGCATAAATTTGAGCGTTGAGGTTGCCTCTGATCCAAATCAACTCAGTTCTTCCGCCGATCCAAATACCCGCCCATACCATGATGGTTCCACCACTATAAGGATGGACTTCCTGGCAGGATTTTAATCGCTGTTGGCGTCCAGTGGTTCTCCAGTGTCGTATACGTCTTGTATCCGGTCTCATACCAAAACGAGACTCATCAGAAAAGCACACGAAACGCCATTGTTCTTCTGCCCAATTTCTGTGTTCAAGAGCCCATTGATATCGAATCCTACGATTGTGCATTGCTATAGGTGGTACCCGTAGCGGTCTTCGGGAATGAAGGTTCACTTCATGCAAGCGGTTTCTGACTGTTTGGTCGCTAATTAAGTTCCCTGAATAGTGATGAAGCCTCACGGCTAACATCATGGCGGTTATTGTTGGAGCTCTTCGAGTTAAGATTTGAATGTATCGGTCTTGTCTCCGTGTGGTGCAGCGATACCGTCCTCCATGGCGCTCAGCCACGGTACCAGTGCTTCGGTAACGTGTCCAAAGTCGACTGATAACACTCTGACTTGTATTCAGAGCTAAAGCCACAAGTACGTTGCCGGGAACCAGCTTCTATCATTCCCACGGCTCTGAGCATTTCTTCCCTGCTTAAATGACGTCGCCGCTCCATAATAACGTTGGTTTTAATCAGTAGTAGGGAAACAGTAGCACTAATAATGTCTTCAATGCGTTGTATGTTTTTATAGGGAAAATATTGACAGCTGATTTTCATCTTTTACTCGAATTTGATTTACAGTTCCTGATTCAAATTATGAAATGCACCAAAAAGGATCCATATAAATTTATAAAATCATAAATTTATTACAAAGCCACATCTCAATCTCAAGAAATCCGCATAAAAATGCTTGATCCCTAGACACTTTTGATGTGTGTATTTTAAATATCATATTTTTTTATCTAAACTGAAAAGTTTGTTTTGTTTGGTTTGGAATTGAAATATTCTTTTTGTGATGGATAGTTTTTGTGTTTTCATCACGGGTGTCGTTTTCACGGTTTTCGAGGGTGCTAAAATCGATGGCGAGGTCAAAATGACAATCCAAGATGGCGGCTGCTATAACTTTCGAATTGTTCATCAATTTCATCATGGAAGTCGTTTTCATGGTTTTCGAGGATGCTAAAGCCAAAGACAATAAAGCCCTTTGGCTAAAGCCGATAGTGAGGTCAAAATCAAAATCCAAGATGGCGGCTTCGATAATCTTCGAAATGTTCATCATAAGTTGTTTTCTTGGATTTCGAGGGTGCTAAAATCGATGGCGAGGTCAAAATGAGAATTCAAGATGACGGCTGCTATAATTTTCGAATTGTTCATCAGTTTCATCATGGGAGTCGTTTTCATGGTTTTCGAGGATGCTAAAGCCGATAGTGAGGTCAAAATCAAAATTCAAGATGGCGGCTTCGATAATTTTCGAATTTTTCATCAATTTCATCATGGGACGTAACGAAGGTTGAGTGGATGAAGCGTAACTCAGGGGTGACGACAAGCAAACTTACAAGTAACTCTCATGAGTAGGGCAAAAGTACCCCCCCCCCTCCCAATCGTATCTCAAAAGCTAAGAGACCCGTGTTCAGAAAAGTAAAAACCATTTTTCAAAGTTGCCCCTTATGCCTCCTTTCTGAGTTTTAAATAAGGTTTTGGATTGAATTAGGGGGTTCTGGGTTTTCAAAATATTTTAAGTGCTCTCACGGATTTTAAAATTCTTTTAACTATCTTAAGGAATTCTCAATTAATTTAGTTTTTTTTTTTTTATTGAATTAGTTATAAGGGTTTTCACAATATTAAAAATATTTTCTATAATTTAATAATTTACAAAATCTTTTAAGGACTATGGATTTTCCAATTCATTTAAAGATTCTTATGGATTCTCAAAATTTTATCAAGGTAAGAAATACTTCTCCACAACACGACCCCGCGAGCTGCTTGCAGCTCGCGCAACGCGCAAATACTAGTTTTAATTATAATATCTATAGATGGGATTCATGGACGGCTCAGGTCTTCACAGACAATGTCCCACCTTTCATCATAATTCTCTTACGCACTTGATGATCTTAGGTCTGCATCAGAAAGGGGAATTAACGTAGCCGAATTCGGAGCTTAACATATTGAAAATATTTTGCCAAGGACACGTTTTAAAGAAGAATATTTTTAAGTCCTTAACAATAGTAGTGTACTTATGAATAGCAGTTACTTAGTACTGATCCTAATAAAATATATTTCCGCAGTATTTCCCTGCTACTTTCATGATAAATAACTTATAGGCGCCAAAACAGACTGTTCCATTGGGTTAAACTATTTTCCCCTTCGGAGCAGCTTGCAATAAACTATCAAACAACCGGCAGAAGATAACAGAACAAAATCCCATTGTAAGTTTTCATCCTCGTATCTCGCGGTCCAACAAAATTCTCGGATTTGGTCCCTTTCGGCGTATCCATGGAATTAAGGGCATCCGTGGGCACGATTTATATATATCTTGACACTTGTTGATAGCAGGCCCTGTTTGAGCTCCGATGTATCGGCAGAAAGATAAATTGTATTACTGTCAAGCTTTAAAAGAGTATAATGACGCTGACCTCCGCCTGTATTCAAATATACGGAATGAATGGAGAGGACAGCACGATAAAAAATAAGTATAAAGCCACGTGTATTTATCTTTCATTCATTTTCAGATCTGAATGAGTGAAAAGGTTGACGTGATAATATTGATTTTAAAAACCATTTTCGTTGCCATCTACCACGTTTTTAACATAAATTGATGTCAGATAACTTTGAAATTCCTGGAAATAATTTAACGTGGGCAGATTTTAATAACAAACGTGTTAATTTTCAGTAATTACGTTATTAATTTTCTATACATATTTCAACGTTGTTACTGTATAATAATATTAGTTAATAGAATGCTCATATTAAACAGAACAGCGCAAATAGTCGTAAATATAAGCTCGTGGTAATAAAAACATAGTGCCCTCTGCCTTTTAATTTAATTGCACTGTGCTACAATATTTTTCTCTTCCTTATATTTATACGAAGAAGAAACAATTGTAAAAATGCGCTTGTTGCTTTAAAAAATATGCTTTGAAATAAAAATCTAGGAAGAGTTTTAAATTAACAATGCATACAAATTGTTGATCCATCTACTGACATTTTGTAATTTATAAAGTGAGTAGAGATAGATTAAGAAACAAAAGATTTCACCATCTATAATTAAAAAAGCAAGATCCACAAAAGTAAACCTTACGAAAAAAAACATTGTTATTCCGCAGACTCCCAAAACCGGCTATTCCACGTCAAAACATATTTCCCATTGTGCCCTCGTTACGGCATGGAGGTTACACAAATATTAGGTCTCATAACATAGCGTATAATAACGGGTGAATAGTTTAGTAGCATATAAACGTAAGTGAATTTCTGTGTCGGTCCATTGTAAAAATGTGGACCTCCCATCCCATGGCCATGAATAATGTATTATGTGACGGGATCACTAAAGGTTGCCTCCAATCGGTTTGTTTTTTACTGCTCGACACTTGTTATTTTTTGAATGACGGATGTAACGTGAATGAACGTGAATTGTGATTTTGATTTTGTTTTAGACTTCGCTGAAGTAGATCATGGAGGTACGTCGTGTTTTCCAAGACCTGGGGTACTATCTAAACACGAAATACGAAATCCGTAGCTCCGGAAATAGTTCCAGGCGTTTGATATTATTTATCACTCATGGACATACTTTAGTTAGCGGTACGAACTAAAAATTGGTGATCAACAGTTGTCCCGACTCACAACGTGTTGTCAAAACTTTGAATTCAGAACTTATAGGGAGTAGGTTTCACTCAAAAGTTTCGAATTCCTTTCCGTGTTTTCGTTGCCAGACTAAGAGAGTAGACGTTCATGTAAAATATTGGTGAGCTGTGTCAGATTATATTGAAAACCCATTCAACGTAGTTGGAATAAGGCTAGGCATACTACAGTGCATGGCATTTTTTTAACGTCAAAATTTTTAATTGTCATCCATATACTAGTCGTTGGGAAAAGGTAAGGCATTCGTGGTAATGACGTAGAAGTTAGACCATTATCACAATTTTACTGAATCATTAGGACCAAAAACATAAATAAACAGCAACATATTATAGATGTTCCTACAAATCGTGACCCCATAAATGTCTCTTTTTAAGTCCCCTACCTCACTACTCTGTCATAACGAGCAATCCTTAGGGGATTACGCCATGAACTCAACACGCTCTCCTAGCGGATTTGCTTCTGCGTTTTTATTTCGAACAAAATAAAAAACGACAAGGTTTTTACGAACATTTAAGCCCACATTTTCAGCCAACATTGTGTGTTAATAATTGCTAAGCTAAAATCAAGTATACCCTTAGTAAAACACCCATTTAAAATATTAAACATAGCCATCTTTTCCTGTCTCCTGACCTCAGTATTACCGTCTGTTTATTTTAAAGAAAGAATATCCAAGGTCTCCCCAGTTTCATAAGATCTGGATGCAAGCGTATAGAGACTATAAAGCTCTCTTAAACCTGCGCCATTTTTCTCGACGACAGAATTATCTTGGACACGGATTAAGATGAAAATAAATCCTTCCATAAAGTCCAACTAAGTGCAATCTTACGTAGAAACTTTTCACTTAGAATCGATTGAGATTTCTTAAACGGTCAGTTATCGCAGTTACTGTTAAATCGATTCTTTCTGTGGGTCGGAATGAATCGAGTGAAAAGTCACGAGGTATGCCTTTGAATGGGAACGTACGCATTGTACCGTATTAACATGTTCACGTGCATGAAATAACGATGAACTTCAAACAATTTGAGTTCCCTTTTTTATTAAGTCAGATAATATTTTGCTGTTTATGTGATTTGACGGCGCTGATTTTATTTAGCGGGAATATGAAATCTATTTTATTTTCATACAAAAATGTAATAATATTTTTTGGTGGTTTAAATGGGCAACTATTATAAAGTAGAAATGAGGTCAAAATAATGTGGGGTTTTGTCTTGATTGGTACGATTTTATATCTCTTACACACACACGTATAGCGGCTTTAATTCTACAGCTAGAATTCCACATAGAAATCATCCTTATTCAGTAGGTTTTCCTTACGATCACGAATTTATCCGAGATTCGAAGACACTGAAACTTAATTAGTTAAACTTTGCCTGTTAATTTTGAGCTTCTGGCTGTTGAGTTGAAATTGAACATGAGAATAAACATATAGTCACAGACGTAATCCGCCTTCGGACTGTGACAGATAAATCCAACGTCGACTGGGACAGTGAGTGACACAGTATGTAAACAAACTGACGTATTACATGAACTTAAGCGAACAGTATTTTGAAATTCTCCGAAATCCGTGTTTATAAATATTTTAAGTATATAAGGATTTCCCAGAGAGTTTGTTAAGTTAAGCTCTATTTTACTTAGATCATTGTTGAGAGACAATGTTGAATGAAGGATCAATTTCCCCTTAATGAGTGCAATGTCACAGACTATTTCGTATTTCTGTTTTACTTTCCGGGGTGAGTAAATCACCGTTATTATTCTACGGCAGATTTCATTCATTTCATGACGAGGGTGCGTATAACTCGCGCTTAACTAATGTAAAAGCTATTACCAAGTAACAATTTACGTGCAAATACGCCACTCAATTCACCTCTGTTATTTCTCTAACCATTAAATTATTGCATGAACATTCAACATGTTAACAGGAAAACTGACAAATGCAGCTGTTGCGAAAACTAACGTCAAACCTAATGACGGTGATAAAACATGGAACGGTTACAAAGTTCCTAGTTCTAACTGCAGATAGAACAAGGGTTTTATTAATAATAATTCTAAGAGCATTTTAAATGGTTTTCGAGTTATAGTTTAGAAATGGTTAACAGCTTTCCTACCGTCGCGAGAGTCGTTTCAAAGGCAGGGCGAGTCTCACAAATTAATTACTCGCTTAGAGCAAAACTACTGCTTCACACAGACTAATTCAGTTGAGAATGACCCTCGTGGGTGGTTTTCCGTCGCTTTCAACCACAACTCGGTTCATAGTTAACGCGTGTTTTAATTCCGGAACGTAATTAATTTTGAAAAGGAATATTTAGTAATATTGTCCTGGGTTACGTCAACATAAAATTATGCTTTTGACATTTCCCTTCAAATAGATGGAGTATTTTTGCTATAACTTGACTTAAGGTAAAATCTGAAAAATAATATGAAATGGGCTTGTGTCGTAAGTAGTTTTCCGTCAGATTATTCCAGCAAAGGATTTAGAAATATTAGAGATAGGCGTAAAAAGGTTAAATCTTAATCCGAAGGATATAATGTTCACCTTTGCACTTTCGTATCGGATATGTTACAATGTATGGATAAAGTTACGTCCTTATATAACATCCCTTAGATGAAATCGGGGGTTACGTAGCTTATAGATGGAATTATAGATAGTAATGAGTCATATATCCGGAATTATTAGGCCTTAAATATAATATTAATTTTGTGACTCAACATAAAACTACCTTAAAGAACGGTTTCCAGATTATAGAAAAACTAATCAAATTTAATCTTTTATAAATAAAGTTCGAACTCTTCTTCTCTCTAGAGAAAAGTTTGCGTCTATGGAAACGTCTTGAACATATACTCTGTTCTAAAAGGAGAACGTCAGAAGTATATAAAATGTTACACCTACCACTGTATTTTCCAAGGTTTAAATATTATAGCACCAGCAACATTTTTGTTTCATACCTAAATGTCTGTTTGTCACGTAATTCCTTCTCAAAATGTTCATTAAGTTACTTAAATTATAATTGGATAATTAATTACATTAATTAATTACACTGGTCCATAATTGGTACGTTAAAATCCAGAATTCATAACTATAAAAACATCGTACATCAAAAATCGCACCCAGACAGGTTTTAAACAACAAACACATAATTTATGTTAAACAAATTCATGTTGACTAATTAAAGCAGAGTTTAATAAAGTTAAAATCAGCGAACAAAAACCCGTGTTCAGAAGGTAATTAAAGCTATTGAGTGGACGTGTAACTGAGAAGGTAAAGAACCTCCTATCAGCTGATGAATTAAACATAGAACCGTGTGAGGACGCCCTTAGACTCTAAATAGTATGGCGCAATCGATAAACTTTTATCACTTTTCTGCCTTTGGCATAATGACAGGAAAATGATAAAACTTAATTTGGGGTCAAACAGCATCACTTCTTCCTCACCCTCTCTTTTAGTCGTCACCTCAAAAGTCAGCAGCTTTCAATCGAAGTCAGTTCCCAGTCTCCTTATTCTTCCCCTATTCTTATAGCCATTCACATTCAATAAACTTTAACTGAGCCAATAAATATAAGCGTGAAGTGTTATTAGAAGGTGATATAATGCCGCATAAAAATAAATAGTCTTAAAAAAAACGCGGTCATTAACAAGAGTTATTATAGGCATATTTCTTGTTATGCGCTAAAGAATTTATATCTTTGTTTATTTTGGGGACCTATTTTGTAACTTAATGGGCTTTAATAGTTCATAATAAAATAAGATGAATACGTACTTGGGACAAGATTAAACTTTATATTAATAAATTGCTAACGAAGCTTCAGAAGCTTCAGTTAAGCTTTCTTAGTAGAACTGCCCTGGGATCTGGAGGCGACTGCCCTCCAGCGCGTCTATGAGTGGCGCGTGGAGGCGCAGCGCCGGGGCGTGACCCCGCTGCCTCGTGAAGTCGAGGCGCGGCGAGAAGACCTCCGGCGCGATCTCAGGGCAGTATGGAAGGAACGATTGTCGCGACCGAAGGCCGGGCACGCCGCAATTGCGGCGGTAAGACCCCTCTTTGAGGAGTGGCTGGAGAGAAGTCATGGCGTCCTGACCTACCGCTTGACGCAGGTCCTCACCGGACACGGAAATTTCGGGAGGTACCTGTGTCTGATGCGAAAGGAGGAGACGCCTGGGTGTCACCACTGCGAAGATCGCCCGGAGGACACGGTGGAGCATACGGTGCAAGACTGCCCAGCTTGGGCAGAGCACCAACGTGTCCTCACGGCTGCGATAGGCGGAGACCTCTCGCGCCCAGCATTGGTCGCGGCCATGCTGCGGGGTGAGACGGAGTGGGAAGCGGTCGCCTCCTTCTGCGAGGCAGTAATGCTCGTGAAGGAGGAGGCGGGCCGCGAGCGAGAGAGGACAGAGTCCTCCCTCCGCCCCATCCGCGGTGGTAGACGCCCACGGCGACGGACGTCGCTAGATGATCTCCGGCCACCGTAGGCGCGGGCATGCGGGCAGCGAGTAAAGGGCAACTCGCTGCCCGACCAAGGACCATGCCCGGGTCGACGGCGCGTTGTGTCCCACGCGCGCCTCAAAGAGCGTCAGCATAATGACGGGGCCCCCCTCTCAGAGGGCCAAAGCCTGCCGGGGTCGCGGGATTATTTCCTTACCGTGACCCTGGAACAGAAAGGGCTATTGAAGGACACCGTGGATTTTAGTCAGTAGAAGTCTGACAGTCCCTCCCGCCCTGCCCGGGGTTGGAGGACTCATTTGATGATTTTACCACGCTAAAAAAAAAAAAAAAAAGCTTTCTTAGTAGAAAGTTCAAGTACCTATAGGTGGGCAATTTTTTTCCAATGCTTTCTTATGAACTTATTTTACGCCCAAGCTTAAAACTTAGACTAACTCAAAACAATGAATCATAATATGGACTCCGCAAGGATCATTGGCTTCATGAATTTATTTGTTATTCGATTCTCTGCTTGAAAAAATACACAAAAATTCAACTGTTACTTTCTTCGCGATGAAAAAAAACATAAGTTCACTTGATATCACGTAAAAAAGTGGTAAAAAGAAGTAAAAAGTTGTTATCGATCTCCCTGACAACCACGTAGGTTACTTGAGCTAGCTTGAGCGTGAAAAAGTTTTCCTTGAATGACGTTCGCATTTTTTTCCGCTTTACGTGACCATTCATGTGAGAATTTCATTTATGTAGTTTAATAACGTAATGTATGAAGAATATAAGTGCGGTATTTTGGTGTGTTGCGATGTGAATTGGATGGCCAACTTGTTGGGCCTCACAGGTGATTTTAATTTTGTCACGATGAGCGGTAGAATAGGTACTTCTGACAGCTTTTATTCTGATAAGGAATGAAATGGGATCACATTGTGTTTACCAGAACCAGAGCTAGATTAGATATTATTATATTATAGGCTATATGATTACAATGGCATCAAAAGTTCTTACCCTCGAGAATGTGAATGGAAAAACGATTTTTTTTTCAATCCATTAAAATAAACACACAGTCATACAAAATAATTCAAGTAGCTTGCGGAATTAAACCGTACGAAAACTTACAGTACAAAATGGCTTTGTGTTTCAGTAGGCGCGTACATTAAATTCTGATTAATATTTATGGCGCGGCTCTACGTGTGGACGGGAACTTATATCAATTAATTTTCTCACCACCCCTAGCAAATATGCAAAAACTCTTGTGTGTGTTTTAATTACACACTTTGGTAGTTGTAAAGGCTTTCAAGAGTTTGGTGCAGTTTCTCTTAACAGCTGTGATGTTATTTTTAAAAGGACTTGGAAGCAATCAGCCCCCAGATCAGTTTTTAAATTAATATAAGTTTTGAAACTGACCCGTTCAGGCGATCACTAACACTAACTTTAGAACTTAAAATGTGATACTAACAACGTTAATTATTTGTTTTGAGTTTATGATATTTCTGCCCTCAAGCCAGATCACAGATGATGATGATTGGAAGTTATTGCGGGTGAATGTTTTTGAGCAGACCAAACGGTCTTTTCTATTTAATTTTCTTCGAATTAAATTAAACAGAAAAAAGCCACGCTGAAAGAATGGTAACTAAATTTTCAAACGAAACTCTACAGAATTATGAATTTGGTTTTAAGCCGTATGTTTTCTAATGCCTCGTGGACATATTCATACACAAGTTAAGTTTTTTAATAAACGACTATAAAGCCAAATAGATATTTAAGATACCTAGCTAACTTCACCTAACTTATAAAATATTCAAAATACAGACAGTTGTCAATATACTGCTGTACTACAAAACCTTCAAAGAAAATACTCTAGTTCCGGAAAAATCGATGCGTACGAGGACGTCACACATCGCGTGTCGACTTTACCGTTTTATGTAGAAGTAGGGACAAATACTGAATATTATTTGTAAAACTGAATACAAGCATATAGGCAACAAGTTTTGAATAGTTTTTCAGTATACTATATGTACGCTTTACGCAGATACAAAATCAGCCCGAGTGGAGACACTATGTACAGCAGCAAGCTTACACCTTTCAAGAAACAAGGAGCAATTAGACAAGAAGCATTACGACCTAAAAGTTAGACAACCAGGTGGCCTATCTGACGTCTTAAATCTAGAGTTATTATACCAGTGTGAGAAAAAGATAGAGCTATACAAGTCTAGGGCTACCTCGTTCCCACACTGGAATTACTCTCGTTCGTCATGGTAGGCCACCTGCTCTAAGTTTTTCAGCTAAAGTTACATGCCAGTCACTGGAGAGCATTTGAAAGGGATTCATACTAAAGCTCTCAGCCACTCTAAAAAGCCGTCGATTGCAGTCGCTGTGGCCGAAATTGCCAAGATGACATCATGCGATTCGTTGTGTGCTACATGCGTGCAACCAAAGAGTTTGGCATGCAGACGCATTGAAACTTATAACACATCATCTGCCTAGCCTTTCCCCAACTATATTGGGGTCGGCTTCCATTCGAACCAGATGCAGCTGAATATCAGTATTTTACATGAAGCTTATAACACAACATTGGATTTTTTTAAAACTTGCTGCCTGTATACCTAACTATTTTGATGACTCTACTTGTATAATGTGAACGTACTTCAAGTAAAGTTGTTTAAGTAACGCTTAGGACAGCCCAGTTTAAAATCACAACGCGCAAAGTGCTGTAAAAGCTTTCGCGTACAGAGGACCAAATAGTTTAGGGTGCAAGAGGATTTTCTAGTTAGTCACTTTTGGAACATAAACCGTAGGTACTTGAAGTAAGTAGACTTGACTGATCAAAATACCCGAGAGACGAAGGGCACAGCATGCTCGTATATTTATTTTACGAAATATAATTATAATAACGAATTTCAAATGAAATCCTTCGGATTTCGACAGGCGCGAGCCGTTCATAGAGGCATGTAGGCACGGCCTATCCTATCATAACAACGCACAAATAAAACAAATACATTTATTGGAACTATGTAATAAAATAAAACAAAAGATTAAAAAGTTAAAACTCCTAACAAAAAGTTCATAGCAACTTTCACAGCCGCCGCCGCGCCGCGCCGCTCCAGTCGTAGTAAGATTGCCTGCATTCGTAGTAAGTCCATTGATAAATCACGTACTGTTTTGGTGCGCGGCCGTGTATATGAACTGCATACATGTAAGATTATGTCGTCGTGTGCGTAGAAAATGGCCGCGGTTTAGGCCAGGCCTAAAGCCCGGTTTCCACTGCGAGCGGAACGGACCCATTAATGACTTCGTTAAACTCGCAAACGCAAACTGCATACTTGTATTTCCACCAACAAATAGTCGGACGGAAAGAGCCGAGCGAGTAGAAAGAGTAGAAATGAGCTCGCTCAGTTCTAGGGAGCGGAGCGGAGTACTTACGGACTCCGCTCAACTCGCAATTACAATTTACATAGTAGCGTTTCCACACAGAAAGTGGTGAGCGGGGCGGATTGAGCGAGTAAAAAGAGTCCGCTGCGCAATACCTGCACCGACTAGTTCAGAACGGACTCGCTCGCTGTCTGCCCCCGCCCCCCGCGCTCTTCGCCTCCCGCAGCTACGCGCCGGCTGGCGCTCGCATCACTGCATTGTTGTTTGTTATGGCAGTCGAGTAACACGTGTTGTTTTGGTTTGAAATGGAGCGATTTATAGAAGCTGTACGACAATATCCATGTTTGTGGAATGTATCAATTAGAGAATACCGAAACATAGATATAAAAGAAGCGGCATGGAAATCTATAGTTGATGATGTAAATTTGGCTGAAATAAAAAACAGTAAGTATCTTTTTAATTGAATTTATTTTATGAAACAAGTGAATCTTGACTGGCTATGCTACCGGAATTGTTAAAATAATCGCAATATATGTTACGTACATTAAAAGCTTCTCGTGTAGCTCGCAGTCTATCAAAGGTCATGTTATTGGGTCGTGGATTATTATCATTGTCATTTTGATAATCTGCAGCCGATGTGGGTAGTGACGATAATTGTACAGATAAATAATTATGCAACACGCAAGTTGCTTTTATTATATGATCGACCGTCTCAAGTTTGCATTCTAGTGGTCGCCGATAAATACGCCATCTAGCGGATAAAATACCGAATGCATTCTCTACAACATTTCGAGCTCTGCTGAGTCGATAGTTAAATATTCTTTTCGGTCTATCATTTATTACGTTTGAATATGGTCTCAGTAAATTTTTACGTAAAGCAAAGGCCTTGTCACCTATAAATACATAAGGTACTCTGACTGAACTACTTTCATCTAAATGACGGTCGTCCGGTAAATTTAATTGGTTATTAATTAATTTTTTTCCAAACACGCTATCATTAAAAATACCACCGTCACTGAAACGCCCCATCGATCCAACATCAATGATTATGAAACGTTTGTGTGCATCAACAACCCCTAGTAATACTACGGAATAATATTTTTTGTAGTTGTAAAATTGACTTCCTGAATGTGGAGGACATTTAATCGCTACGTGTTTACCATCAATGGCACCAAGGCAATTTTTAAAGTGCCATATATTTTCAAAAGCTTCTGCTATATTTTCCCAATCTTGCCTTTTGGGTTCTTTCAAATAAATAGGCTGTAATTTTTTCCAAATTGCAATACAAGTATCGTGTACTATCCTTGAAACAGTTGGTGTGCTCATGCGATAATTGTAGGCTATTGTTTTGAATGCGTCGCCTGTTGCTAGAAATCTGAAACAAAATATAATAATATTAATAAATAATAAAATTTTTGGAACGAAGTTCCTTATCGCGCGTTGCGAAAGGGAGCTAGACGGAAAAAATTAAGACCAAAAGTTGTCACGACACTTTTTACCCGACTGCGCGACGCAAAGGAGGGTAATTTGTTTATTACCATGGAATGGAATGGACGACTGAACTGGAATGGAGTGGGGTGGAGGGTCGAAAATCGCTTGAAACTTTTTTTAAACATGCTATCGTTAAGCAAGTCAAAAAAAACAGGTTCGGTTTTCGACCATATTGACATTTAATATTTAGTTTGTTTTTTCTCACATTCTCGTTGGCTAACATTGCTCCTTCATTAAAATCCGATGTTTGCGTAAATGTCAATAGGTCGAAAATCGCTTGAACCTGTTTTTTTAACTTGCTTAACGATAGCAAGTTAAGAAAAAGTCAGTCACTACAGCGTCATTCGAAACTAAGTACCGGAACCTAATTATCTTTCTTGTTTCAGTCCAGGATGCGAAATCCGAGTGGAAAAAGTTAAGGGATAACCATAGAGACAGTTTAAAGAGAATGAAAGCCACCAGATCTGGGCAGGCAGCTACAAACCTCAATACTTGGAGATATGCGGAATTGATGGAATTTTTACTTCCATATATGAAAAATCGTAGTAGGTCTACCAATTTAAATTCTTCAGATATACGATCATCGGCAACACCTGAAATCTCCATAGTGCAAGATGACGAAGATACTAATAATTCAGAAATATCTGTAGTTCCAACAAACGATACAATCAATAATACGGAAGCTAGTGCACCACAAGGAGGTAAAACTCAGACAAAGAAGCGGACCGCAGATGGAGATTTTATAGAATTACTGAAAGAAATAGAGGAAAATCACCAAAAAAGACAAGAAGAAAGAGATTTCAGACGCACAATGACAAAAACACAAGAAAAAGGTGCCATTGATTTGTTTTTAGAAAGTATGGCGATCACCATAAAAACGATGCCTATGTGGATGCAAAATCGCGTTAAGAAAAAAATATTTCTAATCGTTAGTGACGCCGAGGAAGAACTAGAAAATTATAGTACTTGTGATACACCAGACTCAGTGAACAATACCTTACCGGCAGCAGCAGCATCATCACGTTCTGCTAATTACGGATACACTACGTCGAGAGACTCTGTAAATAATAACTTGCCGGCAGCAGTAGCAGGATCATCACGTTCTGCCAATTACGTATACACACTACCGGAAGCAGCAGCGTCACGTTCTAATAATACGACATACCACGGCTACAGTAGCTCGGGAAGATTTGAGCCATCCCCGTTACATGATTATGATAACTAAGCATAATGTTGTTTTTCATTATTTTACTGATTTGTTTTATTTCTGAGTAAAGTCTAAAATAATTACCTATTAACAATGTTTTATTTCTTACCTGAGGCACACAGCTAGCTTTTCTTGAGGTGAAATAGCTTTCCTGAAGTTGGTGTCTTGTTTCAAAATATCGACCTCCACAAATGACAAAAGTTCTTGAAATTGTTCTCTATTAACCCTGTAATAATTCTTAAATTTTTCGTCGTCTAAATCATAAAACAGCCTAAATTCCCCTTTTAATTTACGATCTTGAATATGCTGGCACAGCCAAAATCTTCGTTTAGCGCGTTTTTTTCTTTGCATAAGATACAACAATGCGTGCTTCTTTTTTCTGTATACATAATCACTGTCATCGCTCGATTCCGTGTCACTCGATAACATCGCAACAACACGACCACACGCAACCAGCTCAAAACTTCAACTGAACTCGTTCTCTGTGGAAATTATCTATTCGTTTTTCATTTCTCATTTTCCGTTCAGCTCAGTCCGCTCATTTCTCTATCTCAGTTTCATTTTGCAGTGGAAATCAAATGACCAACTCTTCGTTGGTGGAAACGCAAACCTCTTTCATTAAAAAGGAGTCCGTTCCGCCTAACTATTTTCCGCACATTACCCTTTCGCAGTGGAAACCGGGCTTAAGCCCGGTGCTATTGGCTGGCTGAAAGTATGAATGAATGCCAGTGTGGCAATTTTGTTGAAAATTCCCTTTCTTTTATTTTAATGGTAAAAAAACCAGGATGATATTGTCATTTTTGCACCTATCAAAAAAAGTTTAAGTAACTTAAAATGTAAATGCAAACTGCATGTTTTTTTACTTTATTGTTTATTCAAGGATTTTTTTTTAATTTGAATTATTTGAAATTTCGCGTTTATTTTTGGGGAATTAAGAAAATGTGTTTTGGCAACCCCAAAACCGTACTGTCAGTAACCTGGCAGATTATTACTATTTTCGATGTCGTATTGTTTGTTTCTAATACAAGTCGTACGAAAACATCGCAAAAAGTTTTTGAAACTAACGTAGCGTGAATATACATAATAAGTTAGTAGTTTGTTTTTGCAAGAGTGTTTTAAGTTTACTTTCAAAATTAGTGAGGTTAAGTGTTTTGTATAAGTGTTCTTAAACCGGTGGTCATGTCTGTGTTCGAAGATAAAATCAGTAAATATTCGTTTAATGATAAGATTGAAGCTAGAATAACCCGGAAATATGATAATTCATCATATAAAAACAAGCGGATCGTGTGAAATAGGCCAAAATCTTCGAATCTTTGTTGAATAAACAATGGACATTGTGATAAATAAGCCTAAATGACAAGTTTGGTGAGTTCTTGCATTTATATTTTTGTTTTCTGTCTTTTACTTAGTTCCTATCCGTAAACATTAAACGCACAGTACCTATTTGCCTTATATTTTATTGTAGGTATATTTTAGCGTTCTCGAAAACTCAACAATTTCGTTTGAATTTGCTGTGGTTGTTTGAGGGGGCGAAAAATCGATCTAGCTTGTTCCCATAACTAGGAAAACGCGTTTTATCAAATTTTCAAAATGATTAAAGATTTACAAGCACAATACGAACTTCTAATTTCGTCGCCGAAACTGCGACCTGCGTGGCCAGTTATTTCAAGCGCTGATAGCTGCCATACTGATGACCGAAAGAAGGATCATCAATAAAAAAAAATTGTCGGTTATTTTTAAGAGGGATTCCTATTTTCTTTTTTTTTTTTATTAGCATTTTTGGATTGCATTGTTTTTTTTCGTTAGTGTGTGTTGCCTACGTTGTGCTGTAATCCACCGCACGCTGCTGATTTCGATAGTAAAGTCGCCAAATAGTTTTTGATGTGTTCTGTCGGTGTGTTGTTCTGGGCTAGATTGAACCACAAACCCTAAAAAAATACAAGAAGCGTACATTGTGTGCCTCACGCCTGCGCCAAATAGGCCTAGTTAAATAGTTATCCCTACAGAGAAAATAATAAAACAGTCTTAGAATACAAATATCATAATACTCTATTATCTTGAAGCATTGTATCCATATTAATGATCATACTAGTGCTCAGTGATGGATGGTTAACCTTCTCTTTATTCATGTTACTAACCTAAATTAACCTATATTTCCAAGAAAACTCTTCTTTGAGAAAAGTGCACAGAAATATAGAATGTATTTTTAAATCATTAGCATCGCTAATCGAATGTACTTTGCTTCGTTGGAAATGTAAATGTAAGGACGTTTGACTATATGTTTGCAGTCAGCTCAGACAGACAGACCCGCATGCTTATCAAGAGCCAGTCAACTAGAAATGCGTTCAAATTACGTATTGATATTGTATCAAAGCAATTAGTAAGTGATTGAGCTTAAGTGATTTATAGTTAAGACAGAGTTACGAGTATAAGAACTGTAGGGCAATTATTAAGATCGTCTTTTTTTTTACCTGGTAAAATCATTAAATGAGTCCTCCCACCCAGGGCAGAGAGGGAGGGACTGTCAGACTCGTACTGACTAAAATTCACGGTGTCGTTCAGTAGCCCTTTGTGTACCGGAGTCGCGGTATATGTGTGTCCCGCGACCCCGGCAGGCTTTGGCCCTCTAATGGGGGGTCCCGTCATTGTGCTGACACTCTTTGTGACGCGCGTGGACCACAACAAGCCGTCGACCCGGAAATTAGGATCGTCTTAACTTGAGCTATAAAATGTGCTAAACACACTTAAACACCGTTACAAATCGGAATTAGCAAGTAAAAATAAGTTTCTTTGAGCACCTTTTTCAAGGACCAACCTTTAATAGGGTGACCGTTCTTTGGGAATAAGATCAGAAAGTGTGCAATTTTTATCTAAATATAACAATCGACTAAAAACTCTTGACAATAGACAGATAGAAGTTCATTGGAGGCCAAAGCGAGTTGTGAATTATTTATGTGGAATTTCTCATTCAATTTATTGAACTTATATATCTCTGTAACTAATCATCCTACTTTTCAAATTCCCAACTAATCTGAATTAATAAACTTTCGACGGCTACTTATTAACATGTTTTCAGTTTTTGAGAATAATTAATAATGTCATAGTTATTCAGAAAAGATTTTCTAGCACAAAGCAGGAGTACTAGGAGTACATAATTAATAAAGGAATGCAATTTTCTTTGAACGCATATTTCCTAACGAAGCTTCGAGTTTCTGTGCTGGGTACTAAAGCATAATGGAACTATTTTGTTACCCTTTTAATTTTCCGTCTTAATTAGGAAGTCAAAAGCTATGTAACTATGTAAATAAATTGTTTATTTTACTTCTCAAAAGAAAAAGATACTAGCTTATAACCTACTATTACTTATGGAATAAATCATTTAAATATTACATTTCGAACTGGAAAAATATCCAGAATAATTTCTTTTTCAAACTTCAAAATAATTAAAAAAAAACAATCGTCGTTTCATAGAATCTAATTCAATTAGTGGATGCCCTGTCAATTACTGACCTTACACTAACATACAGGGTGTGATAGACAGAGTAACTATACCTACCATTATCATGAGCGTCATTAATCATACGCCACCTGACATTGAGCTAACTTGATTTACGTCAAAACAGAACCAACACATCATATTAGGTATATAAGCTATTTAAGCTAGTATCAACTTACTACATAGTAATTAACATATCCTTCAAGTGAAGTATGTTACTCAGTAACAGAAAACAGATTTTAAATCAATTTTATTTAATAAAAGTGTTATTTTACAAAGAAAAAGTACATAGATACATACATACACAAATGCACGCCTTTTTCTCTGCAATCTTCTTTTTATCTTTCACACACGTTCGTACGTATACATTCACACTGGTTGCAATTTTTTCGCATCTGAACTTTATGAAGACCTCACAGAAAAAGTAGTGAAGGTATGTAAGAAAAAACGCTTCAAGTATAAATAAGATGTCGCTAATTCACCAATTATTTGGAATATTAAACATTGTACAAACGACAGTCTCTCTTTAAGTTCTAAATTCAATAATTTTTAAAGTAAGAATGAAGCATTTTTAATGAATGTGAACGTTGAACGAATGATGAGCGAAGAAACAAAAGATCGTGTCAGTGTCATATTGATTCAAAAGTCAGTCAACGTTCGATAGTGATGAAACGTACCAATTAACTAAGCAGGTACACCATGCTTCAAAAGCCGGTCAAGGTGACTTTTATAGGGGTTATAACTTATAACATGAAAGGTCGACGTGGCGTGCGGTAAACTAGCTTACAATAAAACTTTCCATTTTTTGTGCCGCGATAATAATATGAGAGTTTTATTGGGACGTTTTGTAGTGTGTGTACGACTTTTCCCTATATAAATGTAACTTAGTATGTAAGTGAGCCATTAAAGGTTAATACTTTAAGCAAGATGGTTGTTTGATTGTTCCCTCGAACTCCTAACAGTACATGGCGACCCTGCCTTTGACTGGTGATGGCGCAACTTCGACCACCAACCGCGATCTATTCGGAATTTTAAAATAACATCAGTGACAATGTGTGAAATAACTTTACTTGTGAACACGATCTTAACAAGAACGGACGACTAATTGTGAAATAATGTGTCAATCAACGCAAAATAAGGAGGAGGTTTTTCTTAACCAAAATGCAGCTGGCAACAATAATGGAAATGCGCAACAAGACCTAGGCTGGCATCTGGGCATGAATAGCCTGATTCTTTCTATCTTGGCTTTTATGGGTCTGATTGTTTTCCTATACATGGCTTATAAGTTCTACGAGAAATGTCATAAACGGTGGATACGGCAAGAAGTGTTCCACGCTACGTTCCGGAGCTTCCGAGGTTCATCGAGACGCGGGACATCTGTACCAATTGCTGCTGAGCGTACAGTGGGCGCAGGAGAGTCTTCAGGAAAGTGAATGTGTAAAGTGAAGTGAAATGTCAAGTGTGCGTACAATAGCCACAATGTGATGGTGCATTAAGTGTTTGGTGTAACCTCTCCATACTAAAGGTCTAAACTAAGGTAGCTCTAATTTCATATTTACTTTTCATTTATTGTTTCTGTCTCAAATAACTAATGTTCCTAGATGTTGTCCTACATGTATAAGCTAGAATTAATTTTAATAATAGAGTATGATTTTGGTACCTATGTACTGATAATTAAATGTAAAAAGTGTTATGGCTGATGATCTAAATAATATTTTAACACAGTTAAAGTGTATCCAAGAATATCTAACGAAGTTAGGACCAGCCAGAAGAGCTGTACAAGATTTAAGTGTAAAATATACACAAGCTTGCGAGTTATATGATAAGTTCAATGATATAGACTGGCCTGTTGGTCTAGTGGTTAGTGACCCTGACTGCTATGCCGGAGGTCGTGGGTTCGATTCCCACCCAGGACAAATGTTTGTGTGATGAGCACGATCATTTGTTCTGTGTCTGGGTGTTATTTATATATAATATGTATGTATTTAGAAATATATAAGTATGTTTATCAGTTGTCTAGTACCCATAACACAAGCTCTGCTTAGCTTGGGACTAGATGGCGTTGTGTGATAGTTGTGGAATTATTATTATTATTATATTGAGTTCTTTGTTTTTCTTCTCTTTCGAGAGAATTCAACCTTACACGCGGGCCGGAGCCAAGGATGTAAGGGGGCATTTAAATTGAGAAGGTGGATGACAGTACTGTAGAAGAAGTCAGGAACTTACGGGTGATGCGACAGGTGTTGAGTATTGTGGCTTTTTGAAGCATGTATAGTGTGTGTGGAGGCATGTGTAGTGTGTTTAGACTTTGTGTTAGAGATTTTGGTATAACGCCGGTAGATGAGATAACTATTGGAACGATATGGACAATTTGTGCTTTCCATTGAGTTTTTAGTTCTATTGCGAGGTCTTGGTACTTACTGAGTTTTTCGGATATTGTTGTTTGGATGTTATGTGTGTTAGGTATGGCTATATCTATTAAGTAAACTGTATCATTTGTTTTATCATGGACGGTGATATCAGGTCTATTGTAATGTATGGTTTTGTCTGTAATGATTGTTCGATCCCAATAAATTTTGTGATTGGGGTTTTCCAAAGTGATTTCTGGTTTGTATTTGTAATATGGGACCATCTCCCTTACAAAATTGAATTTGTGTGCTAAGTGCTGATGTATGATTGCTGCAACTTGATCATGGCGGTGTTTATAATCCCTTTGTGCGAGTGATTTACAGGCCCCTGTTATGTGCTGAATTGTCTCAGAGGCACTGTTACAATGTCTGCATAAGTCAGTCGGCTGGTTGGGATCTTTTATTATGTATTTTCTATAATTACGAGTTGCTATTACTTGATCCTGGATCGCGAGCATGAAGCCTTCAGTTTCAGGGAACAATTCACCTCGTTTGAGCCATTCGTTCGACTTAGTTTTGTCGACGTGTGGCTGACTCAAACAGGCTCGGTGTCTTCCATGTAACGCTTTTCCAGCCCATGCTGCAATTTTTTGCTGTGTACTTAGAATGTTTTCGTTAATTTGAGTTGTTCTATTTTGTAAGTTCAGTGGTGTAAGTTTTTTATCTGCTTCTGTTACATGTTTGTGTAGTGATGAATGTGCTGATTTGTTGTGAAAGTAAGATCTGAGTGAATGTATCTGTTTATTGTGCAAATTGCTAACGTCTATCAGTCCTCGCCCCCCTTCTTGGCGTGGCAGTGTAAGGCGTTGTACGCATGACTTAGGGTGGTGTTTCCTATATTTGGTAAAGAGTGTATTGATACTGCGCTGAAGTTTTTTGATATCAGTTTTTGACCATCGTATAATGCCAAAGGAGTATGTGAGTATGGGTATTGCAAATGTGTTAATGGCTTTTATAGTATTTCTCGAGTTAAGATTAGTTTTAAGGATTAGATTAAGGCGATGTGTAAATTTTTTGAGCAATTCTGTTTTAGTCATCTTTTGTTCTATCTGTCTGGATTGTTTGAAACCCAGGTACTTGTATGTGCTGTGTTCATCCATTGGCTCAATAGATTCTCCTGATTCAAGTGTATAACTATTGTGTTGGATTTTTCCTTTAACAATCGATAAAATTTTGCATTTATCTACTCCGAATTGCATTCTAATATCTGTCGAAAACTCTTGTATGGTATCCGCTAAATTAAAAAGGGAGTTTTTATCTCCTGAATATAATTTTATGTCGTCCATATACATGAGGTGTGATAAGGTGAATTGTGTGTTATCGCTAATCAATGTGAATCCTGAATTAGTTTTGTCTAGTAAATGTGAAAGTGGATTGAGTGCCATGCAAAACCATAAGGGGCTTAATGCATCGCCTTGAAAAATTCCACGTTTAATGTGGATTGGTTCAGTGGCTAAAGTTACGGAAGCTTGGTTTATTTTGAGGACAGTTTGCCAGTTTTGCATGGCAGATTCAATGAATGTTCTTATCGTTGGATGAATATTATATATTTTTAAAACATGTAGTAGCCAACTGTGTGGGACTGAATCAAAGGCCTTTTGGTAATCGATGAACATGGTATGAATATCTTTTTTATTTTTAACTGCACTATTCATAGTAACCGCGTCAATAGTTAGTTGCTCTTTGCAACCTTGGCTATTTTTACGGCAGCCCTTTTGTTGTTCCGCAAGAATGTTGTGTTTAGTTAAGTGTTCGTACACCATTTCACTTATACAAGCTGTAAGGATTTTATAAATAGTCTGTAAGCAAGTGATTGGTCGATATTTGGCTGGGTTTGTAGTGTCATTTATGTCTTTAGGTATCATGTATGTTACTCCATGAGTTATGTATGGTGGCAGTAAATGTGGTGATTGTATGAATGTGTTTAGATGGTTATGTATGAATGGGTAAATGCTAGTGAATTTCTTGTACCAGTAATTGTGTATATTGTCTGTGCCTGGGCACTTCCAATTGTGTGTGCGTTTTATGACGTCTATAAGTGTGTTTACAGGTATGTATTCAAACTCCATTCCCGGGATCTCTGGTAATCCTTCATTAATCCAGCCTGCGTCTTTATTATGATTTACTGGGTTCTCCCAAATATTGGCCCAAAAATCTCGCAATACTTCGGGAGGAGGTGTTTCTAAAGAATTATTACTATTATTAGATGTAAGGTTCCTATAAAAAATTTTTTCGTTGTTAATAAATTTTGTGTTTTGGGATTTGCGGTTTGTGCACGTGATATACCTTTTTAGTCTACTGGATGCTGCATTTAATTTTTGTTTTAAAGTGTCCAGAAAGTGTTCTAATTGTGTATTTGAATTCTCGTGCTGTGAGTGTATCTGGTATTTAATTTTTATTTGTTCTACTGCAGCTATTAATTTTTGACTTCTGCTACCATTGATAAAATGTGTTAATCTACCTATATTGGCTCTTAGGTTTTCTATCTTTTTTTCTAATCGTATCTGCCATTTTGGTTTTCTATGTTCAAATATGCGGCGTTCATTTTGTGATGGGTCTAATATTTTAGCTCCGTTGCACTTAGCTGCAGTCCATGCTGCACAGTAAATTATGGTTTGCAATTGAATAAATTCGGTGTCTTTAGTTACAAACTTAGGGAGAATAACATTGTTAATATAAGACACTATGCTTGAAAACTTTCTAGACGTTTTTTGTTTAGGAATATATGGTCTGTTTGTGGGGTGGGTTTCAGAGAAAAGTTCTTGAGCTTGTTGGAACGTGGCTTCTATATCTGGGTTTGTTTCTGGTGGAGCATTAGTGTTAGTTTGGGTGAATCCTGTCAGGCCAATTTCTATGTGATTCAAGAAATTGTCTTCGGCTGTATTTTGTAGTGAGCTGGATAAAGAACTTTCAGTTAAGAGTATATTCTCTGTAAAAGAATTTACAGGTATTTCAGAGCTATCAGTATTTGTATAAGGCGTATTTAGTATTTGAATGTATTCGTCAGACTGTTCTAATTCATTTTGTGATTGTGTGGTCAAATTGACGTTACTGATACGAGTATAATCATTGTTTTGAGTGTGAGTGTTAGAATTTCTTAATTCTTTAGCTATTTCATCTTTTATTTCTTTTAGTCTTACTTCATGTATATAACTGTTGTTTATAATAGCCCTGACCTGATCAGACAATCTTTGTTCTGTTACATGTGTTATTTCTGGGTAGGTATTTGTGAATTCCTCGTGTAGCTTTTTTCTATAGGCTGTTTTGTTAGCTTCAAGTTCTGTGACTCTAAAATATATTTTCATGATTGTTTCATTACATTCGTTGGTCCATTTCATTCGCTGCCCGGATAATGTGTTAATTGGTGTTCTGGATTGTGTGGTGTGTTGCTGTATTTGAGAATGTACCGTTTGCAGTTCGTTTCTGACTTCCTCATAAATCTGATCTATGGTTTCTTGTGGCAGTAATTTCTTTCGGACTATGGCTCTTCGTTGGTCACCTATTCTTTGGCGTCCTACCTGCATAAACGGATATTTTTCTAAAAACTTAGTATGAAGAGAAGGAAGATATGCTTTTGTGTCAGTATCCAAATGAGTAAGATGAAGATATGTGCGTAGGATGAATTTATTCATTTCAATACTCCATTTCCTACGAGTTGTTGCAGTCATGATGGCGGGTACAGTGTCGTCGACGAAGTTTGTCTCCTGTACAACATCCACTGACTGTATACTGGCTGATGAAGATGATGGCGTCGGAGTGACGCGAAAAGATTGTGACGATGATTGAATTGATGGAAAAAGAGATGAGTGAGATGACGAAGAGAGTTGTGATATTTCGTCATCAATCTGAGGCACATTAGCCTGAAGTAGTCTTTTTGTTTTAGATCTAGTATTCATGTGATTCCCACGAGTAGCTAGGGACTTATAATGTCGACCACAGCAGAGCCCTGCGTTCACTGTGGCAAGGGTGAATAAAACTGGAGGTTCCCAGGTATCCAGAGTTGGCACACTAGCGACTAGTCTCTCCTCTAGCCATGCAGCCCTCGGCGTGTGCGACCTTGGCTTGGATTGTATCTCTTTTAGTCAGGCCCCTCACCTTAGACCTATCTCAGCAAAGTAGACTCTACTGGTACAGGTTTCAGGCTTGGGGCACGCAAGCCCCACCACGACGTCAACGTAGAGATACAGCGGTGGGGTTATTATTATTTATTATTATTATATTAGTACGAACATAGAAGATAAGATATCAAGTGGAGAAATTAAATCATCTGATCTTAGAAATTTAGAAATTTTATATGAAAAGATAAAAGTTAGTTTCTATAAGATAAAGTCACTTTGCTCTGTTGTGGAATCGGAAAACATCAACACCAACATGGAAAAATTTGATTTAAAAACGGCAATTTCTTTGCTACCCGTTATGACTGGTGACGAAAATGTGACCAAACAATTGATAGCAAATATAGAAATGTACGAAGCTATGTTAGACGACACAAGTAAAAAATCCCTAATTAATTTTATTTTAAAATCAAGGTTGTCCGAAAATGCAAAATTGCGCATGTCTCAAAACTATTCTTCTATTACAGAATTAATAAGAGATATGAAATGTTTCCTACTGTCTAAAAAGTCTGATACGGCAATCCAAAGCCAATTACAGCGCGCAAAACAAGGTGGAAAAACAATAGAAGATTTCGGTAAGGATATAGAGACTATGTTTGTCGACTTGACCATTTCACAGGCCGATGGGGATTCCCAGAAGTACGAAATTTTAAAAACCGTAAACGAGAAAAATGCTATTAAAAGATTTTCTGACGGCCTGAGAAATAGTCGTGTTAGCACAATTGTAGCGGCGCGTAATTATAGCACGCTGAAAGATGCTATCAGGGGAGCAATGGATGAGGAGCTGTCGTCTCAACCGGAGAGTTCAATCATGAGTTACGGGCACCTTAGAGGTAAGTCTTATAATAATCGTGTATATGGTTATCAGAAAAGGTCTAATTACATGAGAAGGCCTATGGCGCAACCGGTGCGTGGTAGAGGTGCACGTACGGAAAAGCCCAACTATTCTACGAATAACAGAGGTAGGTCTAATTATTATAACCGTGGTTACCGTGGATACCAAAGTACATATTATTCTCGAGGGAATAGATTCCAAAATAATAGAAATGCTCAAATCAATACGGCTCAACCGACATCAGAAAATTCTCGCGAAAATCAGCAGAAAAGTTCGGAGAAAATAGAGTCGGTGCATAGTTTTTTTCGTGAATAACATGTCAAACACATGTGACAGCATAAATTCGGTTCCCATGAGTGTATGCGGCGTTGCTCGGAATTGGTTAGTTGACACCGGTGCTTCATTGTCCGCCGTGAAATACGAGAAATTAGTTTCTCAAGACATTCCATTTCATTTAAAGAGAATTTGTGTCAGAGGTATTGGTGGGAACATTTATTCTGATGGTTATGTTTATTTGAACTTGCAAATAAATGATACCGAACTGACTCATAAGTTTTACGTATTTAAAAATTTACCATGTCGAACAGATGGAATCTTGGGGCAGGACTTTCTAACTAAATTTAATTGCATATTAAACTTCGAAATGAATACCTTATCTATTCAAACAACTGAAAAAACTATTACTATAGACTTACGAATGGGCAGTAAAGGTTTTAATAACTTTATGGTAGTACCACCACGATGTGAGACATTATATTATGTTGATACCAGTATAGATCGAGATTGTGTCATATTTCCGCAACAACTTTGTGATGGAATTTATTTAGCGAGCGCAATAGTTTCCCCGAAGTCAGGAAAAATACCGTTAAAGATTTTGAATACCAGGGACAGTTCTGTGAAACTAAGCTATTTCACACCAAAAATAGATTATTTAAGTAATTATGATATTTGTAATTTTGAAGCAAATGTAGTTAATGCGGATAGAGTGAAAAAGTTATTTAGTCTGTTAGATTTAGATCATTTAAACACGGAAGAGAGAAAATCTATTGAAAATATTTGTGCGAAGTATTCCGACGTTTTTTATATGAGTGGAGATAAGCTAGGGGTAACTAATATTTATCAACAAACTATACAATTGAAAGACAACGCTGTACCTGTTTATATTAAACCGTATAGGATACCAAAATCGCTAAAACAAGAAATGGATAGACAAATTGGTAAGATGTTGGAAGAAAATATCATAGAGGAATCTAAGAGTGAATGGTCTAGCCCGATACTTCTTGTACCAAAAAAGAATGACAATTCGGACGAGAAGAAATGGCGTGTTGTAATAGACTACCGCAAGTTGAATGAAGTAGTGAAGGACGACAAGTTTCCTTTGCCAAACATAAACGATATTTTAGATTCTCTATCTGGTTCAGTCTACTTTAGTCATCTGGATTTAACACAGTCGTATTATCAATTAGAACTTTGTCCAGAAAGTCGCAAATATACAGCTTTCACAACAAATAAGCAATATCAATTAAAAAGATTGCCAATGGGTTTAAAAATTAGTCCAAGTGCGTTTAGCCGCGCTATGACAGTCGCTATGTCAGGATTAAATTATGACAAGTGTCTTATTTATTTAGACGATCTTGTTTGTTTTGGACGTAATATTAATCAACATAATAAGAATTTAATCGATATTTTGGAAAGATTACGGAAAGTCAATCTAAAAATTAACCCGCTGAAGTGTAAGTTTTTGAAGAAGGAATTATTGTACTTAGGGCACGTGGTTTCGGATAAAGGCGTTAGTCCGGACCCTCAAAAAACCAAAGCCATACGAAATTATCCTAGGCCATGTAATAATGATGAAATCAAAAGATTTGTAGCCTTTGCCAATTATTATCGGAAATTTATACCTAATTTTGCCGAAATAACTATCCCATTAAATAAATTGTGCCGTAAAGGTGTTCAATTTCAATGGACCGAAGAATGTGAGAATTCATTTTTGCATCTTAAACAATCTCTCATGTGTCCACCAATATTGCAATACCCTGATTTTTCAAAGGACAACGAATTTATTTTACATACGGATGCATCTGGTGTTGCAATTGGTTCTATCTTGTGTAATAAAAATGATTTACCTATAGCATATGCAAGTCGAACATTAAATAAATCTGAAGTTAATTATCCAACAATAGAAAAAGAATTGCTGGCAATAGTGTGGTCAGTACGTTATTTTCGACCTTATTTGTATGGTAAAACATTTACTATTAAAACAGATCATAGACCATTAGTATATTTATTCAAGATAAAGAGTCCAAGTACTCGTTTAATAAAATTTAGGCTAAGTTTAGAAGAATATGACTTTAAGATTGAGTATGTGAAAGGGGCGAATAATGCGGCTGCAGATGCATTATCTCGCATAGTTATGACGTCTGATGAGTTAAAAGAGATGAATAAACATTTAATAACTGTTATGACTAGACGAATGAAGAAAATGCAAGATGATGTGGTTAGTGAACCTGATTCGGTTGTTAACAATTCTACAGATTACAAGGCTGATCACCCAAAAATCGTAGAAATGCTTAAAAAACCGGAAACAGGAGTTGAATTGAGATACGGGACTTTACACAATAAAAATTGTCACGAGATATGTGTACAATATGATACGTTCTCATATGTACCTTCGAGGTACCTCATTTACACTGATATTGATACTCGATCATGTACTGCGCGAGCCGCGTTCGTGAGAGGTATAGAAACTTTTTGTAAGAAAATGAATATTCAAGAATTATATATAATTAAAAGTAAAAATAATACTTTATTAATCGAATGGTTAACCAATGAGATAAAAAAAAATAAAAAGTGGTCCGGTCCACGACTTTGTATTATTAAAGGAGTAACTAGAATAGATGACATTGATGACAGGAAAGTTATATTAAATGATTTTCATTTATTGCCCACGAGTGGACATGCAGGCGTTAGGCGCATGCTAAATAATATTAAGCGTTACTTCTTTTGGCCGAATATGTGCGAGGATGTTAAGAGTTTCGTTAAGAAATGTGATAGTTGTCAGAAGCAAAAGCACTCTTTACCAACTAAACAGCCTATGGAGATTACATCCACAGCTCAAGGTGCTTTTGATAAAATATATTTAGATATTGTAGGACCATTAGAAAAGGATTATTATAATTTTTCATACATATTGACTATACAGTGCGAACTGAGCAAATATGTGGAGGCATACCCCTTAGAAACTAAAGATAGTAGTAGTGTAGCTAGAGCATTTGTTGAAAACTTTATTCTTAGGTATGGGATTCCACGCGAAATAGGAAGTGATAGGGGGACAGAGTTTATTTCGAATACAATGACTCAAGTATGTAAATTGTTACAGATAAAGCATATTTCGTCAACAGCGTATCACCACGAATCATTAGGATCCTTAGAAAACACTCATAAATCCCTGAATACATTTTTAAGAATTCAAACTGATAATAATTCTAGGTATTGGAGTAATTGGTTGCAATATTGGTGCTTTTCCTATAATACAACAGTACACAGTGAAACAAAATATAGTCCTTTTGAACTTGTATTCGGAAAAAAATGTGATCTACCGAGTAATTTAAATACAAATTATGTTGAACCATTGTACAATACAGACAGTTATCCACTAGAATTAAAATACCGTTTACAAAAATCGCAGTTTGATGCAAGACAAAATTTAATAAAAAGTAAAAAACTTAGAAAATGTAATTTTGACAAATATGTAAATCCGATAACTTATAAAAAAGATGATTTAATATTAGTAAAGAATGAGTCAGGTAATAAATTAACAAAACCAGTGTATGCAGGTCCTTATAAAGTTTTACAAGATTTATCACCAAATGTAAAAATATTGAAAAATGGAAAAGAAGATATTTTACATAAAAACCGTACAAAATTATACATAAAGCCGAATTAATATGTTATAGCTTTAAGTTTTTTAACTGTTAAGTGCACTTAGATACTTTATAATGGCTGTAGCCTGTAATACACAAATTATATTAATCTTTTTTTTATTGTTTTTTTTTTAAATAACGAGGGAGGTGTAGTGTGTGTACGACTTTTCCCTATATAAATGTAACTTAGTATGTAAGTGAGCCATTAAAGGTTAATACTTTAAGCAAGATGGTTGTTTGATTGTTCCCTCGAACTCCTAACAGTACAGTTTTGTGGCCTAAGCCCTTGGCTACAGTCTGCCATTTTCACATAAAATTCTACAGTGTTTTCAAACTGGCTGAAACTAGGACTTACTGATGTAATACACCTGTCATTTGAAATCCGAATTAATACAGTGAACTAATCAAATAAAAGGATCATGAAAATAATCAAAATAGGTACTTTAATTACATAGCTTTTACACTGTAGTATTTAATTGATTTGTAGGTAATTAAGAACAAAATACCTAATTTAGTTTCATCAACCAAAAGTTGTATGCTTACTACGATCAACAATAATTAATACATTACATAAAATAATTTTAATTTCCGTAAAATTAAATCAACCATTTATTTAATTGAAACTAGACTCTTGCTTGTAGCTTATTGGCCAAATCAAGTCTCAGAATATACACAATAAAGGCAATCATCAAGTTTGCAACAGAAAAATCGGTGTTATAATTTTTTTGAACGTGGAATGGTGTGAAATTCACGTTCAAAAAAATTAAATGACATCATTCAACCCAAATAAAGAACCGCATAAATAACTTTTTTTTGTTTGTTTCAATTTGTAACCTTTTTAGGTGGCCAAAAAATCAAATTCAGAACTCATTTCCTGCAAGTGACACTTCCAGTAAAATGATAAAGTCTATCCTTTTTCGTTGGCATCCATTTTGTTTGTATACAGAAACATAAAGTAGAAGTTGTAATTGAATTGGTATTGTTTTAGACCGGTTAAATGGAGCCGACATTGATTTACCGTGCCGACCGCACCTGTATCCCTGTCGTGCATAATAAACTTGTTTTATTTCTACAAAAATCAATATGAGAATGTTTACGGTGCTCAAGTTTCGGATAATAAACGAGGATTTTGGGGCAATATGGAATAGAAGACACACATGTGGTGCTCACAAATATATGCATGTTTTTAACATAGGGGTCTGTTCTTGGTTGATTTCAGTACAATATTGAATCGCGTGTAATGTTATTTTAAAGGTGCACGGCGGCACGTACATGTGTTAAGCCCATGAGAAAAAGGTAAGTTAACATAATATTGTAACTAACAGCCCGAACTATTCAAAAATTTCTAGTACCTACCTACTTAAATTCAAAGATTGCCCACTATACGATATATAAGTATTTATTACACACATATATTATATTATATGTCATTATTATTGCGATGTATTCGGTGAAGAAAATGACATACTCGTATTAATCTATTTACACAAAATGTTCACCATAACACTGACCAATTTGTGTCATCCAACCCCAAGAGCATTGCTAATAATCCATGTCAGTAGGAGACAATCCACTACTGACCGTAAGCTTACAACACTACCTACACGAATATCCCCCGAGGATATTGCCATAATCAACCCCCCAACTGGATTAATGATAGTACGTTCGCAGGATGCTGACCATCCTCAGGGTAATAACCCTTTAGTAGCATATTACGACACCCCAGGGTAGAAACCTGACAGTATCAGAATATAAGCTACCGCAAAAGTAATGCGCTATGCTTTTGTTTTATTTGCACCAATATATCTAAAGGATTTGCTGTCGTAAACACAGGAATGTATGACACATAATGGTATGCTGTTAGTACTTAAAATAAATGGCATGATGTGACGGGTGACCCCTTTGTTTACGTGGCCAGAAATACTTCGTGTTTCAAAGGATAATGTTACAAAGAAGACTAAACAACATTCGTTGATCCTTATTGTGAGTTGGTTTGTTTTGGGCGATTGGGTGGTTAACAGAAGCCGAGAATTAAGAGAAGTTTTTCTGGAAAAACAATTGTTGTGAGCACAACAAAAAGTAGAATTCTATGAGAATTAAGCGATTTTATTCACATTCAAACGATTTCATCCAATATCTAGACAGAAAATGAGAAAATTCATCATGGACAATGAAATACGAGATAAAATATCTATGTGAGTGCCAATAGCCCACATCTGTAGTCCCCTCAAGCTTGTCCCACACCATTTGCTAAGCCCATAACTTCGCTCGCACCACTACCCCGAAACATACTGCTTCAACAAATATGTTCGAAGGTGAATGAACTTGTTTAATGCCTTTTGGTAAAACGGTCGGGATGAAAATCGGAATTTATGTTTCTTTGATGTTGCTGTAAAAGTCGTAAGATTGCTAATAATAATAATATTCCACAATTAAAGAAATTTTGCTCAACTTTTATAATAAATAGATTTATGTTCCAAAAAAAAACTGAAAAAGACGCGGTAAAATTACTGCAATTTAATTCGTCTATATTAATTTCTGTAATGTTTTGCTGTTGTTATTAATGCGTGTTGAATCACGCGCTTTGCTTAAAATAACGACGAAAGGCATATGTGAACCTGCAGCTTCAGTAATTACTGGCGTATTCTTTTCCATACATAGCACATGTGCGGCTCGTGCTGCAATATCTCGGCCAACAATAGAGCGACCCTGGCTCGCCACTTCAGCCTGTTTTGTTCCACTCTCATTCTTCTGGTTGACGTTATTACTTACTCTATTGTCTTCCACGGCCTTTGCTACATGTGAAAAATAAAGCATTGTATGCTTCAAGAATGTTTCGCGAGGCCCGCCTAAGAGCCCACCCATAAAACAGCCGCCATTTTCATTAAAATCACAAACGAGTAAATGTAAATTTTCTTTATAATCCAACGTCGCATTAAGTGTTAAGTTAAAGACTAGTAAAACTTACAAGGCCCATCGCGAAAGCCAAGTAGCGTTCAATAAAAAGCGACATCTAAAAGCCCTATTGCGGACATTCTTTGGCCGCGAGCGCCGACTCGCCGAGGCATCCCGACACTTTTCTGCACTTAGCCTCGGATACATACGTCTCAGTATGGCGGACCACTATGTGACCGCAATTCGTTGCTGGAAAAATGAGAACGCTTTTATTGTCAAGAAAATAAATTGCGATAAAAGCGCGTCTCGCGTCTAGCAGTTTGCGGCAAAAGAAACAAAGCCTGCGAAGCCCTTGTTCGTTACAATTACGGAAACCTTAATACGCGGATGACTGCCAACGAATTTATGGACGCCTTGTTTTTTTCGCAATTCATTAGCGTTCTTCTCGTTTAGAATAAGATTTTCTCCCTAATGGGACGACGATTTTATGTGGTAACGATGCAATAAATACTTCTGAACATAAATAAATGGTACACTAGTTTTTTCCGAGACTAAACAAGGTTATGTAACTTGGTTATCTCAGCCGCCGAGCCCTGGCGGTGGTTTTAATAAATTAAGTTGTCGGAGTGATGCAAGTTTGAAACTTCTTCTACCTTTGCCTTATCTTTGCCATAGCTAAGATCTACTATCTTTCAGTAAGTAATTGCTCGCCTTGAGACATTATTTTACTCAATTTATTAAGGCTCAGCTAGAAATTTGCTCAAGTCTGGAGATGTTTAAATTGAAACTGAGTACCTGCTCACTCTAATTTGTGTGAGTAGCTACTTATTTTGGGCACAATCTTTGGTACAAAAAGTTTAAATACAATTTTCGGTACCTATTTTGAAAGAAAGACTTCATATTAAAACAGTGAAAGTAGTATGAATATTTTATAATATTTTCGTCGACCCTTGTTTCGTTTCGACAAATAAGGTATTTTGATGGATTGCTCTAACCACCTCAACCATGAAATTGAAATGAGCTACGTGAAAATATTTAATAAATATTAATCTGAAATTTTCGAAATACCTATTAATAAAATTAAGGTCGATCTACGTAGAGATATAACAGGTGCGCTATGGCAAACCAGTTCGATTTTTGAAGTTCGTGGGCCAATCGGTCTTATTTAAAAAAAAAAGTTGAAACTGATTTTTCTGACATAAAACTCTGTAAGACAAAATGTATCGACTTTGGAACGCAACACCATCCACACCCATGGTTTGTTTAATAATCGGATACTGTTCTAATAATAAATACCTAGATACTACTACTACATAATATGTCACTACAGCACTGCCTACTGAAATTACATAAGACTACGTATAACTATTAAAACGGGGTGTTGACCACGTAACTATGAATTTTAACCTATCCCAAACTTATAAAACCCATTCGAACATGAACCTTACACTTTTATAATAATGTTAAAATTAATAGATTGGATTAGGCTGTTGTGGGCGATAAAATAATGGAGAGAATGGAAATTAGTTTTTCAACTAGATACATAATTATTCTCATTTTGAACGCATTAAACATAATTATATATGTACTATAACAAAGAATCTGTTCAATCAAGTAACAAGAAAACTACATTATCAGGCTAAAAAGGTTGATTTTGTTTTTAATACAATGTAACGCATTTTAGCTTTTCAGGTAAAAATGGAAAAAAAACCTGGCCTTTTATGTGTTCATAATCTTATCGGGAGATCTTAACGATACTTTGAATTTCTATAGCAGCTATCGTAGCCAATATCCCTAGAGACGTACCCAAAAAGATACAACTTTCAACCCAATTTGATAATACACTTAAGCTATTGTCAAACTGACAGACGAACCGAATGCGTGGCGTAGCGTTTTTGTTTGTAATGTATGGAAATCTTTGAAGCCTGTCACATAGAGTATCGGATCGCTTTCGCATTTTTATATGACATGATTCGGTTCGGTTCGCTATCGCCTGTCTGTTTGACAAAGGCCTTAATACTTTTCATATGGGCGTAAATAAACGAAATCCGTAGTACGCTAACTAGCCTACAAGTCACGTCCCTAGTCCCTTAAGAACGAACGAACTGAAGTGAGTGAGACGTCCCCTGTATTCGCAAGTCGGTTTGGAAAACTCCGAAACTTCTAAGCGTACAACAACAGAAAGTTTTGCCGAAATAGGATATTCTTGGAGTCAGCGTTTAGTATGACTAAGCTGTTTATACTGCTTTTGAATGGCATCTCGTGAAAGTTAATATCGGAGTCAATAATTTGGATACTGAGAATGCAGTAATATCGGGCAGGAATAGAACTAGAGAACATAATTATGTAGATTGTGAATGGGTATAACACCAGGAATATCTTTACTAATATTATGAAGCTGAAGAGTTTGTTGGATTATTTGGACATGCTAATCTCAGAAACTATCTACTGGTTCGAATTGAAAAAAATATTTTGTTTCGAATATCGGAGGAAAGCTTTAGGCATAAAACATCAAGCTGCGTCCAATATAAGCCGAAGCGGGAACAGCTAGTACAATTATACAGCTTAAATGTTTGTTTGTTTGTTTTCATCAGCCTAAAGAATCAACTTACGGAAAAACACACACACAAAAGCGAGGGCAATAATTGCTCAATCATCTATAATCACGATTTGAAAAATTGCTTCCATGATTATGACGGAAAAATAAGGAAGTTACTCAACCAAATAAAAGTTGTTTGAGCATCGAAAACTTTTCACGTAATATGAATTGGTCAGAAATTAAACAAAATACATTACATAGCAACAAGTACATAGGAGGTAACTGGGTTTTTTGTTCGCGAGTAAACGAATGTAAACAAAATGGAATCCAAAACATTCTTTTTTTTCAAATGGCCTCCGTTTTCCTTCTATTATTTTGAACGTAGAACAACATTGTATTCAGTTTCTCGTTAGTGATAATCTTTGAGAGCTTCCATTAGTTTTCGGTTACATGGCATTGGTTGAATTTATATTTACAGGGGCTATTCATTACTGTGGAAAGATTAATATTGGATGGAGAATAACTTAGTGGATTAATTTATTGGGATATAAATAATGGGTTGGATTAACAAGAATTCCAAAACTTCTGTCGCGTTACTATAATCAAGCTTCGTTTGAGAATAAACTGAAGAATGTTTGTGGATTTTATTTAATGACTGCTGCTGTATGTCGTTAATCAAGAAAGAGATGCTTTATATCTTTTAAGAACGGCTTGGATTAAACTAGCTTTTACCAGCCACTTCGCCCGAGTATTAGAAAAGCATGCCACGGGAACATATAAAATACTAGGATTAGCTCCGGCCAGGTATAAGCCAATTGAAATTATCTCTGAGTTATATTTTATAAAGATCCGTCCAGCCGTTGAGTAATATACACGTTGTCGACCCATCCAAACTTTTGCTTTCAATATTAGTTAGATACTGGTATTTTAGTTTTTAAATTATTACATTTTCATAATCATCTCCACATGTAGGTATTCCTTCCTAAATTTTCAATAGTTCATTTTCTTACAAATAGTTACGAATTATCGAAAAATCTCACTCTCGCTAAACATTTTAGTCACCTCTGGTACTTAGTAATTATCAGACGTTGCCGTTCGTACATTGCCAAGTGAGCCAATAAAATTATACGGGACGGTACCCAATAACAGTTGATCCCCCGTATTAATTTTGGTTGCCGATTTGTATTTACGATTTCGCAAATATGTAGTAGATTCCTTTTTATTTGTTGCCTGTATTTTTCAATATTAAATTTTTTATTTACTTCAGATAAATTTTATTATCAAAATCAAAATCAAATCGTTTATTTCAAGTAGGCCAGTTACAGGCACTTTTGAATTGTCAAAAGACAAAATTAAAATAAAATAGTTTAAAAAATAGTTACGGTGCTACAGTCCCAGTCACAAGACATAAAAACTGTGAAAGTACTGTAGATGCCCATTCCAAAGCGTAGATCTCTATGGAGAAGAACGGGCAAGAAACTCCATGGACACTCTTTTTCAATCGCCAAAATTATAACAAAATCTTTGTTACATCATTCAACTTGTGATGGTACATTATTGTGAGAACGATGTTGCAAGTGAAAAGTGTCCATAGGTGATTAATATAAAAAAGACAAAATTCTTTATAATTAAAATAAACCGTGGCTGCTAAGAGATGACCAGTCACGACTGACAGCGCCCGTTCACGAACATGACACATGCATCAGCATCACTCAGCTCAACCATTTTGAAGGGAACTAAATGATCCGACACACGCGCCACCGCCAGCGAGACATTAGAGTGAGCATGACATAATCTCATGTCTTATTAGAAGGATTAAATGACGACAAAGTTAAGAAAGAACATTACCTTTTAGATTTAACGGTTAAGAATGCTACAAGTTTTTCAATACCCGTTGCCTCTAAAGCAAAGTTCAGACCTCCTTACGCCTAATTTGTCCTGTCCAAGCAATCTCAGCACAGCCATAAGTGGAACGCATTTATTTCCCGATAAAAACGAGCGATTGGGTGCTTTTATAATTTGCCGTTTCACGGCACGGCACGATATTACCGTGGACGTGAAGAAGAATTTTGTGGCCGTGGACGGCATGCCGTGCCGTAGGGTGATTTTATAATTCACCGTGAAATTATTACGCTTTGCGCGTCTTCAAAGTGCAGACATGTTCTTGAAGAGACAGCGACTACTTTTGCTCTATTTGTTATATTTAAGACGTAAAAAACCGGCCAAGTGCGTGTCGGGCCACGCACAGTGTAGGGTTCCGTAGTTGCCCATCAAAATACTTTTGCGAACTAATTAAACTGATTCGCTGAATTTAATTTTAAAATAAAGAAGAATTTTCAAAATCGGTCCAGGCGTCTTTGAGAAATCGGGGAAAATACATAAAAAAATATTACGACGAATTGAGAACCTCCTCCTTTTTTTGGAGTTAGTTAAAAATAGTTGACAATAAAAACTTACCCATCCCCAAAACATACCCACCTATTATAGCTGTAAAAATAAAGTTTACAAACTTACATTTGCAGTTGAAGAACATGTTCTGCGATACATTTTGTTTAGGAAAATATGCTATCCAAGTACGTTTTATAAGTTGGTCGACTATTACTCGTAAACTTGTAAAGCCTACTTAGTCATGATAATTTTCCTTCAAACTTCGTTATATATACTACTATTGTGAATTTTTTCACACCCCCAAACATAACCGTTTAGCTGGTAGAGGGGGGGGACACTCGAGTCGAGCAAAAATTAGCACTTTAAAGCTTTATATTTCACAAACGAATCTTTTTATCAAAAAATTGTTAATGGAAACTATCAATATTTTTTAAAGACCTATTTAATGATACCCCACACTAAGGGGTACGCGAGAAATAAAAAAAAAAATCCCCACTTTACGTGTACAGGAGGTACCCTAAAAAAAATATTTTACGAGATTTTATTTTACCACTTTTTCGGCACAACAAATCCGTATATTTACACCAAATTACAGCTTTCTAGTACTGGGCGTCTCTGAGCTAAACTGCGGACAGACGGACGGACGGACGGACGGACGGACATGGCGAAACTATAAGGGTTCCTCGTTGACTACGGAACCCTAAAAAAGACATATTACTAGAAAGTATTGGCAACATCCACTTTTAAAAGTAAAATATTTAGAAGGGTCATACCATACTACACGCTATTTGATAAGCTCAATTATGGAAGACCTAAATAAGTTTTTCAATTATTTTCGGATGTCAACAAAATCGTTTTATCACATACTTTCTCCCTTACATTCTCTCGCCCTGCCACCCGCGCCTCTTGGCTACGCACGCACACATACAAATTTCTTGTACGCACACACTACACTCTCAACAATGCCGCGACGATTTCATAGGGAGCGCAGTATGCTACGGCAACGGCACGGCAGATCGTTGCGGTTCACGGCGTGCCGTTGCCGTGGACGGTAAATTAAAAGCGCTTGCATACAAATGCATACATTTTGCTTTCCTGCTTTACCGTGGCGATAAAAACGTGCCGTACCGTGCCGTGGCACGGTAAATTATAAAAGCACCCATTAGCTACTGATCTAAAAAGCAGACCGTTAAAAGGCAATGAAGTGTTTATCTCTGTAAAAAGACATTAGTATGCTATCCTTGTTTCTGGTCTGGTAAATTGTCTGGTCGTCCCTTTCAGTCGTTGTCATAAAATTTTATAACACGTAATTACAAAGTAACATGTTACAAACGTAGTGTAAATATTAAAGGCATTCTATAGAGCAAAAATTGATAAGGATAACGAGCGATGCTAATACTGAAGTAAACCTTGCACATAAAAGAGGTTTGATTAAAATTTTAATGGATTTCCAGTTAGCTCGACCTTACTAGTCCGAAACGAACGTAGCTGAGTATCTGCACAGTATCTGTGAGTATTTGTGAGTAATAGAATGGGTGATAGTTTCGTGGAAGCTAGACTCAAAGGGTATGTGTGAAACTACATACGGTCCAAAATCGACTTTTGCTCCATCAAAAATGTGTACAAACTTGTATAGACAAATTGCGGACCGACTGTAGACAACGAACACACATATACTGTAATATTTAAATCATTGTATCCGTGTTTGGAGACTTGACTACAAGTTTTCCCTGCCTATTTGACCGACATATAAAACAAGACGAAAGAAGAGAAAGAAAAAAGTTCCAAACAAAATTGTGACCACCACGCAAAAAAGCCGAAAAAGAAAAAAACTTCCAACCATAACCTTCCTTAACCATAAACACCCAGTTTCACCAAACTACTTTCGCCACTCAGCAATGGATTAGCCACCTAACGTAGCACAGAACTGCACATTACAATCTCAGGATTTACCGGCTGTTCAAGCACCGCTTTGTAATTTGCGGTAGGCAAAGCTGTAAAGGCTGAAAGCCAGGTAATAAGGTAAGGAAGTCTTATGTGTTCGTACTTATGTACTTATCTCGTGAGGAGCATTTTGAAGATGAATAGGTACGCTTTTATACGGGTGGGTGGGTTTTAGTACGAGTGTAATATGTGGCTGTGCGTGGGTTTTGGTTGCTGAAAGTAGGTTTTTATTTTGTAACTAGCAATTTTTTTAAAAGACTTATTTTTCCTTAATCAGACTGCCTTACCAGTGGGCAAAAGTAACTTCCAAAAGTCATAGGGTATTTTTGAGCCCCCCCGGTATGTGACCATTATTGGTCTGTTTTTATTTACTTTGATCAAAATTGCATGGGGAAAATATGCATGGGTTGAACCACGCAAACGCAAAACGTATTAGTATGAGAAAATTCGTTTCCTTACATTACCGCCAGGTTTGCTAAAAAAAACCCGTAGTTTTTAAGAATGCAACTGGCCATTGGTCGCGCTTGTGGGTCAGAGGTCCGAACAAAATGCCCTTTTACCTTTTGACCTTAACCCGTAGGTTCTATCTTACCTTCCGCAGAGACAAAGGCCAGCCTCAAATCTCAACAAACATTGTTTTACCGCGTCATCATTTTTAACGATATATTTTTAATGTGACGTATTGCTTTGTGAAAGGACGTCAAATGGTTTTGAAATTAAAAAGCCCTATAGTTACAATATTCTTTACAGTGCGAATCTACGACTCAAATTGCCTAGGTATCAGTTTTATTCCAGTGATAGATAAAAATATCTACATAATTCTACTTAGGTATTCATGAAATACAGAATTAAATGTCACTACCAATTCTTTGAAAGCGGTATTTGTAGACAAAACGTGTTCATTCATTTGTTTTATGTCTTTGCTTTTCTATTTGTAGGCACATTTAAATGAAAAGGACATCTCGTGAAAACTGTCACTGAAAGTCGTTAGTCATTGTTAAAATGACAGTTCTAGGTTTTAGTTACTGACGTGACGTTCACACTTTACACAAACGTTTTGGTTTTAAATGATACTTTATTGAGAATTCTAGTAATTGTTTATTGTGTTACACACTCGTGTAACAATCTTATAATGAAATAAACACTTATTTGTAGATAGTTTATACGTAATATGAATAGTCAATACAAGTAGTAGTTTTTTGACCTCCTTTACTCCACCTCGTAATTTGCTAATCAAGTTTTGATAAAATGCCGCTTCTACTACTAAATTAAAACTCTACTTAGTACAGATCTTTCTTTACCTAAGACCAATATACCATTTTTTTATGACATGCACATAACAATATTTTTTAGAGTGACATTGAATTTATGCAACAATAAAAATTCAATCTACTATCTACGTAAAAACACAAAGCAATTTCCTTAGTAGAATATAACGTATGTTACTATTTCCGACAAGCGCGTGGGTGCTGGCTAAGTGATAAATTATTAACTCCGAGGTCGCTAAGTAGATCCCACAAAATCATAATACAGTCATGATCATAAATATGTATCCATTTACCAACTTGATAAAACGTTTTTTCGTGAAATATTGATTGGTGCAGTATGTTCGTTAAAAATGAAATTGCAATGAATACTTACATTTTAAGTTTATAAGTGTACCAAAATGTTGGTGGTAAAACTTTTATCCTAAGCAACCAAGCCGGCCGTAGCATGGTTGGCCACAGTTCGAACCTTACCTACATCTTCATGTATCGGTTTATGCTGACACGAGCTGGTTTGGCCATTAACATTAAACACTTTGATGCCCGTGACTGTACAAAACCAACCGAAATATTGAGCTTACAATAATGTATGATGTGACCCATACATCATCTTCAACCCTTAGCCCACTGGATTTGGTGCGAGCTTTTATTATAAAATCCTACATACATTTCATGAACAAAGAATGCCTTATCGTGTATTATATGAATTCGTTTTGACAAATATCTACTATAACAACTTATACTACCTATATTTCTCGGAGCTGAATCTATGCGTTCGCATAGATACGAGTATCTATCTCTATGCACTGCAATGAGACGGAAAAGGCTATGAAGAAAAAAGGAAAATAAATAGTACCTATTATCGCTTACAATCAGAATTGCCTCATTTCGAGTCATTCAATATTCTATGAAACTGCATACGGTACACTTGAGGTCACACTGAAAGGGTGCACTTCTAATACGGCACCGTAAGCTCTAACGCTGGGGAAAGACGTTAATTATTAGGATGGTGTACGTTCCATACGAACATTTAATGATCATTATCGCGAAAATTAATAGCATTTCCCGCTAGTATGGGGGGGCATAAGAATTACTTTTAACTGAAAACTGCGTCACAACTAAATTCAACCAACTCATCAAGTCTTAACAACAATTTGCCACTGCAGTTGAAACTTCTCCAACTCGACCATGGTCTAAATTTATTTATGGTTTAGAAACTATAAATAAACTGGTTTAGGAAACTGGATTAGTCTGGGGACTTCAAGCTAAAACTTCAGCGATTGCAATTCAATGGAATTATCTGAAACAGCGAGGAGCTGTTCCTAGGAAAACGAGCAGGAACTTAGTTTTTGATATATAGGTCGTAACCAGCTGCTCAACAGCTCGTCGTGGTCCGTAGATTAAACGAGCTTTGTGGAAACGAGAACATTATTGAACTACACAGCGCTGCAGCACTCTTAGGATAAGTTCAGATCGAACGATTAAAGCGCTGTTTTCAATTGTGCAATTACAATGGGAGCGATGCAGGACTGACTGTATAGGAATCTACAATAATCGTCTGAAGTTATATGAACAGAGATTTATAACTAAAACTACTCGTAATAAAGGTTCGGCCAAATTGATGAAAATAAATTGCAGACGCAACTAAGGTCTTCGGATTGTGACCGCAGTCAGATCACAATCTGTCTGTTCGTTTCGGTTTAAAATACCTTTGGAATAATAACTGGCATAACATAGGTATATATAACATAACTAGTCTTGGAATATATTTTTTAGGGTTCCGTAGTCAACAAGGAACCCTTATAGTTTCGCCATGTCCGTCCGTCCGTCCGTCCGTCCGTCCGTCCGTCCGTCTGTCCGCAGTTTAGCTCAGAGACGCACAGTACTAGAGAGCTGTAATTTGGTGTAAATATACGGATTTGTTGTGCCGAAAAAGTGGTAAAATAAAATCTCGTAAAATATATTTTTTTAGGGTACCTCCTGTACACGTAAAGTGGGGATGTTTTTTTTTTTTCTCGCGTACCCCTTAATGTGGGGTATCATTAAATAGGTCTTTAAAAAATATTGATAGTTTCCATTAACAATTTCTTGATAAAAAAATTCTTTTGTGAAATATTAAGCTTTAAAGTGCTAAATTTTGCTCGACTTGAGTGTCCCCCCCCTCTACCAGTTAAACGGTTATGTTTGGGGGTGTGAAAAAATTCACAATAGTAGTATATATAACGAAGTTTAAAAGAAAATTATCATGACTAAGTAGGCTTTACAACTTTACGAGTAATAGTCGACCAACTTATAAAATGTACTTGGATAACATATTTTCTTAAACAAAATGTATCGGAGAACATGATCTTCAACTGCAAATGTAAGTTTGTCAACTTTATTTTTACAGCTTTAATAGGTATGCTTTTACGGTATGTTTTTTAGGGATAGGTAGGTTTTTATCGTCAACTATTTTTAACTAACTTCAAAAAAAGGAGGAGGTTCTAAATTCGTCGTAATCTTTTTTTTTATGTATTTTCCCCGATTTCTCAGACTCCTGGACCGATTTTGAAAATTCTTCTTTTCAAAACTAAATTCAGCGAATCAGTTTAGTTAGTTCGCATAAGTATTTTGATGGGCAACTACGGAACCCTACACTGTGCGTGGCCCGACACGCACTTGGCCGGTTTTTCTGGTATCATGACATCAATCTTCGAAGGTCATATGTCAGGCAGAAAATATAGCATTCATTAGTCCAGTATTTATGACTGTCCTTCAGATAAATTATATACCAAATTCAAATGAAAGAAACTAATTATAATGAGGGAAAGTCACGCAAAGATACATAATATAATAGTGCTATAAAAATCGATATAGAGCAGTGGTGGCCCAGTGGTATCGGTCCCGACTTACGAGTTGTAGGTCGTGGGTTCGAACCCCGCCTGGCGCATTACTTTCAGTGGCGATCTTTTCATACAAGCCCAAAAGCCCGGCATGCGTTAAAAATGCTCGATAGAGAATCAATATCAAACCCGAACTATTTAAAAGTTCGCGCGCTTAATTCTCATCAAAATAACACAAAGTATCTACCTACGCCACACTACTACGCATCGCGATTGGTCGAATGATCGCGCGCAAAGTTTCGCATTTGCAGCATCTACATAAATATAGCTATCACGCTTACACGTACCGGGCTTTTACCGGGCTTTCAAATACTATCTCTCGTCTCTTTCGCACTTTAGCGATGTGCCGTGTCACGAGTTATGACCTTGTGCGTTTACAAATCGATCTGTATGAAGATTTAAGCCCTGCATGCGTATGAAGTTGTACGCGTATTGTCACTTTGCAAACTCTGCAGTGTTGCCGTTTTAGCGACCGTTGTGAGATCTTGGAGATTTTTAAAAAGTTTAGAGACTTTAAGATTTAGCAACAATAAAAACTAGCGACTAAAATAACTTAAATAACGAAATTAAATATTCAAGCAATATCATAAATATACAAAATTGCGACTTCTAGCTAGATTTTTCATATACCTGGGGACTTTTTTTGCCTAAATGACAACACTGCAACTCTGCGTAATTATTTCCCGACACCCGAGTGCAACTCACTTCAGTTTCGTTTGCTTGAGTGGGAAAAAGTTTTGTTGTTAAAGTTTTTTGTGTGTTTTCTTAGATTTTCTCAGTGATACAATTGTTTTAGTGACTTACCTACAACCATGGAAGTAATAGTACCTTGTGAGGATTTAAAATGCGTTCAAGTTTTGATTGGCGAAGATAAGGTAAAATCTTTAAACTTTGCTCAGAAAAAACAGTTAATTTCTTCATTAGAACCGACGCTTATTCTGTGTATTTCTCAGACCAGTAAATCGCATAAACGAAAATTTAATAGATCAGTGTATTAAACTAGTTGGATTGTTGGCTGTTCGAAGTAATTGATTTCATTCATGAGAATAACCTCGAAGATGCCTTTCCCGAGCTGTTAAAGTTAGCGTATCTTGTTGTATCTATTCCGGCTACAAGTTCTTCCGCGGAAAGTGCTTTTTCGTCTCTTAACGTATCAATACCTATCTGAGAAATACACAAGGTCAAGAGCGTCTTTCCGAATTATCAATGATAGCTATTGAAAAACAGTTGTTGGTAGAATTAAAACGATCACCAACATTTTACTCTGATGTAATTAAATAATTTCCTAAGAAAGATAGACGATTGCAATTAGAATATAAATAATTTAAGTATTTAAATTCCTTATTACATTCTAGCTATTTTTTAACTTTCGTTTTGTAACTTTCTGTTTTGTTTTTTGTCTGTAACCTGTTAGTTCTGTTACGTTACGAAGCAAGAAACTATTTACCATACTCGTAACTTTGTTCCCTCAAGCAATGAAGCAAACCAAACGGCTTTTTTCAAAGCCACCGGAGGTATGCAATTGCTGATATGTTTATTATAATAAATAATAATATTCCACAACTATCACATAACGCCATCTAGTCCCAAGCTAAGCAGAGCTTGTGTTATGGGTACTAGACAACTGATAAACATAACTTATATATTTCTAAATACATACATATTATAGATAAATTACACCCAGACACAGAACAAATGATCGTGCTCATCACACAAACATTTGTCCGGGGTGGGAATCGAACCCACGACCTCCGGCATAGCAGTCAGGGTCACTAACCACTAGACCAACAGGCCAGTCAGTTATTATATTCAATCTAGCACTAGCAAGCCTTCAGTGAGCTTTCTGCTTTGGTTACCTCATTCACCGCACGACAAGCAAGAGTGAAATTGAAGAAAGAAGAGGAAAGAAGAAGATGGATGAATTCTCTTTTAATTTATTGTACCTAACCAGTAGTTTATGAGAAAACTGCGATGATATACCTACATACTCAGTCGACAACTGAACTTTTTTTTTTTTTGAAATCTGTTAAAATTTTATTGGGCTTGCCTTATTTTGCAACCCTAGGCCCGCCACTGATTACTTTGTGTAATTTATTTCATCACCACTGCTCTCAAAACGGTGAAGGAAAACATCGTGAGGAAACCGGCATGTCCTAGAACCAAAAATTCGAAGACATGTGACATCCACCAATCCGCACTGGGCCCGCGTGGTGGATTATGGCCCACTCCCTCTCACAGAGAAGAGGCCTGTGTCCCAGCAGTGGGAACATTATAGGCTGATGATGATGATGATAAAAATCGATAGATACCTAGTACATACCAACGGTTTGATAAAGGTCGTATTAGGAATTACCCGTATATCGGTCTACCCATCGGTCCTGGGAAGCTAATCCACCGACCGTCTGTTAGTTTGGGCGTAATCCCTTCGAAGCTCACATTGAATAGATTGACCACGATTTGACTATTCCCGGGAATGTGTCAGTCCGTTATTGTAAAACGCTGACGACTGACATTCAAGTTTCTTGCGCAAATGGACATTCACTATTTAGACGAATGACGTTTCGCAAAACATTTACTAAATGAAATTATGTTTTATACAATAATTCAAGAAAAACATTGTACCTGCCAGGCTCGGGCGTTTATCTTAATGCTACATTAGTTAAAAATGTCCCTAACCCATTCATACTGCTTTGCTTTTGAATTCATTTCAAATCATTCGCTGTATTTGGAGGCAAAACAAAAATAAATACAGCCATTTTTCGACACGAAAGACTCGCATTACATGAACAAACAAATTCCTTTTTCAGGCCACATTATTTCTTCAGCAAAACCAAACAAAAAATTATTCTACTCGTAAGAAAGTTATCATAGCCTATAACAATAAATCTTCATGACCACTCCCACCCCATTCCACGGAGTGACGAAATGAATAATACGAATTCTCGCATCACGTAATCCTATTTGCAAGGGACGGCGTAGGGCGAGGCGGATCCTTATTATTATACAAACGAGCCGTGCCTGTTAATCCTTATAATTATTTGTATATCCTAACGGCTGATTATTTTGTTTGGCTTTAATATTATAACATACGTTGAGACTTTATTAAAGGGTTTGTGTACCTGTGCATTTTTTGCAAACATATCTAAACTGCAGTATCCATGTTGTAAAGGAATGAGGTATCTACATTATTTATGGATATAAAGTTCATAATGGAACGTCATATTACCGATATTTTATCCATGATAAACGATTTTACACGCTCGCTATTGTGAAATAGAGCACACAAGTCGCGGGAATTAGATTAATGTGCTAGAGTAAACTTTGCAGCGCGCTTCCTTCCTTAATGCAGCAAATATACTCCCTTAACCTAACACTAAAATATGTGAACAAAACCATGCACGAACCGAACTAAGGCCACATCCACACCTCGCGTGTACAGCTCTCTTATTAACATTCATTTCAAGTTTGTTTAGGCTGTAGTTCGCACGTATATGGTTCGGACTTCGGACAATCGTTTTCGGTAACATTGTACTCTATCTGCAGCCGGCCTAACTCTGTGAATAAGTAAGTAGACTGGCGAGCCTGTTAATGCCTCCCTCAGAATAGCGGTACAGGATACGCCTTTAGCCTTTACAGCAAGAGATAAACACTTATCTACATAAGCGTAAATAGTGATTTTGTTTCGGGTCGGATTTGTTCTCATCTTTGCACCGGTTCACGGAATTAACTTGGATGTTACTGGGGATTAAGTGTTTGAGGTTGAGTTTTGGGTGAGCGAAGAAAATTGAATTCGTAATTATACTAATAGTGGGCTTTGGTGTTTAGTTACTAAGCGGCTTTCCTTCAAGTTTACGGACCCGCGTCGTCAGCAACATCATTTCACATTATCTTAATGACACCAGACTTGAATATAGAGGAGACTTAATTCTTTATATCTCAGAGACTCTAATAAAATAAAGTAATATCAAAACAGGTATTGTAGACGCTTTCCGTGACCCAAGGGCTGGCTTTTACCTTGGCCAAAGGCTAAGCATTTCAATACAACTAGGTAACGCCGCCGTCATGTCAGTCTCTTGCATTGCACATTGTCACAGTTCGATGCTGTTGTAATTTTTGTGGGATCCAACGGGAAAAATATTCAAGTGGGATTCAAAAGTGGGATCCAACGGGAACAATTCCTTAATTTTAGTTGTATTATTTCAGCATTTATATTTTAGATAGTTATTGTTAATTAAATTTTAAACTTAGGTAGAAAATGTAAGAAGAGATCAAATCTTTGTCGCAAAATGAATTTCCTCTTTCAAATCTGAATTCACGTGTTTAAGATATCCAGATACAAATTTAACAAAATCCGCCCACACCAAAGACATTAAACTATACATATATGAGCAATAGACGGGACATCACGAAGAAATTTGTGATCCAAAAGTTTTTACCAATAAGTAAAAAGTCGCTAGGTCTAGTTCGAGACGTTCCGCCTGACAGTTCGTGTGAACGTGCGACAAAATGTAAACTTTGATAGACGATTATAAGAAAATTTGCCTAGTTTCGCTTTGCCAAACTGCAAATCTAGGTACGGTAAAACAAGTGGACTTGAAATCAATTTATTTTCGTAAATATTTTTTATTTTTACCTAGTATTTAAGATGTTTTTCAATATTTTCTGATATTGTTCTAGAACATTTGCATTTTTGAAATAAACGCCATCTTTTACTCAGTAGCTGTGGTAGCTGTACGTATTTTGCTAAGGAATTAGAGTTGTCTGTTTATCGATAAGAACTATCGATATTTATTAAGTCGAAGACTCTTGTCGAAGAGCAATTAAAAATTTCTTATACCTACTTGTTTATGATTTAATGGACTGTCTCATTGGTTGTCAGTTCATGTAAGGCTCATTATAATTGGGGAAAAATAAAATCAAGACGGTGGAAGTAGGTAAAACAAAAGACTTTTTCATAAATTAATAATATAAGATCGTATTAATAACTTATAATATAATTTTATTTCCGTTCTGCCCTTACACACTTTTTTAACTTATTAAAAATATTTAAATCCTAGTTAACTTTATCGATGTTATTGTATCGATAATTTATGTCATTGTTTAATGTTGCACCCCTATCATAAGGTGCTCGGCAGTGCCATCTATTGCGCAATAGCTGAAATATATTCTGATGAATTATTTTAATACGTGGTTTTGCTATACACCGCTAGATAGCGCTACTAACGCACGGCATCAACAATTTTGTATGACAATATTCCCAATGCCCGCTCTATAGTTCTTTTAAATCTCTTTGGCCCACACCGAAAGAAACATTCATTTTCAATTTAGTTTGCAGAACTAATTTCCTTTTTTGCGGGTGGTTCTCGAACCAATCTTATCCTTTTCTGTGGACGTCAATCGAAACTCAAGTTAGATAAGTATTAGGTTAGGTATCTACTGCTATATAAGGCATCTGTTTACGCAGATTATTATGTAACTGGTTTCATGTCTCCTATCAGTAACTTGTATGTCCTGATAATTCTACTGGACTTCAGATACTAGAAATAAGCACTTACTATCAGCGCTATTTTATCTAGGCGGCTGTCCTGACATGATTGCTACATGTAAGATGCCATTAACATTCTACAAACAACTTCTAGTTCTCAGGGAGGTCTCGATACTTCATCACTGTTTTATTTGATACTTAAGCAAATCTAAGCAGAATGGGTAGTTAAAATTATTAATAAAAGAAAAGCTTATTACATAAATTAAAATAGGACGAAGTATCAAAGAAACCTACATTTAAGAATTTTTTGATTAATAAATAAATAAATAAAATGTCTTTATTATCAGGCATCGAGGCCCATAATGGTACACTTACATCAATGCGAATTAAAAATAGACAATTAGAAACATTACAATTTAAAATCCAGATTAAAATTATAGATTAACATTATACTAATAAATCAAATTTGAAATTATAAAATCAGAAATTAAATTACAAAATTAAAATAATATTAAAATTTGATTAAAGTTGTCTCTTATATGCGGCACTATATGTAACTTGTCTGTCACAGCAGTGTCGCACATAAGAACAGTCCAGTCTATTCGCTATCATTTTCAGAACGGTGTTGGAGCCGGCCCGCACTCTACGCACCAGTGATGCGCAGCGTTTCCGCATGGTCGCATAGAAACAATCTGTGCGTGGCAACGCAAACATACCTGAAGCGCTGCAGTAGCGCGGCAGCCCCAAAACCGCCCTGAAAGCGTTATTAAATTGGACACGAAGGGTACTGTATCGTTTCTGCGTGTAATTAGCCCACAGGCTGCAGGTGTACATGGACGTGCAATACGCTCGGAAAAGAGTTATCTTTACGTCATCCGAGCACCGCGCGAACCTGCGGGCCAACATATTCGCCCTCCTCGATACAGCCCTTCGTTCCCGTTCCATATCAGCATGATCTCTGAGGTCAGCCGTGACAATATGCCCTAGATATTTAAACTGATGTACCCTGTCTAAGGGTACCCTGTTGAGATGTACATGTGGCACCTTGTCCGGGCATTTGGCACCGCCAGCCTCAAAGACCATGTACTGACTTTTCTTAACATTATATATCAGTCCATGTTTAATAGCGTAACCCTCACATGTCGCTATCAACCTCCTCAGGCCACAGATCGACGCACTCAGCAGAACCATGTCGTCCGCATAGCTTAGGTTATTGACACATGTGTCATCTATATGGCAGCCAACATGCTGTCTGCTCAGCGCGACGATCAGTGCATCCATGTAGAGGTTGAATAGGTTAATAATTTTACACTTCGGGCCAAAATAATTGGCCCATGCGTTTATATTTTAATAATTAAATATGAATGAGACCTCTAATGACCAAATTAAAGAGAACGTTTTTTAGCTAAACCTTCGAGTAAATTCACTGTAAGCCAAAATATCACTTTACTGGATTAATAGCAAACGAATTTGTGTTTAACTAACAGCGTAGTTCGTAGAGTGGCCGAGTAAACTTCATCTCAGTAAGCTAAACGAACCAAAGCGATGCACTGGCTAATAATGTTTACAGATTAACTTTTTGGTCCCTCGGGCTAAAACATTAATTGAATAGATTGCAGACAGTTACTTCCCATAAAAAAAAAAAAAACAGTTAGGAATGAAAATATTATTATTTACAATTGAATAAATTCATTTCATCAATTTAAATAGTTTCCTGGTATAATCTATCTACCCCGTTAAGCCGTTTTTGTTTGAATCCCAAACAAACAAAATTGACCTGTTAATTGTACTTAATAGAGAATAAGGGCTGTTTATTTTATTCGTTCGCTGTTTACCAAAAGTTAGAACCAATATTTGTAGGCGATACAATTTTCTGCTTTGTTTAAGTTCGTCCCTACGGAAATTCAACGGAAGGCGGATACTAGTATTACGACAATTGGGTTTTCTTGTTCATTATTGTGACAGGGCAGTTAGAATTGAGTATTTTTGTTGGTTTTTATTGAGATGGGTCATTTATTGCTCCTCAACTGCCTTTTATTACCCTTTCAACTACAGTTCAGACCACCTAATTTTACTTAAATATTTAACAAGATGTTAAAAATAAATTATACTCTCGTTAATTTCGTAAGGATATTTTCAGATTTCCAAGAATTTACGTTAAGATTTTGCCTGACATTACAAAGGTCTGTTCAAACCAGAAACGTTATGAAAATGGCCGCCTCACTGGTCTCAACTTTGAAAAGAATCGCGCACCTAAACTTCGGAAGCAAAAAAGTAAAACTTAATTTGCGAAACAAATAGAAAGTTTTAATTGAAAAACAAAATTTCCAAGAGAATGAAGCCTTCATTTTCAAGGTTTCTTAATAAAAGTGGCGAAGTTGATGTCTAATTGACTGATGTTTTTGATTTCAATTCTGCATTATTTTTCGTTAAGGAAAAAGTGAAAATACTATTGTTTCGCTTAATTGCTGACGGAATGAGGAAAATAATCCATTGAAGTATAATGTTTTTGTACCTTTATTTAGTGCTCTATATTCAGCGCCGTCGGTTCCTAAAAGCCGTCCCAAAAATATCAAAGCAAGAAAGCACTTAAGTCGGCACCAACTCAAACCAAGTCTCAATAGAGCATCCATCTTACTCATAGACCTTTCGTTTCGCGTCTAAAAGTCCACACCGCGCCAACCTTTGACCAACTGTAAATAGACAAGGCCACGACCCACAAACAGCCTGAACAACACTCCCGCTCATCATGGCCTGTTTTCTTTAAAAAAAGAACTAAGTGAATGTTTTTTCTTAAAAAGAGGCCCTAACTGTTATTAAAAAAAAACACTTAGTAAGAAGGCCTCTTTACACGTCTGTCGCCCGTCATCTGAACAGGTTCTCAATGTCATCCTATTTCTATAGAAATCCCATAAAGCTTTGTTAACGCACCATAAAATGTTTCAAGTTAAACACAAACAATGAATAAACAAGGATATAATGTAATACTTTGGCTGACTTCATAATTCGTGGCGCTTTGTAGCTTCGGGGCAAATGGAACTTAGTAACGCAGTCTCGCGAAGCAAAACATTATACTATTTGAAAATTTCAAGAAGTTGAGAAGTGATCTGTTGCAAACTGAACTAAAAAGTATGATATTTTACTTTTTAAGTATGTTATGCTCACTTTGTGGCTCACCAAATATCACACTTGACTAACATTTTGAGAAATAAACTTTTGTGTATTTTCCGAACTGAAGTATAGGTACCTGATAGTATACCAATAACATTTTGCCACTATATTAGGGGTGCGAGCCTATTGACTCCCACGGAGACAGTTTCAGACTCCGAGGTTGCTTTTGAAATATACCTAATGGGATTATGGAGAACCCAATAACATCCACAAACCTGAGAATCGAATGCAGGACCTCTTGCTCATTCATCAGGCGCGCTTACGACCATTAGACCGAAATGGGAGTCAACGACAACTTTACCAAAAAAAAAAAATGGTTTCCTTTGCTTCCTAACTCCATTAATCAACTTAGCCCTTCTCAGTCTACTTGAAATAGCTATCTTCAAAGTTCCGACGCAGCACTCGGTCCTCGGCTTTTAATTACTCAGTACAAAAGCAAGTTAAAAACAAATCAAACAATGAGAGATTAACAAACTAGGTGTAAACTGTAATAGTCATTTGAGTAATTTATGTCTCGTGCCAACAAAGAGGTGAAAACAGCCACAGTGGCTATTTTCCGGTGAAAACTAAGTTTATGAAACTCGACGCACTGTAACTCCATTATTTTACCAGCAGAGAATGCTCGGAATTTTTGCTACGTTTTTCAAGCAACCCCTACTATATACAGCCTTTGTACTAAATAATTAACTTCAGAAACTTTAGAGGCCTGATAACTCCCACGAAAATTATGTTCTGTTTATAAACAGACATCTATTTTTTTCTTTTGTAATTTGTGTAGTTTGATAACTTTGAAAAGATTTTTTAATTTTCTATTTTATAGGTAAAAATGCTGTAAATACTTTGGTAGTTTTTTTTTAAGATTATTATTTTAATTTCTTGCCTTTTTGGAACGTTGATAAGTTTATAAATCTTCATAACGTCTCACTCAAAACAATTCTCTGGCATCCCTAAAACACACAGTTATAATAAAATATTAATAAGAACACGTCTCGAAGTTATAAGTAAGGCGAGAAGTGGATTTCCCTTAATTAAATACCTTTTACACGGCGCGTACGCTCGGGTGCCATAATTTAAACTCTTACCTGAAACAAATAAACGGAAACATTTAATTTATATTCAAGTTCAAGAATCTAAGTATTCTTTACTATGAAATAAAATTCGCTGAAGCAATTGAATAAGAATATTTCCATTAATGAAAAAGATCTGTCTCGTCGTAAAAACAGGCAAAAATCTTTTTTTTTAAAGATATTGCCGCTTTTTTTTAAGATATTACCAGAATTATATGTATACAGTCAGTAGCAGATAATTTATATGTCGTGTTGTTGCTGTAAAGAAGATAATACTTACCTCGGACATCTAATCTCAATAAAATCCTGTACAGAAAAAGAAATCGATCAAAGAGTAAAGAAAACGTGGAGTAAATACTGGGCTATGAAGGAAATTTTCAAAGGCCCCATACCCACAAAACTGAAAACGAAAGCGATGAACATCTGCCTAACGCCGGTTCTTACCTACGCATGCCAGACATGGTCCCTCAAAAAATCACTCTTAAATAAAATAAGAACCTGTCAAAGAGGACTAGAACGGAGTTACATGAACATCAAATTGAAAGATAGAGTCAAAAGTTCACTGATAAGGAAAAAAACAAAGGCGAAAGATGCAGTCAAACAGGTCCTGACATTAAAATGGAAATGGTCTGGTCATATTCAGAGAGCTACGGATCAAAGATGGTCACAAATAATAACAAATTGGTACCCAATATATAAAAAACGAAGGAAGGGTAGACCACTTAAAAGATGGAGTGACGACATCGTAGAAATAGCCGGAAACTTATGGTCCAGACGGGCAAATGATAGAGCCACCTGGAATGGTTTGGAGGAGGCTTTCACCGCAAAAGGCGGCCCTTACACCTAACAATACTAACCTTATTTAAAACAAAACTAACATTACTAACAAATAAATAAATAAGCATACATAATAGTAGATAAGAAATACATACATGTAAGGGATTAAATAAAGCTAATAATAATAATAATAATTGTTGCTGTAAATAAGGAGAGTATTAGTAGCTACACTCATTTTAAGACACCAAAATTCACGTTAGTAATATCAGTATTACTGCAACAATAATCTGAAATTAGTTCCTCGGTTCAAAATATTCTGCACATAGTGCCAAACACAAAATACCTATACATTTTACAACTGAATATAGTGTAAGTACTTCAGCGCTCAGTGCCAGTGTTTCTGTTGGCTGTGCCGCCACAGTCGGATACACACAAGAGGCTTTATCATTTCCGAGGCTTCCATAAATCGAGCTCCTAGCGGAACATTTGCAATGACTAGAACATCTGTTGCTCCAATACTGTCCGATAAAAGATGCAACTTGGAAACAATGTCTTTCAACATTGAAAAGACTATTAACCGTTACAACAAGTTTATTAGACAACACAGAAATTATACTGCTATATTCTTCGTCATTACCAACGATAAACGGATCAAAACGAAAATTGATTCAACCGAAGCGTTTGTGAAACGTGCGTTTGAAAACAAAAACAAAATCAGCCTCATCACGTCTAAAGCGTCTAATATTAATATTTATGCAAATGCCAATATTAAAATCATTCCCGTCGCGAGCCAGAATATCAATGAAGCATCAAATACGGCTGGGAGAACCTTTTTCGGAACGCCATCGACACAGAATCGATTCGCAATGAGGTTTAAGCAAAGCCACAATGAAATTATCCGGGGTTTGGGCACCGGATATTAAACACAGATGACTAGGGACAATCACACAGCTAATAATTCCAACAACGCAATGAAATAAACAGTTTGGTCCAACACTACAATTAATAAAGTATTAATTTGTGCGAAATGTTAATGAGTGGCTATTCACGATTAACGAATGGCTGTATCTGTAATAGGGCTCATGATAAATTGGAATTTGTAACTATCATTTTAATTTACTTACAATTATTATCATTTATTCCATTTTGAACCCTGAATCAACTAGAAATAAAACTCTAAATTCAACATATTATCCAGTAAATGCAGTAAAATGTTCCATAACATGATTTTGTTACTGGATATTGTCACCAGTCCATTGAGTGGAATGGTAATGAAAGGGCGAAGAGATGAGTGCAATCCGAGAATGTTCCAGCTCGTCATTAGCATACAGATTGATTCACACGCCGAGACGACCGAAATGCTAGTAATGAACCCGCAATTCAATATGCAACAACAAATGATTGTGTTTCAACTTCTACTGGTGTGCTTTTGAAATGTCAGAAAAGAAATAATTTGACTCGTTTTGCCACTATCCTTTGAGAATCGCTTGCATTTGAATGAAACGGAAAATTAAGCTTCTTTGATTATACTAGCCTGGTCGAACTACTTGCTTACCTTCATTTCCTTAACTGCTATAGTATCAGTCTTTGCCGTCTCCAATTGGTCATTTCTTAACATCGTCTCATCGGTCATCGTACCTTCGTCTACTAAAATTTCCCTGCTACTTTTCCTGGAATGGTTAATTATATCGGGTTTCTCGGCACTCATCAAATTACTTGCATTTTCATTTGTACAGTTCTCTTTTCCAGATTTTCGATCTTCGACTGAACGTGATTTATCTTCGGAACTTTTTATTTTGAAACAAGATATCGATTTCTTATCTTCTTTACCATCACTTCTACTAATTGGATCATTTTTATCACGTTTGCGTTCGTCTTTCTTGTGGTTCTTTGCAGCGCTCTCCGACTTGAGACGTTTTTTCTTTCCATTCCACTTGGAAGTGACGTTTTTGGATCGATTGCTATCGTCGCTTGTGCCGACGCTGTCGGAGCAGACGGGGTTAACTAGGATTTTCGTTGATTTAGCTTTTCGTTCTATTTTCCTTAAATTCAATAAGCTTCCGGTTGAGTTGATGAGGGTTGGCGATGAATTGTGTGACGGGGAACTGTCTTTCGCCTCATCGCTGGAGCGGCGAACTGTAGCAGGTATCAGTTTGAGGGCTTTCATGGCATCAACTGGGTTATGTCGTATTTTGTGTGTACCAAGTGGCCCCATAGCAACCGGTGGTCCTCCTTTAAATAATAGCGCCGTCTCCGTTGGTTGACACACACAAGCTAACATTTTCAATATTCATTTAATTTACTTATCACTATTATCACTCACATATTTGGTGTATTATTACGGCGATACGTAACTAACTAAAGACAACTAAAGTGTAGGCGTGAAGTTTGGCTGGAAACCCTGTTGATTAACAAGACAATGTAATAAATCAACGCTCTTGATTAAACTCGGTTGTGAAGACAGAACTGCAACGTAAACAGAGTTAAACGCGACAGAGTACGTGCGACGTTTACGTAAGTACTTACATACTAATGTAATGTATCTAATAATGCATCACACACGTATGACGCGTCATTTAACTTCCCGCCTGCGAGGAGACATGACGTTATTCCTGAATGAATAGCGTAATCATCACCATCATTTGGATGCTCGATGTGTCTTTACTTAGAGAACTGACGTCTTCATTTCTACACAAAACATACGAATTTAGGTAACGAACACATTGTGTACAGTGCAACTGGGAATAATCTAAATAGTGAGAGAAAACTTTTGCATCGAAGCTTTTAAACCGTCAAATCCCACACAAAAAGTATTTGCATCTGAAAATATTCAGAGTCATTTATAGAGTTTACTGAACAAAATAAGCCAAAAGTGAACCGCAAACATTTTGTCCCCGAATCCTTTCTCTGGGGAGGAAAAAGTTCAAAAGCCAGTTACTGCTTTATTCCACATACACTCGTATACGTACTTACGCCACGAGTGAAAAGTTGACTTTATCGGATTTTCTGCTCCAGCATGTCACAATGTCTCACAGAGGTTTGTATTTATCGCAGTATAGATCTGTTGCCGTTCTGATTCACTGTTTTCTTGTTAAGATTGTCCTCCTTTCAAGCTTTAAAATGAAGAACATAATTGAATCCCCGTACTATTTTCAGTGTAACCTACCACCCATTATCATTTCCAAATGGTAATATGGCCACCCTTCCTAAAAGCATTCATATTTAAAAGCGTCCACCAAAGCCCTCCCCACTTGCATAATTATATGAATAATCAATCAGGTAAGGGCAATAACAAAAGTGAAACATTTGAATGCCAAGCGTTTGCTTTGGGTCCGATATTCAGACTTGGAAGGCTCGTAAAAAAACAACAATTGAACCGATTCCACTCAATCATTTACATTAAGAACAATTCCTATACAATGACAAACGGTTTCACGTGAAATATAGTCACGGAAGAATTGAAATAAACGTATCGAATAGGTTTGATGCAAAATGAAACAATTTATAGGCAGAATATTTTATGTCGCCAATACGCTTTTATTTCGTTAGGTATATTTAACCAACCGAAAAGACGTTTCCTGAAATAAACTGACGTGTTTCGGAATAAAATCTTTTTCATTCAAAAATGGAGAATACATTATTACGCCCCAAATAAACTTCGCGTGTAAAATTAATGGGATTGTAACGAAATTCTACATGTTTTTAAATAAAACTCATGAAATGGTTATTATAATTGGAGAAAATTTTTAAGGTCAATACAGAAATAAAAAAAATTAACATTTCATTTCATTCTGTGTACAAACAATATAAATTATAAACCAAATAAGTGTCTTCATGCGAGATAAAGCACGCATACTTCAGAGTGTCCACTTCTAAGTTAAAAGCACATGAAACTTTTTACTCTCCTTGTGTGCTCTTCAAGTTAAGTATTAAATGGGTCTAAGCGCATTACACCATCCTCCATCCTTTTATCATCTAACTCTGTCTTATAAAAAGAAAAAGTTTTCTAGACAAGCTCCAGTGACGTAAGTGGATAGTGCTATGCAAAATTTGCACGTAGAGAATTCAGTCCTCGCCGAAATATCCAGGTATGGTCAGGTGTAGTGGACGGAATGCTTAATATTGAGTCTAACAAGACCGTCAGCTATGTAGGTATTCAAGGCTTTTTGTCTTATTTGATCTAGCTTGAATTCGCTAGATAAACCATGGTCAAAGCTCTATGTTTTCCTGGGAAGCAACAGTTCAAATATTTACATACGAGTATCTACAGATCTGATTTGAACAGCTTATTGTATTTATGTTCAAACTGTCCGTACTCCATTATAAAGTCTGGAGACGTGCAAAGTTCAAATCCAATTTCTTTATTTAAAGTACATTAATGACATTTGTAAAGGTCAGCACTTTTAAGAGAATTTCATATTTCAACGATGGAAATACATTATCAACATTGACGATGAAAACAAATAAAATGCAGAGCCGTATACGTCACCAAGAAATGTAATTTCAGGTTCCACAATGTTGAGAAATTTAATTTGAAGCTGCTGAAAATTGTTATAAGGCATTCATATTGCAGTGGAACTCGCTTCTGAACATTTCAGAGCAGTTTTAATTTTGTACGTTTCAATGTAAATAAATATTGAATGGATGCCGTCGGTGGATTGAAAACGTTACAAATAAAATGCAGAGGACATTTTTAAATGAAGATTTATTACATTTTATATTTTCAAGAAGCAGGTGATAAAAATTAATTTATGCTTGTTTTTATTTCGTGCTGGTACATTTTTATCATGTTAATATAGCATAACCATTATCAGCCTAAAATGTTCCCACTGCTGGGACACAGACCTCCTCTCTGTGAGAGGGAGTGGGCTGTACTGTAATCCACCACGCGGGCCCAGTGTAGGTTGTATAATATTAGTATAAAAAAGTATTTATTTTAGTTGTGTATTAATTATTAGATGTAGAATAAATTGTATAGTCTATATTACCTATATTTATTAGAATTTATATAATGTTGCAGAAAATTTAACATTCTTGTAAATAAAATTTGTGAAAGCGTATGCTCATAGTATAATTTTTGGTAGCACAGCAAATCAAATTATCAGAAGACAGTTTCCGCGTAGGTTTTATCTAATTGACAAAGCAGCAGTTCATTATTTTATGTTTATTACCGGATACCTTATTAAAATTACATCATGGGAAAAATTTAATTACAAAATGAGAGTTTCCTTTGTTCGTATTCGACACGTGTCTCCTGGATGGCGTGAAAAATCCTCATTATGTAGGTAGGTAAATAATTAAACAACTTAACCAACAATTTCAAAAAAAAGAATACTAGTAACTGTATAAAGTGTGGTTAACCTATCAGTGACGTTGACGAGAGTAAGTGCGCACATTTAAGATACACGACACTGCCACATCGGAAGTAGGCTCGGAAGCCAAAGTGAACCGACTCTCCCGCCTCCACCCACAGCTCCTCCCCTATCACCTTCATACAGCTTCAACTAGCTCGCAACTAGACAGTTTTGGAAATAGGAAATTACGTACTTTGAGTTCGCGAACAGACATATTGTTACTATGGAAACAAGATAGTACCTATCTTTTAAATAAATCTCATTAGTTTCACACTATTCATTCGTGCAGACTACTAATGCGTTGAAAATTCTATTTAAAAGTCCATGCGCGAAAATCTCATTGATTCACTCGGAGAAACACTTCACTCTCGAAATAAAGGACCAGGAAAAGCCCATTAAAAAGAGCGTTATTATTCAACCCAACGCGCTAGCGGAAAATTAAGAAGAATTCTCACACAATGGTTAGTGAAATTGCTCGTAACTTCGGAGTCATTTTTTTACTGTGACATCAATCAGAAAAAGTTAGTCCTCGGCGCAACGGCTCTTAATTGAAAGTTATTGCATGGAAAATATGACAGTTTTTCTTGCAAAATATTTAAATATATCCCGTAGACAGATTTTCACGAGATATTCTAATTTTCTATTTTCCGTCGCGGCTTTTAAAATTAAAGACATTGTGAAGTTTTGCCGCTTCGTAAATTCAATTTCATGGAAACGATTTAATGTGTAAAGAGCTGAAAACTTGATTTTCTTGAGAAAAATAAATCATTATAACAAATTTTCATAATATGAGGTGCGTCAAAGTGGTGCAAAGCTGAACAAAATTTAATCTTAGCGCGTCAGTCGATTTTCTTTATTAATTCAAACAGAAAAGCTTACATTCACCCAGTCTTTAGAAATCAAGTCACGATTCTTTTATAATAATATTTAAAATTGTTTTTAATCTTCATTAAACTTAATTTGCGTAAGATAAGATTCTAATTAAGTAGAATGATATAATTTTAATTTAATCAATTAGGTTTAATTAAGTAACGTAGTAGTAGTTATGGAGCCAAACGAGTACTAATATAGAGATGAGTCAGTTTTTTTTATAATTAGAAAAGAACGTCATCGTTGTAACGATCCTTATTACGTCCTTCAGTTATTTTTCAGTTCAAGCTTTAGTTTTTATCCTCAGAATATGATTATCATAACTGATCCCTTATCCTATTTTATTTGAGGTCTTCCATACTTCTTTATTAAACATCATCTCATCAGACACCTCCTTTCTAGTTATTCCATCTTTCAGACAGCGACCATCCATCCTTTTTCTGATCTTTCTCTTCCCTTTCTCAACTTGATAAAAACATCAAATGAGTCCTCTCGCCCTGGGTGGAACGGAAAGGATTGTCATACTCTTGCATCAAATTGCGCACTTTTATGTTACATTACAGGTGAATGCTCGCGGTGAGGGAGCGCCTTTAGGGAGGGTTCATATCTGACGGAACATCCGTCGAGCGTACCATCGAATGTTCTTTGACGCACTAACGGATCATCGGTCAAGTGTGAACGGTCCATTGTTTTTCCATACATTTGTCTGCTCTGGCGTTTCGCGACCATTAATTACGCGACGGATGTTACGTCAGATATGAACCCTCCCTTAATGACTAAAACCCACGGTGTTCCTTCAATACTCATTTACGTTCCAGGGTCACGGTTTCCCGTTTGGACGGTTCCGCGACACCGGCAGGTGCTCTACCCCTTCAGTGATTTTCTTCATACTGTCTTTTGACCTTATTGTTTAAGGTAAGGTACTCACTCACGGCACTAAAGGTTAGGTACGACCATCGATCCTTGCTCAATTAGTGCGAGATTTAATTATCACGCCCGCATCGAGTAGTCGAGCTAATGTGAACCTACCTTTATGGAGGGACGTTTAATTTATTAATTTTCCTTAGACTATGCGACATTATTAATGGGAAGTTCTCAGTATCACTTTGGAGAGACGATAGCTTTGTCTAGACTCTAGAGACGAAACGCAATACCTATGGCTTGTTTTATTACATAGTAATGATGTGCCGACTATACCTATAGATACTTACTTTTATAGGCGATTTCTGGCTAAATGGCACAAAGAAAAACGTAATTTGTTTTTTTTTTAAAGACTCTTCAAAAACAAACACGTAATATCGCAAAGTATCTTTTCATTCGAAAGTCGGTGGTTTTGTTTTTATATCAATTTCATTGTCTTTTATCAGTGTATTTGTAAATCGCTTCATCATGCAGACACGCATTATTGTTGTATACTAAAACTTCTCCAGAATACAATGAAAAGGTAGGCTTTCCTGAGAAACCCCATAAAAACTGGTTCAGCCAAACGTGACATCAGCGCGGACCAACATACATACATACTCGTACTAACATACCGGTCGGAATTAGAACCTCCTTTTTAAAGTCCATGAAATCTGCTTAGACTGACTAATCGGCCAAAAGTCGGTTAAATACATGTCGGCCCATCTCTACTAACTCCAAAACTTTGTTTCATAAAAATGTTGTTCATAAACTACAACATGTAAACTTAAATAAAGGCCCGTAAATCTACAAGGCAAAATTGAGTTTCATAAATAATGCCTCTTCTGGGCATAACTTTTCCCTAGAACAATGTTCTCAACAAGTTACAAATTTTTATCACACCGTTTCAAAGAACGAGTGTAATTGGAATATTTCATAAATTAATCAGATTGCAAAAGTTCTCAACTTAACAACTTCAGTTGGCGACACCAGAGATTTCGACAAGTTTAGTTTAGCACGGGTTTTTCATTGAGTTTCTGTCAGAAAACCATTCATTGAATTAATAATTTTATTGAGGACCATAGCCGTGTTTTGATGTCGCTTCTATTAATTAAAATAATTATGTAGCACTTTGAAAAGTAAAATTTAACTGTTGTATTAACTGTCTGAATTCCGTATTTTTATAAATGTTGGTTTACAAACATAGAAACACACATACACAAACACCCAGACTCAGAACAAATGCTTGTGGGTCATACAATAATGTGTTCCGTGAGGGAATCGAACCCGCGACACGCTAACCGTGCCGTCAATTATAATAATATTACAATTATTCAGCACTGAAACCTTAACCAGGAAGATTTTAAATCTATCCCTGGTTGACTCTGAAGTGCCGTGCTTGACCGATGCGGAGAACGCCTGGAAAATGACTTGCCCGGATTCAGATCGACCCGTGAACCCATCTTCCCAGAGGCAGTGGGATGAGCCGCTCTGCAGGTTGGTACGGTATAATCTTATTAATACGTCAACCAATTCTGTAGAGCGTGCCCGCCAGCTGGCTGTGGGCGAATGGGAGTCGGGTCTATGGCTTCAGGCACTACCGTCACCCAACATAGGCACTATGCTGGGTGACGAAACCTTCCGGATCGCTGCATGCCTGCGTCTTGGCGCTCCTTGTGGGGCTCCACATCGTTGTCAGTGTGGCGAAGGCGTCGACTGCCTCGGGCACCATGGCCTTTCCTGCAGCAAGAGTGCAGGTCGGCTAGCACGGCACGCAAGTTTAAATGACATTATCCGTCGTGCTCTTGTCACCGCCGGTGTGCCAGCCGTTTTAGAACCCAGTGGCTTGGCACGCGACGATGGGAAGAGACCAGATGGGATGACTATAATGCCATGGAAGTTGGGTAGGCCTTTGGTGTGGGATGCAACCTGTGTCGACACCCTTGCGCCATCCCATCTTCCTGGTACTGCATGCTGTGCTGGTGCGGCTGCTGCAAGTGCCGAAAACCTCAAACGGCGCAAGTACAATGGCTTGACTACTAGCTATGTATTTGAGCCGTTTGGGGTTGAAACACTAGGGCCATGGGGTCCGAGTGCTCATCGAGTTTTCAAAGACATCGCCAAGCGTATAGTCGACGCCTCGCGTGACCAGAGGGCTGGCATATTTCTTGGCCAAAGGATCAGCATTGCCATCCAACGTGGCAATGCTGCCAGCGTTCTGGGCACTTTCCCCATTGACAACGATGTGGATGAGTTTTTTGACGCCCTTTAAATTTTAGTTTTAGTTTAGTTATTTCTGTAAATATTTTACTCTTAATTTTAGTTTTTATATATAGTATGTATATATAGGTATTTTTTTAATATAATAATCTTGTTATAGTTGTATATTATGTATAAATAAACAATTGTTTAAGAGCGGTAAAAAAAAAAAAAAAAATTATTATAATAAATATTAGTTGGACTATAATGATTATGTTTAGCCTTAAAAGCGACTACACAAAATCTGTTCCAATTTAAATTATTTTTGAAATTACGTTATTTCTTTTTACATTTTACGAAGCTGCGAAGTGACAATTAAACAGAATGAGAAATTAAAACAGAGAGTGTCAAAACCATCAACTTATTAATCCAACTATTTTCTTAGGAAAACTGCAATTTCATTACTTCGCTCGTTACTCGTATGCTTCCACGTTGCACTAACAACCTTTTGAAGGAAGTTAACATAGTTATCGTAGCACCCTTATATGAACACAACCGCGGTATGAAACCTCTTTGTTCCTCATGAAACAATCGTAATTTATTATTAAACTGTAATCCTGCCAGCCACTTTCACAGTAATGAAAAATTCTACACAAAGTTCCCACTCATCTTAGTAATTGGTTTATTACTTCTGGCAATCTGTAAACGAAATTATGAGAGTGAATCCAGCTATAATCGATAGTATGACTAAATTCCGTTTCATCACTTTTCCGTTTCATAGACAAAACAAAAGACGAGACGGGAACAACAAGTGAAAAAAGAGCCGTTTCGTGACTCTTTTAATTTAACTAAAATCCACCAGTGTCCTTCAATAGCCTCTTACGCTCCGGGGTCACGGTAATTCGTTAGTAGCGCGACTCCGGCAGGCTTGAAAATATACTTAGTCAAAATTGTGGGTAAAATAAAAGTCACTGTAATTTCCATATTTAAAAAAGTAGGTACACCCACTCATTCCATTTGAATCCGTTTTGAGAAAATAATCTCCTTTGAGAGTTATTTTGGTACCTAACTACAAACGATACAGGTACTTGTCTTGTATTAAAAAACGTTGAACAACTTTTTCTTTTAATATTTCCACCCACATCCACGTGACATTTAATTGAGCAACTAATGTTGTATGTTAATAAAATTCTGTGAAAGCGAACACAAGACTCATTTAACGATATCAGTGGGAGTCTATACCTATTGTACCGTTGCTTTGTAAGACATTGTGAGTTACGATTAAATTCCAAAACACTTGATATTAATATAAGGGTTCCGTTTTTTGCCGTTTGGCTACGGAATCCTAAAAAAAACTTGAAATATTTTTTCAATTTCACACAACTGTTTAGTGCTAATAATACTAGTTTACACGGTTTTCATACCCCAGCTGAAAGTTGTCATTTTATTTTGTGTTCAGGTAGAACTATTCAGAAAAAATAATAAAAAAATTCTGTCACGTCTGGTTTAAAAAATATTTATTTTTTTGAAGGGAAATACAAAAATTTTAGGATTAATACAAAAATAAATTAAAAATGACTAATTTTTGCTTTCTTTTTATAGTTATTTGAATCAGTTTCTCTTATGATAGACCAACAGTAATCCCCTAACATATTTTCATCCCAAAATCCTTGATGTCGTTCTTCGAAAGTCCTTAAATCTTGGTGGAAACGTTCACCCTGTTCGTCACTCATACTTCCTAAGTTTTCAGGAAAAAAATTCAGATGAGAGTGTAGAAAGTGAATCTTTAATGACATGTTTACTCCCATATCATGAAAGTTTTTCAATAAATTGTTAACAATTTCTTCATAATTTTCACTTTTTTTATTTCCCAAAAAATTTTCTACAAGCATTTTAAATGAGTTCCAAGCAGACTTTTCTTTAATCGATAAAAGGTTTTCAAACTGAGAATCTTTCATAATTTTACGGATTTGTGGACCAATAAATATACCCTCCTTCAGTTTTCCCTCTGTAATGTTTGGAAATATTTTTTGCAAATACCGGAAAGCATCACTGTTTTTGTCAAGCGCCTTTACAAAGTTTTTCATGAGCCCCAGTTTGATGTGTAAAGGGGGTAAAGTGACGTTATTTGGATCGACCAACAGCTCGTGATTAATGTTCATTTTTCCCGGAATATACTCATTTCGAACAGGCCATTCTTTCCTTACATAATGATGTTGTTTCGCTCTACTGTCCCACAAACAAAGGAAACAACAGTACTTCGTGTAACCACCCTGCAATCCCACTAACATACCGATGACTTTGAGGTCGCCGCACACTTTCCATTGATGTTCTTTATCAATCAATCCAAAGCAAAGTAACTGTCGTTTGAAGCGAACGAATAAACAATAAAATATCACCACCACGTCGGGTAGTTAAAAAAAAAACAATCGACGGCAGAAAAAAAATCCGACGTGATAAAATATTTCTGCTAACACTTTTAGGTTTAGGGAAGGTAGATTAACATATTGACATACATTCGGTTCGGGGTATAAATAAAAAGTAAAATTTTGTAAACTAGTGAATTAATTGTTTTTATTTATTTTGAATTACCGCAAATCGGCAATCTGTTGTACACAACAATAAAATGGTTTGTCCGATAGTTATTATCGGCTTGTAGTTATTAACTTAGAGAGACAACTTCTTAGGTGGGTGTCTCATTCTATCCTGGCAAAACTTTCCTGTAAGGTTGGAACACTGTGTCTTTTTAATCTCTTGTACTAAAGCCTTTCATCTCCAATCAGTCTGAGGGTAAGCTCATTTAAATATTTGACTAAGAACATACTCGGACGTAATACATTACATTATTATCCTTTATAGTCGTTAAACAATTCCCTAAAACGCATACACCTATCGATAAGTCCATGATCGTCTAATAGGCTCAATAAATAACCCACTTTGCATAGTGTGAGGCGGGCCTATTGATAATCTAACGACTATTAAACCCAAATAATGTAATAGAAAACGAGCTAAGTTTTAAACAGCCGTAAATCAATTTCGGCTCAAACCTCTAATTGAGTTGAGAGAACAATTCAGATGGAAGATATCCGTTAATGTAATTTCCCCTTAAATCTAAATTGAATTTTTGCTACATATAGGGGATTTACTCGTGCCGAAACATTGGCTATTAAATAATGCACAAAACATAAGGCCGTGAAAGCTGCTTTGATTCATTATGGAATATTAATTATCGGGAGTCTGAATCGTCCAAAGGAGCATGATTTATTTTATAAAGATTATCTACAGGAGATTGCCTGGCAGAAAATACGGAACTTCTGGGCGTCCATTGTCTGTTCTGACATCCGGGATACTTAGATTTACGACTTTTTGTGTTTCTTTTGTTTTAAATCAAGCCAATCAACATAAATCATTGCATAAATTTTGTTAAGCGTCCACAAAAATAAAAACCTAAAAATCTTTCGTAAAGCTATCAATCAATCAGTTGTCATTGTTGATTGAAAAAAAAACTCTGATTAATCTTTAGACCTATTTAAGTAGCTTAATCGTACGTTTAAGTTTTATTTAAATCGATTCGAAAAAAAAGGGACTAAAATGTTTGTATGAGATACCGTTCATCGTACACTCTATAAGGTCTCTATAAATTCCTATTAATTGTAATTGAGTCATAAAACCAGTCTACTAAAACAACCTAGCCTAAGGCAACAATTTAAAGTTCCAGTTCCTGTCTGGAAGTTTCAACTTATATCATCTCTAGATAGAAGGAATTAGCTCAGTGAGCTTTACTCCAATGTTCCGCTCCATTGGCACCCATGAAGACTTAAAGGTTGCTGCAAAATTATATCATGCCAGTATTTAACTTGGTAAAGTTTTGTAACTAGTTGGAATAATCTTCGAATTGAAGTTTTAACGATATGATGGTAAATGTAATGTTTTTGAAAGGGCAATTGGTGCGTGAAGATTAATACAAGATGAAAACTTATAGAACTTAAATAATCATCGTATTTTCACTTATAACATTGTGCCAGGAATAAAACTTTATGCTGAAGGTTGCGAAAACTAAAGTTAGTGAGAAATACAAAAGAAAAGAATTAAAAAATGAAACTACGTTCAACCTTGTCCTTTTCCGCCAAAATAAACTTTTATACAGCCTTTCGTGGCTCTCACGAGCACGACTCGCGTCCACCGCTTATGAGATATAGATACTGATAAAATGTGCGCTGTCAGTATCTTTCATTTGTTACCTTTAAAGAAAATCGGCCATTATTCATCGGTTCCGTCAAATTATCTACTTGTCAAGTTCGTTTACACAACATTTTGGGCTACATCAAATTTTTCGCGAAACTTTTCCGTTGATCTTGTTTGCTTGTTTAAGTTACAAGGAATATTTAATAAACTATGGCGTAAAATAGCAAGCAACAAAATATAAGCTTTGGGTTTAACTAAAAACCTTATTTTGATAATCTTCCTAGAGCCTCTCAACTGAGTGAAGCCTAATTTAATATGTAATTTATAAAGCCTTCCTTCTTGCTTTACGAAGCAACTTTCTAGCAAGAATTTTGAAAACATAATCAAGTTAAGTCATGCGTCACACAATTTTATGAAAATGTTCACTTAGATAAACAAAGTTACGAGTTTACAAGACGATGCTCATACGCAAACAGACTCGGAATGTAAATCTGCAAAGCATGAATGAAACACGAAGGTTAACAATACGCTATTGCCATTCAGAATAAATCACTTTGTAAAAGTAAAGCAAATGTTTGTACTCCACCCTCCGTTTAAGACTTCAAGAGAGAAAGGGCGTCCATTCATCTGAACGATCATATATAAATGTTAGTCAATACAGTTATAAGGCTGTATTCACATCAAAGCGTATCGACGATGGCCGTCAACGTTGAGCGTCCAGTAAAAAATGTATAAAAGAACGACTTCAGTGACTGACTGTACCTTGTGTTTCCCATCACCGTTACCGAGATAATACGCTTCGTGTGAACACGACTTAACACAGTACTTTTATCCATTCCAGTGGAAGATTGTGGAATGGTCTGATCTTGACCTTATTAAGGTTTCCCGCAAAGTTGTAACTTTAAGTCGCTAGATGTTTTAGTACGGCTACGTATAGTAAGTTTGCACCTGTTACTAATTTTGAGTGTATAACGCCTCTAGTCATTTACGTAGGTTCCTAATTAGCGGAAGAATAGTAACAGATTTTTTATTTACATTCTCAAAGCCGTAACACACACTCACACACTTGTAAAATTACGAAAAAATCGTATCTCAAGTCCAGTCAAACATTGACAAGATGAAATTAAACTACTACTACAAACGATTTCATATATTATAGTGTAAAGGGAGATTATTTGGTGAGACAGGCAACTCAGTGATAGAGTCTTATAAGTCTCTCAAAACGTTACCTATGCATGCTGTAATGCGAAATGATGTGTCACTACGTCTTGTCCACTTTAGTGGTGAACGTTGCATCATTTCGCATTACTGCATGCATAGGTAACGTTTTGAGAGACTTTTAAGACTCTATCACTGAGTTGCCTGTCTCACCAAGTAATCTTCCTTTACCTTATTGTGTGGTCAATCTTTCCGTATGCCTCGAACTAACTTCAATACATTATACCGATTTTAGGACATTGTAAGGAAAGTTCTCAAACATTTAGCCCGTGGTCTAGCGAGATAACTCTACCTGTTGGATGTGGTCGGATCATTAAGTTAATACCCCCTTTCACTTGGCTTACGGGACCTCCCAAGTGTTTGGATGTTTACATGACGTATTTTTGTTCCCTGCCTTTCCTCTATTCTTCAGAAGATTTATTATCTTGTCTCGAGGACGGGTGAAAGGGAGTTGAAGGGCTATTAGAAAGAAAAGAGATCTGCTAGGAGTCCTTTAGAAGTGCTATAAGGCCTTTCATCTTAAGATAGGTGGTACTTGTGATCGGGCATCTTGAATACTGGATGGAGGAATTACTATTAAACAAGTAGTTACTTATTTATTAGACAAACAAGACATGTCTCAAGAGTAATATGTAATTAAATTAACTTCACATTTCAAATTTGACATGTCCCACAAGTGCGAATATGCGTGACTAAATTATAAACCTATTTAAAAATAACACTAACGAGGAAAGTTAAATGAAAACCCAGCCTTGTAAATAATGTTTAGGCATTCATGGTTTGAATGTTTAATGGAAACATTGCTTTTACACTTAAAATTGATAAGTAATGGGATAAGCCTAAAAACAAAAAAAGGGATTTCTCAATAAGAGTACAATAACATAATTCATAATATCACAATTATATCGACATCGCCAAGATCGCGAGGAAAAATCGATGAAGGACGCACGGAACCGAGAAGTGTCGCAGAAAAAAGGAAAGGGACTATATCCAGCATGGGTGATTCCCAGCGTAAATGATTATGATGATGAGTTATATCACACAAAAGTTTCAGTGAGCCATCACAAGGCACTCACAAAACACAATGAATCCAAATGTATTGTAGTAACATGTAACGTACTCATCAAAACGACAATACATAAAGGTGCTGACAAACTTGAGCAATCACTTTTAATTTAATTTAATTTGATTTTTTTTAAAGACTTTGGAAGACTTACAGCTGAATACAATGGTGATAAATAACAGTACGATAATCTGACAGCCAATTATAGTCTTCACGTCTACAACTTGTTTGTTTTAATAGAACTGTGGAGCAAAATGTACATACCGCCAAATCTATACATATATTAAATTTGTAGAAAAGTGGTGTCTGTACAATGGAAATATATAAAAAAAAAACGTATCAGGGATTGTTATTATATCGATGCCGAACCCGAAAATGTAGTTAAATTTTTTTTGTCTGTTTGTCTGTTTGTCTGTGTGTTTGTGCACGCTAATCTTCGGAACTACTGGACGGATTTGAATAATTTTTTTTCGTTGTATAGGTATTAAGTCCCGTTAACATATAGGCTATAATTTATCTTGGAAACTTGAAGACCTGATGCAGAACCGCAACAGACCTGCTTAACTATAAGAGATACAGAAATGGTGCCATAGCAAAAATTGATCCACGTGATGAGCATTTTCTGCTGAGAGAATAAATTTGAAGATCCTGGACACCTGATGTGGAACACCAAGAGCCCAGCTACACTATGACATATACAGGAACGACGTCTTAGCAAGAGTTGTTCAGCCTGATAAGCACTCTCTGTTGCTGTATAAAAATTTGAAGATCTGGAACACCTGATGTGGAACTCCAAGAGCCCAGCTACACTATAACATATAAGTGAATGACGTATTAGCAAGAGTTATTCAGCCTGATGAGTACTCTCTGTTAACGTATAAAAATTGAAGATCTGGAACACCTGATGTGGACCTTCAAGAGCCCAGCTACACTGTAACATATACAGTAAAGACGTCTTAGCAAGAGTTGTTCAGCCTGATGAGCACTCTCTGTTGACGTATAAAAATTAAAGAACTGGAACACCTGATGTGGAACTCCAAGTGCCTAGCTACACTATAACATATACAGTAAAGACGTCTTAGCAAGAGTTGTTGAGCCTGATGAGCAACCTCTGTTGTCGTATAAAATTTGAAGATCTGGTTCACCTGATGTGGAACTCCAACAGCCCAGCTACTTTATAACGTATATAGGAATGACGTCTTAGCAAGAGTTGTCCAGCCTAATGAGCACTCTCTGTTGACGTATGAAAATTGAGATCTGGAACACCTGGTGTGGAACTCCAAGAGCCTAGATACTCTATAACATATAACGGAGAATCGTTATCAGAGGGGTTGGGATATCGGAAATAATCCTCACAAAATCTTTGTTAACACTTTTAATTACTTGCTAACACACACTGAATACAAAATAGTCAAGGATGCCCGAGATATAGCTCGATTAAAACTTAGGAACACGGGAAGTTTAACATGAGCAACCAAGATGTCTACCCAGCTTGCCGGCCCGATTCAAAGTCCCCCCTTCACTCAACTGTCACCGCTTATGTGGCCTACCCCACACAGGTTAGCCAACATCTGTCAACGTCACTACCTGTCAACGTCGAATAGCTGATTAAACTTCCGATCGACATTTTGACTCGACTATTCGCTCGGTGTTGCCAATGCTCCCCATGCTAACCTTCCCCAAGTCTATTCATCAATAACTTGAGTTCCCAAGCATTATCTGTCAAATTTAACTACATAGTTCCTTCAATGAGAGATAGATGGCGTTATTCTAAATTAACAATAATCAATTGAGATTCTAAATTGTGTTTGTTTTAATTCCGCTGCAACGATATAGATGGCGTTGTTTTAAATTATTGTGCTTCTGTGGTAATTCTCCGACACATATACAATAAAGACGTCTTAGCAAGAGTTGTTGAGTCTGATGAGCAACCTCTGGTTGTCGTATAAAAATTGGAGCTCTGGTACATCTGATGTGGAACTTCCAACAGCCCAGCTACTTTGTAACATATATAGGAATGACGTCTTAGCAAGAGTTGTCCAGCCTAATGAGCACTCTCTGTTGACGTATGAAAATTGAAATCTGGAACACCTGATGTGGAACTCCAAGACCCCAGCTACACTATAACATATATAGGAATGACTTCTTGGCAAGAGTTGTTCAGCCTGGCTCTTAGAATTCGACGTTTCAGATCTTCGATTTTGACGACCCCGTCGTCGCCGGCTTATGCAACAGGATCCGCGTACGAAGTCGCGGGCAGAAGCTAGTAAAGAAATAAAACTAAAAATTAAATACAAACAGGTCAGGACCATCACCTCATGTAATAACCTTCTTGCGAATGTTACATTACAGAAAAACAAACTAAAGCGTTTTAGCGAGCATTTCATTCTGGTAAGCTTTTAGCCGAGTCGATTTTCAAGTCTGACATCTTCCTGAAAAAAAAAATGATAACCATCGGCTAGAGCGTTCGCTAGAAAGATCATGATAATGTTCGTAGGCATGTTTGGCTCTATTAGTTGTTCAGTTCGACAGCATTAAAACTGCGAATGCTCTTTGTTCTGTTACAAGTGTATGCTCAACTATTTCAGCACCTTAATGAATAAGTAAACGTTAAATACCATCGATTTTCGTTGAACACATTCATTGCTAATTATATCGGGCCTAATAGCTACTAAACAGTAAGCAGCGAAGTACCTATAAAAAAGTAACGAGTTTCTTGATTACAGGATGATTATGCAGCGCTAATTTTATTATGATAGCTTTGAACTTCCTACTCGTTTGTGTATATTATCTAGTTTGTGGTGTTATATTACAGAAAAACATGGTGGCCAGGACATTCTATTTTTGCAGAGCGTAATCATTTTTGAGAGATTACCCGGTGTTACAGTTTTTATTTTTCACAAAAAAGAGACTTACAATAATTACAACTTTAATTTTTTTTTATGCGATATTTTGAAATTGTTCCCATAATCTCTACTCTGTATAGTATGTCCAGTTGTCCACACTGTATACAAAGGTACAGACGCCAGCACATCAACCTACCACAATCTATCTTTCTTTAATAGTTTTTAACCTTATCACAAAAGTGGAAGGTTTAATATTCGATTGGTAAAATTTAACAGATTGGGGTAGGTTGACCGATACATTAAATCGGTTTGAAATTAAAATTTCGAAAAATACGGAATTGACAGTTTGTTTTAAATGCCATACGTCGTGCACGAACCGCAGGGGTGGATTTCCCTGAGCAGCGAATTTTTGGTACTGGACTCGATATTGATTAACTTCTGCAAACCACCCTTCCAAAAGAAAATGATAAGCAAAAACCCACCTACGTGTCACCGCAAATATGAGCTTGTAGCGAATTCATTGAACCTTTTATGTAAATCCAATGGATCGGTTGTATGTTTCCCTAAGGGACCACGTCACATTTAGAACGTAAAAGGAGTCCCCATATCTGTACGCAAATACCAGCAGTTAGGAATAATGCTAACTTGAGGTTTATAAGTAAACTGATGGATGTTTTCCACGTTAAATAAATTGTGGCAAGCGTACTGGGTTTACAGAAATGTGGTCTAGAGATTCATATCTGTCAATTTCCTTTGGGCCAATATTGTGGAGTTTATTTTGTAGATAAGACATCGTCGGGATGAAGTGGCACAAAATTGGGGAAGATTTGGCAAGGAAGAAATTAGAGATTTTCTTCTAAATTTAATAGAAGATAAAATCTACAATTTTTTGTTTTATAAAAATTGATTTTAAATATAATACAGAGTCACACTTTTGTGTATCAGTCTGAAATTGAGACAAACGTGCTTAAAAATTGTTAAAAAATACTGTTTTTTTAACATTTATTTTCTAGTGTCTTTCTGGTCGGCAACACGGCGACTTACTGTTTAACACCAAAATACTATACGAGATCAATACCTAATTTATCAGTTACCCTTATCAGTAACATGATCATTTTGTAGATACCAGCTACGTAATTACTTTGTGGTGGTTACACCGCTTATCCGACCAGGGTGACCAAATCTCGCAATCAGTATCGGACGACGTGTTTTAATATCGAGAGTACGTTCATAAACTGTCCAGTTAACACATTCATTAATTATCCAATTTTAGCCTGTACTGTAATTAATAATGATGAAATTTTCAGAAATATTTGTCACAGTTTAATTATGAATTAGTGAGGTATCTGCATCGGAATGTTTATATTGCAGATGGTATTTTGTGGTTATCATACGTATATTATTTTTGCAAAATGTTTTGCTGAAATTGTGGAATAAGTAAATGCACATTTTATTAAATTCAACTTATTATTGAATGAAATTAAATAAACATTACATAAAATTGATTTTGTTGGAATATTATATTTTTAACATAACACCTGCCTTACACGAAAATTTGCATGAAAATGAAAATTTCTTATTTAACATTCTAACTTCAAGCCACTCGCAACATGTTTTACTTAAATTTTAAACATATTTTAGCCTAGACGTCGTCAAAATTAGATCGCCCCTTTAAACTGAGTAAAAGCTCTTTTATAATCAAAAAGGTAAGTACGACTTTATGGCACATTAAACTGGCTATTTAGCACATAATATAATTCTAAGAAGGATACAGTTTGTCGCTATCACAAAGAGGTCTTAGAAAAAAGGGATGACACATTGTGTGGGAGGAATCCTATAAATCACAAACACAATATTAGTTTTTCGGGGACGCAAATTCGTTGCAAATGACACAAAAATATACTACTTTTGCTGTGTATTTTGATACTGGATTTTTATTTACCACGTAGCTAATAATTTTGATTTAAGAAAAACAAAAAAGTTCGTCTGATATTACATTACCTACTTGCATGTAGCTGGCCAAAAAAAACAACACGTGCTATTTATTTTTTCTGTTGTTCGAAATTCGTCGGTTACAAACTAGTGCTAGCTAAATGGAACCACAGACAATAAATCTAATGAAACATAAGTCTAACTCTATGACACGGTTAGGGCTACGCAAACCTCATGCGACTCCATAAAATTTTATTGAACTCTCTAACCCAAAACTAAAGTTATTTAGCCTACGTTGTGGTTAATAATACCGCTTTTTATGAAAGTTGGTTTCCGAAATAATGTACACACTTTTTTTTGCTTTTGCTTCGTTTGCCTACCTAAGGTAATTATCTGTGTTTAATAATCAACGCAATTATGTAGGATATATAAATCACTGTTGATCATATAAAAAACTTAAAAAAAAAATTAACCGCCTTCAAAAACAACCACAAAAAAAACCGGCCAAGTGCGTGTCGGGCCACGCACAGTGTAGGGTTCCGTAGTTGCCCATCAAAATACTTATGCGAACTAACTAAACTGGTTCGCTGAATTTAATTTTAAAAAGAAGAATTTCAAAATCGGTCCGGACGTCTTTGACAAATCGGGGAAAATACATTAAAAAAAAAATATAACGACGAATTGAGAACCTCCTCCTTTTTTTGAAGTTAGTTAAAAATAGTTGACAATAAAAACCTACCTATCCCCAAAACATACCCACCTATTATAGCTGTAAAAATAAAGTTGACAAACTTACATTTGCAGTTGTTTGTTTAGGAAAATATGTTATCCAAGTACGATTTATAAGTTGGTCGACTATTACTCGTAAACTTGTAAAGCCTACTTAGTCATGATAATTTTCTTTTAAACTTCGTTATATATGCTACTATTGTGAATTTTTTCACACCCTCAAACACAACCGTTTAGCTGGTAGAGGGGGGGGGACACTCGAGTCGAGCAAAAATTAGCACTTTAAAGCTTAATATTTCACAAACGAATCTGTTTATCAAAAAATTGTTCATGGAAACTATCAATATTTTTTAAAGACCTATTTAATGATACCCCACACTAAGGGGTACGCAAGAAGGAAAAAAAACATCCCCACTGTACGTGTACTGGAGGTACCCTAAAAAAAAATATTTTACGAGATTTTATTTTACCACTTTTTTGGCGCAAGAAATCCGTATATTTACACCAAATTACAGCTTTCTAGTACTGCGCGTCTCTGAGCTAAGCTGCGGACAGACGGACGGACGGACGGACGGACATGGCGAAACTATAAGGGTTCCTTGTTGACTACGGAACCCTAAAAAGGGTAAAATAACTTTTCTTTCCGAAGTCGGTGGCTTTGTTTTTTTATTTCGTTGTCTTTTTGCCACCGACTTCCGAAAGAGTTATTTTACCCTTTTTTGTGGTTGTTTTTGAAGGCGGTTATTTTTTTTTTTTTTAAGTTTTTTTATTTTACTCTTTTTAGTTTAAATATTCAACCCAAATTCTTGTCAAATACATCATTTTCTTACATGTGCACTAGAATTTTGTAATCCGTGGCATCGGTATTAACATCGCTCATGTAGGGGAAAGGTGTACGAGATGATTCCCTTAAGGGAGATTGCTTGTAGATTAAAAGATATCCTACTTAGCGCGAATGTAAATACGTATATACATAGTAAATTTATTTCTCTTATTGTTGGCATACTCAAAATTTTGATTTTTTCGATGCTTTACTATTAAAAAAACACATTTTTAAAACGTTGTCAAAGGATCATCTTGTACACCCCGGTGTCCAAGATGATCCCAGGATCCAGGAAGAGAATAACCCACATAAAACCATAATCTCGGTTTATTTTTTCACCTATATATTTGATTGTACTGACAGCCACCTTATTTTTGACTTTTGCCCGCGTTTTTAGTGATAATACAGGCAATCCAAACTGTGCTATATGGCATGCCATTTTTAACAGCATCCAGTGCTTTGATCATGGAGTGTTCTGACCACAATCCGCGTTTAGTTTTTTTTTTTATAATTACGAGGCATAGTCTTAAACCAAAAATATATGAACTTAAACATAATAACATACAAAGGTTAAAAATATCCCCGTAATAGTAGGTATGTTACCGGTTTACAAGAAGATCCGTGGGGATCATCTTGTACACCGGTAACATAATCATCTTGCCCCAACATAAACTTTTTTATTCAATGTTCGATAACTTAAACTATGTGCTTTCGACTGTTACCATGCTATTAAAAAAACAAAATAGAGCAATTTTCAAAGGTAACTTATACCACAGCCTAGTAATAAAGTACCTAGAACAAATTAGATATAAACTTCAACTCACCCTTACCTTAGATCAAAGTAACGGAATATTTGTTTTTTTTCTCAAAAAATTTAATTGTCACTCTCGACACCACTACTTTTGACTGAGGCGGGAGAATATCGGGGACTAAGTTTTACCATTAAAAACAACTAGATGACGCTACTGGCTTCGTTGCAATATCAAAGGATCATCTTGCCTCGACGGATCATCTCGTACACCTTTCCCCTACACATGCTATTAAAATTCCCTATCTCAAAAACTGCTAAACAGATTTTGATGAACTTGCAGTATTCCTTAAGGTGAACAATCCCTAGTACAACAAAAAAAGAATTTTGAAAATCGGTTCACAATTGGCGGAGTAATCGCGTAACAAAAACGCAAAAAGTAATGTCACCCAAGTAGCCGAAATCAATAAAAATGCTCACAAAATAAAAAGTACTGAACAAAATTGGATGAAATTTTATTATGGGACCACACTGCAAGTATACTGCATCGAACAAAAAAAGAATCACACTAATCGGACTAGAAACCTCGGAGTAATCGATGTACATACATAAAAAAAAAAAAAACGATTACTTGATGGAAATATGTTTAATCCCAAAAGTTTTTTTTTAATTATAGAATTACCTACTATTGAATCTTTTTACGACGTCCTACGCCTATCCTAAACAAAAGTGATTGTTCAATAATAGCTATTTATGATACTAGTGCGGTAAGTTGGTTTTTACAAACGAGTAGACGAATGTAAGCCCGAGCGAAGCCGAGGGCTTACCATAGTCACGAGTTTGTAAATACCAATTTCTGCACGTGTGTCATACAATGTTTTTCAACACATTTGCGAGAAAACAGTACAATATGTAAATAAACAAACTTTTTCATTTGACTATTTTTAACAAAATAACCGTTTTCTGCAATTTGCGCCTCATTCAAAATATCAGGTACCTAAACTAGATTGCATACTTATTAATATCAGATTCCTCGCTTGAACTCATATTATTATTTTGTTTATTTATCAGTGGGAAAGTCGCAACAATTTTTGAAGTTTCTAATATGAAAATGGCGCGAATTTGCAAATGGCGCCACATGCACGAGGTGAAAAATTGAACTACATCTTTCGTCTCATTTACTCTTTAGTATTAAAGTGAGACAACGTATTGAGCAAAAGCGCTTCCAAGGAGGTTCGATCAGTCAGGTTGTTTATTCTCATAATGTGAAACTCTTAGATTAAAAAATGTCACATTCTTTAATCTAAGGTGAAACTCTTTGGTGGAATTCTTTTTTTTTTTAATGGAAATTAAAAAAAAAAACCGTAAAGAAAACGCACGGTGCTATACAACGGGGTGTGCCGTAAAATAGGTACTTAGGTGAGAGTACCTATTTTACCGCACGCTCCGTTGTATGGTGCGTAATTTTTAACTTTCGAACAATGTATACAGGCTTCGTAAATGCATTTTTCGAGCAAATGTGTTGAAAAATATTTTAGAAATGTACGCGTAAAGCATTACGTCGGTACGTTGAAAAGTCAACAAAAATAATCTCACCGATTCGAACCATCACTGTTACAAATAAAACGACCACTCTATTCCAGTAGTCAACTTCAGTTCTAAAACTGACGACTATTTTGAAATGGGAATCAATATTGACCAGATACAACCGCCAAGCCTTATTTTAGTTGAAAACATGGAATACAAATTAATTATTCTAAATTGGACGACAGAATAACATTATTTATATAGTCCTTATCATGGCCAAGTATTTAACTGAAGTAAAGTAACTTATTGTATCCCGCGGGCAACGGGATGCCTTCGGCCATTATTTTGTCTAATATTATATCTTCGTTCTTGAACTGAAAATGAACTTGGAGATAACAAAGTGCTCTTAAGTAAATAAATAAAGTCTTGAATTAATGAAGTCTTGTGTAATAATTCGGGATTCGAGCTTATAATTATTTATTGTAAGAAAAAAATAGTTTCCGATCGATTTTTTTACAGACATGTAAGTAAGCTAGTCATGACGCAACAACACGCCTTTAATACCCAAAGCGTTAGTCAGAGGGGTTATGGTAAATAAAAAATTGTATCTCGCAAGTTGTGTAGCTGTAGCAAATAGATGGTATGGGACTAGTCCCTAAGTCTAATTCAAGCTAGTACCAGCAATACCGTACCAACACTAGTTGATGTTCAAACTCGTGCCTTCTATTATAAAATGAAAACAACATTAAAACGAATACAGAAATACCAACTCTAGAGACCTTTCATAAGTCGAGAAGGCCCATCTTCAATAGTGGACATTAACTTTTATGTCCTGTAATTAAAAAGTTAAGACCTTCATGCTCGTTTTCCTTTTAATAAATACTTGAACCGTGTTTCAGCTTTGTTGCCTAGAAGCAACATTTAAGTAGCGTTGGACTCCATTCAGTCTTCATAATAATTAGAGAAATAATTATCATTGTTCCAAGTAATTTAATTAATTACAGTCCTTATTCATTAAAGGAAATATTAATTTAGACGGTAGCTATGTATATATTTTATTGTATACGTCAAAAGTAACGCTTTGAAAGTCAAGTTTGAATAGCTTGAACGTTGTACCACATATTAGTTGTACTATGATATAGCCAGTTCACACTCAAGTATAATTACTTTATGCCGCGCGTGTATTTGAAATGTAAGTGGGTGGCTTAATTTCAAGCAGAAATGGAAACTAAAACTACGTGTATTAGAGTGTAGTTTTGATTAACAGTCGCTCTATCATGAAAGTACTTTCTTTGAAACCTCCTTCAAAATGTTGGTATCCTAGTAGGTAGGTACTATTTATTTACTTTGTCAAAGCTTCTGAAGGAAACGTGTAAGAATCCGTGTCCCGTATTTTTATGTTACAGCTCAGGTTATTGAAGCTCCCAAGGTGGGTATCGATTTTCAATATTTTGATAAGCAAGCCATCTCAACGTGGAGGTGACGCAGAAGAGAATAACGCATGTATTTTTCTTCACAATGTACGTGTTTGTATCGAAGAAATGTTTTTAGGTCTTTCTTTAGAATGTATTGTTACATACAAGTTTTCAGTTATACGTGAAACTTTAGGTAATATTAATTCAAGAGTAATAGCAAAGTGTTATCTATGAAAAATACTTTTTTTTTCTTTCTATTCTGACCAGCGACGCTACTTTGTCTCATTTAATTCCTACAAAGTTGTATTCGAGAGGAAGGAAAGTAAGTGTGTCAAATAAATTAGAAGAGCAATCAACTAGCAAAACTCTTCAGCAGACGGAATCTTCCCACAAATAATTTTGTCTGAACAACCTTCTACACTAACAGTTTGTAAGTTTGTTTGTAGGAAATAATCTCTGGAATTACTGAACCGATTTTGATTTTTTTCCTGTAGAAAAAAGCTACATTATTCTTGAGTGTCATAGGCTATGTTTATTAAATTGCATCCGTGCGAAGCCAGGGTGGTTTGGTAGTAAAGAATAAAGATAAACAACAAAATTGATTTTAAATGCAAGCTTTATCAGCTGTGTGGAAAAGCCTTTGTAAAGTCACCAAGCGAATATAAACTTTGTTTGGTCCACATTAGCATAGCAAACCTATTCTCCGTATGATTGTTCAACACTGAAATGTTCCACCGATTCAATAAAGCGCATAAAATGAACTCAACCGTTTTATTTTATACCATTTCATTGAAATACAGAGCCGTCCCAATGGAAATAGTTCATTTGAATATTATTCTCTTTTTTATTATGTAATATAATATTATTGATGGTTACTACTTTTTTATGAAAGAAAAGTACTTTTATTGTTCAGATTTTTATGTAATCAAAATTTTATGTAAGTGTGTAAAACAATTTCTGTGTTGTGGTTAATTACTGTCTATGTTTTTAGTGATTGTGCCCGTAATTACAAAATATTGTAAAAACCAAATAATAGATTTGAACTTTATCACAAAAGTAGTACGGGTGGTAAGTACTTACATACAATTATATAAATTTTATTTGTGTATTTTAATCAGTTCAATATTTGATGATTAAACAAAATAATATTATGCTTATATGGGATCTAAAACATAATTTTAAAACACAAATTATATGGCTTCTTTCGTTACTTATATTTATTTAAACTGTTCTATACATTGATATATCAATCAAAATTTTCGTAACATTCGATTCAGGTCAAGACGACACATTTCAGATAGCAAACAGTTTCCTAAATAAATAAGTACGCACATTAAATCTACGAAAGATGTTTGTATATGTTTACACGAAACTCCTTCGTGAAAACAAGCCACTTGTTTATTTATACTAACGCTAACATTGTCGGATGTGAAACTTCTGTAAGTTAACATGAGAAAGACGTTAGTTAATTCCAATATTAATGTTAACTTTAGTATTATTCTTTATACCGATCTTTTTGTTTATCCAATGTAGCTTTCAATAAAGTCTTACTAATTACTTAGGGCGAGTTGTTTAATCAGTAGTTAAAGTAACAATTCGTTAAATCCTATTCATTTTTTAAACATTTCTTAAAAAGTGTTTTGGATTATATCTATAAATAGATTAAATATTGATCTAACAAAAAGCCCTTTTTTATCGTGGTAAAATCATCAAATGAGTCCTCCCACCCAGGGCAGAGCGGGAGGGACTTGTTTTCTTCAATAGCTCTTTACGTTCCGGGGTCACAGTAATTCGTTAGTCCCGCGACCCCGGCAGGCTTATGCCTTCGAAAGGGGGGCCCCGTCATGTGCTGACACTCTTTGAGACACAACGCGCCGAACAACTAGCCCTTAATAATGCTTTTAAGGCGCTTTTTTTCTGTTACTACTAAAAATAAAACATGGCGATGAGAGGGTAGGGATTATACTTCCATTATCAAAACTACAGGTTCGAAAAATTCAGAGGCGTGCTACGAGCGCGCTACGAGATTCGTAGCGGTGTTCTACATTCATTTGCAATGCGTGTAATTTTCTTTTCTCATGTAGTACCTTTTATCTCTCTTTCTCTCTATTTGTCTTCTCTTATTGGACGGGAAGATATTTCTTCAAGTAGCCTTTCCAGATCATCCCATGACTTTGACTGCAGATCAATTAATATTGACGACTCAAACAGTAAGATTGAAGGAATACGATATAGGTTTTGATACGCAAACAGTACAGACACTCCATGACCACACCATAGCAATTACTGACACAATACTACAAATTGTCCTCACACTAACCTAACAAGGACACCAAACAATTAAACACAGATCAACTGTCCCTAATAACTACAAGTAATTAATACCGAATCTCATACAACACAGTTATGCAATCAATGTTGATCACAAGTTGCTTGTAAACAAGAAATTCATAGCTAAAGGTGCGTCTAAACGAGCAATATACAGGGTGATTTGTAATTGGGTGCATTCCTTGAAATGGGTGATACTAGACCTTATTTGCAACAATTTTAACCCCGACAACATGGGGTCCAAACCGACTGGTTTTGGAGATATCGTACTTTTAAGATTTTTCGAAATGCAAATATTACCGATGAATGCACCCAATAATCACAAATCACCCTGTAGATTTACTGTAATATAAATGGCTACATTTCCAACCAGCAATTTTTTTTATTCAATATTTCCGGCCACCAAAAACATTTTTATGTAGTACATAGCAGCAATACATCTGAACCAGCATGGCTCATTCATTTTATCTTAAGGCCAAACCAAAAACGCGTAGCTATATGGCTGGGCCACACTCAAAATATAGTTTGGCTCCAATTGCTGGCAAATATAATTCAGTAAAAAAATCGCCCGTTTAGACGCAACTTTAGAACTTAGTCCTTAGGTACAGTTAACTTGAACTAGTACCTAGAAACTAGTCGAGTTATGATAGAAGTAATAAATTGCAATCACAAGGCCCAGTAAGATATGTTGGGACATTAATAAACTGTGTTTGCTAATTAAGTGTAGCATGGACTATTTATCAGACGGACTATTAAAGGGATTATAGTAGTTTCGGTTATAGTTTCGGGCAATTTAGACGTATTAAGAGGGCTTTCACACGTTTCGTTGTTTTTGTGCGACTTTTGGAACCTGATTCTGGGTATGTCATTGCCACAATTAAAAAAAAGATATATACTCGAGAAAGTTTGATTATTTCTGTGTGGAGTGCTTTAAACAAATTTTTAGATTTGTTTACATACATGAGTAAAAACCTTGTCTTTGCAAAGGATGTTTCATAAAATTCTACTTTTTGTCATACTTTGGTACCGAATTACATAGAAGGTATAATAGTAAAATAATATTTGAAAATGTCCATGGTACATCTGAAAGATTATATTTGGACTGCATTAATCACTTTTTTAATTTCCATTCAGAAATACACCAAAAATAATTTTTCAAAACAGGAAGAATTTGATATTTTGTCGTCCGAAATTATATTTTTTATCTATCAATATTTACTGAATATTCAATCAAAAAGTATTGAATAACTAAGGTTACTATCTTAGCTTGCATTAAAAAAATAATTAGCTCATTTAAAAGTAAAATAATAGTATTAAACAATTATAATATGCAATGACAAAATTCAACATAAAACCAAGAACGGTTTGTTCTTTGATTTAGACGGCGCGGGGCGCCTTTTGAGGGAGGACGTATCGCTCGCAACCATTTTGACATTAGTCACGTAATTATTAAAATTTAAAATATACGCCACCATTCATGACCTTTATACGCGGCGCTAGTGTCTTTGGCATGTTATCAAATTCCATGTGAAAAATGTAGTACCTCGAATTTTCCGCAGGTCATGAGTGGTGGCCAGTAATTTTCCCAATCGCCAAGAATACAGCATAACCTACCTTTCTTGATACAAGCTAATATTTTGAATTAATTTAATTTTGATCTGTTTGCAATGTAAATATATAAATGTGTTGATTGTATTTTCCTACTATATTCGAATGTGGATATAATTGTAGATAATAAAATAATGTAAATAATTCTGATAGCTTTTTTTCTGAATTGGTAATTAAATGTAATTTCAGACTTGCTAACTTCCCAAACATTCCAGTTCGTTTGGATAATATAGCTCGCTGCGGGACCATCATCAGATCAGCCCTTCCACCCAGGGAAGGACAGGACTACAGGAAGGACATACAAACTTGTACTGACACTACTGACTAAAATCTGCGGTGTCCTTCAATAAACCATTGCGATCCGGGGCCATGGATACCTGATAAGACAGTCCCACGACGCCGGCAGGATTTGGTTCTCTAACGTGCGCCCCGAAAATCCGTGAAAAATTGATCTGATCGTTTTGAGGTAGCGGTTAACCCAGAGAAAAGTAACTTTAAAAAAAATCTTTTTGACAAAAGTACCGACTTCAAAAACGAATACAAAAAAGTTTAAAATAACTTTTCTTTTGGAAGTCGGTGGCAATAGTCAATGAAATAAATAACAAAGCCACCGACTTCTAAAAGAAAATTTATTTTAACTTTTTCGTTTTAAATAACTTTTCTGAATACAAAAAAGTTTAAAATAACTTTTCTTTTGGAAGTCGATGGCAATAGTCAATGAAATAAATAACAAAGCCACCGACTTCCAAAAGAAAAGTTATTTTAAACTTTTTTGTATTCGTTTTTGAAGTCGGTACTTTTTTTCATAAAGTTTTTTTTTTATCAGTCGATTTCTTGTTATTAGGTTTGATCGAAGAGAGTTGAAGTCTTGTATCAGGTTCGGCATCCAGTCAATTGCGGTATTCCGTTTTGGCAGCTGCATTGTATTTTTTTTTTGGTAAAATCATCTAATGTGTCCTCCCGAGTGGGACGGGATTTATTACCAGACTCGTACTGATTAATATCCATGGTGATCCTTCAGTAGCCCTTTACGTTCCAGGGCACCGTTACCTGATAAGACAGTCCAGTGACCAAGACAAGCTCCGGCCCTCCAAGGCGTACGTACCTCTCTGATTGGAAATCGCTTCTCGGCGGCGTAGGTCACGCGGCTGTCCACTCCCTCACGTGTTCCACCTCCTACTTCGCTAGCATGACTGCTTTGCATAATGATTCGAGGACTACTTCCCATTCCGTCTCGCCCCGCAGATCGTGGCCTCACTGGCCTCGATCAATGCAGGGCGCTATTAAATTGACTCAATTGCATCGAGTTGGGATTTGGCAAACCTGTACCACTCCATGTACCTAACTTTTTTGCAGCCAACTCAATAAGTGGACTAATATTGTGGGTCGATGTCAACGGCACCCCAAAAAGGTCAAGATGGCCTGTCATTTTTACGGTTACACCTCAGAAAGATAGAACCGGGTCGGATTGGCTCCTTTTTGCGGAAAAATTCACGCCTTAGCAGCATTGAAGTTCAAGCACTCAGCCGGCCATGGCTCTTTCGCCTGATATTATTTTGTGAATTTTATTCATGAATACAGATACTACTCAGAACAAAACATACAAAAAATAAGTTAGCATTCCAATAAATCATAAAAATAAGCGAAATTGAACGAAAAGTGAGAAATTACAGGAATGTGTCAAGTTTCATAAATAAAATAATGAAATCGAAAAAATAATGTTTTCAATGTTCCAGAGAGTTCTTTTTTCTCTTAAACCCTGTGTTATTTTACTGAAGGTGAAATGTTCTGTATTAAATAACGAACATTTTCTATACCATTTCAATAGAAATCAGGTAAAAAGCCTGAGTGACCAATTGTAGCATCGTAATTTGAGCATAAACGAATCTATGCACTGTTAGCCGCGATTGATCGAAGATGAAATCAGGTACTACTTGCTGTGCAAATGAAATAATGTGGAGTTGAACCACATTTTCTACGCAATTTTGAGCAGTTACGTACCTTCGTTAGGAAGTGATGATGTGAGTGAGATGCTGTGGCAACACTGCCCAAGTAACATGTCAAACTTTTGCTCCGTATTTTAGAATTAAATTTAATTAGTTTACATGTAATATTTTAGTGTAATTTAATGTGCAAACGTATAACAAGTGTGTAAATACGTAGGAATATCGTTTTCCTGTTAATTGGATTAAGTTTACAAAGTTTTCGGTAACACAGTACTACCGCCGCTACCGGTAACCTAAAAAATCAGCTGACTTTTTGGACAACGGATGTAAAAGGGGAAGTATTGTTCACGTCTTATAACTAATAAATCAGCACACAACATTAGTAATTTCTACATTAAACTCACCCATTCCAATATATAGGGACAAAATTGTAATCTCAGTTTTAAATTGTTTTGTTGACATATTTGACAACTTTGTTTTTTCTCTCCTGTACATTTTCTTTATCAAATCGAATAAATAGCCCTCTCATAATCACTATTGAATAGTCTTTAAGTATCAAAGTATTAACACAGGTATAAACTTTTTCTTGAAAACCTACCCACTACAATATAAAAAAAAAAGTGACTAGGTAATTTTAAACAACTAATAAGTAATTAATTCAATATTTTTATGAAATATAGCAATAGCAGCCTTTCTCATTACACTCTATAGCTGAGCACTTTTCCTCTGTATTTTAATTTTTTCCTTTCCTAACTAACTTTTCTTTATTGATTATTCTATTAGTTCTCACCGTTTCTTATTTTCCAAATTTCAGTACCCAATCTGGTAACCATGCCTGTGATGACCCGGAAGGCTGCTGCTCAAGATTTAGAGTTAAAGCTGAGAACGGCACTCCATGAACTTAAGGAATCCAACGGCAAAGTCCAACAACTGTTACAGGAAATAGAAGAGAGTGAGGTGGAAGTTAACAAGATTAACGCCACAAACACAAGCCTGAAGAGGGAGCTAGTAGATCTTCATCAGCAATTCTTGGACGTTGTTGAAGAACGGGATCAACTGCGGGCGGTCACAGATGGGTTCAACAATTGCAGTAACTTGTATGAGCAGGCTTTATGTAAAATTAGGGATTTAGAAAATGCTTTAATAGATGCTAATGGTTGTATTTTAAAATTACAGAAAGAAAAGGAATGTTCTCAGGTTAAACAAACAAATAATTTGTATAATGAATTAATGAATAGTAATTTTAACCCTTCTTCTTTGATAACGATTGATTTAACTGAAGATTCTATGTTGAACACTAATTATAAAGTTAGCCAAAAGAAAATTAAAAAATATGCTAAACTTAATAGAATAATTAAAAGGTGTAATCAGTTTAGGAAACAATATAAACACTTTTCCAAATATATTCCACAAAGGAAAGAACGTGTTGAATTAATAAATAAATTGAATAATTATGAAATAAAATTAGAGGACAGCATAAACATTTATAAAATTGATACTCAGCAATTGCAATCAAGAATACAAGTACTTCAGGAGCAGCTTACTTCATTATCTACTAAGTATGCAAGTTCTCAGTACCAAATAAGGGAACATATTCTTGCTGCAAATGAATTGGTTAGGTATCAATGTAGTTGTCAAACGGTTTCAAACCATGACACTATGCAGCTTGAGGGAACGGAGGACCCGTCCCAGGTTGTGGATTTATCTCAGGTCTGTACTCTTAATCAAGAGTTAGCTAGCCAGCCTGAGTTTGATGATAAAAATTCTTATGCTGTAATGTTCTCAGATAGTATAGGAAGAGGTTTAGGAAAGTTGATAAGTAATAACCTGAGTTATTCCTGTAAAAATTATTGCATGCCAGGCTCAACATTTAAGCAGATAATGGCATCAGTTTCTAATAATAAATACAACCAGAATACTGATATCACTATATTTGTAGGAAATAGTTCCAACATTAGAAAGAAGGACTTAACTAATAGCATAACCGAGTTGTTGAAGTTAAATTGCAGAAAAATAGTATTGTGTGCTTTCCCATATTTTGACAAATTGTCTACAAGTCAAAATAATTATATTTATATGCTGAATAAACACCTTCATTTTTTAGTTAGTCACTATTGTGATAAACTTATGTATTTTGATACCAACAGTTGTATAGAAAAACTTTGGTCTACACGAGATACTGTATATCTGCCTTATATGTATAGACACGAAATAGCTAGGCTTTTAGTATTTTATATTCACACAGACATAACTAGTATGTCTAAGTATAGTAGTATAGGTATCACTGATAGTATTAGTAATAGTAGTAATATTAGGGTGGTGACCACTGACATTAGCATTTCTGCTAATAGTGGAGTTTCTTTAAACTAATAAGCAAGACAACAGAAGATGTATTAGCTAAAACCAAGGTATCTTCTTGCTCACAATCAGTTAAATGCAAAAATAAGTCTAAGCAGAATTCTTTGACAATATATCACCAAAACATTCAAGGTTTCTCATCTAAACAGCTAGAAATTGAATTATTTTTAGAAAAAACTATGTTTGAAATTGTTTGCTTCACAGAACATTGGTTAAAAGACTGTGAAATGCTAATTAATTATGAAAATTACAATGTCGGCAGTTGTTTTAACAGAAAATCTAAGATACGTGGAGGTTCTTTAATCTTAGTTAAAAATGATATTAAGTATAAGTCTCGTAATGATATAGTTGATCTATCAGTCGAACATAGCATAGAATTGTCTTGTGTAGAGCTGGATAGGCATATTATAGTGTGCGTTTACAGACCCCCAAATTACTTGAACTACTCTATATTTGAGTCAGTAATGGAAGATGTTTTGGCAAAACTTGAAACCGGTACTAAATCCATTGTTGTCTGTGGTGACTTTAATGTTAATATCTTGGAAAATAATGTTAATAGCAGTAGATTGTTAAGCCTTTTTAAATCATTTAATTTGTCGAATGTTTTTACAGAACCAACCCGTATCACCACAAATTCTGCTACATGTATCGATAATATTTTTTGTTGCTGCGATTACTTAGATAAATTGATTGTAAATTACCTACCTTCAGATCATAGTGGTCAGACCGTAGCTTTCACATACAATAAGCAAGTACAAAAAATTCAAATACAATCTAGAATAATAACACCCAGCAATTTAGATAGATTTAATAACAATTTAAAAAGTAAATTAAGTATTTCTGGAAATTTTACTGGAATAAATAATGCAAATAAATTATATGAAGAGTTTTTTGAGGTAGTGCATACAGAGTTCAGTAAAACTTTAAAAAAGAAAACTAAAACTATTACCCCGAAGTTTATATTCAGCGACTGGGCAACACAGGGTATTAGGAAAAGTAGGGAACGCTTATTTGAGCTTTACGGCCTTAAGCCTCATATCAATACAGAGAGTTTTAATAAATATGTAAGTACTTACTCGAAAATTTTTAAAAACGTTTGTCAGGCAGCTAAATCATTCTATATTAGCAAGAAGATTAAGTCAGCTGATAATAAGATAAAAACGGTGTGGAAAATTATCAATAATGAAACCAATAGAAATAAAAAACATGTTGATTTCACACTGGAGACCTCGCGTGGTGTCGTGAAGTCCAACATAGGTATTGCTCAGGAATTTGTAAATTTCTTTACTAGTATCCCAATAAAAACAACGGAAGCGATAAATTCCTCACCCTTGCTTTCTTTCGATTTACTACGAGAAAACGTTCCAGCCTGTCCTAATGAATTTAAATTTAAGCATATAAACCCCATGACAGTTATGAAAGCTTTTAAGCAAATCAAGGTAAAATTAACCGAAGATCTGTGGGGTATTTCTATTAAAGTTTGTTCCTCAATTATTGAAACTATTGCACCGTATTTAGCCATAATATTTAATTTGTGCGTAGATCAAGGGGTCTTTCCAGATCTGATGAAATACAGTAAGGTAATTCCGCTTTTTAAATCCGGGGATAGTAAAGACTGTAATAACTATAGGCCCGTTTCCGTTCTGCCTGTCTTTAGCAAGGTGTTCGAAAAAGTTATGCTCAATCAAATGCTCACTCATTTCAACACCAATAAAATCTTGCACGAGCAACAGTATGGTTTCACCAAAGGGCGTTGTACGACTGATGCCGGTGTTACCTTATTGAAACACATATTTACTGCGTGGGAAGAAGCTCAAGATGCCATTGGGATCTTCTGTGATCTCTCGAAAGCATTTGATTGCGTAAATCACGAAACTTTGCTCATGAAACTTCAGCATTACGGATTAGGTAAACTTGCGCTAGACTTAGTGAAATCATATTTAAATGATAGGCAACAGCAAGTTCAAATAAATGGTGTCAATTCAGCGGGTTTGAAAGTTAAAATGGGGGTACCACAAGGTTCGATATTGGGCCCTTTTCTCTTTTTAGTATATATAAATGATCTGCCCCATTTATTTAAAAACCAACCGCAAATGGTGTTGTTTGCGGATGATACTTCTTTAATATTTAAGATGAATAGACGTGCCTCAAATGTTGACGATGTAAATATTGCCCTACAGCAGGTCCATTCTTGGTTCACTGCCAATAATTTAGTATTGAATGCAAAAAAAACTAAATGTGTAAGATTCGCTCTACCGAATGTCAAAAGTAATGACTGTGACATAGTATTGAATCAAGAGAAATTAGAATTCGTCGACAAAACTGTTTTCCTGGGAATGACGCTCGACTCGAGGCTGCAATGGGGTCCGCATTTAACATCTCTTGCAGGACGCCTGAGCTCAGCAGCATTTGCTGTTAGAAAAATCCGTCAATATACTGACATAGATACCGCGAGACTGGTCTATTTTAGTTACTTTCATAGTATTATGTCTTACGGTATTTTGCTATGGGGACGTGCTGCAGACATCGAATCAATATTTATTCTGCAGAAAAGAGCTATCAGAGCCATATACAATCTACGCAGGCGCGATTCTTTAAGGGAACGGTTTAAGGATATAAACATCATGACTGTACCTTGTCAATACATCTACGAAAACATCATGTACGTTAGAAAGAATCTGCATCTATTTAGTAAAAGAGGTGAAAGGCACAATTATAGTACTAGAACAAGGGACCAATTAGTTCAACCAGGTTTCAGGTTAGCCAAAGTAGACTCATCCTTCATGGGGTACTGTTTAAAATGTTACAATAAGATACCTCCTCACATACTCCAACTGAATGAGACGAAATTTAAGACTTCCATTAAACGCACACTATGTAGTAAAGCGTATTATAAGTTGGGGGATTACATTGCTGATAAAAATGCTTGGCTTAATGCTGGTCCTGCTCCACAAACACAGGGGAAACTGGATTAGTATGTGAAATTATTCTAGGAGCTGCAGAAGATCGTTAGACTATTTTTGCATTGTATACATGTGATTTATTAGTTTTACTTCCGGACGAGTTATATGAGTCCATATAACTGTTTATTTATTTTATATTTTTATCTGACTTTATTAAGTCATTTCGTTTTTTATTTTATTTTTATTTTTATGTGTTTGTATTTGTTTTATTTTATATTGATTAACGGACATTATTGTCCTATTTTATTTTAGTTTTTATTTTCTTTGTGCATTTTTTTTTTTTTAAATGTCTGTGGGGACATTTGTTATGTAGGTTATCTTTTTATTAATATTTTCGAAGCGGATGAAAACTGTATAACTGTCCTTGCATTGTATAGAGTCAATCTGCCTAGTATTATATAACTTCATAGCCAGCATTGTGTGAGAGCTATCATTGACTAGATACCTACGTCTTTATTGACTTGAATGACTCTGGCGATTGAGAGCATGTCATGCTCACTCAAATGTCTCGCTGATGGTGGCATGTGTGTCGGATCATTTAGTTCCCTTCAAAATGGTTGAGCTGAATGGTGCTGATATATGTGTCATGTTCGTGAACGGGCGCTGTCAGTTGGGACTGGTCATCTCTTAGCTGCCACGGTCTATTTTAATTATTAATAACTTTATTTTTGAATTGTCTTTTTATATTTACTATGGACACTAATAACTTGCCACATCGTTCTCACATAATGTACCATCTGATGATGAATGATGTAACAAAAGATCTGTAATAATTTTGGCGATTGAAAAAGAGTGTCCATGGAGTTTCTTGCTCATTCTTCTCCATAGAGATCTACGCTTTGGAATGAGCACCTACGGTACTTTCACAGTTTTTATGTCTTGTGACTGGGACTGTAGCACCATAACTATTTTCTAGTACTAGTTTTATTTTATGTCTCTTGACAATTCAAAAGTGCCTGTAATTGGCTTAGTTGAAATAAATTATTTGATTTGATTTGATTTGAGTGAAAGCTCAGTTTGTGCGAGATAGAGATTATAATTTAAAGCTCACCAAAACATTCTGTTTCAAGAGTGAAATGATCCGAAACCTGTTGAACTCTGATAGATCTGTCTTTATTAAAAAAATAATCCAGCTGTAACCCAGTATACGAAGCACTGAAGCCCAGTCAAAACAGTTCAATAAATTTTCTCCTTTGCAAATGTTTAACGATTTGCACCATCCGCTCACAGTTAACTGCAGGCGAACCAAGAATCTTCTTGAATATTAATTTTTAATCTTCATGGTGCCGATTCGAAATTATCTTATCAATTATAGGGGAGCTTGTGGCTGGTCGCAATGGAGTTTGTATGATCCGCGCAGTAGATTATCGCTCTCTTTGCGCGGTTTAACGAACTTGATGGTCTTCTTGGGCCTTACTCACTTTCTTCCTGGATCACGGCGTTTGGTGATATTACCCGTCTCTTTTGACAAATATTTTGTACCACTGGTTGGAAATATTCGAGCATTAAACCGACCACTTCTGGCTATATCTCCTTATCTATGTCACCGTAATCACCCCAAGTGGCTGGTTTTGCGTCCATAATTATGTCTCTGAATAGATGGCATAAATGACTGTTTGATGTATAAGTCAAAGAAAAAGTTTGAAAAATTTTAAACACCAAATCGTAAATTCTAAATAATTTCAAAAATCTAATTAAATAAGTAATGAATTCAAATTAGCCACTAGAAACAAAATTAACACTTGAAAGATATCATAACAAGATAATTTACTCGTATTATAGAATGGAATTAATTAATCTTTATAATGCACACTTTGTAAATTACAAATATATCCAATTCGTAGACACAATGTGCGGTTTAAAGTGTAATAATTATAATGAATGGCCCTTATTTTATTTTGATAGGTATACATTTATCATATTATCCATTCGTTTAAGAATACAAGTAGTGTCTAGAAGCTCGGGATCTTACTTTGTTTATTCGAAAGAAAAGTGGCAAACGCTCATGTTGTTTTCTTCCTGGTATACGAGGCATAGCTGTTTCGTTAGTGTTTTGTTTTTTATGCGGGGGGCATCACGATGTCAAATTGACAGAAACTGTGTTCTTTCAGTATGTACTAGCGCTCTTAAGTGATTTAATTTTAATAGCTTATGTGTGTTACTGGGTGTAATGAGTTTTATTGACGTTTTCCTCTGAAGTGGGCTTGAGGCAGTTACGTTTTGTATGTATGCATTGGATGATTATGAGTAATGTAAAGGAAATTGACTAGAGATTTTACTATTACTGGTTTTGCGGGTTATAACTCCAAGCATGGAATTGAAGTGCCGCAGGACGTCTAAATAGGATACCGTGGCCCTCAAACAAGGGGAACAGAAGGCACAGAGTTGACTATAAGTCAGTAAGAGTCTGACAGTGTCTTCCGCTCCACAAATAGCGGAGGAACTTATTTGATAATTTAACTACAATAAACGTGGACTTGAAAATCAAGTGCGAAAATTTCATACAAGGAAAAGTGACCCCACAAATAAATAATACCAACAAACCATAAAATAGATGTTAAATAGAAACGCAGCGGTTGTAACAGGTTCCTTTACCCAACCCTTATGGGTAAGGCGTCACCCAAATAACCCCAGAGCTCAAAAACCCCTTACAAAACTGTCGACAACCCCAGTATAAAAGTTTCAGGTCTGCTTTGAAGAGCCTTCGGACCGATTTCTTAGCCAATAGGGATAAAGGAAAAAGTGGAGGTCCAATGATCGATCGTCTTCTGTTTGAGAGGATATGAATAGTAAGCACTTTAGGGTTAATACTCGCCCAGATAAAGGAGTTGTACGAACGTTCACTGGATTCTATTAGACATTAATGGGTTATCTAGACAAAACCGTATTGTTACTTAAGAAAACTCCCACACTCGCGGAAAAATATGGGTATTTTATAGTATCCGCTACTCTATTTGGATATTGTCTACGCTTTTATGGACGCTATACATAATATAAAGTTTCTCTGTGGAAGGAAAAATTCGACTGCGAGCAGTATTTGAACTTGCAATATCCCGACTCAGAACATCGGATTATCTAACCAAATGTGCCATCGCGGTCTTGCCCAGCTCAGAAGAAGTTGGTTTCCGACTTCTTTAAGTTTGTACATACTATTTTTTTTTGTTACTCTTGCAATCCACACCTTACGCAGATTTTTTGTGCTAATATTGAGTGTAATTCCTATATAAGCATATTTTTGCTACGGCTGAAATAAATACGAATACGTACAAAACTGGATACAAACGGCCTACTAACAGTTGGCGCAGTGGTCAAACGATTGGCTTCGAATTCAGCAAATGTTTGGATAGCCTGCAGATAGTTAGTGGTTTGAGTATATGATGTGTGACTTTTTTTGTTTGTATACGCTCCAAATTCGAAGTGTTTTACTTATACAAATCTACTAATCATTTAAAATTTCTACAAGGCTATTATTGCTTGATTAAATTGAAGGACACTATTAGATTCTAGATTCGGTTTATAAATTGAATTTTGCTACACGAATTTAGAAATTATCTGAGCAATACCCCGTGGGAGCGGTAATGAAAAAACTGTAACAAGAATAGAAAAAAATGTGTTCATTCAAAACAGAAAACAAATTTAAAGTAGGTTGAATATGATATCATACACATTGTAATAAAACTTTTAACTGTGGGAATTGTAAATAAGACTAACGCGGAAGCAACAGCTGTTTAATAAGAACAATATAACTACATAAGTAGGTACAGTTAGCTACAAAGAAAACTAACTTCCTTTTGTAGTGATGTCACTACTAAAAAGGGTTGGTTTTCTCTGAAGCTTACTGTACCTAGTACCTACTGTATTATATTTCTAATTACCATGGTGTTATATCCATCGTCTACTTCAATACTGCTATGAATATTCTTACTCTAACTCTTTAGAGAAATAACAGTATTACATTTAAAAAAATAACGTCAAAATTATTTAATTTAAATGTCTTCACAAAAACAACAAGCGATTAAGACGCTTCCATTGATATCACATTAATCAAATTATGATAGGCAGTGTAGAAGTTATGAGGGAACAGATAAACATACCGATCAAATTATAAGGGTTGTTTCGCTGTAGTCGGGTGAAAACTACAGGCCAATTAACTACAATTAATTAAATCAGGCATAATGTAAATATTTCCTAACAGGGAAACTTTTGTGTGCCGATCTTAAAATAAAATAGACGACAAAATTGGGCACCAGCTGTAAGTGCTCCCACGCAATTCGTCCCAAAAGGTATAAATTTCATGCTGAAAATATCATACCGCGTTTGTCGTTACAAAGTTGGACAAGGTAATAAGTTTGTGTTCTAATTAGTAATTTATTATGAATAGGCACGTATTGTTGAACTTGAAACGTTTGTAAAGGTTGCTTCTGGTATGAATCTTACGATTGACATTTGAGTCTTCACAATGATATCTATTGAAATAATTGGTCGTTGTAAAATAATTGTCCTCAAACATGCTTGTGCCACTTAAGAGCTTTTACATCATATTTCATGTTTCACGTAATTTAATATTTTATTATTATTTTAAACAAAAGAGTCTGTAGCCGCACATACGAGTATCATGACATTTTGCGTTTTGTGACGTAAACGAGAACTTTGACTTTAATTTGATGGGAAAAATAGTTCCTCATTTGTACACTAGAGGCGCATTTTCTATACAAGAAACGCTGCAAATACTTCAAGTACGCTGTAAGTTAGTTAAGTACAGAAATCTTGTGATAATACCAAGGTTTGAGTGATTAAAACTTGATTTTTAGGTCAAAACCATTACTGCGAAAAGCGGTTTAATTAAGCCGCTAAGTTGATAAGAGCCCGTGTTTATAAGAAACCTAAAGTGCCCTTAAGTTCGTCTTCAAAGAACTGTAGTGGTCTGCTGATTCCACTTCAAAGTTGGAAATATTCAAGAACTTAGCAAATAGTTTCTACTCGATTGAACTCGAGTAACAAACCTCCTTTGGAACGTGATATGAAATCCTTATGCAAACCGCATCAATAAGTTGCGGTAAGTAATAAAAACTATCGTAATAAGTTTAATGCGTATGTTATTTACGCTTAAATAATGTATTTGCCTTCAATATGAACAAACCCTATTCAGACCGTGGGATAATAACAAATAGACACATGCAACTAAAAAAGTCAAAAGTACGTACATACTCGTATTTATGTAAAAAATACTGTTTTTATTCCACTGAAAGATGGTAGAAAGATGAGGAAGTCAGTATCTTAATCTCAGGATATGAATAAAAATCGTTTATGACCTACATGATTGCCTATACGTGGTAGACTTTAATAATTTATTTGCCTTTAATATTATGAACAAACCTTTTTCAAACCGTGAGATAGTGACGTATGAAACACATAATGTCTGTAAATATTCAACGGAAAAGTCAAAAGTACCTACGTTATGATAAAATGCTACTTAAATTACTATAATGTTTGGTACAAAAACGAGGAAGTCAGTTACTTACAATAAATAGAAATCATTTAGGACCTCCATGATTTCGTACTTGGTAGACAAGTTTATTTGGTCCTTACCCATCGGAATATTTATTTATTTACCCATCAGAATGTTTATTTCACCCTTGTTAATAACTTTATGGCTTTCAATAATGTACTTAACAACTTGAGTCTATGCTTACAAGTAGAAACATATGGCCACAAGATGAATCATCTTATTGACCAGCCGTAACATCACAGGAACTTGAAGTCAAGAGTTCAAACGAAATAAAAACAGTTTCAACAAAGCCGACCCTTGTTGAGTAAAAAAAACACAGGTACCCGCAAAACATCACCCAAACACGACTTAAGTTATACAGTATACTTACAAGTATCAGCTATTTACTTTATACTAAGAAACTAATATTATTTACAAAGTAAACATTGACAAAATTAAATACTTTCCGCCCAGTGGACCCACGGATCTAATTTGAAAAGATAAATTAACGAAAATCTTTTATCAATAAATAACTTCTTCAAAGTGAAATAAATAACAAAATCGAGGTCAAAGGAGTACTCTTAGAAAACAATAATCAAGGTTTCCAGCCAATTGTAAACGCACGCATAATCCAAATAACATAAAATGTCTTTGAAAATAAAACTTCACTAAAATACACGGGTGTATCGGAAGAGGCCGTACTGCGGCATCGCGGGGAGCGCACGACCACCCCTCACCAGGGGTTCGAAGCTACTGAACTGACGCAGACGGACACGCCGGAGGACGACGACAGAATGAAAGCTAGTGTGCACCCCCCATCCCTCTTCCCCAACACCTCATTCCAAAAAATGCACACATTAAAAGAGAAAAAAGCCCAGCAAAGAATGTAAAAAAGTGTTGCACGTTCCATAATTACTTGTGACTTAGATTTGGACCTTTGTTTATGTACGGGTGTAAGCGAGGCCGCTGGGCGGAATGCGCTACCTGTATTGTTCTGAAGCACTTGTTGGAATTCATTTATCTCCACCCCCGTAATTATCTTCCGTGTTCTTAGCATTTTGAGTTGGCAGCACCGAGATAATTAAATGTTGTTCATCATAACTGAGCCGACATTGAACAACATGTTGTTACTTAGTTCGCATGTTACATTCAAAGTTGTGGTTGTTGCAGCTGACAGTTCGTTCGGGAATAGAGACCCTGTGTCCAATATTTCGAATCAAATATTTACTTTAGAATAGTGAAGAGTTAATTCCGGTAACACACGAACCCGCGTATCGTTTCGGTTTGAAATAAAAATAGTCGTCATACATTTGTTTCACTAAAAGGTTTTTTCACTGAATGCATTAACTATTTTTAAGAAATAAAACTATTTTTGAATTACCTTTTAAAGTGCATTTTCGTTGAGCGTCGATTTCCAATAAAATTCTCCGGTGTTCGTTCGACTGCTGTAGGCGTTCGCTCAACTTCGCACTGAATACTGATTTCTTATGACGCTGAATCGGCGAAAGGAGAAACGAAAGGAAGTTTTTGATATCTGTTTGAATAATATGGACCGTTGAGCCGCTGGTATTTGTTTGTCTTTTTTACGAAGATGCAGGTTCGGCCGAAGCATCGCGTGTTATGACACCAGTCAACCTTTGACTTAACGTAGCAGACAGAATGAAATATTAAATAAACTCGTTAGTAATCAAATCACTCGAAACTTTAATCTGTATATAAAAGAACAGGGTTTTTTATTAAGACTCGACTACAGCCGAAACCGCTAAACGAACAGAAACTTGAATTTTGGACAGCAGTTACAGTCTACCATGTAGGGTAGCAATAGGACAGGATTTTGCGAAAATCCGCCTCTAAGGGGGTGAAAAGGGGTAAAAAGCTTTGTATGTAAAATCTTATTCCATAGGTTTATAAACTTGAAACTTGGTACGAACACAGTACGAATATGAGTATAAGTAAATAAAAAAGATGCACATTATTTTTTTTTCAAAACTACCCTCCATTGGTAATCTAGATGATTTTAAAGTTTGTATAGGAAAATCATAACGTGCGAACCGATGAATTGGAAACTCAGTATATACAAATTAGATAAAAAATAATCAAACACGTGTTTTTGGGTTTTTCGAAAATCACCCCCTACATTGGTGAAAATGGGTGACTACGTTTTAAGGGAAGGATTTTACTGCTTCCTTCGATAAACTCAAAACTTGGCCTAAATAATCTCTCAATCAAAGGATGCGTATTCATCTATATTTAAAAATCAAGCCCTAACGGGGTGAACATAGGAAAATCAGGACTAGACCGTTTTTAGATTTTCCAAAAGTATCCTATAACGAGGGTGACCGGGCATTTAAATTCACTGAGTTTGAAGTTAGAAACACGCGCAGACGAAGTTGCGGGCGAAGTGCTAGTCAGAAAATAAAAGAATTAAATTAAATCACAGTGTGTCAGTACATCCGACCATGTCGTCCGCAAAAAGAATTACGAATCTGTGAGTTGACGTTAAAATGGAGCGAATTCATCGGAGACCGCCAATCTAGAGGTGTCCCACTTTGTGCAAGCTCTGAATGGAAGAGTGGCGAGCGATGAGAGCCCACACCTGGCCGTAAATCAGATACGTCGACCACAAAGGGAAATTGTAATAACAACCGTAACGCCTCAACCAGAAGGTGTAAAATAACTAAGATAACTTTAGACTTTGTATCTTTCATACGGTCGAGAATGTGCTATTGAGAAAAGGGCGCTCCCAGATAAGGGCTTTATCGATGCATAAAATATGTTATTATGAAGTTGGTCGGCGGCCTCTAAGACGCGCGCGCCGCCCAAAAAGAAGAATGCCTTTATTCATCGAGGTATTTGTGGCATCTCTTTATTTGCACCTGTCGTAAATTTGCGACCTTCCAGCGGCATATTTATGTGGCAGATCGCGTGTGTGGATTACATCAACACTGCCTTACGGGATTCATTTTACTGTTACTTATCATTTAAATTATTTTGATATGAATAAGTTAAGACTGCCCTACTGCGTGGGGGAAACAGAGTTCAAAGAAAGAGTAATGAAGGATATATTTACAAATTAATCATTAAAATGGGTTAGAATAATTTGTGTAAGTATTAACACAGAAAAAGAACTTTTTTTAATCCCTAAATAACAAAAACGTGTTTCCTATCAAGTTCAAAGATGATTTTTTGAAATGCTCTCATAGGATTGAGCAATTTAACGTAATTAATTCTGACACGAGATTTGTTCCAAGATAAAACAAAGCACTTAACCGGTGCAGCGGGACCCCAATTTAGTGGAACTGTTGAATGCGATTATCAGATGAAAATGTTAGATAAAAGGTTACGGCATTAGTTTTAACAACAGCTATTAAAACATTTCTGCACGTTTTCTTCCAATTAGGGTTAGAAATTTGAAACGTTGCGGTAGTATGAAACTTTTAAATAAGTTTGTTATATAATTGTGGGCTTGATTGCTGATCAAATATTTGTTTAAATAAAGCAAGTTTCAGGTTCGTAATTTTGAAAATATCACTTAATGGTGTTGAAAAACAATTATTTTTAAAGGGAGTTTGATAAAAAATAATTGCAAATCAGAACTATGGATGATATTTTCTTTTTTGTTTGACTTGTCTGATTTTAATTCCGATTTCAATTTCAAATTAAAACAAACTTGAAAATCTGAGATAAAAAAAACAATAACAACGCGCCTTTTAAATTTAATGGACTTGGCAGCGGCGTAAATCTACATATTGACTTCTTTTGTCTGTTCTTCTACATTAGAAATATACCAAAAATTAATTCCCTGAGCAAATCCAACAAAAGCATATCGAAAGTTCAATACAGGGCAAAGGTAACCTATGAAATAGAATTTATAATATTGCCTCATAGTTCGGAAGTTTGTCACAAGTATGGTATTCATGTCACGACGTCTACCACGTGGCATGTCGCCAAGAATGTGGGATGTAGTAATTCGCTGTATATTATATACTTTATATGGTAGTGGGTAAAGCCTAGGATTGCCTGAGTTATAGTTTGGAGTGACGTCAGAGACAGCTGATGTATGGAAACTGATTTGTTGAATTGCGTTATAAGTACGTGAAACTGGGATTTATGATTTGATTTGGATATAAGTGAAGTATTGTTTGAGCTGTCTCCTTCGTAGGTTTATATTTCCTCTTTGTCACTGTTTGTGAACGTGTTTTTTTGGACGAACTGGTACGACCTGTCTCGTAGACTAGTGGTCGCAACCGCGGCTGCTGAGAATGATATCCTGAATTCGTATCACAGTTGGGGCATATCAATGTAAATGGGATTTTCCATATTATAAGCAACTTGTCTGTAGTAGTCACAGAATTTGATCTGTGGCAAGTTTTCGTGTCAAGTGTAAACCCCCTTTTTATCATGGTAAAATCATCAAATGAGTCCTCTCTCTAAGTCCGTCAAAAATGATACGGGTCCGTACGCAAATAACTCTAAGCTCTTGCGTGAATCCTACTCCTATTATTTCAGATACATGATTTTTGGAAACACATCGGGGAGTAGAGACAACTGCCCAACCGTGTTGTTACTAATTTTTGGTTTCTACCTCTAAATAATCTATGTCTCTAAATAATGAAGTAAAAAACGCCCGAAAGTACGAGTTTCGTGGTTAGATAGAAGTAACCTGTTTAATTGAACCTTTACATAAATAGGTATTTATTTAAAGTATGTATTTCGGTTCAAAATTCAGTATTCTGATGGGAGTCAAACAAGGCGACCCGCTATCTCCTAAGCTATTCACCAGCACCCTAGAACAAGTCTTCAGAAAATTGGCGGCCGCTTGGGAAGGGAAGGGTATCTGTCTAGGCGAAGCAAGGTTAACAAATCTACGTTTCGCTGACGATATTGTGCTCTTCTCTTCATCAGCTGCGGAACTGGAAAGCATGCTCCAAGAACTGAGCGATGCAAGCCTTGAGGTTGGACTGAAGATGAACATGTCGAAGACTAAGCTCATGACCAATACCACTTCTATCACTGTGCATACGGACGGGGAGAAAATACACTATGTCCAAGAATACATCTACTTGGGCCAAGTAGTCTCTTTGTGTCTGTCGAGACAAGACAAAGAAGTAGCAAGACGCACGGAAAACGCCTGGAAGAGCTACTGGTCCATGAAAGGGCTATTCAAGGGCGATTTGCCTATGCACTTAAAACGCAAGCTAATGGACATGTGCATTCTCCCTATCCTGACATATGGTGCACAGACTTGGTCTTTGACTGACATTCAGATGTCCAGACTCAAGGTTTGCCAACGAGCGATGGAGCGCAGCATACTAAATGTTAAACTTACTGACCGAATTAGAAACACCATGCTGCGCTCCAGAACTCAAATAGCCGACGTTGCTCACAAAGCTGCAAGGCTAAAGTGGGACTGGGCAGGTCATGTCTGCCAGATGCCGTCACAACTGTGGGCTCGGATATCACAGGAATGAAACCCTGAGACAGCTAGGCGGGGTCGCGGCAGGCGTAGGAGAAGGTGGCGGGACGCTTTGGATGGCTTCCTAGAGAACTGGCGTGAGGAGGCACACCATCGAGAGAAGTGGAAGGAATGGGGGGAGGCCTTTGCTCAGGAGTGGGACAGATTAGGCTAGTAAAAAAAAAATATGTATCTATAAAATAGAATAATAAACAGAAAATGCTGCATATATTTTGAATACAGCACTGATTTTCTTTCATAGTGAGAGCAAATGGAAATAAAATGATATGAATACTCCTTGTTAAAGTTCCTCGTTAAATAAAATGAGAATAAAACTGGAAACTGTGATACAGTTTCCAGTTAGATTATGATTCCATTCATTAAATCAACTGGCTATGATTCTGTGAATTACTTTTGAAAATCATTTTTCCAAAGGATTATTTTTCCGATAAAGTGAATAGAAACTTATTTTAGCTTTCGCTGAATTCTAGTTTTGTTCTGCTTAGGTAAAAACTGTTACTTTTAATTTAACATTTCTGAAATTTAAAGTTATACCCTGACAATATACATTATGTATAAAGTGTTCACTTAGGTTATTAACCTATACAACTATCAAAAGGGTAGATTTTAAGATGATTGCGAGCCCTTTAGTTCTTCGGATATTAATTTAACCAACTTCAAAAAAAAAGGAGGTTTGATATCAGTTTTTGCTTAAAGATAATCCAATATTAAACACTTCATTGGCAACGATAATAAAAATTAAAATCATCATTCAAAGAAATCGCAAGATCAACACTAATCAGATGCGACCGTCTTTTGACTCCTTTAAAGATAACATAACACATGCAATGTTTACCCAACACGTTGGCACGTTAGGGATAATTCGTCGACGTCAAAAGGGCGGGACAGGGTTACCAGACGGAAATTTGAAAGGACCTGACAAAAAGTCAAAGATTTGTTGGAAAAACCTGATACAAACAGAACCTCAGCTGACTTTGTCTTTCGTGTACTAACTGTCACTTGAGAGGAAATCGCTGATGTAATTTTGACATAGCCTTACTATGACAATTTACAAAATGTTTTTGTTTTCTTCTTCAGAATCTTCAAAAGGTGTTAATAAACGAACACTACCGACTCTTAACTTTCTAAGAAATCCGTAAGTCAATAAGTCCGTATAAATAAACAAAGCCCAACTTAAGTCCCAATTTAGAGCCAATTTCTAGACATTTAACTCATTTAACTTTCACAAACATCTGTGAAATCTAATTCGGAATGAAACAAATGAATCCGAAAGGATGGTAACCCTACGCTGAGCAATGTCGTGAAAATGTAGGATCAGAGAATCCTAAAGATCAGACTGTACTCTAATGACCTGCAAACATGGGGATATCACACGCGATTTACGTTGAGACCTTTACTCAGCCTCGACCCGTAATTGATAACGGATAGCGTAGATAAGAGTACCCGGTTGGTACCCGTTGGGTAACTGGGTAATGCCAGACAGCTGACGTTGCTTTTCTAAAGGTAACTTAGGTTTTGGTTAGGGATTCAGCCTATTAACGCAGGTAATGAAAGCTAAATATGATGGATTTTAATTGGCTTTCGGCTATCTGAAATGATAACCATAATTGACTGGGTTAGGTTATTAACTTAGCCCGGTCGTTTAGGCATTAACAAGATCAGCTTATTAGGCAGTACAGATCACAGTAATATTAAAAATCCCTATATAAGATAATAAAGTGAGAAGGATAAAACTTGAAAAACAATAACGTGTTTTCTATGTATTCTGAATAAAATTAAAGCCGACTCTATCATAACATAAGTTTATGATAAAGTTATGTTAGTAAAGTAGACAAAAAAGTTTTATGTATAAAATTAAATTCAATAATGAATGGCACTCTCAGTCACTGTTCCACCATTTTCTCATTCATTTTCAATTTTAGAGCTTTCGTTATAACTCTTGAGAAATTACATTGAATACTAATAGAATTAAAGATGAACTGAACCTGTGGAATAGGTTACAAATTGACCATTTAAAATCGAATAAAAATGGAAATATTCGATAATATGGGAACAATACGAGAGAAGTGAGAAAGATGCAATAAAAATACATGAAAGTCATAGTAATCAAATAAAACTTATGTTTGACCCCCGATGAGATAACGCGCGAAGGCACTGACTTCCCGCATCGGATTTTTTTGTGGGGATCAACTTGCAAATGCCTTATTAACTTTGACTTTAAAAACCATCATAACCTGACACGTTTGTCTATATAACTTTTTGCAATCTAGGATGAATTCTGAATCATCAAATCAATTTTTGTAAATTGATCTACAAAATCGTTTCACCTCTATCATCAATCTTCTTAATAATTACATTTGCAGACAGTTTGAATCTTTTTTTTTAGGTGGCTAAGACTAAAGAGCTCACACAACCTCGCCACTTTCATTTGGCCCCACCTCTAAAGACCCACAAGTGTTTCCTTTGCCCATTTTTTGCTTTTAAAAAGATAATAAGCTGATACTTTGGACGGACAAAAAATGTTTTTGAATTTGGCACCCGGCGTTCCAGAGAGTTCTATTGTTCCGTCAATTTGGTTCCAGTCCGACCGCTAAAAGTGCTGAGACAGAAAGTTGACAGTCCACAGATTGCGTATTGTTTTGGTTTTCGCACAGAGTATAATGGGACACGAATTTCAACAAATAATTATATTCTGCGCAGTTCTTGCTACTGGAATAAGTGTGTGACCAGATTCATAAACGTTTATAAGGCGAAATAATGTAATGTAATGATTGTATAGAATATAAGAGTGTAATCCTATAGTTTCTGAAAAGGCGTGAGTTTAAGGTTACAAATAATAATACAATGTAGTGTTTGTAAACAAATATTATCATACTGCCTTATATTTTATAGCTAACAGAATCACCTCCATCAAAACAGTTGGCAGGTCAATAGGTCAGATTCGACATTGATGGTGATTTATCTGACTTATCAGCTTTGCAATGATTTGATTCCATCGTAGGTCACAGAATCCTTGTTCGAAAAACAGAAAATTGTTTAATGTTAATATTAATTTCCTCTGTTAAATGCTGACTAATTTTTTTTTTTTTCTCAAAAATAAACGCTAACTAAACCATAAAAGAACATGGACTAGTAGGTAAATAACTTCGTATCTTTTATCTCACAAATTACTTACTGAAGATATCTTCTTAATTTGGTTATTTATGAAAGTTACAGTAACTAAAGCGTATAGTATCGCTCAATTTAAACTTTGCCGACGAAAGTTTAACCTATGCTCGAATTACCGTAATACACATTTCGAAAACGAATTCCTTTCCAATATCTTCGAAAAAAGTACAGTCGTATAAAAAACGTCTTCAAAAAAGTTGAAAAAAACGGGTAATGCATAACTGTACTTTAGTCGAAAAATCTCAGGAATGTGAAGTATTGATGCTCTGGTCCTTGACACACATCCCTTTTCTCCCTTATCAGCAAGTTTTATGGTTAGCAGACATCTTTGAAGCCACTTAAAGGAATTGATAACATAGTGCACTCCGGTTTAAAAGGATTCCAAGTTTTCTGACCGTAAATGGCTTACCGAAACGTGTTGCCGACAGCCGTAGAAAACTGTGGATAGTTTATGATGCCGTTATTTTACGAGAAAATATTTTACAGCTATACACAGGTACTGGCAATACCCTTTTAAGATAAAATTGGTATGCTCCAGGAGACGTATATTATATTGATGTCGACACGAGTATCTGCCACATTAAGTGTTACAAAACAACACAATCTTTAAGAATAGCCAGCTCCGATTCAACTCAAAGATTTCTTCCTACCCTGAACGTAAACAACTCTAATCTACCCTAAGACTTTAATTTATATCGTTACCCTTTAACAATCCTTTACAAAGAACAAGAAACATACACGCGAAACACAAAGACATACATACACACATATAGACGTAATAACGACTTCCACCACCATGCCTGTTTAAATGCCCATTTAGATGGAATTTTAATTCTGTCATACATGCCTTTGTATGGATTGACAGCAGGCCGGGGAATTTCACGCCCTCTCCTAATTTATACTTCCTCGTTTCTGCTTTGAAAGGTTCGCTTAGCCGACGGGCTATTCAGTTCAGCCTGTTTTGTAAATAAAGTCTTTTATTTGTAGCAAAAAGAGGATCTTTTAACAGCTTAGTACGTGTAATTATACCTTATTTTTTAAAACTGGGAATGTGATTTCTACTAAGATCATCGTCATCACCTGGATAGTCGTTTTGGCTTCCAGTATTTATTTACTATGCACGTTATATCCCTGCAAGGGTATTTTCTTCTTCTATTTTACATGGAGTAACTGCTCACTCACTGATTTTATTTTGTAATCATTAGGTATTTTAAATTTTATTCTATCAGGCATTCCAGAATTAAATTATGTGGCTGACTGCACAACAAAAATGTTATTCAAGTACTCTTTCAATCTTACTCGATTCATTAGTTGATTGAGGTTTCCAAGAAATAAATAAATAATTCACGAGCCTCTGATATTGAATCGAAGATTTGTAGAAACAGTAGGTAATACTTAATACTAAATAAATAAACCAGTACAAGCTTGAAATAGAGAGGAGCAACAGCATAATACAATCAAAATAAACGTAAGTGGGCGGTTGGGAAACAGCGATGAATTTGATAGTCTCTATTTAACGAAAACCTTACCTATAAGATGTTTATTGAACTTGCCAATTGAAACAACCCTACACAACATCAGAACTGTAACAAAGGCTGCGGGCGTTTTAACGCAATTACGAATTTGTATTTCCTCATAACTTCTGTTTGTTCATCCCCTAGCATTATTAAAAATGTTTGATTCAATATACAATAAATACAAAACAAGACTAAACATTGTGTTGATAAATAAATTTTAGATTAAATGTACAGTCACACTCAAAAGTGGTTGGCCGCACTTACAAGGCAATAGCTTAACGTTTAGTTTGACTTATGACCTTCTACTTTCAAAAGACACATGTATCATCAACTACTGATTGCATGGGATTCATAATTTCAACACTGTAAAGCATGTCCATTTAACTTAGTGGTTAAGCGTTAAGACTACAAAATCACTGTGATCAAAAAGATGCGAGTTCAAACCTCACGAAGTGATATTCTTTTTGTAAGTTTTAATCAATTGTTCATTTACTCAATTAAACAACCAATATCTAAGTTATTTATTAAAATATTGTGATGATATCAAAGAAACAAAAACTGCAAACGTCGTTATTAAGATTCGAACTCAGAACTCTGTTGATCGTGAATCCACTTAGCCCAACAGAAACAGTTATCAGCACATGTTAGATCATTGCGAATGAATGCAAAGGAATGTTAAAAACCGGTTTCCACTTTTGTAAAACACGGTTGTAACACAACATTATGCGGCTGATTTTTTTGTTTTCAATTTCTTACTAAAGTCTCTGATAATGATGATAGTTTATTATAGGGTTTAGAATAAAAAAAATGCGTGATAATTATGTTATAACAATAATTATATTTTTACTGTCTAATGATAATATAATAATATTTATTATAAATTCGTAGATGTTTTTTTTTTTATTATTTTAATAGAAATAATGAAATGCTTCAATGGATTTTCGAAGCTACTAAACAATAAATAGGAAAATTCAACAAATCGAAATAAAAGTAAAAAAAAGTGACTTTATAAACCCTTACTAACGTTTTATTATATTTTAACTAATAAATAAACACAGGGTATTTTTTATACAGTATATAGTGCGGACATTTTATTTTAATTGTTATCTTTTAAGAAAATGAATAAAATCGTATACCTAATTACTTCACCAAAAGAAATAATTAAAGTTATCATTATTAAAGTCTATTATTTTGAAACAGTAACATGACACCGCGACCCTGGAATTTAATAGACTATTTGCCCTTTGCGCTCCAGGGCAGCAAGAGCGAGCGAAGTGAGCTGGGGACTTGGGTCACCCTGACTCGCACAGTCCTTTGCTTTCCCGGGCCGCGATGCCCTTTTACGGTGTCAATATAAACGTTTTTAGCACCGCGACCCTGGAACGCAAAGAGCCAGTCGCTCTTTGCGTTCCAGGGTCGCGGTACCAAAAAAAGGTTGTGCTTTGAGCACATCATGTTTCTTCTACTTCACCAAGTGCGATTTAGCAAAAATAAAGTTATAAATTACGGAAACGATATAAATAAACTACCTACGCACTTCATAAAAAATACCCTGATATCGAGGTTACTATTAGCTTAAATATCTGTTTCATTACGAAAAGAGGATTGAAGCTTAATAACCTCGAATCTTAATCCTAAAATAAAATTTAAGTGTCAATAAAACTATCTACTATACAATAAATACAACAAAAACCATAATATCATAAAATATTCTTGAGAAAATCTTAAACGTTTTTTTTTTTCCTGTAAAACATAAACGGTTTTTAGCTGATGTTCGATGATATAAGCCTTCAGTGTTGAGTGCACGGTGAACGGTTATTAAATATCGTGTTTAATCAGTTACTCATTGAAGGAAACTTATTCTTCGTTTTTGTTCACCATATTTTGACGTCCATGCTTATCCTTTACAACAATCCTTATCCATAACAAGTGTTCCACTTCGCTCTCTTCAAGCTTTGTTTTTTTTTCTCATATCCCACAGACTCACAGTATTTCAACACTAGAACAAAACATGGAATATCTTTATGAAAAATACAGCTGTTGATTTATTTTACTATTAAGAAAAATCTATAAATAACACACTAAGTATCAATCAGATTTTTTTACTTTTAAACAAAACTATATTTTAACACTTTTGAATACGGAATCTTATATAATCAATAAGAATATTAACATGTGAAATAATTAAAATTAAAATGTTAAACTCACACTAGTCCAGCCGGTTTCATATTATGATATTTGTGTTATATTTCATCCACATTTACGTAGGGCTATAATATTCGCCACCAATGTTTATATGTTAAAATTCCATTGTTTATATTTCACTGCAAATCGGTAATCATAACAAGTTTAATCGGAGATTCAAACACTCGTCACACACAATAACCAGGAATCAACAACGTTCTATTATACTCGTAGGTGACTCTAAACGAACTAACATAATTATATGTGTCTACCCTACAAATAATTTACTTTTGTTTTCTGAGATCTACCGACAAAACTTCATTATAAATGAGAACATAACAAACTATTACACACAACAATAATGACGATCGAACTAATATTAGCAATTATAAAAAAAAGTATTTCAACTATCAAAATCCTTTTAAAAGTGTATGAAAAATAACAAAAAGTATAAAGTAACTATTAAAAGTCAAGAAAATGAAATTATGAATGGTAAAAAAAAAAACACAAAGCAGGTAATTTGATCTCACGCCACAGCTCGTCAGTTAACGCACTATCTGAGCGGTATAGTTTACCACTGCGCCAACATTACTTGTAGGAAACTGGTTGAAATTATGAAGTATACCTTATGTTGATTTGATTTGTATAGTATTAAAACAACTTATAACAAAAGGACGTAAGTCACAGCGAAGCGTCAAGCTATTGCGTTGAGAAATTGGCAAAGGATTTTGGAATTCGACTGTACATTCCCGTGGGATTAAAGTCAGTCCGGCTCGGACCGACTCGCACGAACAGTGGGTACCTACCCGACTGCGGTTAATTTAATGTCGCTATTCTGACTCCGGTATGCTTTATGAGCATAAAGTGAAAGATAATAACATTCCAGCTCCAACAAAACTCCTGGCGGATGTTCCAGATATTTGTTTAATACTATCTTTTATAAATGCGTGCCCGTCATTTAAATCTCTTTTATTTTGCCCATGATATAAACGCAGTGTCCGTATCGGCCGTCCGTTTATTCCAAACGAGTGAATCATTAATGTGCATAAATGTACGGGTTTGTGGACATTATGGAATAAATCCGTAGTTTGCCCGGACGAGTATCGAACCGGTGTTTATCACGGTATTAGTGCTTCCTGAACCACTATTAAAATGTCATTAGAACGCCATTTTGGTTGTTATCGAAGCGCCTCTCATGTTTAATGTTGCCAACAAGAAACACATTAAAATATACACATATGTCAATAATTATAGACTTTATGTACGAATTATTTTTCATAAAGCATTCTTGACTGAAAAAAAAATGCCGATTCATATGATATGCGTCATCAATTCATCAATTAAGTCGTAAGGAGGATAGACAGTTTAATAGTTATTCTAGAGCTTTCATAAAAAACAATGGATAGAATACGTACCTACTGCAACCTACAAATGTTTGCCAACCAAGGAACGTGATTACCAATACATGATACCAAATGCTCGACGCATTGCCAATATACATAAAACACAAAGACCAATACAATATCAAATACTGAGATAACTATTGAACACCAGATACAGTTTCTAATAAAACCAAAATCTAAATAACAGTAAGTAAATAACGTTTTAGTACTAATGAAAGATCGGAAATGCAAACAGAAATATGTGTGCACGATGCTGATTAGATGCATCGCGATCTAAGAGCAAACCCAACGTGTTTGAATTAGTGATGAGGACTAGTATGTAACTTGAGCCACCATCAAATGAGTGTTTACGTATTTCAACGATGTAATCACTAATGAACATACTTATCTGTTTACATTGGTACGAACGAGTGTGGCTTACGAAAACAACTGTTTAAAGTCGCAAAAAAATATAAGCAGCAATTCTTAAACGATTGCGAATTCTAATCGCTGTAAAAGGCAACGATTCAGCGACAATGATTGTCTTTATTTTTTAAATGAGCCATTTAAGCTCATTGAAAAAAAAGAAACGTGCGTGTTCGATATTGTTTGATACACCTCACTATTTTCGTATTCATTAGTCGGTGACATGTCCCATCCCTAATCCTTCCTTCCTTCCGCAACTCACGTCACTTCGCCGCATAACGCTCGATTGCAAATGGCGCGCGCGCTTTAAAAGAAGAAAAATTCGTTTTAAATAAGTTATTGGCCAAATCTAACTCTAAACTAGTGTTTTTCGCAAGTATTATAACATTTGTGAAGTGTAATTGCTGTGGTGGACGCTCAAACAACCCCCAAGAACAATATTTGGTGTTTTGTTACCGCGTGCACGCGGAAGAAGGTTCCGGTTCCGTCATCAAGAAACTTTAGAAAGGTGAAAACTGGACAATCGTAAGTGTTTTGCAATCCTGACACGCCCTAAACCCCTTTTCTATTGTTCACTGACTAAAATACACTATCAATTCCAGGCAGCTAGCCATCAACCCTTTTTTTGAGGCAATCATTGAAAATACCTACCCCTCGTTTAATTCTCAAAATACAGTCCACTCAGGTGAATATTTTATTCATCTTAAAAATCAAGCATCCGTTTCAATAACCGATCTTTTTTTGTTTTTACCCTTTTCGCTAATATTCACCAGCATATTTCTGGTCCATTCGAACCGCATAATTCTAGTACATAATCTCGTACTTATTTAAAATTCGTATTTCGAACAAATACCTATTCAATCAGATCACATCTCTGTTGAATTCTATTACTGCAGTAGGTATTCAGTGTTGTGCTGGCTGAGCTTATTAATCGTAATTCGTAACTGATAATTGCAAATTTACGTATTCAATATCGTAGGTACTAATACTAGGAAATTATACCTAGTCGGTGTTTTATGTACAAGTAGTATTGGTCAATTAACAACCTACCCACTCATAATAAAAGTTGTCTACTTAGTTCGTTCATTGTTCGTAGTCGAAAGCGCGCGCCGATATACACGTAGGTACCTACCTACTTACAAGCCGTGGCTTCTGTGCCGCTACTTGCCACTCGTTTATTTTATTCGTTGATTCTCTTGTTATTATATTCGTGTCTTGAACGTCGTTTATTTATTTCGTTCGTTTATTCGTAAAACTATTAGGTTTACTCATACATAATATTCGTCCTAGTACATACCTATAAGTCGTTAAGGTTGTGTATTCAGGAGCCCTATTCGGGGGCATCTCGTTGTTCGTATTGAGTAGCCTAGTAACTACTTATTGGTCTCTTTTTTGCACACATACCTACCTAAAAAGGGTAAGTGTGGAGCCCCATTCGTTGTTGTCGCATACCTACTTATCGTTGTAGTTTACTTTCGTTACTCTCGCGTTGGAAATAGGTAAATTGTTTACTCATTTCAATAACTTAAACGGCGAGACACAATTACGTATTTCTTTAACTACGTCACCTTTTTAGTTTACACTTTCGCATTTTACTTATTGGTTTTAATCATGTCGAGCGACGACAATAAAAATAAATTAACCTTATTACAGGCTAAACGTAATGCACATTTCGAACGTATGCAAAATATATTCGAGTTATCAAAACAGGATATGAATGATGAAAAATGTAGGGAGTCATTTTTAAACAATGTCGCAAATCTTCAAAGTTTACGTAATGAATTTCAAAGCGTATTAGACGCCTTTAATACGTGTTCTATTAAAGTGGATCCTACTGCTATTATAAGTTACCAATCTTGGATTTCGTTTGAGGAGCTGTACTGTCGGGTTCAACGTGTCGTAAATTCACTTAAAATAGAACAATCTCAAATAAAGGAAACACCAAAGAATAATTTCCCAAAATTACCTCGTATCGATTTAGTTTCGTTTGATGGCGATATTCGTAATTGGTCGCTGTTTTATAATCAGTTTAAGCGCGTAGTTCATGATAACACGCAACTGTCTGACTCGGAGCGCATTCATTTTCTTGTTAGTAAGCTGACGGGCAGCGCCGCTTCTTTGTGTGCAGGGATACCACCTACACCTGAGAATTATAAAATTTTATGGAACTCGCTCGTAGATAAGTATGATGATCCGCGTTTTCTCGCCGCGTCATATTTAAATCAACTGTTGGAATTTCAACCTATACCTGCTAAATCTACAACCGGCTTAGAGTCATTTGTAAACACATTTGATACCGCCGTTAGGGCGCTCAAGCAGGTGCATTTGGGAGATCTTGCGGACTTTATTTTGTTACATCTCGCATTGCAACGGTTAGACTCCGAGACAGTTAAGTTATTCGAAATGAGTCATCGCAAAAAAGTCATACCTTCTTATGAGGATTTAGTTGAATTTGTTAAAGAACAAGATAAAATAGTACGCTCCAGTCCTTTAGTTTCCAAGCCTCGACAAGATGGCCAAATTAAAACTTTGTCTAATTCAAAACCAAAATCCACAAAGGCTTTTGTCGCTCAGACCGCCGATAATAATTGTGTTTTGTGTAAGTCAGACCAACATAATAAATTATATTTGTGTTCTGATTTTACAAAAATGACCCCTCACGAAAGATTTGATTTTGCGAAATCTAATGCGTTGTGCATTAATTGTTTAAATCATGGGCACAAGGTCTCATCGTGTTCTTCAAAAAATTGTTGTCGTCATTGTAAGTCGAAACATCATTCAACCTTGCATTTTGATTCGCAAAATAATGCGTCAAGTTTGTCCGCTGTCGCTACCGCTCCCGCTACCTCTCAACAGGATGACCGCACCTTAAGCGTTAGCGGAGTGGAATCTAGTTCGCCATCGAGTAACAATAATACGTCGGTTTGTGGTGTTGCTCGTGACCTTTTTGATAACAGGTGTTTGACTACTTTGTTGAGTACTGCAAAAATAAAGGTTTTAGATAAAAATAATCGTGTGCATTTCGTGCGATGTTTGATTGATTCCGGATCGCAGAGTGATTATATCACAGCTTCGTGTTGTAAACGTCTATCGTTATTTATCTCGAATAAAAACAGGTTTGTTGAAGTTCAAGGCATCGGTGGTGCATCTCAACGTATATTGGGCATGACCAATGTTTTGTTTACATCTCGTTTTGACGCTAGGACACAGTATAACTCGCAGTCATTTGTAGTTGACAAGATTACGTCACAGCTACCAGACGCTTTTAGTGCGACTCAACGACTCAAAGACGCCTTAAAAAGCCATCAAATTTTACGTGCACGTCTTCACGAAGATACCCTTTTATTTGAAGATCAACAGATCTACATGGATTCAAGGAATTCTCCGACAAAGCTCTAAAAATATGCTGATCCACAAATATTTGTATGAAACTGTATAAAACGGTACACTACTCGTGATTGCGAAGACACACCATTAAGGTGGCGCTACATTTGCATACATGAATAAAGGCAGGCACCGACGAGCTCCCTTTTACGTAAAAACGCGACGGAGGCAATGTACTCCCGACCTCGAACTCAAAAGACTTCGCATGACCATTTCCTGATGGGAGTAAGCTCTCATCTCAGGGGCTATATTGACGTATTTTCTCATTTCTATTGTAGGATTAGGGTATACAATACAGTATGCCGGATGTCGACGCTTTTTCTTTGCGTGCGATGTAAGTACTCGTATTACCGGTTGTGACATTATTATTATTTCTTTTTGTTTCTTGCTGCGCCATATGGGTACATATTTTTCATATTATTAAACGTATTTATTAGACTAATACTTTATGGAATATAACAAAACAAATCGGTAAAACTTGTCACGAGCAACATAAAGTACATAATATGTACTTACATACATATTATGACCCAAACATCCCAATTAGGTACCAAAGTGAAACATTGATACCTCGTAATCTTTTTGCACATGCTCCAATAAAGAACAAATAACTCTGAACTCTTGTATTAAGCCTTCAATATATCTTCTTATACGGGGCTTAAAGTAATCTTAGTTAAGTGTGATATATATTATTTGGAAAACAAACTCGCACGCATCCCGAGACTCAGGATTTTAAGTAAATCCCTTTGAAGAAAAGCGAACAGGACTTTACCATCAGTTGATAAGGCCGCTTTTTGTTGCTTTTTTCGAGTGTGCAGTATAAAGTTTAAGTACGTTTTAGTATAATGGAATTTGGGATGAGTTAACTCTTTTTTTTCAAACATCATTGACCCGCTCTAAAAACGCATGTATCGCGTGCGCGTTTACAAAAATTTTAACTGGCACAAAAACCCAGGCCCTTTAACAACTAAAATTATTATTGAACTCAAATGTTTTTGTTCTGTTCGGTTATCGATCCCGTGACATGCAGCGCAACAGTCAAACACTCAGCCACTGCGCCAACCACGCGGAACAAATATTGCTACGACCAATGATATTTTAGTAAACAGATATGTTATGAGCGCGCAAAACGTGAAGACCAGAAAATGTCCTAATACGTGGGACAATTTGCTAGTCTATGATGCCGACGTGCGGGGGATTGATAACGCGTGGCGCTGTTTGTTTATCTAGCTGTCACGTTTTTTCTTATTGCGTTTTATCAAGCTATCCTTTTTACTTGTAGTGAAATGTAATGTGTGAATAAAAAAGTGTGTATGTGTGCTGCCGCTCGGCGCGGATCAGTTTTTTCTGTTGTTTTGTAAGTGTATAACATATCTGTATATTAGAATATCATTGGCTACGTAACGCTAACCTAAAAGAAGGTAATTGTTCCGGATTTGGGTGATTTAACTAACTTCCAAAAGGAGGTTATTGTTTGTGAGTTTCTGTCTGTAAACGCACCCACGACACAGGAGAAATTCCTAGAGCGAGGAAAAGTAAAAAAAACCTAGTCCAATAAATTTAGAGTATTACGAGTTAATTAAAAAGCGCATTTATTAGTCCTCGTGTGCACGATGGTAATAGCTTGTGTATCCCTGGGGCAGGTAATATCGCCACTGTCTTGAGAAAGTCTTTATTGCGTACTTATTACTTTTATAAATACTCGTAGTTTAAGTTCAACATTCAGTCATGTGTAAGGAAAAGCCTAATGAAGAAATTATGTACAAAAGTTTTCAGCAGCTTCATGAATTATCTTTGAAAGTTATCAATATCAACAAAATAGATTTAAAAAATCTACAAACCCACGTTTTTAAATTTCCTAAAAATGAGAAAATAACCCTACGGGGCTGATAGAGGGGCCACTCAAAACATGGGGCGTATATTATTTCGGGGATTATTTATGGGATATATTTACTTGACGTGTATAGATCGTGGGTGTAACTTGCAAAGATACGCCCCCACGTTTTGAGTGGCCCCTCTCCCAGCCCCGTAGGGTTTTCTTATTTTTAGGAAATTTAAAAACGTGGCTTTTTAGATTTTTTAAACTATTTTTTTTTTCAATTTCAAACTCCTACAAATAAATAGATACTTTAATAAGAAAATGTTGCAAACAGATGTCTGCTTCGCAGCATCACAAGATACTCTGTAAAAAGTAAATACCAAAAGCAAGTAGAAACACTTGTCAAAAGAGACTGCCTTTCAAAAGAAAATCCTTTGAAAGGACCCTCCATCATTTCCTTTAAACTTCTCTATGTATATTTAGGTTATTTTATTGATTTGCTTACAGATATTTTTGCATACTATCACGACTGCATTCTCGTAATCATTCAGATATAGGCGGTAAGTGAAGAGTAAATACTAACCACATTTTTTAGCCTCCAAATCATAAAAGCATTGCATTACGGCAAACTGGAAACAAATCTTAAATAAAAAAAAATACCTACAGTTGATGATAGCCCACGGGATTCCATCTATCTCTTTACCAAAATTCATCTAAATCATCTCAGCTGTTTGGGCGAAAAAGCTTAGCAAACCCGCTTTTGTATTTATAATATTATTTGGAATTACGATAGTTAGGATAAAGTTTAATCCTTTTCTAGGCCCTTAAAAGACCTGTGTATCCTACTCTTCCTAGCAGAGCCCAGCAGACTCCATTGATATTTGCCTAAAGTGCTCTCACATGTTTGTGTATACATTTTGCGGTCTATGACAATGCTGACTGCGTTGAATTTAAAGTAGCACTTTCCATTTTATGTCCTCTTTGCTAGACTAGTTTTAAGAACAGAGATTTTGCAATGAAAATGGCTGGATTAAGGTGATAAAGTAAATAGGGATTTTGGCGAGAATTAAATTGAAGAGGGTAATTTTTAAGCAATTTTAATATGTACCTACTATTTAAATGTATCTACTGAGCTTTCGGTAAATTTACGTTGAATTTCGAAAACCAACCTTACAGCACAGGATTTGTTGACGGAAAGAAAAGACAAAATGACAGAACGTAGCAATAATTTTACCATTTTAAGCATAACAAACGCAATCTATTAAATAAAGAAAATAAATGTTTCTATTCTTTAATGATGATGGTTACGTAGAAATAACGAGGATATAACTTCGTCTATTCTTGGTAGAAAACAGATAGAATTAGTCATGCTGCGCATGCTAGGCTATGGCTTGCAGTGAAATGTTGAATAGTTAAGTTATCAATGAATAACAACGACATAACTCCCCGTAATGTCTTCGTTATTAAATCCCAGGGCTATCTTTGTAAGTAAACCATTTGAGTTGAACTTATTGCGTTACCTGTGTGCAGTAAAACGTTTTATAGCTGGAATTACGACCTCCTTGAGCACCCTCTACTATTTATCTCAGAATACTACAAGTCTGGCCGTATATGGCCATATATCAACGTCAACAATAAATTGTTCATTAATTAATTAGGTAACTGATGTGCGTGTTTTAGAAAAGTGGGTGTTAGCCAGACGTATTTTGTTTTGTAATTAAATAAATCTTACCGTTTTAATTTAGATTTTAGGAGGAATAAATATAATTACAGCCCAAGGTTTCAACATCAAAAGGAAAATTGAAATTTGTTAAAAGTTAATCAATAAATGTCCTCAACGGTTACGTAGAACATGATAAATATTTTGAACGAAAATAAATCATTAACCTATTTATTTTAAGATCACACAATAATAATAGACACATCAACAGATGTTCGGAGTTAACTTGAAAAATGACATTCTTAGCGTGACTGTGATCAAAGACGAGAAGCGAAATTCAGGCCATAAATATGAATAACTCTGAGAAAAGTTCACACGCGAGGATTCACGAAATATGCGAACATGTCGCGTTTCCAAACAAATTTATATCGTAGCTCCTTGTACTTTCAGCAATATTTATAACAGCCCATTCTTCTTAATATGAAAGAGCACTATAAATATCAAAACATTTATTGTGAGGAGAAACGGGACTTTTGGAACCAACGAGAACAAACATTTGCGTAAACGTGATTAAAACCAGCGAATATGTATGAGGTGACTTATAGGTGTCCCCTGTGAGTGGGTGCGCCATAAATGATGGTGGATAGTAATGGAGCTGCGGGCCCTGTCTACCCTCTGTTTGTCCACACAATACGCAAATATGTGGTCAGTGCTAATTGAACATGTGTTTTGTAGATCTACTATCTATCTTTCACCTACTTCTTTAATAGCTTTTATTTAGGTATCATGTTTTTTATGTCTACAATAGAATTTTTTCTAGGATCGTGGGTGCGTTTTGTTTAAATTCAAATAAACAACGCAGCTAGACCCGGAACAACGTTCTCGCCATACAAATATTTGTACCGTGAAGGAATCAAACCAATTGCCCGGCCATTGCGCCGACGGTGCTATCAAAGCCGAGAAAATGAATGAAAAGTGACATTTTCCTTGTGAAGACGCCGCCACGGGGTCTTTATGGCAACTGATAGTGACAGCGGGAAAATGTGCGGTGTCGCCTTTATCTGATGTTAGCAGATGTTTTATATTTAGCCGTCCATGTTTTCTTTTCGCGGATATTTAGGGTTAAGAATTACGGTTGTCATCATCATTTTACCCCAGAATCACCCACTGCAATATACTGAGTAGAAAGCTCCCCTTTTTTCTCTTTTGTATCCGTGTTTTTTGCCAAAAAATGATTTTGAATGGCTCACTATTTTTATGGTTTCATTGAATTCAGCCTTAAGTCACATCATAAACATTTAATGTTCCTTTCAAAAGTTAACCTTTTCAACGGCTGAGTAGTTTTTCCACTGCAACGATGCACTGCAGGCTTTCAAAAGTCAATTATACTCGCACAGAAGTTTAACTGAACAAAAGTTTAGCGTCACGGGAAAAGTAGGAAAACTTTTGAACAAAAACTCTGTTCTTTAATGGACAAGAAGTGTTTTAAACGTTTTTGAATCTAACTTTGATTAGATTTGAACAATGCATTCATTTATCATATTCAGTATGTTTGATTGTAAAAGATTTTTCGATAATTATTAAAACAAAGTGGGTTTTTCCAACAAAGCGATCTTAGATGAATCACTTTATTTATTTTTTCAATCTGATTACTCATCGCCGGACTGTCTAAACAGGTAACCGTGACCCTGGAACGTAAACGGCTATTTCAAGAACAGTGACCCAGGCTTTTAATCAATACGAGTCTGATAGTACCTTCCGCATCACCTAAGACAAAAGGACTCATTTAATGATTTAACGACGCAAATAAAAGTGAAAGTTCACATCTAAAATAATATTGATGAGTGTCTCTCTTCAACTAAAATGATGTTGATGATTGATGATAAACTGAAATCCCTTAAATTTACTAATGAATATAGGCACGCTTTCGCAAAGATCCCAACAAACTAAAAGGATGTAAGTACCTACACAGTTCACAATGATTTCACTCTCTGCTCATTGCTCTCTCAATTCCCGAAGTATCTACAGAAGTCACTAAATGCAACGTTTTAACTCAGATATTATTCCACAATATACAGGGTGAATTTGAATTAATGCGACAAAATGAGCTGGGAGCTTTATTTACAGTAACATAGTCATTATAAACTGTTTTTTCTAAAATCTGAAGCGTTAAAAAAAATTACGCGGTTATCGTTTTCAAAAGATCCATTGATGTTATTAACTTTATTTGATACGAATCATCGGTATTCCAACATTTAATTTCTGTTTATTTATTTTTCATATTAAATGCTGGAATACCGATAATATTCGTACTTAAATAAAGATAATAACATCAATGGACCTTTTGAAAACGATAATCGCATAATTTTTTTAACGATTCAGATTTTAGAAAGAACAGGTTATAATGACTATGTTACTGTAATTGATGATCGCATTTCATTTTGTCGCATTAATTAAAAATCACCCTGTATACAATTCATACATTAAAACAGTTTCAACACAGTTCCGGATGCGACTGTCCGTTCGTAACAACTGTTGCTGTGGGACCTGCTAATTTAGCGACGTCTGAAATCGCAACCACTGTTATATGCCCAAAGGAAATACCGTAAGTGACTCTATCTCACTTGTCATTTTAGTAGAAACTAGTTTAGTGCAGTAGCTTGCAGTAAATTAGGTTAAGTGATGCTGCTAAATGTGCACAAAGTCTTATTGGTAATGAGAGGATTAATACTAGAAAAACAAGCTGATTTTAACCATAAAAGTGTACCTACTACTTTACAGACTTTTATTCAACTTTTCTTTCTTTGCTTCCCATGGTTGGTACTACTTTCTTTTTTTTTCGTGGTAAAATCATCCAATACCTGATGAGACAGTCCCGCGACCCCGGCAGGCTTTGGCCCTCTAAGCCCTCTGACAGCTCTTAGAGGCGCGCGTGGAAAAGGACGCGCCGTCGACAGTACTTGCAACTGAATTTTTAATGAGTGACGTACAACTGACTATATATTGTCGCCAAAGCTTACATGACCTCATCCGCAGTCGAGAATACGAGTATCTCCTCATTAGAGAACTCATCAACGGCTAACAGTGTGGTCACGAATAATTAGATAATGATCCAATTTTATTTGCGTTTTAAATTAAAAAAAGTTTACATAAAATCAATAAATGTCTTTTTTAATTGAAAAAGAAAGTAAGGACAATATTACGACGAAGGCATAAGAAGGTTGGTAAATCTTCTTAAAAGTGTCAATTTTTTTTCAACATTTAATAAGTGCCTATTGAGGACCATGTGAAACTAAAATATTTTCATTTTGATTTTACTCTTTAAAAAACATATCTAATAAGTACCTAATAACACAAAGTAGAGGTCCACATTTCCATTGTCTTTACATCTCCTAACATCAACAGATCTCGGGTTTTCCTTGGGGCTGCTACTAAAACAATATTTGACTCGCCAGTCATATATACTAAACATACACTGCATATATTCGTATCAACTGAAATACGAACAATAATATAATAGGTAATACGTGTCCTTCGTAATTTGTTCAATATAAATACTACAGCAGGTTTTGAAGAAATTCATTTTAAGGTGCTGATAAATGTCCGTTTTAGTCAGTAGAAGTCTGACAGTCCCTCCTGCCCTGCCCGGGATAGGAGGACTCATTTGATGATTTTACCACGCTAAAAAAAAAAAAAGGTTGCACTCCAGGAGTGCCGGTAGAAGTGAAAACTTTTTTGTTACTATGTTTTATTTTTAATTTGAATGACGTCTTACTCATTTTCGATCAGGGTCACGTGACCCTGACGGTCACGTGACCCTGACGGTCACGTGACCCTGACGCGAGTTTTAAATTTTTTACCCATTACAGAAAAAGTGTACAACGCCGCTAAAGAAGTTTTCACTTCAAAAAAAAAAGTCGCGGGACTGTCTCACCTAGTAACCATAGCCCTGGTACGTAAAGGGCTATTGAAGAATCATCGTGGATTTTACTCAGTAAAGTCTGGCAGTCCCTTCCGTCCCAGCCTGGGCGGGAGGACTCATTTGATGATTTTACCACGATCAAAAAAGGTGCTGATAAATAAATTGCTGTTGAGCATTCGCTTGTAATGACTATTGAATAGAGAGAACTTGTCAATGTTCAATGCTAGTGGAACCTAGTGAATTAAAATCCATGGATACTTCTTATTTTTAAATATTAAACGCATTAACGCATGCGTAGCGAATTTCAAGGACGTCACCATGAGACGTTAGAAATGTAAGAAAGAATTCGCCGCGGCAGGTAAGATCCTCGGTGGCTCGGTTGGAAATGAGCGTCTGATTAACTGAATCCGAAGGCCGCAGGTTCGAATCCTGCCCGCGGATTGAATTTTTCTTTCCTAAGAAAATCCATAGATACTTCGTTAACAAATGTTTATTATTCAACTTGCAATCCATGTAACAATGTTAAAATGTTTATATTCAATTCACATTTAGTTCCAGTGTCGCTATCTTACAGGTCTATCATCACGTTTTGTCGTTCAACAAGTAAATAATAATGGTAAGTCGGTCACTTAGTGACTGGTTGCCACTCAATGTAAATCAGAAAGTAGTATCAGTGGTGAAAATAGGGATGTGCCAACGGTGCCCAGGCACAGGGCGCAAACCTTAAAGGGGCGCAGAAATTACCTGGCGAAGGCCACAACTGACCAAGCCAGAGTGCAGTTAAAAAGTTCCCACTAGGCGCATAAAAAGCGCATGTCGTCGCTCCCGAAATTCCGAATTATTTCACATGGTCTGCCACGTCAAAATATTTGACTGTCTTCACCACCGAGTTGGCACATAGCGTACCAACATTTTTGTCATAATTACTACCCTCTAACAATATCAAATCTCCGGAAATCGTAGATCTCAATAGTATTCTGTAGCCGCTTTCCTCAAGTGTAAAAGACAAAAAATATAATAAATATTATGTTATGCATGACGTAAGGTCAGAGTTACTTTCAATGTAATCTTGAACAAGTACAATTGACTCAACTAGATTACAAGCAAAAACGTTGAAAGCAACAAGTAGGCTTCTGCCAAAAAATAACAAGACTCATCCAAAAAAGAGAAACGATCAAAAGAAAAGAAGAAAATACTTTCGGGGTGATTGTTGTTCTGAATGTCACAAGCTCACCATATGGGCTTATTAGAATAGAAACGCCTTGACGGGTGGCCCGATCAACACTTTCCATACAAACTAATGCATCTACTAAATTACTACTAAGTAGCTAGATGAAACTGACAGAACGTTTCGAAAACTTCTACATTTTCACCCAAAAAAAAGTGAAGATCAATCCAAGCGGCAACAACACAATTTTTTATAAACAAATCAACATTCAGTTGTCACAACACAATCCAACAAATATACTTGTTTCCTTCCCAGTACCTCCATGATATTGTGCAAGGTAATCTGAGTGATTTACACGGCACATCGGACCGCCGCGGGTTGGCAGGAAAGCGGGATGGCGGGATAGCAGGATAGCGGGTTGGCGGGTTAGCGGGACGGCGGGATTGTGAGCCCGATTGATGGCGTGTGTTTGACTACAATCACATCTCGTTTAGATAGATGACGTCTGACGTGATCGAACGTTGACTGCCTTTGTTGGAGTCGTTTACAAAAATATTGAAAAGGTGAGGGTGAGGTTGGTTTATTTTCATGTTAGAAAGCGTCTAGACGATTTTTGCCTTACTTTAAGTAACTGACCTGTATGGAGCATCAATGGGGTTACGATTTCGCGATTTCCTACAATGAGGTGCAGAAAATTGTAACGATTTATTACGCCTTGACGTGATACAAAATCCGCCTTACAAAAACCCAAAAAATTCTGAATTTTGAACGATAGAGATTCTCATTAAACTGACACTTCCTGAACCACGTCTATTCAAAGCCTCAAAAATATTCTCCACCGTAAATAAAACGTTCAATAAAAGAATATCAATTCTATGAATAGCTCCCTATGATTGATTGATCGCTCCGCGAGCGTGAACTTTTTTATTTTCATTGCATGATCTATAAAAAACATTTCAATTTAAATGTTTTCCGCGTCCGGGAAAAATATTACCGGGAATTCGTAAAACAATGGTATTAAATGTAATAATCGTGATGGTGGTTACTTGACGATATTATAAGTATTGAATATCACGCACGAAGAATTTTTGTACGTGTTAAGTCCAATTAAGTATTTCCAAATTATATTATTTTAACTACCTAAAGTCCTTTATACATACAATTTTATGTTTAACCTTACTTTGTTTAATGTTAATTACACATCGCCACTTCGTGCGTGAAAAATTATTAGAAATGCTCTCAGGCTACTACGTAGTACTTTTTTTTTTTTTTTGTTACGTGGCAAAATCGTCAAATGAGTCCTCCAACCCCGGGCAGGGCGGGAGGGACTGTCAGACTTCTACTGACTAAAATCCACGGTGTCCTTCAGTAGCCTGTTATGTTCCGGGGTCACGGTAAGGAAATAATCCCGCGACCCCGGCAGGCTTTGGCCCTCTGAGAGGGGGGCCCCGTCATTATGATGACGCTCTTTGAGGCGCGCGTGGGACACAACGCGCCGTCGACCCGGGCATGGTCCATGGTCGGGCAGCGAGTTGCCCTTTACTCGCTGCCCGCATGCCCGCGCCTACGGTGGCCGGAGATCGTCTTGCGACGTCCGTCGCCGCGGGCGTGCACCACCGCGGGTGGGGCGGAGGGAGGACACTGTCCTCTCTCGCGCGCGGCCTGCCTCCTCCTTCGCGAGCATTACTGCTTCGCAGAAGGAGGCGAACTACGTAGTACTTGTAAGATAAATGAATATCTATTACGGCGTGATTGATAAACAAACACTTCCAAATTTTACATTAGTGAAATGAAAACCTAATATTTAATACTTAAATCAATCAATCAACAGACTATATTACCAACTACTTATAAATATAAGCTGTTTATTGACGTCATACCCTACAAGGGCTTTCAATGTTGAAGGTATTGTAAACAAAGTGTGAATTAAATATCTATCAAAGCTTTACACGACGCACTTATCTACGTGTATGTTAGTAGAGTAATGAACGACGAAATTAACAAAATCCCGAGTAATCCCCAGTAAAGCGACACTCTGTAAAGGATTAAATATATCTGCGCGCAAATAGATTAACATAAGTGAGGGATGACGGTCCCAGTGCTTAGAGCCCCTATTGTGTTGGAGACCACCTCTACGTGCTTATCCAACAACTTAAAGCTATCTGGAGTTTAAAGACCTGGAAAACTTTTAAGCAATAGAAAATACTTTTAATTAAACAGTAGCTGTGCTTTTCATTTGAATTTGAAATGGCGCAGAGAGGTAGTAACGGCAGTAAAATACTTTTTAAACATACTTCCAACTGCATTTCTTGGAATCCACGAGCTTAAAAGCTACTTTACACATACATATTTTCTCTTTCATTACCAGTTTTGCACGCAAAATAATATGGTAATAGTGACCTACTTACAATAAAACTTGGAAAACATGAACTCTTTACGACATGAAAATAACAATCGAGGGCCGTAACTCAATTGTCAAACTTGTGTGAAGGAAAAATATGAAAATGTCTCTGTATTGGGACCGTTTTGCATTGAATTTTCACTAGGAAAATGTTCAGCGGTGTGGGGAGCGGGATTCCGGGGCGGTCAAACGTGGAATGAAATTTTTGGTACATTGTCGGTGTCACATCCATGACGGCGCACTAGATATTTTGGTCTATGACGGCCCAAAAGTTAATTAGAATTTAAATAACCTTTCGAGGTTTGCTAGACATAATTATTATAGTTTGTCAGTACTGAAATAATGCATGCAGTAGACGATTCACAATTGTAATGACAACTTTCAAAGCTGAAGTTAAATAGTCCTTAGAACTACTCCCAAAGTAACTCCAGTTCCTTCCAGTCGCTACAACTTTTCAGTTTAATATATAATCGAGTTGTCTCAATATGTATGAAGCAAGATGTATGAGTTTAAACGTCTCGTCGTGATACTTCGTCGGGAGCGAGAAGCGAGCTTTATTACAATTAAAAGTCAGTCACCGTGCATTCAAAATGGCGACGCCTCATTTAATACATTAGTTAGTTTAATTAACACATTTAAGTTTCTCAACCACACTAAAAGCTTGATAAAACTATGTGATGTAACACAGATGTGAGTTGAAATACAAGTTGTTGAAACAATTACAAGTTTATGACAGAACATAATAGATTTTGTGAAAAAAGCTTTAGTAATTGCAACGAGCAAAATAATAAAGGAGAAAAAATTATGTCTGGAGAACTCTGACATTTCGAGAAAAGTTTATGTGAACTTGCAGTTGATTTTTAATTGCGATCAAATACTTGAAGCTCTAATAAGAAGGAAATTGAATTAAAACTTATTATAGTTTCGTAAATAGCATAAACAAGCTACTATATTAATACAGGAAACTACTTCGTAAGTCGAACATAATGGATGCAATTCCATTTCAGTTAATAATTGTATAGAAACTGTATTCCACTCCGCGTCAAACTCGTATATGACTGTCACATGCAAACTTGACTGAACTAGCCAACCGACTATTACTCGCCAAAGTACCGCCAAACTCAAACCTAATTAACTAAACGTTCACTCATCAAAGTTCTGCATAAAGGGAGCTGAAAGTTCAACGACCCTTCGTGATGACTTCAGGTACATACATTTTAGGCCCTAGGGATTAACCAACGATAATACTCTAAGCATCACTATAACCCATTCTAATTCACATAGATTGTTGTAACTTAGCAAGTTGAAGTAGGAAACTCGGCCAAGTGGTTCCATCTTGCAAACGAGAGTCGTTGCTTAGCGGTGCCCTAATGAAGTTACTTAGATATTCTGGCTCCGGAGTTGACATTTGCAAATGAACTTTGTTTAAAAGGAAAACAAAATTTAAACACATTAGCTGATACGTCAAATTACATGCATTGCATGTGATTGTTATGGTTTAATCCATTGTGGAACAATGGATTAATAAATTATCCGCCAATGAACTAATTACCTCCTTGTAAATCTGATGACTTTATCACTCCAATTATTGCATATCAAAGGCCAATCATCACACCTTCCATTACATACCTGCAACAACAAAATTAACAACATTAGAACAATTATCACGAATCATAATTAACAAGCAAAAAAAAATGGCGGCATAATTTTTCAATGCCATTGAAAGAACACTTAAAGTAAACGACTTGTAAATGAGTAAAAATTAATTAGTTTGTTCTCGGCCGCGGTTCGTTGAATGTGACGTCAAAAGAAAAAAAGATAATTGGGGAGAAAGAAAACGGGGAAAGATTAGATTGATGTTGTTAGCCATTAGTGGATACTTAATTGTTTCACGCGTTTCTCTGGAAAAAAGGAAAACTTATGAGAGTAGAGAGTAGTGTCTGTGATTACAAATAATGGAGTGATTGATTACGGAGATGTGTTATTCTCTTTGTTTACAGTTGTCAGCTGTGGTGAAGCGAGTCTACTGCAGTATCCTCCGGGATTATTGCTGTCATCTGTTTGTATTAAAATCACAATCTGGTTGATTCTCTACGAACACATAAAACTTTCCCCGATCCAGTTACTATGTCAACCATATAAGTAGGTAAGTGAGGTTTATACATTTACTTGCATTTTTATTACTTTCTCTTAAATTTATTTTCATGCCACTGAATTTGGCAGTAAAAAGTGCATTTAATTTTAAGAAATGAGCACTAATTGGTTTTTAACACTCCATAATTAATTACTTTTTAATTGAGTTTAACTTGCGCACATTGTAACTGAAGCTTTATTTAGAAAGTCACATTCATTTTAATAAAAGATTGTACAAAACACAACTTAAAATTCACTTACCTACTTTGTTTTAATTTTACGCTCTAAATAAGTACTTAGACAAGTAGTACTAAAACTTCTTCATCTGATTCTTAATGTTTACTTTGTATGAAGGAGTCCCTTGTCATTAGTGTCTCGTTGGACAAAAGTGAAGCATTTTTCATACAAATTAAATTAAGCGAAGTTTCTTTTTGGGGCGACATCCAGTAAATTTTACTAAGGGATGAACGGACGGTATGAAAAATGTTTGACGACTCGTTGGTCGCTGGTAACATAGTTTGATGGTTGGAAGAGTCGAACACAAGGGCTGTTCCCTTGGGTTGTGTCACCGTTTGCGGGCATTGAGTGAGAAATAGAACAATAAATTGGGAAGCAGTGAAATACATAGGCCCACCAATAGAATGCATTTGATAGACAGCCGGGAATTCGGACTGAGGAACTGTTTTGAACGCCTTGCCAAATCCAGTTGATTCGGTCTTGGTACCAGGAAATCATGACTATCTAAGCCGTCTTGAAGCGAATTCTAAAACAGTCGTATCCGCGACTGATAAATAGTCACAGGTGGCTTTATACACTTTGATCGCAATTTATTGCGTTTAGATTTAGATTTTCTTAAGAAAAGCTTTAGTAAGTACATGTTTTTCTTGGAAGATTTTTGATGTGGAAACTTACCATTTCATTTCAAGGCCATTGAGTTTGGGTTCCCTAATGTACTTAATTTGTAAATCATTCGGAAATTCCGCAGAATTAATCCCTACATCCCGTTGGAAATAAGAATTAACTTCAGTTTCTCTCGAGGGCCCAACCCGATGGAAACGGACGCCAAAGATTACCGGTATATTCAAATTATAATAATATATCTATAGACTAAAAAGTATTTAAACCTTGTGGTATTTGATTAAAGAACGTATAATGTTAATACTGGCAGGTGAAAATATGCTCTTTTGTCCATAATTGTATTCCTTTTTATTCCTAAAAAAATGTGTTTGTGTTCCCATTTTAAACAAGATGAATATTACCTAAATAACACCATTTGTATTTCCTTTGCGTGGCAATAAGTCTTCTAATTAATGTGACCAACATTGCAATGTTTTAATCAGTAACTGTCACCTTCCGTGCTACTTATGTTTTCTAGGTATTAATTGAAAATATGCTCTTTTGACCATAATTGTATTCCTTTTTATTCCTAAAAAAATGTGTTTGTGTTCCCATTTTAAACAAGATGAATATTACCTAAGTAACACCATTTGTATTTCCTTTGCGTGGCAATTTAAGTTGACTAAGACAGGAAGATAGTTTTCTTTATTAAAAAGCTCTCATTATTTTCCCAACATATATAATTTTCTTCTCCAAAATATTTAGCCAGAAAATTCCTGGTCCTAGGGGACCTCTCATATTTTAAACCTTAGATATTCTTATCGCTTGCCCGAATTTTGCCCAAGATGAATATCTGAAAGCGAATTTGGGCAATTTTCACCAAAACATCGGAATAATATCTCTGACGATATTACATTCTGCGTATAAAGCAAGCGCGTCCTTTTATAAGGGCGCTAATTTTTTCAGTGTCATTGATGGATGGTGTTTAGGGATGATGATGATGATGATGGGACTCCCTTTTCCGCACTTAGACTCCCATTCGGTCCGTTGTGCGTGGGGATTCTGGCTAACAGAGCCAGCCTAGCTCCGCCCAAAAGCACAGAAGCCTCCTGGGAGCTTCACAGGCTTCGCGGAGCGACCTCACTGTTCCGAGGATTTCTTCACGTTGAGAGGCTACGGCCACGCATTCCAGGATAACGTGGGCGGCTGATTCCTCGGCGTCAAGGCATCCCCTGCAAAGGGGACTGTCTGTGGCACCTATGTTAAAAAGATGTTTATTGAGTGTGTTATGGCCCGTAATTGTTCCTATAATTATTCTAAGGTTATTCCTGCTCATGCTGAGGAGTTTTTTGGTTAATCGCGGGTGTACCATCGGCAGAGCCAATTTCGACTGTCTACAGTCTGTTGCCCGTGACCATCTGTTGTTATGGAGTTCCGTCGATCTTTGGCGAATCCACGCACGAAATTGTGAGAAAGGCAGTGGGAGAAGAGGGTATGGGCCTAGCACCTTCATATCAGAGCCTCTCTTCGCAAGTTCATCTGCTGCATCATTACCCAAAGATCCGCTGTGTCCTTTGATCCACTGGAGAGTAATCCGATTGAACATCGACAAACTCTCCAGAGCTTGGTGGCACTCGAGAATTAATTTATTGTTAGTTTGTTTGTTTTCTAAAGCTTTGAGCACAGATAGACTGTCAGATACGAATTTAATTCCGTAGTCCCGGATGCCTAAGCGCTTTACTGCTGTTGCGGCTTGTGTTAAAGCAACACATTCGCATTGAAAGATCGAACTGTGTGTGCCTAGCGGTATGTGTATGTTAATATTGAGATCAAGGGAGTGTATGCCAGCACCTGACCCGTTTTGTGTTTTTGAGCCGTCTGTGTAGATTCGCACTTCATTGGCTCCTGACTGGTCCCTTTCCTCCTGAACTGTTTGTATGATATAGTTTTTGTTGAACATCGGTTGGTTGGGTATTCTATCACACGGGGCAGCGATGAGAGGCTGGTACTCAATCGCCCGGTCCAGGATTTTAGCGTGTGGACTGGTAAGGTTTTTGCCCCATATGCCCAGATGCATTAGCCTGATGGCAGCCAACGCCGCCTCCTGCTGTATGTACAGGTCAAGGGGAGTTAATTGAAGGGCTATCTCCATGGCTGCTGTTGGGGTGGTTCTCATGCAGCCAGTGGTAGCCGAACAGGCCAGTCGTTGGAAACGTTGTAGTTTGGTGATGGTGGTCGAGAGTTCAGTTCTCGTCCACCAGACCAGAGCACCATAAGCCAACATTGGCCTGATCAGCGTTTTGTAGATCCACAGAGTAATCCTTGGAGAGAGCCCCCATGTTTTTCCTAACATTTTTTTACATTGGTATAGTGTAATTGTGCTTTTATTAAGTTTGTAGTCAAGATGCTTGTTCCAGAGCAGTTTGCTATCCAGGATCACCCCCAAGTACTTGACTTCGTCCTTGAGCGTTAGTTCTGTGTTTAAGAGTTTTGGAAGCCTATGAGGTCCAAGAGTTCTCTTGTTAGTGAACATTATTAGTTCCGTTTTTAAGGGGTTAACCGATAGTTCGTGCTTCGTGCACCAACACTCGATTATTTTGAAGGCCTTTCTCATGAGATCGCATAAGACGCCCTCAAATTTCCCCGAGATTAAAATTGCTATATCGTCCGCGTATCCCACCGAGTACAGACCGCTGGCGTTGAGCTCTGCAATGAGCTCATTTACCACTAAGTTCCACAGCAGTGGTGACAGCACCCCACCCTGTGGGCAGCCCCTACTCACGATACCTCGTGTGGTGGTGTTCACGGTAAATTGAATAGCACGGTATTTTAACATGTTGTTTATCCATTCTACGAGTGTTCGCGCAACACCGTGTTTGGCAAGTGCCCGTTTGATGCTGACGAAGTTGGTTTTGTCAAAAGCACCTTCTATATCAATGAAAGCGCCTAGAGTTGAGTTTTTGTCTTTTAGAGCATTTCCTATGCGTGAGACCACGCTATGGAGTGCTGATTCTGTTGATTTGCCTGCACAGTAGGCGTGTTGATTAGGATGTAGGGGTCTTTGTACCGAAATTTGGGTCCTAACCAAAAATAATGGTGTTTAGGGAGCCTCGAACGAAAGTAGATTAACATTGAGATTAACGCAATAAGTAGATATATGTGTGAGTGTCCTATATACTAAAGAAGTTGATTCATGTACCTACAAGCCAAAACTATGAAAAATAAGTAGTAAAGAAAACTGTTTATTAACCGGAACTTCTAAACAAGTATACGCTTCTATTTTTAGTTGGTACATACATAATTTACCATGTTTTATTTTTATTTTTGTTAAAAAAAATACTTATGCATTTTACTCGTATCGAAATACTAACTACTTGGTTAGGTAGAGGTGGATGAGAAGATTTGTTAAATATAATTAAAAAAAAACATAATAATTAAATTACATTAGTAAGGTAAAGAAAACTGTTGAAAATTGATTTGCACAAGATGGCGCAAGTGTAAAGTAGTGTAGTAGTAGTTAAAAGCATTGTAAAAGTAAAACATTGATATTTTAGTGCTCCTAGATAAAGTAAAAATTGACATCAATTTATTTGGTGAGAAATAAGTCGGGATGATAAAAATATTGATTGTTATCTACCGCGTCTTTCTTTGTTAAAAGCTTCGACTGGGTATTTGTAAGCTATCACCACTAATTAAGCTCTAAGCTTACCTTATAAAGACATTTCACAACTATCTATGTTCCGTGTCAGCTGACTGACTTTATCTCACCAACAAGACTAGTTTATCAATAGATACCAGTGCCTATTCAGTACGATAAGACCGGCCGAGACACCGACTACCTACAGCGATAACTAGCAACTTTCACAAAGTGATCTCAAACTTATCGCTGCGATGAAAGACAGAACTTCATCGCGATAGGTCGTTATGACGTTGGCAGAGATACTTTTAATTATTTTTGTTAGTTAGGAACTTTGTTTGGATTGTGTTTCAAAGTTTTGGTAATATTTCTTCGACACAGAGAATCTTTAGTGTGGAGGCTAGTGCTATTTTTACTCTCTTGAAAATTAAAGTTCTATTTCCTTATTTTGATTGATATATCAAAATATAAAAATGCAAATAAAACTAGACCCACACTGGAGTGTCTGTACAAAGATCACTACTTATACGATGCAGAATAATTGAAGTAAGTTTATAATAATATACAAGTGTCAACAAATTCATTTTTTTATTAAATTAGGGAAAAAATTAACCTTATCTAGAGTGACAACTACACTTTTTCAAGATTAAATATTAACATTACCATTTCATATTTAGACAGAATCCCTACGCCAACACAAACACAACTCAGGTAAATGTACCTCGTTCTAATTTAATACCGACGAGTTATTTCAATACTATTGGCGTCGGACTCCATGTACGCACTCCATGTCACTCAATAATAGATGATCGTCGCTCTTGAATCATATCTAACTCGTGTGATCAGAAGCTGGATATGGATATCCGCTACATAGCACCACGAACCGTGCGGATAAATATGTTCGGAGTCTATTTGGCAGGTGAACTGACCAGTCTGTAAGACTGGAGTGGTTTATTCTGAATCGTAAACATCTACCCTACAGATAGAATTTACTTTATTTTATATCAAAATTGATAAACAGAGATGAATGACAATATTTGGTTAAGATTTTGTGAAGATGTTGACAGTAATATCGCTTGCAACGACATTCACCAGACAAACTTTAATCATCCAGAAATTGAGAAACGCATGAAAATAAACGCGTGAGTAGATCTTTTCAAAAAACATTAATAATCCCAACATAGCGCTACCATCCTTGAAAATAAGTAAATATAAAGTCTTCCATAAAACTATTGAATATTTTATTATTTCTCATTACTTCAGCCACCTCGCCAATATCAACAAAGATTAAATAAAACTTCAATAGCAGGTATTTTGCCAATACTATCACTTGAAATTCTGCCAGAAACAAAATTAAAACGAAATTCGCAGAATATCGAGTCCGCCGTCCGGGCAAATGAAAAATAAACTCAATTGTACCGAAAAAGGTGCTTATGAAATTGTTGCCAATCACAATAATATCACTTTGTGAATAATAACGGGAATATTGCCAGAAATGAATATAAACAAAGCTTTTGGCCAAAAGTATGAAAAGGAAATCTGTTGCCAATTAAGTTTCATTGACTAAAAGCTTGGTTTCCTCTTAATGTACACAACAAAGTTTCATTGTTTCGATGTTAATTTAGCTAAGATGATGTTTGTTAAAGTAACTTATCAAAAAGCTCAGAGAAGTTTTAAAATAGGGTGCAGAATAAAAGAAAGACATATAGAAGAGTGTTAGTTTGTATACATTTACTAAAAAAAAAACAATAATAATTACTTCTGTCTAGCCAGCTAAAAAAATACATTGTAATTTTCCGTCTGTTTAAAGACTAAAATCCACAACTAAAGTATATCCATTTAATTAAGCCAATGGAAAGCATTTGAGCGATTGAGGTCAAATCTAATCAACATGGCGGCATGCCCATAGAATCCCGCTGATTTCCGGCACCGATACCCGGCGGACACCTCACCAATATCCGGAGTAATAATGACTATGTTACTATCATTAGTCTCTGGTATAGAAACATTTTCTATAATGTCATGACGAGGTAATAATTTATAGATAGGGAACATATTAAGTTTTGTGAATTAGTTCTTACTTTTGATAAAGTCATCATAATCTTGTCCTTTTATCAAATCACACTGGAATACGTATTTTTTCCCCTCTTTTCTTATATGACCTGAGTCTTTTTCTTTATCCTTGTCATTTCTCCTTGCATTCAACATTTTTCTTTGGTCTGCTTCATGTCTTTCCATGGATATTTAAATCACACCGAAAACTAACCAATTTAGAAATTTAATCTGGGGGCACGGCAGTGCCCCGCCAAGTCTCGAGCAAAAGGGCACGGCCGTACCTACCATCTTTTCTCGAAGCGATTCGCGGCTGTTTCGCCCCCCCTATAACTTCGACGTGGACAAAGTTAGGAGTTTAGGTTTTCGGTGAATAATAGTAGGCATTAGAACAAGCTTAAGTTCGAAATTACATGCCAATTGAATGAATAGTTTAGGAGTTACGGTCGATCAAAGTTACACCATTTTGTCACTCACTCACTGACCGATCATCAAAAATCTAAGGTACTTCTAGCAGACTTAGAAACTTCAAATTTTGCACCAAGATAGGTCATTAGCCACATATAAAGGAAAAATTATAAAAACATTAAAAAATAATATACCTTAAAAAACAATTTTATATTTGCGGTTTGGCAAGAACATTGTGTATGGATTTTGACTGCATTGTTAAGTTTGTTCGTTGTTTAAGTTAGTATTCAATTGGATGAATACATACATAGAATAGAAAGGAATAATATAAATGTAATACATAGACTATAATTAATATAAATTAATACATAAAGTTCATAATTCATTAAATTAATAAAGCTAAAACTCCATTGTATTGCGATAAATATTTTATGCGCGCTCGATAGATGGCGATGTACCTGTCTGAATCGCGCTATGGTTTCGTTACAGAGCGCAGTCTAAGTAGTACTTTAAAATAATTCAATAATTTTCATTTGATAGCGCCATCTATCTATGAACAACCATTTCGAAACTAAAAAAATATTGTAGCGATATTCGGAGTAGATTTATTATTGTTACTGAAACAGTTATTTAGGAAAATAGTTTATTAATATAACATAGACATAGTTACATATCTAGTTGTTTACGTGTTATTTAGTTTAGTTATATTTTTAGTTTGTAAGTTAACAGATATATATTTATTTAGTTATTTGTTAGTTAGTTTAGTTCTTTTTAGTTTGTTAGATAGAGAATGGGTCCTAAGCAAAAAAGTAGCTGAAGTCCAAGAAATTATGAGGACACCTAAAAAAAAGAAAGAAATACACTTACAAAAAATAAATGAGATCCCACCAAAAACATTAAATGTAAAAAATGCCAAGTCTCTCGATGCAGTCTTTCCATCGTAAAAAGTTTTGAGATCTCACAGAAGCCAAGTCCTATTCAAATTATTTTGTAGTTATAAATCAACATTTAGTAATTATATCAATAGTTTTCTTTATATTATAACTATAGTGACTTGGCAATGAGCACAAATTAACTTGCTGCCTGGAATTATGTGCAAATGTTACTGACGAGACCTGTGATCAGATTATTTGTTATGTGTGAATCATGATGGTCACTACCGACTACATGTTCCAATACAATAATTAAAAATACCTTACGGGCCATCGCTTTATGAAAGTAAATGATGAATGTTAAGAGAATATATAAAGTAAAAGAGAATGTTTACGCATGCGGTGTGTGTAACCTCCAAATATGCCGTTTTATTTGTTTTTACTTGTGCTCATTGCCAAGTCACTATAGTTATAATATAAAGAAAACTATTGATATAATTACTAAATGTTGATTTATAACTACAAAATAATTTGAATAGGACTTGGCTTCTGTGAGATCTCAAAACTTTTTTACGATGGAAAGACTGCATCGAGAGACTTGGCATTTTTTACATTTAATGTTTTTGGTGGGATTAATTCTTTCTTGAAGAGAGAGATTTAATAATTATAAACTCGAGCCTTTCGGCTCAAAGTATTTTCCTTCATATCAGTCAGCCGTCTCTTCATCTTAGTCCCAGCCATGTCATCGCTCATATGATCAATCTTTTATGTCTCTCTCCAATATCATAATATATGGCCAAATCAAAGTGTTCCCATATCCGACGTATTTATTCCACATGATCTATTATAGGGAAAACAGGCTGCATAACTCGAGTATATTGAGAAAAGGATATATAATTCTATGAGATAGTCCCCCAAAGGATTTAGGTTGCGATGTTCCCACGCATCTTTTAGAAGTCGCGAGGGATGAGTCACAGGCTTCTGTTGTGGCTTTATAAATTATGATTATCTTAGCATTGTTATTTTCTCAAAGCTTATGCAGTTCCTCGTATAATTTTAGATCCTAAAGACATTATAATATTGTGAATAGAGTCACTAACAAACATAATCTTAGAGAAAGCAAAAGCATCCTGAAAACACTTTATATACCAACCGGGTATGCACATTGTACATGTTAGGTTTTTTTTTTTTTTACGTGGCAAAATCATCAAATGAGTCCTCCCACCCCGGGCAGGGCGGGAGGGACTGTCAGACTTCTACTGACTAAAATCCACGGTGTCCTTCAATAGCCCTTTATGTACCGGGGTCACGGTAAGGAAATAATCCCGCGACCACGGCAGGCTTTGGCCCTCTGAGAGGGGGGCCCCGTCATTATGCTGACGCTCTTTGAGGCGCGCGTGGGACACAACGCGCCGTCGACCCGGGCATGGTCCTTGGTCGGGCAGCGAGTTGCCCTTTACTCGCTGCCCGCATGCCCGCGCCTACGGTGGCCGGAGATCGTCTTGCGACGTCCGTCGCCGTGGGCGTTCACCACCGCGGGTGGGGCGGAGGGAGGACACTGTCCTCTCTCGCGCGCGGCCCGCCTCCTCCTTCGCGAGCATTACTGCTTCGCAGAAGGAGGCGACCGCCTCCCACTCCGTCTCGCCCCGCAGCATGGCCGCAACCAATGCCGGGCGCGAGAGGTCTCCGCCTATCGCAGCCGTGAGGACACGTCGGTGCTCCGCCCAAGCTGGGCAGTCCTGCACCGTATGCTCCACCGTGTCCTCCGGGCGATCTTCGCAGTAGTGACACCCAGGCGTTTCCTCCTTCCGCATTAGACACAGGTACCTCCCGAAGCATCCGTGCCCGGTGAGGACCTGCGTCAGGCGGAAAGTAAGGACGCCATGACTTCTCTCCAGCCACTCCTCAAAGAGGGGTCTTACCGCCGCAATTGCGGCGTGCCCGATGTTAGAGGTTTACTTCCATTTTCAGTACCAATAATATTACCGCACCGTCTGTAAATCCAAATCAAAATGAAGTAAGACAAATTGCTGATAGAATGACCGTTGTTTTAAAATGACCCCTAAATTCTACAGAATCTACACACAAAGTCCATTGAGACTCGGTTCACAGGTTCATTCACTTGCAAAACAATATTAATTTACACTTACATAACACGGCGTTCACAAAGACAAACAATACGGTGTAGCTCACCTCCATGCAGTCCAATTAGGCACTGAACCACATGGGCACCCCTTTTGTCCCCCGAGTGGCGCTTGTTATGACAAAAATGGTGCATTGTCCGTATGTGTACACTGTTAGTTTTGCCTAGACAGCTTCAAATTGAAAATAAAATGCCTCTGTGTTCGTCTTGCTCCCTAGTAACTTTTTTCCTGTGTGTTATTTATTTTTTTATGAAATGTGAAAGAAATATATGTCTTGACCGAGCAACAAAGCATAATTATGTTGTACTTTATTGTTTTCATCAAAATGAGAATTTTATTTTCATTAAACTCTCATAGTAAAAATCAAAATGTTTAATTGAAATTGTGTAAAATATGTATAAATCGGTTTAATTTTCTACTTCAGTATTATACTGCTCGTCTAAGGTCCGCTGACGAATATTCATTATTCAGAGGGTCTGCACTCATTCTCCACTGACGTCTATCTAATTATACAAAATCTTCCGACTCGTATAATAATGAGATTGGCTTACAAATCGGCTTTTCCTAACAAGACATTCTGTTTCAAGTAGCGTTCCCTCCCTTACCATGAACTTGTCTAATTACGTTGTCTCTCCTAGATGACAAAATGTAAATAAAATCAAATAGAGCGGGAGCCCGTAACAGATGTCCGTGACCAATTTCCTCTCAACCGATAATTAGCAGACTACATGAGGGAGTCGTATCATGAACATTCGTGGAAGTCAGCTGCGATTCCGTTGGTGGGATAAGCAGCAATCGCCGTTCAAACACGTAGAAAAAATATTTTTTTTTTGTCATTTCCTCTCAATTGAAACCTGGTTTATATGGAAGATTACCTTGTATCACGAAGAATAAAACCAATCAGCCGACGGTACCATGGTGGAATACACGTCAGCTGGTCACTCGAACATGTAATTTTTTATTTTATTTTCAGTGATTTCCTCTCAACCCAAATTTTGCCTGATGAAAGTTTACATGAAGATATGGCTAAAAACAGACGTCAGCTGGCTGTATCTCGGTGGAAAGGTCCTCAGCTGATACTTTGAAAATTATTGTACAAGCAGGACTAAGGGCTAGTACAGACTTGCGGAAACCGCGCGTTCATGAATCGCGCGGTTCGAAACCGCAAAATTGTTATGCAATCAGACTCCGGCGGTTATATGTGATTATCGTACAGGGATAACGTCCGTTCGAAAAAGGAGGTCAGCGAAAAATCGATTTACTGTGGTTTTTGCTCCTTAAAAAAACGATAAGAAAAATGCGGTATGCAATGCAAATGGGTGCATCCAATATTAAGTAACCAACCAAGTTTCCAACGTATTTTCACAATTTCCAAATATCTCCACTAACTCTTGCCAAGCTTGGTTATGATAGTTGCCAAACTCACGAGCTGTGATGTGCTAACCGCGCGGTATCCGCCACGCAACTGAACGCAAAGTAAAGACTCCATAGTAATAGAAACGCGCGGGAGCAGCGCGATTCTATTTTCTGGCGGTTGACTAACCGCGCGGTTATGTCTGAACGATTACTTAATAACTCTTACATATAAGACTCTCTCCTCTACTCCGCTTCTTTATACGCGCGCTTGTATCATCAATCCAAACGCAATAACAAATCAGCGTCTACGGCGCCGAAGAGGCGCGTTCCTGAAACGCGCGTCTTCTGCGCGTTTAGAATACGCCGTATGCGATGGGCCTAAGGTTCTCTGCCCATTCTTTGCACGAATATGCAAAACAATCATAATGAACTCTTGAAAAAACGTATAAATGGGTCTATTGATTTATTTTCTCAATTAGTGGAAAGTATAAGAAATAAAAAGCTTTTCTATAAAGAAAACCCCCAATCATTGCTTGATTCATTGTTTGATGTTATTGTCATTTACATTTTTCATTTACATTACATATAAAACAATTAAAAATACAAAATAAACATGTTGTTAAGAAACATATATCAATGGATATCTAGTTCGGACCTCAAAGATAAGAATTTCTTCATAATGCAAGCCGGATCGAGAAGCTCTTCACGTAATCTCCAAGCGAGAGCCTTGTCTCATCATTGAAGATCGTGCGGGAATCCTTCTGATTCTGTTGAACCGGTTAACGGACTTTCTTGATCAGGGTGTCAATTACTTATTCACTCCAGTAAGAACAGTTCCATAACTTGAACAAAATAACGAAATACAACAACAAAATCATTTAATATTGATTTGAAACCTTATGACAGCAGAATGATTTGACAAGATTAGACATTAGGGATGACACAAGTTTTTTTTCCAAATAATATTTTTTTATGGCTTCTTCTATGTGTCATTATGACAGACACTCGTTTCCCTTATGTCCGTTTTGATATTGCAAATAAATTACGTTTAGTTATTCAGATTTAATAAAATATTTGTTTCTTCATATTTTATTTTACGATCTTTCCACCGAGATACAGCCAGCTGACGTTTGCTTTTATCCATATCTTCATGTAAACTTTCATCAGGTAAAATTTGAGTCGAGAGGAAATCACTGAAAATAATATAAAAAATTACATGTTCGAGTGACCAGCAGACGTGTATTCCACCATGTTACAGACAGCTGATTGGTTTTATTCTTCGTGATATAAGGTAATCTTCAAAATAAACCAGGTTTCAGTTGAGAGGAAATGACAAAAAAATATTATTTTTTCTACGTGTTTGAACGGCTATTGCTGCTTATCCCACCAACGGAACAGCAGCTGACTTCCACAAATCTTTATGATCCGACTCCCTTATGTAGTCTACTAATTATGGCTTGAGAAGAAATCACTAACGATATTTTGGTCTGGCTTCCGGTCTAAAACAACAAAGTTCCCTTTTTAACGCTTACTAATTAAACGTCGCGAAGAATAAATTGGAGGCGAAATATCACTTTTATGCAAATAGTAACTTGGCTTGCGCACCGCAGATTAAAATACTTTACTTATATAAAGTTTTGGCGCCTTGGTGCCGCCAGAGTATTTTCGTTTCAGTACATTTGTATAAAAGTTTCATATTTACTGAGAATTCTACGTCTTCATCATACAGTTTTTAGTCAAGATTTCATATGTGATACTTGTAATATTATGAAAGGAAATATTCATGTAACGTATCTACTTTTTACGCCGTTTTGATATTGATGGTCAAATCGTATAGGCACGATAAATCATTCCATTGTTATTTCTTCTAACTATTCGATAAGCTCTCGGGTTATTTATGGTTTTCGCTATACAATATTGGCAGAGGTGAGTTATTATAGTAAAAAATACCGTTCTGTATAAATACAAGTCGACTGAAAAACTGACACTGCTTTGATGATAACGCCGATAAGTTAAAAAAAAAAATTAAAGTATACCTCGTGCTAGTGCTCTCAAATGAAATGCATTTATATGCGTACAGTCAAAATAGAAATTGCAGTTTCAATTTCCAATGAAACAAACGTAAAACATTTTATGTGCTCCTGAAATCTCGAGTTTTCGAAGCGTCACAATTTTGTAGTACAAATTGACGCACTACAAACCGATTGAAGCACTTTATACAAGAGGATGACGTCATAATGTTGTATAAAGTGGGAACAGACAACAGCTGTAGTGTCGACTGAATGAGTGAACGGAAAATCGTGAGCTAGAATGAGGCTGCGGTGAACTATTGTGTGGCGAACTCGCTCTTAGCAATCACTAATTTGCATTTACGTTTGAAATTATGTTTTGACATTATTCTGTGACTTTGTTTACGAATGGAGTATTATCCAATGAAGACTGGCCTTGCTGAAGGTTTAATTGTTTTAGAAATTATGTCAATACATCTAAGCTTTTATTATAGATATTTGTAATGAAGATAAATAATAACACCAGCTAGAACAAATAAGATAAATGAAAGTGATTTTCTTCACTTTTTAATTGCAAAGCATAATCAGCAACTCAAGTTTATACTTTCCTATTTAGAATCAATTACTCGTTAAAACACAAATTATCGCAACAACCCAATCCCAACACCTTTTACCATTCACACATTAACCACTATCAAAATTCAGCGTAATCTATCAATTTACAAGCGCTATAAAGCCCTTAGAAAGAGGCTTAAACAAGTAATCCCCTACTTGTAACTTTAAATTAAAGTGTTTAAAAAGGAAACGCTAACTGAATTCCTTTTCCGCCGGTAGGTGTCGTAATGTCTCGCGCCGCATCGATGGAAGCCGCGAGGAAATTGCCAGAGATCGACTGCTACACATAGCCCGTATATTGTTTTAGGGACGCCCGCACCTCCCGTGCAGGGGCGAACTTTGAAAATTACACGAATGCTGTTAATTAAATTTTCTGTGGTGAAGGTAAGATCTGTCTGTTAAGGTGCGGAACATTCACCTGTAATGTAACGTAACAGAGACATCTTTGAGGCATGAAAATCAAAAAGTTATGTCCAAATTCGATTCTATTAAGTTTCGTATTGAAACTTCAAAATTCATAATAATAGCCTTGTAAAAAAGGCCTTAGGTAAAAAGACAAAAAAAACCTTTGCCTAAACTTTCGTGAAAACAGGCGCGATGTTTGACATGACTAATTGTCTCACAATTCCAGAAGTACACATAAAATAGACACAATCATAAGAGACCGATTTAAAACCACTAATGACCATTAAAGTGGCCTTCAAAGAGCCTACAAAATCTCCCATATTTGTGAATAAGACAAAAAAATCCAAGCAGCTCAGTATTCGCGCGACTTGCTCCGGAATGCGATGACACTTCCCGTGTGGAACTGAGCCAACCGTCTGACAGCATGTAGAAAAAAATATATGAAGTACATCGGTGGCCTGAGCGACATAGACAGCCGGCTTACCTTTAAACTGAGGTCGTTGACCGGTCTTGAGTAGTCTGCGAACGTTTGATTTGAAAACCTCGTTTTATGAATATTTTATAAGTAGTATTTTTTATTTATTTACATGGTAACATGTAAATAAATAAACAACAACCCTACATTCACTCAACAAAGCTGATAAAAGTCTAGCGACTGATTGCAGTTAAAAAGAAAAAAGGAAAAAAAAAAAAAGCAAAAAAAAAAAAAAATTTGCATGGTATACTCATCAAATGAGTTCTTCCGCCCAGAATGGAGCAGAAGGGACTGTCAGACTCGTCCTGACTAAAACCCACGGTGTTTCTTCAATAGCCCTTTGCGTTCCAGTTCACAGTTACCTGTTTAGACAGTCCCGTAACCCCAGTAGACATTTTGCCCTCTATGGGGGCCCCGTCAGAAAAGAAAATATTTTCCATATCTTTCAATATTTATAAGCATAATAAGTTGTCTTGATAATATCGCCTGAAGAGATAAGACCGTCCATTATGTCATCCTATGAGAAAAGTTTTCTATTAGGTATGTGAATTGAAATTTATATGGTGTAAACTGTGTGTTTGTATACAAAAAAATAGGATTGACTGCTAGGCTACATGTCATGTGTTGATTACTGCATGAAACAAATATTTGTATGGCCCACAAGTAGTTTCATTTGACTTTAAACGTTTGGAAAAGTACCCAAGACACAGAATAAATTCCTAGAGCGTAACAACGTTTAAAAAACTATCTATCTAAATCTATTCCACAGACATTTTTTATGCAAAGAAATGAAAAACATTTATCTTTTCAATGATAATATTATCTTATTAGAACAAAACATGGATGGAGGTCGTCACGCTAAACCAAATTAAGGTCGACAGAAAAACTAAGACCAAGAAGCGAAAATTATAAGCAAAAGAACACCGCACATAAATCATCTTGTCTTATAAATTGTATCTAACTGCGAACTACTTTCGTTGAACAAATTGTGGCACTATTTTATTATGTTCACGCTTATTTTCACCGCACGAGCCATAATAGATAGATATAGAGGTGTCTATACCTCACGCGAACTAAGACCATGGACCATATAGGCGTGAAATATAAGGTGCAATATAGATGTACCATATAAATAGATAAACGACAGGGCTTTCCCAGCGCCTTACTATGTATACTATAATTTCGATATAATGAATATTTTATAAATAGCATACGCATTAACTTATCTTAGTGAAATTCAAATATTTTCTATGGAAAGAAAAATTCGGACCGCGACCAGTGTTCACTGAAAAAAAAACCTACAAAATCATTCCTTGCCTCTAGCCCTCTCGTTATTAATCGCTAAAGGTACACGAATGCTAGAAAGACACTAGTTTGCTAAAAGCTGTGGCCATCACAATCTTCCTAAGATCACTTAAGTCTTCACTCTCACTAACACAACCCACTCCGTATTTTTAGTCCCAGGTGACACGAAAAAAAGAAAAGGAGAACGACACGTCTTGTTCGTTTCCCGAAAACCGTTTAGAATAACGTTTCGTTATTTTGACAGCTCTATCAGTAAGTCTACATGGTAAAATAGGAACTTCCTGCCTAAACTGACGTAGACATCGTCTGTTTTCCTTTGATGCCTTTCAAGGAACAAATAGCTGATAAAATTGTTAGCCCTCGAAGTAATATCAAAGAGGTTTTTGACATCGATAAATACCTAACCAACCGGCAAGAAAATGGTAAATTTAATAAGCCAGGGATATTTACTTGAATAAAGGTTACATTGATTGATTTTTATTGGAACTAATTTGGAATAACAAGTAACTTGATTCGTTGACAATATTTATAGTACGATTGTGAATATATTAACGTAATAAACAATCAATTAGGAGATCTGACTCAACCAGATGATTTAATAAATTCAGAACAATACAGTTATTATTATAATACTGGTAAGTGGTCCAAGGTTTGTACAACAAACTTCTAAACGATGGCGATGATGCATTTTACATTCATCAAGACTATTAAAAACTAAAGCTGACGCCATACTTATCATTGAAATAAAAGTTCTATTCACATATAACCTACGCTTTTATTCGGAGAATAAAATGAGTACGGTTCAAGATTTATAGAGTACTTAAAGATTTATGAATCAAGGATCCAAGTTGTGCATCACATTTGCAAGGCATCCTATATTCGTTTAATCAAAACATTCGCCGACTTCAGACGCCATATTAAAGCCTTTGAAAGGCGCACTCAGGTAATATGAATGGGGATTAACTGTAGTGCCTTCCTACCACCAAATGGTGTGCCTTTGAAATTAATTTAACAATGTTGGTAACTGAACTTGAGTATTGTGACTGTCATTCATTGAGTAGATGGGCCTGTTCGTAGTAAGTAGCTATCTTATAAATGTGGATCTTGATTCTCAGTTGATAAAATAAAATTGAATGTATGATGACAAAAAAACAGAATTTTAGCTGTTTCCGCGGCATTGCCAACTTATGCCCTGAAAAAGATCCCAACGAATAAAATTGTCCTATGAATAAATCCAGGTATATAAACTAGCAGTGTACCTATACCATTCAAATCAGTCAAGCGCGGTCGCAGCCTGAAATTTTGGGGGAGGGGTCACACGATACACAAATAAAAAATAGGTATCTGGAATAAAATAAATATTATTGCACAAGACCTATTGCATATTGCACAAGATGTCGGCAAACTATAAATAGGGGATAGTTAGGGGATAGTTAGTTTCCTTTTATTATTTGGCAAATTTTTGAGATTTTTCAATGTGACCTTAGATTTTGGGGGGGGTCATGTCTTCTGTGACCCCCCCCCCCCTTCGGACCGCGCCTGAAATCAGCACAGTAGCATTTGCGTGAAAGAGTAATAAACATTCATACAGCCAGCCTCACAAACGTTAGACAAAGGTTTAATGATTTATTTTATACATAGCTATAAAGTATAGCTATGTATAAAGAAGCCACTCGAAGCGTTGATATAATATCGTATCCGCATAAATCATAATTCAAGAACAACAACAAACCAACTGAGAGTTTGCAAATTATTATTGTTTGCGGAACAGAGAAAAGCCTGCTCTTTCTGGTTCCTATTTCACAAAAGTTTTTCTTTATAGAAGCCTTAAGTTCATTCCCTTGACATGTTTTATTAATTCAATTATATTAAATCCCATGAAGATAAAAAACAGGAATATCTTACAGAAACCTTTCCACATTTTTTTTTCGTAAGTCACTCTTGTTCAAGAACCTCTCGTATCTATGGATACCTCATCAATGACACTTTGAACACAAATGGAATCAAGACCTCGCGACAGAGGTCTTCTCACATTTCAGTTTGAAATGTTTTTGCCATCAACAACTTGTTTGTCGTCCCAAATTACAATTTATCAGAAATTAAGTTTCGTGCTCGTTTAAACCATCTTCGATAGTTCGCAAAATTAATCTAAACCTTCATAACGAGGCTTAGTTTTGAAGCCTCGTCTGAATTAATTAAAATCTTTAGCAAATGATTTATAATTTTGTGAAGGCGGTAAACGGTCCATTCATATAATGAGGCAAGTTCAAATGCAGCTATTACGGTAAAGAACGCTTTGCTTAAGTGGGCTGCATTTATAAAGTTGGAGTTCTGACTTCGGAATGTGTGTTTTTGTTAACACTTTTAATTCATATTTTCAACCTAACAATAATGTGATTTGATTCAGTGTCATTTATAAATAGGTCACAAGAGTCCTATAAATTAAATATAAAAATAAAGCTACCAATAACTTGGCAATTTCTCAATTGCGTAATGAGAAGTAAAGTAATTGAAAGTGACTGGCCTGTTGGTCTAGTGGTTAGTGACCCTGACTGCTATGCCGGAGGTCGTGGGTTCGATTCCCACCCAGGACAAATGTTTGTGTGATGAGCACGATCATTTGTTCTGTGTCTGGGTGTAATTTATCTATAATATGTATGTATTTAGAAATATATAAGTATGTTTATCAGTTGTCTAGTACCCATAACACAAGCTCTGCTTAGCTTGGGACTAGATGGCGTTGTGTGATAGTTGTGGAATATTATTATTATTATTAATTAAAGTCATCAATCTAGCGCATATATATAGGAACAACAAAAACACAGATCTAAGAACGAACTATTTATGTTGCCGTTCGATAAGATGATTGCGATTTATTAGCGGCAAACAAGACCTATCCAGTCATTCCTGTTTTAGTTCTCATGGGCTACTTAGGTATACGCAACTCTTTCTCATCCTATCCACGTTTTTATTCCATCTTTCTTTTAAAAACAGACTTACAGGGATTTAAGGAACTGAATGCTGGATATTGGATGAAATCGAGTAACCCGAGTGGCGTTACGAACGGACCGAATGAATGTTAAAGACTCGGGTTGATACTATAAAAGGCTTATTTGATTTCGATCCAATCTCGTCTACATTGTTCTCGTTTCCTTGTGATTGTATAAATGAGTGTGGGTTTATTTTTTCAAGAGTATGAGACGCTGTTTGGAAAGATCTTCAATAACAACTCAAGTTTGATCAGCTCTTCGGATTTTTGTGTTCAGTTTTGAAGACCAAAATTTAAAAAATAATTTCTCTCCGTTTTGTGAGGACTTACAATAATGCTTCCCCTTCAGGGTATGAAAAGCACGAACGTTAAACAAAATTAAACGAATATACAGCAGGTAGGGTGCAGAATTTCTGACAGTACTAATTAAAATCGTACAGCATACCGTGAATTGGTAGCGTGCGTCCGCGTAGAGTGCATCGCGCGCGACTTGCTACCGAGTTTTATTTGCCCAATATGAAATTCGAATTTTAAATGCAATTCATTCTAAAATTGTTTTTACAGTGGAAAAATAGAACGCGCGTAAACTGGCTGAATATAAACATTAGGGCCATAGAAAAGGCTTTTGTACGTTATGAAAATATTGGTGTTTTTTGTGGCAGGTCAATATTATTCATGTAAAACATACTGTTTCCCATCCTGGACTGTAGGTACCTCTATCAAATGGGCTATATTTTTACAAAATAAATGCAAGTTTCCCCGACTTTTCTAAGAATAGGTACGTAGACTTTATGAGGAAGCTCTTACCTTAGAGGAAATTAAAGTAGCAGCAATTTATCGTTGTTTTATTAACAAGAGTGCTTTTTAATTAAATGTCGTTCTAGAGACGTGTAGGAAAGTAAATCTCAACGCTGCACTAGGATATTGTCGAGCTCAGTGACCTACACCTACGACACTCTCTTAACTATGATACGTCACTGAGCGACCTCAGTAATGACCGAACGAACGAACTTTAAAATCACCAAGCATCCAAGGAGCTTGTGGCTAAATAATTACAGCCGCACAGGCCGATCTTCCGGGTTAAGCCGTGCTTGCCGAGGTTGGTCTGTGGATGGGTGACCATCTGTCATAGCGAGTTTCCTCCGTGTCTCGGAAAGCACGTAAAGCCGTTGGTCCCGGCTGTCATTAATTGTAGATCTTTGACAGTCGTTATACTGTTAGTCAGAAGCTGTAAAGTCTGACAACCAATCCTACCATGGGATACCTACGTATTGCCCAGTTACTGGGTTGTGGAGGTCCGACAGGCAGTCGCTCAATGTAAAATACTGATAACCAGCTGCATCTGGTTCGATTGGAAGCCGACCCCAATATAGTTGGAAAAAGGCTAGGCAGATGATGATCCAAGGAGAGAGCAGTTACTAAGGTAAATCAAGGACAGGAAACCGCGAGGCCGAAGTAAATTGGGAACCCATTCTTGCTTTCATACTTGTTAGTCACCAATAAGCTCACTAATTGATTCATATTATGTAAACATATTCGAACAGAGGATCAAAGTATACGATCCATCCGCACTAACTACTCCAACCTACATACATGAAATATTAACAAGAGTAATTAACAAGCTAAGCGAGGACAACACACCGGAGTCCGGATTACGATCCTGCACTACATACAATGTAGCACTAATTGAAAACTTTTCAGTGTTGCTGCAACGCTCGTTATTTTTGTGACATTTCAATTTCATCCCGTCGAAACAGACAAAAAATATCTCATTGAACACATCAAAACGAGCGTTACGACGAAAAAGAAAATTAAATGTTAATTAGCTGTCACAAACTTTGACTCCAATAAAGACTGGCACAATGAGAAAAACGTCTAAAAATGTCTTGATAAAGGAGCAGGCGATATTAATAAGGAGAGAGGCTCACCTTTTTGTACCCGCCGAGCCGTAGTGCCCTCTGCAGGCGCGCGGCCCGCGTGGTCGACAGGTACACTATCGGCACCGCCTCCCCCGCTTCCAACTCGATATCGAAGTCGTTAACTGCCTCACAAAACTTATAATCTTCAAACTTTTTTGCCTCACTCTTCATTAGTTCCTCACTGTCCGCGTCGTCACTTATCTCGTCTTTTAAAACTTCGCTGGCCGGGATGAAAAGAGGGTTTTCGTAACAGCGATTAAGAAGTTTAGGAGCTTCGTTTAAGATGTCTATTTCTTCGGAAATCCGCTTTTTGATGTCATGAGCTGATTCGGGCTCGCTGTCCTCTTCCGGGAAAGTGATCAGATAATTGTCGGTGACGGGGCACTGTTCGTCTGCGCACAAGTCTTCGATCACTACGGCGGGCACGGTCGCGTCTGAAGACGCGGAAGAGTATGCACTCCACCTCAACCCGCTGTTGAGACGACCGCACTCCATTGTTCCCAGAGTTATGTTTGTACTGATTGAATAACTTTGTTCATTACTCGAAGGACATAAATATGTATGCCTAACTTTCAGTGCGACAGTAAAAGTAGAATAATGAATTGCGTCTGTCGACGAGTGGGCGTATTGAGTATCTGATTTCAATCTGCAATCATCTGACCGCTACACGCATACACGTGACGGTCGTGTAAAATGAACCTAGTAGCGCTAGACAAAGAAGTTGTTTTTGGAAGCTCCGAAGTCGTACAAATAAAACAATGTAAACAATTTTCTAACACAGGCTAAAAAACTAAAATAAAAATCAGTTCGTTCGAGAGAAAAAAGTTTTATTTGTAAGGGCGCACTTTGCCCTCGTGTGTCAAACGCAATACTTGTATCTTTTGCTCATTGGCTTTTCCCCGTGTTTTTTTTTTGTTTCTTAACGGAAAGAACACAAATGATAATGTTTTGACGTTCTAAAATGGGTACCAAATTGTAGCGGAGGCTGTCCGCAGGTGGTGAAAGGTGGGTGATAAGGGTCACCGAGGGAGCTCGCGCATGTTTCTACCTCTCATCTCACGTACCAAAGCCACGTCCAGCTTTATGGAAATACTTATTTGTATTTAATTTTACACTGGCGTTAACATTACATTGTTTATTTTGAAACTGCTGTTTGTTACACGTGCAAATCTTTTCTGACCTGTTTGCATTAAAAATGTAAAATTAACTACTACCACGAATGTATCGTGTTTACAAGATTATTCACGAAAATGTTCGGAGTTAATTTTCAGACAACTCATGTACGAACCACGAACGAATTTGTACCCGTTGCCATTTATGAAGGCGTCTGAAATAAATCAGACGCAGTCCAGACGGGACAACCAAAAACGTAAATGTCATGCAACAAAACTATGGTCGGTAGACTCGGTACGGTGTCATCGCTCCCGACCATCTATTTAGAAGCTACATGTACTAAAAGAGGGATATCATCACTTAAAGTCTGTTTAGCTGGAACTATCTAATAGAATGTCTGTCAGTGCAGCACTTGGAGAATCCTTGGCGCTCGATACGACCGCTGCTTCGATACATCAAACGTCCTCTAGAGTCATAGCGCCATCTATTTCCATTATGTGCTTTTTATTTTATTTTTCATAAGATCTATTTGAACTCGATGGCGCGTTGTGTCCCACGCGCGCCTCAAAGAGCGTCAGCATAATGACGGGGTCCCCTCTCAGAGGGCCAAAGCCTGCCGGGGTCGCAGGATTATTTCCTTTCCGTGAAAAAAAAAAAAGAAAAAAAAAAAGATCTATTTGAACAGGTACAAATTGATTGAATAGTTGTGGGTTTCTCAAACAAGCTGCCTTCTTTGAACGTAAAAACAAAATTGGCCAGTGACCTTCAAATTATTTTTTCTTATCTATTTTAATTCCTGACAGTTGAAAATGTCCTGGTGATACATTGATGACCTCAACTCTTTTGCTTTGAGAATCTAAATACATGTAAAATCGCGACCCAAAAGATAGGATAAATAAATCATCTAGAACTTATTTATGGACGAAACTTAATTAAATTCTGACATTGAAGAGTAGTTCTAATAAATATTCATTTTCTACAAATAATTTGATTCGATATTATCATAAATGTGGTATCCTGTTTTGATTTATTCTACATTCCTTAATTATTCTCTACTTGTTGATTAATCTTACTTATTATTTCAACATAAGTAGGTACCGTATTCGTCGTAAAGTTAAGTTTTCCTCAAAAGTCCGATAAAAATATTTCGTTAAAGCCAAAGTTAATACGCCTACCAGTGTAACTTTATTTTGGATATTAATAATGAGGTTAATTGTTTAATTGTTGTTTATTTTCCGTTTTAGCCAACTGTAGTGAAAGCTTGAAGCAATTATTCTACTCTACATCTATCTACTGTTTCGCAAAAAAGACACGAAAATGACTTGCGAAGTTACCAAAAACAACTGAATAACTTTTTTTTTTGAGAGAAGACAATCGATCCCCTTTACTTTTAAAAGTATGTTTGTTGTAATCCTTAATCATAAAAGCTTTGAAAGTTTTAAAAGTAATTTCATAAACTTTTGCTCTAGGGAAAATCTCTTTTCACTTTAAAGCCTCTCAAGGGACTGGCGTTAGAAGAAAAAAATAGGTGAAAATAGAGAAAAAGAATGAAAAATATTGAAGTAAAGCATTGAATACATTGCAAAATGATTAAAGAAATGGCTGGAATCGATTTAGATACAATAATAAACGCTTGGATAAAGTAACCGTTGTCAAACACAATTTCGAGGGAAACCACACTTGCCAATTTTCACGAAACGTAAATTTTTTGTCGCACAAATTACAGTAAAATAAACATGATTATGATCTACGGATAAACTTGTCACATTCGTTTCAAATATGTCCCAACTACAATATTAATTTCTTGAATGATAGTTTCCGATTCAAACGTCAACGGACCGCGAGTCGGCGCACGCGCCGCGCGGGATGAATCGAGACTGAACGTTCTAATTTTGAAATGAAGTGGGTTTAATAACATTGCGTATTTTCCCGTTTTCTCCCGGTGACATCCGCGATGATTCATCCATCCCAGTTTTCGCTGAAGATTATTAAAACAATTTTTCTTGGCGCTTATTGAATTTGGACGGTACAGTCGACGTCAAAGTACCTACAATCATAAGTCGACTCAAAGACTAGATAAAATTGAATAGAATGGCTACAGAAAATATGTTTTCATTCAATTATTTTGTTTCATTTTGTTCGAGAATAATTGGATTTTCTAATATTATTTTAAAATGTCATCCAGTGTTTTATACTTGCAATGTAGGTTTGCACAGAAATTACTTGCTTGCCCACATTTTTTAACGAAACGACGATTTTAAACAAACAGAAACAAATTATGCATGACTGTTCGTTTTCCTCGAATGCATTCCATAGAAGTAATCAGAAGTATCAAACTCGCTTTACTGACACTGACCTTGTCTAACACGATGTAACTTAATGTCGCAATATTACTCGTAGGTCATAAACAAGAGCATTTTCCTAAGAAAAGGGAAAGATAATGTTCAAATATGTGTTTAGTTGAAAAGTTTCCCGAAATAAATATGTAGGTACCTAATGTCCTGTCTCTACAAACATAACGGTTTTCGTAAAATAAACCCGGTTTTCTAAACAATTATTGATCGTAATTCGGACACATGCACTGCCCGTCGGTGACCTTCACACGATCTTCCTGACTTTTCCGTCCTCATAAAACATGCAGACAACCTTGAATGAGACTTTGTTTTTGTTTATAAAACCACAGTATGATGTAGACTGATCTCTGTGAATTTTATTTTATTAGCTAGTAACCGCGACCTTGCGTCGTCCATCGTCTTGATCCCGTGCCAGGACTTACATTTGCAACGAAAACATTGTGGATATCTCCCGCGAAAACTTCGAGTACCGATATCAAAGATTCAGTAGCTCTCCGCTTCTGAAATATTACATGTCTACATCACCGACAGGGTTTTTTGGCAAAACGAAATGATAACATGCCTCACAATGTACACTTTGATCTTTCAATTTCCACTTTGGAAAATCGTTTTTGCAACTATATAGGAATCAATACTTTTTCTTTTGAATATTCAGCTGGAGGTTAACTAATGACATAACAATCTTTCTGACTTTAGCTAATGAAGTTGCCATTAATTATAACACCAATAAATTTATCTTCATGACAGCCAAAACCTCCAATATGTCCACAGCATTAACCATTAACTGTAAATTATTCCGTAGCATTCATTAGCATAAAATAAAATGGTTCACAAAACAAATGATAATGGGTCCTCCATTATTGAAATTTCATACTTGCGAAGAGGCTCACTAAGTGGGTAATGAACCTTGATCTGAATAGTCTGTTCGACGGTCGAGAGCCTTAGGTTCATGTTTATGCTATTACACTTGTTATCCCTTGAGAATTTGCGGGAGTGGTCCTGTCTCCAGAGAGTACATTCAAAGTCCTAGTACTCCCACATAACATTCCTCTCGGGATTTGGGTTTCGACGGAGACCTATCTGAACAAGGAAACCTTATTATGAGGTTATTTAAATTTTGGATTGCAGGAAAACAATTCTGTTTCAAACTAGGCCAATGACGGTGTATTGCAGGTAATTGTTTCTTTCTACACGGCTTACAGAGAGGGATTTTTGTTTCCCCTCCGCCTGTTCAAATGTTTGTGGTGACAACGCTAACGAAATCCCGGCTGCGGCGAGCTCGCACACATGTTGCGGAGATATATAAATAAGCTTATAGCGGATTTACATGATATATTACGTGCAAAGTGTACCATTAATGCTGAATAGGTTTTTTTGCTTGGAACACTTACAGAATGGTACAATGTTTACAAACTGTATGCCAACCCATGAGGCAGATCAAAGGTTTTAAATTTAAAGTAGAATTAATTTAGACATAAACCATTTGTTTAGAAAGTCCATAACATTTGTAAATACACAAAGAAAATTGGAAGCACGAAATTAATTTACCAGAATACTGAGACTATTATCTTAAACAGACCGTAACAATGAGGTCCCAAAGAGCCCAATGTTGACCTTGTAACTCATAATAGTGAGCCGAGATAATTACTAGAAGTGCGAACGTGAAACAATGAAGGAGAAGTAATTTGGTCTAATGAAGTCCCTATTTCACCTGTAAGATACAAAGTATCCACTGAAACAGTATCGTTAGAAATACGAGACCACTTGCTCCTGCCGAAGGCTTTGTCCGTGTGGAGTTTGGTATTCGACGACCGGAATAAAAATTAAATAGAATAAATATCTGTCAGCTAACTAATGAAAGTTACAAACATCCATCCATCCAATCGATCATCCATCCGTCCTCACAATCTTTCAAGATACAGTAGTAGTCTACATATTTATAGCGGACACAGTATCTTTTAAATGTGCTATGTGAAAAAACTGTTTCATTTACAATTACGAGTATGCAAAGAGCTTGAAACATTCTGTCGAGAGATACATTTAATCCAGAACTGCACTTAAAGCATTCGTTAATAAAATATATCACACATATGCGTAAAATGCTACAAAATTGAAATCAGATTGGCTTGAAATGGTGATGTATTTCCATTAGTTCTTACGGTATTATGTTTATCCCACCAAAAACATTAAATGTAAAAAAATGCCAAGTCTCTCGATGCAGTCTTTCCATCGTAAAAAGTTTTGAGATCTCATAGAAGCCAAGTCCTTTTCAAATTATTTTGTAGTTATAAATCAACATTTAGTAATTGTATCAATAGTTTTCTTTATATTATAATTATAGTGACTTGGCAATGAGCACAAATTAAAAGCTACTTGCTGCCTGGAATTATGTGCAAATGTTACTGACTAAACCTGTGATCAGATTATTTGTTATGTGTGAATCATGATGGTCACTACCGACTACATGTTCCAATACAATAATTAAGATAACTTTCAACTCCTCCAAATATGCCGTTTTATTTCTTCTTGTGCTCATTGCCAAGTCATTATAATTATAATATAAAGAAAACTATTGATACAATTACTAAATGTTGATTTATAACTACAAAATAATTTGAAAAGGACTTGGCTTCTATGAGATCTCAAAACTTTTTACGATGGAAAGACTGCATCGAGAGACTTGGCATTTTTTTACATTTAATGTTTTTGGTGGGATCTCATTTATTTTTTGTAAGTGTGTTTCGTTTTTTTTTTTTTTTAGGTGACCTCATGATTTCTTGGACTACAGCTACTGCTTTGCTGAGAACCCATTCTCTATCTCTATCTCTTTTGTTTCTTCTCTGAGGCTTCGTTACTTCTAAGGTAGACAAGTCTGGGCGATATATACTTCGGAGTCGATTATATTCAGCTATTGCTGTCTCCTGAGCTTTGATACTACTAAAATTCACATTTATTAAATGTAATCCACCCAAACTAGTCACTCTTGAAAGGGCCACGTATGCTTGACCACAAGTAAAAACTGAAGAACCTATATCCATCATTGCATTGTTTAGGCTCAGCCCCTGACTCTTATGTATGGTTATAGCATAAGCTATGCAAATGGGGAATTGTTCCCGATGAACATACGCTCTAGAAATAATTTCAAATTTTGTTTTAACAGCACAAAGTTCATATGAGTGGTCATTACTAAATTTGATAACTATTGTTTTTACTTTCTTCGGGTCCTCGGGATCATACTTTACACTTTGTACTATACCGATGGAACCATTTACTAAACCTAAACTAACGTCAATATTTCTTCTTAGCATCACTTTTGCTCCTATTTTTATTACTATTTTCTCCTCTAGACCTGCTGTCATAGAGGCATCATCTTCATATTTTCTTATGCATTCGCGAGCCCTTTTCGATAAATGTTTCGGACAATCTATACTATCTCTGGCAGTAAGTTGTATTTCGGGGGTGGGAAGGGAATTAAGCATAGCACTGTTTAATTGTTGGCACATATTTTTGGTAGGTAATAAGCAAACTGTATCATCAGGAAGATTCGATAAATATTGGATAATTTCACGTAATCTGTTTTCATTGGAATGAGAATTAAGAGTAATTAATCGATTAGTTAGTAAATCACGGTCTTTTTGTAAAGTAACACCTAATCTTATTCTATTTAACATTTCAACGAAGTTAGAGTCATTGAGCTGTCTCATGTTGATAGTGAGTTCGTCATAGATAAATAACTCAGCCCAGAGATTAGGCATATTCAGAGAACCTAAGAGTTTATGAGTTTCAGCGACAGTCAGTTTTGTAAAAGGAGAACTTTCTCTTACTGGCGGCAGTTGTAAGAGATCTCCGAAAACTAACATGTGTTTTTTTCCAAACCACCCATTTTCGTCTTCCCCGCTATCAAATATTTCAGACAAGCGTAAATGAATATACGTTAGTGTAACATTGGATATCATTGACACTTCATCTATTATAAACAACACTACATCTTTCAAATCTGATCTCAACACCTGAAGGACTTCGTCCGAAAGTGGTTTGTATTGAGGGGTTTGCTTGTGCTCTACAGGCAGCTGCAAGAGACGATGTATAGTCAAGCCATTCACATTGAATGCAGCTATTCCTGTAGGAGCACTAATAGCGACTTTTTTATTTAAGAAGCTTTGTACCCAGGCTTTTAAAGTTTTTATTAAAAAGCTTTTGCCAGTGCCACCAGTTCCACTTACAAAGCAACGTAGAATATTACCGTTATCATTAGCGTTATTTATTGTTTGTGTTACCATGTCAAACACTCTCTTTTGATCAACGTTAAGCTTTGCGATCATACTTTCAATATTTTCATCAGACTGCTTATCTTCTGCTAGGTTGATTCGTTGAAAGTCATCCATTGCATTAACTGCCTCTAAAGCTTCAAAATGTAATGGGTTTTCGGGGCCCTCGTCATCATCAACGTTTTCTTTGTGCTGGTTTATTTCGGCAACTTTTACTTCTATCATTTCAAAAGCTTTCTCCATCTTGTACCTCGATTCTAATCTTGCGTTACCATAGTCGACTCCCTCTTTGAGATAATCTTTTGATACGTTAAAAGCCTCCGTGTAAGTTTCACATCCCATCTTAAGTTCATCCAGGGAGCGCCATGGTTTAAACAAGAGAAGCAATGAGAAAAAGTATTTTTCTGGTGTCTGCTCTACGTCGTACAAATAGTGATTAATCAAATATGGTCTATGCCTGCTTTTTAAGAATTTTTTGCCGTCATGTAACTCATAATACTCAACTTTGGTAGAAACTGGACGTGATCTAACAATGTCGTAATTTTGGGCAAAACTGTATAAATTAATTGGCTCTAACTCTTTAGGCCTATTTGGGTAATAGTCATCAATCCAAGACTCATAATATATATCAGTAGACTCTGGTTCAAGCATCATCATGTCAGTCTTAGATTTAATGCGTCGGTTTCGATAAATATTTACGTCAAGCCATCGAATTGTTGTATTTGGGTCAGTGCCGTACAGAGGAATGCCAAGCAATGTATCACTTGCTTCAAGGGCTCCACACTCTCTATTAGACAACCCTCTAAGTCCAATATTAAATAAGCGGCTTCTTAAGGATTTTGTTGAGTACAAATCTTCGAATAAATCAGTTGTGTGGGTTTTTTCACTTTTGGTTGTGTATTTTGTGACGTAATAATTCAAGATAGCTGTTTTTTCGCCAACGTATTGAATGTCGGTATTCCCATTCCATGCTAGCAAAATTGCAGGATTGTAATCATTAACCATTGACCACTCTTTCTTCCGGACGATATTGTAAAGCCGATTATTAGGGGACAGTGTTTTTCTTGCAGCTATTGATTCAACGATGTCTCTAATGCTAATGGCTTCTGTGATTGGGCGCGGAAACCCAAATCGACAGACTGACGCAAACCCTTTTCTAGTCTTTTTTTTTCGCATGCAGTAGCTATTGTGTTTATGTATTTGATATGATGTGACTCTTTTGTACAAAGTAGGTGAAATGTTTCTATCCGGTATAGCACAAGTAATGTACTTTGTTATGAATGAGGCAACATCTTCAAGTGAGGACTCGTGGATAATAGGGGCATCTTTAACCCATAACATTAAATGAAAATGTTGCGCTCCACGAGATTGATATTCACGTCTCCAAAAGTAATGTATAACCTTTCCAAGTGGCTCATCGGATGACATTATAAAATCCAACATGGCTTTAAACTTGTTATCAATGAATCGGGAAGTGGAAACAGGATCTAGCGCAACTAACTCACTAATGCTTTTGTTCGCCATTTCAGGACCATTGACCTCCTTAAGATATTCACCTAAATCTTCCCACATCCATTCCGAAGGACTTATGGTGAGAAACCAAGTTGCAGGCCCGTAATTTTGTGTCATGCAGTTAACATCGTTTCTTGGTTTTTTCCAAAATTGTTCAGTGTTTCGTAATCTGCCAAATATTGCTGTCAGGTCACCTTCCAACTCTTCTTTATTGAGCATATCAAAATACTGTTCTACGGTCAGTTTGTGCTTTTGATTGACACAGTTCATTTTATAAAATATCCCTGAGTTAATTTGACGCAGATTTGCATCATTTAATAAAAAGAAAAGGTATTGCTGATTTAGGCGAAACTGAGAATGCTTCGACTTTAGTCTGGCTTTGATAAATTCACTAGATGTTAACTTTTGCTGACGGACATGATACTGCCCATATTTGCCTTCTACATAGAGGTCAGGGAAGCATTTTACATCTAAATCTTTATCTCGTGAATCTATTGGAGCAGCGTTTACCTTGAGCATCTGGTATAGTTCCGAAATGGGAGCGTTTCTTCTCCTTTCGTTCAAAGGGTAAATTGTGTACTGTTCAAAGTTATCAATTTCTTTTTGAGAAGTAATTTGAGTAAGAAGTGCACTGTTACCTTCTACAGTCATATCATTTGCCGGAGATTCAGATCGATCAACTATATGTTGCACATTTTCATTTAAATGGCCAATTAATTGTTGGGGAGAATCGGGTAGATTTATTTGGGAATATAGAGCATTTTTACATTTAAGATATTGCAATGCTCGGTAAACCTTATCTGGGGGCACGGCAGTGCCCCGCCAAGTCTCGAGCAAAACGGGCACGGCCGTACCATCTTTTCTTGAAGCGATTCGCGGCTGTTTCGCCCCCCCTATAACTTCGACGTGGACAAAGCTAGGAGTTTAGGTTTTCGGTGAATAATAGTAGGCATTAGAACAAGCTTAAGTTCGAAATTACATGCCAATTGAATGAATAGTTTAGGAGTTACGGTCGATCAAAGTTACACCATTTTGTCACTCACTCACTGACCGATCATCAAAAATCTAAGGTACTTCTAGCAGACTTAGAAACTTCAAATTTTGCACCAAGATAGGTCATTAGCCACATATGAAGGAAAAATTATAAAAACATTAAAAAAATAATATACCATAGAAAACAATTTTATATTTGCGGTTTGGCAAGAACATTGTGTATGGATTTTGACTGCATTGTTAACTTTGTTCGTTGTTTAAGTTAGTATTCAATTGGATGAATACATACATAGAATAGAAAGAAATAATATAAATGTAATACATAGACTATAATTAATATAAATTAATACATAAAGTTTATAATTCATTAAATTAATAAAGCTAAAACTCCATTGTTGTATTGCGATAAATATTGTATGCGCGCTCGATAGATGGCGTTGTACCTGTCTGAATCGCGCTATGGTTTCGTTACAGAGCGCAGTCTAAGTAGTACTTTAAAATAATTCAACGATTTTCATTTGATAGCGCCATCTATCTATGAACAACCATTTCGAAACTAAAAAAAAATATTGTAGCGATATTCGGAGTAGATTTATTATTGTTACTGAAACAGTTATTTATGAAAATAGTTTATTAATATAACATAGACATAGTTACATATCTAGTTGTTTACGTGTTATTTAGTTTAGATTATATTTAGTTTGTAAGTCAGCAGATATATATTTATTTAGTTATTTGTTAGTTAGTTTAGTTCTATTTAGTTTGTTAGATAGAGAATGGGTCCTATGCAAAAAAGTAGCTGAAGTCCAAGAAATTATGAGGACACCTAAAAAAAAAGAAAGAAATACACTTACAAAAAATAAATGAGATCCCACCAAAAACATTAAATGTAAAAAATGCCAAGTCTCTCGATGCAGTCTTTCCATCGTAAAAAGTTTTGAGATCTCACAGAAGCCAAGTCCTATTCAAATTATTTTGTAGTTATAAATCAACATTTAGTAATTATATCAATAGTTTTCTTTACATTATAACTATAGTGACTTGGCAATGAGCACAAATTAACTTGCTGCCTGGAATTATGTGCAAATGTTACTGACGAGACCAGATTATCAGATTATTTGTTATGTGTGAATCATGATGGTCACTACCGACTACATGTTCCAATACAATAATTAAGAATACCTTACGGGCCATCGCTTTATGAAAGTAAATGATGAATGTTAAGAGAATATATAAAGTAAAAGAGAATGTTTACGCATGCGGTGTGTGTAACTTTCAACTCCTCCAAATATGCCGTTTTATTTGTTTTTACTTGTGCTCATTGCCAAGTCACTATAGTTATAATGTAAAGAAAACTATTGATATAATTACTAAATGTTGATTTATAACTACAAAATAATTTGAATAGGACTTGGCTTCTGTGAGATCTCAAAACTTTTTACGATGGAAAGACTGCATCGAGAGACTTGGCATTTTTTACATTTAATGTTTTTGGTGGTTTACATCTACTATATCTTCCCACACTATTTTTGATTTTGTTGGCATACCTCGTACTATGATAAAAAGTTCCGGGTTGGCAAGCGGATTTTCTGGTGTAGGTAGCTTTTTTATTGTTTCTTCAAGAGGCAACGGCAGATGGAAAGTTCGGCCTTTTACTTTTTTCACCATATGGTGATGAGGTAAATGTTTGTTTGCAACGGGGTTCATTGACATCACTACTTGAAATGCTTTAGCACGTTGAATCAATTTCTTTTCAAAGTCATTTAACTGACTTATCTCTTGTGGAACAGTACTAATGTAAAGATCGTTTAAAATACAGGTTGCTGGCAGTTGATTTGCTCTAATCTTTTGTAAACATAAATGGCAAATCTGTGGACTATGAGTTAAATTATGTTTGTTATAATATTCAACTAGATTACTCCAAACACTAGTGTTGATAGGATTTCTTAAGCGGTTCAGAGAAGAAATGTCTCTTATGAAACAAAGTTTCGTACAAGACATGCATTCATGCTTAGGAGTATCAAGACTTTTTAGTTTTAAGGATTTGAATGCGACCTTATATTTATTAATAATGTCATCTTCAACAATTTCAGTCGATTCTTCACTGTCCAGAATCGTACTGCCGATTGTTTTTGGTATTCCGTATTCCTTTAACTTTTTCAAATCTGTTGTTTCCAATGATTCATCTATATCATTCAAAAGTTTATAAAAACTTAACACTTGATAAATATATCTTGAAATAGTTCTCAATCGTGGAAAATGCGATTTTACAGTATTTATGTAAGTTAGGTATTCAAATATTACCTTTTGTTCGATTAACGCGTAGTATTGGATTGTAGTTTTGTCCGTTAAGTGTTCAAATATTTTTGTTAGTTTTTCGATAATATTCTTATCTAGCGAGCATATATCATCACAACAAGACCAAACTAGACTTTTACCTTGTTTTCCTATATCTCCAAAGACAGCTTTTCCAGCATCGTTTATTTTAATAGCTTTTTCCTTGGTACAGTATACTTTGTAGGTTTTTTCTCCGTAATATGGCTCTTGATTATCTCGGTGCTCTAATTTTCCCAGAAAAGCTTCTAATTTGTCTGTCAAAGTACTATTTGGGGGGCATACACTGAGTTTTTCTAATGATATTTTAATTTTTTCTTTAAACTTGTCTACGTTTTTAGTAAAATTCCCTAAAGCTTGTTGTCTACTATGCACTGTCCATTTTATTATTTTCTCTGCTTCTAATCTATCATTAAGTATTTTGGATAGTGCTTGAGTATATTTTTCTAAATTAATCAGTTTTAATTTTAGTTTATCGTTTGATCTTTTCCTTCGAACTGATTTAAGATTTAATTGAGGATTTAAATCTTTGTAACGAGCTACAGCTGCCCGATTAACTTCGGGATGCAAGGCAGTATAGCGAGCTACAGCATCTCGATTCACTTCCGGATTCAAGGCGCTATAACTAGCTACAGCAGCCCGATGCACTTCCGGTTGGGAATGGCTGTACCGGACCAACGATTCCTTCCGTTTTTCTGGATTGTTCTGGCGATAACGGGCAGCTGCTTCTGTCAATTGTTGAGAACGAGAGATATTTGAGGTTTTTGGCCTGCCACGTTTAAGTTTTTTAGGCCTTCCCGCAGTTTTACGATTTTTTTCACTAGCTTGGGTCGAGCTAGGAGTATCAGACGTATTTTCATCTACCTGAAGATCTGACACTATGGAGTAATTATCGGGGACGAGTACTTCGTAATGACCTCCTAAGAAACTACCAGTAAATCGTAATCGTTTCACTGGTTTCCTAGGATCATCACCGAATGATCCCTGCAAACGGCCATTTTGGTAAACTTGGAAAATAAAGGGATACAATGCAGCGGCCGCTTTAAGTTCGGATACGGATCCATAGGTGGTTGTTTTCAGCATTGCAGCTGAATATATATCTGCATTGATATAAACATCTCCACGTTCGTCGCAGGTATAGACTTGCATATCATCCCAATTCTCCACTACATAATGGACGACAGCACGCCTAATATCGTTTGACGACTGAAAACTCCCATACATGCAGTATGACAACGAATGAAATAAACACGACCCATCTCCAGGAATAGAGATGACTCTGTGTGGACAAAGGTCGCCATTTATGTACAATATTTCACGTTCCATTACAATATATTTGCAATTACTACTATAACAATATATTAATAGGGCTTAAACTTATTATATATATATATATATATATATATATAATAAATAACTAACAAACTCAAACTAAATGGAACTAAACAAACTAACAAATAACTAACTAAATAAATATATATCCACTTACAAACTAAATATAACTAAACTAAATAACACGTAAGCAACTAGATAATACTATGTAACTATGTCTAAAAAAGAATATTTTTTTAGTTTCGAAATGGGTTTTCATGGATAGATGGCGCTATCAAATAAAAATTATCGAATTATTTTAAAAGTACTACTTATACTGCGCTTTGTAACGAAACCATAGCGCGATTCAGACAGGTACAACGCCATCTATCGAGCGCGCATACAGTATTTATCGCAATACAATGGAGTTTTAGCTTTATTAATTTAATGAATTATGAACTTTATGTATTAATTTGTATTAATTAAAGTCTATGTATTACATTTATATTATTCTTTTCTATTCCATGTATGTATTCATCCAATTGATTGAATACTAATTAAACAACGAACAAAGTTAACAATGCAGTCAAAATCCATACACAATGTTCTTGCCAAACCGCAAATATAAAATTGTTTTCTATGGTATATTATTTTTCAATGTTTTTATAATTTTTCCTTTATATGTGGCTAATGACCTATCTTGGTGCAAAATTTGAAGTTTCTAAGTCTGCTAGAAGTACCTTAGATTTTTGATGATCGGTCAGTGAGTGAGTGACAAAATGGTGTAACTTTGATCGACCGTAACTCCTAAACTATTAATTCAATTGGCATGTAATTTCGAACTTAAGCTTGTTTTAATGCCTACTATTATTCACCGAAAACCTAAACTCCTAGCTTTGTCCACGTCGAAGATATAGGGGGGGCGAAACAGCCGCGAATCGCTTCGAGAAAAGATGGTACGGCCGTGCCCTTTGCTCGAGACTTGGCGGGGCACTGCCGTGCCCCCAGATCGGTTCGCTAGATTTACCAGTCTTTGATTAACTCCAGACCAAACTATTCCTAGCTTTATAGGTACGAGTGTTCCAGTTTAATTGAAATAACAGAGCTCATTATTTGTTATAGAACTACAGCCAGTGAAACCACATAGTTCACGCAAATTAATTTTGAATTGGCTTCAAGATTGATAAAGGAATCTTCAATATTGGTAATTTCAGAGCAATTTCGTTTATTACTGGAAATGTTTGTGGTTTCGTTGCTACTTGTTTTAAATCACTCTAGAGAGTAAGAGCTTCTACAACATTTTGGCACAATATTAGCTACATTCTTCCCCATTGAATCGATTAATTTATTATCCTTTTGTCTTCCAGATAATAAGATGGATCAAACTCAATTCCTCTCATAATAAATATTACACGTGTAAGAGTTAGGTACTTATTTGAGGAAAAGCCGACCGAAAATACCGAAATATAAGTATTTCGCAAGAAAAGAAACAATAAATGAGAAAAATACAGTGATAGAAGTTCCTTGATTACTTCTGGTGATGTGGTACTTAATCTGACGTATTTGTGTCATTCCCGGTTCTCATTTTGGAATCTATTACTTAAACCAGAAATATCAAAGTGTTTTAGCTGGAATAATAGAGATATAGATAGATTGTAGATATTGCCAAATTAGGTCAATTTTATACTTAGTTAACTTTTTTTCTTCTGCTTAAAACAAGATTGAAATAGAAATCATCCTAAATGCGAACATCGCGTGCGTTTTCTAATCGAGAATCCCAATTTGAATGTTCGTCCATCAGCTTTCAGACAGTAGCTGTTAGAAATTAGGTTGGCTTGCCAAATACTTAAACGTCCCGTCTGGACACGCAACCTGACGCACGAAACTGACTTTCACACGACACGATATTTTTCGCCTTTTATTTTGATCTCCATCTTCTTCAAAAGCAAGCCATTTGGCAATTTAGACCGCGAGGTTTCACCTAATGACGCTGTTAACAACACACATAACACTCAAATCAAGTGAATCAATAAACCACTCGCCGGTTCCCCATCATCAATCAAACGTGAGCGGGTCCTTTTGAGCTCATAAAAACTGACGTCACACTGGCGTGTACATATTTATGAAGCATCCAAGTGATCTGCTATTGATGGGCTGTCCCATTCATCAGTCAGGGAAGCCGTCGACTAACAAAAACTTGTTCGTAACAACATTTGTGTGGGTGGACAGTGTTAGACGGAAACGAGTGGATGTTTGTGGGATTTAAGAGGCGGACTAACACAAACGAAACCTTGAAGTGCGTAGAAAACGATTTGTGTGAAATAAAACACAACTAAGGGTGTGTTATTTTAAAGAATGCATTATGATAACTTTGCTTCATATTTTTTAATGACTTGGCTAAAGTGCTTAACGCTGTTTATTGTTAAAATGTCAACTTCAATGCCATTTACTTTTTCCAAGAACAAGAACGATGCAGTTTACATTAGAGCAACTTCATCGTACATCTTCGCTTGATTAATCGAGCCGTCATAAATAAAGCAACGTAGTATAGTAAAGTGCAATTGTGGGTGATTGCGGTTGATATCAGCTCTTTATTGATGGACACTGAGACATGCCTCGTAAATTGCCACTTGCATATGCATGCGGGGAGCGCCCGATTGGCAACGGTGCACTCGACCCGTTATGACTGTGTCACTCCAACCTACGCTGGCACAATTAACGGATGTTATGGTATTTTTAACAACAATTTTCTTTTATGAATGGTATGATTGATTGAGTTCCGTACATTTTGTGCCAGATATTTTTGGGCATTGTATTTTGCGACCCAAAATGTTTATAACTATTAATTTATTTAAACGGAATGCGTTGAAAACAATATTATTGCTGTTTGAATAAAGACTAAATATGTATACGGGCAGTTGGAACTAAATAAAACAAACGTTTAAGCTATTGAATCAATTCGAACGACCAAACCAAATATTGCCGTTCAGCTCAGTAAAGCCAACTTAGTGTCCATAAAGCTATGTCCACACTTATCAAAAGCATTCCAAAGGTACAGAAACTATATTTATGTTTGGAAAGTAAGGATGAAACGATAATCCATACAGTCCGTCCATCAACAGCTCATATTTATTGAAGCGTTTATCGCGGGACCGATTTAGCACAAAAGTAACAAAAATATTTTTCAGTATATTTTGACGAGATAAAATCGTGAAAGCCGGATCAGTGCTCTCAGGTTCGCGTACGGATATTGAACAATTTTAATCCAAACTATGTAGGTACGAGTATGTTGTTGCCTATTGCACAATGGGATGGACATCGTTTGGGAACGAAATGCTGGGATTTTTTTTCAAGCCTCCACCGTGTCCGGCCACGGTCCGATGGCAGTCGAACGCCAATCAATACACGCACAGATAAACTTCAACCATTCTGTAACTTGCAACTGCAAGCGATAACTTTGATCAAATAACTAAAAACTCGTTTTTCATTATATCGTGTAAGTATCACTGAGAAAACTGGCAATCATAAAAGAGGTGAATTCAGCTTAAAGTATGATGAATTCACTCCAAGGACGGAGCATAGTGATTCACCAAAAAGAACGATGATAATACTGATGTTGATGATAACAGTATTTAAGATGATGTGTCACCATGGATTTAGTAGGACAAGCATACATTATATAATAATATTTCCCACAATTTTTCAGTGACGTTATCATATATCCAGTTACGCCCTACTATTTTTCCTACTATTTTACGATGATTTCCTCACATATCCAGTTACGTCCTACTATTTTTCCTACTATTTTACGATGATTTCCTCACATATCCAGTTACGTCCTACTATTTTTCCTACTATTTTACGATGATTTCCTCACATATCCAGTTACGTCCTACTATTTTTCCTACTATTTTTACGATGATTTCCTCACATATCCAGTTACGTCCTACTATTTTTCCTACTATTTTTCGATGCCTTCCTCATATATCTAGTTATATCCTATTATTTTTCCTACTATTTTTCGGTGACTTCCTCACATATTCAGTTATGTCATACAATATTTCTATGCCTTAATGATATATGCAGTTATGTTCTATTATTTTTCCTACTATTTTTCGGTAACCTCCTCGTATTTTAGGTTAGGTCCTCTTACTTTTCCTACTATTTCCTCATATCTCTGGTTATAGCCTATTATCTTACGTAGGTCGCCCTCAATAGGAGGATTGTGTTTTTTAATAAACCAATTAATATCTCTTTAATACACCATAGTGATTAGTTGTAGTTCTACTCATTCTCCATCAGTAGGACTACAACTAATCACTGGTGGATTACACAGAAATTGTTTGGATTATTAGAAATCACAATCCTCCTATAATTGAGGGCGCCACTGGACTTACATGATATCCTTATTTTTAAGTATCCAATATTGGTTCTTTCCTTTTAAATATTATTAGGTGTGAGCTCAATATAAAAAAAAAACTGAAGAACCATATAATTGAACCTTAAAAAAATGGGGAGCAAGTAAAAAAATAGGAAAAAGTACCTTGGCAAGAATGGTAAGAAGGTAAGAAGGGGTGTATGTATAAATTAAACAGAAATTTGAATCAATGGTATTTTTATTTCCATAGTATGAATGAATATTATAAACTCTAAACATTTTTATTCAGTATAAAAGAAGACTAAGAAATTCATTCCGAAGCGCCGGCCGACTGCAACTGCAGCCGGTGAATTTAATCATACAATAGCGGCGCTAGTGTGACTTATCCTACGTCCTAAGGTGATTGCTCCAACCAGCCCGCGAAATTCAAATTTGTTTACGTTTTTTTGCAATTTGCAGGCCAGTGCTAGGGTGTATGTTGATGAAAATTTGATTCGCGGCTGTAAGACGTATGTAGTTACAGAATTATAATCATCAAAATCATCAATACAACCCTCCGAGTTCATAATGGTGCAGGAACAAAAAGAAAACAGAAAAAGTTATTTCTACACCATTATGAACTTGGAGAGTTGTATTGATGATTTTTTTTTAACATATACTCAAAAGTGACGTTTGACAATACGAAATCTAAAGTTTAGGAGCTGCTCAAATGTTAAGCAGCCCTTTAATTTTGAGTGACGTTTCAGTATTCATGGGTGAGTCCGCACAGCGGCGCCACTAATCGATTAATTTTTTAAGTGTAAATCAGTTAAATTTTAAACAAAACTAGGAACGAATTTGACGAGTAAGTTATCTCTAATATTTTCTGAGTCGGTGCAGGTGCTACTTATCGAGAAAATATTATAAACTTTTTACTAGTCACATTCGTTCCAAGTTTTGATTTTAACTGAACAAGATGAAAAATGTTAAATTTATAGTGGCGCTACTGTGCGGAAGATACACATGGAGTGCCTCGCCTTAATGTTTACAGTATCTATTTGTGGGTCATTATAAAGAATCATTAAATAAAATCATTATATTATACATTATGTTCAATAATTCTGGTTTTTATAAATTAAAATAAAGGTTGTTTTAAAGGTTAATTTACAAAAAATAACTAACTTTACATTAATGTACCTATAACTAAATTATTTTTGCACTTAGGGTGATTGCTTCAGGGTACCCATTTTGTTTTCGTTTTTTGTAATTTGCAGGCCAGTACTTTTACTTTTTCGAGGTCAAAGTCATTCCTCGAATTATATGAACTTTGAGGGTTGTATTGATGATTATAATTCTGTAACTACATACGTCTTACACCCGCGTCCAACATTTCAATCAACATACAACCTAGCACTGGCCTGCAAATTGCAAAAAACGTAAGAAAATTTGAATTTCGCGGGCTACCCTGACGCTTTCACCTTAAAGCTGCATACAATAAATTGGTTATATTATTATAGTAAATATCTTTTTTCAAGTAAAGTGCTACTATAAACACTCCGATGAGACTTATCTATCCCTCATACAAATACTTTACTTTAAAAATCTATTACTAAAGGTGAACGCATACTTTTCAGAGCCGAAGGAGGCGAAAGAATCGAATTTTAGAATTACTTGTTCAAAAAAAAATAATATAAATACTATGAAACCTCGCACACTTACCGAATCGGACGAATAAGGTCGTCCGATTCGGTGCGGATAAGTGTGCGAAGTTACATTGGATTTCATTCAAGTAATTCTAAAATTTGATTCCTTCGCCTCCTTCGGCTCTGATGAGTATGCGTTCACCATAAACCAGCTATTGGTGCTGGCTCATACCATTACTTTATGCGGACACCGTTATCGGGCCGTCTTTATAGGATATCCTAAAGGAATATCCGATAAATACCGTAACTAAGGGTAGAATACTGGTTGAGCGCACCCTGCTATAAAAAATTAACTGTCCTTTGGACTCTGCAGTGCCTCAAACTAGCAACGCCGCGTACGGTATAAGTACATAATTAATAATTCTAATAATAATAAGTACCTAATTAAAACTTCAGGATAGGATACTTATTGAAGTACTCCTGTAATGTCCCTTCCTCGTAGTACAAGTACCGGAGGCGAGCTCGCACCGTCTCCCGCCAGAGGGCACTGACCTCCTGCCACGGACCAGCTGAAGGACTTGACAGCTGCTCTAATGCTGACGCTACGTCCTCCACTTCACCTGCACACAAAAATTAAAACGATTAATAATTAGTACAATAACAATAGCGGTTCTTAGATTCAGATATTTGTAATTTGTAACGAAAATTTATACTAATTCAGATATTTTTCTCAATAATTTTGTTCTTGATAATTTAATTCAATCTGAAAACATAAAATTTCTTGAAAAGGAGTTACCTTCTTTAAGTCCGGTTAGGTCGATTCCAGCGAGTGAAGGGCTGTCTAGCCTAGGACTGGACTTGGAGCGAGAACGTGACTTGGGCTTTTCAATAAGGCCCAACGAAACTAAATGCTGCCGTCGAGCCCTTCTGGCGGTGACTAACCAGCCAGAGATATTGCGCTTAGCCTGGTAAGCATCAGCCGACAGGTACGGCGCGTAGTATAGGGGTGGTGACTCCTCTTTAAATAATCTGCCAATGTCGTAGGATAGAGCAAGCAGCTGCGAATCTGTCAGAAGTACCGGGTTTTCGGCCGTAATGAGCTTCTCCATAAGCAGCTTGCATAAACGCCCACGCACGTTTGAGGGTAAGGCCGTTTTCTGCCCAATTGCTATTATTTGTTTTCCCTCGACTGATGAATTCAGTATGACATTCGCCTGAAACACAAATAGTATAAGTATGGCATTACAAACTAAATATGCAAGGTAAAAGTTAAAAAAAAAGCTTGCAAAAATGTGACAAAAATGTTGAAAATACAGGTTCAATACCTACCTTCTATTCAGTATAATGATTAGTTGGATGGAGTCGGTGCCAGTCTAGGCATCATGAATTTAGTCGTTAGTTATAGCTGTCACCAACTCTAAATATATTACTAATCTTTGTGACAGTATAGCTCCTAAACGGCCGTCCGTACACACATACAGGACAGGACAGGTACAGACGTTAAACTTATCTGTTTGTGGGGTTAAAAATATTGAATGTCAATTTAAATTCCTTATCAAAAGTACAGAGTAATAGGCAATAACTTACTAAATTGCTCCCGGTGGACTCTTGTGTAACTGCTTCACCCACTGACGACGACGAGTCCAGTGGTATCACCAGTATGTCACCATCCTAAAATAATATTTAATTTGAGACAATGTTATAATAGTACATGTAAAAAAAGGTGTGATAATATGAGTATGTACGGTCAGTTAACCTCAATAATCGTTGAAATAATCACTAAATGTGTCTGAGTGCGACCGTTAACTAATAGGCTATAGCTAGCCCTAGCCGGGGTTAACTAAGGGAAGTGTTATATTTTTTTACTAGTAATCGGTTCAGCATTGCAGGTGTGAAATGTCCTGCCCTCGTCCCTTGATCCGGCCCTGATAAAAACTAATCGATCAAGATCAGGACTGATCCTGGTCTCAAAGAATGTCTATAAGTACCAAATTTTGCATCGGTTCAGTGTCTTAGGTATGAAAATGTGAAAAGGTCCTGCCCCAGCCGACAGATAGACAGACAGACTTACTTTCGCATTTATAATATTAGTAGGTATGGATGTAAGTACAAATTAATACATATTGCTCTTGAACCAAACAACAGTAAGTACGAGTACTTTTCTACAATTTTGCATAACTTACCAAATTTTCCTGGTTAAGTCCTGCTTCGCAGTCTTGGTTGAGGATTGAGCTTTGCAGTCCTTCACACGGTGGCAGAGGCTCTAAGTTACAAGGTAGACTAGTTAACAAGTCATTCCTTAGGACCTCTTCAAAGAGTGATGAATTGTAGGAGTTATCCTAAAATTTAACAAGAAATTTAAAAAGGTAATAATAATGCACTTAGTTGGTAAACTAACAAGACTGATGAAAAGTTAGGATTTTATTCCACTTTTTAAATAAATACTGCACCGGTTAAATTGTTAGGTATCTTAATTTAACTTACAGACTTTAAATAAAAGTTAATAAGTAGGTACCTACCTACATGCAAGTAAGAGAATGTGCATTTAAGCGACGCAGGGCATATTGTGTAAGCAAAAAGTTTAAAACAAAATTTACTATTTTAAAATAAAATTTAACAAGAAAACAAACCATATCTTTTGGTTGGTCGCTTTTTAACATGGCCAGAGCTGCTTCGAACCGGAGTCTGTCCCCTAATTGAGGGAACATACTATGTATGTCTTGTTTACTAAGCATCTGCATTGTTGCGATATCAATTCTTTCAGCTGAAAAAAAGGTAAATTTAACAGCGCCCTGATTGCAGCTGTGAAATACACTACGTCGCATCGACTTTATAAAATGTAATGTGTGACCTCATGCTAGCAACTTACTAGGTTTGTCAACTTACTTTCAAAACGATCGATGTAGCGTTCCAAATTCCACTTCATCAAAAGATCACGCGTAGCCGTATCCATTTTTGCACTGATCACACACGTTCACTGGCACTGATAGAATTGTTATTGCTATAACAATTAAACGAGTCGTGAGTCGTCGTGACTGGCTGGCTGTAGCGGTAAAATAAAAATGGCGCGGCGGCGGAATTAAGTGAGAGAGGGTTGCTCATTATAAAATTCCGTCACCATAAATTTGTAGGACATCATTCAAAATTTGATGCTACTCTTAAATGGGTTTCTGTAATAATAATTTAGTAGGATACACTTAAAATAATATGACTATATTATTGAACTTTGATGCTTACTCTAAAAATATGAGATTATTTAATCGTATTATCATAGGATTCACATAAAATAATATGACTGTAACATTAAAAAATGATGCTTACTTTAAAAATATAAGTTTATAGCATTATAATTTAATATAGTACATTAGGTCCCAGGTCATCGTATTTTTAGAGATACTTCTTTATATTAAACTATGAAATCTACATAAATTACGGTGACATGTCATTGTATATTTTAATTAGAATCTTATTTATAATTATCATACTAATTTATGGGACAGTGGACCATTTTCTATTACATTGTGTTATTATTTGAAGAAGACAATGTTATTTTAAAATTACAAATATTTACGATGACAAGTATCATAATATTGCATTATTTACCCAAACAATTCGATTCCATCTTAACACATTTCAGTTCTAGCGTAATATTTACTTATTATCCGCTTGAACATATTTTAGGACAACGCATCTATTTTAAACCAACGTCACGATATTTTAAGATTATGCCAAAATGACATTTTTCTCAGTGTATTATTATATGTTAATTCCTTTGAATTAATCCCGCGACAGGTTTCCCCCGGACCAAAACGATAAGCATAAAACTTATTAACTCACTTCATTTATCAACCTGATCGATCCACTTATCTTCATCAAAGCGATGCAATCGGTCGAACAATTGACAAGTGACAACTATTACATAATAACCCTCCCGCTGCGGCATGTGTACACAAGCTAGTCAAAGCCACGTAAAAGCTGTAATCCGGTTGGACGACACGATCCTGTTGACGCAATCAAATGTTGGCGTATTTAAATGGACTCGTGGAATAAACGGGAGTCGCGTAGGAGTCGATCAAGGCTGTTAAAAGAATAACTACTACGGGTTTTCGCATGAAATGTTCGCAAATTAACTTATCGGGAATCTTTAAGTCTTACGAGTGTGAACACAGCTAATGATATCGTTGATTTTGAATAACTTCAGGTTGTGCTCGCGTCTGATTGTTATTGAACCTGTTTGCATAATAATATTACAGAAACTGGTTTCAATACGATGCCCGAGTAAGTTACGACAAATTTTATTGTGAACTTCTGAATTTTCTAGAAGGCATCAGGTGTCTTCTTATTTCTGCCTTTAACGTACTCTTCCAGTTACACAGTCTACGTCAGAAAAAAAAACATATTTAATAAATAGTAATTAGTCGCATGCCTCATATCACGAGTACGGTGGCGGTCAAACCGTTACGTTTGCAAAGCGTATTTGCAGGCCACGGCCGCGCCGGCCAGCCCGGATGACCGGGCCGCGTCGCAAACAGGTTAACCTCAATGCAACGTCTTGTTGACCGGGTGTAATTGACCTAAATCAAGAGTACGGACTTGGTAAATAAAAATAAGAGTACATTTTAACGTTTATGAGGGAAATGTCCGTTACGACCCATGAACGGTACATAGGGTTAAGTAATTTGGTTGTTTTTTGACAAATCTGTTTTAAATTTAGGTTACTTGGTAATAAAATGACCCGATGATCTCTTAAATGGGTAATACTTTGGAACGTAAAGACTGAATGAAGTATTAAGCCATGAGGATCATGGCTTAATTCAGTCCTATGCCACGAGCTCAACACGGCGCCATTACATTTTATATTTCTATAATTTGTACCTACATAATTAACATTGACAAATATACCGTTGCGTAGTATCACAATTCACTACAAACCTCAGAGGCCTTGCCACGAGCTTAACGCAATCAAGTTTAGGCTGTGGGAAAGAGAAAGAGCTATACAAGTCGTCTAGCGCCATCTCGTTCCCTGAGCGTAAACTGGATCACGTTAAGAGCTCGTGGTAGGCCACCTGGATTTCACTCAGTACCGGCAACAGAAAATAAATTAATTTGCTTCTTGCATAGTTCAAAATATCGGGAAACAGAGAAAAAGCTCGGTAGCTGAATTTGATACATGATCACTCGCAAACTTCCCGAAAACATTGATATTTCAAGACGTCATGTTGGAACAAAAATAAATACAGATTTCAGATTTTCTGGTGGTACCAACCGATAAACGACGAACATGGCATAACCCCTTTATTATATCCATATTTAAAACAGAATCATAAATAAAAAAATCTATCGCTTTTCGATTTTGTCTAAATTATTATTGTCGAAAAGTTAGAAAGCTATCCAACTTTTTGATAATAATAATTTAGACAAAATTGAAAGCACTACTTATTAAGTTTGAAAAACGTCTTTTTATTTAAAAATGTCTCCCTTAGGCAAAACATTTGAAACGATTTACTCGCCAATAACGCCTTTGAATTTCAGAGAGCAAGCGCCATGACAGTAAGTGACGGACAGCAGATTACGGATATCTCATCGAATCGAATCCGATTCGGATCGCGACCTCTTTGACAATAATCAGAGTGGGCAGCACTAAAATGGACTTAGATCCGGATTACAGGGGACCGTATTCAAGATTGCGTGTTGTGAAGTAATAAAGTCCTTTTGTAATATTCCGTTCTAACTTACCTACAATATACTCGTAATTGAATTATACTCGTAAGTAAGATGAAGTTGTAATACCTTTAAAAAAAGCAAATTTTATTTTTCATACACCATTTCTGTTGTAGACATTTAAAATTTGTTCTTTTGTTTTGTTTGTCTCTGGTAAAAAGACTATTTGTACCGGTGTTGAAAAAAAAAAGATGAAACTAATTCTACTCTTTGTCCCGAATTCTAGAACATGTTCTTTTTTTGAATTTATAATAGTCAAGTAAGATCAAGAGTGAGAGAGACGTCCAAGAAATGGTCGCAATAAAGCGTAGAATGTCTCTTTAATTAAGAGGTGTGACCAACAAAGTGCCATTGCACCATATATTTCCTTCACTCCTTAACCTGATAACATACGAGTATCGTATCGCTCTTGTTTATTTATAATCTCGTCGCGACGCCGGCGACGCTACAACAGACTTGGCTTTACTCCAAGACCCATTTTTTTAGGAATTTATTTCAATTCATGCGTTTTGGCGTTGTCCGTATAACGTTCAAATGATTGGCAATGAATGCTGAGGAACAGTTATTTAATCGGTTTGTTTACATTTTGGTGGGAGTATGGGAAATTTCCGTGATAGTGAACAGATTTTTTGTACTGTTTATCGGAGGTGCGAGATGTAAAATAGCCTGTAGCCCTCCCGACGAAATGGACTCATCATCATCATCAGCCGGAAGACGTCCACTGCTGAACATAGGCCTCCCCCTTAGAGAAAAAAAAAGAAATGGACGACCCAACAGAAAAATAATTTTCCAATTCGAACCAGTACTGAGAACAGCGCATTCAACCACACAAAAAACAAAAAAAAAACCCTTCAGCTCTATTTTCGTAAGTACCTAAGAATTTTTTAATAATTTTAATAATTTGAAAATATGCATAGATTTCTCTCAAATTGGAGTCTCTAAACAGTCCCAGGGGTGACATAATGACCCCTATACTCACTCCCTATTAACCACGGCAATTCACCAGCCAGCAATTAAACGTGAATGTGAAGCGAACAATCGCAAAGGGCCGGAGAGTAATCGATCATCGACAGTTCGACAGGTCATCTGTTGAATTCGACCCACGTCCGAATCCCAATCGTAATCGAAACGCGCCGGTTTGATTGGCACATGTGATACTCGCTAATGGCTGATAAACTGAAAAAATTGGGTGATTTTAGAAGGTAATATTTACACAAATTTATGATATGTATAAATTATGGGTAAAAAATGGGTCCTCCGTGGGAGGGAGAAACAGAAATGACTCTCACTGACGAAAGGTTTACCATTTTTCTTCGGTTGCCTTTAGCGTTTCAGGGCCACGGTGAACTTTTAAGACAATCCGCGACTTCCTCAGGCATTACAATTTTATTACAAGGGACCATTTAGAGGCAGTGGTGGCTCAGTGGTATCGGTCCCGACTTACGCGTTGTCGTGAGTGTTGTGTCGTGGGTTCAAACCCCGCCAGGCGCATTACTTTGTGTAATTTATTTCATCACCACTGCTCTCCAAACGGTGAAGGAAAACATCGTGAGGAAACGGGCATGTCCTAGAACCAAAAAATTCGAAGACATTGTGACATCTACCAACCCGCACTGGGCCCGCGTGGTAGATTACTGGATTACGGCCCTCTCACAGAGAGGAGGCCTGTGTCCCAGCAGTGGGAACATTATTTGCCAATGATGATGATGATGATTTAGGGCTGACCCTGACAGACAGACTGACACCGGATTCTATGTGATAGAGTCCCGTTTTACCCAAAAACTAATAATTCACTTACATTTTTTGTAGACTCCACTGTAACTGTCGAAACCATGTTGCACCTTACAGATTTTTGATCATGCAAACACAGATAACACTTTAAAACTTCGAAGATATGCATTACCACAAGGAAAAAGGATCAAAAACCGTAATTCCAATAACATTAAATTACAACGATATCCATTGCCAAACACAGTGAGATCAAATACTTGGGTAGCGTACGTAAAAGGAGTAAAACGGTAAAACTTCAAGGCGATTGGACCGCCTCAAACAAGATCTGCAAACGAATCGACTAAACCGCTTGATTTTGGATACCTTTGGATCTTTGCGGAGATCAATGCGATTTTGATCGCGGTTAACGATGCGACCTTAGTGTATGAAAGAGACGAGGTATACTGCTAGTATGGTATAAGTGCTGTGGAAATGTTATCGTTCGGCAGTTAAAACAAACAGCAGCGGATCTATTGTCTAGCACAATGAACCATCATAGTACAGACGAATTCGTAATCAGAATCGTAGAGGTTTGTTATGAAAATAAAAACTGGCCATGCGCAGCTACTAGCTTTGACAGTGGCTTTGCCCGCGTTTCAGTTGAAAATTTTCCCTTATGGGCGTTAAACCTTGGATTATGGTGCCTTTGTGTTGTTGCACACTAGTCTATTTTTCTCAACAATTTTAACACAGATCCATTCAGGTGTGATTAAATAGCAAACAGTTATTTGAAACCATTTTTATCAAATTATATGTGACGTGATTCTTAAAAATGCCGTAAACTTTATTATTAACTAACGAACTGATTGAAATCGAAATAAAACAAATATTTTTAATGAATCTTATGAAAATACATTAGTGAAACGCAACCTAGATATGTTAAGCCGTTTCTAATATTATAACGCACACAGACTAAAAGATAAACAGACAAAAATCATTCACAACAATCGTTGTTTGTTATCAATTGCGTTGAAAAAGGGCCACGAAAATACTTTTCTTATAATTATGTCTTCTATGTACACACAGTCAACGATCAGTTACATTTTTCAAATATGATATTTTTTAAGGGAGCTTAAACCAAATTTATTTCTTAAGCTTTTTAGTATTCATACTCAGATACATGATTACGTCATTTGAGAGATGAGATTTAAGGTCCTTTTTATTAGCAATTGGATGAGAGTGAAATGTGTACAAAGTTGAATATTTAAAGGCATCTCCAAATAAAAGAATTGAGGTAGCTTGACTGCTTTATGATTATGGTTTGTTGTTAAAAGAGCAGTCATTTTCTCCCTTACGAAAATGAACGCTAAAGGTATGATTCTGTTCTCGGCTTCACAATTCTGCTGCAGTACTACTGGTCCCCATAAATTCTCTATAGGTTTATATGAAATTACATGCCGAGCTCGACAGCAATTCCGCAGAGGCAATGTGATAGCAGCATTGCTGCGCAACAGTGTTGCCCCGTCTGCCGCCTTTACGGCAGGCAGCACTGCTAAGCAATACCATAGAGGCGGCAATGCTTCGGCAGCGCTGCTGAGCGCTGCCGAGATCGGAATCATAGCGTTGGAACATTTCATCTAAAGGATAATTTTGAAACGCCTAGTTTACGCTTCCCGTGACCTAAAGACTGGCTTTTACCTTGGCTTTGTCAAACAAAATGGCAGCGGGTCCTTTGGGCTCAATATCATCTGATAGCTATGAGGAGATTTTAGATACTATTTAATTCCTAGTTCAGTTTATTTTATTTTATTTGTAAATTGCATTTTATTTTGATTAAATAAGTGCCTACATAGAAACAGTATTTGAAATAATGTACATACCAGTTCCTCAGGTGATCCCGGTTCCTTCATACCATTGCTCTTATCCGTGCTCCCCGTCTCTGTAACAAATAAAAAGGAATGTTATTTCAAAGCCAACAGTCTGTTTTTTTTAAATTTTCTAAAGATTAACTTCTGAAATGACGCAAAAGAGTATGAAAACAGATTAAACTAAAACCTCAACGCCTAACAAAAGAAGTTAAACCTTAAAACAACTGAAAACTACATCATAATCGATACACCCGTTTCAGAGGTGCCACAGACAGACCGACATACGTTGCGGTCAAACCCCCTTTTTTGCGTTGGGGGTTAAAAGAAAAGAGTTGCGAAAACAATATAGTACAGAAGAAAGCAAGGGAAATCATACATAAAGGCATTTGTAATCCTTGTAGTAATGTAAAAAGCGAAACCCGCTACAAAACCCAAATTAAACCATCATAAATTAATTAAATGTAATTAGAATAATGAATCTAAATCACAAATTAGGAATTCAAACCCGCGATAATGAATTGGAGCGTAACTAAATCTCGATATAACATTAATTAACTGACCAAACCGAGTTCCATCAACCACAACAACCCTGAGCGGAATTTAAATGTTTTAAATAAATGTTTCAGCTGTTTATGAAAGCTTCAAAATAGCGCATTTTTTATATTATTACTAGCTGTGCCCGCGACTTCGTTCGCGTGAATGTCGGAACTTAACGTGCAAAAGTGCACATAACCCTATTTTTTTTCGAAAATAAAAGTTTTTTTCTAAAATAAAAGTAGCCTGTTACTCCTTATTACATCAGCTACCTGCCGATAAAAGTTAGAAAATAGTTAGCCAGGTGAAAGGTCGTTTTTTTAACTCGTAATAAAAGTTTTTTTTTGTTGTACTCGAAAAATCGAATTTACAACGTTGTCATACAATTTTAACAAAGACCCTGAACAGAACAAAACCAAGAATAACAAAATTAAAAAAAAGACCTTTCTTTTAAACCTGGCTAACTATTTTCTAACTTACGAACGCGACATTTTGCGAAAGAGATATTATGCGAAAGGCATTGTGAGAAAGCGATCTTTTGAGAAGGAGTCATTCCGTGAAAGCGACATTATGCGAATGCAACATTTTGCGAAAGAGACATTTTACTACCAGGAGACATTTTGCGAAAGCGACATTTTGCGCTTGAGCATTGGCTTGAGCCGTTTTTGCCTACGGTGCACATAGTGCGGGCGGGGCGTGTGAGCGGAAATCTAGTCTGTTTCGTGACCCGCCACCCGCTTCCGCTGCCGGCACCGCGACACTGAAATTGCACACTTAGGCCGAGACTCCACCAAAGCTGTGCGAGTCGAGACGTGTTTTGAACAACCAATAGAATTGCGTTGTTGACACAGCTCCACTCCGCAACCCGTGCCGCACCAGTGTAGTGGAGTCTCGGCCTTAGGGGGGGGCGGGTGTAATATTGCTGACAGCTCTTTGAGGCGAGCGTGATGACGAAGGCTTGGTCCATGATCGGACAGCGAGTATGGGATTCGCCCTTGGCCTCGATCCTTAGCCGAGGCGCGAGGTGGCAAAGACGAGGTCTGAGATGGAGCGAGCACAGCCAGGAAATAATGGTGTTCCTGCACACCGCCATCGGAACACAGCAAAAACTGTTTGACCCTGGACTCCGACAATATGGTGGTCTGGCTCTGGTGACGGTGAGGACTGCTACCATCAGTGGGATCGCTCAGCCGTCACCATATATTAAAACAAGAGTAAGTAGTCCAGAATACAGAAGGAGAGTATAATTACGAAGTTTTCTTATATAACCCGTATAATGAAACAGAAAATTAAAACATTAATTGTGTGAAAAACACTAATATTTAGTCTTGCACCCGTTAAAATATAATGAACAAATTATTATGAAATACTGCCTCAGAAATTCAGAATACCTTCTGAAAGTATTAGTATCATTTTACTACAAATTCACGGCATCTTGCTGTTCTTGTATAACATTTTCACACGTTGTTAAATAATTTATGAGACAAGTTATTTCGTTATATTACGGAGAGTAAATTCCTTTCCTGTATGTGAGTATAGGTGTACCTAGGCCCGTATTAAAGAACGTCACTCAATAATAAATAAATAAAATAAAAAGCCTTTATTGTTGATCTTAGTTTGAGTAACAATTTAAGTATGCCTAAGAACTCTACTATCAAAATTCACTTACTAATATACTACATAAACTGATATACTATTCTAATACTATAATGTATAACTGATTATAATTCGGCAAACGGTAGTTATTCCTCAACTTGTCTTCCGACAAAGGCCTCCTCTAAAGATCTCCATTCAATTCTGTCCCTTGCCGTTCGAGTCCATGTTGGACCCGCTATTTTCCTGATGTCATCTTCCCATCTCTTAATTGGTCTTCCTCTGTTCCTTTTGCAGTCTAGCGGGTACCATTCCGTTATTAGTTTTGTCCATTTTTCCTTCTTCTCTCTTGCCATATGTCCTGTCCATCTCCACTTTAGTTGTTTGTATGTTGTGAATGCATTCTTGAATTTAGTTTTATTTTTAATATCTTTTAACTTTTCTCTATCTTTTCTTTTAACACCTATTGTACTTCTCTCAATTCCGTTTTGGCAAACTTTTATTTTGTTTGCCAGTTGATCTGTCAATGCCCAGGTTTGACACCCGTATAGCAAGCATGGCAAAATACACATATTGTACACCTTTCTTTTTTCTTTCATCGGCATTTCTTTGTTCTTCATAATTTCGCTTAGTGACCAATATCGTTTCCAGGTGTTAGCTATTCTTCTTTCTATTTCCTTTTTCATGCAGTCTTCGGTAGATATCAATTGTCCTAAGTAAACATATTCATGTACATATTCTATTTGCTCTTTATTCACTATTATGGTTTCTTTTTGTGTAGAGTTTGACATAATTTTTGTTTTAGTTAAATTCATTGTTAGACCTGCCTTTCCACTTTCGTCGGCTAGTTGTTGTAGCATTAATTCCAATGTTTCTGGGCTTTCAGAAAAAATAATTAAGTCGTCTGCAAAACGTAAGTGGCTAAGATTTTCGCCGTTTATATTTAATCCTTTATTCCTCCATTCTAGGTTCCTAAATATCATTTCTAAGACGGCTGAGAATAATTTAGGGGAAATGGGATCTCCTTGGCGTACGCCTCTCTTGATAGGAAATTCTTCGCCTATAGTTTCTAACTTAACTTGCGCTGTACTCTTGGTGTATACATTTTGGAGTATTCGTATGTATTTTGTTTGTACGCCCTGTGTTTTTAGTGCATTCCATATAAACTCATGTTCTAGTGTGTCAAATGCTTTGTTAAAATCAACAAACCCTAGGTAATAAGCCTTGTTATATTCTTTATATTTTTGCAATATTTGTCTGAGGGCGTGGATATGGTCTATGGTGGAAAAATTTCGACGAAATCCAGCTTGCTCTTTGGGCTGATTTTCTTCCAGAGTGTTAGTAATTCTTGATAATATGATTTTTGAAAATACCTTATAGACATTGGACATTAAGCTAATGGGTCTGTAATTTGATATATCTCCTTTATCGCCCTTTTTATGTAATAGTACAATGGTTGATTTTGTCCAGTCCTCGGGAATCTTTTCTGTTATGATAATTTCGTTGAATATATCTGTAAGCTTCGGAACAATCACTGGTAAAGTTGTTTTTAGTAGTTCATTCGTAACGAGATCGGATCCGGGGGCTTTATCGTTCTTCTGTGTACTTATTGCTTTTATAGTTTCTTCTTTTAGTATTTCAGGTACTTCCTCTTCATCAGTTGATGTATCATATTCTTTTACAGCTTGTCCCATGTTTTGGCTTTGGTATAGTTTTCGATAAAAATCTGTAGCTACTTTGAGTATCTCCGATCTCTTCCCTGTAATTTTACCGTCTTTCTTTCTCATCTTTGGTATCCAATCCTTTTTGCAATTTAGTTCTTTTAGTGCCTTTTTTATTCCTCCTGTTTTTTCTATATAATTCTTCATTGTATTAGTTCGTTTTATTTTCCTTTCTTTCCGTAGTTGTTCATTAATCATTTTACTTATTGCTTGTATTTTTTGACGGTTTTCTTTTGTTTTCGTATCTTGTAATAGTTCCTTGCGTTTCTGTAGTAATTCTTTAGTTTTAAAAGAGATTTCTTTCTTTCCGTTTGTATTTGTTTTCCTAGTTACAGTTTTTAGTTGGTGCAGTAATTTGTTGTATTTTTCTTGTATTGGTAAATGTTCTTTATTACCTAATGATGTTTGAAGGTTTTTAAGCAGTAGTTCTGTGTCGCCAGTGTAGTGAACAACTGCATATTTATTATGGAATTGTCTTGTTTTCTTGGGGCGTGTTCCTGTCATTGTAGCCCGTACCATTCTATGGTCAGTGTTAAAATTTAAATTATGTATGACCGACACATCTTTAAAAGCTTTTCAGTTATTGGACATAATAAAATCTATTTCATTCTTATGAAGACCGTTAGGTGAGATCCATGTCCATTTCTTTGTTATTTTCTTTTTATAAAAGCTGTTTAGAATACTTAATCTATTTTCTAGTGAAAAGTTTACCAACCTTGTACCATTCTTGCTTCTTGTACCAAAACCGTGGCTTCCTATGATATGTTCTTCGCCACTATTTTGTGTTCCGATTTGGCCATTAAAGTCACCCATCACTATCACTTTTTTATGTGCCGCTTCGATGGTGTTCTGTAGTTCTTCATAGAATTTTTCATTTTTTATTATGTCTTCCTTTTTGTCCGATTCCGTTGGTGAGTACGCCTGGATAATAGACCATTCTTCTTCGTTTAGTTTTATGTTAAGAATTGCGATACGTTCTGAAATTCCTCTTAGTTCTATTATGTTGTTTACTAAATTCTTTTTAACAACAAATCCGATGCCATAAAGACCTGGCGTCTCTCCTTTATACTGTAATATGTACTTTCCACGGTCTTCAATTTGTTCCCCAAATCTTCTCGTTTCACTAAGCCCTATAATGTCCCATTTTATTTCTTCTAATGCTATTTCTAATTCTCGGAGTTTTTCCGGGGTTCTAAGAGATCGACAATTTATAGTTGCTATATGTATGTCATTTGTTTTCTTTTGACATTGGGTGCTGGCACTATTTTTAACCTTTAGAGGGTCGTGGTCATTTTCCCCCACGAGGACCAGTCGGCTTGGGGGAGTGTTATGATTTGTTTTTACTGTGTTCTTTTTATTAAGTGATTTTTGTGTTTTCCGTTTACCGACATTTAGTTGCTATTCTTTATTATCTGTTGTGATGGAAGGGAGAGAATTGCGTCTAGTCCTCAGTAAATCATAAGCATTTAATATTTTGTTGTTCGGTGGCATTAATGTTTGTTGTTTTCTTGGTTGATTGGTTTCAGGAGATGTTGATGTTTTCCTTTTTTGCCGATTGTCAGTGTTTATAGCGCTTTTCCCTTTTGTTATTATTTTGTCATATTTCAAGTATGCAATGTTTCCTTTATTTCTCTCCTCTATCAGTTGTGGCATCAGCATTTTCCTTTTCTCAAGGACATCTTTAGTATAATCTTCTGCAACGTACACATCTTTAAAATTTTTCTTCAATTTCATTACTTCATTCTTTTTCCATTCATTTACGAAGGAAACCAAGGTGGGTCTTGGCTTATCACTTGGATTCTTCTTTCCGATTCTATACATATTATTTACCTCGCGTTCTTCAAGATTAATGCCTAAGTCTGTTTTAATAACTTTCTTCACATTTTGAAGTAATTCTAGGTTAGAATTCTCTTCTTCTTTTATGCCAAAAATTATTAAGTTGTTCTGCTTCTTTGCTCTTTTCAAGCTTTCCACCTCTTTCTCGAGGTTTTCTAATTTTGATTTTAAGATTTTATTTTCTGCAATGATAGGCTCTAGTTTTACATCCAGTATTTCCATTAACTTGTTAGTTACCGATGTTTGTATTTCAATCGTTTGTTTTTGTGTTTCAATTTTAAAGGATTCAAATAATAGTTGAAACTGATCTTCCATTTTGTTTTTTTTTTTTGTATAATGTAATCTGCGTATAATGTGGCGTAATTAATAGTAGTTTCTTTTTCTTCTTGGGTTGGCAACACTATGTGATATGCCACTGTCAATGTCAATGTCAATCTCGATGATGTCTACTGACGTCTTGACGATGCGATGACTTAATTTCTAACCTCAATTTAGCAATCCAGTTAGTGTCTTGCTTGCAAATATATGATAAAATGTCCAGGATTTCGTGAAATCAACACTTCCACACTATTCACAACACTTTAATTTATGTTTCGTGACGTTTTTATATCACCAAGTGAGTCTAAATAATTATTAAATACGATGTTATCAGGAGCTGCTCAACTATGATGTTTACAGTTTGACACCCGGAAACGGAAAAAAAAAAAAAAAAATATTACGGAGAGTAAATTCCTTTCCTGTATGTGAGTATAGGTGTACCTAGGCCCGTATTAAAGAACGTCACTCAATACTCAAACATTACTTAAAACTAGATTCAGGCCATTTGATTGGTTCATCATCTGCCTAGCCTTTTCCCAACTATATTGGGGTCGGCTTCCAGTCAAACCAGATTCAGCTGAATATCAGTATTGTACATGGAGCGACTGCCTGTCAGACCTCCACAACCCAGTAACACTGGGTAATACGATACCCCATGGTAAGACTGGTTGCCGGACTTTAGAGCTTCTGACTAACAGTAACGACTGTCAAAGATCTACAAATGACAGTCACAGCCGGGACCAACGGCTTTACGCGCTTTCCGAGGCACGGAGGAAACTCGCTATGATAGATGGTCACCCATCCACAGACCAACCTCGGCAAGCGCGGCTTAACCCGGGAGATCGGCCTGTGCGGCTGTGGTTATTTAGCCACGAGCTGAAACTAATTTTAATAATTAAAGCTTGAACAATTTTGAGTTGCGTTCTGTAATACGGGACCTAGTGTCCGTTACCTTAGGGAGTTTACATCTTACCAAACAGTTTTCTTGATGAATACTTTATTACAACTGCAGAAAATGAAATATGGTGTTCAATTATCGAGTTGCGATATGTATTATTGAGTTTTTCCGACATAAATTTCATAGCAGCGGTCAAGAGTATGAATGTAATGTGAATCAATGACAATAAGTTACCTATTAATAACAAAATGTTGAAAAATTTGCCGGGTAGGGTTGCGAAAGGTAACTTGGTAAGTTTCGCGTCCTACTCGCTATCGATTTTTTCTTTCCGTAAATGTTATTAAATAAAATAAAAACAGTAAATAGTTTATGTCATAATCATATTATAGCTGTTTGTCTTGGTATACCAATTGGTACACATTGGTTTACACGAACGACTACAATGAACAAGTCAATATTTCACCAAACAATTGCTAACCGCAGACCTGCGGTAAAACGTAATTTGAGCTTATTGAAAATTAAAACAGCGAAGTGCTGTATTAATATTTATGTTAAAACAATAATATTAAAAATGAATAACAGGTAAAAATGGTAATCTATACTAATATTATAAAGCTGAAGAGTTTGTTTGTTTGTTTGTTTGTTTGTTTGTTTGTTTGTTTGAACGCGCTAATCTCAGGAACGACTGGTTGGAATTGAAAAATTCTTGTTGTGTTGGATAGTCCATTTATCGAGGAAGGCTATAGGCTATATAACATCACGCTATCACCAATAGAAGCGGAGCAGCAATGAGAAATGTTTCAAAATCGGGAAAATGTATTCCTTTTCGAGAGCTTTCGTTGCGTGCGCTGCGTAAACGGTTAAAGATACGCAAAAAATATGTTCCACGGAATTATTCCTCATAAAAAGTTCTAAAATAAAGTCCGCGAGAGCATATATCTATCTTTTAAGATTAAGTCACTATAACCTTTTTTATGGAAATCAAATTTGATTTAAAGTAATGCATTATTTGCGAAGGTATTTTCATTAATATGATATTAATCCTTATCAAATTAAATACGTTAATCATCACAAGCATTTAATTTTGAACAAAATTGCCTTTCACATCGTTTGATTTCAATGAATATCTTAGGAGATATCATAGTTTCAAAATAATGTCAGAACAAAATTATTACTGCCTGGGCAATACTGAGCATATCATAATTGCGCGTGAGGGAAAGTGCACCCTCTACCTCCCACCCGAGCCACCGCTGAAGACGCCCAGGGCGTCGGAAATAGTGGGTCATATTCCAGCCGCTTACGCCTGGGGTAGTACCTAATGGGTAGCTTGCCATCCGACGGCATGTATTTATAAAGAAGCACTGGCCAATCCCCGCTGCATAGACAAGTCGAGGCGCGGCGGGAAGAGCTCCGGCGCCATCTCAGGGGGCGGTATGGATCCTGTATCGAATGGGGAAGGAAGAAACGCCTGGGTGTCACTACTGCGAGGATCGCCCGGAGGAAACGGTAGAACATACGGTGCAGGACTGCCCCGCTTGGGCAGAGCACCGCCGTGTCCTCACAGCGGCGATAGGCACTGGTCGAGGCCATGCTGCGGGCGAGACGGAATGGGAAGCGGTCGCCTCCTTCTGCGAAGCAGTAATGCTAGCAAAGGAGGAGGCGGAACGGATGAGGGAGAGGACAGCGTCCACATCAAGACGCAGCCGCCTCGGGAGACGCCCACGGCAACGGACGTCGCAAGACGATCTCCGGCCACCGTAGGCGCGGGCATGCGGGCGGCGAGTAATGGGTGACTCGCCGTCCGATCATGGACCATGCTCGGGTCGACGGCGCGTTGTGTTCCACGCGCGCCTCAAAGAGCTGTCAGCAATCTGACGGGGCCCCCTAAGAGGGCAAGAGCCTGCCGGGGTCGCGGGACTGTCTCACTCGGTAACGGTGACCCTGGTACATAAAGGGCTATTGAAGGAACACCGTGGATTTTAGTCAGTACAAGTCTGACAGTCCCTCCTGTCCCGCCCTGGGCGGGAGGACTCATTTGATGATATTGCCACGATAAAAAAAAAGAGGGCGGTATAGAGGGAGCGACTATTGAAACCGAGGTTCGGGCACGCCTCAATCGCGGCGGTAAGACCTCTCTTTGAGGATTTCATTAATATGATATTAATCCCTATCAAAATAAATGCGTTAATCATCACAAGCATTTAATTTTGAACAAAATTGCCCTTGACATTGTTTGATTTCAATGAATATCTTAGGAGATATCATAGTTTCAAAATAATGCCATAACAAAATAATTACAGCCTGGGCAATGACATGCCCAGTGGCATGTCATAATTGCGCGTGAGGGAAAGGGCACCCTCTACCTCTCACCCCAGCCACCGCTGAAGACGCCCAAGGCGTCGGAAATAGCGGGTCATATTCCAGCCGTTTACGGACGGGGAGTAATGGGTAGTTTGCCGTCCGACAGCACGTATTTATAAAGAAGCACTGGCCAATTCCCGCTGCATCGACAAGTCGAGGCGCGGCGGAAAGAGCTCCGGCGCCATCTCAGGGCGGTATGGAGGGAGCGACTATCGAAACCGAGGTTCGGGCACGCCTCAATCGCGGCGGTAAGACCTCTCTTTGAGGAGTGGCTGGATAGGTGTCACGGCTTCCTGACCAACCACCTGACACAGGAAGAAACGCTTGAATGTCACCACTACGAGGTTATGGGGGGGGGTGGAGGTCTAAGGTAGAGCATACGGTGCAGAATTGCCCCGCTTGGGCAGAGCATCGCACATGTCCTCACAACGGCAACGGTGATAATCGGCGACCTCTCGCGCTCGGCATTGGTTGACGCCATGCTGCAGGGTGAAATAGAGTGGGAACCGGTCGCCTCCTTCTGCGAAGCAGTCATGCCAGCGAAGGAGGAGGCGGGACGCGTGAGGAAAAGGACAGTGTCTACCTCACGACCCCGCCGCAGTGGTAGACGCCCACGGTGACGGACGTCGCAAGACTATCTCTGGCCAACAGGCGTGGGCATTCGGGCGGCGAGTAATCGGGCGACTTGCTGTTCGATCATGGACTATGCCCGGGTCGACGTCCCGTTGTGTTCCACGAGCGCCTTATAGAGTGTCAGCACAATGACGGAGCCCCCCTTAGAGGGCCAAAGCCAGCCGGGGTCGTGGGACTTACGAGATACCGTGATCCCGGAACGTAAAGGGCTATTGAAGGACGCCGTGGATTTTAGTCAGTACAAGTCTGACAGTCCCTCTTGCCCTGCCTTGGGTGAGAAGACTAATTTGACAATTTTATGACGCTAAAAAAAGCATAAAGAAAATGATTTGTATCGGTATCCTCCAACAGCGCTTCGCAAACAATACATTGTTAAGTTCCGGCATCCACGCGAACGAAGTCGCGGGCACAGCTAGTTAATAATAATAATAGACTTATAAGCACACTTTAGGACGTCCACCCATAAGGTGGTCAGACGATCTTATGAAGACCACAGTATTACGCTGGATGCAAGTCGCTTCCGGTCCTATTGAAAGTCCATACGGGGAGGCCCATGGGAGGCCTATGTTCAGCAATGGACATCTTACGGCTGATATGATGAAGCACACTTTTGGGTGGAACAATTTACTTTGAAACCTAGATAGTACTCAGTTATTTTATTATTAAAATAATAAATTAAACGAACACGTGTAAGTCTCAGCCTGTAATAAGATTCTATTTTACGTCATTTTGATCCACACAAAATTACGTATTCTTATAAAGCCTACCTACGCTATCTACTTTACTTATCATACCTACACCTTTCAGAAAATAATGTAAAACATAATATGTTTTTTTTTAGAGAATAGGTAAAGTATTCACAAAAGAAGTTCACTGAAAATATCGTAGTGCGAAATGGTTTGATCCTATCAACAACTATTTGGTACAAAATCTCTAGGCAGAGGAAAGAAACATTTATTTCTAGACAACTACATATTTTTTTAGTAAAATAAACTCTATAGATATAATCTTAAAGATGGTACAGGATTAAATTATCTTCAAAGAACTTTATCCACTCCTTTTAAACCTTGTTTGCTAACCAGAGCCCGCTATAGTACCCAATTGACACACTTAGCCGGCAAAGTATCGCGTCTTGCACGACACGAGTACACACTCGTTTTTCTTTCACATTTCCCTGACTCAGACATATTTTCCTCCAATTAAAATACATTAAAACGAGAATTGCATACTTGAAAAGCAGAAAAAGCTGACACAGAGGCAGACAGCCCGAACACGGAAGCTGTTGATGCATTTTATACGAATGTTCACGAATTTTAATTGAAACGTCAAAAATCGTACATTAATTAATTCACGAGAGCTACAATAAGTCACGGAGCGCAAATTAGTGTAATACAATTTGGTAGAACAATGAGTGCTGGGAGGTCGGGAGGTTCGTGATAAACTATGGACGTAATAAGCCCGCGGTAACTAGAATTAATAATTAACTACACGAAATTATGGCTTTCTGTGCATCTGTTTGGCGTTATATTATTATTATTATTATATAACCGACGCGCTTGTTTTCTTGAGGGCGGGTAATTATAAGTGGAACAGGTAGTCGAGATGACGAAGGCGATGCCAAGTCAGTCAAATCAGGAAAGCATTACTTATCCGTATACAAACGTCCTTTTTTTAAGAATAGCGCTTGTCACTTTCAAATAAAACCTATACCTATGGGTTTCAAAGTATGCTTTGTCACAATCAACACTAATTATATTAAAGTTGGTAAATCACTTTAAAAAGTTAGGTACTATCTGATCATTATTCATGAAGAAAGTGTTTTTTTTTCGTTCAACGGTGGGACATGTTAAGCTGCTGCTGTCACTTGCCATACAATAATAGTCTTTACTTCTTCAAACACAAGGATGTTTAAATAAAATATTGGATCAGTATACAAAAAATAAATGACATTAATTAAGGATTTAATTTCCATTAATTTCGTGTTTTTAGCGTGTGTGTATATTAAAAAAAACCGGTTATAGTATAATACCTAGTAAACATGCTATTTTATAACATAATTACTCACTGGGAATCTCTTTTATATTGGTTAAATTATTCGAAAGTTTTCGTACCTATATGTAGAAGGACCCTCACGAAAATAATCTCGAAAAGATCTTAAAACTAAAATGGTCGCAAATTTTGTATAATATTAATTTGAGATTTTAAATCAAAGGTAATGGAAACTAGACCACTTTACCCTCAATTTTATAAATAATATATAATTTAAAAATAATTAAGTAGGTTGACATTTTAATAATTAAATACCTTTCACAAAATATGATACCTACGTTAAAATTCACGCCGGAGGCTGGGCGGTCGTCTCGGAGAAACGAATTTACTCATAACGTAATCATGAAAAATATTACATTCCTGATTACCATCTTAAACACTCTTGGGATAGATTTTTCATTCATAATGTCGGATTTAGGTCAAAGCTTAAATTAGTCAGTGTGATAATTGGTCTGTGTCTGAAGCTGAACTCAAATTGTATATACTAATTGATTGATTATTATGATTACTAAGGCCAGGCTACAAGATGTAGCTCTCAAATCATATCTCTCACTGGTTCTTATTAGCTAAATCTTACCTAGAATTGTAACCTATAAAGGTGCTGAGAGACTTCAGCATTCACTCGTAACAGATAATCAAGCATTCGCCTTTTACAATTTCATCGAATTGAACATTGAAAAGAGCCAACCTAGAACCTAACATCGCTACGAACATCTTTCTATCTAAAGCTCTAGTCAAAGATAGTCAAAACATTTTTCTTCAAGATGTCTGACTTGACAGTCGTCTCGGCAAACCGCTCGTAAGAATGCTAGCTAAAGAGTTCTCGTTTGTTTTACTATAATATTACATTCGCAAAAACTCATTACAAATTAATGAATGCTCAAGTTCATCAGCATCTTGATACCAAGAACTAATCAAATCAGACCGAGAGAGACTGACATAGTTCTACTTGATTAAACTCCTCCCTTAGATACCGAGATTATTCGTTTCATGCTCTACAAAATAAAACAGTAGCTAGGTAGCTTCAGGCAATACGATGAACCATAAATCCCTGTAAATTAGTTTTGTGTAAATTAAAGTTAATGTCACCAACAAGCGAAGGTTAATTTGTTTCGATTCATCGCCCTGAAGCGACATTGATTGCGTCACACACAGACTCAATCAACCCCTTTGTGTACTTCAAAATATAGCAGGGTTTACATTGAGTATGCTGCTTTTAAATTTAATACTATTTTCAAGTGGTGTATTTGTTAGTTTGAGCTTCTGAGGGTGTAAGTTTATAAGCAAAGATGAGAAAAGCTGAACAGAACTTCAGTTTTGTTTTCTAAAAAGTCTGTGGAAATAAGCGAACTTGCGTTTCGTTTGCTAACTTTATAATTGGTAGCCTTTTTTCAAAAGGTTTTAACATAATAATAATAATAATAATATAATATTGTTACGAGCTGGGTATTGGGATAAATTAATTAACACCAATTAAAACCAAATAAACTTTTAATCACACACGAATCACAAACTAAAATAAACACTTAACACTACTCAACACTTAAACACTTATACATACTCTTAATCACACGTAAGAGTCACTTAGAGATCGCTTGTTCACTTCGAGTCGCCTCGATCGTAGTCAAAACCAGACTGAGTCAGGTTGGTGATCGACGCCCTTTTTATACCCCGGCCGGACCCACTAGATGTTTCTAGAAGGTGGTCGAATGTTCTGGAAACATCCATAGACTTCGACATAGTCCCATACCTTCTGGAACATTCCAGAACCATCTCGAAACCACTAGAACAGGGTAGAATTTTCTAGAATTTTCCTGACCGATCTTTAGTAGAATTGTCGAGAACCTTGTGGAACTTTCGAGAAGCTTATAGATAGGTCTCGCAATTCGACCGACGTAACACTGCCCCCTCCTTAGACATGCTCGTCCCGAGCATCGTTAGTCCCGAGTATACACAGTCCGTCGTAGTCGTTGTTGTATTGCGCCAACTTTTTAACGTAGTCAAATTTAGGCGCACCACCTTGACCACTCTGTATGCGGTAAGGAACATCATTGCTCCTGGTCACATCTCGGTATGGTCCATCCCGTTTTACTTTTACTTTACGGGACTTCCTTTTCCTGCGCACTGGGCTATGCACATTGCACAACAAGTGACGCTTCGTCAAAACCACTACCGTTTGTCTGGGGTCTTTTCACACAGTTGTCCATGTCATTTTCCTGCGCAGGCTGTAGGGTTTCCTTCCATTCATTACCGAGAACCGTGCTTCCTTTTAGCGTCCTCACGAGCACTTCTTCTTTAGGCTCTTGCTTACTGTCTGCAGAACAAGGTCTTCTAGACGGTGTATCAGCGTTACCATGCGATCTCCAATTGCGATGCTGGGCAGTCCTATCAGCTGCCCTTCGCTTTGGACAGCTTGAGCGAAGATGACCCTTTTCTCCGCAAGTATAGCACCTAGGGCCGTACCCTCTCGAACGGTCGCGTACAGAAGATGGCACAACCTCCCTACTACGCTGAGTTCGATGGTCTTGCCTCACTGCCTCCACTTCCAAAGCATGGGCCAAGGCACCCTTCAAGGTCTCGTGATGCCCAAGTCTTACGGCTGCTCTAACTTCCAAGTCACGTATCCCGTCGATGAAAGCCTGTACCAGATTGCAATCGATGAGAGCCGGGACGGACCGATATGCTTTCCGGACCATCTTCTCAATTTCTAGGGCCCACTGTTGTAGGTTCTCGGCACTACGTTGAACCCGATCCTTCAGCTTAGCACGAAATACGTACTCCAGGTGCGCGTCGCCGTACCTGGATTCCAACGCTTCCAGCAGCTGCTCATATGTCACATCCTTGCCAAGAACCTCAAGTACAGTCAGAGCCTGGTCTCGCAGACCCAAGATGAGCGCGGTCGTAGCTTGCTCCTTAGTCCACCCATTCGCTTTCATAACGGCCTCAAACTGCATCCTGTAAGCCGGCCATGCTGATGTTCCGTCGAATGGTGGCACCTTAAACCCTCGTACCGAAGGGGCAGCAACCACTGGACACACAACCCCGTCTCCAGTCCTAAGTTCACCCAAAGTCTTCTTCATCCCAGCAATCTGAACTTCAGCTTCTGAGATACGACTCTCTAGCTGGTGAACTTGTTCTTTCATCACCTTGAACTCCTTAGCAAATGTTGAGTGGAGGTCTTTTATCAGGAACATCTGCTCTTCTTGGCGGCGGGCCTGCTCCTCCTTATCCTTTTGTAGCTGTTCTTCCAGGCGGCGAGACTGTTCCTCCTGGCGTCGGGCTTGCTCCTCCTGGCGGCGGGCTTGCTCCTCCTTGTCCTTTTGTAGCTGCTCTTCCAGGCGTCGAGCCTGCTCCTCCTGGCGGCGAGCCTGCTCCTCCTTGTCCTTTTGTAGCTGCTCTTCCAGGCGTCGAGCCTGCTCCTCCTGGCGGCGAGCCTGCTCCTGCAGAAGCGCCATAAGCGCAGACAGGTCTGGACCCGCTGGTGCTGAAGAGACTGCAGATGGACCAGCGGCTGGTTCCGTCGTAGGCTGAGCACCACCCGGCGTCTGTATCGGGGAACCTCCAAACCGCCTCTGGTCCATGTCTTGCTGGCGCTGACTCCTGGTACGAATACCATCCGTGTCGTCCTTTGGTAAAATCGGCATTTTATCCCTCACTTCTGACACCAAATGTTACGAGCTGGGTATTGGGATAAATTAATTAACACCAATTAAAACCAAATAAACTTTTAATCACACACGAATCACAAACTAAAATAAACACTTAACACTACTCAACACTTAAACACTTATACATACTCTTAATCACACGTAAGAGTCACTTAGAGATCGCTTGTTCACTTCGAGTCGCCTCGATCGTAGTCAAAACCAGACTGAGTCAGGTTGGTGATCGACGCCCTTTTTATACCCCGGCCGGACCCACTAGATGTTTCTAGAAGGTGGTCGAATGTTCTGGAAACATCCATAGACTTCGACATAGTCCCATACCTTCTGGAACATTCCAGAACCATCTCGAAACCACTAGAACAGGGTAGAATTTTCTAGAATTTTCCTGACCGATCTTTAGTAGAATTGTCGAGAACCTTGTGGAACTTTCGAGAAGCTTATAGATAGGTCTCGCAATTCGACCGACGTAACAATATTAATAACTGGCAACACTGTATGTCAAACATATGCTTGAAAATTTTACCATTCGTTTTTTATTAAATTTTCATGTTTTAACCATAAATAAATAGTGCTAATCAAGTTACAATAGTAATAACAACAAAATATCATAAAACCAATAAAAAAACAAGCTAAAACATGAGTTTCAAAGAAAATAACTATTTGTGACAACGACTGACACAAATGTCATGTCAAAATTTTTCAAAAATAAGGATGAAAAATGTGAAATTTAAGTTAATATGTTGACAAGAGCCAGAGCAGCACGCGCACGCCCACCATCCCCGGAGTCGCCGCTGAGCTCCGCCTCGCCGCCACCGGACATCGGATCTCCCACGTCACCGGCAGCGGCAGAACTTGCGTCGAGCTCGAGCAGCGAATATTTCTCCCCGCCGACGTCGCCAACACCTGTACGTCGGCAGGGGAGACGCCGGCCACCGAAGAGCTTGGGATCTAGGGGCCAACCGGCCCCGAGCCGGGTCCCCGCTACCGGTGGTTGTGTGCAGCGCATGAGGTGGACTCAGTCCATAAATGAGAATGTCATGCGCGCATACTACGGGTCTACAGAGGGGGGAACTAACCTCACTGCGTACCGTGTTAGAATGCTGTCTCTGTTTCAGGTACTTGAACCAGCCCTAAATGTCTCGGCCCAACGACTTTCGGATCAGGTGCGGGTCATCCAACGTAATCACATGCTGGACGACACCGCGCTTGATAGGCTGCGCTCAGAGGTACTAAGCAACCGTACCATCTTATCTCCACCACCAGCAACGACGTCCGCATTTATTAATAGGGTTCCGTCGCAGTCAAATATTGCTCCTGTTGTGGAGGAGGATGATACGGTTGCCACGGTAAGTAGCCAGTGCAACGAACGATTGAGGAGCGCACTGGAGGATGCGCTTCGCGAGTACCGCTCAACTCCCATGACGCTTAGACCCCGATTGCCGCGGTTGCCCATGCACAAAAAAAATAGGGCACTGGTGAGTGCCTTGAACTCGCTGCTTAAGAATCTTTTCGAGAGCAGCGAGGATCTTGTCGATACACATTCGGTCCTGTTTTGCGGGGCTGTTGCGGCATGTCGATTAGCCAATGTCAAGTTTCCGGACAGTGACGGAACTAATCGACCAAAACCAGCTGTACCAGCCTGGCAACGCTCCTGCGTTGCCAGGCTGGTACAGCTGGTTTTCGTCGATGAGTACCCTGGCCCCGCCGATACGACGCTCAATCCTTTGAGCGTCGTATCGGCGGGGCCAGGGTACTCATCGGCAAACTATATTGCTTCAGGGAGGGAAATACACGACCACGTGTGATGCGCTTTGTGAGGCGGGCGTTCTCGGGGACTGACATCGGCCCTCAAGAATACATGTCCCGTGTCACAGAGCGCATCGACTTCCTGAAGCAAAAAGTTTGTGCATGGGCGAGCCGTATTCGGCGGTATAAGCGACGAGTTGATCGGTACTCGCAGAATCGCATGTTCCGGAACGATGAGAGGTGGGTATATAGAGCTTGGGAGCGACCTGAACCAGGCGTGGCTGATGCGGGCCGCCCGGATGATAGCGCCACAACTTCATTCTGGCGCAGCATCTGGTCGGTGCCCGTCAGTCATGCTGAGGCTGGCTGGATGCGTGATGTCGAGCGAGTGTGTGAAACTATTCCTGAAATGGAACCAATTTCCATAACGCCATCAGATGTGGCAAGAGCAGTCCGTCCGTTACCGAACTGGAAATCCCCGGGACCGGACGGACTGCACAACTTTTGGCTCAAATGGTTGAGTAGTTCACACACTTGCCTGGCATCTCAATTCCAGTCAGCCTTAGAGTCTGGGTCGCTACCACAGTTTCTAACAACTGGTGTTACCCACCTGCTCCATAAATCAGGTAGTACCACGGAACCCAAGAACTATAGACCGATCACTTGTTTGTCGACGGTCTATAAACTTCTTACATCCATTTTGAGAGCGAAAATTAACACACATATTGAAAATCACTCCATCATGTCTGCCTCTCAAAATGGATGTAGGAACGGGTCCCGTGGTACTAAGGAGCTGCTCCTCATTGACATGGTCATTAGCCAACAGGTTCGTCGATCTCGCAGGGATCTGTCCACATGCTGGATAGATTATAAGAAGGCCTACGACTCGGTGCCACATACATGGCTCATGAGGGTGCTGGAGTTGTACAAGATAGATGCAACTCTACGTGCCTTCCTTGAGTCGTGTATGAGGCAATGGAGAACGGTCCTTCGCTATCCGGGATGTCGACAGATCCAGGCGAGCGACGAACCTGTATGGATCAAGCGGGGAATATTCCAGGGTGACAGTTTGAGTCCGCTTTGGTTCTGCTTAGCCCTGAATCCTCTAAGCACATTGCTGGAGGACTCAGGTCTGGGCTATCGGCTGAGGAGAGGTGGTCAGGTCATATCTCACCTTCTATACATGGATGATCTGAAACTCTTTGCCCCCAACAAATTGCAACTGATGGAGCTACTAAAGGTAACTGAAACTTTTAGTAGTGCCATCAGGATGGAATTTGGTGTGGACAAATGTGCAGTCATGCATGTAAAGCGAGGGGAGATTATGGAATCTGAAGGGATTCAGCTTTCAGATTCCATACACCTTAGATCACTCTCCTCATCCGAAACCTACAAGTATTTGGGTATGTCGGAAGCGTTAGGCATTGATGTACCGGACGTGAAACAATCGTTGAGGGAGCGCTTCTTTGGACGCCTGAATAAGGTTTTAAATAGCCTTCTTTCAGGCGGAAATAAGGTGCGCGCCTTCAACGGTTGGGTCATGCCGGTTTTAATGTACTCTTTCGGCATACTCAAATGGACTCAAACTGAACTCGACGCCTTGGATAGACGAGTCCGTACGCTGTTGACCGCAAACCGGATGCATCACCCACGATCATCAGTGATGAGGCTGTACATCCCGCGGAAGTGCGGGGGTCGTGGCTTTTTAAATGTTAAGACCCTCCACAACCGCGAGGTGTGCAGTCTCAGAGAATATTTTCTGAAAATGGAAGTGGGTATGCACCGAGATGTGGTCACGGTGGACAAGGGACTCACCCCGCTGTCCATGGCTAAAGAGAACTGCCACAAACCTGTGGTACTCAGTACTGAAGACCGCAGGGAAGTATGGCAAAGCAAGGAGCTACACGGACGCTTCTACCGGGCTCTTCATGGGCCCGATGTAGATTTTCTAGCGTCCGTGTCCTGGCTACGATTCGGTGACCTCTTCGGGGAAACTGAAGGTTTTGTCTGTGCGATTATGGACGAAGTTATCTTGACGAACAACTACCGGAGACATATTATAAAGGATGGGACGATTGACGTGTGTCGGGCATGCCATCGTCCAGGTGAATCCATCCGACATATTATCTCTGGTTGTTCTCGTCTTGCTAACGGCGAGTACTTGCACAGGCACAACCTAGTAGCCAGAATCATCCACCAGCAACTTGCGTTGAAATACAAACTTGTGAAATCTGAAGTACCGTATTACAGGTATGTGCCCGACCCAGTTCTCGAGAAAGACCATGTCACGTTGTACTGGGATCTGCCTATCATTACTGACAGGACTATTGTTGCCAATAAGCCTGACATAGTAGTGATAGACAGATCAGCGCGCCGCGCAATGATAATCGATGTTACCATCCCGCATGACGAGAACCTCGTGAAGGCAGAGAAAGATAAACAAATCAAATATCTCGATCTGGCACGCGAGGTTGTCGACATGTGGAATGTGAGCTCGGCTATCATTGTGCCGATCGTCGTGACTGCCAATGGCCTGATGGCAAAGAGCCTCGACGAACACCTTTCGAGGCTCTCCTTAGGGGGTTGGATCAAGGGCCAGATTCAGAAGGCAGTACTTCTTGATACGGCTCGTATTGTGAGGAGGTTCCTGTCTCTGGAACCCTAACCACCGGTAGCTTGGACCCTGCTCCCACACCGGCGGACTACTATTTTTATATTTTTAAATGTTTTTTTATGCGTTTGTTTTTTAAAATATTTAAAAATGTATAAATATGTATAAAGTAAATAAATAAACGTCATAATAATATTCCACAACTATCACACAACGCCATCTAGTCCCAAGCTAAGCAGAGCTTGTGTTATGGGTACTAGACAACTGATAAACATACTTATATATTTCTAAATACATACATATTATAGATAAATTACACCCAGACACAGAACAAATGATCATGCTCATCACACAAACATTTGTCCTGGGTGGGAATCGAACCCACGACCCCCGGCATAGCAGTTAGGGTCACTAACCACTAGACCAACAGGCCAGTCTAACATGACATGAAATAGTTAAATTAAAGCTCAGACCATAGTTAACTGTATCTAAATTAATACTGCATTTTTAACAAAAAGGAGTCTTCAATAACATGCTACGTATTTTGTTAATTTCTTAGGTAGTTAAGTAAAAGAAGTTGTTAACAGTTTAACTCGAATGCATCTATATTCAAATACTCGTGAAATACGTACATCCTCTTTATTTCCATAAAGTTTTTTGTGAAGTGCTTAATATAGCAGGTACTAAAAATAGACCTACCACAAAATCCTAATTACTCCGTAATTATTGGCCACCTGCACACGAGTCAACGACTCGCCGTTAGGCCAGCTTGTCTAAATTTTAATCCTTTGACAGATAGAGCCAGGCTGGCGTGTTATTTCGCTGGCAGGTAATTAGCTAGATAGGTGTGCGCTTTCAGGAAACTAGGTTGTTTCAAAATACCTAATAGTCTGCACTCGTTACACGATACAAAGCGTTTATAAAGCGCCTGATTACTACGAAACAGGTCGCCCACCATGAACTCTTAATACGATCCAGCACGGGTTCAGCATTTCGTGATGTAATAGAAGGCCAAAGTCTATCGGGATCGCGGGACTGTCTTATCAGGTGACCATACCCTGGAACGTAAAGGACTATTGAAGGAACAGCGTGGATTTTAGTTAGTACGAGTCTGTTAGTTCCTCCCGTCCCACACTGGGCGGGGGTGAGTTCCACCCAGCGTGGGACGGGAGGGACTAACATTCGATGATTTTATTAGATACGGTTTTTTTTTTTTTAGCGTGGTATAATCATCAAATGAGTCCTCCCACCCCGGGCAGGGCGGGTGGGACTGTCAGACTTCTACTGACTAAAATCCACGGTGTCCTTCAGTAGCCTGTTATCTTCCGGGGTCACGGTAAGGAAATAATCCCGCAACCCCGGCAGGCTTTGGCCCTCTGAGAGGGGGCCCCGTCATTATGCTGACGCTCTTTGAGGCGCGCGTGGGACACAACGCGCCGTCGACCCGGGCATGGTCCATGGTCGGGCAGCGAGTTGCCCTTTACTCGCTGCCCGCATGCCCGCGCCTACGGTGGCCGGAGATCGTCTGCTGACGTCCGACGCCGCGGGCGCCTACCACTGCGGTTGGGGCGGAGGGAGGACGCTGTCCTCTCTCTCTCGCGGCCCGCCTCCTCCTTCACGAGCATTACTGCTTCGCAGAAGGAGGCGACCGCTTCCCACTCCGTCTCGCCCCGCAGCATGGCCGCAACCAATGCCGGGCGCGAGAGGTCTCCGCCTATCGCCGCCGTGAGGACACGTCGGTGCACTGCCCAAGCTGGGCAGTCTTGCACCGTATGCTCTACTGTGTCCTCCGGGCGATCTTCGCAGTGGTGGCACCCGGGCGTTTCCTCCTTCCCTATCAGACACAGGAACCTCCCAAAACTTCCATGTCCGGTGAGGACCTGCGTCATCCGATAGGTCAGGACGCCGTGACGTCTCTCCAGCCACTCCTCAAAGAGGGGTCTTACCGCCGCGATTGCGGCGTGCCCGGACCTCGGTTGCGACAGTCGTCCCCTCCATACTGCCCTGAGATCGCACCGGAGCTCTTCCCGCCGCGCCTCGACTTCTCGAGGCAGTTATTAGATACGGTAAAAAAAAAAATGCTAGTGCCACAATATTTCTTTGTTTGAAGAGAAACTTTACAGCTTCTAACGATAACATTTTCCTTAATTTTATAAGATATTTTTTTTTAATATCTTATTGGCTTAACCTTACAGATTAGCAACTAATTCCAGTAGAAACATCAGTATTTCCATAATTCTTTAATTAATTAAACAATAACATACGACTCCATGTATTTTGTTCGTTTCAATTTTAACATGCAAATTAGTGTTCGGCAATATAGTGATAATTAGCTGTAATAAAACTGTATCTGGCGGCACTGTAATTATTTACCAGTGGTAAATATATCTACTACTGATTAATTAAAATATTAATGTGAAGTAGCCTTTTCCCATGATGGGAGCGGTTTTCTACTACAGTGCCTTGTAAAAGGATAAATATTGAGACAGTTTCTTTTAAAGCTATAATACTTTGGTCGAAACGCCTTAAATTGTGTACTCTATGAACTTATCTATCGTTTCTAAGATACTTCTTATTTGTCCATAAAATAAAAAGAGTCGAATAAATAGTCGCCCTGTGCACTGCATGTAGGTATAAGCCTGGCCGCATACATCAGTTTTCCTGATCAGGAATCCTGATCCGTTTTCTATCCGTACACAGTGAATTCATACAAATGTGTGTGCATGTTTTGTGTGTGTTGTTCAATTTCATTCATCATTTCGAATTCCGAACGGGAAAAAAAACTGATGTATGCGGCCGCCCTTAGTCAAAGGTTACACGCTCAGTCTGGCGTCAGTCTGGTCCATCAGTCTGCTCAGAATGACGGGAGAATTATCGTGTAACCGGTTGACTGACGGACTGATAGTCCAGAATGACAAAAATTAAATAATTTAAATATTTTCTATCATTCTGTTGTGAATGACAGCAGACTGATGCCAGACTGATCGTGTAACCGCTCGAATCATTCTCGCGTCAGTCAGTCACCGTCCCCGACGCAATGGAGCAATGATAGTAGCAGGCTTCTTTCATTCGATAGTAATTTTGAAAGTTTTCTTCTTCATCCTGTTGTCGTATTTCATTTAATTTTAAATGCGGGTAATGTTCTCTTTTTTCTTTATCCATCGCTTCCTTTTTACGCGTTTCTTTAGCAGTAAAGCGATAACTATAATAGCACAGGCTCTTTTTTTTTCAAAATATCCTTGGCTAGGCAGGATCAGGTGACTCACTTGACTGTCATCTTCACTTTACGAATGATGACTAACGTAAGTTTTATCAGTCTGCTGTCAGTCTAGACTGAGCGTGTAACCGTGTTTTTCGCCCATCATTCTGGCATCAGTCTTAGTCGGACCAAACTGATGGACTGAACTGACGCCAGACTGAGCGTGTAACCTTTGACTTAGAAAGGTGTGTTCCATTTTAGACAAGATTTTAATTCGATTTTTGTAACCGACTTCAAAAAGGTACGTTATCCGTTCGGCCAGTATTTTCAGACCTTATTTGTTTTTGAAGTCGATTATTTTTTTTTTTAAGTTTTCGGAATTTAAACTTAAAACATAGTTTGCGAGTTTTGAAAGCATCGTACCTTCGTAGATTTTTGTTTACGTAACAGAAAAGTAAATACGGGTCAATTTTTTTTTTATCCAACCGAATCATTCTTTTCTTTCAGTAATTCTGTCTTTTGTTCACATGCTACGGATTTCATAACTACTAATCAAACTATTTCACCGTTGTAACATTTCAACTAAACGTAGGACGTGGCAGATGGCAATTCAATCGCCTACGAATACCACAATAACCTGATTCTCTCACGGGACTCACAGTCAGATAACGGAATGGACAGATTAGGGCTCATTCACACTGGGTCCGTCAACGACGATTCGTCAAAAAAGACGATACGTAATGACGGATGAACGTTCACATTGCATACGGAATCGAGTTTCACGATTCATAGATGTTCACACCGGTCGTAGTATGTGGGTGCAGTGCAAGGCATAGTCGTCCCAACCGATCCTACATAACGATTCGTGATTTAAAACTTACTGAAGGTTTTTGAAAAAAAACTGAACCGTCGTTTAAGACGTATCCGTCATTTTTCACGATTCCGTAATAGTGTGAACACGGGCAATTAAAATGTATAGCCGCCCATACAAATCAAAATAACGATTCGTGGAAAAAGACGATTCGTCAAAAAACACGAATCGTCTTTGACGGATTAGTGTGAATGAGCACTTAGTTGCGCCATCCGCTGAGCTAGCCAAGCCGACAGGGGAAGTCAGTATGGTAAATTATACGTAGATATACCAAAAATATATGTACACACGGCTACCACATCAAGCTATACAAAACCAGTTTGTCTTGGACTCGCTTTATATGATCTTTCCGCACATTGAACGGTCAGCTTATACTAGTTTTGTATTGCTTGATGTGTAGCCGCGTGTACTAGGTATGTTGTTACAGACTGCCTGCTGAATTAGGACTGGCTATTGTATTAATTTATTAGAGTGCAATGGTATACAACAATAACATATACAGGGCCGTAGCCAGGGTGGGCCCTACCTTAAAATTATAAATAATATGCCCAGTGTTTGCAAAACACAATATGGCCCAAATAAAATTCAACTAGAGTAGCGGCGACATCTGAATGAAGCATTTGTCACAACCATTCACTCTCGGCCCCTTCTTTTATTCTCAATTTCTTTCAACTTCGTAATTCCCGACCTTCAACAATTGTTGCCCCACCTTAAATTTAACCCTAGCTGCCGGCCCTGTACAAACATGCATTGGCTAACTTAAGCTTTTCGTGACACAAGTAAATAATTTTTCAGTTCTCATTTACCATTCCATTAAACTATACGTAGTTAAATTGTTACTTGAATTGGCTAACTTGGGAATAACGTGATTAAACACACAAGCAATATTAATACTCCAAGATTGACATTAAATAATAATTATAAATTATCCTCTGAAATAATGAACTGTAATACACAGACCACTAACTGTTGATTAAACTTTTCATAGAAATGGACTATTTTCCATTAATCGCAGTATCAACAACCATAAATAACGCAGATGAGGTTTACAAACTGCATCTAACTCTGTTACACAACAATACTGGTGCGAAAATAACAAATAGTTTTAGTTACGTAACTACCAAACCAAATAGGTGACAATAGTATTTGAACAACTCCAAACACACTACGTTACTGGCAACACTGAAATATAGCCATGTCTAGCCCGACACGTACAATTGTGCAAAGCCTACACAAAATGTCATATCAGATTGTCTCGCTTATTGGCACAGCAGGCATAATGCCATCACAGCAAACTATACAGAATATGGTCTGATCCATCCATGATTGTACCTGATGCTTCAATTCAATTCCAACTCTATTCAACACGAAATAAAGATAATTTTATGACATAAATACAGTTGCAAAACAGACGTGCATCAAAACTGAGATAAGCTGTTATATTGTAAATCAAAAAACAATCGCCAACTACAATGTTCCGATAAATTACGTTGATATTCCTAAAGCGATATTTTGTGAGAATATGCTGTTTAAATAGTATGAAATACATCATTTGGTTCGGCAAACAATCGTAACAATATAAAATTATACTTGCGCAAGTCAGAATATCAACCCAATGGTAGAATTTACTGTGCAAAGTTCTGAGTATTTCCCACGGGTCCTAACGTTTCCAAAGGTTCATGAATTAATTTGAAGCCTATTATAATATCAGTACCTATTCAGCAGCATTAACATCAGCACTTTGAATAGGCAATTAGCGACATAATAGCCAAATAAATGACTACTTAATCCCACCTCCTGTTTCCTATAACCGGCCTATAAGTGTCTCTCCTAATGATACACGCCGAGCAGTTATAAAGCCCTGACTGATTACACCGATGCGGTCATAAACGCACTCTATTCGCCTCACGTCCTCTGAGAGCTTTTACAGGCACTAATTCCACCGCTTCATGGTTAGTCTCGCCGCAAAAATAATGCCCGGTTACGTGTGACCACGCAAATTATATCACATTAACGGACTCTGCATCCATCAATCAAACTCTATCTCTATTGCCGGTGAAATAAAGTGTAAATTCCATAAAAGAATCCACCTGTAGCAATTTTATAACAGTCAAGTAAATCGTAAATCCGTCCGGTCCCAGGAACATTACATCACTAGGCGGAAACATTGTACGATTCTTTACGTTGAGTTTTAGTAACGTAACAAATCTGGGGTCAACGAAGTCTCTGCCATCCTCCCGAACTGGCGCGTCGTATAAAACGGGTATAGTTTATGCAACTGACGACGGACGATAGGCACCGCTTTCAAAACTTTCGCCGTCAATTAAAAAGCGGCTACCGCTTTTAGCGAGACACCCGGTCACGATCCACGCCGTGACCGATGACTTTTTGTTACGTAAACGACTATTGTTTTCTACTTTTAGCATCTGTCAAAGCTAGACTATTATGGGGCGGAATTGTGTCATAACTCGCTCATCAATCAATGTTACTGGACGTGGCGCACAATTAATCATGGCAATGTAGGTACCTACACTATCTCTGGCACTGATTTAGTTTCCTCGGACTCCGCAATATGATTGAAATAGATTTAATCCAATCCTCTGTTCCAATCTCGGCAAATCTCTATAGATTTCAATAATTAGATTTCGATATAATAAGTTCGATCACGAAATAACAAAGCACTTTACGTAAAGAAATTAGTTAAACCATATTCTCTTATGTTTAATTAATTCTAGCTATTCACGTATGTCGTGAACAAGATAGCTGGTTTGCTTAAAGTTGACACAAAGTAAGTCAAAGTTCAGAGTACCATCCCTCACCTCAAACTTAGGCGATACAAAACTGATTCTAAACTAAAGTTTTGTTAACAATATTACGTATCAAACTTACAAAGAAGGCATAACTTCCTGAGAATCCAGTATTGGAATACTACCTTTGAATACACCTGAAGGTGATTTATGTTCGTAAGGTTGAAAGTACGAATTACATCAAAACAAAAGCACCCTTAAGAGCATGGCCGCTTTCGTTCTACGTTTACATTTTATTACAAGATATATGTGGCACGACCAAACTAATACGAGAATAGCCCTTTAACCTTGGCTCGAATATAACGAGATATGGCCAGACAGAAAGGCTCGTAAAATACATCGACAGTCGGCACCCACGAAGGCCTTTTAATTATAAGTCCTCAAGCTTTATACAAACCCATAATTCCTTTACCAGACATGTAAACTCATACCATTAGCTTTACGAAACATAAACAAGTTATTACCATTTTAATGGTCCGTGTAAGTGGCGTGTCAATATTGACGGTGATTACCGATTCGGTGCCATTCGTCATGTGGCTGTCACGATGCAGCCAATTAGTTCAACGGCTGAAATTTCTGCTCAAATATTACTTAAGATTTTGCTTGAGGAGTGTTGGAAGACGAAGTTTTTGGTTGTTTGTAATTTGCACATGGAAATTAGCCAGTTTTCGGGTGGTAGGTGGTTAAAGAGGTAATGATTTGAACATTAAATGCTGTTGTGAATGAAGAGGTTTGAGATGCTTGTTTCCTTAACAAGCATCTCAAACCTCTATTCTCCAAGTATTGCACTCAATATTGTAAACTTTTGAAGACGTATTATTTAAACATTGATGTTTTAACTTTACCAAACAAAACATAAAACCGTTCTTCACCTTTACGCAAGACGACTGCAATTTACCTTTTAAGAATATCCGTTTTTAATCAAAAGTATTTCTCACCGAAGCTCGTGTTTGTCGAAGCGAGCGAAGTGTGGCTACCGGCAGCGTCGTCAAGAATCCGACATTTCGTCTCGTCGCATCTCCACTTACGGCCATAAGTGTCCGTATAAATAAGTATTTGGAGCAGAAAACGTGGGCCAAATATGCATGAATCTTTTCAAGGAAATATTTAATTCAAATTGTAAATTAAAGTCCGTAATTTTGATGCGGTTTTCACCACAATCGGGACAATTTATTCAGAAAAGTTCATCATAAATTCAACTTTTACAAAAAGAAGAAATGACGATGTATAAAGTTATAATTACAGTTCCATGTAGGAGCGGTACGCTAGTAAAATATATTTTGAACTTCGTACCCTTTGGATACCTAGTTTGATTGGAAACAGTACACTCAGCTCGTAATTACTCCTGCAAATTACTGCACTAGGTGAATGCGGCGTGCCTAGGAGAAGCATTAATTCGGCTTTGAGGCAATACGTTAACACACAGCATAGAGGTGTGGTGTACATTTATGTTAAGTCAGGAAAATTAATCATTAAGGCGAAAACGCCAGGGTATTGCGTGAAATTAAAAATAACTTTGGTTCCACTTTGAGAGAATTGTTTGTAATTTTTTAAACCCCAAATACAGATTTACAATTTGTTAATATTTATAGAGAAAAAAAGCTTCGGTATTTTTGACAGATGTATGAAATAGCTCTGTGGAGGTTGAATTTTCCAATCGAAAATATGAGGAATTACGAAATGTAAAAAGGAGTCTCGAGGCCGACTATGATGAAAAATAAAACTGCATCATTTGATTTTATTATTTCGAGACAGACAGAAGCGTCCTGTAAGTTAATATACTAATTTTCACCCTGACTGTACCAAAATGTATTGTACAATTTCTGAGTTCGCGGTAAAACAAAACCAGTCAAGCGTAACCGTATTTGCGACATCAAACGAAGAAGATATCGAGTACACAACAAAGTAGTATTTTCCAATTAGCACCTCAAATGCCATTCGTATCCCACAGTTAGACGAGAATAATGAGCTCGGTGCTAACACCGCTAGGCTACACGGTACTCGTGTGTTTGACAAAGACGTATTGTTAAAGAACGTGTACATTTTGAAGGTAGACTAATAAAGTATGCTACGGTGAGCACGTATTTTTGATTTAATTTAAGAGATGCAGAGGAAGGAAGACTGGAAAGCCTGCCTTCGCTACGTGTTCCGAAATTCACCCTGAATACAATTTGATGTCTATTTACACTTTTTAACCGACTTCAAAAAGAAGGAGGTTATCAATTCGACGGTATGTTTTTTTTTTCTTTTTTTTTGTGTTTGTTACGCGATTACTCCGCCAATTGTGGACCGATTTTCAAAATTCTTTTTTTTTTTCGAAAGGAGATACTTCAGGAGTGGTCCCATTGTCACCATGTCAGGATCTGATGATTGGATCCTGGAGAAATCGAGGGCAACCCTCAAATTTTATAGACCTACACATCGTTTTTCGCAAATTTTATGAGGTAATTTAAGTATTTGCGTATGGTAATCATCATGTCATGTAGCTGAGCTGATGATGGAAGGTACAACTCCTCTAGTAAGGACTTGGCATCGACTGATTTAGTAAATTATGTTTGTGTTCGCATATCTCCTATTATTTTTTTGTTGTACTAGGTATCGTTCAACTTAGGGAATACTGCAAGTTTCATCAAAATCGGTTCAGTAGTTTTTGAGATAGGGAATTATGAATTTAAGAGATTTTAACGATGTTATTACCGGTGTTACGGATTACAAAATTCTAGTGCTCATGTAAGAAAATGATGTACTCGTATTTGACAAGAATTCTGGTTGAATATTTAAACTAAAAAGAGTAAAATAAAAACTTTTACAAAAAAAAATGTAACCGCCTTCAAAAACAACCACAAAAAAGGGTAAAATAACCTTCAAAACTTTTCTTTCGGAAGTCGGTGGCAAAAAGACAATTAAATTAATAAAAAAAAGTCACCGACTTCCGAAAGAAAAGTTTTGAAGGTTATTTTACCCTATTTTGTGGTTGTTTTTGAAGGCGGTTACATTTTGACTAGTAATTATAAAAGAATCATTCCTAATCAAAGCTAATATTCGATATAAGTATTAAAGTGGATATATAGGTAATTATCTTCCAAAACAATGTAAGTAAGTATTTTCCTGTCATAAGCTATCAAAAAAAATACCACAAAGATGACATAACAAAACGGAAAGTCTAAACGTTCCGTAACAAAAATGGAAGAACTCAACCTGTGTTTACACCGAGACTTTTTGCATTTTTTATGTAGTTAGCAGCTCTATGTAAATCATTGTTTGTGAAAAAGCAACGGACAGTTAGGCTCCTAAAAGATGTTGTTGTGAAGTTTCAAAGATGACTGTCTCTTGTTCTAAGTGCTTTGTTGGTCTAGAGCAGTCATGTCAAACGTACGGCCCGCGGGCCGAATCCGGCCCTCGGGCCATTTCGATGCGGCCCGCGATCACAATATATCACAAATAAATGAATCTTGTTTTTTAGAGTTTTAGACTGCACTCGATGCCTCTACGCAGGTTTAAAAATGCGCGCGCTTTACTTAATTAAAAGTAATTTCAAGAGTAGAAATCGAATGAACATCTCCAATCAATTCTTAAAAACAACTATCACGAATATGATACCTGACATCAATGAGATAGTCAAAAACAAGAGAGGTCAGGTACGACCTTTGATCCTCGAGCTCAAAATAATTACCCTCTTTCTTACTTTTGGTATGATTTGTAACAACTATAATAAATACAACGTGTAACGTTAATAGCCCAAAACCTCTCGAGGGGTAACTCAGCCCATGTTACTGAACAATGTTTGTTCTAAAAGTTTTGGAAAAAAAAATGCCTGTATTAAGCCCCTTCGTACACAAGGCGACGCAAGTCTCTGATACCTTACGACTTTGGTATCCAGGCGACTATCGCAATACAAATCCATGGAGGTTCGTAGTCGTACACAGGCACGCGTGAATGGATACCAAAGTCGTAAGTTATCGGAGACTTGCGTCGCCTAGTGTACGAACGGGCTAAAGGATCTGACTGAAGGGGGCGGGGAATCCACCTCCTAAAAGTAGGGTGGGTGAGATCTACCTCCTAGCTGTACCTGGTACCTTTAACTTGTGGTGATGGCAAAGCGATCCCATTAGCGGTGGTAGGCCTCACTAGGGCACAGCTACATCGAAGGCAGAAGGCAATCAAAGAGACTTTCCTGTGTTCCACCGGTGCGCAAGAGTTCCAGTTCCTCTGGGTGAGCTCGCTCCATCGCAGGCCTCATCTATGCTTCCGAGCTAGATTAAAGCCAAGATTAAACCCGTATAAATATAAAAGGTGTCTTGTTGCACATTGTGTGAGTACTATGTGCTTCGGAGCTGTCATTCACTGAGTACCTACGTCTCTTGTTGACTTGAATGACCCTGGCGGCTGAGATTGTGTCATGCTCACTCAAATGTCTCGCTGATGGTGGCGCGTGTGTCGGATCATTTAGCTCCCTCCAAAATGGTTGAGCTGAATGGTGCTGATGCATGTGTCATGTTCGTGAACGGGCGCTGTCAGTTGAGACTGGTCATCTCTTAGCTGCCACGGTTTATTTTAATAATTATTATTGATCATTTTGTTTTGAATTGTCTTTGTTTTAATTGTTACTCTGGACACTTTTAATCAAAAACTTGCTACATCGTTCTCACATAGTGTACCACCTCAAATGAATGATGTAACAAAGGTTCTGTAATTATTCTGGCGATCTAAAAAGAGTGTCCATGGAGTTTCTTGCACGTTCTTCTCCATAGAGATCTACTTCTTGGAACGGGCATCTACGGTACTTTCACAGTTTTTATGTCTTGTGACTGGGACTGTAGCACCATAACTTTTGTAGTGTTTAATAATATTCCTTTGATTGTCTATGACAATTCAAAAGTGCCTGTAACTGGCCTACTTGAAATAAATACTTTGATTTTGATTGATTTTGATTTTGTTTTCGATATAAGTAAACTGTTGTAAAGGGTTTAGTAGGCATTTCGACCGCTTGTTTTTCGTGGTAAAATAGTCAAATGAGTCCTCCCACTCATACTGTCTCGTACTGACTAAAATCCACAGTGATCACTCAATAGCCTCAAATCAAATCAAATCAAATCAAATTTATTTCGTGAACACAGGGTACTATACAGTAGATGTTTTCATAAATTAATAAGATCCGAGCTGTGCTCCGCCAAAAGGCATACAAAATTTACCAGTTTTTTACATGCAAGACATAATTATTTCAACGTAGGTGAAATCACAAAAAATATAGAATGTCAAACTTTAAAAAGATGTCATTTAAATATAAAGTAAACAGGACCAAACAATACATAATAAAAAATATAATGTCACTAATAATCAAATTTAAATCAATAATCAAAATCATTCAGAACATGTCACATAAGATAAAACGGACTAATTAAAATTTGTCATTCAAATATTCGTCAACAGAATAATATCTACACCTTATTATTTAACAGTTTGAAAAGATTCCTTTTAAATTTATTAATGTTCATACATGAGATAACTTGTCCTGGTAACTTATTATACAGTTTTTGAGCCATTGCATAAAAGCTTTTGCTGTGAAATTTTGTTTTAGTTGCTAACACCTGCAACTTTTGTGAGCGACGTTTACTTTCCACAAATCTATATAAATTCATGTTTTGTTTTACAAAAATACAGGCTTCATAAATGTAAAGTGATGGTAACGTTAAAATCTTTAGTTTTTGAAAATGTGGCTTGCATGATACTGTTTGTTTTATTTTACAAATAGCTCGGATGCATTTTTTCTGTGCAACAAGTACCTCTTGAACCTTTGGTGCATTTCCCCAGAATATGAGGCCATACCGCAAAGTTGAGGCGACATAACCATGATACGCTTCTAGTAGGGCGGTCTTATTTGCAATTTTGCCTAGCATATAAAGAGCATACGAAAATCTACTAAGCCTTCCACATACACTTTCAATTTGAGTCCTCCATGTCATGTCATTGTCTATATAAAGTCCAAGAAATTTTGTTACACTAGCTTCAAGTATTTCGTTCCCTTTATAGTGTACTTGAAACTGCGATTGTTCTTTATGCCTAATTTTAAAATTCATTACTTTAGTTTTGGAAAGGTTTATTTTAAGGTTATTAGCATTTAACCAGTCGACAATAGGAATAAGGCTATCGTTAATATGCTCTTCTATTTCCTTTGTAGTGCCAGAGTCATAAATAACAGTGCTGTCGTCGGCAAAAAGCCTTTTACGTTCCAGGGTCACGGTTACCTGATGAGAAAGTTATATATTTATACGGGTTTAATCTTGGCCTTCCATGGCCCAGGCATTTCGACCGCCGCTGGCTTGTTTCACTTGTTAGACTTTAAATATGACATTTTAATGGCAATACTAATAAAGTTGTTGGCTTAATGTGTGCCTGATTTCACGAGCAAATCTCTCTTTTCGTACTCCTTAGGGTCCCATACACATAATTATGAAGTTAGGGATCAAGTTTCTTAAAAGTACTTAGTATAAGATGACCACAGTACCAAAGGGTAAAATCGTTACACAAGTGTTACAAGTTTTAATTAAAATAGCCGTCTTAAGTTTATTTGAGGTTCTAAAGTTGTATCTAGAATCCCCAGACGTAAATTAAATGTGTCTGAACGCATGAATGTTAAAATTACTCCGCGGGTAACTGACCCACTAGACATTAGAGTAACTGTGTACTTCGCCCTAAGGTGTTTTAATCGAGGTCTTTATTCTAATCATTTGAATATTTTTTTGGGCTCTTTGGCCGTTATTACAAAGAGAAATTCGAATTTAAATAAAGAACCTTATCTTCATTTGTTTTTAAACTGTATTGCTGAGCTGAATACGGTAGCGGTAATTAAGATTATTTTTATCTGTTGACTGGCTTTGGAAGTGGGCCTCTATTTTTAAGAGTTTCGTTATCTTTGGTCCATGGAAAAAAAAATACGGTAGATAATTTCATATTTATGAACAAAGCCGTACTTTATCATTATCGTCTGTCCAAGCCTTTTTCAAACTATTTTGGAATAAATTTTGAATCCACGGATCCACCCCAGTCCCCAACATATTTGGTAGTTGATTTAGTAGGTCAAACTTCAAAGAAAATAACCAAAAAATCACCGAACTCTAAAAAAAGGTTTGTGTATTGATTGATGATTTTACAAAGACTTTTTTTGGACTTTGGTGACTTTAGCTATTGAATTTTTATAGAAGAAACACTCCACATACTCGTAAAGCGGGTGTCATCCCGCCCTAGGTGGAGTGTTTTACGTTCCAATGTGAGCCTTTTATGTTCTAGGGTCACGGTTAGCTGTTTAGATAGTCTAGCGAGCCCAACAACTGCTCCTTAGGGCGTAACTTACTATCCAACAAAAAAGTGCAATACCATCGCTCAATACAACCATAAAAACTCACACAAACACCGATAAAACTTCAGTAGCTAAAATATTTCCCCTGCAATAACATATTACCGAATTAATAAAGCTTAGTATACACACGTACCCTTTATTGGCCATAAGGATACAGTTGTGAACTAGTCCGGGAACCAGGAATTATAGACCGGGAGTCCGGCATAATTATTCCTTTATACGGATTTCTGAACGTGACTCATTGTTCGAGATTTGAAAGCCATATCGGTATGTACATATTATGTATAATGTTTTAGAACGTAATTGAACTGGTAGCGGTTTAATTAATGAGACAAATATTGCTTTCATTTTCATTAATATTATAAACTAGCTTTTGTTCATGTGGAGTTTGGATATCATTCCAGGGGATCATAGACACCAGCCCATCAGCCTATCCCAATCTTTCAAACCCAATCAAATATGAATCTTCGAGTTTTGTGATAAAGTAGAAAGTCGATTAAAGTTTGACAGATTGGGGTAGGTTGATATGATAATGTTGGTGTCTTACACCATCTGGGTTTTACATACTGCCCAAACCTAAATCATGCACGCAATGGAAACATTGGAATCTTTTTAACCGTCAAAGTCTAAAAAATTTAAAACAAAACAGAGAAACTTATTTAACTGTCATTATTTTAATATTTGATAATGTGGGTATCCTCCAATAACCCAAAACAATCAAACACTTATGTGAAGTTGCTGGTTGAGCTATTTTATAAGTATAAAAAGTTATATAAATAATTTGGCAAAAGGTCATGTTTATTTTTATCAAAAGTTATATCATCGCATCAATTAATTAATCCACCCACATAACATTTCGGTCATTACCCTTTACTCTTGCAGTCGGAAGACACCTTGATTTGCCACCCACTATCTAGCCTTCACAGATATCTTGCAAGGTTAAGTTCAAATCTAAGTAAAAGACAACAGAAATGTACATTTTTTTATAATGTGGGTGTGATCCTGACTCCAGTCTAGCTCAAAAGTGACAGAGACAAAGTCGACGATGGAGCGAGCCTACACAGAAGAAGACTGTTCAATCTACCTTTGAAGAGATTATAGTTGTATGCGTTCAAACACAGAAGTAGGAGTTCTACAACTTCTTCGCTTTCAGTGGTTGTTTGCGTTCGGAAACACAGACGCAAGTTCAGAGTTCCACTTCAGTTACCTATATGTATGAAAGACATTTGGAAACGCTTACTGCGAATTGGTGGAATACTAAACCAGGGATGGTAATGTCCAGTACACCTGTAATCCTTTAATGGTAGTTTTATCCACTAGTTATGTTTTAACCTCCTGTATTATGAGACTTATGGAAACAGTTCGGTTTCATCAATCAGTCAAAAATCAGGATTTAGGTCCGCTACTGACAAAACTAGTCAGAAAACTAAATAAAACTTTGGTAGACCCCATAATTTTGACATAGAATTTCATGTTTAGCACACAAAACCAATAAACTAACAATGCACTCAAGAATATGACAAAAAATGTGACCAAAAACATAGAAAGTCAATCGCAATTAAACAAAACTTTCACCAGCCATAGCATATTTATAACAATAATTATCGGCAAATAATACGCGATCAAAATATAAAATAACTCATCATAATAATATTCTAATAAATAAGGCATAGGTCCATGGTTCGTCCAGGAATTCCGCCCACCCACGCACTGGGGACTTAATCACAGATTACATGGCTAATAGGCTTAATCGATGACATTTGTTTGAAATGAAGCGACGTTGAGAACGATAGCTTCTAATGTATTATTAACCGATACTCTTTATTTATAAGATAGTTAGTCGATAGCGAAACGTATTGTCATCGTTGAGTACTTTGCTTTTATTCGATGGATATATTAAAGTTACATGTTAGGTTTTGATTTTTGTTTCATACAACAACAGTGTGAACCGTACCTTAATGTTTTTTTTTTGTGACAAAACACTCAACTTTCGTTAATTCTCAACTCAACAAACTAAAACAGCTATCTACGTTTATACTCCTTGAACTAACTTTTTAAATGTTTACAGGCTCGCCTTTTCAATGTTGAACAAGTAAACGTGTTTTCAGGATTTATTACTACTTTTTTCCTAAGATTCGTTTTTGTTGGCCCCAAACAAGTGCCCTAAAAAGTAATATCTACATTTAAAACTTTATATATAGGGTGACTGGTAATTAGTGTACGATACTTTAACACGTGATTGTGCTCATGATAACAATTTTACTATGGGAGCAAAGCCGAAATCGTGAAAAAAATATCAGCTGTTCAGTACATTAGACAAACATAAATGTACTGAACAGCTGATTTTTTTTCACGATTTCAGGTTTGTTCCCATCGTAAAAGTTGTTGGTTATCATGAGCACAATCACGTGTTACAACACTAATTACCAGTCATCCTATATAACACTTTGTCGGTATCTCCGGATGTCACGTTACATGCTTGGAATTCGACCGTTAATGAGTCAATCACAATTTAATTCATATCGATTGGTTCCCATCACTAGATAAAGTATTCCTGATTTTTTGTACAATTACATACTCGTTTAACCTGTTTTTTTTTTTGTAATTACATCAACTGGTTCAAGCTAAACTATATAAGAAGTGGATCTAATGATTCTTTGCTATCATTTATTGGTAATTTAATCACTTTAAATTACGCAGTGTTTATTTGAAAGGATAATAAAAACATCTCGTTATTTATCTGATGGGTGTTATTTCAAGAAACGTTTGTAAAATTAAATGTGATTTATACTTGCTTACGAGAAAACAACATAAAAGTGTCCTTATAATTACGAAGCATGCGTGTACATACTGAATATAATATCATAAAAAGTCACTAGTAATCTCAGTTTTCCAAGCACCCATAGAGTCAGTCGCCTGGCCAGGCTGGCTCTAAGAATGCCGCCGATCTTGCTCCGCAGCTTCATAAATATGGAGTTGGTGATTAAACGGCGTACTCTCTGAGTTTTTGTACGACACCCCCTCCCTAGCCGTCTGCCAGTTAAACCTTGGATTAAATCATGAGTTACGGGCAGACGGTATTTTTTCATTGTAGGTACGTACCATCTGAATACAGCCGCATGTTGCACTTCCTTTTGCTTTTTAAATTAGAACTGGTTTAGTGATTAATCGTCTTGTATTTAAAAGAGACTATTGATTACAATAACACCAATAAGATTCTTCTACATTGATTCGCTTCATAGTCAATTAATTCAGTAACCGTCAAAAGAAACTTGTTGATTAGTTTTTGTATGGTTTATCTAGTCGCTAAAGCTTGTTATGTTAGACCGTACCCGTAATGGCACCCTTTAGCACTGAATCATAGGTCCCTAGAGCGATGTTAGTAGGCGTGCGCGCGGCGAAGATCCAAGACACGATGAACGCACCACTATTTTGCAGATACATACTGGAATTACTGGATTATTGCGCAAACGTTTGCAACCAAACATTAGTGGTTAGCTTAATCACCAACAATGAAACTGATTCTTAGATGAATTACAGTCTTTAAGGATTGAAGTTACGGGTAGCCTTTTACAAGGAGCTTAGCTAGCTGGTTTGTGTTACATTGTAACTCGCTGTAGAGATTCTATTTATTTCAGTCGAGATTATAGAAGCAGGAAGATTAGACTAGTTTCCAACAGAATGTGGAAACAAGATGCGATAAGTATTTAGTGCAAAAGAAAGCTGTTCAAACTATGCTGTAACTCAACGACACGAATTACACTCTCTTTTTGAGATTAGAGTGAAATAATAGTCTATCCTAAGTTCCAAGTCCCACATTACACAAAACGATGAATACGTAAGAAAACATTACCTTGCAACCCAAAATAAAACGTAATACGTCGTTTATGCAAAATAAACCGGAATCACAATCGCTCGCTCGTTCTATTTGATACCGATAAGTGGCTGCCTACACAAGCTGTTTGGCGTCGAATCAAAAGAAACATTTCGATTCATCGCATCGGCTCCCTGAAGGCGCCTGCCAAAGGCTGAGACCGCGGAACAGGCGCCCCGGGCCGGGAAGCAATCTATTGCGAGACCTGAAGACCCATGCCTCGTTTAAACTGCCTCTTACTCGGCTTGCAAACACCTTTTGTATTTCTATTGTTCTATCAGTTGATTACTATATTTGACAAAATGGAGGATCGAAAACTTTCATATTCCATATTTTATTAAAGTTTCGCACATATTTCAATTTATATAATTATGTTTTCATCAAAAGATTTTTTTAATTTGAAACTGATTATACTTTTTATTGAACACCGGAACAATAAATTATTATCATTTGTGTAGATTGAAAATTCCATTAACTTGCTTGCTGCTGCAAAATATTCGAATGAGTTGTTTTATTTTTACAGTCGTAACATTTAATTTTCACTACCTTATACAGGTACTACCTCGATGGAAAGATGACACAATCAATTTTACTGTTAATCATTTAGCAGTATAATTACGGAACTTTTTCTACTCGTTTCCATTATTATACTAAAATCAAATATCTGTTAAATTCATAATTACGTCCAGAATTTTGGTTCTTTTTTATGATAGATTAGCGTTAGACCACTATCTCGCCTGATGTAAGTGAAGATGTGGTCGACGGTGAAGCACGCTTGCCTAGAAGTAAACTATTCACTCTTGACTTGAAGACCCCAATGTTAGCTGTCGGGAAATACAGAACTCGGCAGACTAAAGATTGAATATCAACAAATGAATCCATTAATCCTTTACTATTGACGCTTCGATCTTGAGACAACACTTATAAAACTGGAACTAGAACGCAAGTGAACTAACACAAAGTAATAGGGATAGTAAACTGCGAACTAAACCCGCTGTGTATTTGTGTAAACGAAGCTGTGTCTTGTTACATCCGCTGATTGGCAAAGTTCGATTGAATGTATCCCACATTCTTTCTTGTTTCTTTACCGCCAATATTTATTTTGCGATCGATCTTTGCTGTACTAATTTTGTCTATAATTTTTTGGCTTGGTGAAATCATCAAGTGAGTCTTCCAGCCTTGTCAGACTCGTACTGACTAAAACGCACGGTGTTCCTTCAATAGCCTTAAACGTTCCAGGGTCTCGGTTATCCGTGTAGACACTCCCGCGACCACAGCAGGCGTTTGGCCTTCTTTTAGGAATACTTCCTTTTCAATCAGACGCAGAAACACAGAAAACAGCGTGTACCAACACTCCATTAAGTAAATTAAATTTCATACCCTTAGCAACGATTTTCACTCTTTTACTTTACAGCGTCTTTCCAGTATTTACAGCGTTTCTGTATGAAAAAAATGGAACAGCGCCTCTGGTGTGCGAAGAAGGAACTTAGTTTTTCATTGAAAATTGTCAATTTGAAATTGTCAAAGTTCCAGTTTACTTTACGTCTCAAATACTGAAAATTCGTGCTAAGGGTATACAGATTATATGATAAAATAGGCAGTATATTTAAGCCTGATTACGATAAATGCTATCTACTGAAATATACAAGCAAACTTACAGCTCGATTAGATATGTATCTTTCGGTAGCCGTGCAATTTAATAAATTATTATCTTCGAATTTAATTTGCAAACTGGTGATGTTGCAATAAAAGTAATTAGTAAACATGCAACTTTAAAGCTATCGTTTAGGGTACAGTAGTCATAAACTGCTAAGGTCTCACGGTAGGGGGTAGCGTGAAGGTACTTTGAAAGCCATTCTATGCAATCAGCGTGCTTGCTAGACCAGCCGTTCCGTATAAGGAAACCTACCGAAGAGGGCATTGGTTGACGTCCGTCACCATCCTCTGCTTACCAAGAAAAAACTACTGGATCTTGCTTTTGTTCCATAGGAATTCATGAATATAGTCGCCATTGTTTACTGCAAAAAATGGTACTCAGAACCTATAAATAACTTTATCTCACTGAAATGTCCAAATCGGTAACGATGAATAACCTTAGAAAAACAAATTTCATTTTATTTTTTTACAAAAAATATAAAAAGTGTCTTGGTCAAATCCCTTTGATGGACAGAAAGGCTTTCTTGGCGTCTTTTGTCGTCCTTACATATAATAAGGGAACTTCAAAGCCTGATCTTTTCACTGTTCAAGTCAAACAATTAAGAATTCACGTCTGAAAATAAATATTAAGCTCCTGAAACTGTGTTAATACTTACGAAATATAAGTTCAGACGCAATCCCAAACAATTTATAAGAAAACACTTTGCAATTGCACCAAGCACTTGCAAAATAAACAGACTGGCCATTTCCGTCACCAAATCTCGAATAGATGCATTCAACAAAAGGCACCTTAATTGCATTCTACCTCAAAAGTGAAGAGGGACAAACAGCAATTAAATCGCGCAAAAGGAAAAGTGACTTGCAAATTGAGCTTCGCCTTGGAGTCTGATGCAAAGTAGTTCACCACACTATCTTCACAAATGCATGCTTCGCAGAACTTTTGAATGAACTTGCAGCACAGACGAGGTACGAGTAGTAGTAGCTTTGTACTCGTACAAAGAACGTACTCGAAACTTTCCTTGAAGATAATTTGCTACATGGTAAATATTCACGACGTACGTTACGTCTGGAGGCAAGAGTTTTTGTCAGAAGAATCTTTCATGTCTGTTGAACGAATTAGTAGCAGTTGCAAAGTGTGGTACAATATTTCAAAGTGTGCAAAACTCAATGGCAACTATTGAATACCGAAAATAAAATAAAAAAACTTTTCTTGGAAAAAGTCTCATAGATAATCACTACACAGTATAAAACAAAGTCGCTTCCTGTGTCTGTCTGTCCCTACAATTATACATAGCTTAGATCTTTAAAACTACACAACTAATCTTTGATGCTGGATTTTTTGCATAGATAGAATGATTCAAGAGGAAGGTTTCTATGTATTTAACATGCATAATAATATAAGTAATAGATATTGCACCCGTGCTGAGCCCGGACGGGTCGCTAGTGAATAATAAAAGCAGACATCGTTCAAGTTGACTTGCATAAAGTGAAAATGAATGAAGAATATCTATCAGAAATCTCGCCATTGATCCGATGTTCATTTTACTTTTTAAAAAGAACAGCTTCATTGTCTGTCACGGAATGAAAAAAGAAAAAATGAGTAAAGCTATTCTTTTAAAATGGAATGAAATTATGAAAATTTTTAATATCTCCCTATCCTCTGGTATTTTTCCGGATGTTTTCAAAACTGCCATAGTCCAACCTATTCACAAAGGAGGCGAGAGGGATCTTGTCTCGAATTATAGGCCGATATCAGTCCTTACAACCATCTCAAAGATCTTCGAGAAAGCTATAAACGCGAGACTTGTGAAATTCCTCGCTAAATACAACATCTTGGCAGAAAATCAATACGGTTTCAGAGCGGGTAAATCAACATCATCGGGTAAATCACATCTCTTGATCTCACAAACACTATAGTCGCACATCTGAATAACAAACAGAAGCCTCTTGGTGTTTTCTTAGATCTGTCGAAGGCGTTCGATACCGTTTCTGTACCGAAACTAATTGACAAGCTGGAAAGAATTGGCATACGTGGCACTGCTCTCGAAATCTTTCGTAGTTACACTTCGGGGCGAAAACAAGTAGTGAAAGTAGGGTCACACATCAGTAAAGAGGAAAATCCAAATTGTGGACCGGCTGCGAACATCTGTCACTCGATATAGGTACGTCAGTAAATTATCTATCGTCCTGTCTATCGTGTTTACGTAGTAACTGTATCTGTGGTCTGGAGCCAGGAGCCCTGCCCGTAATGTGTCCGTTTTGACTTCACCGAACACAAAAGCAATTCATATTATGGTAGCATTGTTTCAAATCCATAAAATAGTCAAAAGTGAAATAAATTGAAAACAAGTGACAGTATTTCGTGAAGAATAGCAAAAGTAATAAACAGTGTAAAAATCAAAACTGTGTGTGAACTTATACCGAAGTTATAAACAAAAACATTTTTAAGTGATCGTTATTTTTCTTTGTGTCACAGTGTCGAATTGGTTGACCTCTACTTGTAACCTCTGACACCAATTAAAAATCCGTACCAACATATCGCCTAATTTGGCTAATGAGGTAACAAGCACGGTGGCCTAGCGGTTCGCTTAGCTTGCTCCAACGTACGAGTAATCGACGAGTCGCTGGTTCGAACCCCACCTGGGAAGATTATTTTTGTGATCTTCAAATTTGTTTAAAATTGTTTCCTGGTACAATACGACCGAAAAGTAGATATTAGTAACAGTAATCAGTGAAGCGCACATACCTCCTAATATTAACAAATTAATACAATAATGTCCCGCTCACCCGACGCCATGTACCACTCAGACACCAACCTTACGATTGTTCCTGCTCGCGATACTAAAGTGAATATTCTGCAGCGTAAAAGGAAACATCCTGAGTGTGAAATTAAAGACGCGATTAATATGTTTTCTCAGGAAATAAATAAGAAGTTGGACGACTGGCGTCAGGATCTAGACGGTGCCATATCAAAAATTTCTGAAAATATTTTCACAATTAAATCTGATCTTGCAGCTGTTACCGAAGTCACATCAGATATAAAAAAGGACCTAGAATCTTTACGTTCTGACCACTCAAACTTGAAGGCGCGTGTATCTACCTTGGATGACAAGCATCAGCATACTTTATTGGATATAACAGAACTTAAGAAGTCGATTGAAAATGCTTGCGACCAGCAAAATGATCTCAAAAAACATATAGATTCTTTGAACGCGCAAACGCCTGACCATTTGAGCGAAATTGTGCAGGGATTCGAATTAAAACTTGATTCATTGGAGCAACAAGCGAGGCAATGTAACATTGAGATCTGTAATTTACCCGAGAAGCGCACTGAGAACCTAGTAACGCTTCTGCAGACCATCGCTACACAAATAAACTTTTCATTGCCTCAAAAGGATGTTATTGCCATTCACCGTGTTCCTCATGCACACAATGATAATAATAAACCAAAGAACATCATAGTCAAGTTCAACTCACGCATATTACGAGATAATTTTCTGAGCACATTTCGCCGTGCAAAAGGCGTGCGTACCGATCAATTAGGACTTACTGGAAATTCGCAACCTGTTTACATACATGAGCATCTGACATTGAAAAAAAAACATTTATTTCGTGAGTGTAAGGAGGCGGCTAAAAAGAACAACTTTAAATACTTGTGGGTCAAACATGCCACCATCCTTGTTCGAGAGACTGATGCTACTGCTGCCTTGGCCATACGATCGACACAGGATATTCGGAAAATTAAACCTGCCAAAAACTCTGCCCCTGTTACAAATTAATAGCAATGCTATTTATTTAAAATTTGCTCACAATCATTTTATATTAGCGATTTTAAGTCATTGCATGTTAGTCGTCAATATTAGGTTACCTTTTTGTTTTGTAAACTGCATGTTGCTTGCCAATATTTATTTCAGTCTACTTTTTCATTTTGATAACTGTATGTTGCTTGTTAGTGTAAGTTTTAAGTTACTTTTTTGTTTTATGGGTTACTTTAACCTACAGACTAGTTATTCTTGCTCTGTTATTATTTTAAGCAACAAATCAAGAAATATGTTTTACTCAAATTGTTATTCTTTCAGTTTGTTTTCAAGCGTCGTTTTGTCGTTAGTTTTATATATCGCTCAGTTCTACCTGGACTCCAAGTACGTTTCACTTGTAGTGTTTAGTTATGTCTTATTGCTGCCGCACATAGTATCAGTACATACCAATTTATTCTTGGATTTACAAAATGTCGGATAGTCTTTCAATATATTATCAGAATTGTAGGGGTTTACGTACCAAACTGAACACCCTGCACATGAATATCTTATCCAATTGTTATGATTTGATAATTTTGACGGAGACCTGGCTAACTCCTCACATAATGGACGGTGAATTTATAGATGAGCGATACGTGGTATACAGATGCGATCGCAATCGAATTACCACAAACAAAAAAGATGGAGGGGGAGTGCTCATAGCCGTACTGAAAAACTTGAATGCCGTTCATTTGCAGGCCGAGTTGCCATGTAATCCGTCCATAGAGCATGTCGTTATTCAGATTCCTGGTCTTGGTCAGGAAAAATATTACATAAGTGCGGCATACATTCCACCTAAATCCCCAGAAGCAGTTTATCTGGCCCACTTTGAAACATTGCAAAATAGTCTGAGATCATTGAATCCAACTACTTTCCTCTTGTTTGGTGATTACAATTTGCCCGACATAGAATGGCTCACTTCTGCTGACAATCCTTCCGGAGCTCTTAACTGTTATGGAAACTCATCGTTATGTAGAGAAATGGATAACTTCATATCCTTAATAAACGGTTATCAATATAATTCCATAACTAATTCTAAAGGACGTATTTTGGATTTATTGATTAGTAACGTGAGCTGTAATGTCCACGCGCCTCCTTCTTCTCTGATACCTCCTGACAATTTTCACCCCCCTTACTGTTCTTTCATCAATTATAAAACCAAACTTAAAATGTTACCACGTGCACAATCTATAAAATATAACTTTTACAAAGCCAATTTTGATTTAATTAACGAAGATTTAGCTACTATAGACTGGGTCGAAATCTTTAAGGGTAAGTCGGCCGAGGACTCTTTAAACATTCTCTATGATTATATTTTCAAGACCATAAAAAAATATGTTCCTAGGTCAGCCCCACGATCTCCTAAATTCCCCATTTGGTTCTCAAAGTCACTAATACGAATATTTAAAGCCAAAAATAAAGCTTGGATCAAATGGAAAACTTACAAAAATGTGTCTGACTATGAACAATTCTCTTTTCTACGGCGCAGATTCTGTGTGGAATGTAAAACAAGTTATAACAAATACATTGATTCTGTTGAAGATAGCATACATAAAAATATCAAATACTTATGGAGTTATGTATCAAATCGTAAATTGAATGCGGGTATTCCTTGCTCAATGACATACAAAAACCAGAGCGCCAATAACCCAAGAGAAGTTTGCAATTTATTCTCAAAATTTTTTCATTCTGTATATGAACCGTCCACATTTGTGAGGGATGCCTGGTCTCCTCCTGAGGCATACTGCGAGGGTGCTGCTATAATTAATAATATTAATCTAACCCTGGATAAAATCATAAAAGCATTAAAATCTCTGGATACTACCAAAGGTCCTGGACCTGATGGTGTTCCAGCAAAATATCTTAAACATACGGCCAGTACAATATGCACGCCTCTCCATATTATTTACAATAAATGTATCTCAGAGGGCACTTTTCCCGACATCTGGAAAAAGGCTAATATTACGCCGGTTCATAAATCTGGTTCTAAACATGAAGTGGAAAACTATCGACCAATTTCTATTTTGTCTGCCATGTCGAAGCTTTTCGAGAGACTTGTCCATGATGAGATCTATCCTATCTTGCATAACATAATAATTAAACAGCAGCATGGATTTGTCAAAAGAAGATCTACAACCACAAATTTGTTACTTTTTACTGATTATTTGTTTAATAACTTGGATCAGCGGTCCCAAGTTGATGCTGTGTATACAGACTTTCGAAAAGCCTTCGACAAGGTAGATCACGAACTACTTCTTGCAAAGATTGCATACAATGGCATACGAGGCGACTTATTGAGATGGTTCTCATCTTATGTTACAAATAGAACCCAGAAGGTGGTGATACAGGGTCATGAGTCTGAATCCATTAATGTAACTTCTGGTGTGCCTCAGGGCTCAATCCTTGGTCCTCTACTCTTTGTCCTGTTTATAAACGACATTAACAGTTGTTTTAAGCACTCAAAATTTTTACTTTATGCCGATGACCTTAAAGTTTTTAGGAAAATAAGTTGTGCTCATGATTGTATTACATTTCAAGATGAACTTAATAGACTATCAACTTACTGCAGTAATAATAAGCTTCAACTTAGCATACCTAAATGCCTATCTATAACATTTACAAAAAACAAAAATATTTTCTCTCATACCTACTACTTAAACAACACCGCTTTGACAAAAGAATCTTCAATTCGAGACCTCGGAGTACTGTTGGACAGCAAGCTGCATTTGGATCAGCATATTGACAAAATTATTAGCAACGCATTCCGAATGTATGGATTCGTAATGAGAGCGACCACTGACTTCAAACGCACACACACATACACACTCTTATATAAATCCTTGGTAAGATCTCAGTTGGAATATGCAGTTATGATATGGAACCCCTTATATAAGAAATATAAATACAATCTGGAGAAAGTACAGTACAATTTTTTGAAAGCAACACACTATCGATGCTATCGTAGAACCCTAGGTTATAAAGAATTACTCACTCATTACAAGTTAACAAAATTGGAGTCCAGGCGCACTTTTCTGGAAACTATGTTTTTGTACGACCTTTGCGCTAATAGATACGATTGTTCGGATATTACAAACAGCTTGTCCTATGTTGTACCTAGAACTGTAGTGAGACGAGAGGTGCGCGCGCGTCCCCTGTTTGCCGTGTCTTCTTGTCGCACAAATGCTGGTGTCCGCGCACCTCTTCGTCGTTTGGCACAAAATTATAATACACACTTCTCAGATGTAGATATATTCTCTCTGTCTGCTAGTAAATTTCGAAGTACTCTGAACAATAAAATCAAAGACTTGTATAATGTATAGTTATCTAGATAATAAGAAACTGAAATTGTGTCTCACTTGTAGACGTTCCCAAAAATGTACGTCATATATAAACTGTGGATAACGTAGTGAGTTACAGACTTATAATAAGTATTATGTCTACCTACTGTTATGTTTATTTCTAGTGTGTAACTGTTTGTTTTCCCAAACTAATAAATAAATAAATAAAATAAATAAATAAATCTGACTTTTGGGGTTCCTCAGGGCAGTGTACTTGGACCAACCCTCTTTCTTATATATGTCAATGAGCTGTGTCAATTGTCTCTCCCGAACACAAAAATTATCACATATGCGGATGACACAGCTCTAATAACCCATGGCAAGGATTGGTCTGAGACCCGTGAGAAGGCAGAATTGGCTCTCTCTCGGGTTATGGGGTGGTTGACTTCGAATCTACTGACGCTCAATATCTCCAAGACCAAGTTCGTCTCTTTTTCTCCGAGTATTCTTAGTCAACCACCACTGACTGGCCTGTTGGTCTAGTGGTTAGTGACCCTAACCGCTATGCCGGAGGTCGTGGGTTCGATTCCCACCCAGGACAAATGTTTGTGTGATGAGCACGATCATTTGTTCTGTGTCTGGGTGTAATTCATCTATAATATGTATGTATTTAGAAATATATAAGTATCTATATCAGTTGTCTAGTACCCATAACACAAGCTCTGCTTAGCTTGGGACTAGATGGCGTTGTGTGATAGTCGTGGAATATTATTATTATTTCCTTTATTCATATTATTTCCATATTATTTACATTTTTAAATATTCTATAAAACTAAAAAGAAAAAAAAAACATTTAAAAATATAAATAATAGTGGCCCACCGGTATCGGGAACAGGGTCCAAGCCACCGGCAGTCAGGGCTCCAAAGAAAGGAACCTCCTAACAATGCGCGCCGTGTCCAGAAGAACTGCTTTCTGAATCAAGCCCTTGATCCAGCTGCCTAACGAGAGCCTCCTTAGGTGTTGGTCGAGGCTCTTGGCAATTAAGCCATGGGCCGACACGACTATCGGCACAATGACAGCTGAATCCACGCCCCACATGTCGACAACCTCGCGAGCCAAATCAAGATACTTGATTTGCTTATCTTTCTCAGCTTTCACGAGGTTCTCGTCATGCGGGACGGTTATGTCAACAATCATTGTGCGCCGCTCTGATCGATCCACCACCACTATATCAGGTCTATTAGCTACAATAGTCCTGTCAGTGATGATGGATTGATCCCAGTACAGTGTGATATTGCCACTTTCAAGAACTGGGTCGGGCACATACCTGTAGTACGGGACTTCCGATTCGACAAGGCTGTATTTCAGAGCAAGTTGCTGATGGATTATCCTAGCTACAAGGTTATGTCTATGCAAGTATTCTCCGTTAGCCAGACGAGAACACCCGGAAATAATGTGACGGATTTATTCGCCAGGACGGTGACATGCCCGACATATGTCAACCGTGCCATCCTTCACAATAAATCTCCGGTAGTTATTCGTCATCATAACTTCATCCATAATTGCACAAACAAAACCCTCGGTTTCACCAAAGAGGTCACCGGATCGTAGCCAGGCCACGGACGCTGACAAATCTACATCAGGCCCATGTAGAGCCCGGAAAAAGCGTCCGTGAAGCTCCTTGCTCTGCCATACTTCCATGCGATCATTAGTGTCAAGCACCACAGGTTTGCGCCAGTTCTCTTTAGCCAAGGAGAGCGGGGTGAGGCCCTTGTCCACCGCCACTACATCTCGATGCATCCCCACGTCGGCTTTCAGGAAATATTCCCTGAGATTGCATACCTCGCGATTGTGGAGAGTCTTAGCGTTTAGAAAACCTCGACCTCCACATTTTCGCGGGATATACAATCTCATAACCGAAGACCGTGGGTGATGCATTCGATATGCAGTCAGCAATGTACGGACCCTCCTATCCAGGGCATCAAGTTCTGTTTGAGTCCATTTGAGTATGCCAAAAGAGTACATCAAGACCGGCATGACCCAACCGTTGAAGGCGCGCACCCTATTACCACCTGATAGAAGGCTATTAAATACTTTTTTCAGGCGGCCAAAGAAGCGCTCCCTCAACGATTGTTTCACGCCAGTAACATTGATACCCAACGCTTCTGACATACCCAAATACTTATAGGTTTCGGTTGCTGAGAGGTATCTAAGGCTTATGGAATCCGAGAGTTGGGTGCTCACGGATTCCACAATCTCCCCTCGCTTTACATGCATGACCGCACATTTGTCCACACCAAATTCCATCCTGATGGCGCTACTGAAGGTTTCAGTTACCTTCAGTAGCTTCATCAGTTGCAAATTGTTGGGGGCAAAGAGTTTAAGGTCATCCATGTAAAGGAGATGAGATATAACCTGACCGCCTCTCCTCAACCGAAAGCCTAGACCTGAATCCTCCAACAGTGTGCTAAGAGGATTCAGGGCCAAGCAGAACCAAAGTGGACTCAAACTATCACCCTGGAAAATACCTCGCTCTATCCTTATCGGTTCGCTAGTTCTCTGGATATGCCGACATCCTGGATAGCGAAGGACTGTCCTCCATTGCCTCATACACGACATCAGGAAGGTGCATAGAGTTGTATCAACTTTATACAACTCCAGCACCCTCATGAGCCATGTATGTGGCACCGAGTCATAGGCCTTCTTATAGTCTATCCAACATGTCGACAGATCCTTTCGAGAACGGCGAACCTGTTGGCTAATGGCAATATCAATGAGGAGCAGCTCCTTAGTACCGCGGGACCCGTTCCTACATCCATTTTGAGAAACAGACATGATAGAATTTTCATCAATGTGTTTACTAATTTTAGCTCTCAAAATGGATGTAAGAACTTTATATAAAGTTGGTAGACACGTTATCGGTCTATAATTTTTGGGTTCCGCAGTACTACCTGATTTGTGGAGCAGGTGGGTTATTCCTGTCGTCAGGAATTCGGGTAGCGATCCAGACTCTAAGGCTGACTGGAACAAAGCCGCCAGGCGAACGTGCGACCTTTTGAACCACTTGATCCAAAAGTTGTGCAGTCCGTCCGACCCCGGAGATTTCCAGTTCGGTAACGGACGGACTGCACGTGCTACGTCTTGGGGGCTTATCGAAATTGCCCCCATTTCTATTATAGGATCGCACGCTCGCTCGACGTCTCCGATCCATTCACCTTCAGTATGGCTGACAGGTACCGACCAGATACTACGCCAAAATGAACACATGGTGTCATCATCTGGCAGATCCCCGTCAGCCACACCTTGGTCTGGTCGCTCCCAAGACCTGTAAACCCACCTTTCATCTCTTTGGAACGCGCGATTCTGATTATATCGCTCCATACGCCGCCTATACCTACGGATACGGTTCGCCCATGCATACACTTTCTGTTTCAAGAAGTCGATGCGCTCGGGAGAGGTAATCCCGAGGATTTATATCAGTCCCCGAGAACGCCCGTCTCACAAAGCGCATCACTCTAGGGCGAGTGTTGCCCTCCCTGAAACAGATGAGTTTGCCGATGAGTGTTCTGGCCTCACCAATACGTCTTTCAATCCTGTACTGCCATACCGGTATGGCTGGTTTAGGTCGTGTAGCTCTGTCAACCGAGAATTTTACGTGAGCTACACGACATGCTGCTACAGCAGCACAATACAGGATTGAATGAGCATCAGCAAGGTCTACGCAGTTATCAAAATAGTTTGACAACTGCGAATCCAGAACAGCCACCAGCATCCTGTTTCTGTTATGCATGGGCAAACGAGGTATCCGTGGCCTAAGTTCAGGCGACATGAAACGATACTCTCGAATCGCACCTTCCAAAGTACTCCTCATTTCCTCACTGCACTGGATACTTACATTAGTAACCATGTCATTGCTCACTACGTCGTCAGCGTGATTGTGTATTTTTATTATTATTATTATTACTGACGTTTGGGATCAGAGCCCATGTATGTACAGTGCCCAACACTTGTAACTGTCTCCAAATAGAACGAACAGATAGCATCAAGTATCTTGGGGTTATATTGGACAGTCTCCTGTCATGGAAAAAACATGTTAACTCTGTTGTAGTTCGAGTTAGGAGATTGATATACCTATTTAAAAACCTTCGAGCGTATGATGATTTCCAAACTCTAAAAATGGTCTACTTTGCACTCGCTCAATCAGTTCTCAGTTATTGCATAGCTGTATGGGGAGGAACCCACAAGACCACCATGCTGCGGCTAGAGAGAACTCAAAGAGCAGTCCTGAAGGTACTCTCAAAAAAACCTATCAGATTTCCGACCTCTGAACTGTACTCACTCTGTGAGGTCCTCACCGTGAGGCAGTTGTTCATCCTACAAACAGTTTTTAAGAGACATCTGGTGCTATCTTACGATCCTCAGCCCTTAGCAAAGAAACGACGTCCCGACAGAGTTTGTAGGACTGAGCACTGTAGGCTAGCGTTGGTTAGTCGACACTTCAACCATATTAGCTCTAAACTTTATAACACCATAAATACAAGTATCAATATCTACCCTATGACTAAAAACCTACTAAAGAAAAGTGTGACTGACTGGCTTTTTTCTTTGTCGTATGAAGGGACTGAGCAGCTTATGGTATCATGATTACGGTAAACACACACGCATCACACACACGCAAAACACATACACACACACACACACACTTACACAACACACACACACGCTTTACCCCACCACTTCACTCTCTCTAAAATTGTATTATGGTGACCTCCACATAGATTCCTATTGTTAAGTTAAAATAAGCTATTCTTTTACTCTATTAATTAATTAACTTTCCTTCCGAAGTCTGGAACAATGTTCATGTACTTACATAATTTTGAGTTGGGCTTTGATAGTCGCGCCACAGTAACTTACTTTTGTGGCTATCATCGTTTTCCCTTGTAAACTGTAAACTAAAATTGTTCCAAATAAACTTCATTTTTTTTTTTTTTATGACAGATGGTCACCCATCCACAGACCAACCTCGGCAAGCGCAGCTTAACCTAGAAGATCGGCCTGTGCGGCTGTAATTATTTAGCTACGAGCTCCTCCTCCTCTTCCTAATATGTATAGGTAGGGTTAGGTACTAGGTATATCTCTTTATTTAAAGAGGGCGAAATACATGGCGATTGCTAGTACATACTTACTTATCTATGTGTACATACTTACTTACATACTTGTGATACTTGAATAAGTAAACATTTGTTTCGCACAACTTAGACGAGAGGTGACGTCATCTATTGAATGAACGGACTCAACTAGAGGTCTTTGTCCTTTGAATACGATTTAATATTTGATTTGTCATTTTGACAATCGTATAGATCTAACTACCTTTTAGGTGCGAATTATTAAGAACATAATGGTTATTTGCTAGAACAATAAAAATATACTGGGTAGGGGAAGCCTAATTCAAGCAGTAGGATGGACGGACAAGGTTGATAAAAAAATGATTACGAGTGGCATGAGTTCGAAATTATTAAAAAAGCAACGCAATCATTGGTAATTTGGTATAAATAGACCTCTGCTGCTGCTGTCCACACATGACAAATTCTCAAGTTCTTTTTAATCAAGCTGGACACAAAGAAAATATTTACAAAATTTCGTTTACCAAAAGATCATAAGAGATGCTCAATTGGAAACTATTTCTATGGAAAATTTCAAATAGTTCTAACTCAACCTTTTATACATAGGTATAAGATATTTATGAAAATTAACACTTCAAACAGGATATACATAGGTATATCCTGTTTGAAGTGTTAATTTTCATAAATATCTGTTCAGTCTTAAAAAATAAGTCCTTTAATTTTTTTATAAAATTTCGTTCGTCATAAACGCTCTTAAGACCACTCTCACACAATTAATAGTAAGATGAAAAGAAAATTTTCCAATTTAAATAAAAAAAAAAGATTATTCTCCACAAAACTTAATTGTCTTTCATCTCTCATTTAGTTCTCGAGCCGTATAACATTAAGCCACAGTGAATTAATCCCGGCTATTCCCCGTTATGCCCCATAGCTCTTGCCAGTCGTAAAGATCTCCTGGCCTTGACTCCTCCACGGCAAGTCTCGCCGGCGACCTTGCACCTTATTGAATATACTGAGCTACAAGACAGAAAAGTGCAGAAGTACCAAAAATCATCAGTCCATTATAATTATGATACAAATACTGCTAGCCTACATCATTTCTGAGAAAAGTCCTCTTCCCATGACGCCTAGTTTTCACGATCCAGGGCCAAAGTGGACCCAATGTTTTGTCAAGTTCGTCCCGCCATCTTCTACGAGGTTTTCCACGACACGTTCTGGCTGTGTCAGGGCTCCACAAAGTGGTTTTATGACGTTTATAAAAAAGTGCTTAGATAACCGATTATAGGAAGTTTTTCCTAAGCAAAGCTTTCCGCCTTTAATACACTCGCGGGACAGCCTAACCAGGTTACCGTGATCAGGGAACGTTAAGGGAAATTGAAAGAACACGGTGGAATTAGCCAAAAAGAGTCTAGCAGAGACTGCTAGACTCTTTTTGGCTAATTCCACCGTGTTCTTTCAATTTCGCCCCATATAAAAAAAAAAACCAGGGTGAGAGAAAGATAATAATGATGATTATAACAATACCTACTATTATTTTCGCATACAAAACACCATCAGAGAAAATACAAAAATCCCTGTGAAAATCTCCAGAGTGATCCTTCTGCACCCATTTATCGGACGTTTAAACTGCAATGCGCGCGCGCCCCGCCCTGTCTTTTGCGCCAGGAATGCTAGAGTGAGACAATGTAACCAAACCAGTTCCACATGCGCCGGAAGCCTTTCTCTTGTAGCGATAACCATGTGTACATTCAAGTGTTCATAGTAATATACCATTTGAAAATATATGAGCTTTTTTTAGAGTTCCGTAACAGTAAAAAGGGACCCTTCATCCCAACCATTAATAAAACATTGTTACCTATATTACACACAACAAGATAGTGTTTCTGGCTGTTAATAAAATGTTTCATCGAGTTTTAGTGTACCAGATGTGAATTAATTTTATCCCAACCAGTAACATTGTTACTCGATGACAAATATTTTTCCCAACCAGTAACAGTGTGGCAGTAAGGGGTATTACTGGACGAGATTATTCAAAATTTTCACAGATGATGTATTGCTATTTCATCTATCACAGAAAATACTAAAAATAAAACAAAATACATCTATCACAGAAAATACTAAAAATAAAACAAAATAAATGATTTAAGGGGACTCCCATACAACAACGTGATTTTTGGACTCGTTTTTGCTAGATATTGATAACAGCAACAGGTAGACGCTTGAAATATTCACAGAATATTAAGTACAAAAATACTTAATATTATATTACGGTGATAGATATAAAAGTATAAAACTGCAGCGCAGCTATCAAAATAAGTTATATATTCATTTTAAAATAAATAGTTAAATAAAACAAAAAAATTAAGGGGGCTACCATACAACAAACCTGATTTCTTTGTCGTTTTTATAGAAAATGGTATGGAACCCTTCGTGCGCGGGTTTAACGCGCACTTGGCAGGTTTTTATTACATTCGAACTTGATAAAGACAGGATCAATATTTCAGATGCCCCGTATGTAGGTAAGGTACGGTTATTCGAAAGTCGCAGTTTATGATAATGGTCGTATAAAACAATGATGTTTCCTGTCATTAAATTGACTGTGTACAACAATACTACAGGATGCAATATTTTTTTCGTAGTAGCTATGACTTCCTTTGGACGGTAACTTAGAGATTTAATATTAATTATTGAATGTTTATTCCTAAACTAAAAAGCGGAAAGGTAATTTTTCTAGAGCAGTGGTGGCCCAGGGGCTTCGGCCCGACGGTCCTGGGTTTGAACCCAACCAGGCGCATGACTTTGTGTAATTTATTTCATCATCACTGCTCTCAAAACAGTGAAGAAACCGGCATGTCTTAGAACTCAAAATTCGATGAAATGTGACATCTACCCACCCGGTGCCCTTGTGGTGGATTATGGATTTATGGACCACTCCTTCTCACAGAGAGGTCTGTATCCCAGCAGTGGGAACATTAACAGGCTGATGATGATGATGATGAATGTTTGTTGTACTATTTAAGAGAGGAGATCTACGTCTTAACAGTGGAAGATTATTCTATGAACTTTTGAAGAAAAGTTCCACAAATAAAAGGCTTTTACGGATGGCATTACTGAAGACCAACTAAGTTATTCAATACTAAAGTCTCCATTAAAATACCTAAATCACTTATCGAAATATCGCTCCCACCGCGACTCAACGAAAATTGATTGATTGACGAAGTTCAGATTTTATTTATTTTGTTCAATGTTTGTTCGCCGATGGCCCAATAAAGCTTTCTGACAACTTTTTATCATTTAATTATTTGTTCCGCAAGAGTTGCTAAACCAAATTATCAAAGCCTATAAAAGTAATTCAGCAATTAATGTTCAATCGCATTTGACTCAAATCTAATACAATTTAATTATAGGTAACCTGTGCAGTCTCGTTAATTTTGCTGTCTGTACAAGCAACATTCTGTATGTTGCCACACGCTACAATTTGTCTTAATGGTCGACTAATGTTGCTAGATAGACTTAATTACACCTTTCATTGCCGCCTAATATCAAACGACTAGGCATTAACTCGGTGAAACCGCAAGCGCACCTAATCGACAGCGAGTTGAGATTAAATTCCCTGTCGGATCCCTGTCGACAGAACCCGAGGCTAGCCGAAGTTCCCCGAGTCTGTTCGAATTGAGACCGAATCTTAAACATTCCTGTATCACCTAGCTAGATGAATCATAATCTAGAGTTTATTGCTCTCTGAATCATGACTATTCAACTATACACCTATGTATACAATTATACATTATACATAACAGCTTTGGTGAAGCGAATTGTTAACCTAAACAAATAGTAATTACTGGGACATAATTACGTTGAACAATGACGCGTAATGAGAGGTGGAAGTAGAGATTTGCTAACACAAGACATAGAACAGAACACAAAGTCCTAACAAAGTTTACATGAGCAGAACTTTTAGTCAAACAACACAACTAATTGCAAACTTAACCAGTAACAACAAACTACAAACACTTTATAACTACACTACACACCGATATATCATATGCAAATAAGTTTATTTTAGTCACCAATCCTGCCAGCAATCGTATGGCCACCCTACACGGGTGTATAATAGCGAGTGTTGTGCAAGCGCCCACGTATTCAAATAAATATGCCGGTAATAACTTTCCTATAGAAACTAAATCGTCTGGTCACGAGCAAACAACTCGGTTGGTATGGACTGGTTAGCTATCAGCTATCTGTGCTGTCATTATCTATCTGTAACAACGGACGGAATAGCTTGATGGGATTGTTTGGACAAATACAAATTATATGAGTTGATTGGTAAAAATGCCTTCAGTACGATCAACGTACAGTCGTCAAAATAGATGAAAATCTATATGGAGTGCTAAATCCAGGTTTAACCACATTTTTTTCGTATCTGTACTTAGCTGGTCAGTATAACTTAGGCGATTTAGGATGACCAAAGATTGTCTTGTGTTAGCAATCTGTGAAGCAGTCGTTTGCTGTTTCTTTTGTGTAATTACTTTATTGTGACCTCTTAAAAAATCTTCTAATTCACTGATATAAAGGAAATAGAGATATTTCTCAACATAAATATCAAAAGGACAGCACGAAGATTATGATAACAAAAGTCTTACAGTATTAACAAAACGTAAGTATTGTTCATTGAGGAGTCATTACTTTACACACATTTAGGATTTTATACATTAATCAAACACATTTTAATTTGTGTGAGATTACACCCGCCCTAGCCCTTCAAATATTTCATTACCAAAAAAATGAATGGACTTCATACTCCCGGAAAATTCCCGGCGCAACACGCGCACCGCTAGACGTATTGAAAGACACTCCCACTCCATCATTTGTGAGGATTGGTTCTGTGGCTTAGACATTTTCAAGGACATTGATAAAGAATGAGGCTTCCTTTTATCTTAAAATAGAAATGTATGAGAGTTTTCTATTAAGATCTTTATGAATGTTACAGTTTCTGACTATGATGATAGTCAACTGAGAGCTTTCTGTAAACCGGGGTCGCGGGACTATCTTATCAGCTATCCGAGACCCTGGAATATAAAGGGCTATGGAAGGAATATCGTGGATTTTATTTAGTACGAGTCTGAAAGTCCCTGGGTTCTAGGAATCATTTGATGATTTTACCACGATAAAAAATGGCTTTCTGTAACGAAACTAAACGAATTTACTTCGAAAGGTGATATTTGAATTCAAGTACCTTATACATAACACGAGGACTCTAATATGACATAGATATTATTTTATTTCATCAACAGCTTTTTTTCTGCTTAGGTGTTACTACATAATCGGTTTCGTTAGGGAAGATATAGGGCACAGAATATTCAGCTTATTTGACATTAGGGATCCAAACAACTCCAGTCTAATTTTCCTCGTCACGTGAAGTCACGTACCCAAAAAACTCAATTTCTGTGTGTCATGTAATAAGTAATAACCGTCAAAACAGAAACTCGTCACGTTTTGTATTATGTATCTTCATGAAGGTAATGGAATTTTCAATTTTATTTTCGTCAGTTGATACGTTTTTGCGGAACCAAAAATGTAGATTATGAGAAAAATAATAACTCAAAGAAGTACTTGACTTATTGATTAAGTAGTAACAAGTACAACTGCTGAAGAAGAGGTCTTGGGTGCAATTCCTAGGTCATCGTAGGGGAACAGTGTATAAGACGGAAACGCCAGTATAATGGGGATATACACACTTTAGGAAAATGTAACACAATACTAACGTAGCGCAAGCGCCAACAGGACGCCAATTGTTAATGGCCGCTTGCAAATTAATAACGTCCTGTTGGCGCTTGCGCTACGTTAGTGTTGTGTTAAGTTTGCCTTAAGTGTGTATATCCCCATTATAACTAGCGTTTTGTGTTTTCCCATCATTCCCCTCGTCCCCGTTTTATACACGTGTTATTATCCATCAAATATTATCAATCGCCAGGAATTCTGGAGTCTAAAACATAATTGGCGAAACGTGGGTGTTCACTATTAAGTACATTTCTGCATAACCTTTAAGGGATTACAGGGATAATGATGTGATACTACGAGCATACCCAAGTCAATTAAAAGTTATATAGTTATAGGTACACGTATAATCTCCTCATTACTAACTAAACCTGTATTACTACTAAGTACTAACATATATCCTAAACTTCTGTACCTTTACCACAATTTGCACTTAAACTTAATAATCACCGCGATAAGTATAATAGACACGTTTGAATAAAGCCATTTGTATTACTTTCGCGTTGTCGACAACACTAAATCTGGTATTACCATTTAAGCGAAGTCTTACGCCGCAGAACCAACACCTGAATATGCGGAAAGATCAATAAAAACTTAACGTTTATAGGCATAATGACTAAGCAAACAATGAATGATTCTATTTTTAAAAAGTCGCCAGCAAAAAATAAAACAAATAAGGAATGCCAATCGTTTTCGGCCAGTTCTTGAAGTAAACAAAGACAATCAATCAAATCAATTTTTTTTGACATTCGCATTCTCACCACCAGGCAAGAGTAAATACTTGGTATTAAGTCTTCGTTCGCATTAGTCGGGTTTTAAGAATAAACGCAGCGTCCGCGTCTCGGGACTACTCGGGAGCCAGGTGTTTCCCGTCATTACATATCCATTAAAGTTCTTAGCCGTGACAGTAGTGTAATATAACCTGTTTCCAGCCCTACCGCAATGGATTCCCTTACTTTTTTTCTTTTGTTTAGTTAAATTCTTCAAGATCACATCTCAACTTCGTGCTAAATGGTTTTCAAAAGTAACATATAAAATTATAGTTTATCACCATTTTAGTGCGCTATTCCATCTTTTGGGTCCCAAGAGTCGAACTTACCTAATACATTTATGGCATTAAGTCCGAATCTTTGTGAAAACTTTACAGCAATCGAATAAAAATGTTCTCGGTTACAATAACACAAATGTTCAATATGCATCAGTGCACAATGCATATAGGATGGCTTTCCACAATAAGGTAACAGGGTGAAGACACGGCGCGATTACTCTCCAGCTACGAGTCGACCCGAGTGAGAGCCCTCGAGGCGGGCTCCGAGATGAGGCTCGAGTGCCTGTGTGGAGCATTGTTTTAATACTACCCACTAGCAAACCGCTGGAATTCTCATATTAGGTTTTATATCAACCCTTTTAAAAATAAACGAAGGAACTTATGCAGGTCAAATAAATAGGGACAAAAAGTCAAAAGGTCGTTGCCACTTCTAGCAGCATTTCAGTCTGTAATTTGACACGTAAGTACCAGTTTTGCGCCAAAGCAATTAATGTTGGTGTCGTTTTCCAGTCAGCCCCTTAGGGACACCAAGCGTAAAGCTATAAATAAATTAATGGAATTCTTCGAGAAGCTGCATCTTTTAGTAGTAGAAGTTTTGCCGCAGTGTAAATCGTTCTCTGTACCCATACCATGAGTTGTCATTACGATACTCGATCATCGATATCAACCGCGTTTGGCGCTCTTATTGGCCCGCTCCATGCATGGTTGTATGAACTCTCGACCAATGAGAGCGCCATCAAACGCGGTCGATGCGTATGATCGAGTATCGTAATGACAACTCATGGTATGGGTACTGTTTTATAACGTTTGACTGTAGTATCAAGTTGTCTGGCACACCTAACTTGATTCGTAACCTAATTCCGTTCCTCAATTTCGGCAAACCAAACAAGAGACCAAAACTTCCAACTTTGGGCGGAATACAGATTATCTGAAAGCTTATTTTTGACACAGTTTACCAAAATGTAAATTAAGATTCGCGAGAAATAGCTGACTTTTACTACGGACTGTAAAACGATAATCTCTGCCGTGTAAACGAGAAGTAAAAGGTTGTTAAAAAGTGCTGAGTGTATGAAACAAGACAGAATATTACGGTCGGCGTAACCTTCGTAATAAGTTACCTGAACCCGAACAAACAGCGTAACAGGGACCCGTTCGTCGTTTACGGATCGTGCTTGTCAAACAAAGACGTCTCTGTAATCCTATCCGGCGATGTGCAATTAACATTCTAAGTGTTACGTTTACCGCTCTCGAACAATGAGCGCACTACACCGCTGCAATCCCAGACCACTCGGTGCTGTTTGAGTACACCTATTGTAAATCTGTGTACAAGCTCGAAGTGGTCAAACATGATGAAGTGGACGTGCTGGGTACTGTTTTAAACTGATTAGAACAGACCTTTTCTAGTCTACTTAAACTTGAAACCTTTTATACTCAGAATTACTTTTTATAGGTTACTTCTATGGCTTCTAAGTTAAGTCTGGCATCCTACAGACTTCATTATATTCCGACCTTGACTTTGATCTTGATTAAAACATCAGGAGCTTCGATCCGGGCATATCCCAAATATCTTTCCGAAATTATGTTAATTACCTTGGCTCAGTGGCCATGCTTAACCTTTTTGATCAGTAAAGGAGAAACGACGTTATTTCGTAAATAATATTGTGGGCCTTTAGAAATTGTTACAAAATTTTAACCGGGTTCGTTTTCTTCAAATATGAGAATATTTAAACGAAATGATTGATTAATAAAATAGGTAGGTAAGGTATTATTAAATTAAATTAATTTGGTCAATAATATAAAATAAATACTATATTGGTCTTAAAACATCGGTTCTTTAAAATAATAAAAGTTAAAATAAACGGAGTAATCGAAAAGTTACAATTGATTAAAAAAATACAATATAACTTGATTTACGAACTGACATCGAATCTTCTCGATCAAATACAGGGTAAAACAATGAGAGCAGTTGCACTACTGATACCGATACAATTCAACTTCAATTCGAAAAATATGATGAAAACCAGAACATATCGAGTATGGAACAGTATTGGCTTGGCACTCTACTACGAATTGGTTTCGTGCTTTGTCTGTCTCATCGAAACTTGAAATGTAGTATCTTTAAAATACAGTACTCACCTAATATTATTAACTAATAATACCCGTATAACTCCATATTTTCTTTCCATAGCTTACGGTCTGACCGTTCGATACTTCACAGGCCGAATTCATTTCGAATTTCAACCTCATTGGTTCCACTTTTTTTAAGCCTCCAAAGGAATGTATCGTACAATGCGGGGCCTCTAGGCGGCCATTTTGTGCGTATGTTCCGTTTGTTTACGTTTTATTGAACGTTGGATAGCGCTACAAAACCAGTTCCCGACAATTTAGCAATCCACAAAGGTCAATCTACGCACGCAATCCTATCCCACGTCGGATATCAAGGTTATACTTGTGTGTTTAGTATCAATTTAACATAGGATGTTATGTGAACGGTAAGGGTTCTACGAGCATCTGCTGAGATATTGACTGGAGGCTCGGCTTTAAGCTTCAGCAATGGCAGTAAAATTTAATGGAAACATGGTTAATACTGTACAGATAAAGATTTGTGGGGTATTTGATTCTATTTAATCTTTACTGATCAAATGAATCTTTGAAAGGGTCTAGATTATTTAAGTATTACTTAGTTCAAGTCGCCTCTGCAATTTTTAGTATCTTTTAGGATGGCTGCAATTTCTTATTTTTTGCTGTTGGATAACTAATAACAAAACTGACTGATGTCTATCGATAATTAAATGTCTCCTACGTTCCTTTCCAGACACTTCTGTCTTCCATTATATGGCAACACATAGGTACAATACAATTATTTAGCCACGAGTACTTACAATGTGTTTCTCTCCAACTTTCATTTCAACACCTCAATCAATAAACAAACAACCCATTACGTGTCCATAAACACACGCACGGCAATGTTATTCGATATAATTAGCCATGATAATTTCAATATGCGTCGTACGTTATGACACAGCCAATAATTGTGACCACAACATGCAGCATGCAACACGAAACACACAACGTCGCCTACTTTCTATTCATGGCAACGTTGACGTTGCACGATAATGATGGCATAAAATTAGCTAAGCGTGCTTTATATGCGATGTAAGATGCATTTATGTGGACAGACTTATTTGAATAGTAGTGGAGGCGATTATGCTTGAAGGAGTTGTACTGTTAGTAAGGAAGGTTTCTCGAGGACCGATATCACGTTACAGAAAACTTATTAACGGGGAAAGAATTTTTCAATGAGGAAGTTTTCTCAACTCGGTTTGGCGCAATGGTTTAAAGATCCGTTAAAGTTCCGGACCTGGCTGTTAATGTATGTTCAGTCCGTTGACAAACCTTTACATCAAAGGTTTGTAAACAGACCGAAGATATGAAAAAAAATCTTATAGTATGTTATTTTTCTTTTTAACTTACGTTGACTACTATTTTCACGGATATTTCCAGAAGAGGATAGTCTTGCACAACTGCAGATGCAGTTTCCCGATACATTCCCAAGAGTCCTATCGCGACCATATCGTCGGTCCAATAGTAAACTTGCCAATCTGCAAAAGTCAAACTTTTGAGGAGAGCGAAATGAACACAAGAATTGGTCCTGTAAATCAGGTTTTATAGGTATCTTTTCATGCTTGTAAATTTATTAGTCAAAAGTAATGTACTTTAAGTAGATAATGTTAGAATTACTAATTATACATTATTTAAGAAATTAAAGCAGATTGGCATGTTTACCATGTTTAGAATGAGACAAGAAATATAATTTAGATGTGTTCAAGTAGCCAAACTGGTAGATAACTAAATTGACTGCAGTGGAGCATACTACACGTCATACATTTTTTGATAGTCAACTAGCCAAACTGTATTAACATTAGGAGTTTTCAAACAACTTTTTGAAACAAAATTGTTACTTCCGCACGAGAACAACTCACGGGGCATTAAAAAGTTCAATGAAGAATTCTGTTGAATATCGTTATTGAGAAGTTACCATAATCTTTAGGAGTTTTCAAATAAAAATATATTTCTAATTAAAAATAAAACCGTTTATTCCTTATCAAAACACATACATTATTCTGTGTTTTCAGTCAGGCACTGGCTGGCCCAACGAAATTCTCAAAATGCCTTCCAACCCCACAGTACCAAACGAAACTGACGACATGCGCGCAGCCACCAACGGCCGCAAACTGATTCATCCAGAAAGTCAGGAGACCTTAAATTCCTCACAAATCCTCAGTTCATGAAACGGCTTTCTCCTTTCCAAGCGTTTCCTTGAATTTTGTTGTTAGGCACCTCAAACCCCTAATCGCGTCGGCCACCCGCTACGAACCTTCGCGTTTTAGTACAAATCGCTGGCTCAGGCATACCCTCGCCACTCCGGGCATAGCGGTGGTAAGACCCAGAGGGATGAAGAGTGGCTGCAGAGGCGCCACGGGCGTTGGCCTTACCTTAAGCTTGACGCAGATCCTCACCGGATACGGGAGTTTTGAGAGGTTCCTGTGTCTGATTCGGAAGGAACGAACGACTGGATGTCATCACTACGAGGTTCGCCCGGAGGATACAGTGGAGCATGGTGCAGGTCTACCCCACTTGGGCAGAACACAACAGTGTCCTCACGAAGGCGATAGGCGTGTTAGCGAAGGAAGAGGCAGGCGCCGCCGTGAGGGACAGGACAGCTTGATTTCACAACCGAAAAATGTATTTGTTGTGATGAAAAGTAAACGATTTTATTTGTATTTATTGATTTTTATTTGAATACTCTTAAAAAAGGTCAATCATTACTTCACAATAACGATATTCATTAGAATTCTTCTTTGAACTTTTTACTCTCCGTTAGTTGTTTCCGTGCGGGAGTCACCATTTAGTTCCAAAGAATTGTTTGAAAACTCCGAACGAAATACTCATTCCTAGCCTTTTCAAAACTATATTCGAGTCGGCTTCCAGTTGAACCAGATGCAGCTCAATATCAATTTACATAGAGCGACTGCCTATCGGACCTCCACAACCCAGCAACTGGGTAATACGATACCCCATGGTAAGACTGGTGGTCAGATTTTAGAGCTTCTGACTGTAAAGACTATCAAAGATCTACAAATAATGGCCGGAGCAACAGCTTTACGTGCTTTCCGGGGCAGAAGGAACGGAGTAGATTGGTTCTACTCCATCCAGAGAGAGAGAGGACTCATCATCTGCCTAGCCTTTTCCCAACTATATTGGGGTCGGCTTCCAGTCGAACCAGATGCAGCTGGATATCAGTATTTTACATGGAGCGACTGCCTATTGGACCTCCACAACCCAGTAAATGGGTAATACGATACCCCATGGTAGGACTGGTTGTCAGACTTTACAGCTTCTGACTAACAGTAAAGACTGTCAAAGATCTAAAAATGACAGCCGGGACCAACGGCTTTACGTGCTTTCCGAGACACGGAGGACACTCGCTATGACAGATGGTCACCCATCCACAGACCGACCTCGGCAAGCGCGGCTTAGCCCGAATTATCAGCCTGTGCAGCTGTAATTATTTAGCCACAAGCTTCTCAATTAGCCACGAAGAAACAAAATCATTCCTTGGTAATAATTAAAGAAGAAAACCATCGTGATTGTAGTATTGTGACTGATTCCGGTTCTTTCATGTCGATATAATATAACTTTTTTCGGATGCACATTTCTTTTTCGCCGTAGAACAATAAAATGATAAGATGGTTATGGCTCTTCGATTAACATAGATTTTAAGATGCTACAAGGGTTGTTTTTTTTTTGTATATTGTTATGGGAATTGTTCTTTAAACTAAATAGATAGAGCGCAACTTCATACTCATTTATTACTATTTAAAAACTGATGTAAATTAATAAATCTGCGAAATAAGAATGGTATTAACTATTCTATATTTGTTTTGATTGCATAAACACACCAAAGTAAAGTTTTCAATCTGTCGCTAAAAATAATATAACACTGATATTTAGTGTCTCGATAGCCTTTTTTACAAAAGTGATGTATTCAATGTACCACCTAAGCTAATAGAATATTGTGAGTTTAAGTATTCCGATTGTTTTATGCACCAATCAATCAATCAAAAGTATTCAATGTTCCATTTTGGCTAATTTACCTTTGAAAGATTTAACTTTCCACTACCCTTTTGAATAACGGTAAAGTATTCAATGTACCACATAGGTTAATTGAAGATTGTGAGTATTTCAAAAAGTAATAATATGCAGTACAGGTAAACTGAACAAAGACCACATAGAAAAGTTTACTATTGTACTAATACAATTTTGTGCAGTTATGAAAAAGGAATAATGGCATTATCTTCAAAACTACAATTGCTAGAGATATGATATTTTATCACAATGAAGATTTAATAGTAACCATGGCAATTCTTCATTAAAGTCAAAATCACCAAAATGTCAGTTTGACGAGTTTACCTCTGAGCCGACGATATTGGAAAACACTACTGGATAACAAAGAGATTTCTTGAAGAAGAAAAATATCATCGTAACAATTAACCAAAGAATTCCCAAGGAACATTACTTTCTACATACGGACTAACAACGACCCCAGAAATAAATCAACAAAAACCTCAAAGAGAAATAAAGCGTTGAATTAATGAACGCAGTATTTAATACATTCACGACGGCCGGCGCGGCGGCGCGGCGCGGCGTTGGCAGTGCATACGATCGTGAAATGCCCCAGACACTAGCCCGGCTCCTGACACGCGGCTTTAACGTGTCCCAAGAAGCAACAACTTAAGCCCTGATGATTCCCCGTGACACTCGATGTAACCTACGTTGCAGCAACATTTGCAATTAAAAGTAAAGTTTTGCCTAGGAAGCTTCTGATGAAGCTTATTATATGTATAAAAAATAATATCTGTTATTGGAAAAACCTTGCTGTAGTTGGATTTTTGTACATTTCTGCTGTAAGAAAGAGGTGTGTAAGTCTTAATTAGATAGAGCTCGATTGTCTGCAAAGATATTAAACGCTTGAATAACATCCTCAAGACTTCAAGACATTGGAACAGCTTTAAGAAAAAATCTGAGGCAATTGTATAGAAAATTTTAATTGCGACGTTAGATCCGGCTATGGCCACACGCCAAAAGATCAATGTAACCGTGTATTGACATTAAAGAGGTCTTCACTCGGGTCTGCGCACAGCCTAAGTATGATGCGTCAACGGCATGTCAATATGTAAATGACTGCCTACAAGACAAAGAGTAATTTTCCTCAGCTGACCGACTTTTTCCGCAACAATATTTATTCAAGTCACTGTCATTAAACGGGGCACTCACAAAGCCAACCAGAGGAAAATTTAAGGTCACCGAGGGAAATTAAAATAACCATAGAGGTAACACACAAGAGCGTACTATTGTTCTAAACCAGAGACAATGGGTAGTTAAGGGCGTAGCTGGTCCATAAATTTAGACATACTTTCTACACGCCCACAAACTTGTCACAATTGTCGCTGAGAGGCTGAGTGACAAGTTACAACAGCTGAACTATCTACTGACTGAATTATAATAGAGTTGTATCTTTCTCTCCGTTATACTCGTATCTATTTATATTCAAATACTGCCAGTCTGTTGCATAGATTTAAAGACCACCCCGCTATAGTTTGGCAAAGGCTATTTAGATGTTGAAGTCGAGGACAATAAATGATCAATAACTGAACGATACATTTTGTGGACAGTCTTAATTTTTACGAAGATCACGAAGACTACTTCCAGAGCATTCCCAATGAGAACAATCAAAACAATGGCAGACAAAATAACCATGGTGGAACAATGTCATCTAATGGTAAGTCAAGCAGAAGCCCCTCCTATGTGACGTTTGAAACCAACGTAGACACTTACGAAAACGACCATAGCTAACAGAGGGACTATTTGACACCTACTAACGTCATGACGTCATTGCGGAAGTTGCACAGAGATAACGATGGACTAAATTCACAAGAAGAACATTTATTTAGGTGGTGTTAGGCAACAAGAAAGTAAGTGTTCTAAGAAGGTATAGTGCAATGTTTAACTTTGTTTAACTACATGTTGTTAAGTTTGAGAATATTTAGCAGTACCTAGAACAACAATCTTAATATTTTCTTGTAATACTGCAGTATGGTCAGTGGCCTACTTGACCCACCTTCCCTAATTCCGGTATATGAAAAGGGCCATGTAATGAAGGCCCCTGACTATACCTAAGCATGGTCAACCTACTCCCAGTGCTGGGACACAGAGGGGAATCTCTATGAAAGAGACGGTTATCTATTATGTGGTGATCCTTATAAATTGAAAGTTACTGGACCTCGAACTCCATATTTTACGGGAAACGTACAATTTCGAAGCAATAATCCAGTCGTTACAGAAGATATTATACAGACCTTACTTGATGCCTATGTTTGCTTAGGCAAATCGAGATAACGATCGATTACCTGCAATATCAGTTATCACAAACAAACTTTATGTATGAGATATCTGATTTAATCAAGTGTACAAGCAATGCGAATGCATTTACTATCTGTCCGATTTTTCATGCAAATAGCGTTACGTATTTTTAAATGAAATGACGTATCGTCCCATCCGCTCATCCATTCCAAGCCAATACTTTGATGCGTCACAAATTGGACATTTTATTTATCTACAGGTGTAAATAAAAAAATAAAAAAGGTTCCAGTTTGATTTTGTTTACTCAACTTTTAAACCAATCAGTTTGATGTTAATACTGTTTTAAATTAAATTCAAATCAATTCCCAGCTGTAGTGCGCTTTTGCAAATATTTTTTCGAATTTATTTCACTAAGAATATATTTTATAGGGGATTACTTATTCCAATGAAATTTCCGTTTTATAAACCTCTACAACCCGTTCACGACCTCAGGCCATACGACTTGCAACGAGGCTTTCGTACATCGACTGTTCTATTATACATGTATATGAATAGACTACCAAACATAACAAAAAACAAACAAAAAAACTCTTCAGCTTTGTAATATTAGTATAGATTTGATTCGTTCGCGTGAGTCCGCGTCGCCGTCGTGTTGAGAAGCGGTGACTAGTGGTACACTATTGGGTGTAGTACAGCAGTACTACCCTCTATACAATTTCTTCCAATTGCTTTTTCCATAATTATTCGACACTACAGCGTGTCGTAAACGTCGAGCGTCCCGTTTGTGACCAAGCAGTTATACACGGTGGACTTAACTTTAATGATAATTATGTGACGTATATCCATGCAAATAAAATCCACTGTTGAAAAAATGATAAGAAAATTCTATGCATCGCTTCAGTAAAACATAATTGAATCATCCTTTGTTGTTAATGTAGGTATGCAAATTAAGTGAATTCATTTTCTCACTATGGAAAATGGTGTCGTGCGAACTAATTAAAATAGGCCAAGATGAATCACAATAGGGGAATAGGAAACCATAGGAAATAAACTGAATAAATTATAAAAAGTAAAGTTCCTTAAAATTGACATTTCGTTGTTGATTCTTACTCGATGGAACTTAATTGTTATGGCAACAACGTCTTATCAATTGAGTTTTAAGTAAATAATCTAAACATTTCCGCTCGTGTTAAGGGCATTGTCTGAACTTGGCCATTTTTGTACGCGATGCTATACAAAAAAGTAATTTACCAATATTTTAAATTCTATTTTAGTAAACATCTGGTGCAAATAACTTTGTATCAATCGGCATTATAAAAAATAACCTTTTTTTAAGTATTTGATTTGATGCCACGCACGATCCGGCGGATTTGGTTTCAGTGTTGCCAAATCAAAACTCCATAAACCAACAAATTCAAATCGATTTAAAATACAATGCAATCTCTCCACTATATTGAAATATGGTTTTCATAAGATAATTATATAAATAACATTCTAATAAACGATATAATTATTAGGACTTCAAAAATGATAAAACTGAGGTTTTATGCATTATTTCTGGAGAAATCATAGCAGTATAATCGATTTCATATGAATCGATATACAATTGTTTTTTTTACGCGATGCTTAAAAAATGTTGTGTTGAATTCAAAATGACAGTTGTCATTTTGAATTTGCATCGTGATTGATTGATGATTTTGTGAGTTTTTAAAACTCTATTTTTTTTGTAATGGATTTCGATTCTTCCTTTCTTGGCGACCCCGGCACTTCTTTGGAAAATAATATTGAATCCCGGTCAGGTCAGCAATAAATCAATATTGCTGCAACTGTATGGTGGGCCGTAGAACAGTAGGTTGCTGTGCACATAATTATGACAATTATTTGGTTTTTAAGTTAGGAAAGATATCAGGAACATATTAATTAATCCACCTGCTAAGTTCCTTGACAATGTTCTCATAACTTATGAATCTGACTAATAAATATAATTATATAAAATACAAGTTTTATTTCATACATAACCTGTTTCAATTAAATGTTAAAAAAATATCTAAATAAAAAACTTGATACAAAACTAGCTGTAGATCCTCATTCTTACTGATTTGAGCTAATAAATCAATCACATATTATTAGCTGAACTGTTTGTTTAAGAGTGGCCAAAGTCCCATAGAAATTGGACAATTCCCTTTAGTCGCAAAACGTAGGCGAACTGATAAAATTTGACGAACACAAGTCATAGTTCAAGAGCCAATAACCTTAAAAATTTAAATATGTATGTACATACGGAATAAAAGGTAGGTCTGTCTGTACCTACTATTATGCTCACGCTGAGTCCCGTTTGAAATAGTAAACTTGGTACACGCGAACAGTTACAGTACTTAACGACGTCACTATACAGCGGTATTAACAATCGCATACGTTAACTGTTATAATTAGTACCTACTAACTATTCTAGAAAGCGAACTTTCCTTTTCAACTTTCGTGCATCACACCTACTTGATAATAAAACGCCCAAAACGCAAACGTAAACGTTACGTAAACTCGATAAAATTCACGTAAAAATATTCAAAAGTGGTAAAATTTCTAGGAGGTAATTACACTGTTCAGCGAAATGCAACAAACCCGGAAACCGAGTCCCGCTATACCGGATATTAATATGACGTCATTGGATCCCCCGACGCCGACGCCACGAGGCGTACTTCCGGCCACGACTGGAACAATACACTTACATTCCATATTTTATGAGTTTTATTAACGTTCGGTAAATCTCCCGGCCATCATAATGTCTGCATTATTAAACGGGTTCCTTCTGTGTAGATGGCGTTTGAATTAACTGGACCATTGAAAGCGGTTCATAACAAAAGCTCAAAACCCTTTGAACATAAACTGCCTTTAATAAATTATTAACGAAATAATGTGTATGAAAGCTCCAATTATATCGCAAAATGTTCCGAGAACTATACCCACCACACCCAATCACGTAACACAAAAGCATCAACAATAACAAACCACACCCATTGACGTTTAAAATTCAAGCCGACAAACTTTTTTATATCAACGCAACCAAAATGGCCGTAATAATAAAAAAATTGCTGCGTGATACAATTTTCACTTTATAGACTCCGTAGGGGTGAGCCCTGAACTCCCGGGACGGGCTTAAAAACGGCAAAGTTTCAATTTTGTTCCCCCAAGTCGCGGATAAACGGGAAGATAAATGAAAGCTGAAACGTCGTCATTCTTTCTTCGTCTTACAAAATCAAATCAACAGGGTTTTGTATTAAAAAGGTTGATAAAATGAATATAATTTCAAAGATTTTATAGACAACGGGACTTGATAACGTCGCCGCAACATGTGGTTTCAATATGATTCTGAACAATACAGTTATAAAATAAAGTGATCAGCTAAAACCTGTTTAGCGGGAAAGTCAACAAAATATTCGCATATTTAAATTATTTTCACTTTTTTGCTTATCTACACTGTTTTATATGCCTAGTGGCTAAGCTTATTATTTTAGTACGGTTTACAAATATTTTTTCCTGTAATATTAGTTATTCGTTTACCTGATTATACCACTTTACAGGCAGGTAAACTTTCCTACTTACTATTTATAAATTCGTATTACGAAAACAATTATTTATATACCAGATAAAATATAGTAGCTAAATATTTTAGATTAGTCGATTACACAACCAAGCGAGATATCTCTTAATTCTTAAATTAAAATACAAAATGCTGTGCAGTGCTCAATTCTCAACACAATCTTATCAACGATAATAATCAATTTGGCATCACAAAAGATTACATCAGCAAAGCAATCTTTACCTAATCGCCTTAGCTATCCCACGAGATTTATCTCTACTTTCGCCTGAGGAAACTAAAGTGAAAGCCTATTTAACTCGCGTTAAGGAACATTGCACATGGAACTATCGAACATGGAATACTAGAACTTATCTCATTTGAACGTCGGCGCACCGAGCGGTAATGAAGATGAATTCAGCATCAACACACATAGTTACACGACTCCCACGATTTACAAAGTACTTTACCGGCGTCGTTTATTGCAAACCTTCTTGGAATATAAAATGTTTTATTTCTCAATGCAATGTTTAGAATTGAACTTTATAGATAAATTGGGTGTAACTCTATTGGCCAATAATTCCTGAACAAAATTTCTCTATTTACTTTAGTTTCAAACTTCATACAACTGTCAAATTAGATTTTTATAGCTCTGAAATCAATAAACAGAAAGATCATTGAGTTAACTTATTAAATACATCATTGTCTTATTTTTGCCATGCAAAATCTATGGAAAAATCGGGTTTTCACAACTCATAAAAGTAGGTATTTATGTCAATTGATTGACGATTCAAATACCTACCCTATTGCTTGACGAATAATTTCAATAGCTGTGGTGACACACTGACGTTTAATGAACAAATATTACTTAGAGTCCGCGCCAACCTCCCTGATGGCGTCAGCGTAATATGTTACGCTGACGACACGCTCGTCCTGGCACAGGGAGAGTCGCACCAGGCGGCGGCCGACGTGGCGACGGAAGCGGTTGCGACAGTCGTTGATAGGATCCGGCAGTTGGGACTCGAAGTGGCGCTGCACAAGTCAGAGGCCATGTGTTTTCATGGCCGTCTGAATGCGCCGCGGTCAGAGTCCCACATAACGGTGGGAGGGGTTCGCATCGGCGTCGGGAGGACGATGAAGTACCTGGGACTCGTCCTCGACAGCCGATGGAACTTCAGGGAGCATTTCCTGAGTTTGGCCCCAAGGCTGAACCGGGCAGCAGGCGCCCTCAGGCGACTCCTGCCCAATATCGGCGGGCCAAACACCTCCTGCCGGAGGTTGTACGCCGGTATCGTGCGGTCCATGGCCCTCTACGGGGCCCCCGTGTGGGCCCTGAGCATCCGGACGCGACCACAGAAGCTGGTCGCATGCCAGAGGGTCATGGCTATCCGGATGATCCGGGGATACCGCACGATCGCCGGCGAATCGGCCAACCTCCTTGCCGGATTGCTGCCCTGGGATCTGGAGGCGACTGCCCTCCAGCGCGTCTATGAGTGGCGCGTGGAGGCGCAGCGTCGGGGAGAATTCCCGCTGCCCCGACAAGTCGAGGCGCGGCGGGAAGAGGTCCGGCGCGATCTCAGGGCAGTATGGAGACAACGACTGTCGCAACCGAGGTTCGGGCACGCCGCAATCGCGGCGGTAAGACCCCTCTTTGAGGAGTGGCTGGAGAGACGTCACGGCGTCCTGACCTATCGGATGACGCAGGTCCTCACCGGACACGGAAGTTTCGGGAGGTTCCTGTGTCTGATAGGGAAGGAGGAAACGCCCGGGTGCCACCACTGCGAAGATCGCCCGGAGGACACAGTAGAGCATACGGTGCAAGACTGCCCCGCTTGGGCAGAGCACCGACGTGTCCTCACGGCGGCGATAGGCGGAGACCTCTCGCGCCCGGCATTGGTTGCGGCCATGCTGCGAGGCGAGACGGAGTGGGAAGCGGTCGCCTCCTTCTGCGAAGCAGTAATGCTCGTGAAGGAGGAGGCGGGCCGCGAGAGAGAGAGGACAGCGTCCTCCCTCCGCCCCAACCGCAGTGGTAGGCCCCCGCGGCGTCGGACGTCAGCAGACGATCTCCGGCCACCGTAGGCGCGGGCATGCGGGCAGCGAGTAAAGGGCAACTCGCTGCCCGACCATGGACCATGCCCGGGTCGACGGCGCGTTGTGTCCCACGCGCGCCTCAAAGAGCGTCAGCATAATGACGGGGCCCCCTCTCAGAGGGCCAAAGCCTGCCGGGGTCGCGGGATTATTTCCTTACCGTGACCCCGGAACATAACAGGCTACTGAAGGTCACCGTGGATTTTAGTCAGTAAAAGTCTGACAGTCCCTCCCGCCCTGCCCGGGGTGGGAGGACTCATTTGATGATTTTACCACGCAAAAAAAAAAAAAAAAAAAAAAAAAAAAAAAAAAAAAAAAAAAAAAAAAAAAAAGAGTCCGCGCCACCACCTGCGGAAAATTCGTGGTATTTTTTAACACAATTTCTTTTAATGACATAGACACTAGCGCCTCGTCAAAAGGACTTCAGTCATGGCGCGGACTGTATTACAGTACATAAAGGCTCTAAAATATAACCTCCACTCCACATAATAACATGAATGTATGTAATCCGCGCAAAATACGACAGAACTTTACTCCACATTTTGCCAATTACGTCAAAAATATACATACTGCGGACTGGTACCTACTGGGAAATTCCTGATTGAAAAACATGATAATGCTTTCCCGACTTGGATATGGTACCAACATAATTGTGTGTATCTTCTACCTCCTTATGGTTTTTCAACAATGTAATGGTATGGTAACAGTCGGTGACTGGTACTGTTGCATGTGACTCACGAAATTGTTCCCTTTCGTCGGCATTAGCAACACAAAAGTTGTGGTTGTCTCACAAACAAACAAACATTTTTGTAGATGTCCAATAGTAAAGTACTGTTCTATGTCAATTCATCCTAAACTTATCGACATCGGCTACTTTTGAAAATAGCGACAGCTAATAGGAAGCTTATGGTATTTTTTGATAATACTCGTAATGCATAATTTTAGGCGAAAGTGTGAAAAAATCGATAAAAGTAATTTGTTAGTTTATCCATTATTACTTAACAAACACAAAAAAAAACAAATCTTCTCACTTAAAAATATTTTAAAAATAAGTTCAGAATATCAAAATATGAAAAAGTTGTATATTCTATGTACTTATAGCAAAGATAGTTCCCATTTCAGTCTCCGGTATTAAGTAGAACGCAAGAGTAGGTATAATAATGAACGTGTGTACATAGTGATAACCTCTTTTGCATGATTGCGATAAAAGCTCACTATGGTAATCTCCGTTTATCCTTCTGAAAAATACTTTTTCAAAGCGTGGGTGGGCCATTTCCTTCTTCAGACGAACAAAAGGGATTTTCGCACACTTAACAAAACCTCTTTAAATAACTTTAGAAATGGATGTCGTGTAGAGGATAAAAATGTACGTTATGGGATAAAGACTTATTTTATCCACGGGTTTATAAAGTAAGTAGGTAGTAGTAAGTTTTATTTGTTCACAATGTCTAATGAAAGAGTCTTCCCGGGGGAATGAACTTTGGGATGCATGATTCCACAGAAATCGATGAGGTTTGTTCGCATACGGAATTTTGTCACACCAACCAACGATATAAGGTAAATTACAAACGAGATTAGTCAGGCCTATTTATTTCCTAAATTAGCTAAACAGAAAACAGATAAGGCCATCACAAGATTTTGGTATTTTATTAACAGCGTACCTACTTAAAGTATTTCCTACTGCGTTTAAGTATTGTATGGAAAATTTAAAAGCGCCCCAAGTATACGAAAGTGGAACTATAATATTTTTCCATCAAATTAACGTCAAAATTCCAGTTTACGTCGCAAAATCGTAAAAAGTCATTGCTAGGGCTTCAGAACCTGTACATTGAGTTGCAGCACAAAAGCTCAACCTCATTTATTCACCACGTCAAGCTACATTTTAAATTCCCGCTTTGAGCGTTCCTTGTAGAAGCCGACAAGAAACATTTCATCACATACTAGGTGCATGAGCAACTACCTATTTAATAATGTAGTTGCGCGAGTGTGGTTGCTCTTATAAAGCGGCCCCGACGTGATGGCATGCGACTGACGTCGGGACGAACCACTGCCCAGATTTGTCTTGTAACATGCTATTACTATTATTGTGGAGACGTATTTGTATTGGATAAATTGTCCTGTTGGTCTAGTGGTTAGTGACCCTGACCGCTATGCCGGAGGTCGTGGGTTCGATTCCCACCCAGGACAAATGTTTGTGTGATGAGCACGATCATTTGTTCTGTGTCTGGGTGTAATTAATCTATAATATGTATGTATTTAGAAATATATAAGTATGTATATCAGTTGTCTAGTACCCATAACACAAGCTCTGCTTAGCTTGGGACTAGATGGCGTTGTGTGATAGTCGTGGAATATTATTATACACTTCTCATCAAAAAAATCGAAACACTTTCGTTTTTATTGTTTTTGTCCTAATTTTTTACAAAAGAGAATTAATTCCATGAAAAAAAAACATTACTGTGTAGCTGGCAGTTTGGTCATTACAGTAAGAAGAAAAAAATCAAAATTCGAAATAATTTCATTTGTTTATCCTATAAATGAAATTAATCACTGTTTTGAGACAAATGTGTATTTAGGGTTGGAGTACGTTTCTCGTTTAAAAACTAAAAATTAGCGCTTGTCTTTAAACTTTCTGTTTCTTATTTCATTTACTGTGACTTTGGGACGTCTGAAAAAACTTTTTTTTCTAAAACATATGGATACTTCGCCCGCAGAAGCCGCCCAAGTGGTGGCATTGCTGGATTCTGGACTTAGTCAGCGTGTTGTGGCTGCAAGATTGCATCTAAGCTTATCATCTGTTCATAGAGTCTACAAACGCTATCGGGAGACTGGTTCGTTCACGCGCCGTTCAGGATCTGGCAGGAATCGGGTCACTTCTGAGCGAGATGATCGATTTATTGTAACAACTTCTTTACGAAATCGACGCCTTAACGCTTTTCAACTGCAGCAGCAGCTTCGCGTTGTACGAAGAGTAGCTGTAAGTGACTCTACAATAAGAAGAAGGTTGAAGGAACGCGGATTGGCACCGCATAAGCCAGCGAATGGGCCGAAATTAACTGCAGACCATCGAAGAGCGCGCCTTAACTTTGCACGCGAGCACCTAACTTGGTCATACCTTCAGTGGAGCAAAGTACTGTTTTCTGATGAGTGTAAAATTATGCTGTATGGTAACGACGGAAGGAACAAGGTCTACAGAAGAGATGGAGAACGCTTTGCACAATGCTGCATTGAAGAAAAGGTCAGCTATGGTGGCGGTTCGTGGACGGTTTGGGGAGGAATCAGCGCCGACGGTAAGACAGAACTTGCCTTTGTGTCTGGGCCACGGCTGCCTGCTAAACTCTCATCGGTACATCGAACAGTGTCTTGAACCTCATGTGATGCCCTATGCACATTTTATTGGCAACGACTTCATATTCATGCACGACAATGCTAGAGCTCACACCGCGGGCGTCGTACGAGATTATCTTACCGAAGTCGGTATCTCCATTATGGTATGGCCAGCAAGAAGCCCGGACATGAATCCCATTGAACATCTATGGGATGAATTAAAGAGACGAATTCGAGCAAGAGATCCAGCCCCAGAAACACTTAGCCAGCTGCAAAATGCAATCCAAGAGGAATGCGATAATATACCACAACATGTGATCGTGACTCTCATCCGATCGATGAAGAACCGTATGGAAGCAGTAATAAGAGCTCGCGGAGGGAATACAAGTTATTAAATAAACGTTTCTTACATTTTTTTTTCATTTACGCGTGTTGTTTTACCCATTTCCTTCATATTCCATACAGGGCAAAAATTACTCATTATACAAAATACGAAACCTATGAAGACTTAATTTGAATTTAGAACATTAACATTAGGATTTAAAAACCTCATACTACTCACTATTAAATGACATTTTACATTTATTCCTAAATATACACATTTTTCTGATAATCCTTATCAAATCATAAACTGCGAGGTGTTTCGATTTTTTTGATGAGAAGTGTATATTATTATTTAAATTCGATTTCAACCTAATCGAAACTCAAAGCTCAAATAATTTTCATGTCGATTTTAGGTGCGATAAGCTTCCGGCAAAGCTTTTTAGAGTCAATGTTTCCATATTTTTACATATTATTTTACTGTTAAAAATTTTGATTTCGCACCTATTTTGAAGCACAAACACAACAACACAATTTGTATAGGGCTAGACGCGCCATGTCAGTCACAAATTGAAATAAAAAAAAAGGTTGCACTCCAGGAGTGCCGGTAGAAGTGAAAACTTTTTTGTTACTATGTTTTATTTTTAATTTGAATGACGTCTTACTCATTTTCGATCAGGGTCACGTGACCCTGACGGTCACGTGACCCTGACGGTCACGTGACCCTGACGCGAGTTTTAAATTTTTTACCCATTACAGAAAAAGTGTACAACGCCGCTAAAGAAGTTTTCACTTCAAAAAAGGTTGCACTCCAGGAGTGCCGGTAGAAGTGAAAACTTTTTTGTTACTATGTTTTATTTTAAAACTGGAGTAGTACAGATATGAAATTAACTAATTTGAATGACGTCTTACTCATTTTCGATCAGGGTCACGTGACCCTGACGCGAGTTTTAAATTTTTTACCCATTACAGAAAAAGTGTACAACGCCGCTAAAGAAGTTTTCACTTCAAAATATCGAACATGGAACGCACTTGTAAAAATGACGTGCGAATATCTCGACCGCGTATTTTTGCGTTCGTAAAAAATAACCTTTACAAAGGGCAAAAAGACGGTAAAAGGCTGGATTCTGTTGCTGAATAAGGCTGTGAGAGGCTCGTGACTCGCACGAGCGATCCCGGCGAACATTACGGCGGCGTGACCGCGCTCTCGGTTTAGTAATAACTCTCCGGACAACTTAAGCGTAATTGCATAAAATCGTTTTTGTTGGAATTTCGCTTGCTCAATCCGCGGAGGGTGGTATTTCTGCTGTTTCCTCGAAAATTTTGCAATTTCTTTCACGAATAGTGAACGTCTCACGTTGCAATCAGTCATAAGCACAATGGTATCGTTTGTTGTTAGACGTCAATTCTCATGTCATACTTAACTTTTGTAGCACTCAATAGAACACGATTGACCTCGGCTACGAGGGTCGTAGCGACGTAGCACATGAACTACTTACTCATATTTACGCAAGTAACGTTAGCTGGATAACTTTTATTTGGAAAAGTCGAAAGTTTTACAGGAGCGAGTAAAACGTATAACATAAATCACTGTTTTTGTAGAAATTCATCAAGCCGCAAGCTCTCGTCGCGAGTTCTTGAAAATACAATATAACATTTAAGTGATTCTTAGGTTATTTGAAATTCTAATATCAAGTAAATATATAGAAAACGCCTGATTTAATATTCGAGTAAACCATTTTTCTTCTCGAGACGTCGGTCGCCGTGGCATAAAAATTCTAATGTAATCGCCATACAATACGTAGAAGGCAATAAATTCTTATCTTGAGATAAGCCACTATTTCAAATACTACCTACAAAAGATTACGACTCATGCACGTGTTTCCGGATGTATATAAACGCCTATATTTGAATTTAGCCCATATTAACTTAGATTTTTTCACTTAAATAAACCATTTTAATCGTTTCAATTCAATTCAATTCAATTCAAATGATTTATTGCAATCCATCATGTACATATACAGGTGGTAAAGATACAATTAGAGAGAAACAATTATGGACCCTGTCGGGCACAGCAAAGTTTGGATATGGTTGGAGAGAGGAAGAGCGTTTTTTATTGATTATAATTATCCATTGCACTAAAACAGCAAAAATGTGTAGATGTCATTAATTTATATAGTAATATTCTATCATATTTTATTGTATATAATGTAATTTTAATTTAGTTTGAAAACCACATTATGTCACGGATTATTGAATAGGTCCCTTTATGCTTATTGATACTGAAAAACCAAATGGTTTTATAACGACAAGTGGAAAAGATTCCACTTGTCGTTACCAACCATATAGGTATGTGTGTGTGATTTTGAGAATCTGCTATTTTGATGATCTAATATTTTAAGATTGTGATAATTTGAGAATCTATATTATGCGAATAAGGCACCCAGGGCGGGGCGGGTGGCACAGTGATCTTTCAATAACTGGTGAGATAAACCAGTATAACATGATGTTAATTAAAGAATGGAAACTGTTCATGACATAGTCAAAGTGGTTCTAATTAGGGAAAATTCTGGAAATTCTTCTCATCAGAAAAGACACTCACTAATTAAAATTTTAGGAGCTGCTAATTTGTATTTATAAATAAAACAGATAAAGAATAAGCAAAAGTAAACTTAAAACAAACTGAGCTAATGTTTGTTCTGTTCTATCCTTCTTTTACGTTTAGACAAACGCTCCGACGTCTGTCTAATAGATTTTAGTCCAAAGTACTAGCTGTCTCAGTAACATATTGCTGCAAAGAAATAATAAACGAACTTGTAAGATATTCTACTAATTAGCTGAAGCTCTAACCAAGTGTTTAGGATACACGCAAAGTCTGTCTGTAAGTTATTATGAAAAGCAAACAAAGGATTGAAACTAGGATCTAGGCGATGCGATGAAGATTATTATTAATGGCGAAATAATCCCTACTTAGACTCAATTTGTAACATTTTAGAAATATAGACTATCGCTGATTGTCTTTCTCAAATGTATATATAAGTTATTAAAAACATTGTGATTAAATTAAAAACCTACCACTCTTAAAATCTCTCTCAGACACAAAAGAACTTAGCCTTATCACGAGGCTTCACATCTTTGTGACGTAAAGAAAACGGGTACTTAGACGCTAAAACCTCATTTAGACAATGCAAGAACTTGCACGCGATATGCGTTACATTGCGGACTTTATAGGTACAACCTGGTACAACGAATCCAGTTGATCAAACAAATACCGCTATCTAGTATCGCATGGAGGTTCTTGCTTCGTCTAAATGAGACTTAATTTAATGTTCGTAAGTCGTTTCGTATAATAGAGGCGCTTTTTCATTTTTCATGATCATGTAACTTCAAGTACCTAAGCAAGTTCGGCCATAGAGCCTCTTATCTAAGACTTACACCTTCTTTTTGGAAACAAAAGACATAATTAGTCAATTAAGCACGGTACTTGTCAATATCGTTCGAAGTAGCTTCAACTTCATAGCAAATTTAAAAAAAAAAATCTATTGTAACAGGATAGGAGAGTACAATTAACATACACGTGAAAAAATAATATCTAACGAGGAAAAACCTTCAAAAAAGAATAACACGAATACTAACTCTGGAAAACAGCATTGTTATTTTGATAACACTTTGATATCTAATTATAACAATGTGTCTGTTTTTATAATAATAGATAGGTAATTAAAATAGCAAATGATATCAGATTTTGTAACAAACACATTAATATTATTTTCATCATAATGTATGTTTTGAATTAATAAGTTAAGTAATTAATATGTTTTTGTATAGCAGTCGTGATGGCCTAGAGGTTTAGCACTAGTGATGGGCGGAGGATAAATACTCAGAAGATAAATACTCGACTATTTATCCGAAACGGATAAATACTCGTTTTTTCTCGTTTTTATCGGATATTTACTCAAAATGATGGATATTTATATTTTTTGCGAATAAAATGGTTATTTTTACAAATTCAATGACAAGTATTGTTACTTGGGCTTTCCAAAAATGATATTATTGTATTATTAGGTCTCAGAAGTCTCTCCAGTCAAGGAGAAGCAATTTGTTTCTCACTGCAGCCTAACTCGGCCTCATTTTATATGCAGTTTATCTTGTTCTGTAGATATAGTAGCGTATCTTGGATCTGTAGATATCCTGTTTGGCTTCTGCCAAACGTGCATGTGAGTGTATTGACTGACTGACGAGGCCCCCATGGTGGGCCAAACGCCTGGCGGGGTTGCGAGACTGTCTAAACAGGTAACAGTGACCTTGAAACGTAAATGGCCATTGAAGAAACACCGTGAATTTTAGTCAGTACAAGTCTGGACGACTCATTTGACAGTTTATCCTCGTAAAAAAAAGGGCTTTAGCTGAGGAAGCAATCGCTCAGGGTGAGGACATCTTGGCAGTGTCTCTCGTCATGACGAACGTCTTCCAGACTTTGCCCTAGAGTTGAATTAAGGAAGCGCTCCGCTATTATGAAGTTTCGAATTCAAACCATCTACGGTGCACCGTCGCATTTGGAACCTGGCACACTGTTTCTGCTTGACCGAGCGCTACGTGGTACAATCCTCCATGGTATCGACGTTGTCTGCTACGCCGATGACATGTTTGACTGTAAAATAAATATATTTTCTTTCTTCATAACGAAGTGGGGAGGACGTACCGTGACTAGTCACTACTGATAACTGCCTGCAGGGCAGGGGTTGAATAGGTCCTGCCACAGACACGGCAATTAGGCCTTGAGATGACGTCAACAAGGCCAAAGCCCTATGTTAGGTAGGGTTGAAAACAAGTTTTGTTGACATGTTTTTTAATAGGTAAACCGTTTAATATGAAAAAATAGATCAAATCTCGGAGTAAGACCCGGTGTCGAATACGGTTAGACTCAGTAAGACTTGTTTAGACTCAGTCATACTCGGGCAGACTCGGTAAGACTCGGTCAGACTTAGTAAGACTCGGTAAGATTCTAAGATTCTGTAAGACTCGGTTAGACTCAGTCAGATTCAGAATCAGATTCGGTCAGCCTGGGTAGGACTCAGTCAGACTCGGAATCATACTCACTAAGACTCCGTAAGACTCGATAAGACACGGTCGGACTTGGTAAGACTCGGTCAGACTCGGTAAGACTCAGTAAGAATCGGTCAGACTTAGTTAGGATCGGAGTCAGACTTGGTTAAACTCGGTCAGACTCGGAATCATATTCGTTAAGACTCCGTAAGACTCGGTCAGACTCAGTAAGAATCGGTCAGAGTCAGTCAGACTCGTTCAGACTCGAAATCATACTCGCTACGACTCCGTAAGACTCGGTAAGACTCGGTCAGACTTGTTCGAACTCGGAGTCATGCTCGTTAAGACTCCGTAAGACTCGTTCAAACTCAGTAAGAATCGGTCAGAGTCAGTCAGACTCGTCCAGGCTCGAAATCATACTCGCTAAGACTCAGTAAGAATCGGTCGGACTCAGTCACACTCGGTCAGACTCGAAATCATACTCGCTATGACTCCGTCAGACTCGGTCAGACTTGTTCGAACTCGGAGTCATGCTCGTTAAGACTCCGTAAAACTCGTTAAGACTCATTCATACTCGGTATTAGGTTCGGTCAGACTCAGACTCGGAGTCAGACTCCATCAGAATCGGAGTCAGTCTGAGTGTCTGACGGTTACACTCAGTTAGACTCGGTTAGATTTGATCAGACAAATGTGTGGTCGCGTGTCCGCTTCAGTCCTAATTCATAATTAATTAGAAACTGAAAATTATGTTTTATTTAAGTTTTGATTGAAAAATTGAAAAAAAGAAAACAACGAATTATGAAAAAACGTGAATATTTCCTCCTTTTTTCAACGCGTATAGTAATTGTAATTATTAAAGTGATTAAAAAAGTACGTTACAAATCTATATTTACAGATTTTCATGTATTTCAATCATTTTTCTTATAAAAATAACAAAATTTACGATGAACAATGTAACTTACACTGTAAGTAGTATTTATCCACTGTTTTGGATAAAAACTCGAGTAAAAATGGAAATTTATTGAGTATTTATCCATTTTGAGTATTTATCCGGATAAAAACCCATCACTATTTAGCACATCGCTTCTCATGCGTTGCGAGTTTTAAAACCCAGAAATGTATCAATGTCATTTTCAAGTTTACTTTATCTTGCACATCACTGACTACCTGGACGCATTTCTTTACTAATGTTTTAAAGCTACATGTTTGTTTGGTTGAACGTGCTGTCGCAATCTCAGGAAAAACTGGTTCGAATTGGTGATATCTTTCTATGTCGGATACTCTATTTATCAAGGAAGGCTACATAACAGCAAAATACGGTATATGGAAGAAAATGCCCTGAGAAGACGGGTTCTCGAAGCGGACTCCGGTGTGCCATCAGAAAGGGTATAAATATTATCATCATCATCATCAGCCTATCAGTCCACTGCTGTACTGCACAGGCCAATCGCACGCTATATCACCCGATCACCGGTTACTCTCAACCAGCTCTTAAATATTCACATGCAGAATATGTTCATCTAAATTATACCTCAATTAGGTGTTGAGTAGTTCGACAAAGTTTGATTTGAACTTACGACCTTATTTGTCGAAGTTCAAAGACACGACAGTGGGTAGGTGTTCCGCAATTGGCGAATGTATTATATTCTTACTCATCGATGTTCTACGATGAACTCACACCCAAGTTCACAACTTGGGTGTGAGTTCAAATCATCAACCTATTCATGAACTACTAAGTAGTTTTTGAATGTAACTGTAAAATATAATATAAACTTGTAAAAATGTCTGCTGAACTCCTCCCTGCCTCTTACTGGATTCATTTATTGAAAAAAATACTGGTAAAAAGACATATCCCAGTCAACTAATATGAAATGTTAACAATTAATGGATGATGATGATTTTTACTCAATCACTTTAGAAAGGTTTTTCATGAAATTTAGCTTAGTACCGTGTATCTCAGTATCACGGCTACCAGTCAAATAACTTAGTAACTCTACGCGGTCGAAGCCGCTGGCAACATCTAGTGTTTATAAATGGCTTTGTGCCTTTTGTACCAGGTGCCATCCGTCATTTTAATTTTTTGGCAGTCACGTCTGAAACATTCATAGATCGATAGCTCATATCAATACAAATATAAAATATATGAGGCAAAACCTCGTAAAACGTCACAATTCCGAATTATGAGCTGTCAAACATGTACAAGTAGCTATTTGTTTTCCGAGGTTTTGCTTCTTACTCGTACATTATGTTTGTATTGATATGATCTATCGATCTATGAACGTTTCAGACGTGACTGCCAAAAAATCAAAAAACTGGTACACTCCCCAATCCCCATACAAAAATGTTCAAACCCCTTTGAAGTGAACCAAGTCATCAATCATTCGTATGAAATACAAATAAGAGTCAATTTACTTACAATCCAATTAATCGAAAACATTAAGATTCCAGCACGTTACATGAAACAAAATAATGCTGTTTTGACTTCATCTACTACTAGCGTTACACACTATATTTGACACCGAAAGCCCGGTTTACGACCACAACTTCTCTGCCTTATGGAAACTGGGCCTAATTCTTTCATGGAAATAATTGTCAAACAGGATATTGTGCCTAAAAAAAACACAATCGAAAAACAATAGCAGATGTGTTGTTTAATGAACTCACTATAAAGTGTATTGTGGCGTTATCCGAAAGGTAACGACCAACGACGATATAATACTAGACTACGCATTGCACGATTTATCGAACAAAACTATTCTGCCAACTCGCTGAGGTACTACGTAAGCGAGGGAGGCGGGGTACTGCGTTGTGATTGGCTAACTCAAGGTCGGTTCTGTCTCAACGTATGTTTACGGCTCACAGGATTGGTCGAAATGAGACGGATATAAGACTTTTTTGCCTAATGTGTTGGCAGACATCGGTCGCCTGTTATTACGAGTCTAGTATTATATCGTCGTTGGTAACGACAGACGTCACGGCAGTGCATGAGTCACGTATATGTGTAGTGTGCGGGTGTACCGTACAGGTGCAAACAAACGTACCTGTGGAAATGCTTCAATTGTTTGCGTTGCGGTCGTAATGGGGTTTTGTGGGGATGGGGATTGGCTGAATCCAGGGGTTAATAAAATGTGGGATATTTTTATAACAACTTAGTTGTTGCCCGCGGTTTAGCCTCATTTAGTCTGTATCCGTCTCCTAATCTCAGAAAGTACTGCTTCGAATTGAAAATTCTTATTGAACGTCTATTTATCGCGGAAGGCTATAGATAGACTATACATATAACAACAAGCTGTGAGCAATAGGATCAGCGGGTGAACCAGGGGGTAAAAGCTAGTTTATACGGACGGCGAGCACCCCCATTACTCAATGTAACTTAAAATGATACTTGACAGGTGATCTATATTATATTGCGGCATACCTAACGCACGCATTAAGTGCGTGAACATTACATGCAGCTCATGATTTTATCGACATATGACACTTGGTATTCAGTTGCCTATTGCATGGCAGCTACGCATTTTATTCAAATGAATACCCATTAAAGAATGTACCAACATGTGAATAACTTATTCCCCATAATTCTGGATCAAATTAACTTGCATTGAAATTCGTCATAATGTACTTAAAATTTTAGTTGAATTTTAATGAAAAAGAATAACGCTAGTAAACTTGAGTTTTATTATAGTATGCCTATTTATTGTTCTTCAGGACTAATTGGAAATCACCTATGCTGTCCATGATTCCTATAATATCCTAAAACCTTAATTATTTAAAAACATAATAATAAGAGTACCTTCCTATTTACTAAATATCGCTTACTCTTTCTTCTTTTTGGTAGAAAAAAAAAAGTTCAACGTTACATTTAGACTTTTTGTAACCCTACTGAATAAGAAATATCAATGACCTCTCTATTCACAAGTAAGCATTCAGCACGTGGCACCCTTTTCCCACTTCAACAGCTGTAGTTCATAAAAAATGCAGGTGTCAGTCACTGGCACGCGTCTTGACTAACTGCCAGAGCCACCTTTGTCAAGTAAAGGTTACTCGTCTGGCTGCCCCTTTAACAGCACTCCACTCTACCCCAGTTTGACAACGTCACCTAATTGATTGTTACTTTAAGCCTATTACACCTTTTAACTTACTGCTCGTTTAATATTAAATGGGTAACTTGGTATAATTTGCTTACAAATCGCCTGATTACATTAATTGGGTTTTGAATTAAGCAGTCGGTTAAGAGATTCAGTAATATTCGTTCTAATTATTTTAATTTCTGCAAATTTTGGTGGTCTGTGATAAAGATACCAATTTTGTTCTCAAGATTTACAGAAAACCCTTTCTTTTCTTTATTCTATCTCAACATTCCAATCAAATTGAAGTTAAAGCAAAGAAAACGATAGATTATAAACTCAACTCTAATGAAATGTCAATATCGAAGGAATGCGGCCGAGTATACTACGTATATGCGAGACGTTACTTTAAACTTAGTTCAAACTAACGACGTCAGTCATCAATGTAAACAGAGATTATGAAGACGCAAGTCGATTAAATACTGCATATCTGTCACAACGCGATAAGAAAATATGTAAATAACTCTCAAAGAAAGCTTAGCCCATTTAAATGGCTATCAATGTCAGATATCAAAGTTTCTTTTGAATCTAATATCAGTTTTATTTATCGCCTTAAGTTGAAGAATCTCTGAGGGAAGAATGACTGTTCGATATTTTATTCTTGAAAGTTTTGGGTAACTAGACTTCTAAAGAATTTAGCTCTTCTAAACTCAAAAGTTTATCCTAATCTGGCAGAAATAAACCTTTTATTTATGGTAACGATGACGAAGTTTTCGTTCGAGTATTCAATATTTCATAACTACTTTATAGAATTTCCACCTTAGTGAGCACGAAAGCACTGAGCTATCAATTTCAAAAATACATCTAGTAAAGGAAAACACAGGTAAATACTTCAATAGATAACATTCCTTCGAACCCCTCGGCATTTAACTAGCATCCCATGGTAATCCCCCAACAGCCCATAATAGTGTGTTGTATAAAATTTATGATGGTGTCTGTATGACCTTATTAATTTTATGGGACCACTTGGTCCACTTGAAAACAGGTTTGAAGAAGTCAGCGATGAGACAAGGCTTGGTGCTCCGACTGTAAGCCGCTTAAGAAATATCGGTTAGTATCACTGCGTGCCGAGCTGAATTTATTGAGTGCCTTATGGAGGAATGAGGACGCACCATATGTATGGATTAGAACTCATTATCACTATTTTATTAGGAGAAACTTCCCGTCTTGGAAATTCTTCGAAGATTGTAAAACTTTAATCTGTCCACTGATTTCATTACAAAAGCTGGACCCTTTACAAGCTTTTGTTGATATTCAAAATTAAATTCTTAAGCCTTTCAACTTATAAGCCACATTTTATCTAACCTTTCAATCGGCCATTGAAATTTTTATCAGTGTCACGATCTCCGATATTTCATCATGTTGAGATTTTTAAATGGAAACTCAAAAACTGGTTCATAAAGATTTTAATGTGTTAGCAGAGCGGAACATGGACGAAGAAGGAAGAGCTAGTGTTGCCACACACACAGAAAACATTATGCAATGACATCATGGTAAATCAGCCATAACAGGCAGGGTGTACACTATTTAAAAAATAAGAAATTAGAATACTTTAACACCCTCCTTTAATTTCTTAATTTTTCAAACACCATAGCTTGTAATTTTATTAAACGCAAGGCTTTTTATTTACCATGGTATCACTTTTACAAACAAATATTTTATAAGTCTAAAATCTTTAAAGACCAAGAAAAAATCAAACAAAAAAACTCTGATACATTCCTTACAAGCTAACACACTTTTATGTAAAAACTTAAACATTGCTTTGCCCTACGATATTACTCTTGGGATCGGTACAAGACCACAAAGACTTATCAAAGTTAAAATAAAACTTTCATATTACAAACACCTGACTCATATTATACAATATGATCTCTTAAGTAAGTACTTAATTATTAATCTTAATTTAATACAGATTGAGCAAATATCTTATTTTAGTTTTTTAATTCTGAAATATCAGACAACTTCTCATTGTTATACATTACAGTATTCTTATGTTTTACAAATTTAAGTTTATTCAAAGCTTTAGTCATTACATCAGCAGGTTGTAATTCAGTAGGACAGTACGTTATACTTAAGTTCTTGTTTATATATAGTTCGTGAATGTAATGAAACCTAACATCTATATGCTTGGACCTTTTATTAAATATACCCGTTTTTATTAAATGAATGGCACTTTGATTATCTATATAAAATTGAAGCATCTGAATATCAATTTTAAGTTCTTTTAACAATGATTTTATGAATATTGCGTCTTTACAACACTCTGCAGCAGATATAAATTCTGCCTCTGTGGATGAAAGTGCAATTATTGATTGCCTTCTTGAGCACCAAGCAACAGGACACCCTGCCCACGTGATAATGTACCCTGTGGTACTTCTACGAGTGTCACAATCACCAGCATAGTCAGCATCACAGTACAAGTCTAAGTCTTTTATATTACCTGAATTTTTGTAGAACAACCCATCATCAATAGTACCTTTTAAATATTTAAAAATTCGTTTTATTTGCACTACATCCTGCCTAGTAGGATTTTCTACTTTGCGACTAGCTAACCCTACCGCATAAGCAATATCAGGTCTTGTCCTGGTCGAGAGATACAGTAAGCTTCCAACAGCCTCTCTATATGGAAAAAGATTTTTAGCATTTTCATCCAGAACAATTCCTTCTTGACTTGCACAAGCTGGTGTGTCGACAGCTTTGCAATCTAACATATTGTATTTTTCTAGTATATTTCTGGTATAGTTTTCTTGAGACAGTAGAATGCCATCATTTTTAAAGGTAATTTGTAAGCCTAAAAATGTCTTTGGTGTTTCATAAATTTTTATTTCTATTATTTTATTTATTTTATCAAGTACCTTGCTACCTTCTTCTTTATTTTTGCAAATTAAAATCCCATCATCAACATAAATGCCTATAATAACCGTAGCCTCTTTGTTCCTTAGCACACATGGCTCATTTTTAACTTGTTCAAACTCTAAAGTTTTCATTATTTTAATAAATTCTTCATTCCATCTTTTAGGCGCCTGTTTTAACCCATAAAGGGATTTTCGAAGTTTACACACTTTACCTTGACAATTTTCAAAGCCTTGAGGTACTTTCATATAAATTACTTCCCCTTCTTTCAAGTTTCCATTGAGAAACGCTGTCTTGACATCAAATGTCATAAGATGGTATTTATTAATCACAGCTATTGAGAAAATAATTCTTAATGCAGATTGACATGCTACAGGGCTAAAAATTTCATCATAATCTATATCCTTTTGTTCGAAACCCCTCACAACAATCCTGGCTTTGTATGACCCATCTTCTTTTACTCGAAAAACCCACTTGTTGGTTAAAATCTTAGCATCTTTGACATATTTTTCTTCCACTAGTTCCCACACTTGGTTTTTCTGTAATGATTTTATTTCATCATTGATAGCTGTCTTCCATTTTTCTTTTTCAGGTGACGTCATGGCTTCGTGGTAAGTAAGTAGAACATAATCATTGTACCTTTGTGGAAGTTTTCTTACTCTCTTTGTTGATACTTCCTCATCATTCATATTACCTACCTCTTCTATTTCTTTATATTCATGTATTAATGTTTCCTTTTCAGGTTCTATGCTGCTCTCTTCTGAACACATTGGAGACTCACACTGATTGCTGTCTGTTAAAAAATGACCACCCAGATCACCACCATTTTCATCCAAATTTATGCTTGGCAGCTGTTGTTGTTCATTTACCTGTACCATGCTATTACTTCTTGTTTTAAAAACAATGTCTCGAGCAAATACAATTTTATTTTTATTTTCATCAAATAACCTATACCCATTTTTAGAATAACCCACTAGTGTTAATTTCTGTGACCTTGAATTAAGTTTTTTTACAGGTTTTAATTCTTTTACTAATGCTTCACAACCAAATTCTTTTATGTTAGATAAATCCGGCTTTTTATTATACCATACTTCATATGGAGTTTTAAAATCTATCACAGAACATGGCAACCTGTTGAGTAAATATGTAGCTGAGTACATAGCTTCTCCCCATAATTTCTTATTAAGATTTGAATTTAACAACAATGCCCTAGCCTTTTCCATCAAGCTTCTATTTAAACGCTCGGCTTTACCGTTTAGTTGTGGGCTATACGGAATGCTATAGTCTAATTTTATACCGTTTTTATAACACCATGCTTTAAATTCACTGCTGGAGTACTCACCTCCATTGTCACAGCGTAATACCGAAACTTTAGCATTTATCTCTCTCTCCGTTTCCATAATGTAATGTTTTAAGTGGTAACTAACTTCACTTTTGTTGGCTAACAAGTAAATTTTAGTAAAATGACTAAAATCATCTAATACTGTGAGAATGTACCTTTTGCCATCAAAGCTTGTAGTTTCTACAGGACCACATACATCACTATGTATTATTTCAAGTAACCTAGTAGCACGTTCCCTAGTTTTATTAAATGGTTTCCTGACCTGCTTAGCTTTAACACAAATTTCACATAAATCCTGCATTTGTGATATATCTGACTTGCTGAATGTGACACCCGTAGCAGCGTCCACCAATTTACCCAGTATCTCATTACTTGGGTGACCCATTTTAATATGCCAATCATAAACACTACTCTTTTTATTGGCTAACAATGACACTTCACTACTACCTAGTTTTAATTTTAAATGATACAGACCTGTTGACTCCTCCTTTTTACCAAGTATTTTTGTGCCACTCTTAGATGTAATTTCCACATCGTTATTTTTAAAAGTTACTACAGCACCATTTTCTGTAGCAGCTGAGACTGAAAACAGATTTTTACAAAGATCTGGAACACACAAAGTATTGTTTAAGACACAATTTTCACCTTCAAAAATGCCTTTTTGCACAGACCACATTTTTTCATTTTTCTTTGCCAAACATATTGAGGTCTCATTACGCTCCACATTACTTAACAAGTTTATATTATTTACCATATGTGATGTACAACCTGAATCTACTATAAAGTCCTGGGAATTATATGTTTGTTTATTATTATTTCCATAGCTCAAAAATGAAACAGAATTTTTATTTCTAAAGAAACAGTTACTCTCTTTATGATTATTTTTCTTACAAATAGAACATATTTTCTTACAATCCTTTTTTACATGACCTGTTTTATTGCAACCAAAACAACGTATTTTATTTTTATTATTATTAGAGTGAGAATCGTTACCGACTTTACTTGTAGATTGCGATTCCTGTTTCTCCGTTTTCCTTAATGATTTAGATGCTTGAAATACTACTTCGTTCTCATTTGATATACTGCTACGTTTTTCATGTTCTTTGATCAATCTTAGTTTTAAGTTGGTTAGGGTTTTTTCTTCTTTAGATGTTGATTCCCATGCTGTTACAAAATTTTCATATTCTGCAGATAAAAACGTTAGTATTTTTGATTCAATTAAGCTGTCATCCATGGAGATTTTTAGCTGTTGCAGTCTAAAAACGAGATTGTCCAACTGAGATAAATTTTGTATCATGTCTTTGTTCTTGTCGTACTTAAAATTGAAAAAATCTTGCATGATTTTATTTTTATGCCGTTCTTCTGTACCGCCGAACATTTCACAAAGTTTTTTGTACATGGCACTTGCTGATGTGCATTGGAATAACATAGTAATTAACCTTTTGTCCACCGTCTGTATTATTATGTACTTTGCTAACGCGTCCTTTTTACTGTATTCGGCCTTGAGTTCGGGCTTCGCATCTTCCATTTTTATGTCGTCCTTTATTATATCTGACAGCCCCTTGGCTTGAAAGATAATATCAATCTGAAAACGCCACAGCTGATACGTTTCAATATCGCTGAGCTTTTCTATGTTTTTAAGTTCCTCGGTCGTAGACGTAGCCATTTTTACTTACGAACCACTGGAAACACGGCGACTTAATCAAATCGGATCGAATCACAAGGTCTCTTTTAGTTTTTATATTATTTGTACGAATTTAATAGCAACAGGAGGCATCTAGGCCCATAACCTGTTGAGATTTTTAAATGGAAACTCAAAAACTGGTTCATAAAGATTTTAATGTGTTAGCAGAGCGGAACATGGACGAAGAAGGAAGAGCTAGTGTTGCCACACACACAGAAAACATTATGCAATGACATCATGGTAAATCAGCCATAACAGGCAGGGTGTACACTATTTAAAAAATAAGAAATTAGAATACTTTAACACATCAAACAATTGCCATTACACGAAATAACTCTCAGAATAATCGGTAAAGTTTTGGCATTAAGCGTTAATCAATGAAATAGTTTCTACTCCCACATTGCTCAATATAATTAGACAGGCCGATAAGATCGGGCGAACGGTAACCAATAGATATTTAAATGTAAATATTTGTGAGATAAGCCGCGCCGGTAACCATTTGCACCTTTGTTTACTCAACTAAGACTGGGCAACTAGCAAGCTCAACTGCTCAAATACTTAATGGTATTTAGTTCACACATAGCTAATGTTTCGTACCTTCTGTATATATATAAGGCCTGAAATAAAAACGATTTCCTAGCTTTTCAATGCATTCTCGCACGGTTTTTTATGAGACGCAATGCGAACGCTGATATAACACAATACTACATAATATTATGTATCAGATATACATTATGTAACACCATTGTCTTTCAGAGTAAGCGGGTGGCGGGATGTGCCTGACGCGTATCTCTCTGCGGATTGAACCACGACTTTACGATGGGGAAGAGTGCCTTGAGAATAGAAAGGATTTTCTTAACAAAAATGGATAATAAAAAGGGTTTTGACAAATCGCGACAAGGGTTTCTTTAAACAAAATTAGATGTTATTAGTAATAAATATTAATAACGGAGCTATTGAGAAATACTCGAATGAAAAAATGAACAGCAAATAAATACTCTTTATGAAGTTATCATCACATTAGCAAACCTACGTGAAGTAAGTATGACTTGAATTATTGTTTATTGAATTTGGCTTCAAATGTACTACTGATTTAATACTTTTAGCAATTTTTTAATTAAAGATTAAGACAGCAGATCGTATACATACCAAAATAACCTACAATCTTCCAAAAAGGAAAGCGTTCAAAGTACCTTCTCTGACAGCTGTTTCACACAAAATAAATGTGGTACCTACTTAATCTAAGGACTTAGTCTACGTCTGTACCAATGCCGTGAGATCGCAGATAGCAGTGACAATGAGTCCACAACAATTAAATGCCGCATTTAGATAGCTGGAACAATCCACAATGGCACGTGAGAGGAATCGCATGGGAGATTTTTCTTCCATTCAAATGAATAGGTCACATAAAGTATTCAGTTGTTCACGGCTACGGATATGGTGCGTTTAACGCCGCATTTGTGCCAGAACTAATTATTGAAGTGCAATTAAGCCGAACCACAGCGGAACGGTTACGTATTCTTTATTTTTGTTATGCGTTATGGGAGCTATTGTTATGAATTTCAGCATTCGCAAGATTACGAATTTCAATCCATAATACTAGGTGTTGACCGCGAGACTAAATGAGCACGTAAATGCACGCATTTACGTGCACGCATGCCTGTTGCGGCTACGCATTCCACCAAAAACTATAATGGTCATGACATTTTACTGCTGTTATGAATTCGGTATTTTAATGTCCAAACTAATACGTTGACATTTAACACATTTGCGTGCGCCGTAATAGTCCCGCTCGTGCTTCAACTCATAGAATGGCGATTTTATCACTTCTAGTTTGGTATTATATTTATTAATGATCTATTTCCTCGGACCTGTTGTCGGCTCGGCCGGTTTCGCCGTAGATTCCTAACTCATCGTAGCCTACACTTGCCGATTCACAAAACTGGTTCCGCCGACCCATCCACTTGATCTTGAGCGAGTGTTGGCCAACTTTCACGAGATTCCTCTTGGGGCCCGCGCACCGCCCGAGCCGCTGCCTCGTGAGAACATCTGACGGCGCGACGTAGCTCGAGGGTTACGCGGTCGATGTGCCAACACTGCGACACCCTTTTTCCTGTTTCCTCAATCTTTACTCACTTTCCTTCTCCATAAGTGCTTTGGAAACTTCTGAAAAGCTTTTGTCTCATTTACATTTGATGTCGAGCCTTCAGCTTTTATTAACTTTGGCTAGAATAAAAGTAACAGCATAACCTTTGATGATTCTTTCCGGGCAAAACAGAATCCGAGTCAAGTGTAATCGAAAACTTGTCAGAAATGTTTACATGAGCAACTTAATGCTTCCATAATTTATTGTTTTTGAAGTGAAACCTCGAATCGACTTCATCACTAATTAAGAACAACGCCATTACTCATTATATTGGCAATAACCGTGCTATTTATCTAAAGAGATCGCTGACCAGATGAATATAATTATATTCCATATAAACCAATTTGTGAAGGAGGTATAAAGTTGTGCTATCTAATATCTAGCGTCAGCGAGTAAAGGGCAACTCGCTGCCCGACCATGGACCATGCCCGGGTCGACGGCGCGTTGTGTCCCACGCGCGCCTCAAAGAGCGTCAGCATAATGACGGGGCCCCCTCTCAGAGGGCCAAAGCCTGCCGGGGTCGCGGGATTGTTTCATTACCGTGACCCCGGAACATAACAGGCTACTGAAGGACACCGTGGATTTTAGTCAGTAGAAGTCTGACAGTCCCTCCCGCCCTGCCCGGGGTTGGAGGACTCATTTGATGATTTTGCCACGTAAAAAAAAAAAAAAAAAAAAAAAAAAAATCTAATATCTAGCGTCGTGTTTTTGAAATATCCTGCCGCATGCTCTGTTAGCGACCATTTATGATTATAATATATTCGTGTAGTATATTTTTGCCGTGACAACTTTGCGTGGGAAGAATTATCTAACCACCGTCATTTGCGGAGTAAAATATTCTTAACATAAGTTCGCAAAGGTTTATTTATGCCTTCCAAGTTCCAACGTGGCGTTCTTTTATAAACACACTTTTGAAATCATGAATAAACAGACACAATAGACAATTTAAATATAGTTTTCTATGAAGTGAATAATTAATTGCTTCCTTCCGCTGTTATGAGAGCTTTACTTGAAGATTTATATTCATACTTTTACGAACAAACGCAACTGGCTTTTTATTTTGACTATAAGTTGACTGTTATTCATAAGAAGATTATGCTTATTCATTGAACGAATAGTTTAACGCGTTTAAATAAATAACAAATTCTGCCTGCATTTGGCATAAGCAGTTTTGTTTATTCCACATATTTGCTATGATTAATTGCTTCTCTAAACCGAATACAACGTTTTTCTAATACCTATTCATACATTTGATTCAATATACCTAGGTACTTTAATTTACTTATGAAAGTATGTATCCGGGGCTGTCTATTTGATTTTGAAGAAAAAGAGTGGTTTTTAGTCAGTAAAAGTTTGATAACCCCTTCCTCTGCACCCAATTAGATGACGTTACAACCCAAAAAAAAAGGAATTTGTAGTTGTTTGTATTTGTTTCCTGTAAATCAGCAGGCACTTGGCAGGCAGCCTTATAAGTTAAGAAATTAACGTCACGCCTGAACTCATCTCGCCCGACTTTACCTGCCTCTAATTAAAGGCATCTCCGGAATGTGCTGCGTTGTCACCCGAGATCTTTCACGAATCCTAGTTTTGATACAACCAAAAACATACCCTAAAATTACTGAATAAGGTTCTTGTTTGAATAAAGAAGAATGGCAGATTTTGTAATTTGAATCTAAACAATAGCATTGGTGAAGTTTGTCGAATATCTTTACAATGTTGACATAGTATCCTCTTTGAGTAGAGTTTACATAGGTTTAGCGGTTAGTTCAAGTAGATGTTTATTACAAAAGGATATCGTGAAATGTTCACGGAAACGTGTAGCGGTATAATTTTATTTTTAGTAATGCAAATGCGGTCATCGAAGTTCACATTCACACCTCTCGATTGCAGTTTAAAACTTTTATTTTACCTTTTTTTTTATTTGCAACACAGTGTTGCATAATAGAGATTAATTATATTTCTTTCGAAGTTTACTCTACATCTTCAACAATGATAAATAAATAATAACCTTTCAATAGTTATTAAAACTATTACTTAACAGTTACTTAATCTTGAGTGGCCATTGATCTCAGTATAAATCGCTTACTATAGAAAAATAATTATTGACTCATTCTAAAAGTATTGAAAAAAACAACATTGTGTGGAAAAGCAAACGGGAGCTAGGCAAGTCCCAGCACTGGGACAGTAGTAGCTAGCTAGTAAAATAAATGACATCTAAACGGGTCAGAAAAAATGGCCAACATTTTCTTCCACTTTTCTCGAACACTATTTCATGCTGCCTTTAGTATCAACCCTTTACTCGATCAACTACTTGACTACCCATAACAACATCAATGGTTTTCCATGCATTAAACAGCGATGTTTTCTTGATAATCTTCATTAGTATGCATGGCAAGCGTTTTATATTCCTATCCTACTGCTTGCTACGCCGCGCGTTGATGTTCTTTTAAAGGCAGAATCGCTTGGCGCTGTCTATGGGATTTTTCTAGTGCAGCTACGCATTTTCTAGTACGTACTAATTAGCATTATGAGATTTTCCTTTTTTTTTCTTTTCCTTCGTAGTATCTTACTTTTGTGTAAATATTTGAACAGCATTTTCGGGAGATTTTCCGAGTTTTCACCCAAATCAAAGCTGAAGCGTGATCTTAGAACCAGCTTAAAGCTAATGTTTCTTATTTTAATCCAAAATGCATAGCTATGATTTATGTAACTCTTAGATGCAAACTAGAGGATTTATCAATTAGATATTTTTCGCTACAACTGATGGATTCCATAACAATCCTAGTGTTGATAAATAGGCTGTCACAGGTATTTAATCAGTTATTAATTAATTTATTCAATTGAATAACATGAATATCATAAATAGAATCTCGCCTATGAGATACAAGAAGAATTTAACTCTCCTAAAACTGTCTCGAACATTCTTAAATGTTGTTTTATTTCAATTTTCTCGCTGACCCCACCTCATAAGATAAATAACAAGACTGGACTGACCACGATTGTAAATACCGGTGTCAAGGTTCGAATCCACGACCACACGGCCGGTCTCACCGCTCTAAACCACTGCGTTATCGAAACTTTCATAATAATAAATCATTGGATGCAACTAGTTTCTGTTTTTAATGTTGATAACAAGAAGAACATGATAAGAGCCAGAATAATTTTGATTTTGAAGATCTGAGACGCGAGAGAACCAGCTTCATCACATGATTTCAAACACCTACCATTTATAGATGTTTTCGACTACCGATACCGTTAGTAGATACTCGTAGATACAAATCGATATAGTAGAAAGTATCAGAACAAAAGTACACACATACCCTGTTTTAGTCTGAAGTTAATCTCCCAATCCTTTATCAGTTGCACTTATCCACTTAACACAGTCGCACAAAGTATAACGTGCGTGCTAGAACCTTTTTTATCTCCACCACAAATTCGAATTTAACTTTGCACTGGCACTTTTAACGAACCTACATAGCACTGGGGTACATGGCGTGATTTAAGCATTCACCGAACGAAGGCTGTATCACAACAGGCTGTCACAGCCAACACATATTATGCACATTTGCCGTCACAAAAACCACACAAACGGTTCTCTAATTCAAATTGTGACGTGTTGAACACAACATTGCTGAAAACCGACCGTTAAATCGAATAAAACAAACGCTGCGTTACAACGTTAAGTTAAAACTAAGTTAGGTCCGCTACGCGAGAAAGACCGTTGATCCAGTCGGTGGTCGGTACAACAGCGCGCGCGCTGCTTTACCGACACTGAAAAGTTCAACGCTCCGTCTCTTTCATGGCGGACCAATGAGAGGAAGACGGCGATACTACTATGGCAGTATAGTGGGAGAACTTACAACCTGCGCCTGCGCAAAGCCTCTCAATACAACCATAGCAACAGGTGAATTGTGCGCATGTGTGCGTGCGTCGCTATGGCGACGTGTGCGTGCTTTCTTGATTGTGGTTTAATGATAACGTAGTATTTTGTTCGGTGCTATTTTATCAGTTCCCCGCTACGGTAATGATCCGACTAGTATGCAATTAGTGTTATTTATTAAGGTTAAACACTATTTAAATGCTTCTAGGTCGATAAACTAGACGTGATCGAAATAAATTTAAATCTATCAATGTGATGCGTTTACGAAGCTATTCGTTTTCGGTGGACGTTAATAATACCTAGATATACATATACTAAAAATAAAAACAAGTTTTTGATATGTTACAAAATGCTGAGCACCATTAGGTACCTATTTAAAAGCTAGGTATAGCTACAGATTTAACTTAAATATGTATATTATGTTTAGGGACAGGAATTCTTGTGTTTTTTTTATATTTCCCTTTGTTTTTATCTGAATCAGCAAAAGAATTCAAACAAAACCGAGTAGGTTAGTCATCAATCACTTTGTAAGCGAATGTAAATAAAAACGCTATGAATTCTTAAATGCTAATGTTATGAAAATAAAACTTTTTGACTTTAACGTAATTAACTGAACGAGTGGGAATAAACATTCTTCACAAACATTTATTTTTGCTACATTTTGTTTGACTGATGTTAACAGGAAAGCCAATTGAAAAAAGTAACAAGAATTTCTTAAATATAAGGTTTATTTTATTCATTTTGATGGGTACGAACACTCTGTCTCTTCTTACCTTTGTTTCGACAAAAATAAATTAAATAGATGAGGAATTTGTTTCTTAGGAGACATTGTTATCATTCCCTGGGTAATACTAGGACTAGGTTGGTATTGTTTCTAAGTCAAATTATGCCGAAAGACGGAGTTGACTTTTCTGTCGAATGTAGTATGGTATTGAGGGTGACTTCACAATGGCACACCTCAGGCCTGGTATCCACCAAAGTGGAGAGGAGAGGAGATGTGTTTGAATAACCAATCAGATGTCAACTGAAGCTAAGCGGAGAGTAGATGTGGACATCTGATTGGTTATTCAAACACATCTCCTCTCCTCTCCGCTTTGGTGGATACCGGGCCTCATGCATTGCAACAATATCATTATATTAGCTAATAGCTATTCATTCCCAAACTTTGGAATATTGCTTAGTGACTATTTTAGATCCGCTTTTTACTAGCTATTCGCCCTAAAACACAGGTAGTTCTTAAAAAACCACCACGTGGCAAATTAAGTGGCGATTAATAAGCCTTTTATTAATCGAAAACTACATATTATATTTGAATTATTCACGAGAACTTTTACCTCCTGAAAGAATTATCTACCGTTCATCCTGTATACCTGGTCTATATTTTTAAGACGTTGTGTTAGGAAATTACTTCTGTAATCTTGGTTACAACCCAGGCCATTTCGACAGTATTCAAGATCAATAACTAAAGTAATTATCAGATCAAACAAAATATTTTAATCTACTAAGTTCATTATGTCCGCCTTAGGTACCATAAATGAATAAAATATGTAATTATCCCATTGTCCTGGAGAATCAATACTTTAAAAATATCGGTGGTAAGTAAGTAACAAAACAAGCAAGTAAATATTCCAATGTTTTAGTAGATCGATATAATCCTTAATGTTATGCTAAAAGTCCGGTAAAACAACGAGAGGAAAACAGAAATGTCCGGTTGAAATTCATGGTCTCTTCCGAACATAAATTCACTTAGTATTCATTGTTTTCTAATAAGAGTCCGTCGTCTCATGAATAAATATTGTAATTAGGTCCTTCAGGGCTGGGTAACAGACGACAGCGAAAAACTAATAATCTATTCTGGCCAAGTCCAATTTAGAAAGAGTGTTTCCCCCCATTAATCTTCAGCCGTCCATCAGCCAAGAGAAAATCAAGCAAAAATAAGAAAGGAATTTGGAAAGCTCTTATAAGAAGTATCGGATGACGAGAGTGACAATAATCATGGCGGGAGGTTGATATCCGTGGTGATATTAGAAGATGGATTACTTTTATGTGAAGTTGGAAGCGTAAGAGTACTCTACTTCCTTAGTTTTATATACATAGAGTGCTACATTATGTGCAATCTAGTTATTTTATACTTAAGAAGCAGTAACAAAGCATGTATATGTAAACATATTAATCTAGGTATACTACTAACTCTGAAGAGTTTATTCTGTTGAACGCACTAACCTAAACCCTAAATAGGTACCTACTGGTTCGAATTATTGTCCAGTAATCGAGGTAACATCACGCGACGACACGCTAGGAGCCAAGCATAGAGGATAAACCACGGGAATTACAGCTAGTAAAATACTTAAAAAACTAACTGTTTCATGAAATTAACTTATGCATCTAACACGCTGATTTATCAACTGAAAAGACGCATTCAAGATCACGATAACAAACCACAGCTCATTGTTGCTACAATATTATCGTTTCCATGTAAAACAACAATGTACTAGCTACGGTATTTCCAGAAAAAGAAGTACATCGATCCTTTGAACCTATCACATAAGTTTTCCCCGATACAAACATACGACTTTGGGACCAACTCATCAGTTACAGAACTAACTAAGTTTACAACTAACCGTAGATCTGAAGTAAAGGCAACACTAGACAGTTATCGAGCTGGCCCAGACGCGCGCTAATGAAATGTTCACAGCACGAAACTGGGTACTACTATCTAAGCACGAATCTCGTAGCTTCAGCCGAAGTTTCGGGTGTTCCTGACTGTTTATCATAAGATTATTCAGTACCTTTAAGATTATTCGGTATAAATTAATAAGTTGGTAACAATGGGTGCGTCTCATTTCATATAAACTTATTTGATATATTTTCATTTCAATAACGTTCACATGATATAATCAACGTGAGATATACCAACGATTGATATAATTTCTTTACACATAATGTTTGTGTTACTCTAAAACTCATTTCATATAATTTTATTTGATATAACGTTTATTTAGGCGAAGATCATTACTTATAACGTTTGAAACATATAATTTAACGTTTAAACTATTTTCTTTGATGGCTTTGGCTTATCCTTTGAACTTTGATTGTTTGCCTTCACCATTGCTATTGTTATTAGAAAAATTTAGTATCCAAGAGCGAGCGAAGCGAGCTCGGGACTTGGGACACCCCGACACGGACAGGTTAGGTTCGAAGGGGATGGCGGGGTCTGAAAGACCCCGCCATCCCCTTCGTGTTAGGTTACTTTAAACCTTGCACCCAGAAATAGGAGCCCCGCGAAGCGGGGCTCCGTCGAGCTAGTATGACAGGTAGTAATCAGTTATTTGACCTAGGATGCAAGAGCGAGCGAAGCGAGCTCGGGACTTGGGGCACCCCGACACGGACAGGTTAGGTTCGAAGGGGATGGCGGGGTCTGAAAGACCCCGCCATCCCCTTCGTGTTAGGTTACTTTAAACCCTGTACGCAGAAATAGGAGCCCCGCGAAGCGGGGCTCCGTCCAACATTCATGGCAGGTGGTACTATTACTAGGCACATCAGTGTTAGATTACTTTCCAGGAAGAAAAAAAATTAGAGTAAATAAGTTTTATGTCTTTTGAGTGGTATACAAAACGAATTTATATTCATTGATTGTTATGCTTATAGAAATTAGTCATAATAAAATTATGTCAATCGTTTATTATATAAACAGATCGTTATATCAAATAAAATTATATATTCAGTTGTTATCTCTTGTAAATTTTAGATATTTTGTAGTTATATCATATATTACTTACCCGGTAACAATTAATGATTAAACAGTTGTCCCGATGTTTTATCAGAACTTATGAATTCAGTTTGCCATTTTAGCAATGTTGTATTCTTACGATGTTGCAAATTGTTCTTTATCAATTTTGTTATTATATATTCTGTGCTTGAGCAATAGAATAGAATGTTTGATTTTACGTATTTTATCGCAATTTCGTTAGCAACATTGTTAAAGTGTTTGTTTTCGACCCGCTAAACTAATAGAGAGTAGCGGGTTCCCTCGAAAATTTCGAGCATGGTACCGTATTTTTGTTGACGGTCTCAAAGAGTATACCCCCTGATAATTCGATTGGCAGTTCTCGGTCTGGCAGTTTTATGGTGTCGTCTATAAGGTGCCTTAGCGGTAATTACGAGCTCGATAAACAAACGCTCACGACGTAATGTTGCTCACAATGTCTCTTAATTAAATACTTTGCTCATGTTGTTTAAGAAACGTCTCAATGGTCGTGTGGTTCTCTGTGATCTTTGGTTTAATTTACTTGTAATTCGGTTTTAGGGTTTTCAATTCCGTGAAGTTTGGAATTTTCCTACACTCTATATTCGTACTTTAATTATAACCAGGAGGACTAAATAGTCCACTTTAGCAGTAAGTACACGAATTGCGTTAAAATTCGTTCAATAGAATATTCAATTCTCTTACCCTAAAGCAATAGCGTATACAGGGTGAATTTTTGGTTTAGGCGCATTTGGGCTAATTCTCATTTGGGCTAATTCTCATTTGGGCAACCTACTCCATAATGGACTACTTCTCATTTGGGCTACTTCTCATTTGGGCTAATTCTCATTTGGGCTACTTCTCATTTGGGCTAATTCTCATTTGGGCTACTTCTCATTTGGGCTACTTCTCATCTGGGCTACTTCTCATTTGACAGGGGGGGGGGGGGGGAAATAACTCTAAAGCGCATTTCACACAGAGAGCGGACGCGGGTCGGGCGCGGGGCGGGTCGTGCGCGGGCTTTCAGTGTGAAGTCTTCCATTTCAATACAAAGAACTAGACCCACCGTACTCCCGCCCCAAAACGCGCCCGACCCGCGCCCGCTCTCTGTGTGAAATGCGCTTTAGAGTTATTTCCCCCCCCCTCCCCCCCTGTCACGTGGCATCACAGCGCTTTTCAAATGAACTTCGCTGACCCCGTTGAAAAACGTACCACCTTAAGCTTATGCTAGCCTAGTACTTTGGCAGGCCATTTAGAGTTACCTTAACCCTGCGCAGCGTGGCACGTGGCGCCAGAGTGCAAAACATACCACCTTGATCTTATACTAGCCTAGTACTTTTGCTGTTTGTGGTAGTGACATTCTATCAGTTTTTAAGCATAGCTGGAATCTATAAAGTTTTTACTTTTGAAAAATGCGCATAAACCTGTTTATTTATATAAAGACAGTACTTATTTTAATAAACATCCCCAGTATTTGAGAAGTAGCCCAAATGAGAAGTAGCCCAGATGAGAAGTAGCCCAAATGAGAAGTAGCCCAAATGAGAATTAGCCCAAATGAGAATTAGCCCAAATGAGAAGTAGCCCAAATGAGAAGTAGCCCAAATGAGAAGTAGTCCATTATGGAGTAGGTTGCCCAAATGAGAATTAGCCCAAATGAGAATTAGCCCAAATGCGCCTAAACCGAATTTTTCAACTGGGCGTTTCTTAAGTTTTTCTTTTAATAGTATGATTGCTTCCCAGAAATTCATTATTATTAGCAACACTTTCGAATGGTGTAATAATACGGGATGTGATTTTTTTTTTTTTTCAAAATCAGCGGGTTCGATTCCTGGCCAGGATTATTGAATTTTCTACAATACATTGATGAAGTTTTAGTTTTCGTCAAAATCAGCCTCGAAGACTCCTTTCAACATTTTTCGATATTCCTCATAGTTTCGGATATTCCACGCGCAGTTCAAAATTCAGTATATTAGTTTTTTTTTTACGTTGCCCCACATTTCGTTTTTTTTTTAATCGATTTATAGTCATCAGATAAGTTCTTGGAACAATTGAGACGGGTTAGATCTCTTGAGATTATTATGATTCTGATAAGGAAATATTTTTAGACCTCAACAGCCTTACTACAAAAAATTAAGTTTATTCTAATTATTCTGTTGAACACTTGTCTAAAAAAAAGTGTGACTTCAAAGCGAGCCTTCTTCTTCATAATCTGACATTTTTTTAGACAAGTGTTCAACAGACGTTTAAAAGTTTTTGTGGTACCACGGTAAAGCTTTAAGAGCCAGGGCTGTAAAACATGAACTAAACCCTGCTTATTTAGAGAAATAAGCAGGGTCGCGGGACTTTCTCATCAGGCAACCGTGACCCTGCAACGTAATGGGCTATTGAAGGATCACCGTGGATTTTAGTCAGTACAAGTCTGACAGAAACTTCCGCCACGCCCTGGATAGGGCTTGTTTGATGATAAAAAAGCTCTAAATAAACCAGTTATAGAAACACATGTAATTATGTTAACCAACATTTATCTGATTGTCTGTCAATTGGAACTCGTTGATCATCAAGAATCATTTTTTAATCCTGGCCTTTTTTGTCCCCAAAATAATCTTCAAATCTCTTGTGTTACATAACAATTCGATTACAACAATAGCAAATAATAACAATGTTGTACTTACCATCGATGTATTTGAGAACAAACTGGACCTCTGGTCCTAGAGCTGAAGCCACCTCCAGCGGCAATTCGGTGTCTCGTAATACGTGCACTGAAAACAAACAGTAAGTTATTTTTACAGGAAGAGTATTTTTTTAAACAGTTTTTCCCCTCACTAGGAATTTCTCCTGTCTCATGGATGTGTTTAAAACATAAAGCTCCTAAACACAACCACCCAGATCCGCAACAACTACTTGTAACGCCGGATCCACACGTTGGCCGTGTTTGCCAAACAGAAGGAGACGGCGCTATACCAGAAAGCAAGACGCAAATAATTCTATCTCGTTTCTTAGTATAGCGCCGTCTCCTTCTGTTTGGCAAACAGGGCCAACGTGTGGATCCGGCGTTAATCATACAAATTATTCAAAACGGTGAAGGATAACATCGTGAGGAAACCGGCAAGTTCTAGAACCAAAAATTCAAAAACGTAACACATACCAATCCGCACTAGGCCAGTGTAGTGGATTATAGAACACTTTTCTATCATAGAGACCTGTGTCCCAGTAGTGGGGCTTATTTAAAAAAAATCACACATTTTACGCTCAGACTCTCACCACACCACTCAACCACTCAGGCCACAAAAGAGCAAACACGCCATTTATTTTATTTTTTTCTCTTTCTTTATTTTTTCTATTTACTATAGTAAACCATTTTGTACTTTGATTTTATTGCATAAAGCGTTGTTCTAAAAACGGGCGAGGACACTGGCTCCTGTAACACAGGTCTCACCTTGGCTCAGGAGTCAGGGCTTCCAATATAATTGTACCTCATTTTTTTTTATGCCAATAAAACATTTTTATTTATTTATGTTTGAATTTGTAGCTACTTATGGTTTGAATTTATATAATTAGCTTATATGTAAAAGCCATCTCATAGTAAATGTCTATCTATAAATTTATGATAGTACAGTCATAGTAAATAATACTGAAAAAACATAAATATATTCCATATCTTCAAAACTTTGACAGTAGTCGGTTGAAAATACGATCTTTCTCTAAAAAGGTAACCGACTACAAACAAAACTACAAATAACGTAACGTTATTTGTAGGCTATTAGGTACCCAGAAAAAAAAAACAAAAACAAAATTTAAAAAAAAAATACTTTTTCCTCTACATCTATGGTAATGGTCAACAATATCTACCTAGAAAATAACTAGAAAGAACATCAACAAAAATACTCAGGTACCTAATTTAAAAGAATATTAGTCAAACGAGTCTCTTTTATTACGTCAACGAGTATTGTCTGACTTTTAAAAATCTTGAATGAAAAAATAAGTAAAGATTTTTTCATTCTGAATTGAACTCATTACGTCTCAAGAGACGTCGGCACACAAAACATATTCCCCGTCTGATTGTTTGATTAAAACCATCATCTGCCTAGCCTTTTCCCAACTATATTGAGGTCGGCTTCCAGTCGAACCAGATGCAGCTGGATATCAGTATTTTACATGGAGCGACTGCCTATCGGACCTCCACAACCCAGTAACTGGGTAATACGATACCCCATGGTAAGACTGGTTGTCAGACTTTTAGAGCTTCTGACTAACAGTAACGACTGCCAAAGATCTACAAATGACAGCCGGGACCAACAGCTTTACGTGCTTTCCGAGGCACGGAGGAAACTCGCTATGACAGATGGTCACCCATCCACAGACCAACCTCGGCAAGCGTGGCTTTACCCGGAAATAGGCCTGTGCGGCTGTAATTATTTAGCCACGAGCTCCTCAAATTTTTGATTTTTGATTAAAACCGACCATAAGTAAATATGGTAAAGCTATTTTTTTTAAACGTTGACCCACACTAGGATTTTTTTTCCTGTATCGTGAGTGTGTTTACAAACATAGAAACTCACATACAAATATTTGTTCCGTGCGGGGATCGAACCCGCGACGCACAGCGCAGCAGTCAATTGCTCTGCCACTGCGCCAACCATGTCGTCAAAAGTATTAAAAGGAGTCAGTGGCTCTGGAATGCAAAGGGCAATTGAAGGAATAAGGTGGTCTTAGTCGGTTAAGTCTAACGGTTCCTTTGGTTCCACGGGAAAACTTATTTGATGATCTTACGATACCTATGTCTTATTGCCTATTTTAATAAATCATGATTTAAAAGCGCACCATATTTGTAAAAGAATGCATATTATAAAACGAAATACAATACCTAAGGCGCGGGCCACATAGAAAAGACGTAAGACGAGGACGCGTCGCGGACGTGCGAAAATGTATGAGAGTCGCGTCCGCGCCCCCTCTCTTCTGTGCGTTTTACGTCGCGACGCTTCTATCCGTGCTTCTATACATTTTGTATGAAAGAGGCGCCGAAAAGACATCTATACATATAATAAAACTGTAGAAAAATCGTTTTTGTACATCAAAAAAAAATAAAAAAAAAATAGCTAGGGTGTTGAAGGACAACCAACAGAACCCATTTCCAGCAGTTTTAGAATTTTTGTCTGTTTGTCTGTTTGTCGGTTTGTCGGTTTGTCGGTTTGTCGGTTTGTCTGTTTATTTGTGGCTCCATCACGTAAAATGTACGAAGGCAATGTAGATAACCTTTATACACAACGATCGAGCGTAACTTGAGGACTAATTTAGTTTTTGTTTCATTGCAATCGGTTAAGGGCGGATTCGACCAAGTCCGAGTATAAATGCACGAGTAACTATACCAGGAATAGCTAATTCCATGATTTTATTCTCGAATAAATCAACAGTCGTTTTTCCATTCCATGCAATCAAGCGTATAGCCTATACTTGGATTAGTAACGCGCGAACAGCGGAGTGAATGCCAACATGATGTGAACGAATGTAACACCCGGCAAAAAAAAGTTGTCCGACAAACAGGAGAGAGTTGAAGCATACACATGTCAATTTGGATATGTCGTATTATAGCGAGAAAAAGTATGTACCTATCAATGTCAAAGTAGTTTTGAAAACTAAAACTTTTAAGTTTACTAAATTAATAAAAGAAATATTAGGGACTTTATAAAATGAGTGACATTATGCGTAAACGTAGGTAGGCACAGTAAATTAGCCGCCGTCTGAAAAAGAAGTTTTGTTCAGCCTTGTAGAGATACTCTACATTTTAAAATAATACAAACAAAAAAAATGCCTCAATGGCAAATTATTGCTGACCAATATAATAGCTGTACTCGTACAACCCACTGTTCTCGGGCAGGGCAACATTTGAAATCTCAATGAGAGAGCATAAAAAAATGGCAACAACAAGGATGCATCAACAAGCAGGTAGCATTTGACCCAAACAGATTGAAACAATGGAACGCCATTTTGATATTCTTGGTATAAGCTCCCTATTCCATCCTGAACGGTGGTATAGTCACTATTCCCGAATAGACACGTTATTCCTCAAATTAAAGTTAGTAAAACGTGAAATTGATTTATTCTCGAGTAAAGTAGCGATTTACTCCAGAATAACATTTATTCCGGTTTGGTCGTATCCGCCCTAAGTCTATCAAAAGATATTTGAATTTAAATTGTTCCAGACCCAGAAGTAAAATTACGGTCAGTTTACACCGAGACGCGCAGTTCAGTAGCGCAATCTAGCTTGGAATAGAAAAACTACAAACCTATTCAAATAATGTTGTGGACTGGAGTGGAGTGGTTTGGAGTGGAGTAGAGTAGAGTAAAGTAGAGTGTAAGGGTGCGTCCACATCTGGCGAATGCGCAGCTCGCACGCGGTTTGCGAGCGGCGCGCGAGCTGCGCGCGCGCAGTGACGGCAATGGTTTGGTACGCCAAAAGGCGTGCGCGCGGCGCGCGATCTGCACGCGTGCAGCTCGCATACGGCGCGCGAGCTGCGCATTTGCGGCGCATTCGCCAGATGTGGACGCACCCTAATGGAATAGATTGGGATGGTTTGGGATGGAATGGAAAGAAAGAAAAGGTTTTTATTTGACTCACACTAGAATGGGAATGAGTGGTATGGAGTGGGATGGAGTAGGATGGAGTGGGATGGAATGGGAAGGAGTGGGATGGAGTGGGATAGAATCGGATGGAGTGGGATGGAGTGGGATGTAGTGGCATGGAGTAGGATGAAATGGGCTGGAGTGGGATGGAGTGGGACTGAGTGGGATGGAATGGGATGGAGTCGGATGGAGTCGGATGGAGTGGGATGGAGTGGAATGGAGTGGGATGGAGTGGGATGGAGTGGGATGTAGTGGGATGCAGTGGGATGGAGTGGGATGGAGAGGGATGGAGTGGGATGGAGTGGGATGGAGTGGAATGGGTTGGAGTGGGACTGAGTGGGATGGACTGGGATGGATTAGGATGGAGTGGGACTGAGTGGGATGGAGTGAGATGGAGTGGGATGGAGTGGGATGGATTAGGATGGAGTGGGATGGAGTAGGATGAAATGGGCTGGAGGGGGATGGAGTGGGATGGAGTGGGATTGAGTGGGATGGAGTGGGATGGAGTGGGATGTAGTGGGATGGAGTGGGTTGGAGTAGGATGGAGTGGGTTGGAGTGGGTTGGAGTGGGTTGTAGTGGGATGGAGTGGGACTGAGTGGGATGCAGTGGGATGGAGTGGGATGGAGTGGGATGGATTAGGATGGAGTGGGATGTAGTGGGATGGAGTAGGATGAAATGGGCTGGAGTGGGATGGAGTGGGACTGAGTGGGATGGAATGGGATGGAGTCGGATGGAGTCGGATGGAGTGGGATGGAGTGGGATGGAGTGGGATGGAGTGGGATGGAGTGGGATGGAGTAGGATGGAGTGGGATGGAGTGGCATGGAGTGGGATGGAATGAGATAGAATGGGTGCTCTAATCCAGTAGCAATTCTTCTGAATCTGAACGACAGAGGGCGTTTATTATAATCACCTCAAATATTCTTGAAAAATAAATTCTAAATACAGGGATTATATGAAAACGATATGATTTATAAAAAACGTGGCGGGAATTAAGCGCTTCGCACTAAAAAATACATTGTTAAATTCCGACATCCACGCGAACGAAGTCGCGGGCACAGCTAGTAATTAATATTATGTCTCCGCCCGCGCCTAACAATGTACAATTTTCCCCAATGAAAATTGAGCCTTTGGGTGAAGCGGAAAGGACTGTCAGATTTGACTGACTTAAAACAATTATTTCAAACAATAATTCAGTTGCCAGTTGTTTGCTCTTTGCATTGCAAGCCCACAGTGCCCTAAGCTCGACTTTGTAGACCACTAGCTGACCCGTGCCCACTTCGTTGGACGGTAAAATATATATGATATATTTATAATTTATAGCCTATAGCACTCACGAATAATGTAGCTTACGACCAGTGAAACAATTTTTAAAATCGGTTCATTACTTCCGGAGATTACCCCCTACATACAAACAAACAAATACCTCTTTATAATATTAGTTTAGATAAAACTGAAAAATTATATTATTATAGGACGAACAAAATAATCCCTAAAAAGCTGAGGTCGACTAGGTCTTTCTAGTAGGTACAAGATAATTATCAACTACACCGCCTTTAGCTTTTTCCAAAAAAGTGATTTATGAACTTTTCGTTACAAGTTCTCCAAATAATATCTTCGGAAACAATCTGTTTGCGCATTTCGCCAACTTTGTCAACTGGCAAGCCGACATGCCTTCATTTCATTGAAAATTTCCAAGAATTCTTCCTTCTTTCATTTTCCTGAACCAGGTGTTCACATTTTTCTCTTTAATTTACTTATTTGACGGCGCCGCCGAAGTTCCGATCTTCCACTTAAGTCTCGCTCCCGTATTTCCGATTTGCTTTCCGATTGTCTGATTCGATTGATTGCTCGTTGAGTTCAATATGGACTAAATCTAGAATAGTGATCTTTATGAGGGTTTTTAAGAGTACTTGTAAGCTTTTAGAGCTTTTATATTTAGTGTAAGGTTTAAGCAACTGTTAGGTAAGTGTTATAACTTGCTAATTAACTAGATTAAATAATTGAAAGACTAACCAAAAATACCAGAACTAAATAAAACTAAGAATAATCTGTTATATGTAGTTCACAAGTCAATATCAATCTCAGTCTATATAATAGATAAATAAATTATAATTGGACTTTACCAAAGTAAACAAAACCCTTTCCTTCAAAGAACCAATTTTATTGATTTATCTAACGAAGTTGTTCGGGATGTAACTAGTCATTGTTCTTCCCATTAAACAAGGCGGTCGGTACTTGATTGTTTGAACAAGAGAGACGCGGCTGGCGGCCTGGGCTTGGCCTAACCTGGCCTCACTAAACCAATTGCTTGAGCCCCCAAGTTATAAGATAATTTATGAAGAACCATGAAATATTAGTGCGGCCGCTACATTGAGGAGACGCTACAAAGTGGCTCGGTTATCCCTGACTTAACTTTAGAGTGGGCTACTAACCTACTATAAGTACACTAACTATTAAATTCAACCTAAAGTTACAAAGGCCCATATTAATTAATCATTTTCATTTGAGAACTCTCTGAGGAGCCGTTTTATTATCTCTTGAAGTGGTGATTTAAAGGAGTGTGAAATTCAGTTAGCGACTACCAAAGGGTTTTTTTTAATTAGGCTGCGTAGTTAAATAAGCTAACGTTTCTGTGCGCATTTAAAGTTAAAAAAAAAAATAACAAAAAGATAAATTACTAAGATAAATACTCTTGTTATAATAAATACAACCATTATTTTGAATAATTGCGTACCTATGTATCCAAAGATCTCCCCTTCATGCCTTTTATTTTATACAGGTGTAAGCAGTATTTTCCGATGCCTGTAATTTCTGTCATAATCATAAACATTTTTATAACCCCGTAATAAAAGCGTAACCAACTAAATAACAATAAACGAAAGGCACAGTGGGAATTTTTTCTATTAAAATGTCTCGTAAAATATGCTGAGTGCGTGAAATAGGGTTATACTTCGGTAGTGTGCTTCCATACTTACCAAGTTTAATTAAGAGCTCTCTCCTTCTCATTATTATGTTTTTTTTCTGTAAATTATATAAATCTCTTGAAATTTTGGAAGTATATACAAGAACAAAACTATGTGTGCTATTTACAAAAACACGGAACAAACGCTGAAAATAATGTTAACATTTTCGCAGCGCCTACGCAAATTCTAAAAGCAATAATTACTGCGACACATACTGATTGCATGTGCCAACTAGGTAGGAAAATTACAATGTTACCATTATACTTAAAACGAGTCAGTTACCGCTTTAACAATCAAAATTGCAATTAAGACATACAATGAGGTCAAATGTCAAAACAAAAGAAAGCTAACGAGCAGGTTCTCACACATTGTGTATAAGGCCACCCCTTATTCCGTCGCGTGCTAACCTTATCTTGACCATTCTTCGAATGTAAGTTCATTATATCAAATTATGGTTGTTATGTTGCAATTTGCGAACGTATGTTTCACTGATGAGTAACAACATTTACATGCACTTTGTTCATGAAGCGAAGTCTTGTATACATGATCGATCGAGATAGGCGTCACAAAACAAGATCGAAAACCACACTGAATCGAATGGACATAACGATCTTGAATCAATTAACTCAGCGCCATGTCCACAGCTGGACATAATACGCATAGCTCATCAAATATAATATGTGTATTTATCTCACTTCAAAGCTATAAAACAAACATATCCAGGACCATAAATGACTCCAAAAAAACCGAAGGCAACCATCCGTATCGTTTACGTAATGGTAACATCCGAATATGGTTGTAACACCTTATCTTTGTCAATAAAAGTTCTAAGACATCCATCGTTTACTTTTCCATATAAAAGTAACCTTTAAGCTGTCTGCAGACTATCAACATTTCAAGCTACATTCAAGACATAATGCACATTAGGGACCCGTATTCTATTTCCGCGGATCGAAAACTTTGTCTGGAACTGTCCGTCGTCTGCCGAAGGCCTAAGTTACTAGTTCACGGAGGTTAGGGAGGTGGCGACATGGATACTTCCAGTTCACCATGCGACGCATAATAAGGCGGCTCTTTGCACCATTACTCTGTACATGGGCACGACGAGTAAATATTTATGAGGCCCATTGTACACGGAGCCTGTTCCACGATAACATCTGAACGGATAATTACGCTAAAGTACACTTTCACTGTCCAAATTCACATACGAACTTGTGAGGTATCGCCCAATCTTTACTGTCAATTAAATTGCCAGTGAATTCGTTAGGAGTTAGGAATTCTTCAAACGTTTGGCTAATGGGTCTTAAATATTTGTCTTGGCAATTTCGACAGATTGTTTATGGACTTTTAAAATTCCACTGATACACTTAACCTTGGGGTTCTTTACGACGAATTTGTACACTATTCATAGATTACAAAACCCATATTGTATTCCATTTATAAAATTACTAGGCTCTGCAAACTAAATTACGGGCTACTTCAATTAAACCTATATTTTTTCTGCCAGCTGTTACGAGTAGTCGTAAGTCAATAAAGAGACACGATCTAAAAATAAATAAATGCCTGTGCAAGTATTTATCATTTATCCTAAGGTCAAAACGATTTCAAGAGGCGCGCTTGCTGAGTGAATATGACATTTCGGGCATATCTTTCCCACGGACTGGTCGATCGGGATGCAATTACTGCCGTCTCGAGTTTTTGCATCGAAGTCGAAGTAAATCAAGAAACCTTTTCTTCCGAGATGTACGATCATCGATTCTCCACGCGGTGACATAGCCGCTAACGGTGATATAATATGCAAATGTTGTAACACGGAAATAATGCGGTTCAATACAAAAACTAGAAATGTTCCGTCGTAATTCAGAGTGGCGTCAGATTTTCGAGATAATTTATTCGAGCGTGTCTTGTTATCGTGTGTGTCAATCATTAATTACTGTAAAATATGTGGATGAACAGTCAAAGTAACATTTGGAAGGTAGCCTGCCTGATTTAAAATTCAAATCCGTTTTGAAGGTAATAAAATTGCGTAACATAGGCAGGCTCAGAATTGGAATATGTTGTAGAGCATATAATGAAGCTGCATATACATACCTGCATTTCTTTAAGCTTTCCGAACATGCAATACTTAGAAAAATTTACACGCGTCCCCGACCAAGTAGGCCACGTAGGCCGGTATCCCACGTCGTCTCGACAGGGTTAGAGGCGCATCAAGTACTGTTAAGGCGAATTAAAGTGACATCTTGGAGTAACGGGCCGGGGACGTTTTTGCCGAGCCACATCGCCGACGCAGTCCGTCGTGGTTCGATTTCCAGATACTGCGAACTTAACAGGATGCTTCGCGTTTTTCTTTGAACGGGTCAAGGGATATTAGATGTTCTAATGCTTGTTAATACTGAGTGAGTGTAATGTTCTTTACTTGACACGGTATTTTCTTGTTGTTAAAAATATCGGGAATCTTAATCTGTAGGTACTGCAATTGTATCTATATACATATAATAAAACTGTAGAAAAATCGTTTTTGTACATCAAAACAAAATCCAAAAAAATAGCTAGGGTGTTGAAGGACAACCAACAGAACCCATTTCCAGCATTTTTAGAATTTTTGTCTGTTTGTCGGTTTGTCTGTTTGTTTGTGGCTCTATCACGTAAAATGTAGGAAGGCAATGTAGATAACCTTTATACACTATGATCGAGCGTAACTTGAGGACTAATTTAGTTTTTGTTTCATTGCAATCGGTTAAGTCTATCAAAAGATATTTGAATTTAAAGTGTTCCAGACCCAGAAGTAAAATTACGGTCAGTTTACACCGAGACGCGCAGTTCAGTAGCGCGATCTAGCTTGGAAAAGAATAACTACATACCTATTCAAATATGGTGTGGACTGGAGTGGAGTGGTTTGGAGTGGAGTAGAGTAGAGTAGAGTGTAATGGAATAGAATGGGATGGTTTGGGATGGAATGGAAAGAAAGAAAAGGTTTTTATTAGACTCACACTAAAATGGGAATGAGTGGGATGGAATGGGATGGAGTAGGATGGAGTGGGATAGAATCGGATGGAGTGGGATGGATTAGAATGGAGTGCGATGTAGTGAGATGGAGTGGGATGGACTGGGATGGAGTAGGATGGAGTGGGATGGAATCGGATGGAGTGGGATGGATTAGGATAGAGTGGGTTGGAGTGGGACTTAGTGGGATGGATTAGGATGGAGTGGGACTGAGTGGGATGGAGTGAGATGGAGTGGGATGGAGTGGGATGGATTAGGATGGAGTGGGATGGAGTAGGATGAAATGGGCTGGAGTGGGATGGAGTGGGATGGAGTCGAATGGAGTGGGACTGAGTGGGATGGAATGGGATGGAGTCGGATGGAGTGGGATGGAGTGGGATGGAGTAGGATGGAGTGGGATGGAGTGGGATGGAATGGGATGGAATGAGATAGAATGGGTGCTCTAATCCAGTAGCAATTCTTCTGAATCTGAACGACAGAGGGCGTTTATTATAATCACCTCAAATATTCTGGAAAAATAAATTCTAAAAACAGGGATTATATGAAAACGATATGATTTATAAAAAACGTGGCGAGAATTAAGCGCTTCGCACTAAAAAATACATTGTTAAATTCCGACATCCACGCGAACGAAGTCGCGGGCACAGCTAGTTGAAAATATGTTTTAAACAACTGATATGGTGCTATGTTATATATGGTTTTGAAGTGAAAATCAGCGCAAATCTGGGAAAATGTTACTGGATTTGTACTGCTATTGCTGCGTGAAAATATTTTTAGGTAGATAGTTTTAGTACAGGTTTTCAATACATATTCATTACAAGAACTGGACGATTCCGAAGGTGACAAACTCTGGCACGGTTCTGAGTCGACTCAATTTACCCTAATTTAGTCTGAATAGAATTTGTAGCGTATTTCCATTTCGGCTTGAAACATATTTCCACAATAAACATAGTGCTAGCTATGAGTTACTAAGGGATCCTTGTACGAGTAACATATTGACGATTCCGAAGGTGACAAACTCTGGCACGGTTCTGAGTCGACTCAATTTACCCTAATTTAGTCTGAATAGAATTTGTAGCGTATTTCCATTTCGGCTTGAAACATATTTCCACAATAAACATAGTGCTAGCTATGAGTTACTAAGGGATCCTTGTACGAGTAACATATTGCTGAACCAACTAGTTCATAATTATACATAATCATAATAACTGATGAGGTACACATTCAAGATGGCTCATCTCAATTATCTCTGTCACGAACATTGGATTTAGTGCACGTCGTTTGCAGACAATCTGGCTAACGAGCGTCGAAACTAACGATGGTAACCATCTGGCTATAAAAAACTATATTAGATATAATATGAAAAACTGTGTATCGTTAAAAATATTTCATACAATACAATAAATATTTAAAAAAACAAAAAACCCGACTGCGAAATAAACTAAAAAGAAAGAAACAAGCCCAGTAGTTTAGAATTCACTCATTCACACTCACAGTCGGGGCCCCTTGGGAAGATTTGATTGGTATAATTTGAATGGGCCCCGACTGTGAGTGTGAATGAGTGAATTCTAAACTACTGGGCTTGTTTCTTTCTTTTCAGTTTTTTTACGCAGTCGGATTTTTTGTTTTTTTTTAATATTAATTTTATTTTACTATTTTTAGTTTTTGTTAGCATTTATCAGTCCAAAATAAATTGAAACATATAAGTTATATATATTTTGGTAAACCATTTTTAAAATCCTTTAATTTGATACCCCACTTGACAATTGTGAGAGATTTAAAAAAAATATTTTAGTTCGGAACCCTTTGCAAACGAGTTCGACTCGCACTTGGCCAGTTTTATGTACCCAGTGACACTCTAACGTTTAAGACGAATCTAACGACACCTCTCAAGTTAAAATCCATCAAGCCGTTTAGGCTGCAGAGCAACACAACGAAACATACATACATACATACATACATACACTCGAAAAACATAACCCTCCTGGCGCAGTCGGGTAAAAATATGCTCACCCTTTTCAAATCGTTTTATTTTTAATTCGGCGATCGAGTCGCATTTTATCACATCTTGCCTACTAATGGTTAGCGAAGATGTGGTCCACGGTGAAGCACGCTTGCCTAGTAGACATAATAATACATTTATAATTTAAAAAGGGATGCCTATGCCAACAACTAAAATGTAGGCAAATAAATTCAAGGAGAACATCGAAGACTGGATCCAATTCTTACGTAGTTGAGAAAAATCTAGGTCGAATGATATCCTAAGAAGGAAGACCTAAATAAGAATAGTTAGGTCATCCATCTGATTCTAAAAACAACCACTCTATTTTTTATATGTTATAGGCATTAGCGCCTGCGTCACGAATTGTAAAGATTGGTAAAAAATTGCGACTGCGAGTATTTTTCAAACAAGGGTGAATGATTCGACCCTTACGAGCAGTGCTGCGATAGCCTATTTGGTAAAGCTTTCTGGGGGGGTATAACAAAGTCTTAAAACCAGGCCGTTGAACCAGGCTTATTCCAGCGAGTGAAAGTGACAGAGCTATACAAGTCGTTTGGCGACATCTCGTTCACTCACTGGAACAAGCCTGGTTCTAAGACGTTGTAAAACCCCCTCTGGAGGACTTATCCAGAAGGACGCAGGTTCAAATCCTACTCGCAGTAAAATTTTTCCGCCGAAACAAGCCGCTCTTTTCTTTTTAACCTTTTAACTTGAAGATATCCTTCAAAGTAGAAATAATTTACTTACTTAGGAACAGAAAGACAACATTTTCAAAAGAATTGTAAAAGGAAACTGAAGCCGACTCGAGGAAATGATTTATGATCCGTCGCAGGAAAAGCTAAACATAACACACACAAGAAAACATTGGAGCAAACCAAATACAACTTGTGGATTGTTTCGTATTCTTATGAAGAACTAGCACTCCGCCCGCGACTTCGTCCGCGTGATTTTCGAACTTTGCCTTTGTGAATTTCTAGTCCCGGCCACCCTCTATACGGGATACTGTTGGAAAAACTCAATCAATACTCAACAAAAATTCTATCAACTCGCAATATTCCGTCTTAGGTAACACCTAGGTCCTAAAAATTTAACTCCTAACTATCAACGCCAATACAAACTTTTAGTGGTCGAATTTCGTATCATCCTCTCTTATTGAGAACCTGTATCCTAAATAGAACCCCCCTGCAATGTTGAGTCCTCTAATTACAAACACCAAAGACAACCCCTAAGGGGACGAATTTTGTAAAATTCCGCCTTATTGAGAACCTAGGTCCTAAAACAACCCACATGCTGAAACTCCTAGCATTTGTAGTAACAAAGTTTCATACAAACTGTCAACCCCATAAACAGCCCCTTAGGGATAGAATTTCAGAAAATAGTGCCTTGGTGTGCATTTACGTCATAAAAGAACAACCTTGCAAAATTTAATACTCCTAGCATTTGTAGAAACGAAGTTTCATACAAAATATCAACCCCTAATTCAACCCCTTGGGGTCTATTTTCACAAAATACCCGCAACTACGTCCAAAAAAGAATCTCTATGCAAAATTTGAGTCTCCAAACTATCAACCCCGAAAAAGCCCCATAGGGGTCGAATTTCGCAAAACCGTCTTAGTGAACATTTAGGTCTTAAAAAGAACCCCTCGCAAAATTCGAGACGCCTAGCACTTGTAGTAACAAAGTTTCATACAAACTATCAAACACAAAAACAAACCCCTTTGGGGTCGAATTTCGCAAAATCCCACCATGGTGTCCATCTAAGTCTTATAAAAGAACCCGGTGCAAAATTTAAGGCACCTCGCACTTATATTGACAGAATTTCATACAAACTGTCAACCCCAAAAACAATCTCTTAGGGATCGAATTTTGCAAAATCCTGTCTTAGGTATTACTTACGTCCAAAAAAGAACCCCTATGTAAAAATTTGAGTCTCAATTCTATCAACCCCAAAAACAACCCCTTAAGGGTCGAATTTCTCAAAATTTCCACCTTGATGAGCATTTACATCTTAAAAAGTACCACCATGCAAGATTTGAGACGCCTAGCACTTGTACTAAAAAAGTTTCATACAAACTATCACCCCGAAAACAAACCCCTTAGGGGTCGAATTTCGCAAAATCCCGTCATAATGAGCATCTACGGTCTAAAAAGACACCCCATGCAAAATTTGGAATTCCTAGCACCTGTAGTAGCGAAGTTTCATACAAACTATCAACCCCAAAAACAACCCCTTAGGGGCCGAATTTCGCAAAATCCGTTCTTAGTGCTCACCTACGTGGTATAAGGAGGGCTTATGCCAAATTTCAAGTTTCTAGGCCCAGCGGTTTGGGCTGTGCGTTGTCAGATCAGTCAGTCAGTTTTGAATTTTATATATATAGATAGATAAGATAAGATAAGATTTATTTCTGTTTATATTTTATGGCTAATATCATTTTACTTTAACACCCTTTTTTTTTAAACGTTCAAACGAGGAGTTGAGAATTGCAGCTTGCTTGCGTGGGTTGCAATGCCAGGCGTCTGGAGTACTTTTCCAGAAGACGCGGGTTCGAATCCCACTTGCAACTGAATTTTTCTTTCTTAATAAATCATGTTTAAGAAGCGCGTCGCATGCGTTATTGGCGTTATTGCGTTTAAATTAATTAATTTTTAACTTTGTTATACAAAGGTTTTTTTCATAATAGACTTATTATTATCTGCCTATACTTTTCCCGTTGTGACTGTATGTTGGGGTCGGATTCTGTCTCACTGATTGCATATAATTATCTGATCTCCGAAACTCAGTTATTGGGTATTACGATACCTTTTAGAAACCCTGGTTGTCAGATTTTCAGGTTTGACTACCTGTAATGACTGTCAAAGATCTACAAATGACGGGCTTAGGCAGAGGCACGAAGTAAACTCTGTAATGAATAATAGTTCACAGACTGACTTTGGACAAAAGCTGCTTAACCCCGAATCCATAATTATGGTGGTCATTATTTTACTTCACTTTGATATAATACCTTTGGTCGCAGGTAACCGTGACACTGGAACGTAAAGGGCTATTGAACGATCACCGTTAGTCAGTACTAGTGTGACAGTGCCTCCCGTCCCGCCCTAGCCGGGAGAACTCATTTGATGATTTTACCACGATAAAAAAGATATGTAACCTTTGAACTAGATTATAAATCAAAAGGAAAAAATGTCAAGCAATTCGTGCAAACATAATTAGAGGAAGAACTGAGTATCAGAAATAAACTGTGCCAAGTCGTTCTACTACACTGTTACTACCCAAAGTTGAAGGATAATCCCAAAAAACTTGTTACTTAATCTAACTTTTAGATTGTCACTAACAAACATGTCAATAGTGACTTAGGTTCACTCTCCTCAATTTAAGTAAGGACCGAAAACAACTGCTTGTCATCTTGACTGTTTTATCGTGTTTGGTACGAATTCAACTACAGTAAAGTGTCTTTGTTATTCGCAAACAGCGGACGGTGTAATTAATACCTACTCGTCATCATCATCCAACTCTTTCTGCCGGGACACAGGCCTCCTCTCTTGCGAAAGAAGGTGGGCTGCTGTAATCCACCACGCGGGCACAGTGCGCGTTGGAGATGTCGCGTCTTCAAATATTTGGTTAGCACATGCTAATTTTGTCACGATTTTTTCCTGTACCGTTTTGAGAGGAGTAAGTGATACTCAATTTTTATAATTTGTTAAATATCTATGTTGTGTAACATTATTACGGAAAATTGCTGTTTATAAATCACAGAATCATTGTTTGTGGTAATATACTAATATATACTGAGAGGCTGAACTAGCTGTGAATATGTGTCAACACTACGTTGAGTCCACGTAAAAGCTCCCATTGCTCCACCGTCTATTATGACCCACCTTGAAGACCTTAAAGGGACTGCGAATCTACGTTGATCGTTGCAGGTATAACATGATCCGGTGTGGGTATACGACGAAGCAGGTTGTGGCTGCGGAGCCTCAACAGTTACAATGGTGAATCTCCTGCCCTGTTAGCTGTGTAATTCCACCTGCTCCTTAAGTGACCTGTCTGAAGCTACCCTCAACGCCGTTAATGTGGCCGAGTTTTTTTTAGAGACACGACGCAGAAGCTGAATTATGATAACTACAAGAGTAGACCTACCTCCATGTTGCGGGTGCACGCTGAACAGCAAGCACGGTTCGTCTCCGGGTTCCCGGCAGCACTCCAGCACGTCGCGACAGCTCGTGTGCGGCGTGACCGGCACGTGAGTCGGCGCCCATCCGGCGCCGCTCTCGCACCACACTCGCACTATCATCTGCAGAAGGGAGAGGAAAACTTTATAGGAATGGACAAGTCTAAATCATCTGCGGAAAGGAGAGGAACCTTTAGAGGAATATACAAGTCTAAGAGCTTCATATAACTCTATCTTTGGCAGCCTACTGCTTGCTATTCAAGATCAGGTGATCTTGGATTCCAAGAAACATGGTGGATGTCCCCAGCTCTGTTTGTAATGCTGGGTTTTCGAAAGATGAGTACAGTAACAAGGATAATTAGGTACTAGTCCAACATTCACGGTGCTAGTAATCCATCAAATCTAAATACTAATGTATATGAAAATATTTGCTTGAATGTTGCAATTAGTATACTGTTTCGTTAAGTCCGGCCAATGTTAAAAAATAAAAAATAGCAGATAATATGCTGTTACAACGTAACTATTAGCTACCTACAAAGTCACTACTAGCAAAAAAAAATTGTAACAATTACCCAAATGGAAAATCCATCGATAGTACTAAGTTTTACACGGAAGTTTTTAAAATTCTTGGTATATACTTCCTTGATGACTTTTAACATAAAAACAACCTTACAAAGTAAGCATTATAAAACAGCTTTTTATTCTTACAGATGATTTCAAATGACGTTGTAAAGTTCATAGCTCCATGAAGTTTCACCCCGAGTAGACTTTGTAACACCCACGCGGAACGAGTATCAAGATAAAATAAGATGGCGGCATCTCTGATATAAGGAAAGATGGCTGACAGGCTGAACTCAATCTCAGTTAAGCAACACTATAAAGCCTTACGGAGTTTTCCTCGGGAAACTTACATAGTGAAATGGCTGACAATTAAGATTTATACAGCCGCTTCCTCCGCTTGAAAGCGCTTTTATGTATGAACTACCTACTGCCTGACTATTCTTCCTGTATTTCATTTGAATCTTGAAATTACCAAATGAAGAAACTGTTAAATTGTACTTAATAATTATGCAAATTAGGACAACTTTAATAAAAAAAGCCCTTCAAGCTTTGTTCAGCTGTTACCTTTACAAATTCATCTTTACTTCACCAGGTCGATGATTCCTTATAACTAAATTAGTTTCGACCACAACTCTACCACACCACATCATATAACACCGTTAGAAGTAGCTTCGGACGGGTTAAGGGCCCTTAAAGTACCTAGGTACTTTATAAATTGAAGTTTAGAGCAATCATTCAATCAGGGTGTGTAATAGAGCCACTAATTGAATTTCTCTATTAATAAACTTTGTAACTACTTCTCGTCAAACAAGGTCCCTTCACAGTAACATGCACAAATTGTTCAAAGAGAAAACGGAAAAGTATCTACAACCCACGTATTTCCTATGCGGCAGGTTTTAAAGTTCGCGGCAGGATGTGAACGATGGTTAGATGGTACTGGCTGTCCGGCGGCTTGGCATCGAACACACACGTTAATCAATCAATGCAGCCTTTCGACTGCTGGCTCCAAAATTGCAGTACATGACCAGAGGGTCTACTCTCTTAGTCCGTCAACTAAAATACGGACCCTTACGAACGTAAATCGAAACTTAAAAGAACCCTATTCCTTATAAGTTTTTAATTCATTCTAAATTTCTAATGGCTGCTACACACCTTACGATAAATCGTTACGATTAGTTGGTACAGATAAAACTGCACAGTTTCGGCAGTGCCCACACACCTTCAGGCAGGCAATAGAAAACTGTACAGATTATTCAGTTGAGCCATGGCTTCGACTGACGATGCGTTGGCAGTTGTTGGTTTATTATTCGCCATACAAAAACAAAAGGAAGAAAAAATCAAGAAAAAGAAAAAACGTATTTGGTGTAAAGAATGGCTAATGAAAAGAGCTCATTCCCATGTTCATTTATTAAAAGAATTAAAGGTATTTCCTAAAGATTGGCATAACTTTTTACGAATGGATAGTGATACTTATTCCCATCTCTTGTCCATGGTATCACCAATAATTGAAAAGCAAGACACAATTTTGAGAAATGCTATTCGTCCTCATGATAAACTAGTAACCACTCTAAGGTTTCTAGCAACAGGAAGAAGTTATGAAGATCTGAAGTTCTCTAGCATTATTTCACCTCAAGCATTGAGTTACATTATACCAGAAACATGTGAAGCAATATACAATGTTCTACGTAAGGATTATTTTAAGGTAAAAATTAAAACTATTTTGTTATCATAATATTATTATTATTTTATTTAATTTGTATTAATGTCAAAATTAGATACGTAAGTAGCCGCTGAATCAGGTATAGAAATATGTGTATTGATAAGCATTGGCTGGCTGTCTTGAGAATTGGAATTTGTATCAAAATGTTGGTAATGCACAGGACTGGGAGTGTATGTAATATGCCTGGGGCTGGGCGTATGTATAATGGTGCTGGGACTAGGGCTATTGTAATTAAAACGGACATTTGCTGGATCCATTATTCGGAAGGACGTAGTCTAGTTTTCCATTTCTGCCTCAAATAATGTTTCATTAATCAGCTTTTCGGCTAAAATGCGTTGTTGTTTTGTAAGGTCTCTGAGCTTTGCTGCAACGTTAGTCCCAAAAATGTCAAAACGGTCATTATTGTGAACGGGCTTTTTAAAATGGTTTTGAACACTCCGTAAAACATCAGTAGTTAGGTTGTCATTAGGTGTATCTGCATTCCTTTTTCCTGGCCGTTTGACTTTGGAATTCGAAGGTGGCACAACGCTCGACGATGCATTTAATGTTGAGTCTGTGGCCGGTAGTGTCTCTGATGTTGAGGCTGTGACTGGCTGTGCCCCTGATCTTGTCTCAGTAGCTTCTGTATCTGAAGCAGGCGCAGACTGTGTTTCATGTATCAGCTCCTGAAAATGTTTTTATTTTTTTTCATTACAGTTTCCAAGCTCAGAACACGAATGGAAAGAAGTGGCGACAGTGTTTGAAAAAAGATGGAATTTCCCCAACTGTCTTGGGGCTATTGACGGTAAACATATCGCCATTTTTCTACCGCCTGGATGTGGATCAGAGTATTTCAATTATAAAAATTATCATAGTATGGTTTTGTTGGCAATCGTAGATGGAAATTATCAATTTCTTCTGTGTGATTTTGGCACTAATGGAAGAATTTCAGACGGTGGAGTGCTCACTAATACAAAGTTTTATGAAAAACTTGAAAATCATCAGCTTCATATTCCTAGCGCCAGACCTCCCACAAACAGCACCAGAAGTTTGCCTTACGTATTTGTGGCTGATGATGCATTTCCACTTAGAACAGATTTTATTAAACCGTTTAGACAGGCCGATTTGACCACACTTGAAAAGAAAATTCTAAATTACCGCGTATCACGAGCGCGACGCATAGTCGAAAATGCGTTTGGTATTTTGGCATCTCGATTTCGAATATTTCACACAAAAATTTATATTGAGCCAAAGAGAATAGAGTCAGTCGTGATGGCCAGCTGCGCTTTACATAATTATTTAATTAAATCATCGAGTTCCTATTGTCAACCCGAATGCTTTGATAGAGAAATATGTGATGAAGGAAGTATTACTCAAGGATTCGATACAGTAAACTCTGGCATGACAAATTTAGAGCGAAGGAATCTAGGAAATCCGCCCGTTGCAGCAAAAAAAGTCAGAGAAGATTTCATGAACTACTTTGTAAATGAAGGCAGTGTTCCTTGGCAAAACAATTTTGTACATTGACTTAATAAAGAATTACATAAAAAAAAAACATTTTGTAATGACTATGATTATTTTATTAAATCGTCTACTTACGTCCTCTGATATGGTGTCGTCCATAATATTCGAACGCGAAGATCTTGGTTCTTCTTGTTCGTTCAAAAAAGCTAACAGCGGATAATACCATAATTTAGGTAAATATATCTCGGAGGTTCCTGCTCCAGACTTCATAGAACCAGCGACCTTCTTCTGTTCTTTTTTATAAGTGGTTCTTATATTATTATTTTTTTTTACAACTGCTTCTTTATCGGCCAGGAGGTCTATTTCTCTTAATTTTTCAATTAACTTGCTGTACGCAGCCTGTTTCAAATCACGGTTGTGATATTCTTTGCATTTAATTTTCCAAAGCGAAGTTTCATTTTTATAAATTGCAATAAATTCTTCCAGCCACTCGCGAGACGAAGCCATTTTGTTTTTTTTTTTTATTTTTTTTTTTTTAGAAGCCAATTCTCGCAAACAATTCGGCCCACGATCCAGGCAGAATCTGAACGTGGCCACACACGTTACGATTTATCGATACAGTTTCATCCGATTCCGATTTATCTTTCCAAAATTTCATACTGTTCCGTTCAACTGTACAGTCTTATAAAATCGGACAAACTGTACAGTTTTTCTCATACACACTTGTCGATTTATCGTTGCAGTTTATCTGTACCGACTAATCGTAACGATTTATCGTAAGGTGTGTAGCAGCCATAACAACACATCGGGAATCGGGACAGCTGTCAAATCACGTTGTCACCAATTTTTAGTTCGTATCCCTAACTAATGTTAAGTTCGTAAGTGGTAAGGAAGAATTGCCCGAAACATCAGCCGAAGCTGCGTGTTTCGTGCTTAGATAGTAGTACCCCTGACTGTCGTACACAGGCAACCTGCTATATTAAATACTAGTTTGAGCTCAGTTTATTTTTTGGAAGCATAGAATTCAAGGGTGCCCTCTATCTGGCAGAAACTTGTTTCTCCGAAACCTATTTGGCAGAACTCACTTGGCAGAAACTTTTTTAAACGAACATTGTTATGGTATAATTTTTTTTTAATATAATTGTTTTTTGGCCTAATGTTTTTATGTCCGAATTTAAATTGGGATACTTTTAAGATGGCAGAATTGTATTGGGCATAATTACTTTTGTCAGAGTTACAATTTTGCATATTTTCATTTAGCATAACGTTTATTTAGAGCGCCGATTATTTGAAATAATTTGACATGGTATACTTCGAAGATCACAGAATTTCAGAATAGAAATAATTTAATAGTCATAATAAAAAATAAAAAAAATGTTTTATAAAATCAATATGGTGTGCTACAAAAGTTAGTGACAGAAATGAATCGCTGCAAAACCGACTTCACGTAGTCTTGTCTGCCCTACCCCTAGAGTGTAATTTATAATCGCGTAGGCGCGGAGGGTCGAGGCGGCCCGTGAGCTGAGGAGCAGGTGGTTTTAACGCACACCGCCGCGGCTGAGGCTGGCCGGCTTGCCGGCCAGTAAGCCGAAGCTGCGGTGGTGGGCGTAAAATCATCTGCGACGATTAGCTCGCGTGGGACCGCCAGAGACCCGCAGCGCCGGAGCCGTGACAGAAGCCATGCCTGCTGCATGTGCTGAATGCTTGCTGCATGCTTACTGCATCATCTTACTGTCTGGGAAATAAAAACCACACAATTATGCAAAAGATGATTCTGGTTGTGAACTTTCTACGAAATGATGGTTATACTTATTGATTATTATGGAAATGAAATTTATGCCTAAAGATGATTCTGACTTACAAAATTATGGGTTTCGGTGTTATGGTAAATGAGTGTATGCCAAACGATTTTCTGCGAAAAGAGGTTTATGCTATCCGTTGCTATGTAAAATAAAATTATGACGTAAAAAGTTCTGCTATAAAGGGTGGACCCTTCAAGGGTGCCCTCTATCTGGCAGAAACTTGTTTCTCCGAAACCTATTTGGCAGAACTCACTTGGCAGAAACTTTTTTAAACGAACATTGTTATGGTATAATTTTTTTTTAATATAATTGTTTTTTGGCCTAATGTTTTTATGTCCGAATTTAAATTGGGATACTTTTAAGATGGCAGAATTGTATTGGGCATAATTACTTTTGTCAGAGTTACAATTTTGCATATTTTCATTTAGCATAACGTTTATTTAGAGCGCCGATTATTTGAAATAATTTGACATGGTATACTTCGAAGATCACAGAATTTCAGAATAGAAATAATTTAATAGTCATAATAAAAAATAAAAAAATTGTTTTATAAAATCAATATGGTGTGCTACAAAAGTTAGTGACAGAAATGAATCGCTGCAAAACCGACTTCACGTAGTCTTGTCTGCCCTACCCCTAGAGTGTAATTTATAATCGCGTAGGCGCGGAGGGTCGAGGCGGCCCGTGAGCTGAGGAGCAGGTGGTTTTAACGCACACCGCCGCGGCTGAGGCTGGCCGGCTTGCCGGCCAGTAAGCCGAAGCTGCGGTGGTGGGCGTAAAATCATCTGCGACGATTAGCTCGCGTGGGACCGCCAGAGACCCGCAGCGCCGGAGCCGTGACAGAAGCCATGCCTGCTGCATGTGCTGAATGCTTGCTGCATGCTTACTGCATCATCTTACTGTCTGGGAAATAAAAACCACACAATTATGCAAAAGATGATTCTGGTTGTGAACTTTCTACGAAATGATGGTTATACTTATTGATTATTATGGAAATGAAATTTATGCCTAAAGATGATTCTGACTTACAAAATTATGGGTTTCGGTGTTATAGTAAATGAGTGTATGCCAAACGATTTTCTGCGAAAAGAGGTTTATGCTATCCGTTGCTATGTAAAATAAAATTATGACGTAAAAAGTTCTGCTATAAAGGGTGGACCCAGAATTCAACTGTCTATAGAAGATAGCTTCGTTCTGAATCTGAGGATTCGAGGTGAAGTCAGTGAAGTATTTCTCATGCATGATTACCTCAGTCTTACTTTACAAACTTTACCTCTTTGTCAAATTAATATAGATAAGACGTAAAGTTACGTTAAACTCAAAACTCGCACCAAAATGAGAAACCAAACGCATAACCGCACCCTAGAAAACAATAGCTACAAATAAGTGCGTGATAATTCACATTCTAATACTCCATAAAGTTTATCAGCCGTAAGATCGCCTAAAAGGGAGCTGTGGCCTTATTTCGAACACAATTTGTCCAGTGTCCATTCATTCGCTAATTTCATCGTATTCAGTCTAAAACGCACTTGGAATTCTCAGAATGTAAGTGCAACTTGTGTGGTTTTAATGAATACGGTGCGTATTGGGAAATAGTTATTTTGTGCTGTGCGACTAAGTGAATTACAGCATTAGTGCCGTAATTTATATTTCAAAAGACGTTATTTTTAAAAATGGTGGTGAATGAAGACACGATTCACCTCCTCTTTTGATCATTTATTTATCTTACTTCTTACTAATCCTTATAATATTACAAACGTGAAAGTTTGTTTGGATGGATGTTTGTTACTCTTTCACGCAAAATCTACGAAACGGATTTGGATGAAATTTAGATATACAGATAGTTTATAATCTGGATTAACACATAGGATAGTTTTTATCCCGATTTACTCATGGGATAATTTTCGAGTTGTAGCGGGTGAAACCGCTGGCAACAGCTAGTATTAGAAATACGAAAGTTGTGAGAATTGATAAATGTTTGTTACTTTTTCAGGTAAAAAGTAGAGGACGGATTTAGATGAAATTTGGTACACATAGTTCATTACCTAGATTAACACATAGAATAGTTTTTATTCCGATTTTATGATCCCGTGGGATAACTACGTGGAGATGCTGCTAGACCAAGATTTGTTTCCACGCGTGTTTATTTTTGGTGACGTTATTCAAATACCTTTCGACTCATCCGAAGAATAAAGTCCGATGTGACCATAGGCCAAAAATCACTTTAATAGCTTAATGAGATAAGCAATTAAAACTCTACAAACGTGTGTTTTTAGAATTTTGATATTTTATTTAGTTCCGGAAATATAGAATCGAATAACGTCTCATCTGAAATTCGTTCCGCAGAACAACGCACGAAGTGTATAAGTGACGGTACGCAGGCATCTGGGGCCACGTCTCTTCGTCAGATCGGCCATTGTTTGTTGGAGAGAGAATATTTTCGTTGCATGATCTTATTTTTATACACTTTATAGTCTAAGTCACACACCACGTTTATATACTTTTTAGTCTAAGTAAACAGTTGTGGACTATCGATGTTTACATAGAACGGTTTTCGACGGAAATGTTCAGATACGCATTTTTTTTCGATGGTATGATTATTTTTATAAATATTCACTGTAACTCATGAACTTTTAAGACGCTGTTATACGAATTTAAATAATCTTCTAAGCGTTTTATTTTAAAATAGAACGTTTCTGTGCGGAATCAGGGATATGATTTATGGGTTCCATGTTAAGATGGGACGTTGTTCCTGGTAGAATGAAATCAGTTAGGACGTTGTTCGTTTGAAATGTTTGCTAAATATAAAAAAATATGTATTTATGTATGGGTAAAATAATTCCTACGTGCAAAGTCTTGCACTTCACATAAATGATATTTCTTGAATTTTCTATTTTACAGTTTTATTTTATTTCATTATGTCAATTTAGAAGGAAATATCAATGAATCCTTTTTGTGGCCTTTGCATCCTGATGCAGAAGAAATAAGCCAATAATTAGCAGAAATATTAAATTAAGAACTTCTACGTGAAGATCATAACACCAAAGAAATCATCGGTGATAGCTAAAAACAGGTTGTCACGTCAACTCAGACAGCAGAATATATTTACAGTAATCAACCTAGTACATTTTCTTTGGAATGCCTTCTAGTCTCGAAATTTCACCATTAATACAACATGAGGACTTATTCTCATCATAATATTTAATATCTACCCCAGTTATTTAAAACTATCAGAGCCAACTCCTACCACTGTTCATTCGATCTGCGATAACTCATGTAGACAATTTCTCTGCGATTCCTTTTTCGCCATTAGGCGCCACAAACTCCCTTGCTCTTGCTACTTTCCTACTCCAAAACATACAGTGCCAGTACGCATACGGACTAATCGTGTGTAGATCGGAATGCAAAGCATGCATAAAGTTGCATGCTTGCCATTTTGATTTGCCTCTCCTTCAATTCCATGGTAATACCTATCAGCATTTCTATTTTAAACATTGCATAGTACAAACCCATTTTTTACACGGATGAACCAAAAGAAAACGGTCAACGTCAGGGCACCTCAAGGATTTAAGACGGTAATAGGCATCTCTGTTGACTTGACATAGACCACCCTGCATCAAAGTCCCCGCCTCCGCCAACACTGCCGAACCACACACTCACACTACACACCTTCAATTATTTCGCAAGACTGAATCAAGTCAACGGAGCCTCACTTGGCGGGACTACTATCTGGGGTCGGCCTGCATTATTTATAGGAACCTAACTAAATGGTTTGGTACGGTTTGGTTCTGTCTTCGGTCCTCACCCTTGAAGTCGGTTCTTCTCGTTCAAAAAAGCACAAAGGTCAACATTATTTTACTAAAAACATCTTAAACTCTTGTCTGTATATGTTATGAAAAGCAACTAGGTGTTCGAAGCATGCACTGAAGTTTCGTCATGAAAATAATGGAGAGTTTAATTTTATTTTAATGCGCGATGTGAAATCTCGTTTCTCCTTTCTGACTAAACAAGGGCACGCAGCCAAGTTCACTAAAATGATCTATGCCTGAATTAGGTATTCCTATATTTCAGGCAGAGGAAGGTTTATTAAAGAGGCGTAACGGTTATGTTAAGCTACATATTTGAGAATTTTTTTAATATAATAAACTTTTGAAATAATAATATTAGTTTATTGACTCTAAAGAAATGTAATTATTTAACACATCGAAAATTATACTTAAATATTTCAAGGTAGGAAGTCAGATAGGACTCATAGAACGTTACTAAAGTTGAGGCGTTTCCGTAAAACAACGTCTAATATTCACTACGGACACACTTTTTTCTTCGTTCTTTCGCTATAAAACGTCTTATGTTGATATGGAACTCACTATATCGTGTATTAAAAGGATTATAAATATACAATACCTGTCATTCAACTAGTCTAGGGTAATATAATAACATACCAAAAAATCAAAATGTCAAGTATCGTAGTTTTGGAGTTACACAAGTCAACAACTTCTACAAGCTCTACTGAAAACCATCAATCTTGCAAATCGGACTTTATTCTTCGGGTGAATGAAGACACGATTCACCTCCTCTTTTGATCATTTATTTATCTTACTTCTTACTAATCCTTATAATATTACAAACGTGAAAGTTTGTTTGGATGGATGTTTGTTACTCTTTCACGCAAAATCTACGAAACGGATTTGGATGAAATTTAGATATACAGATAGTTTATAATCTGGATTAACACATAGGATAGTTTTTATCCCGATTTACTCATGGGATAATTTTCGAGTTGTAGCGGGTGAAACCGCTGGCAACAGCTAGTATTAGAAATACGAAAGTTGTGAGAATTGATAAATGTTTGTTACTTTTTCAGGTAAAAAGTAGAGGACGGATTTAGATGAAATTTGGTACACATAGTTCATTACCTAGATTAACACATAGAATAGTTTTTATTCCGATTTTATGATCCCGTGGGATAACTACGTGGAGATGCTGCTAGACCAAGATTTGTTTCCACGCGTGTTTATTTTTGGTGACGTTATTCAAATACCTTTGTTCCCTTTTGCAACAAAACTTCCAGGCGTTATGGCTGTATGAGAGTGCTTACAATTTTCTACACGCCCTGCCGCTGCAGTAAACTGCTCAAGTTTGCTTAGAATTCGAATTTACAATTCTGATTTATCCCGCTGTCCCACTTCGCACTGAATTTTTATCCCGGTTAGTGGCTAGCCCTGGAAATATTACAATAGCTTACGACTACGTTATATCTGGTCTATCTTGGCAAGTCTTTAGAATGAGACAAGTAAAACAAATAATATTATATCTTGACAAGTATTCTACAAGTTTTGTATCTAACTTATATTTAACTTGGTTCTTGGTAAAAACGAGGGTTTAGCATAAATTATGTTATGACAAAGTCACACTTGCAGATTTCGCAAACAATTCATTGCAGCAGATTCATTTAGTACTTCTGCTAAATACTACGATCTAAGAAAGTTACTGTTACTTACAATACAATCTATTACAAAAATTACTATAATATTAATGTAAAAAACACACACAAATATAAAACTCCAATGCCTTACTTACATATTCTATTATGAGTTAATCTTTCCCAATTTCCTGAAGATCTAATTTATAAAAGGATAATCTGCCATAATCCTTTAATATGCTTTTATCTACTAAGCCAATTTGGAGTAAAACGCTGACTTCCGCTTTGGGGCTCACTTAGGATGTACCTACTCTAATAGTACTTATCGCAATTTGTGGCCCACTAAGTACTTAATTAATCCTCAAGTACCAGGGTTAGTTACAATAAAATTAAGATGTCTGGTTTATTATAAAGTTTATTGGCTAAAAATGGTTATTATATTAGCATTTTCTACTCCCATGCACTTTTACTGTTTGTTTAAAATGTCTCTTATAATATATACTGTAAAATATTAATACAATATAAATTATGTATTTTTCTATTATGATACATAATAATCAGTCCATTTATCGATAAATAATACACGCACGGAATTTTTTTTTTTCATAATTTATAAAATATTCATATTATTAATACATGTGTAACCAAACGTTAACTAACAAATTATCCCATAGAACACGAACACTAAACTATTCCATTGAACTTCATTCAAACATTTTCTATTTGATCAAGAGTCACATTATCCATCTTATGGACCGAAGAACATGAGGAAGGAAGAAAAAATCTCACAAATTATCGTTGGAATGTAAATGAGGAGATTTACATTCCAACGATAATTTGTGAGATTTTTTGTAATTAGCACTGCTACTGCGCTCACTTTCCTTGTGCGACGTGATTACACGTACGGGTACGCCCCATGCGCGGGAGCAAGTGATGAGTTAATAGTCGTAGATTTGAATGTACAATGAGATTCCCATATTTATAGTCATAGAGGAGTTTGAACTGAACTTTCGATTAAAAAGATAATCAAGACAGTCAAGAAACTATTTTTTAAACTGTGGTCATGGTGATTTGGCAAAGTTTTGCAAAGAAAGAAAGGATGACCGTAACAGCTCGATAAAATCTAGGTAGATATAAAAATATGTGACGTCTTGGCAGATCAGGTGGTGGTCAGATTATATCCATTCATTTCTCTCACTCAATTATATTGATCGAAGCTCAATTAATTGTATATTTTATTCATATTTATGTTAATGAGACTGTGATTCATTTGACTGTTGAATATTTGACATTAATCATAAAAGAACTTTTAAATTTCATTATTATGCAATTGTGTTAAAGTCACTCGAAATTAATGCATTTCATTTCATTCAAAGCACAAAAAATTAAATGTGTACCAGCCTGTATGTGCTACACGTAGCTCATAGTATAGTCAAATTGTGTACCATTCAACTTTGATGTCCAACAAATCTAAAGCTTTTCAATAACAGTATTAAAACTTGCCTTTTCACGAACTGAAGTAGTTTCATTTGAATCGACTTCTACGAATGTTTAAATCTCAATATTTCAGAACGAAACGTTTTCCAAAAAGCTCCATTTTGTGTACTGGAAATCCGACTGCTACGAGTATACGGATTTTTCAACCTTCAACAGCGAAATTTAATCAACCCGACTCGAGTTGCTTTTCATCAGCTTTTCATAGAAATCAGTAAATAAAAGCGTTGCGTTGCGACGAAACTACATAAATGTGTGTAGGTTGGACTGTAAACTCCATGCAGTGTGCCTAGTTTTCAGGATTTTGTTTCCCGGGTGATTAAAATCGAGGTGGAAATCGAAACTCTCATATTGGATATGTAAAAGTTTAATATTTTGTTTATATGGTTTCCCTTCACTAAAATTAAATGCCCTTATAATAGGTAAATATAAGATATGGGTAGTTCTTCAGAGACAAAATTTTCGATGTCTGTGGGTATATTTCTGTAACCTACTAACAAAACGGAATGTAATATTTTTTTCTGTACAGTTTAGCTTTAGCTCTACCTGGGACAAATTATATTTTTTTAATAGTAGCTATCTAGATACAAAATAAAAAATTTTGAAGTCTGTTCTCCTGATTCATATAGGGCGTCCGTTTCCCATTTTCCGGAACAAAATGGTCGATGTCGCATTTTCCTTTTGATTCATTAATATATATTAAAGTTATATCGAAAGGTAATTAATTGACCTCTTACAAAAAAAAATACATATTAGATATAACTACGTTAGTGTGTTTTTAATTAAGTAAATAAGAAGTGTCCGGCGTATAATACTGATTCATGTGGAGCAAGCTTCGCTTGACTGTACTTGGTCGAGGAATAATGATGAGAGTCTGGGATCCCCCGTGGGGGGAAACCTGTCGTACAACAGACGTGCTAGAAGGCGGACGTGAGGCTGGTTGGCTTAGAACCTGGTGAAACAAAGGTAAATGTCTGATTCATCTGTGCTTGGTTTAGGTACCTTGCTGATTACAATGCCTAATTTATTAAATTAATTTTGCTGTTTTAAGACTTTAATCTGAGTTTCGTGTGATGCTTTTGGGTTACAGATTCGTGTAGAAAAATGATAATACTGAAGTCTGTATGAATGATGAGTTAAGCATGATTTTAGGCAAAATCATGATTCATCTGTGCCTGATTCATATATTATGTTCAAAAACCCATATGAATCTGAAAATAAATTAGTTTTCCTCTTTTCCAGCCAGAAAGGAGCACTTTTGTTACGTTATTTTACTTTTCCATGTCAGTAGAGTGTGTGTGAGATAATTTTGACATTATTTTTCGGTAATTATTCATAAGTCAAACTCTATTTTATTTTATTTTATATTGCTGTTCACAACAATGCCACTATCAATAGTAGAAAAGATGGAAAAAAATATATCAATGAGAAAAAGAGACTCACAGAACGTACGAATTTTTCATCCTTCTAAGATGGAAAATAAGAAAAGATCCAGACAAGTATGCTGCGTGGAAATTAAAAATGAAAGAATTATATTTGAAAAAATAGAGAGAAAAAAAAAATAATTTAACGAAAAACAAAAAACCCGACTGCGTTAAAAAAAACTAAAAAGAAAGAAACAAGCCCAGTAGTTTAGAATTCACTCATTCACACTCACAGTCGGGGCCCCTTGGGAAGATTTGATTGGTATAATTTGAAGGGGCCCCGACTGTGAGTGTGAATGAGTGAATTCTAAACTACTGGGCTTGTTTCTTTCTTTTTAGTTTTTTTTAACGCAGTCGGGTTTTTTGTTTTTCGTTAAATTATTTTTTTATTTCATACTTTTTAGTTACTATTCATTGAGTTCGTTATAGGACGGTTTTCTCTAATCTATTCATTTCATTGAGGGAGTTGATATCGTGGGGATTATTAAGCAACTTGCGGTACTCTAAACTATTGATGACTAGCTTCTGCCCGCGACTTCGTACGCGGATCCAATTGCTTATGCCAGCGACAACGGGATCGACAAAGTCGAAAATCTGAAACGACTGATGTCGAATTCTAAGAGCCCCGGGACGGGAAAACAACGGAAAATGTGAGACGATTCGAGACGTTCGAGATCTTTCATTTTTAAACCGACTTCTTGTAAGACTAAACAACTTTTAAATATCATTCTGTTATAGTGTCGCAGTCGCAGAGCTTTGGAGTTCCACAAAGATGTTTCAGATCTTAGATTTTATAAGTCAACAGAAAGTGTTCATCAGACTGAACAACTTTTGCTAAAACGCCATCCCTTTATTATGTTATAGTGTCGCTTGTAATTCCACAACAGGTGTTCCAGATCTTCAGTTTTTATACGTCACCAGAGAATGCTCATCAGGCTTAACAAGTCGTGCTAAGACGTCATTCCTATATCATGTAGCTGGGCTCTTGTAGTTCCACATCAGGTGTTCTAGATCTTCTATTTTTATATTTCAACAGAGAATGCTCATCAGGCTCAAGAACTCGTGCTAACACGCCATCCATATTTATGTTATAGTGTCGCTGGACGCTTGGAATCCCGCAACAGGTGATCCAAATCTTCAGTTTTTATACGTCAACAGAGAATGCTCATCAGACTGAACAACTCGTGCTAAGACGTCATTCCTATATATGTTATATTGTAGCTGGGCTTTTGGACTTCCACATCAGGTGTTCCAGATGTTCAATTTTCATACGTCAAAAGAGAATGCTCATAAGGCTGAACAACTCTTGCTAACACGTCATTCCTGTATTTGTTATAGTGTAGCTGGGCGCTTGGAATTCCACAACAGGTTTTCCAGATCTTTAATTTTTGTATTTCAACAGAGAGTGCTCAGCAGGCTGAACAACTCGTGCTAAAACGCAATCCCTTTTTATGTTGTAGTGTCGCTGGATGCTTGGAATCCCGCAACAGGTGTTCCAGATCTTCAGTTTTTATACGTCAACAGAGAATGCTCATCAGGCTAAACAACTCGTGCTAACACGCCATCCATATTTATGTTATAGTGTCGCTGGACGCTTGGAATCCCGCAACAGGTGTTCCAGATCTTCGGTTTTTATACTCCAACAGAGAATACTCATCAGGTTGAACAACTTGTGCTTAGACGTCATTCCTACATAATCGCACCTTTAAAGTAAAACCGTTACTAAACGAAATTATACAATTTTACAGGAGAGCCAAAATTAGAAAAAAGTCACCATTTTTTGTCAATAAAATCTGAATGCAGGGTTCTATATGACGTTTAATAAGGTGTTATTATAGATCTCTTTTTACGTTTTAAAACGTGATTTAGAAAAGTTTCTATTTTAATTTATTGTATTATTTATTTTAATTTATATTATTATAGTAACACTTTACCATTAATAATTTTGGTCAATAACACAGAAAACTGTGTTTAAACAAATTGAAACACTTTTCCTATAAAAAAAAATTAACATCTTCATTCATTTTTGTGACATTCAGCGCCGTGTTTATCCAAATAATAACAGTTTTACTTTAAACTTCCGTTATCAGTCTTCCATGAACACGTTCTTATTGGTATAGACACAATATTGTATTTTGTGAGCCGATCATAATTCTGTTTAGTAACGCTTTGATTTACCGCCAGATGGCGTAAAATACATTATTTTGAAAAAATGACAAGTTTATGTTGAAGTTTACGTATATTTTACATAGATGGCATTGATAACTCAATTCACGAAAATTTTCGTTTAGTAACGGTTTTACTTTAAAGGTGCGATTATGTTATAGTGCAGCTGGGCTCTTGGAGATCCACATCAGGTGTTCCAGATCTTCAATTTTCATACGTCAAAAGAGAATGCTCAGCAGGCTGAATAACTCCAAAGACGTCATTCCTGTATGTTAAAGTTTCATCATTCTAGCTTTAAAATGCCAATACTTCCATACAACCTTTCACCCCCCCTTTCAACCCCTTCAAACCCCCTTTCCGCAATAAAAAGCCTATGTCCTTTTTCGGGCTCTAAACTATTTGTGTACCAAATTTCATTGAAATCGGTTCAGTAGTTTTAGCAGGAAAGCGAAACAGACAGACAGACAGACAGTTACTTTCACATTAAATTTATAATTAGTGTGGATTAGTCTCTCTAGAGACCTAACTCGGCTCAAAGTAAATGCTTGATTTATGACCTTTAGCAAAAATGCGTGAACTTAAGTCAACCACAGCTCGGTCCAAAGTAGTTCCTTGGAGCTTGTTTACAGATTATTTTTGCCAAAAATATTTGTTCGTCATGCTTATTCACTGTTTTTTTTTTGTTTGTATATCGTTTATATACGAGTACTAGAAATAAAAACTTAAATCAATTAGTAAGAAAATTAGCCAGAATTATTGTTTTGTTAACCAACTTTAAATCGTTATATATCCTAAACTATTATTTAAAATGAAAAATGATAAAGGAAACCTAAAGATGATTTTAAAATACCTATTCAACGATACCCCACACGACATAGTTCATCGACTTTTTTTTTTTTCATTTTGACAATATGGAGTCTGGTTGTCGCTGTGGTGAATTTTGATTACTGTCATGTCTTTAGTGACACTCGCAAGGTTAAGACGAATCGATTGACGTAAGAATTATCAAAATCGGCCTACGCATTTGGTCTCTAGAACGCCACATAGAAACAAACATACATACATACATAGACTGATAAACACATTACCCTCCTTTGCGTCGCGCAGTCGGGTAAAAACAAAAGTAAACAGAGAGAATATTATAACGTAGCATTAAAATAACTATCTAGTACCTATTTATAACAAAATTCTCGCTTTTCTGTAAGTATTTATTTCTGTAATTGTTAGTTTAAAAACGAGAATTTTATTGTTGAATTGACCAGATTTTTTCCTTGATAATAATATGATCACTGTTAATAAATTAATTGTTTTATAAAAAAATATTATTGTTGTTATAATATTAAGATTATTTTCTTAATACAAAGCCCATTTTTATTTAAAGTTTTCCATTTTTATTTCTGTTCCTGATTCATCTGTAAAAAATTCTGATTCATCTGGGCACAAAATTTTTAAACGTCGATATCTTAAAAACTACTTTGTAAAAAGGAGTCCCTCAAACAAATAAATGTTATTTGGAATATATATCTATTTTCATATGAACATGTGTTACTGAGCTGAAAGTGAAATTAAAATTTGACCATATGAATCAGTCAAAGAATCAAATTTCGAAGAACTACCCTCTGCTACATTTTGGTTGTTTTGAACTTTTGTTGTAATCTGCGTATTTTCTGCATCACGTTAAACTGGGTATATCTGTACCATTTCAATAAAATTGAAGTATCCCAAGTTTTCATATAAAAAATCTGGATTCAAACCCATTTTTACGAACTGCAAAAGCCCAAATTATCCTTCGCTGTAACATTATTTTCATGTCGGAAAATTAAAACTTGCTCGGACCACACTCAGGCAGTGTTGCATCCACTTTTAGTTTCGGCAATTTTCATTAGGTTTATTTTGGTTTGTTGTTCGACTGAGATCTTATCATCCCTCCAGGTTATGCTACTTATATTTTTTTAAAGTTTATACTAGATGAAAATCCCCTATCATGCAAACATTTTATGATTGACTACCTATAATGCATAGTTACTACTGTGACGTGGCTTCACCACTCCACCGACCAGACAAGCATTGTCAAGAATCCCTAATTCATCAATGCTTAAATGGAATACCTCTACAGGTTGCAATAATTACTCCGATTAGAATAATTATTCTGTTTCGGAACTTTCTTGTTAGCCTTATCTTTGAGTGTAAATTGAGGAAAAGGGCTTGTTCATTGTAGTCGTAAATGTAAATGTTAGTGTTACCACAGCCTATCATTATTCGTGGCCTGTTGCAGTTATTAAAGGTAATAAATGTTGTAATGATAATAAAAGTCACTTTCTGTTGCAGCCGCTGTTACGCTACAGACAAAACTTCCTGCAGTTCAATGCACTTTGGGCCACGTAATATTGGGCAGCTCGAAACGAAAAAATGTCGTTTCATTTTTTCTGTATACAGGGATGAAACTCTGCCTCGACTACACGTATTAAAAACCAAATCTAACTTCAAAAAGCTATAAATATTCAATACCATCCAAGTACCCTCACAAGAAATTTAATACATGAGAAGTAAAATTGAAGAAAACTATGGAAGACAGGCAATTTACAAGGAGAGCGCGATATGGAGGCACCGCTAACGAGTTGCGAACTACCACACTACCGCCACCTGCTGGTAAACTAATGGAAAATCGCATTATTGGAACACCCCACCATAGTGGCAAGTGCAACTTCACCAGTAATTTTAGTGACAGCTTTTCCAAAAGTTGTGGCGTCCTACCAAAGTTGTGGTCTGTAATTTGTGCTAATATTTATGCACTGCAGTGTAGTTGAGTACTTGCATCGTAGTTGATGCTGAACGTTTCTGTATTTGGTGCATTTACTATATTAGACTCGCCATTGTTACATTTGCTGTGATAGTAGCTTTTCCATTAATTGCAATTACTGCATTAAAAATCCTTTTTCTATTTTAGTACACTAAAATGGATGTCATAATTTTCTTCCTAGCCACTATCTGACCGATGAATGCAGTGCGTCTCGAAGATTTTAAATAAGTATAGGTATACCTACTGAAACAAGATTAAACATTCCTTTATGACAACTCATTTAAAAGATAGACAATACTCAGGATAATACAGTAAAGGTTTTTTTTAATGTTATTGACACTTTCATAATTTTCCTGGGCGCGGTTTCTCCTTAGACTTGGTTTGCACAAATTCTTTTGCCAAATATTCACCTAAATCCTTAAATACGTTAACGAAGTCTAATATATACATAATATATAACGAAGTATAAAAATTCAATTGCAGCTTGTTTTATTTACTTTTCCTAACATTCTGCCAGAGTCCTGCGCGTCTATGAGTGGCGCGTGGAGGCGCAGCGTCGGGGTGTATCCCCGCTGCCTCGAGAAGTCGAGGCGCGGCGGGAAGAGCTCCGGCGCGATCTCAGGGCAGTTTGGAGAGAACGACTGTCGCAACCGAGGTACGGGCTAGCCGCAATCGCGGCTGTAAGACCCCTCTTTGAGGAGTGGCTGGATAGGTCCCACGGCGTCCTCACCTACCGCATGACACAGGTCCTCACCGGACATGGCAGCTTCGGGAGGTACCTGTGCATGATAAAAAAGGAGGAAACGCCCGGGTGTCACCACTGCGAGGATCGCCCGGAGGACACGGTGGAGCATACGGTGCAGGACTGCCCAGCTTGGGCGGAGCACCGCCGTGTCCTCACTGCGGCGATAGGCGGAGACCTCTCGCGCCCGGCATTGGTTGCGGCCATGCTGCGGGGCGAGACGGAGTGGGAGGCCGTCGCCTCCTTCTGCGAAGCAGTCATGCTCCTGAAGGAGGAGGCGGGCCGCTTGAGGGAGAGGATACCGTCCTCCCTCCGCCCAAGACGCAGTGGTAGACGCCCACGGCGACGGATGTCGCGGTACGATCTCCGGCCACCGTCAGCATAGTGACGGGGCCCCCCTATAGAGGGCCACAGCCCTGCCGGGGTTGCGGGACATACGTATACCGCGACTCCGGCACACAAAGGGCTACCGAAGGACACCGTGGATTTTAGTCAGTACAAGTCTGACAGTCCCTCCCGCCCTGCCCGGGGTGGGAGGACTCATTTGATGATTTTGCCACGTAAAAAAAAAAAAAAAAAAAAAACATTCTGCCAGAGCGATCCGTCTAATTACAAAATTCCTAGCACACTAACATGCATACAAAAAAGGCATAACAACGTTGTATCAACTACAAAACGTTTAGTTCTTTTATCATTCTTTTGGTAAAGAAAAAGCCAAGCTAAAAGGTGCTGGGAGAATTAAAAAACATGCAACAATACCCCCGGGCTTCCGGCGGCCTTTAAAATCAGCTTAACCTTTTTATATATTTTTTAATAAATTCGCGCAAGACCCCTTGTACTGGTCTGTGAGGGATTATGTGAAACGGTGACACACAATTATGAGGATTCGTTATTGTTAAAGCTGGAAAATATTAATACGTTAAAATCGTTAAAAGAAATGCTATTTTTGCTAAGAAAGTAAAAATGTTTGCGATCATTTTGAAGAATCGAAATCTTTTTCGATACGGTAGATTGATTTCTACTTCTTTTTAGTTCCTTTACTTAAAAATATAGATATCGTACGTTTAAAACAATAAAACAGTTCAATTAAAATTGTATGCTGCAATTTCTAGTTCTGAGGCTTGCCTCGATGTTGATGCAATAATAGGTAGCATAAAAAAATTAAAACCGTAAAGGCCTATCCGCACACAACAGTGCCGACACGTTCCGTACCGTGACGTGATCAGTGCCGTATCGATCAGTGTCAGTGAAATATGATATTGTCCCATACAGTTTGTACGACGCTATCCGTACTCATCAGTGTCAGTGCCGTTCAGTGATTTTCGTTAACTCGTATATGTATATGAAAAGCACGTCACGGAACGGTACGTATCGGCACTGTTGTGTGCGGATAGGCCTTAAGTCGGGGAAATAGTCATTAGCGCTATCATAAATACTAAAAGAATAATTTACAACATCCAAAAACAATAACCACATTTTACCCCATATAGATCTACAGTTACACTAAGAATAAGAGCTCTGATTTTGCTCAATGCTCATCTGAGCAAAATTTTAGTATATCAGAGCAAGATTTCTATATCAGTAATATAGCCATAATCTATTGAACCTTATCCTTCTTTCAAACAATAGAAGATTATGTCGTATTTAATGTTTCCGTGGTAGACACTAGAAATAGATAGCAAAGTAGGTGGTAGATCATGTGGGAAGCAGAAATCCCAATATACCAGGATTGACGACCATAGTCAAATTTCAACTAACATTTCAAGCAAACCAACAAAACGAGTCGTAAAACACCGATTAAATAACTATAAACTACTAATTCTTGAATCTTGTGGCGAAATTCCAATGGGTGTGGGGGAAGTGGGACATATCAGACTCTTCCTGAGTTGTAAAACGTTGATGGCTAGAATTTTAATGAATTACTATTAAGTTTCCAATAAAATTCCAAGTTGGTTATGTAATATTATCAGTTGAATCATGCCTTTCAGCTTCTGAAATGAGATTAAATGAGGCTTACCTAACGGGCCATAATTGTAACCTATCAGAAGTATGTAGTAACAGAAAATCAATTAAGTATTAGATACTGTGTATTCTGCTTGTGTTTCACAACGCCACACATTTGTTTGTTTTATAGTTCTTACAAAGACATTTCATAGTCTCCGCTCCATAGATCGAGACCTCCGTTCATTGTCTTCAAACATCAATAAATAAAGTCTTCAAGACGATTCTTTATTCACAGGAAGCTACTGTATTATGTAAAGCCCCACCTAATCACTGTCATCTATGAACGGCTGTCCATCCATCCGTCAGTCAAAACTGAAGAAAACTTATCGTCTCGAAGAAGATTGTCCATCATTTTCATCTGCTGCTAAATGATCTTTATTTTAATGAAGCTAGCGTTTAATTGTAACTTAAAACACGCAGCCATAAATTCGTTGTAAAATAAAATATAGGATAGGAATTTTATTTAGGCCTCGGTATGGAAACGACTTTTATTTATGCCTCGGTATTTAATAAATGCAAGAGTTGTGACTTGACGCAGTAGAAAGGCGAACTATGTAAATAGATTAGTTGTCACAATATTTTCATGCAATGCTTTCTTTTGTTCAAAATTCTTGGTATTGTACAATGCAATAATGCTGACTTAAATACAGAAAATAACTGAGTTCTTTATTAATTGAGTTGTTTTACAAGGCAACCCAATTTTTTATGTCATTAAACATATCTAACTTTACGCCAGTAACATTCATTCAAGTCGCACGTACCAACCTACCTTCCAACTCAAGTGACCCAAATCCAGACTGATGCTATAGAAATAAAACTACCTACTATTTATTGATCAACCTGGGATTTAAACCCAGAATCTTATGCTCAGTAGTTACTACCACTAAAGGGTTCCGTAGCAGCAACAACATAATATTCTTGTAGTTGGTTGTAACTTTGAAAGGTAAATTGCGGTTTACGATTTATGACGTATTAAAACGAAACTAATTTTCAATTGAAGTTTGTATGGTAATAGTTTAAAAGTTAACGGGTGGGGGGGGGGGGGGTGACCAACATTTTACCACTTTGGAAGTGTCTCTCCCGCAAACTGTTCAGTTTAGAAAAAAAATATGTTAGTAACCTCAATATCATTTTTAAAGACCTATCCATAGATAACCCACATGTATGGGTTCGGTAAAATAAATTGAGTTTCAATTGTAACTATGGAGGGAACCCCCAAAATTATTTTTATTTTTGTGTAAAAATCCTAATGCGGGTCACATATAATACATCTACTTAGCAAGTTTCAACAGGATAGCTCTTATACTTTCGAAGAAAAGTGGCTGTGACATACGGACGGACGGACAGACAGACAGACATGACGAATCTATAAGGGTTCCATTTTTTGCCATTTGGCTACGGAACCCTAAAAACAAACATATAATTATAATGGACCCACCCCATCTGACATTTAAACTTCTAGAACCGATCATCCGTAACAATAAATACAGAAAAACATTTCCCCTACAAATTAGATAGAAATTACCCCCTATAAGTATACACGTTCAACATCATTGAGCAAATGATCTCTTTTAACGTTCTATTTTTGTTATTACGATAGCTTTTATCATTTAAGTTTCACTATTTTCACCAAATGTTGTAATTCATTCACATCGACAAATATTACTGTAATCGCAACTCTGGCCCCTCGCATCTATAAATACGTCTGGCTTGGTTCAATGCAGCTTCTTCTCAGCCAGATATGTATTTCTTTATTTAGGGATAATTGAAGAACTATTGGACAAGTTTTCAGCGTCTCCCAAGCACTTTCGAAAAATGCACGCAGTTCCTAGGCTTAATTAATTCTTATTCTTAACTTAAATTGTGTACACAAAGTACTAAATACTCAGAAAAACTGTTCGTCGGTATTCAATAAACGCCTACTTCCTTTATTACGATGGCAATAAGTCTGCCAGCTGCCCCGGGCAGATGCTGGTGTAATTATTTCTAAGGGTGACTGGCGTAAAGCAAATTTCTCATTACATGTTAGTACTAGCTCTACATGTGGCGTCCCCTCTGTGATGCTCTTTGTTTCGGATTAAGTTTAAGCTTATAATATAGAACGTTGTATTCAGTTGGAATGAGTTTGGTCTTGTCTGTAATCTTAATTAATTTCGCTTGATTGCCAGTTTTAAATCTGCATTCAAAAATAATTTGGTTAAGTACTACTAAGATTGTAAATTATGAATTCCATATTTAGGTATCATTCAGTCAGGTTCTCTTATTTTAAGGTTAACATTATTACCTCCACAACGTAAGAAGTGTTTCAGTAAATAGGTGAATGATGTATGAGAAAAACGTATCGGTATTAATTATAAAATTAATCAGCATCCACTGTGGGGGACTTATTGAGTGGACTGTATTTCTCGTTGTAGGCGTTTGATTTTCTGGCGTTTGGAGGGATAGTGTGTGGCGACTGGGATACAAAACTTCTTTTTTTTTCTTCTTATGTATGGTTTTAATAATCGGACTTACAACACGTGCACCTTTTTTTTATCGTGACGACTTGACAGTGACATTAATACACAAAATGTTGCAATTAAAAAAAACTCTCTGTTGGTGTTGCCAACATGCTGCGCAACCACGTTTGAAAAACAATTTGTTATTATTTAGAACAAAATAACATTGGAAATAAATCTTAACCAAGGTTTACAAAGTTGTCTGACGACATGTTACTAAATTAAAGAAACTGTAAAAACTAGTTCTATGTCTACTGGTACATTTAAACATTATTATGCTTATTTGACAGAGTATTGTAATTAAATACATGACAAAGAATTGAACACCTTTGTAAACATGAGCATAAATCTTATACTAATTATCGTTATCAATGTTTAACATTGTATGAAACAATTGAAACTAAATTAAAGAACCTTATAAAAACTTATTCTATGTTTAATTAAACAGTAATAAACGAAAACATTAGATAGACAGTTATAAGTAACTGAATAGATTACACTTAAACATTATTATCCTTTATGGGCAAAACACATATACTTGATAAAGAGCGAGTATAGACCTTTCCATTGGGAACTTTTACTTTTATGACTCTGACTTTGCCGTCTTTACCAGGAAAGATCTGTACTACTCTTGCCATTGGCCAAAATAATCGAGGCGCACTTGGATCTTTTAAAATAACTAACATACCTTCAGTGACATTAGGCAAATCATCCTGCCACTTTGGTCGGCATTGCAAGGAATTTAAATAATATTTGTGCCATACGTTCCAAAATTGTTGTGTTAATTTATTGCACATTTGCCAATACTTAAGTCCATTACTAGAAGTATCAGTAAGATTAGGTTCTGGATAAGCAATTAGACTAGTTCCTATTAAAAAATGACCTGGGGTGAGGTAACTAAAGTCTGCACTATCAGAAGACATAGGCATTAGAGGCCTAGAGTTTAACACAGCTTCAATTTGTGCTAAAACAGTATTTAATTGTTCGTATGTTAATGATGCCTTTAAAACAATTCTTTTTAAATGAAATTTCATACTTTTTACGGCTGCCTCTGCGAGCCCAGCAAACACAGGTGAGTAACTTGGGATAAAATGGAATTGTATACCTTGTTGAGTTACAAAGTTTTGCACCAATGTTTGATGAGCTGCAGAGGTGTTCAGCTTGTACAATTCAGCTAACTGGTTACTTGCCCCTCTAAAACACCCGCCGTTATCGCAAAAGACTTCGCTGGGCAACCCGCGGCGAGAGATAAATCTTTTGAAGCAAGCTAAAAATGAGTCAGTTGACAAATCTGATGTAAGTTCTAAATGTATGGCTTTTGTAACGAAACAAACAAAAACACAAACATATCCTTTAGAAACAATGGCTCGTCTTAATCTTGAGTTTTTTACGTCTACAGGGCCAGCGAAGTCTATGCCAACCTTTGCAAAGGGCCGGGCGGCAGTTATTCGTTGTTGGGGCAAGGAACCCATCAACTGCTTTGCGGTGCTGGCCTTCAACCTGAAACACGTAATACACTTATGTGTTATCTTTTTAATTTCTCTCACACCATTGACAATCCAATACTGTTGATTTAAATGAGCCAACATTAATTTAGGTGCAGCATGTAATAGTCTTAAGTGTTCATGGTTGATTATAAGTTCCGTTATATAAGACGTTTTTGGTAAGATAATAGGATGCTTTTGAGCATAAGAAAAATCTGTATTTTGAAGTCGACCCCCTACTCTAACTAAACCCTGACTATCTAAAAAGGGACGTAATGGTTTTAAAGGGCCGTTGACCTTTGTACTGCATTTTAATGCGTTTATTTCATCTTTAAAATGAATTGCTTGCTCATTTTTAATAATTAAATTTAATGCTCGTTTTAACTCAAAACTATATAGAAAAGAACCCTGAACCTTATCGCTGCTTGGTCTGACATTGTGTGTGAATCTTAGCACGTACGCCATTATCCTAGTTAGTTTATTAAGATTAGAAAATTTGCTTAGAGCTTGGAAACAGTCATGATCTCTTTGAATACTCAAAGAAACCGCTGCATCAGAGGAACCTAAGTTCACTTTAAGCTCAGGTAAGTCAGCAGGCAATGCAACATTCGCATCAGAGGCGAATGTGTGCTTGCTAGAATGTAAAAACGATGGTCCATTCCACCATAATGAACACGAAGACAGTTCGTTTGCATCTACTCCTTTACTTACTAAATCAGCAGGGTTTTCTAGTGACTTGACATACTGCCAACTCCAATTTAATGTTTTTTCTTTGATTATCTTTACTCTGTTAGCAACATATGATAACAATTTAGTTAATTCGGTTTTAAGCCAAGCTAAAACTATTTTCGAATCTGAATATAATATAACATCATCAATTTTGATTTTAACTTTTAATGTATTAAAAACTCGTTCTATCAATAAGGAAAGTAGAAGGGCAGCGTTTAACTCTAGACGCGGTACAGTGTTTTTCTTACTTATAGGATTGATTCGCGACTTTGAGCAGATTAAGGAAACTGTAACCTTACCTGCTTCATCAACTACTCGTAGGTATATGCAACACCCATAGCCGACGGTGCTCGAAGCATCAGCGAAACCAATCAAATGTACTGCAACAGCAGACTCAGGAACTATAATGTTTCTAGCCAATTCAATTGGATGCATTTTAGACACACCTTCAAGGAATTTAAGCCAATCAGCCTTTATACTTTCAGGTGCAGCATCATGCCAGCCTACCTTTTCCTTCCAGAGCTGTTGCATAATTGCCTTAGCCTTAACTATTACAGGGCTAATAAAACCCATGGGATCATAGAAACTTGCTATATAACTTAAAATATCCCTTTTAGTTGGACAATCATTACCAGAGAATTTAGGGCATTTGATTATGAAGCAATCCTTTTCCATATTAATTGTTAACCCTAAAGCTTTCATGTTACACTCTTGATTTTGCAATTCAAGCTCATCAAACTGTCTTTGAGACATTGGAATATCTTCTAATATTATATATAAAGGGGAGTTTGACGCCCATTTATGAGTTTTAAAGTTTCCCAAACTAAGCAATTGTTGTAGCTGCTTTCTCGCACTTAACAAATTTTGTAAGCTAAAATCTGCATATAACACATCATCGACATAGCAGTTATTATTTAATATAGCAGCTCCTAGAGGAAACATGGTGCCAAATTTCTGAGTAAGCTCATTCAGGCAACGGGTAGCTAGATAAGCCGAACTCTTCAAACCATATGTGACAGTCTTTAAGCGTAAGCATTTTATTTCCTCATTGGGATTATTGCGAAAAAGAATATTTTGAAGCAGTGTGAATTGTGGGTTAACCCTTATACATCTATACATTTTCTGTATATCAGTTGAAAATGTGTAATCACCGAAGCGAAATAAAAGAATGACATCAAAAAGCTCTTTTTGAACTGGAGGACCATTTAACATCAAGTCATTAAGTGAACTTTTATTTTTTGTTTTCATAGATGCATCAAATACTGCTCGAACCTTTGTGGTTTTACTATTTTCATTAATTACGGCATGATGCGGTAAAAAATATAAAGGATCTTTACTTAGATTGTAAGACTTGAGGTCTACATATTCAGCATGATCTAGTGTTATAAACTCGTTGATAAATCTGCTATATTCAACTTGTAACTTAGGAGTTTTTGATAACTTTTTTTCTAAATTAAGAAATCTATGATATGCTGAATCAAAGGAGTTGCCAAGGCAATTATTTACTTCCTCTATTGGCACCTTTAATGGTATATCAACATAAAACGTGTTGTTTAAAAGTTTAACTGAATTTCTAAAAATACTTTCAGCAAGCTCATGCTCGCTTAACTTTTCATTAAATGTCTCTGGAACATGTTCAGCTTTCCAAAATCGTGCTAATGTTTCATTAATATTAGAATCACATGCTAAGCAAAGCAAAGAGGTAACCTTATTTTTTACTGCAGGCTGCGAAGACAATGCCCCCGCTATGATGTGTCCAAACCTTGTATTTATTATATGTGGTTGATAGCTGCTGGGCTCCTCAGGCGGCAGCAGGACCTGAAAAAATACATCCGCTCCAATCAATACATCTATTTCAGATGGCGAATGGTACTGCTCATCTGCCAACACAATGTTTGATGGTATTTTTATTTTAGATGTATCCACCCTAGTATGAGGGAGTTTGCATGTTATCTGTTCAACAACTTGACAATTTATTGAGGTTTTAAAACTTGATGTCAATGAATGAACATCTACAGGAACAGAAAAACTGGAAAAATGTTTAGAATTTGTGACTCCTATAATGCTCAAATTATTCTGCACTGGTGCCAATTTTAATCGTTTGACAACCCTGCTTGTGATCATGGAGGTCTGCGATGCTGAATCCAGAATAGCCTTCACATGAATTTCCAGGTTGTCTTTACCCATAAGCTTAACCCTTGCTGTGGGAAGTAAAACTTCATTTAAATTATTGCCGGACATCAAAGTAACCGGTGATGGTAATGACTCGTAATGAATGAGCGAGTTATGTTGCTTTTTGCACTCATTGCACTTGAAATGGTATCGACATTTCTTTTCATGTTGATTCAAACATATTTGACATAACTTCTTTTCCTGAACAAACTCGTATCGTTCCTTTGCTGGCAAACATTTAAAAGTTTTACAATTAAAAATCTTGTGATCATTTGCTTTACAATAAGTACATGATATATTACCTGAAGATGTGGATGCTACATTAACCACTGCCTTTTTGGCCGGAGTTGCAGGCTCAGAGCTTTCCAGAGCCATTGCTCGCTTCTCAAGGAACTCCAAAAACTGCTGGACTGTAGGTTCTGTTTCGGCATTTCGCTCCAGCTGGTAGGCGCGCGCAGTGTAGCTATCTAGTTTGCGTAATAAAACACACAACACAATGTCATCCCAAGCATCAACTTTGGTACCTAAATTTTTTAAGGCAGCTAGCCCTTGTTTTATTTTAGACACGAATTCGCGAATGTTCTGTGGGGTTGATTTCGACAGAGCATTGATATCCAACAAGGAATAAATATGTTCACTAACTATTTTATATCTATTATTGTAACGTTCTTCTAGTAGCCTTAGTGCTTCAATATAACTGTCACTAGTAAGTGGAAGATTCTTTATTAAGTCCAAAGGTTCGTTCTTTAAAAATGTTCGTAAGTAATATAATTTAGCAACATTATCCAGATTGCTGTCTTTATTTATTACTGACTTGAATAGACTAATGAAGGGTGTATATTCACTGTACTTACCAGTAAACGGTGGTATTTGTATTGCTGGCAACCGCATTTTTGAATTCGAGGGTTGAGTTTCAGCCTTTACTGAAACATGAGCCTGAGTGGCACCCGACCTATCAATTTCCGTGTTAATAGCAGCGAGAGTGTTGTAATACTTGTCCTCTATATCTCCATAGTCCTCTTTGTCTTGTGGGTCTAGTGCCAATATTGAAATGTTTAAGGCTTCATAGTCTGAAAAGGCTTTAATCAAGCGCTCTTTTTTAGTCAAAAGAGCTTGATAATTTTCGTCCCGGAAATTTTGCCCGGACAGTCGAGTTATGTTGCCTTTTGTATAACCCCTGGACGCTATTAAACTTTTTAACTCTGTCATGATGAACACTTAAAACTTTTACACTATCGATGACTGAAAACTTATTGTAATATTATTATACTATTTAAACTTATTACTATTACTAGTAAAAACTAGGTACAATAAAATATGGCGGAATTCGGAAATGCTCGTACGCACGAACAAGTAGGAACGCTTCACTATGAAGTTGTAAACCTGTTACAAAAAAACGAACCAATCACGAGCACCGTCAAATGTCTCTGTCGTACGGTGTTGCTAACTTCCGAATCTTCTTCATAGAGTTTGTTCAAGTGTGAGCGAGATCGAAGATTCCGTACTCTTCACTCGTAGCCGCGCTCGGGTTGGCTGCTGGCTGCTGGTCTTGCGTGGTTAGGTTGTCAACAGTGGAATCCTCCGTCCCGCAGCTTGCTTCACTCTGCTCTTTGTTTGTACTTCATGAATGCACAATGCAGGATATGTGGCTATAATGGCGGACGGAAGTATGAATGAACTTCCTGTCTTGATGACGACTCAAAACTCACGTGGTACGATGATTACTTGAATGCGCAATTTCTTTTGAAACTTAAAACGCTTGCACTTTTCGCAGTGTTGTATGTTGCTCGTAGTCCTTTCTTGGAAATTTGCACACGTTGCTCACACGCGCTGGGTGATGCGCTTACTTTTTCCAACCACGCCGATCCGGCTCGAAGGACCAAATGTGGGGGACTTATTGAGTGGACTGTATTTCTCGTTGTAGGCGTTTGATTTTCTGGCGTTTGGAGGGATAGTGTGTGGCGACTGGGATACAAAACTTCTTTTTTTTTCTTCTTATGTATGGTTTTAATAATCGGACTTACAACACGTGCACCTTTTTTTTATCGTGACGACTTGACAGTGACATTAATACACAAAATGTTGCAATTAAAAAAAACTCTCTGTTGGTGTTGCCAACATCCACTACTCATGAATGTCCCAAAATATTACGTTGAATTGTAGAGGTAGGTACTCACCGGAATCATTGTTGGGGGACATGTGTGTTTCCCCCTTTAGTAACCGCTACGCCTGAAACAAATAAAATTATGTTAAAGTTACCTTTTGAAATAAGAAATAATCTGGAACTCATTACAAGTGATACGAAGAATTCTAGAACCCATTACAAGGTTGTGTGGTTAACCACAAACACGATTGAGCTTAATACTTATATTACTTGATTGATCCTTACATATTACATACTGAATATCTGCAAAAACTCCTTAATCAGATTTCCAGTTTTAGATATTACTACGGCCAAACATCACCACTTAAAACCCCTACGCTGGCATAAATATTTAATAAACAAGCTTCTGAAATCACAGACATTGGAAATTGTCTAGAAAATGCCTCGACAGCAATTGATAAAGACGTAAACGCAAATGCTTAAGCAAATTACAAGTTATGTGTGGCGTGGCCGTGGTGGCCAACCGGTTATATGGCCCGATCTTGATCTGTAATCATAGGAAGCTGGCTACCGTTGAACTACTTTCTTTCGATGTACTTACTACACCTACTTTATATTGACTACTAACTGTCATTGGCTAATGCTGTATCTTCATGCAAATTTTTATGGGGCCTAATGTTATACCTTGAGGAACACCCAAAATACAATTGGTTCCGTTCAATACAACAGAAACATTTTTGTTTTTTAGCTACTCGAAAAGCTTTGATCGTTTTTTTTTTTCAACTTAATTCGACGCAAAAAGTAACTGTTGCTTTTTTTGTCAAAATTAATCTAAAATTATTCGTCATCTATTGTTACATCTTTCATGTTTGACTCATATTTGCTAAAGTCTCCAGTCGGGCGTGGGCCGACACGAGTCATTGTTTGTCCCCGACCTAGCCCCTGAATAATAACCGTATTAAATCTTAACTAGTTTATATCGTACGTTCATCTGAGTGCCTCGCCTTTTGCACGTCTATATGTTCACCTTGGCATGCCACATAAAAATAATATGTTGAGAATCTTTGAGCCGTATATTTGTTAAGCGCTCCTATTTATTTAATTAGGTAACAATTTCTTAATAAATTAAATACCGCTCTCTTTGGGTTTGTTCTGCCAGTAGTCCAAGAGCTACTGAACCCTGCGACTAACGGTCTTCCTGTAAGGTTAGAAATTTGTACACGTAATATTTATAGCATGCTAAGAGCAATAGCGACGACCTGGCAGGCGTCAGCCGTGCACATCATTACACAATTTAATTATCAAAGTGTAAAAAAAATTGAAAAAAAAAACTTGTTCCTGTAAGCTTAAAAATTTAACAGGATGTAGTTTATTTATTGTAAATCTTGGGAAAAAAATTACAGGCGATTACAAGGTGCACAAGTATGTGACAGGCGAATTGAAAAGTGCAAAGTTGATGAGGAAAAATAAACTTTCTCCTGTAAGATCAAAATTATCTCGCGTTTGGCTGAACTGATTTTGATGCCGTTTTCAGAAAAGTGTGCGTTACATTCCGAGAAAGGTTTTAATATACAGGGTGAATTTTTCAACTGGGCGTGGATGGCTATCTCCGAAACAATGAGGAATATCGAAAAACGTTGAAAGGAATCTCGAGGCCGATATTGACGAAAATAAAACTGCATCGTTGGATTTTAGAAAAATCAATAATCCTGGCCAGGAATCGAACCCGCTGATTTTGGAAAAAAAATCACAGCCTGTATTATTACACCATTCGATAGTGTTGCTAATAAGGATCAAATTCTGGGAAGTAATCATATACAGCAAACTTTAGGAAAACGTATAATTGAAAAAAGAAACTGATGAATGTTCAAGTCGATAACTGTATTCGGAACATAAGTTAACCGTTTCTTCTTTGAAATAACGCTTATTTTTGTTCAACTCAATAATTTCGTATTGCTGAATACACTGGGATTGTTGAGACATCAAATCCACTGAATTATTGAAAACAATTATAAATAAATTATGGCTCAGTAGAACATAGTAACATAGAAATATAGCAATTTCATGAAAATCTACTATTTCCTTAAGTTTGCCTTATATGATCACTTCCCAGAATTTGATCCTTATTAGCAACATTATCGAATGGTGTAATAATACAGGCTGTGATTTTTTTTCCAAAATAAGCGGGTTCGCTTCCTGGCCAGGATTATTGATTTTTCTAAAATCCAACGATGCATTTTTATTTTCGTCAATATCGGCCTCGAGATTCCTTTCAACGTTTTTCGATATTCCTCATTGTTTCGGAGATAGCCATCCACGCCCAGTTGAAAAATTCACCCTGTATATTAAAACCTTTCTCGGAATGTAACGCACACTTTTCTGAAAACGGCATCAAAATCAGTTCAGCCAAACGCGAGATAATTTTGATCTTACAGGAGAAATTTTATTTTTCCTCATCAACTTTGCACTTTTCAATTCGCCTGTCACATACTTGTGCACCTTGTAATCGCCTGTCATTTTTTTTCCAAGATTTACAATAAATAAACTACATCCTGTTAAATTTTTAAGCTTACAGGAACAAGTTTTTTTTTTCAATTTTTTTTACACTTTGAAAATTAAATTGTGTAATGATGTGCACGGCTGACGCCTGCCAGGTCGTCGCTATTGCTCTTAGCATGCTATAAATATTACGTGTACAAATTTCTAACCTTACAGGAAGACCGTTAGTCGCAGGGTTCAGTAGCTCTCCAGCTACAGCTGATGTTCCGCTAAATACTTTGCTCAAGACTTACTCTAACAAAGCGAGCCCCTATTAAATATGTTTCGAAGTCATTACGCTAACGGTCAAAACATTTTGCACGCAAACTCGTTTAAAGTTCAGAGTTCGTATTATTTCAAGGCATTTCAGTGCACATAAGAATTCAAGGAACACATCTCGCGTAATAAATATTCATACATTCAAACCGCAAACGCCGCGTCGTATGAACGTGTGGGAGTGACATAAAACGTGTTATTAAGATTTCAACTCTAAAGACAAGTCGGCATCAGAGAGGTATACAAGTAGTGGTCTGATGTAGGCGTGATGAAAAGTACCAATAGTAATCATAATGAAAGTGAGGTAATGACGACAGGAAGAGTTTGGGATATACCACGATATGCAGTGTCATTTCAAATGCATACGAGTTGTTCTACAAAATAACATGTTTGGATATGCGCTTTGGCGTCGCATTTTTATTGCACCAAGCTTTGACTAAAGTCATGTGCAAGTCACAAACACTGCACCTAATCATCTTCCAAAGTACGTCGTTGCTTTATTTCTGGAAGTTTAGTATTCATTATTTTCCGTTACGATAAACAAATTTTTTATGACTAGTACTTACTATTTTAGGGTCACATCTGCATGTCATGTCGAAATTACGCTTGGACAAAACAGCAACCGGCGACAGCAGTGCATACGCTACGCATATTTGTTTATTGTAAGAACGTTGAATGGAAAGGTGTGAGGTGTTAAGTGGGTATAGTTGTGAGCTGTGTGAGACGTGGCACGAGTGAGGTACGGCGGGCGCTCCGGTTGGCGGCGCCGTCGACGTGACGGTGACGATACAAATTACATTCAACATCTGAATGGCAATGACGTTAGGAATTTCTGACAGCCAATTTGTCTTTTGCCGTACCGGAGCGAAGTCGTGGTGTGAATGCAACACAATAACATTATTATATACGGCCCCTTGCATTCACAGTTATGGTCGAAAAGCTTTACGTTATTCATGCTATAATTGGAATCCACAGACCGCTTTGATAGGAAGAACTTCGTCTGCTCGATTAAGACACGAAGTCTGAAATCCCAGTAGATAGTTTCAAAGGAGCAATATTGCAAAATCAGAACCCATAGCTGTGGGTCTGCGGTATAGATAAAATTAATTAGATATCTCCAATATTCAGTAGGACACCGAGATTCAATCCCTTATAGAGGAAATCTATTTCCACAGAACCGGTCGCAGTGCCCGGCGGCTCTTTATTAGCGCGATGCCTACGGGAATGACAAAATCACTGGCATGGAAGGGACAAATTGGTGGTCGCGCGGTTTCTGGAATGCTTATGGGACCGTTCGATAGTTGGTGGGGTCGCGTAATTTGGGCGTCCCACGCGTCGTTCGCAGGCCGCCATCAGCGTGAAATATTTGGTAGCGAACGGGCGCGGTGGACCGATTTGCATACAATGAAATAAACCGACACAATCGAGGGTGGGTCTCGCGATGGAAAGCTTAGCCTCTCACTAACATTTCGGAAGTACCGTTCTAGTGGCATCCGATATTTTATTTCGGTTATTTGGGTCGTGATCCACTGAATTATCAAAGGTTTCCATCGGTCAATGGGATAGTAGAGCACGAATTTGCCTTCTAAATGTTCCATATTGCTGACACTCCAATAAAACTTTATTGGGGCCCAGAACTTTAGATACGAACCATTCCAATTCATGTAACACTTTGCGTTAAACTTAAATGGCAAAAATATTTTAGTTGCAAAGAGGCCACCACGGATGAAACATAACAAATTGATTTTCTGAAGGTACACAGTTAGATTTGGGTAATATTCATTGTGGTTTATTTAGAGGAGTTAGTTTATCACATAAACATAAAATATACATATATTATACCTAATGTAGCAAGAAGCAACATAATTCCTGTAATTGATCTAAGGACCTAAAAAAGTGTAGAATTGCCAACACACGGGGGTGTGTTGGAAATTCTACACTTTCAATCGCCAAAAAAATGGGGACAGGGGTGTCCCCATTTTTTTGACATCGGCTTATCTGCTAATCATTGTCAGTGAATCTCGTTTCCAATAGCCGGTGATCCCAATTTCTGGACAATTCCTTTAATCCGGCCACTCATCAGCAGACCACCCTGTAAAAGAAACATCTTATCGTAACTCGAATAAGGATTAAGTTCAAGGAATGGCTCCTTGTCGGTGATTCAAGTATCCTTTGTATCGCAAAGTACCCGAGGTACTTAAAGAACGACGAATTTAAATTGTGGCCATGAAGGTGTCTCTTTTTTATTGGAAACGATACAGACGGTTCGCACTTACCACTCTTCGGTGTTCATGTCGTAAACAGACCTTGTAATAGCTGTTTTTTGTTGTACACGCCTCTTGAAGGAAAAAACGTCATGTTTACTTGTAGCTACCGCTGAGCTTGAGTGTACTGGATAGGTACAGCGTGTATATAATTCACGTGTTTTGTTTTCCTTTTAGTTGAATACGTACCCTGAGGTACTATGGTTGTTGAAGACAGTAAGAGGTAACGCTTTAAGAAGAAGTAAGTTTTACTCGTCTGTAAAATTGACCTTCAACTTGATCGTGTCAAGTGTAATCAAAAAGAAAAATATTTTTAAAGCAAGTTCCTGCCTACAGTAAGACATGACCTTTCACATTCATATCACACAGGCTGGACTGCTGACGGACGGCAACGAAAACCTTAAAATCGTGCAGCAATGTTTTACGAACTTTTTTCTTTAACCCTGTAGTTCACGGTCATCGTCATTCCAGGGTAAGTTCGTGAGTGAATGCCAAATGTAATTGGTGGAAACGGCATTTAGCATGTGCAGTAGAGGCGCGGGATCTCCGATACTTACGGCCAATCATTCCGTCAATCCGTCCGTCTGTCGGGACGCCCGTGGGAACACCGCCAATCGATACACAGGATAATAGTATTGGACTTTACATGTTTTTAAAGGGTTCAATTGCAAAGAAACTGTGGGGTGAGTGCCGTGAAACTGTTGGGTGAATGTTGTTTCTGGCTGTTTGATTAGGTATTTTGAAGTTTTACGATTGAATGCGCTTTTTCGTTAGGCAAGTCTTGCATACAAGTACCTATGACGTCACATTGGTAAACAAATTGCTTGAATTGAAAAAAAAAAACACAATCTACAGTTCAAACTACCTACTTGTAACTTGCATTTGTTCAAGTTACAAGCAATTTGCAACTTGTATACAAGTAACTTGTATAATGGAAACCCGGCCTAAGAGACAACACAATTTATAAGCATGTTGGTACACACAATAAAGAACTGTTGTTTGGAGATTAAAGACGGAAGAAAAGTCGTTACGGGAGCAATTTCAATTCAATACACATGAATACCTGCCGCTGCAACCACATGTCGCCAATTTAGAAAGAAACCAGTGTGTCCACAATTCCACATGTCATTTGAACGATATCTAGTCCACTTGTGCGACAAATAGCTTATATAACAATTTTAATTGACTGACAAGCAGTTGATTAAGTACATTGCGTTATTAGTTTGTGATTGTGACTCGTATCTGCATAATTTAGTAATTAATTTTAGTAACAAGGCAGCTCATACATATTTGGAACACGTGTTCTCGACACGGTTATGTGGAGAAATCAGCATTTTGATTCGGTGACAAAACTTTTTGCTGCAATAGCTTATTTGGAAACTGACAGCTAAAGAACTAAATGTTCATTCAAGTTATGTGTAACTAGCTGTTGCCAGTGACTTTGCCCGCGTGTTTCCCAAAAAATATCCCACGGGAACGTAGTACCGAGGTAATAGATATCCCATGTGTTCATCTAAATTGTAAACTATCTGTATCCCAACATCCAACTCCGTTCAGCAGTTTCATGATCCATCTTCACAAAACGAATTTAACTATTAATATTAGTAACAAATATATTTTGACCTTTCGAATACTTGTAGCAATATAGTACCTTCATATAACAAAATATAGAACACCTGTCCAAATAAACTATATTTATTAGTAAGAGACAAATGTCTAAATAAATAACAAAAACCTTGAAAAGCAGACGGTACAGAAATAGATTGATAAAAAAAAATAAGTTCATAAATAGTCATGTGGCATTTAAAAAAACAATTACGTCGAAGATGTATCTACTAAACTAAATTATAATATTAAGTATTCGTCTATTGGCTGAAAATCGACTATATTTGTTACATAATAGTAGATTATTAACCAAGGGGATAAAGCAGTGTCTTCTGTCGCGGGTGACGATTTAAATCGCGAGCGTCACGAAGGACTCGAGGTTTACTCCCGAGCGTAGCGAGGGTGTTAAAACCTTAAATCACGAGCGAAGCGAGGGATTTAAGACGAGTCCTGAGTGTAGCGAGGGATTTAAGTTCACCCAAGACTAAGACAGCTTTATCACCGAGGAAAATACTCTACTTTTCGTACCATTTGCGAAAAAAATAACACAATAATAATATAAGATAAGCATTCAATAAAAATAATGAAAATTAAAAGTAAAAGTTAATATTTGAAACATTGGTCCAATTATTTATTGAAAGAGTAATATTTTTGTTGGGTACATTATTGTTGATGAGTTAATTTGAGTATTTCTCTGTTCAAGTTGCGTCTGAGGAACTTGCGTTTCATTGCAGCTAGTAAACGTCGGAGATAGTGGTGGTGGTGCAATGTCAGTTACGGACGAAGATAAGATGCCAGAAGTTGATGGTTGTGGCTCTGATGGATTAAATTTTATGTTTTTGTTAATTTGACTGCTTAACATAGTTTTATTCGCCATTGAACTTTCAATATACCCCTCAGCTACTCCATCAGAGCTCCAACCACCGTGTCTTTTTATTGACGTAATATCCGCCCCTGAATCCGCCAAGAAAGTCGCCGAAGTTCTTCTAAACCAGTGACCGGTGTAGAGTTCAACATCTTTAAGTTGTAGATATTTTGCAATATCCTTTGGCATGTTGCTAATTTTATTTTTGCCGATGGCTTGTCGAGTACATTTCCCATTCCGATAGTTTATAAAAAATCTACTGTTTTCCATGTTGGTGGGACGTAATGCTTTGTATTTGTGAATGATTTTAGTATATTCTCCTTGTACAATGAATGAGCGATTTTTCTTTGTCTTAGTTTCCTTTACATTAATCAGCAGCAACTCATTGGAATGATTTTCAACGTCCTCCACCTTTAAGTTTACAAGTTCACATCCGCGGCAGGCACCATTGAGTCCAAAAATTAAGGCCACCTATAACAAAGATTAAAAACAGGTAAATATATAGAATAATTACCATTACTAAGATACGAAATATTCATAGTTATATCATGTACACTTACTTTTGTGGCCAGATAAACTTCGTCAGGAGCTTCATTAAGAAATTTTTCCACATTTTGAGTCGTAAAAATTTTAGACTTCTTTGCGCAATGCCCTTCTGATTTTCTTTTTAAAAAAGCCAGCAATTTCGTAAATCTGTTTATTTCAATGCTGTGTTTGATGCTTATTGTAGCTTTCAGTTTTGAGTATATGCACCAAAGTGTATTCGGATTCTTTGTCTTGGATAAATAATCAAAATAGACAAGAAGTACTGATTCTGAAATTGATAGGCCTTTCGCACTTCTCCACGTTGAAAATTCTTCATAAGTTTTTAAATAATTTTCCTTGGATTTTGTTGGAAGCAAATTATTTATAATTGCGGCAGCATTTGCACTGATGGAATCAGACAATTCACTGTCACTGTCGCTTTGATTTAACATCGTAACTTATTTTTCCCACGTTTTTATATTAGAATATTAATTTATTCATAAAAATAAATTAAAATTGTATTTAAAAAAACAAAAACGCGGCAAATTCCTAGACTAATATTTTTTTGTCGGAAAAGCAAAGGCATCAAGCTCATACGGCCTCGACGGTTTTCGTAATTGTATTGAATAATCATAACTGCATAATAAATGCGTATTCCTTTTTCAAAAAGTTGTATAATGCTTTAAATACAAACTCAATGTTGTAAAGACAGACTGATGTAGTTCAGTATCGGTAAGTATTCCAAATTCAAATCACATTCTCTCCTTAAAGGATGAATGAAATTCAGTACAACTTTCTTTCCCTAGGGAAAGCTGTTTCTAACAGATTAATAATGACTATTGTTATGTACGCTTTTTGTGGCATAGAATGTCACTTTTTTGAGCAAGTGGTACGAAAAAAAAATTACACTCTTTGTCCATTTTTTTTTCTGTTGGTAATATCATCAAATAAGTCCCTCCGTGTGTGGAACGGAAGACTCGTACTGACATTCCGCGACCCCGGCAGAACTCATGCATTCATTGACAATTGCATAGCATCGCATTGACCCTACCAAATGTCATACTCCTTCGTCCACACAATTTTCGTAAAACCAGGGTACAAAGTTTTTGCTTCATCATACTCTATGTTATTATTATAAGACTGAAGGCTTTGTTTGTTTGATTAAACGCGATTAATCTAATTTTTTGACGTTTTTTTTTGTGTTGGATGGTATATATTTTATCGAAGATGGCTAGGCGATCATGCTATGACCAATGGGGGAGTGAAACCGCGGGGAATAGCTAGTATACAAATAACACTACGTAGTATAAAACAAAGTCACTTTCTGCAGTCTGTCTGTCCCTATGTATGCTTAGATCTTTGAAACTGCGATACGGATTTTGATGCGGTTTTTTTATTAGATAGAGAAATTCGAGAGGTAAGATTATATGAACCTAACATGCGTAGGTACTATAGTAGAGATTGCAGCGGGGCGGGTCGCTAATAATGTATAAATATAAAATACTAACAAACAAACAGCACAAAGTTTCGTGCCAAAAATATTCTCAAACATTCAAAGAGCCATCTTATAATATTTTCAATGCCACGTACTGTGTTATTATGTTCAAGGCTGTAGATAAGGCGAAGGCGATTCGGTTTTTTGTGAATGAATTCTTAAATAACATAATGTGTGTTATCGTGCGAACTTTGTGGTTATTAAACATTTAAAAACAATTGAGGTAATTAATGGTACGTAACTTTTTAGCGTGTGACTCAAAAAGGTGTTTTATTTTTGTGGAAACGTTTTTTTGTTTTTTATATAATAAAAAGAAGAAGATATTATAAAACTTGAGGCAAGAAGATAAAAACATATTCAAATTGGCGAAAAAACTCATTCAATAAAGATTTATATAAAAAAGAGAAACGACGAACAAAAGGAGTGCGAAAATAAATCCTAATTCTTTTCGTAGATGTCGTAGCAAGTCGTAGACCTTCGTAGAGGGTGCGTAGAAGACGCGTAGCAGCGTCTACTTGCATCAAACGCAGTGACGCGTCTTCTAAGGTTTATTCATCTTCTGTACCTACACTCGGCGTCACAAAAATCGCACCACTTTAAGAATTCCCTTCAAAGTCATTTTAAACCTATTAATCAATGGTAGACATATGACTATAAGGTATCATTGGAAAGGCAATTTATTTAAATTTCAGTATAAATCAATGGATTTGGTTTTTTGTTTACCAGGGAATAAAAAAAAGCAAGCTAATGCAAATGATTAAAAAGTTAAATTTTATTTTATCAGCAAAAATTACAACAAAGTCCTTAAAAACAACTTAAAACCTAGTGTTACCCCCCCTAGCCCTGATGACTGCTTCCATGCGTTCTCTCATGGACCTAATTAATGTGACAACAGTCTCTTGAGGAATGTTGTCCCATTCTGCAACGACGGCATCTTGGAGGTCTTGGAGAGTGGTAGGGGCAGGATCACGTGCCCGTACTCGCCGTTTCAGTTCATCCCAAAGGTGCTCAATAGGGTTTAGGTCTGGACTTCGCGCCGGCCAGCGCATAACAGGGATTCCAACTTCTTGCAGGTAGTCTCTTACAATTAAAGCGGTGTGACAGCGGGCGTTATCGTGCATTAACGTGAACCCACTGCCAACAAAACCCGCATAAGGGACAACCTGCTCCTCTAAGATCTCTGTTATGTACCGAGCAGCAGTCAGCGACCCTTGCCCGCGAGCACTTCCAGTCCGAGAAACACACACAAGGTTCGTTTTACCGTCGATTGACATGCCGCCCCAGAACATGCACGAGCCACCCCCGTATTCCACTGTCTCTTGAATACAGGCTTGTGCGAATCGTTCACCTTGCCTCCTATACACTCTTCGACGCCTGTCGTTGCAGAAAAGACACACCCTCGTCTCATCCGAGAAGAGCACAGCCCTCCATTGGTCTATTGTCCAATCCACATGGTCACGGGCAAATTGCAACCGGTCTCTCCTATGCTGTGCAGTCAATTTTGGCCCTGTAGCAGCCCTATGAGCTGCAATTTTCTTCTCCCGCATTCTTCTTCTAATCGTGGAGACGCTTACAGAAGTTCTGCGAGCTGATAGCAGTTGTTGTTGCAGCTCAACAGCATTGGAGAACCGATTACGTAAAGACGTCGAAACAATGAAGCGATCGTCTCTTTCCGATGTGCACCGTTGTCTTCCAGATCCACGTCTTCGGATATAGCCACCAGTCTCTTGGAAGCGTTGGAACACTCGTCGAACGGCAAAACGACTCAAGTTCAGTTGCCGAGCAACATCACATTGCCGCATCCCTGATTGCAGTAGTGCAATGACTTGAGCGGCTTCATCTGCAGCGGTATCCATCTTCTGGGGTATTTTTCTTGCTGTAGCTGTTCACGTGTGTTCACTTCAAAGGTTGAATAGCGAATGACCCACATTTAACCCGGGTCGCCCGTTTTATACCCTTGTAGGGAGGTGCAATTAGTGGCCCTTGCAATGCGTATTTTGACAACATTTTTTTTAACGTTACGTGCTAATGAAACCTGTTGTGTTTAGGGATTCTAACTGTTGTTAATTTAAAGGTCGTTAAGCATACTTTCAATTGATACCAATATTAATTGGGTTTAATGTATTCGTTACTGGCGGGACATGTTTTAAACTTATTTTCGAAGAGGTGCGATTTTTGTGACGCCGAGTGTATTATAATATCTATTACCCGCCTATATTAAAATTAAAAAAATATATTATAATCCTATCCTACTAATATTATAAATGCGAAAGTTTGTGAGGATGTATGTGTATGTAGGTATGTTTGTTACTCTTTCACGCAAAAACCACTGAACGGATTTGGCTAATATTTGGTACACAGATAGTTTATAACCTGGATTAACAAATAGGTTAGTTTTTATCCCGATTTATGTTCCCGTGGGATAAATTTCGAGTTGTAGCGGGTGAAGCCGCTGGCAACAGCTAGTTTATATAAAGGTATATCACCACAAACCAAAAATAAAACACGATACAAATAATAACAAAATACTACTACTAATATCATAGCCGGGCCATACTAACGGCATTTCCCGTTGAATTTTGCGATAATAGTTTTTAAATAGTCTTTAGACGTCCAATAATGTGACTCTAGTGTTATGGACATTTTTAAAGGTGCATGAGGATGATGATACATTTATAACAATAGAAAGAAATTGCCTTTAACCTTTGAATGCATAATTTTAAAAAAAAAACATACTCTACATTTCGACTGAACTTTAGGACTGGTTTCATTCTCATGCATTGAGTTGAATTCCTTGCAGCTTTTATTTGCGCTATTGCATTCTAAATGAGAGCTTTTGGGCTTTCTCCCTTTGCAATGGAGCTATCAAAGTAAGCTTCGTAAGTTAAGCTTACGAAGTATACTTTGATGTTAGCTTTAGTTTACTTATAAAAAAAAAATAAGCTTTTACTAACTGGCTCACCTTAATGGTTAATGTCTCTTTACATAACACAGCATGGTAAATCAAGTTAACCGCAAGAATCATCCAATTAGATAACTAATAATAATGATTCATTTAAACTTTTTATCATGAAGAGGTTTTATGCTAGTTGAATCTAACAGCAACTCAGTATTATAAAATCGTACAGAAAAAAAAATGGCGTCAAATCAAATCAGAAAGGAAGATTCAGAGATCATAGACACACAACGTGACAAGTTCTGTGAAAAAACCGTGTTATTTAAAATTGTTTCAATTTTGAAAAATCCGGATTATCTTCACGGGATTTTTATAATAGTTACATACCTACTTTTAATTATTAATTAGTATATTATTTTACATACTAATTTACTTAAAGATAGATGTTTACACAAAAATTCATGGAATATTACAAAGCTCCATAAGAGAATGAATAACAACAGGGTAACTCGTATCGCTAATTGAGGAAATATCCAAAGACTCGCCCAAGGCCATACCACCGCCAAATGAAGGCAAAAACTATGAGGTCAAGGCACTCTACATGACTAACAATATTTGAAAACAGAAAAACAAGAACAAAGAACAATATTTTAAAATCAGACTTCACATCAATCAGGGAAACAACCCATAAACTGATGTGAAAAAATTTTATCTAAATGACTCAAAGAACTTAGGTACGTCGCAAAAGCAATTTCTCAAGTCTCTCTGAATTGGCAACCAGCAAATCTCTATAGCGAAACTGGAGTCTGACAAGCAGTTCCCAGTACATATCGATCACTCTCGAGAGACACAAAGCGATGATTGTTCAGAATCCTTGAATGGAACACAAAAAACTCACATTATTAATTTCATTGTATTCGAAACAAGATGTCGCCTTGAAGACAAGATCATTACACACACCATGACCATAAATACCTGACCTCTCGCGAGCAGTAATAAAATACTTCCATTACTAAATGCTTAACATAGAAGAAGTCACAAAAGGTCATAGTAAATTGGCGGCGCTACCCGAACTTCACTCTCCCACAAACCCATTGTAGAAACCGGTTACAAAGAATCCGCCTTGCGTCATTTAGTCACGTGTAAATATTTTAATTGATGATATGCGGAAGACAAAAAGCTAAGATAGCAATCGGCATTTTGATACTAGTTTAAGTATGTAGATATCTTTTTATAATAAGTACGGTTAGTAGGCCATTATGTAGCGCTCGAAACAGCGATCTCTTTGGTTGACCACAGCAACGTAACATCAGAGAACACTTCTCAAATAATATCAAACGAACCTAAAAGAAAACCTCCGGTGCGTAACAATTTGCACTCAATTATAGGGGACGCCAAAAAAATGGGAAATATGGTAACGAGTTCACGAAAATGGGAAATATCCTTTGGAAGGGCAAATGTTAGGTACTCGGTTTACACAAACGGACAAAGGGCAAATATTATTATGCAAAGATTCTGTTTCGTTTGAGACGTACAGTCCCGCTATGTATACCGTAAAATGTTTGTTATTTATTGTATTAAGTTGTAAGTCTGACTTTGTTGCGATTACGAGTAATTTAAGTATATTACCGCGTAATTTAACAAATGTATGAAACCGCCTACACTCATTATGTCGCCGGCTAGATTTCTTGCGGAGCAAATAAAATTGTGCGCAAAATTACCGTGAAATGCGCGGTAGCGGATTGATATTAACGGCATTTTACAATTGAATTAACTCCACTAGATATAAACGTACGTATACTGTCTATCTTTTATGCGCATTATAAAATTAATGTAACGTTCATCCATTTATTGGAATCCAATCGAAAACCACTGACTCGGCACTTACGCGGTTTTCTCCCTTGAATATTATAAGCATTGTTACATGAAAATACGCTTTATGGGCTACATATTAACAGGTTTTATTTAAGCAAAATTGCCTCATGTTTTGTGGGAATCATTAAAATTTAGGATTGCCTGAAGGTGCTATTGTCTTGAACATTTTATTGGCATCTTTATTCATTAATATTATAGCTCATAGATGTTGCAGCGGCTGTCGAACGTCGTTTAATCAAGACCTTGGAGGGTCGCGGACCACACTAAAGAATGACGTTAAACTTCCGGGGTCGCGGGACTAACGAATTACCGTGACCCCGGAACGCAAAGGGCTATTGAAGAACACCGTGGATTTTAGTAAGTACGTGTGTGACAGTCCCTCCCGCTCTGCCCTGGGTGGGAGCACTCATTTGATGATTTTACCACGACAAAAATAAAAAAGTCTTACACCTTAGAAAACGATAGCCATCTAACTTTAATCTGGCATTTACGCAACTTAAAGTGAAGTAAAAAGTGAGGATATTAAATACACATACATAATAGTAATAAAATTACAAAGAATTTCAGTCGCTTGGAAATGTGATATCTTCGTACAGCTGTTTGTGTATAAATCCCATGCGATTTCCATTATTCATGTGAAGCTGTGTCGAGTCCATCCCATGACATAATTGACGACCACTAACAAATGGCTACTGCTCATGGAATTTACGTATATTTATCTCTACTTATACGTTAGTAATATACATCGTGTAACCCCAAATGCGCAAAACCTGGAAATTCGCAAAAAAAATTGGTTTTTCATGCAAAATAAGAAATTGATCGAGCCCATCTGTATGAAAAATCTTTTTTTTGCGAATTTCCAAAAGTCTAAGAACAAAAATTGATCAGTAACATGGGCTGTGTTACCCCACGAGAGGTTTTGTGCATTTGTTACACGTTGTATGTAGTTTTTATATCTTTTCTACAAAGACCATACACAGAACATACATGATACTGAATAGCATTTCATATTTTTTAACTAAACGTATTTTATATCTCTTGATTACATACCATGTCATTAGCATATCAAACCCTCCGAGCAATTTCCAATAAACAAAATAAATGTTTAGATTTCGCACATTGTTAATTACATAATGCTAATTACCGAACATCAATAATTGCCCACACCAATATAAACATGACTGTTTAATTACGTTACATAAACATTAAACATGTTCTATATTCAAATCATTTCGTGGCACTTAATTTAATATGATAGTCACAAATCTATACACTTATATACAATTGGAGTGTCTGTTTGTAATATTGAAATAACCGTTTATTACTAAATGCATACGAATATATACGGTACATACACCAAAATAACATATTTTTCAATTTTTGTCTGTCGGTCTTTCTGTCAGTTTGTTTGTAATGACTAATCTCTTAAATAGCTGGGCCGATTTTGACGGAACTTCTATTGGCAGGTAGCTGATGTAATAAGGAGTAACTAAGGGAACTTTTATTTTAGAAAAAATCCTTCGTAAAAAAGAAATACATTGTTGAGTTCCGACATCCACGCGAAGGAAACCGCAGGCACAACTAGTCACCGAATATAAATCGTGACACATGCCCTAAGGTGACGCTATAAAAACTAAACCTGATTGGTGAAAAAGTAGGCAACAGTCTACCGAAGATTTCGAAAGCAGATTTTATGGTGTATACTAGATAATATTTTCACATTACCGCATTTATCTGGCGAAGCGATCTCTACCATTCGCGGTGATTGCTTCAGTCAGGAACACCATAAATACAGAAACCTATTTTACACTAGAAAGGGCAGTGAACCACGCTCCTTAGAAACGAGTAAATCATTACGTCACAGACCGTCGGTGCAGAGGCGTGAATTGATTTAAAATTACAATCAATCGCACAGATAGTGATGATCGATGGGTATCAATCGGTTGGTATGCGATCGACACATAATTAAGCGGCAATCGATCGTAGTCTGTCGATAGGCACGCCCCGCGTCGTAATAAGTGTCGAGTACGATTGACGAGTTTAGAACGACATCGATTTGAACTCAATGTTAGCAGAAACTTATAGAATGGGTATATTAGAATATCATTGCAATGGGTAGATAGTTTCTTTAAAGCCTGTACCAGTACTATTAAATATTCTGTGTATATTGGTATTACAATGTCAACAAACAAACTTCTGGGGCACATTTGAAGTAAATAACTCTCAAATAGGTAAGGAAAATAAGCTATCTGTATAATTCGAAGAGGTTCACTCATATTAATGGTTAATGTGATATGAGTTGCTACGTATCCGTAATATTAAATTGAGGCTGAATTTTATACGTTTCCGTTTTATTACCATCTGTTCGGTAATATTTCAACCCGAACTCAAAATCGTGATAACCCACTTATTTTGTTATCACTTCCAAAACATTTTACTTACGTCTAATGAAAATCATTGAATTATCTTAATACTTATGTATTTTGATTTAGACGTTGATTATCTTATAATTTATGTGTTTTATCGAGACGATCAACGATGGCCGCTTCGGTCACGCTTCTCGTAAAATGTGTAGCCCATCCAGTAACTCTAGCGGTGTGGCGGCGACCGCATTCGATACATTCGAGAGATGGAGCTTGTAAATCTGTCAACAGCCAAATTACAGCCACGCGAGCACTCCATGAAGGGCCCTTTGTGAAGTCGTGTGTGCGTGCAACACCCATTCGTGACGGATATTTATAACTCTGCACAAATTCTAAATTGCATCAATATTCGCCCATAATCTTATATATATATATAAAATTTCCGTGTCACAATGTTAGTTACCGTACTCCTCCGAAACGGCTCTACCGATTTTTACCAAATTTAAAATGCGTATTCAGTAGGTCTAAGAATCGGCTATTATCATTTTTTTTTTTAATTTATATGGCAAAACAACGTTTGCGGGGTCAGCTAGTTTTCTTCTAAATTTCACCATTATTATTTTGTTACACACTACCGTCTACCATGTGTCCTCTAAAGAGGTCGCCTGCAATGTAAATGAATTTCAGTAAACTTTGTATCATGTATGCGCCAGTTTGACACTAACACGCTAGCTAGAATGCAAAATTCATTAAAACAAAATTTGGTTAGTTTAAAATATTCGTGTTTCCCGAATTTTCATTTCAAGTTAAATGAAACTATTGCATAGTACCTACTGGTACTTTTAATGAGATACCAAAGGAGTAAGAGTATCATTAACGATCGTATCGCAGTATACGAACTAGCAGCATGTTAAACACTGATACATTACCTATATGTGATACCAAATGCATGAAATAGAAGAATATTATTTCTGTTTGTCGCAACACTTCTAATGACGCAACAATAGTTTTAATTCTCTACTCTCTATACTCTTATATTTCACACACAAAAAGAACGGTGAAAGCCGTAGAGTTGCATAACTAACAACGGCAAATTAAAAATTAATAAGTGAGATCTGTAACAGTTTTCACACAGTTACTTATTCATTGCTTTATTGTACAATAGATTCATTAAAATTAATTGAACATTCTTTATTCCCGTCTCTATTAACACCGAAAAATTTAATGAGTTATGTTTTGGAATTCATCAAGTTATTCGTGCAGTAATACTTGCGGGGATGACATTGTCTATGCATCATATGTGGAGCCAAGCTAGGCTTAAGTTGGACGCGCCGCAAAGGCCGAATATGCGGGTTGACATGTATGCATGCACATTGCATATTGCCCTAGGTATGTGATATGTCAGATATCTAGGCGCGTCTGCTTAGAATCCTGGTTTGGTTAGCCTGCATCTGTACCTACTACGAGTATATACCTATAATATTCAATGGAGTCTTAGGTTCATGGTGTACGGAAATCCAAAAGAGCATCTTTAATGCAAATTATTTGGGTAGTGATGGTAGCTCTATGGTTTTTGTGCTCCGTTGACCTGGACAATGTCTGGACTCCTTTGTGTTTGTTTTGACATTTCTATTCAAAGTAAACCGTTATGGATTGAAGTTCAAATGTCAAACTTGTTTGTTTTTTTTTTCCCCGATCTATTATTAATTATTCTACAGAGTTCCTATTTGTATTACATTAATATGAATAATTTTATTTATAGGAAGGTATGAAGGAAATTCTTTATACGTTACCATAGCCCCCATACAATAGTTCACCGGAAGCGTTTCAAAAAAACGAGGGTATTTTTGGCGGTCGCTGTTGACTGGCGTGTGAGCCGCCGTAAATGAGTGACGTCATCACCGGACGCCTCCCATTACTCACTCTATCATTCCGTTTAGTTGACCACCTCCGTGACGGATCCGAGCTTTTTATACCTTACGATTATTCGAATAATTTAAAATAACATGTAACTAGTTGCGCACAAAAAAAAACTCTTTAGGTTAATGTTTGCGGAAAATGCCATTTCAATGGTTTTTATCTTGGAATACTACTTAAGAAATTAAAATAAACTTGTTCCATAGAATCTACCAAACTGCGGGAAGATATTTTCAATACATTGTTTACTAATGTACCTATTGAAAATGTATACTATATGTGTACTATAGTATAGTATGTGGACTCTACTCGTAATTATATATCCAGCTTTCCCATGAATTTTCAAGTTATATTTGAATATCCAGCAGATATGTTACATTCTCAATAACCACTGTTATTCTGTGGTCCAGAATCGTGTCGTAAGGTGTGTGGTGAGTTTCCCAGTATGTGCGAGATATGTCCACAAATGTATCACTTGTCGTCCCTGTGGAACAATGGACCGGATCCTCAGTTTGTCCGCGTCACACGTTTTGTTTCCATTTATCTCGGACACCGCCGTTACACACGTATAAATTATCTCGGGATAGTGGATACGATCGCCTAATGATATCGCTGACGTTTGTTTGTAGAAAGTATGTTAAATGTCTGATAAATTATGGATAATAGCTTCATTACTCAATTGTTTTATTAAGTAGTTTTGCCATTAAGAAGTAATTCACACAACAATTACGAAGTCATTCTTATAGCAGTTAAGGAACAGAAAACTAAATTCCTTTTCAAGAAATTCGTATTTATGGGAAATCACAACTTCAAAATACCTCATTTAAAATGGAAATCTCAACAAGCAGTTCTATTATATGGGAAACTTAGGCGAGCCGATAGATCACAATCCTACACTGGTCTATCAATCTACAGTCGGCATCGTTTCAAATTAACTGCACCGTAGGCGTAAGTTAAATTACTGACAGTACTTATTAAATTACTTTCATTGCAGAATTACGGGTCAGCTTTTTTTACTTGGTAAAACATGATTTGTCAATACGAACAAAAAGTTGTTGAAATGAAGTAAAACTGGAGAACGGTAGGTAGGCATGGAGGCCACTGGACCGATGGCCGGTGTCTCTTACAATCGAACCCAATGCCGATCAGATTACCACCGGCTGCGGTTTGCAACACTGCAAAACACTGAAAATCGCCGCTTCTTTAAAATCGGTGCTATTTAAAGCGGCTTCTCTTTAATTGCATTATTGTCCACAAAATTATTATGTCAGCTACGAATCAAATAAATTGATTGATCAGAAAATTTACAAAAAATAGGCCAAGCCAAGGCGTAGTCGACGGAGCCCCACTGCGAGACTCTAACCTACCTAACCTTTATAACCAAATCGAACCTCGGAGTGCCCCCAAAACTAAAATTGTTGCCGAGTTGTAATACTATTTGTCGTGGCTAAGTTAATAATTTTGAGGCTTTTTTTTCCGCTATAAAGTCACTGAATCGTTATTACAGTTTAAGTAGGATCATCAAAGCCTTCGCAATCTGAACATAAACATAATTATTATCGTGAGACTTTACTGAAAAACTGCGCCAACAATGGGGCTATTACACATTTCAACTGTTTTCAAACTCGAGAGCTGTTTTTGTATAAACATTTTATTATGAAAAAATCTATACTTGTCTGTTCGACTCTTAAATAGCGAGTTAATCACTACATAGTATAAAACAAAGTCGCTTTCTCTGTCCCTATGTCCCTTTGTATGCTTAAATCTTTGAAACTCCGCAACGGATTGATGCGGTTTTTTTTAATAGATAGAGTGATTCAAGAGGAAGGTTTATATGTATAATAACATCCATTAAATAGTGGAGAAGTACTGTTATTTTTGAGGTTTCTAATGTGATGTCGTAAATAATTACATTTTTTCCGCTTACATTGCAAACGCAGGCTGAACCCTACAAGTTTTATCAAAATAATGTACTAAGTATTGTACACATTGAAAAGGTCTACAGAAAAGTCCGTGATGGTATATGTCTATCTCTTATGGATAACCCACAATAACTTTTTTTTGTAATTTACTTTTTACGACAAATAATGGCTAATTTTCGAAGCGATTTTAACCAATACAGCATTAATCCTTAACCAATTAAATACCTTGAATACATTGTTCATTTAATATACTGGGTGATTTTTAATTAATGCGACAAAATGAAATGAGATCATCAATAACAGTAACATAGTCATTATAAACTGTTTTTTCTAAAATCTGAATCGTTAAAAAAATTATGCGATTATCGTTTTCAAAAGGTCCATTGATGTTATTATCTTTATTTAAGTACGAATATTATCGGTATTCCAGCATTTAATATGAAAAATAAACAAACAGAAATTAAATGTTGGAATACCGATGATTCGTATCAAATAAAGTTAATAACATCAATGGATCTTTTGAAAACGATAATCGCGTAATTTTTTTTAACGCTTCAGATTTTAGAAAAAAACAGTTTATAATGACTATGTTACTGTAAATAAAGCTCCCAGCTCATTTTGTCGCATTAATTCAAATTCACCCTGTAGATCTATATGGCCCTTTACACCGTATGATTTAAGTGAATATTTTCGAAGATATTACAGATTTAAAAATTGCGGGACGTAGCGTTTGCGCAGTTTTTCTGTAGTGTATTTAGTATCAGCATTGCACCCGTGCGAAGCCGGGGCGGGTCGCTAGTCATAGATAAATATGATTGATTTTATCGTCTTTATCTCACTTCTAGACAATATTTCGTGTTGTGATTAGTCGCGGATGAAGCCGGATTCCTTGTTTTCCTCAAGAATTCATCAGAGATCGACCTAACCAATCAATATCAAACACGATACAAATAAAATCGAGGAGCACAAGCATCGAAACTCGGTTTGTTAGTGACAACCGTGAAGTCAAACTAAGAACACTAAACAAACACTGTTCTGCATGTAAATTATTCAAAACAGGATTTCATTTCCTACGGAATAAGGTTTTCATTCGCATGGATGTTGAAATTCAAATGTGCCACTACATGGGGCTTGTTCAGCAGGCAATCCCGAACTCACCGCACAGTATGTTATCAAGAAATTGCATAAATAGGATCTTCGTACAACGCGACGCAAGTCTCGGATGCCTTGAAACATTGGATACCAAAGTATCCATTGCCACGTGTCAATGGATACTTTGGTATCCATTGACACGTGGCTGTGTACGAACCTCTGTGGATTTGTATTGCGGTAGACGCCTGGATATCAAAGTCGTAAGGTATCAGAGACTTGCGTCATTGCGTCGCGTTGTGTACGAATGGGCTTATTCTGATAAAATATTCGTAATTGTAACATGCAAACAATTGCCAATGGGGATGGCAACTGGGGAATTAATGGCGCTAGTATAGCTTGTTCCAAGCATCGTCATTGGTTCAAATCTTATAGGTACTTCATAAAAAACTTTTAACAAAAAAAAAATTTACCGACTTCAAAAACAACCACAAACAAAAAAGGGTAAAATAACCTACAAAATAACTTTTCTTTCGGAAGTCGGTGGCTTTGTTTTTTTATTTCGTGTCTTTTTGCCACCGACTTCCGAAAGAAAAGTTATTTTGTAGGTTATTTTACCCTTTTTTGTGGTTGTTTTTGAAGTCGGTTAAATTTTTTTTTGTAAAATTTTTTGATTTTCCTCTTTTTAGTTTAATTATCAACCCAAATTCTTGTCAAATACATCATTTTCTTACAAGTGCACTAGAATTTTGTAATCCGTGGCACCGTTATTAACATCGCTCATGTACACATGCTAGGTAATAAAATTCCCTATCTCAAAAACTGCTGAACAGATTTTGATGAAACTTGCAGTATTCTCTAAGGTAAACGATCCCTAGTACAAAAAAAAAGAATTTTGATAATCGGTCCACAATTGGCGGAGTAATCGCGTAACAAACACGCAAAAAGTAATGTCATCCAAGTAGCCGAAATCAATAAAAATGCTCACAAAATAAAAATTACTGAACCAAATTGGATGAAATTTTTATGGGACCACACTGCAAGTATACTGCATCGAACAAAAAAAAGAATCACATTAATCGGACTAGAAACCTCGGAGTAATCGATGTATATACATAAAAAAAAAACATACCGACCGAATTGAGAACCTCCTCCTTTTTTTGAAGTCGGTTAAAAATAGTACTACCTCATTGGTCGTATTAGGACTAAGCTATGGTGCTATGGTGGCCATCTACCATTAGCTTTGACCGGCCTTCCCCATTCTTAGTAACTGGTATAAAACAAACACTATTACTTCACTTTTACGTGTTTGCAGCTGGTAATATTTCTTCTACCTAGTCAATGTATTTTCATACTACGGGAAGTTGTAGTTTAGTTATGTTTTTTCTGCTATTCAATATTCGACTCACATTGACATACCAGACATGTATTACTTACAATAACGTAACATTGTTACAACTTATTGAATCAACTTCAGTAAAGACTGTGTGAGCGACGCACAGGACCGGAAAAAAATAACAGAAGAAAGGGGAGGTATTTATACATACATTTGTTGGAACAATTTGGCTTAATATACATGAATATGATAGGAATAATTAACTACAACAGTTTAATTAAAAAAAAAACCACTCATGCTAATAAAATAATAAATAATTTAAAATTCTGATGTAACAATTTTGGTGGACCAGTTTGGGTTTACGTCTAGAATCCAAATAATTATTAAGAAAACACATCAAATTGGCATTTCAAAAAAAAGTATTAATTAATTTATCATTAAAAAAATACAAAACCTTCAAAATAATTTTTAAAAAAATGAAAATTAGAAACATTGAAATATACAAAATACAACAAGAGTTACAACAAAAGTAATTGGTTCATCAGTAAGACCCTACGTTATGGATGCAAAAAAAAGATATTTTTTTACGGAGAAACATTAAGAGCGGGTATAATGCCAGGAAAAATTCAGATTTCACCCTCGCGTCTCACATGCCTCTGCTCTAGTACCAATAACAACCACGGGCGCTGTGACGACGCGCTCTGCAAAACTTCTTTGAAAAAACAAAACAACTGCAGTGCCACAGTGCACCTAATATGTATTATTACAGTATGTCAAGTATGTGACTCGGCCTCTGTACCCTTAGCACGAATATTCACTCTTTTACTTCACAGTATTTACAGCGTTTCTTGTATGAAAAAATGGAACAGCGCCTCTGGTGCGCGAAGACGGAACTAATTTTTTCCTTGAAAAATGTCAACTTGAAATTGTCAAAGTTCCAGTTTACTTTACGTCTCAAATACTGAAAATTCGTGCTAAGGGTACAGTTCTTGAAATAAGTGTGTACCGCCGCACGGTACCATCGCACGCAGTAGTTCTGCATTTTTCATTTCATTAATTTAATTGATTGTCATTGCAGTTTCGTGATTGTGATTGCTATGTTTTTTGTTTTAAAAATGTTTCATTTGTTGTGAATGATGTAGGAAGTATTCAATAAAAACACATATTGCATGTTTTTCTCTACCTTTGTACTCTGCAAACGGCATTAGAATCAAACAATATATTATCGCGTGTGCGCTATGTATAGGAACCAAAACCTCTACTTAATATCGAATCTGGAGCTACCTGAATCTGATTCTTAGGGACTTTACTCATGGAGCGATGCGACGCAATGCGACACGATTCATTATAGTGGTTGATTCATGTCTGAACATAAAATACTGCAAAAATGAATTTTCTTTAGTAAATATTTCTCCTTCTCACTACTTCACAACTACTACAAAAACGAATATTTGTAGTAGTTGTGAAGTAGTTCGTTTCGACTCATCATGAATCCATATTTATTGACGAATTTCACATGGATTAACTTAAACTGAAAATTGGACAGTCAGCTTCAGAGAAAACTCAACCCCTTTGGTAGTGATGTAAATGTAACCAAGCAAGGGGGTGAGTTTTCTCTAAAGCTTACCATAAAAGTACAGCCAGAATAACAGACTTGAATTACTTCGTTGTCACATCAGATTAAGTTTAGTCTACATTCATTGGAAACAACATTCTTTTCATATATCCTCACATAAGTACAATGATAATATTTATTTCAAAAAGCACGAACATTTTTGGTATCAAAAAGTGGATTAACGTTATCACAATGTTTTAAGTCAGTCGAGTTTAAGATGCGCCCTCCAGCCACTCCTACTTAAAAAATACTTAAAAACATGCCCTTTTTCAATAGTCTATAGAACCAAAATGTATTAATATAAACATTCTTTTCAATTCAACAACTCATAGAGACCAACGCCACTTGATGACATCGGTAATCTTCATTGACGTTAACGAGGAAGCTTACGATCAGGTGACATAATCCGCCATCATGGTCCGCCAGCCTCAACACCTTTCTGACCAACCACTGTTATTGAATGAGCACTTGAAAGGCGTTTGAAAGTTCTTATAAAGAAAACTTTATTGCTTAATGATATAACTACAAAAGCCTAGCCTTTACAACGCTAGCGTTGAAAACATCATGACTACAGATTTCAACACGATTTTTCTGCTTCTTATGTTTTCTAAAAATATTTTCAAAAGGCTTGGTAATGAATACTGTTTTCATATCCACCGTTTATCAAAAACATTGCCCAATATTTTTCCGCAATTCCGTATTTTTTTCCAATTTGAAATATTCATTCCTAACATCCGACCCCAAAAAGTTTTGGGAGTTTTACATACGTAATCCCAGATTAGCGATGCCATACTTTTTACATTTTTCATTTTCAGATAAAAAATACTGACAAAAATCGGCTAAATATATAATGTTTTTCATCAAACGAATGTGTTTATAAACTTTCTAAACTGTTATATGCTCTCTGTTAATCGCTTGAAAATATAATTATGAAAATAGTGAAGAACTATGAGTTCAAAACTCTTTGGTAAGATTGTTCAGAATACTCGTCCAGAGTGCCTGTACTGCGCTCAACAAAAGATACCTATAAGATTGTCAACTTCAATGTACGTGCATTCCTTATTAACATAGAAACATCTTAATACATTAACTATGCGGCGCACATAGGTAGCTAGTATTAACAAAGTTCTAAAGTAAACGGATTGTTGTGATGTGAGTCTAATCTTGTTATTAAACTTCGTCTAAACTTGTTGTTTTACCGTACTTGCTTACCTTTTAACGTAACTTTAATTTAATATGTCGTGGAAGGTAATTCTGGTTGACATTACAAAATTAAGTAATTTAAAACTTCACTTACTCATGTTACAGCTAGAAGTAAGTGAAGTTATAAATTAATTAAGTTTTTATACGTATTTTTTTTCAGTATTCGTTTTATTTTGTTTTTCAAAAAACCTTCATACGCTGTCGAACAACAACTTTACGGGAATTTTGACGGGTGTGAAAAAATACACCTAACACAAGGGTATCAATGGATGTCAAAAGAATATCTGTAACAACGAAACGCGATGAGACGGAAACCGTAGTATGGAGCTTGACATTTCGCGTTCCGACATCGACACCACATTCGTCGCATCACTGTGAGACCCCGACACTGCGGTTTTTTCATACGACACAACACATGTAACACGACACTGGAAAAAGAGTGCGTAGTATTTAGCGGCGCGACGACGGAGATACGCCAGGCTTTGTCGCGCTACGTTTTGTCTATGTGCATATCCTGAACGCGGGCCGTTGACCTCCGATGAAAAGCCGATTTCTAACAGCTCTTTTGTGCGAGATGTGAATGTCCGACGCAGCTATTTTACGTGCTGTGCACAATTATTTTTAGGGCCCCGTAATTGCATTCATTAAATCGTAATTCGATACCTACATCCGAGCATAGGTAGCAAGTGACGATCAAAAATTTTAAATGACTATTAGAAAATTATCTGTTATAGAAATAGCCGGAGACAAATTGATGATTAAGTACTTATTATCAATAAGTTTGCCATTTTTAGGGTTCCGTAGTCAACAAGGAACCCTTATAGTTTCGCCATGTCCGTCCGTCCGTCCGTCCGTCCGTCCGTCCGTCTGTCCGCAGTTTAGCTCAGAGACGCACAGTACTAGAGAGCTGTAATTTGGTGTAAATATATGGATTCGTTGTGCCGAAAAAGTGGTAAAATAAAATCTCGTAAAATATTTTTTTTTAGGGTATCTCCTGTACACGTAAAGTGGGGATGTTATTTTTTTTTCTCGCGTACCCCATTGTGTGGGGTATCATTAAATAGGTCTTTAAAAAATATTGTTAGTTTCCATTAACAGTTTTTTGATAAAAAAATTGGTTTGTGAAATATTAAGCTTTAAAGTGCTAAATTTTGCTCGACTCGAGTGTCCCCCCCCTCTACCAGCTAAACGGTTATGTTTGGGGGTGTGAAAAAATTCACAATAGTAGTATATATAACGAAGTTTAAAAGAAAATTGTCATGACTTAGTAGGCTTTACAACTTTACGAGTAATAGTCGTCCAACTTATAAAATGTACTTGGATAATATTTTTCTTAAACAAAATGTATCGGAGAACATGTTATTCAACTGCAAATGTAAGTTTGTCAACTTTATTTTTACAGCTTTAATAGGTATGTTTTACGGTATGTTTTTGGGGATAGGTAGGTTTTTATCGTCAACTATTTTTAACTAACTTCAAAAAAAGGAGGAGGTTCTAAATTCGTCGTAATCTTTTTTTTAAATGTATTTTGCCCGATTTCTCAAAGACTCCTGGACCGATTTTGAAAATTCTTCTTTTTAAAATTAAATTCAGCGAATCAGTTTAGTTAGTTCGCATAAGTATTTTGATGGGCAACTACGGAACCCTACACTGTGCGTGGCCCGACACGCACTTGGCCGGTTTTTTTTTTCTGAAAAAGAAATAGAAGTTGAGTTTAATAAATGATTGATGTTTGATGCGCATTTTGTTGGTACTAATAAATAAGACTGGATATAACTGAATGCCTGAAGGTAAGAAGATGTATACCTACCACGTATCTAACTCTATTATCTAGAATAATATCTTATATCTAATAGACCTCAATAACTACCATAATCTGCTCTTCATATTATGGACCATTTCTTTCATAGTTATATGGCATTTTAATGGATTTTATTTGATGTCAGCGGCAATAATAATAATATCTCATGAACAGTCGCCACGGGTTGTAGAGTGATCATTAAACGTTAATTTTACTGCATTTTGATAACTACAATAAGGCGGGAACATTATGGAGGTAGCTATGATATCAAAGTGGCACTTACATTAAGTAAATGCTACTTACATAGTCAGTAATGGACGGAGAGCATGTTTAATTTATTTTGTAGTGAGATTACGCGCGTAATGTAACATTATGCTGTTGAAATACTGAATCTTTTAATGCTGTCTGACTGATACGATCATCGCTTTCGTATCCATTTCGTTTTATGTGATGTGAGTTTAAATAATCGGTTTCATTTGCTGAGTCAGATGTACTTTCGTCGGTACTTTATCTTGTACACTGAATTAAATTTCTTTTAGTTCGTATTACGTATCTATCTCCCTACTATCTACATCGGTCCCTGTGGTAATTTCGTGCAGTTTCATTTCGAAAGAGAAATTGCCATAAACTGCTACGCCTATTGCAATGTTACCTTACTGAGTGGAAGGTAAAGCCGTTCTATCTCTTACAAACAACTCCATTGTACTGTCACCTCACGTTTTCAATTCTTCTGCAAACAATATGGCTGCTAGTAACGCAATCGTAATAAGAACTTTGTAACTTCCAAATTAAAATACTTGGACGAACTTGCGTAATGAACTTGACTTTTGTAGACAGCCGAGTAACTTGATATTGGAACAAAATATCTGTAGTATACTTAGGTAAATATATGACTAACCTTGATGGAGGCTATGCCTAACGAGCTAGGATTGTGGAATGAAATAACAATGCTAAATCAAACAGTCTAGACATTGTTTCTGACGGCCTCGTGACAAATGCTTGCACAGTATTGAGGCCTACCAGAATACTAAATTGTACTTATGTACCTACTTGATTCGTCATGATGCAGATTATAAAGGCGCATGCACAAAACACAGTTTCTATAGTTTGTACCTTTAATTTTGTTCAACGATAGAAGGAATAATTTTGCCTAACCCAGAAATTCTCCCCGAATTTGTAAATTGAAGCAGGACAGAAAATACTCTGCTACTAAAATACTCCAGGGAGATAAACCCAAAACTTACATTAATAACAATGACATTCCAAATGTAGTTAAACCGTCCATGAATGAGTCCGAAATTCTAAACAAAATAATACAACAATTTCACAGGATGCCCGCATGTAATAATTACATGACATTGGTAGCACATTACCAGTACATGTAGCATTTAATGCATTTTATACTGCAAGTGAGGTACCGGCCTTTGAATGGAAATTTATCTCCTCACAGGAAATATAAGACAGCGCGGAAACGCCTCCGCGCGCCCTCAATTTCACTTTGATCTATTCAGATGCGACATTCTATACTATGAGTGTATACTTCGGTTCAATCGCGGTATCATTGTACATTTCTCTTTCCTCATACTTTTGATGCGGAAGCTTATATTGTATGATACCTGTGTAGGATTTTATAATGGCCAGTCATTCTTTGTACTGGCTTTTCAGATTTATTTTTAACATTAGACATTTCCTTATCGTAATTCTGAATTCTTTTCTAGGAACATTTTAACAAATACTTTTACAATACAACATAGCTTATATCAACATATCTGATTCTGGGAAGACTGATCTATAAACTACGCAAGGGTTTTCCTCGAAATAAAGCAATCTACTTAATAAACTAGTCAACAAAACTACATTAGCAAGCAACATATCTAAACGACGCTAATCCAGACACGACTTAACACATTTCGAACCATTCGCTACCGGTATACCGGTAACAGTACAAACTATTAGCCACAACACTACCTATATAAATGTACTTTATAGCATTCACGATGAAAACGTGGTTGTTCTCATTCGAGCATTTTATTAAGAACGGCTGATAGGCGCGTGCCGCGAAATTGATTGTGCGTGCTCTCACGTATCTGACAAATTGCTATTGCAATGCCTCTTTGCCTCCTATTCCATAGTACGTGAACGATGGCTAGCTTGCGTGGACTAGGGATTTACTTAACTGTCATAATTTATTGCCAGACATGTATAAATGTATAAGTTTTGTTGTAGCTTACAAGGAACGTTGCAGTTGTAAAGCATTATTGTGCTGTTTGGTAAGATGTTGTCGAATTATTCAGAGGCCGACGCGACTTGAGATTTTTTATTTAAAATAGATTTTAATATGACCTTAGTTATTTGGAATACTAATAGATCTATGACTATTAATTATATGTTTTAACACAGAGTACCTAACATTGCTATTTTTTTTTTCGAATATTCAGTTTGGCATAGCTTCATGCCGTGATTATTTATATGAAAGTAAAAACACATCACACCAATTCATTGACCAGTAAAATCCAATTCATTAAACTGATCGTAAAGAGACATTTTTGGAAAATGTCTTTTTCGCACATTATTAGAAATTCCTACGCTTTAATAAGTAAGAACGCTATGTCAGATTTAATACAAAATTATTGACCGAAACAAATTATTTTTAAAGTGAATCTGCCCTTTTTATGATATTGCAAGCTCCCTTTGAGCTTAAAAGCCGTATAAATGTATTTTTATTGGTCACTTACTTTGTAGTAATCTCCGGCAATGTAATAAAGTGCCACTTAGATAATGCTTTAGTAAAAAACATTGAAAGGAATGTCGTAGCAACAACTTATTTACTGTTAACGACTAGAAAAATGTAATGATAAGGTAATAAAAAGAAGCTGTAAAGCTTAATAAATACGATTGTTATAAAATTAATACATTTTGAATTCCTAGTGTGAACAAACCCTTTAAAAAAAGTTTGTACTACAAGGTAATGAGATTACATGAACATATCTCAAAGACCACGGAATCAAAGAATATGTACCTACTACGAAGAGTTTGGAGGAATAATTTATCAATTAAAGGGAAAATAGTAGATATTATTAAATAAACGTCATTAAAAATTGCAAAGAAAATCCTAGTCAGTAGATAATACGATAAATATCAGTGCGAAGCCATAGTGAAACCTTTAAAGGCGCATGGGCATAATCCCCCTGTCTGGTGTTGATGCCAGTGCCCCTTGACATCTGAACGAAAACATAATAATGTCTGGCACACATTCGTTCGAGGGGTAAAAGAGGGTTAACATAACATGAGCGGCTTCTTTTCCATTGATTTTATGATGGGGTAAAAGGGGTTTGGAAAGTTCTTAATCGTTGCTTTAGTTATTCATTTGGATTACAAATAGCAATAAGTATAGTTGTAACCTAAAAAAAAATTTGACCACTTTTTTCAAATTAACATGTCAAAAAGTTTATAAAATGAAAATGTTATGAAAAATATTAGTTTTAATTCCGCGACAAAAATCCAGGCTTGGGTAGAGGGTACAGTGACACTCTCCCGCTCTCATGCATATACTATGCATTATGCACATGCAGGAAAAGAATTATGCACATGCAGGAAAAGCGAGAAAAAAAGGTTAACATGGCATGCAACCAAACCGATTTCGTTGCACGGAATGTTAACCTTTTTAAAACTAAATATTTTTCTTAACATTTAAGTTCAACCGGGTCGACGGCGCGTTGTGTCCCACGCGCGCCTCAAAGAGCGTCAGCATAATGACGGGGCCCCCCTCTCAGAGGGCCAAAGCCTGCCGGGGTCGCGGGATTATTTCCTTACCGTGACCCTGGAACAGAAAGGGCTATTGAAGGACACCGTGGATTTTAGTCAGTAAAAGTCTGACAGTCCCTCCCGCCCTGCCCGGGGTTGGAGGAATCATTTGATGATTTTACAAAGCTAAAAAAAAAAAAAAAACATTTAAGTTCATGGATTTCAGCAAAATAACGCCTGATTCTGTATTTTTATTCTGATTTTATTTATCCAAAAAGAAAAAGGAAAGAAAACATAACAGATATAGTGTATCGTCCGTATAAGTTGTTAAAGTAAACCAAAAAAACAAGTTGCTCTAGTGTTTGTAAGTAAGAGCTGGCTTCATACCTCACGAACTTACGTCTATTGACTTTAACTAGAGCTTAAAACTAACATGTTATTACTTGTGCTTTTGAACGCATCAATGTTTATACGTGAAGGTACGTATTTCGTAATTCTTTTTGTTTTTGGAATTCTTCCTACGCAGAACAAATAAGAAAAACGTAATTCTAAATTAAATGTCCGTAATTCTAAATTGATTATTGTAATTCTAAATTGTTACGGCAACTATTTTGATGCCAAATTAATTAGTATAACTCCACAATAATTACATTCAATCAGTCTTAATTCTAAGTTAATGAAATGATGATTGTAATTCTAAATCCAACTACGTGAAGAATGGCAATTTTACAGTACAAATAGATGACTCAAACATCAAAATTGAAAAGCATGAACAACTTGAAAAGAGACAAAAAAACAAAGGAGTCATGAAAAACTCATCACGAAAACTATTCATAAAGTCATTGACTCAGTCATGTGAATTCCAACGCTAATTCTAATACGAATCCCATTGTGTTAGATACACAAAGCCATGCTAAATGTGGAAAATACACATTAGACACGTTATAATTCAATTAGCGACCAGTGGCTGAATTTTTGTATTTATAAGGCAGACCAAACTTGGGTAGTCGGTACTTTTATAGGATTACGTTATCGTAACCTTGACGTGAGGTGGCGCCTTGTACGACGTTGTTTTGGCCAAATATCAAAAAAACAGGAAAAAAAATACAAGCCAAGGACAATGTTCTTTGGAAACTTAAAAAAAAGGCAAGATAAATTGGTTACAGAACACCAATGCCACATTTAGGTACATTTCCTATCCAATTCTCATTGATAAACTAACCCCTATCAGGAACACCGTATCAACAACGTAAACAGAACCTCGGTTTAATTCGATTTTAATACGGGTTTACCTATCAAACGGATAATCGACAGTATGCTGCTGCCGTCAAACACTGTGAGAGCAGTGTCGTGACATTCAAACTATTATTCAGACGTACTCAAATCAACATCTGTCACTGATTGACGATACTAGGATTAATTTGCATGGCAAACGGCTTCGCATAAATCCCAACTACATGAGCTACAAAGCCAATAACATATCTGTGTATATTGTGACACTATTTTGTGAATACGTTATTGCGTAAGTATTTCTGTTTGTATTCGTTTCCATTGCTAAACGTTGAATACTTTTTATGAAAGAAGAATGGTAGGTCTCTACAACTAAAGAATCTTCATTCTCTCATATGAATTTGAAGAGATAACTCAAAATTTTGTAAATTAAAGTTAGGATGGAAGATTGAGCAGTGGTGGCCCAGTGGTATCGGCCGATCGGCGACCGGCGACTTACGAATTGTAGGTCGTAGTTTCGAACCCGGACAGGCGCATTACTCTGTGTAATTTATTTCATCACCCGCTCTCAAAACGGTGAAGGAAAACATCGTGAGGAAACCGGCATGTCCTAGAACCAAAAATTCGAAGACATGTCACATCTAATGCGCGGCACAGAATGCCTAATCGCGTGGTGGGTTATGGCACACTGCCTCTCACAGAGAGGAGGCCTGTGTCCCAACAGTGGGAACATTTATAGGCTGATGATGATGATGATGGAAAATTGGAAATGCACGAGCCCAAGTTCACGCACATGAGCCTCGTTCTTCATAAACTTAAGTCACAAAGATCTGTTTGTGTAACAGTTACAAAAGAATTCTTGTTAGTGACGACTCACCTACTTTTAAGTGAAGAATGTGGATACAGATGTTATGTTACCCACTTCGGAAAAACAAACATTGAACTTGGCGATGGTTATTTAACTTTATAGGAGAATGAAATCTATTCATGGTGACGACACTTTTTATTAAATTCTAGCATCTAAAATAACTCCATGACATTATTAAAATAAATAGAGACAGCCAATGAAGACACAAGCAGTCTCTCTTTTAATGTAACAGAGACACCACGGTATGATATTTATAGCTAATAAATAACATTAAAACGTACAAATCAATAAACCATGTCTGCCATCCAATAATTATATGCGAACCGACTTTAAACATTCCTTTTTCGGAAATTCCAATTATATTCCAGCTTTGAACGTCGATTTCACTACTCGCCATGAGTTTTGTTTATGACGGCAGCTGATATATTATGGTTTCCTAGTTATTATACAGTTTCCAATAGCAATGTTAACTAACTCTTGGTTCAGTTTCATTGTCAACAAAGAAAGATTCTTGAGTTTGCATTATGTTCTTACAATAAGTGTACACACATAACTCGTGGTTGCTATTTCAGAATTTGCATAACACTAAATAAATAGTGAGTTTAAGCCTGTTCAGCTACATTGCTGACGCCATTCGCACTTTCGTTTGCATATTTTTTGTGGCGTTAGTTAAGACTTTAGAACCCTGATGTATGGTTCATTATGCTCACAGAGCCTCATTATAACAGTTGAAAAGAATTCTTCAGAATATATTCCGTAGTCCGTAGTACCATTATAAAAATACGTGTATTTTTATATCATTTCGAACTGCGCTAGTCGCTACAGGCAGCTGTTTCCGTCGAATTGGAAAGAGTTGAACAGAAGGAACATTCTCAATTTTAAAACAACTTCGAGACCCGTTCCCGGGATAATAGAATGTCACATCTTTACTTGTTGATAACAACGAGTTCAATCTCCTTCAACGATGAACTTTTCAAACTAAGTTATAAGTTTCCTCCCACCGTCCCATGCGATATAGGTGAACTTTTATATTTTAATTTTATCCAGGAATAGTCTTGGTTAAGAAAGAGCGAGGAAATTGTTTTCATTAATTTTAAGTTTCTTTGCAGAATAAAGACACGGCAGATTATTATCAAATTGAGTTTTTATTTATTAAATTGCTTAGTGACAAACGATCACTCTAATTAGACCATAAATCCTAGAGTTATTTGTCTTCGAATAACTCAGCAAACAAACTAAAACAGGCTAGGTACATAAAACTGCTACAACATTATTGATGAGACCAAACGCCATTTAAATGCAATCTTGTATTTCATTTGCATTCCTACCGATCTTTATCCATGTATCCATGTTATGAATGAATGCGTGGTACAACAATTCAAGTCCATCAACCGCCTACGATTCGCGAGTCACTACTTCCGTGGGAGGTTATTGTTCTAGCTTCAATATCAAGTCCCTACAGACTTGATATTTCATATCTACATATGAAAACGTTAACGCGTGCGTTATGCAGACCTCGATTAAGGTCAAGATACTTTTTCTTCTCAATTTATTATGAACATAATATAGTCGTAGTATTGATAACAATAATGACTTATTTATTTGTTTAAATAAAATTGGGTTGTGAAATCGTTGTGAGAATAGAAATGCGGTGAAATCTTCGATGATTCGATCTTTATACAACCGGTGGTTATAAATCAACAATCTTATCATTTCATTTGATTGTAAATCGCAGCTGCAATTAGGCCTCTCGCAAGATGCACCGTCCTCCATCTTTGCCTTCTACACAGGCTTTTATATCTAGTCTGAACCGTCCACATTTTTAGTTAGTCGGTAACAGACTGATCGATTCAATATTACAAGCACTCAAGTTCAACAAAATAACTACAAAGCCATCAAACATAACGGTCTTCAAACAACCACTCAACGACCGGAACTTCCGGCTTATCACACCTCCGACTCCAATAAACCGACCTACGTCTTCGTTTCCTATAAACCAGGTGGCTTACCATGATTTCTCAAAGCGTGAGTGGTTCCGCTCAGGAAACGAGATGGCGCTAGACGACTTGCATAGCTCTGTCTCTTTCCCACAACTTTCATAGTTGGCCATCAGTTCCTGCCTACCTCTACCTATCTAGTAAGCTTCATTAAGTTTATGATTAACTGCAACCTTTAGAGCGGCGTGCGCGCATGCATTATTTGATCATAACCTGTCGCTCTCCCAACGAATATGAGTCGTAAACATGCTCGTCATTTGTTAAGATATCGGTACTTAGGTGGGTTTACTGATGTAATATGACTCATCGATACGTGCCCATTGAGTAAGGAATATATTAAACATAAATAAACTTTAATCTTACGTAGGTGACAGTAGAATTAATTGCATAGAGTTTGCCCAATGTCCTTTCGGCTAAAGTAACCAATACAGCTTATAGGACATTGTCATAGAAGCTGACGCGATAGTGGACTATCGCGACGCCTTCTGGCCCAAAATTTGACAGGACAAACTGGACGGTGGTTTACCAAACACTGACCAGATTAGTCCTGGATTAAAAAAACTAACTGGATGACATAAGAAGAGGCCCCTGTCTAGTTATAGAACAAACACAGAGTAGAATATCAGTGATTTTTATATTTTTTTGAATTACCGTTCCCATCGTCGGAACAACAAGTTTACATTTTCTTACACGGAAAATACGAGTACCTATACTTTTCTACCTGTGCCATTCAGAAAACTCATCTAGAACAAGAATACGGAAGATACAACTAGATATTATGTTAGGTATATGTTATTCATAAGTGAACATCATTTCTTAGAACGTCAAATGCATAACTTTTCCTTTTGATTGCGCTGCAGACGAGTAGAAAACTTCATTTCCTGTTACAAACAGATGTGTTACTTTCCCTAGAAAAGACATTGCTGTTTCAATAAGTTTTATGCCTATTTTCACTAGGAGACACGTGAATGAGTGCCTTAATATTATTGCACTTTTAAAATTATAACATTTTCAATTTAAGACGCGGTTATCAACGTACTTTGAGGTTTTAGCACAAGATTTCCATATTAATTACCGACAGCGTACTTAAAGTATGTACGATGTTCATTCTATGAAAAATAAGAAAGTGTACAAACTCTACGTGTGGAAATGAAGAACTAATTTTCCATTCAAATAACCGTCATGGTTAAAAAAACCGTTTACTTTAGTGAAAATTTTGCACTGCGCTTAAAAGGGACATAAATTTTCAGTACAGTGTTAACATTATGCGAGGTACTTACCTATATTTAGTAGGAAAAGTACTTATAGCATACCATGACCAATTAGTCTTCCAAGCGTGATGGTTATCGCAAAATTCTGAGATTTGTTATGTAGCAGGCAATTGAGTGAAAAGGAAACAATCAAATAGAAAATTATTTGTGACCTAAATAAAATGTAAGGATGATTATTTAAAACTGCGTCAATTTTTATTTTCTTATTTTGTTGGTCTACTTCGTGTCCCACAGCAGGGCAAAGGTCTCTCTTTGCTCCTTCTGTAAAACATAGAGAACACAAGCCACACGCATCTATTCGCGCCCGAGTTATTGTCGAGACAACCTGAGGACCCCATCCTCATGTTGAGGGGCAAAACACGTGTCGAGTTATAGGTTTGAATGCATGGCATGTACATTTTTCCTGCATGCATGAGAGTGAGAGGGTGGGGCCGCATCCGCATCCTGAATGTGCATTTGCATGAGTGTGGGACTGCGCAAGCTGCGCATCCTGCATGTAAGCCAGGATTTTTGTGTTCATAACATTTTATAAAACACCCAAATGATGATTGGCCAATAGTGATCGTTGTGTGTACGTATTGCGTCGACACGAAGTATAAAAAACTTTTTAAAAAAAAGGGAACCGACTTCAAAACCAAACACAAAAAATCGATAAAATAACTTTTCTTTCGGAAGTCGGTGGCTTTGTTTTTTTTTTTTATTTCATTGAGTTATGGCCACCGACTTCCGAAAGAAAAGTTATTTTATCGATTTTTTGTGTTTGATTTTGAAGTCGGTTCCCTTTTTTTTTAAAAGTTTTTTATTTTTCCCTTTTTAGTTGCGATATTCAACAAAAATCTTCATAAAATCGGCTTCTTTGAAAATCTACAATCCTATTAAGCAACAAAAACGGATCTATGCGAGCAACTTCACGAGATATCCATTATTGTTATATACTCAAACCTTCCCCAGAATGTAACAAACACTTTTCTGAAAACTGCATCAAAATCGGTTCAGTCAAACGCGAGATAATCGCGGACAAACATGCAATCGTCCCTGAAAATCTACGATCCAAGTAAGCAAAACGGATCCACGCGAGCAACGTCACGGGATATCTATTAGTGTTATATACTAAAACCTTCTCCAGAATGTAACAAATACTTTCCTGTAAACTGCATCAAAATCGGTTCAGCCAAACGCGAGATAATCGCGGACAAAAATGCAATCGTCCCTGAAAATCTACGATCCAAGTAAGCAAAACGGATCCACGCGGGCAACGTCACGGGATATCTATTAGTGTTATATACTAAAACCTTCTCCAGAATGTAACAAACACTTTTCTGAAAACTGCATCAAAATCGGTTCAGCTAAACGCGAGATAATCGCGGACAAACATGCAATCGTCCCTGAAAATCTACGATCCAAGTAAGCAAAACGGATACACGCGAGCAACGTCACGGGATATCTATTAGTGTTATATACTAAAACCTTCTCCAGAATGTAGAGAAGACTTTCCTGAAAACTGCATCAAAATCCGTTCAGCCAAACGCGAGATAATCGCGGACAAACATACATACATACATACATACATACATACATACATACATACACACATACATACATACAGGTCGAACTGAGAACCTACTTTTTTTTTGAAGTCGGTTAAAAACTGGCGAATTTCAGTCTAGCTCAACCCTTGTTCCGTAAATGCACATTAAACTTCAAGACGTTATTCAAGTTCGAGTTCTTTGAAACTGTAGGTCCTATGTGCATTGGAACTGTAAGATCGCGTTTGTCTCTCAAATAGTTTTCCTTAGCACAATGTCTTTTTTACATTTCCATTTCAACGAGTTCTACAAAGACCTTTTTGTTGAGCACCTATTATCAAACCCATGACTGCTTCGTATTCTTCTAACTAATTTTCTGAATCAGAGGTTGTTACGTGGATTGTGGGTGGTTGCTTCTACCACGAATGCTTCTTAACTAATTTTTATTATAGGATTACGAATCTTTGACCGTCTTGATGTCTCTTTCTTAGCGTATCGATAGTCAACAACTCGATATATTTGATCCAAAATTCAGCAACGTAAACTTCGTTACCAGATACAGGCATAAGGTCAACTGCAAACACTGCTCATAAATAACTTAATCACGCTTTGTGACCTAGCTAAAATAGATTTTAAAAGGGCCGTAACACAGCATTCGTTGATGGTATGTATGCTCACTTTTCCTTTGCCTTTTCCCGGCTGGGAGCCAACCCGGTCATTAATTCATTCCTGTTTTAGCATGCACATGTCAACACAGCAGATTGTACTGATTTGTGAAATACCGCAGTTAGCAGTAAGTTTTTTTTTATTACTTCGTTTTGCTCTCACTGCACAAACAATATCGACATTCAATCAATAAAAGCAATCTAACCTTTATTTGATAACCGCGTCCGTCATGCCATAATTCACAACATACGCCTAAGGGCCCTCACCCACGGGCGACTTTTTGTAGCGATGTAGTCGCGATGCTCTCGCGTGTAGCATCGGTACAGACGCGAAACAGTCGCTAGATGTGTGCCCGCGCCCACGGAACCAGATTCAGTCGCGATCAAACGCTATTCGGTCGCGATGCAGTTTGTGGTTACGACAATTCTAATTCAAACAATAATGATTAATTAATTGATTTCTTTCTGTGTTGCACTGATGTTCGGTTCCCACGCACGCGCCGCGCCACACTCCCTCCCCCCTCTGTTCTCTCTCCGATGTCGTCCGACGCGGTCGCTCGTTTGTATCGATACAATCGCGATGCAGTAGCGCGTTGGCATCGCTATTGTAGCGCGTTGCAAATGCGACTAACACGCGTTAGAAGAGATGCTGTCGCGCGTTTGCTAAACGCGCTACTGCATCGCTACAAAAAATCGCCGTGGGCGAGGGCCCTAACCCGGCCTGGCCACATAATAATTATGTACAGTACATGACAAAAATGGTCGCGTATCGAGCTTATGGTAAGCCAACATGCTTCATTAGTCAAACCCACGCACTCTTTGACAATAGAATGAACACTATTGTTTACCGATGTTGTAATGTGGACGTTTGATTTAGATTTATACTATCGGGACTGTGGAGAAAGCTTGATTAGAATAAGAACTTTGCTGTTTGTGACCGGGGAGGTGGGTTTTGACGTGAATACGTTACACTGCTCGGAAAAGGGAAGGTCTATAACTAGGTATAGGTACTGGCGAGCAAAAGTATGGAATCACTACAATTCCGCCCGATCTTGAATACTTAATAACTATAAAAGGTTTAAACGCTGTTAACTTTAAATTGAATCCAAATTCATTCAATTCACGCCATTATTTAAGAGGAGCCATCTCGGATCAATTCCAAGTATCTAAATGATTCCATTATTTGGTTCTTACCTTAGGCACCTTAGGATGGAAGCTTCGACGCCTAAGTTTAGCGATACAGTTTTCCTTGCCCTGTGCTTAATAAGGCACATAAATACCAATTTCGAAAACACTTAATGAGCAGACCCTGCTGCAAGTAGGTAAAGCTTCAACAGGAAGCAGCTATTATGAAGAAAAATAAGAAAAAAATATTTCAAGACTGCTAAAAGCTGACAAAGTACCTAGGCAGCTTCTCTGCACTTTAAAGTTAACAAGTTTTCATTTTAAATGTTCATATGACCTAAAGTAAAAAATAAGTAAATAGTACATTGTTATCCGAGAGGTGAAAGTTACTTATTTCAGTCCCGAAACGGAGTTTGGAGCCTGTAACGTAGTGAGGGCGCCAATAGTTCGAGGCACTAAATAAGTATGTAATTTACCCGAGGTAAACACTGTGCTTTTCATTACGAATACGAGGAAAATAAAAATAAAAAAATAAATATTAGCTCAAGAAAAATGAGTGTTGATCGGATTGTCGCCATTCCGCTTCACAGAGTACTTTTTCCGCTTATTTTGTTTTTCTTTTTAATTTTAACTGTTCAGCCTGTGGTTCAGCTATACAGCCAGTATTTTTCATGTTCGTCATAAAAATTTAGTTTCGACTATTTTAGAGAAATAGTTGAAACTAAATTATATTAAAGTAGTTATATAACATAACTTTATGTTATTTAATTTTAAATCGCGCTGTACTTTTAGTGGCTGTATAAAAAGCTACAACATGGTTCAAAAGAAATGTCAAAATAGACTAGTTTTTTTTTTTCAAAAATTTGGCAGCTATCAGTTGAAAGCGATCTAGGCCTGCAATGGATAGCTTTCAAACGGCTAATCAGACATGTAGACCTACTTTAAGAGTATGAGTAATGAAAAATACTTTACGTTCCGTGTTAAATAAAATAGGTGAAGTATTGTAAAAGGTAGTTTAATTGTAAAAGTAGTAACAGGTCTCTCCCATCGATCTCTTGCCTCCGCAGCAGCCACTGGGTGATCCATTTCCCACCGGTGACAATACAAACAACAGGCTCCATTCATGTTCCCTTTTATTTGCAGGTCAACGCGGAAATAAATCTTTCAACCAACATTTAATGAACGACTTCAAAAAAAGAGTTTTATACGTTTCTCTGGCATGTGTGGCAGAGATTGAAGCGGCATTGTTTGTTTAAAAAATTGACTGTTTATATTTATTTAAGTTTAAAAGTGACCGTTGTTTTCTCATTTTCTTGAAAATTGCAAGCCTTTTGATTCATTCCTTCGTTTGATTTTCCTTTTTCTTTCTCAGGTTTCATTCTGTATTGATAAAAGATATTCTTGGATAATCGGTCGTATCGTAAGTCATACATTTACGTCCAACATAATTCTTTACCACTAGAAGATCACTGTTATGAGAGTACTGTTGATAAACATTTGTTGACATGACTTAGGAGGAAATAAATTCTAAGGAACCTATAGAAAAAAGAAAGATGGCGGCATTAGTTTCGATTACGATCACGTGCCAAAATAACCATACAGCAGTACTTGGCCATGACGCTGACGGTACCTTCAATACTTACACTTTTCAGATGATTATAATACTACAAAATTACAACGATATTTTCATTAATTGAACCCGCAATATTAATAAATCGACACAAGGAGGCACTACAACCTACAGATCGCGAGCCCATCAATTACTACAACTGTAACCAGTTTTCCCACAGCTGGCATTATAAACAGCTGATACAATCTATATTCCCTTTCATTCCCAACTCGGCATGGATATAAATCTCGCATTGCATAGGTACGTTTATTTTTATAACCTACTTAAATGCAACGTATTGATCGCCCAGTTTGACTTAACACATCGCAGCGGCGCTGCCTGTCAGCATGTTATGACAGCTATATGTCAAATACAGAGCATTTTTGAATTTAGTTCCGATTTTCGCCGCCTGTCAAAACAAACTGGTGTCTTTGTACTTTCCCCTTTTATAAACAATCGCCGTGCGCATGTTGTAATGTGTAGTTACATAAATATATTGTCTGTTGGCATTTGTTATTCACGCACTATTGCTCTCGATAGTCGATTGGGTAAAAACGATCCCTCGGAAGGTATAAATCCTTTAGTAATTGCTTTAAGAATAAATCAGTCTTTTGTTTTTGTTATCTTGTTATTTATTTAAAGATTTGCATTCACTTATAAGTATTTTCCATATGAGGCGATGTGTTCAAATCATCATAAGCGCTAAGCTATTTTTAAAACCGCTCTAGGTAGCCGTAGGTCAGTGAGCTCACAAAAATGAGTAAAGTACGATTATTAATTCCAGTCAGTAAAATGACAGTGCAACTGTCACTGATACAAAGAAATTTAGTACATTTCATTCATGTACAAATGTCATTTTACTGACTGGAATTAATATAATCGTACTTCTAGTAGGTAGTCCGATTTGAAACCCCATTGTGGGCGACAATAGGATTTATTTAAATTCTCTGAATAACGCCTACTGCCTACAGCAATCCGGTTTTTTTTTTCATTTTACTTACCTATCTGAAATGTAACTGTGCGTTCGTATTTTACACTATAGCAATTAGCGTACACGTTCCAACGATAAAATACCGATAACCATAACTTATAATGGTTATGTACAGACGCCAGCACATCAAGCTACCACAATCTGTCAGATTTCTGTAATAGAATATCAACCTTATCACAAGAGTAGAAGGTTAATGTTTGATTGATAAAAAATGACAAATTCGGGTAGGTTGACCTGCTGGCGTCTGTACATAATATTATGTACTTCAATATTGGCAGTTCGTGTCAAATTATTCCATCGCATAAAACTATTAAAATCGTTATGTGTTATACCAATAACGATTCGAACGTTTAATTTAAATACGTGATAAGTGTTAAGATCAATAAAATAACACCATGATCTCTTATTATAACCAACTATGTTAGTAATAAAAGCGTTGTTGAATCAATTGGTTACACATAAAAATCTAATGGTAGGTACATAAGCGCGGGTCGTTGACCTCTAAACTACTCGAGTTACAGTTAATAATTAATAAAAAACAACGGTATTCAGCTTGTGAAGAGTCAAGCACGCGATGTAGGTAGGTACGAACAAAAAATATAGAGAAAATAGTTAGAAGTAACCCTTTAATATGTTGTTTTGAAGTAATTACCTAATGTTAATTCGAAATCTTGCTATGTATTCTAACAATAAGAGTCGAAGTTAAGGTCATATATTATAATCGTAATTAATTTTGCCTTAATTAAACACTTATTTTCAGGTACCTATCTCCTATTAAGAAGATGCTTCTAAAAGAGCCCAAATTTCCTAAAATAACACAGGAATGTAATCAAAGATGTACGAATATTTTGTTCAACAAAACAAGTTTATGGGTCCCTAATGAATGACTGAACATTAAACCAAATGTCTTGAGGTTATTGACAAAGCGCTGAAATAATGGAACTTTCTGTTTATGGTCAACAAAAATGACAGGGACTCTTAACAAAAATGTTTTAAATAAGCGAGATTTTTGTTATTTTCTTAACTGTTGTAGAACACGAAAATACCGGAAGCATAATCCCAACCAGGAAATTGTATAAAATAATAACTCTATGGTCAGCACGATCTGCGTTCAAGCATACATAAATGTTATATGTTATTCGTCATGTGCATGCATGCATTGTCGGCCAGTACGCCTGAAAATAGAATCTTTTACGAGAGAAGTGTCAGACGTCCGTATATCTAAGTATTCGTGAACATGCGCGGTATATGAATAAAGATGGTGAATTTTATGAACTACTTGAAAATGTCATCATGTTAGGAAAGCTAGTTAGTGCCTTGAGCTATGACGTAACGTTAAACGGCAAGTATTTTAACTAACAGCTTAGAAAATTCTCTGCATGGATAACACGGGAGATTTCTTCTTCTTACTTACATCTGCCTTTAATTTACACAAACGTGTAGACTGCGCTCCTAGTCCGTCAATGGAAAATACGGGGCCGTACGAAAGTAACCCTACTTCCTATTAGTTCTGAATTCATAGCTTCTGCCCACATATCAGAAGTCGGGACAACTATTCAATTATGTTCTCACCAACTTTTTATTCGTATCACTAACTTATCGTATGAAAAGAATAAGAATCGCCCAGAACGTCAGCCAAAGCTGTAATTGTTGTGCTTACTAGATAGATGGTAGTACAACAGAAAATATTCAATTTCCGAACCAAAGGACCGAACAATACCAACATAAATAAAACTCTCTTAACTCAACAGCTATTCCAACAAACAATTCAAACGACGAATCCTAACGGTCACTCCCGTGAAGTGCTTTAAAAGCACTAAAGCTGTGACTAAAGTATCACAATAGCATCAGTGTTGCCAGAGGTCACGGGGGCACGTAATTAAACCCTCAAGTGTGGCAGAGTGCAACAATGGGCGGGTCTTAGCGAAGTGTCGCGATCCTCATTAGACAGAGCGTGAGGACGTTAATGAGGAGAGATGATATCTTCGACCGTACGACCGTAGTCGTCGCATACTTTCACTTCTTAAGGGCAATGTTGACTCCGAGCGATGAATGTAAAGTTGATGCGATTGGATTGAGACTTTGAGAGCTCCGTTTGTGGAGCCGATATCGACATGATAGTATAAATATTGGTAATGTTGGGACGGTTGGGACTAAAGATATCCCATCAAAAACATAAATGTGAAATGGGAGCCAAAGCCAAGCATAATAGTTTGGTATAATGCCTTGGTTGTTGAATTCATCAAAAAAAGAAGTGAAATCTAAATGGGTGCCAAGTTTAATGGTCAGTTCTGAAATTTATTTAAAACAACATTAAATAGATTTCTTTTTATAACTAAGGATCATACATTGTAGCCTAATTTCTTGCTTGGCTATTTCTCATAAAATACGAATTATATTGTGGCCTTCATAATTTCTAAACCTGTAACTTCTCAGTTTTATTTTATTTTTCCGAAAATTTGGCTTGCTGGTAGTACTAACCATCGAACAATTCGTATATGAGAACTAGCCAAAGCAAGAAATTAGGCTACAATGTATGATCCTTAGTTATAAAAAGAAATCTATTTAATGTTGTTTTAAATAAATTTCAGAACTGACCATTAAACTTGGCACCCATTTAGATTTCACTTCTTTTTTTGATGAATTCAACAACCAAGGCATTATACCAAACTATTATGCTTGGCTTTGGCTCCCATTTCACATTTATGTTTTTGATGGGATATCATTACTTTTTGTACATAAATCTTACACTGTTGATCGCTAAAGTAAATATTGAAACAATAAATAATAATAAATCTCAGTTAATAATTGTAGGGGATGCGGTGTCCCGTGTCTAACCGTTCGTTGCCGGCAAGAAGGGAAGTTCGATTTTTACGGACAAGGATTTAATATAATACCAATATTTTTTATATTCGTATTGGTTCATACATTTGCCTGTTCATATTTCATTTTTTTTTTTTTTTTTAAATCATGTTCCCAAAACCTTATACTAATCGCCTGACCATCTTAACACCGCGATTCAGGATCGTGACGTAATTGCACAACGCCATCTAGTGGGTTACGTGTAATAAATACGAAGATCAACTATTCTTAATAATAAGTACAAAGACGCGAATACGAGTACATGGATTTTAAAAAATTAGGGTTGTGTTTAACATGTTATGTATTCACGTAAAGATCATAAAATCCACATTTCACAAATAGAGTTTAGGCACTAATGAAGCAATGCCATCTAGTGTTTCTTGAATAAATCAATCCGTCATTGATTTAGTGCATGGTGCAGTGAGTGTCTGAAAATGATAAAAGGTAGCGCTAGTGTTTGTATAATACGGTAAGTTACGCGTAATAAATACGAAAATCAACTATATTCGTAATTACAAGTACAAAATTGAGAATATTTGAATTAAAAAAATTAGGGTGGTATTTAACTCGTTTACATTCACGTAAAGATCATAAAATCTACATTTCACAAATAGAGTTTCGGCACTAATTGAGCAACGCCATCTAGTGTTCGGTTTACATCAATCCTTCATTGATTTCGTGCATGGTGCAGGAGTTCCTGAATATGATAATAGATGGCGCTACTGGTTGTTGAATACGGTTAGTTACGCGTAATAAATACGAAAAACTACTTTAATTCTTATTTTTAAGTACAAAAACGGGCATTTAAAAAATTAAGGGTGGTATTCAACTCGATAAATATTCACGTAAAGATCTTAAAATCCACATGTAGAGATTTACAGGCACTAATTATAAGTTAAGTGAAAATTATAGTAAAATGATAAAAAATTACCAGTTTCAGATTTTTTCCTTTGTATACACGTAATTACCTATCTGCATGCCAAATTTGAACTTTCTAGGTCATCTGGAACTAGGATATAGTTTTGATCTATAGGTCAGTCATAAAAATGACGATTTTTGGTCGTTAATAACTAAATAACCGTTTGAGATATGTTTATAAAATTTGGAACACATATCAATCTCGCCAATCTCAATATATGTTCCAAATTTGACAAGTCTAGGTTAAATAGTTTTTGAGTTATGAGGGGCTAAAAAGTGCCTCCAAATGGTTCGTGTAATATTACACACTGTGAGCGCGCCTACGCCTGTGCTTTGCTTTGGCTGGCCACTCTCAGTCGCGTGTCTAGATAAACTTGTCTTGATAATTCACCACTACTTCATTTAAAAATTTACGTTCTGAATTGTAATACGTAGGTACTTGTGAGTGTCATGTCATCAAGTGATTTGTTTATAATATAACTATCAAATTGGAAAATAATCTTGAATAAATAGGTTAATTACTAAAAAGACTTAATAATTATTATCTGGATAGTTTTCACATTCATTTGTATTTACTAAGAAAGAAAAAACATTGAAACATTGCTCCTTATATTTCAATGGTTTCGCCCTTTACTGTAAATATTTCAGTGATTTTTACTCCCCCCTTTCAATGCTCTACAAAATCTCAACTCTTGCTCTACTATCCTACACAATACAATATGTTAATCATACACACAGTAGAGCACATAATACATAAATTAATACACAAGAGAGTCAACTTACGTGCTTGAAAATAATTTCACTGCGTAGGCATTATGTCTACTCTACAAGACATTGACTCTCAGTGGAGGCTTTGCGTGTCATGCGTGTTTGTTGTTGATGTTCTAATTAGTAGTTACTATCGTCTTTATTCAGGCCTTACTCATCGTGTTTACAACGATACTCCTCTTTTGCTTGATGTTTCAATTATGCGAATGTTTCTTAAAACGGTTGGTACATATTTTGGTGCAATGTATCGCTTTGTATCGAGTTAGGACTTCCGTAAGCAACTCTAATGAGCCTACCACACGCACAAGCTTCACCACAGTTCTGCCTGCGCAAGCTTCTCGCATGAAAAACAATACACGGTCGGCAACACTGAACGCCCAACGACGACACACACAAGCAAGTACACGCAGGGGGGCTTGCGCAGGTAAAACTGTTTTGATAAACTTGTGCGTGTGGTAGGCCCATAACTTACTGCATGTTTGCTCTATATGCCATTAAGTAGATTAGGGAATCGAGAACCGGTCCTTGTTGGAAGTCCCGGGATTTTCGGGACAGGCGTCCAAGGAACCGGGAAATCCCGGGATTTTCGGGACTTTCGGGACAAAAATGCATTTTTTTCCATGGCATTAGAAAACAATGAAAATAATAAGATAACTTTAGGGTAGGTATAGTATTTATTCTGATTAAAATCATACAACCAACTTATTCGTCGGCCTCATGGACATGGGTTTGCTATAGCCAGGGTTGAAAAAAAAAACAGTTTTTTTTCAAATTTATAAAACAAACAGTTCAAAATGTTTTAAACAAGTGTTTTTTTTTGTTTCTGTTTTTTTTTTTCAAATTAATTCCATCTTGTTTGTTGATGTCTAAACGTATAAATCAATTATGTTTAATTTCTAGACTACATCTTTTCAAATTCGCCCTTTGTAATGAAATTTTTACGAAAAATGATCAATGGAAAAAAAACATGTCATGTTTTTTTTCTAATAATTTTATGCATTGTTTCATTACAATGCCAATAAAAGTTAAAAATATGATATAACAATGGCATTAGACTCAAAAGGTTTTATGTCAAACTATTTAGACTCCTAAATATTAATTTATTTTCATTTTATAGGTATGTATGCATCCATCTGCCTTGAAAAGTAGTTGAAACGGGTAATAAAAAACACTGTTTAATTTCAAACCTTTTTAAACACTGTTTTGAACAGGTGTTTTAAAACAACTTGTTTTAATCATGCCAACCCTGGCTATAGCCTCTTTTCTATTCAGAGGTGGCAAATCTATTCACTCTAACTGTACTAACTATAATAATTTAAATGGATGGAAACTTGCAGTTAATCTAGATGTCCAATACTGGACATTAGATGTAATGCAAGTAGGCCGGTGGAAAGAGGTTGTAGAATTCATGAATTCGACCTATTTTAGGTCTCATCTTAGCCACGAGCGAACCCAATAAAAAAAACGAAAAGAGGGTAAGCTTGCGTCGATGAGATGAGCTAAGCTGTAGAGTAACCATCCACCAGTTTCACGTTGCCAATTAGTCTAAGGAGCTCTGCGTTCACTGGGTCTAGTGCAGTAAGTTGTATCTATCTGAGCCATCCCAATGATTAAGTTGAGTAAGGTTGCTGCAATACTCCGTAAGAAAAAACATAAGAAACTGTGAATTGGGCTACTACGACGCAATCACCTTATGCAGAAATGGGCTTGCACATAGACTATCCAGGTGTAAGGTATCGCTTCACTCTATTTAGGATGCCCACGTCAAAGTTGACACTGGATGTCAGCTCCATGCCCAGAAGCTCAAGGTCATCAGTTACAGAAACAGGAAAAATAGGATTTGGTCCAAATTACTCTATAAAAGATGTAGTTTCGATTTACTCCTACTTCACTAAGGAAATATACGCCTGTATGTTGGTGGCGTTAAAAGAGAGAAGTTTCTTGTTCGCTCACTGGGATACTAAGTATCAAATCTGTTCGCTCTACCATGGTCTCTCTGAAGCAATGAACTTCATCCCCACTGGATTTTGCAGTGGGCAAGTATGTCACTGAAACAGTACTGTTATCTACCTATCCAATAATACCAGACTGAAGTGGGTAAGAAATGTGCAGCAAAATAAGAGTTGCAAAGAAAACAGATAACTGTTGAACTCCAGAGTCAATAACCAAAAGCTCAAAGGATCAGTCATCAACGACAACTTTGATTGATCGTTCACTAAGAAAGTCTGATATCCAGCTACAAAACTGTCAAAATCAACTGGGATACATAAAGCAAGGAAGCTTTTTGTCTCGAGACCCTGTCAAAGGCTTTCGAGATATAACCAGTACTACATTATCAACTTTTCTCACCTGTATCTGAACATGTTATTCCGTATATAACGACGAAGTGAATAAATTCTTTTGTTCTATAAAAGAATTAACAAGTTTAAACAAATTATTTGTACTGTTTTTCTGAGTCCCGAAAATCCCGAATTTCCCGGTTCTCAGTCGCTTGTCCCGGGTTTTAAAATATACATCAAGAACCGGGAAATCCCGGGATTTTCGGGACCGGGATTTCCCGGTTCGATACCCTAAAGTAGATGCTAGACAAATAAGGAAATAATCTCCGAACAAATTACCTAAAGGGCGTAGGAGAATCCGTGCACGATTTCATTTCAAATCTATTGTGCCAAGCGTGTTCGTCTGTTGAAAGACATGGATATCGGAAGTTCCGCTCTCCCGCCTGCGCTTGCACACAATACGTGAAATGCGAGTAGGTAGGTAACTAGGTAAAAGGTGAGTGATCTCGCAACGCGCTGCGAGCACAACGACCAAGCTAGACGCCGACTATCAACGCTCTCCCGCTTTATTTACACAACAAAACAAAATATAACGCGGTACAAAACTTATCATAAACTGGATTGCACGCGTATGTTGAAGATACAGAGTTAAATACGCATAATTTACTCGTAATACAACAATGAAGAAGGCCACTTACATCACAGGCCACAGCAGTAGCAATGGTGTATAATTGGCTGCGTTCATCGACTACTCATTAAGCGTAAAATTATTCCCAGGCGCTGACACGGCAGCGGCAGGTGCTCCGTCTGGTTCTGTACGGCTGTTACCATCGATGGGTAAATAGAGAAAAACAATCAACGGTCGACGTCGGTCAACCGCGGCAGTGCGAGACGTACTTTATGCACAAAAAATGGACAAGCGCGAATCGATCTTGCCAACAGTACGCACGTAGGAAAATAAAGTTCAGGTTTTTCAAAAAGCGTGCTACTAATTTTACACTTTGTTTTAATACACTTTTTTATCCGAACTAGACTCAGAATTGTAGACCAATTTCTTTCTTTAATATGAGCTTTAATAAATATTATTTGATTAATCTATAGCCGTTTGATTTAAAGGATAATATGACAAATTGTACTCCTGTATCGAAATAAATGCAAGATTCTTACGATATAAGGAATAAAGAATCACGAGCAAAATTGTACTACGTAATTCCCTCTTTGATCTCGAGGAACCCTAAAGCACATCTAAATATTACAGCATAATTGGCGGGGGATGTCTCGAATAAATTACTGAGGATTACTTACCAGGCAGAATGTTGCTCTTGCTTCAGGAATATCTTGGCTCTAGAAATATAACGAGTATATCTAACAACGTTGAAACATACCGGGATACCTAATAGATACGATTCTTATCATCTTATCCTCTAGTCCTCTAATAAGATCCTTAGATAAAAAATTATTTTTGATAGGTATTTTGTGAATATGCATGAGCTATGCTATGAAATTGCGCATTTGTAGGAAATTGCGCATTTGAATTGTACATAGATTCTGAAGATTGCGCCTGGTCTTTATAATAGGGTTCATTTTACATCTTCTAGAATATGCCTTATTGTGTAGGTAGGGATAGGTAGGTACTAAGGTCACTGATAATAATAGACCAATAATATCGTTGATATCACTTAATGGTTCCCACATAAAAGTTTCAGAAATTTGCAAAATACATATACAGTATATTACACCTGTAGAGCCGTGGAAGGCGTGAAATCGAGTCGAATTTGTAATAATTATTCGAAGTCAGCGTCTCATATTATTGTTAACGATTGTAAATTATTCTTAGCTGTGCACAGCCGTAATCATCGGACTAAACGTGATCTTTTCATCCTTGCATCAGATTGTGATAAATTACGATCATCAGAGAAAACTGAGTTCTACCAACTGTAATAAATAATAAGTACCTACGTGTCTGTTACAAAGCTCGTGCTATTTTTCTTCATGATTATTATTTTCAATACGAAATTATAAATTATACCGATAGTCGCACAACTTATTTATAACAGAGGTACCTACCAACTTCTTTTTCTTTTATCCATTCCGACCCCTCTGTTTGATGGAACTTAATAGCTAAATCTCATGACATAATTATCTCAAACTCATTACCAACTTTTGGAATTTGCGCCAGCAACCATATCAATTAGGCAAGACAGATCTATGATTAGAAATGGCCCAAAAAATAATCATTCTCTTAATATACCTGCCTACATATTTCAGATTAGCCGTTTGATATTAAATATTCTATGCTTGTTTGCTGTTTGGAAATTAGTAGATAAATTATACATAGACGCCATTTTAGAATAAAACTAAGTAGGTACAACTTTACTGGCGCAGAACCTACTTATTGTTCAAACATTTCTCAATTGGCCGCCGGCGGAGGCGCAAACACCCGATATGGCGCCCTCGTGAACGGTAATCTACATGTACCGAACTACCGACACACAGACACATACGCACACTCTATCTGTTACACAAAGACGAGGCGACTCCATCATCATTAACTATCTGCGAACTAATCTACCACGCGTGGTCATATTTGACACAGACTGGCACAACTTCGGAAAATGAAAATTTACTCAATTCAGGCTTTTGTAGGTACGTCATTATTATTTTTGTGGGTTATTCTGAAGTTTAGAGAATCTTTGGTAACGTTTTGTACCGTAGAAATTGGATAATACAACATTATGTTAACAAATACAGGTATTAGGTAGGCGACTGATTTTATCTGAAAATTTGGATGGACTGACTTAGAGCAGGCTAGGGCTAAAGGACTAAACAAAGATATTAGTAGGTATTGCCATAGAAATTGAACAGAACGAAATTATCGAAATAGTTGTGGCCTTTAGCACCCCTAACGTTAACCTCCATCAATAAACTGCAAGTCAAAGCAAACAATAGACGAAAGTTGAAGCAATTATTGAGCAAAATTTCGATTTGGCAGCCGAAGCGTAAACGGAAGCTGAACGCTATAACAACTTTCATGGCACTTACGAGCGAGTTTCAAAACTGCTTCGGCATCAGAACTGAACTTTATACTATCCCATATCGAGAACTGCACGGTATACAGTCAAATACAGACTTCCCAGAAAAGCAAATAAAAGTTTGTGGTATGAATAATGTGCAATGTTTAGCTAGCTCCAACATAACTAATAACAACATAAACTTTCGTACCTAGTCTCGTGGTAGTCTCCTCCGAATTTCATTTGTAACAATCTGAAACTAACGACTTACTGATTTTCCTTTTGATATATTTTGTCGTTAGGTACTACAGACAAGGTAGGTACAGAAGTTTGGAAAACTGCACGTTATTTTTCTACTAGGCTTAACTGTCGTTGATCTTTTGTTTGATGATTATAATAAATTTAAATGATGATATAATTAGTTTTTAAAATAGAATCAGTTAGCACTTTATTGTTATCATGAAACAATGCTCTATCTGCAGTTTATGACCCTATGTCCATCTCGTACAAAATAATAATGAAGTTTTGTAAGGTCAAGCAACCTTGACCTGTCCACAGCCTTGTCCTCACTATTATTTAAACAAAAATACTCACTCGTCAATACAATTAGGTAAGTATTTTATTTAACATGGGAACGTCACTGAACGTGAACAAGCTGCAAAAATATTAATTACCGTATCGTTTTAAATGGAATATTGCCTCAATGATTAATTACTTCGCAAAATATTTGAATAATTAACGCGAATGAGGAAGTAGGTACATTCACCTCTGTACGTTAGGCCTTGATCAAAAATCTGCACCAGATTTATAACGTCCAATTAAAAAGATGCGGAAGTATCCACAGGCGAAGACGTGAGTATTGTGCACGATACAGATGTGTATCGGACGAAGTAAGTGCATGCACGTACAAACAACATAATATTTTCTTCGCGAACTTGGACAAATATTTTATTTTCGCCAAACGATTCGTCATCTCCGTGCTACCGACCGACGAGCTTTGTCAATATTTACTTCCACCAAAGTACTTCGCAGGCACCTCACAGTTTGCCAAAGAACCAACCTGAAAGGCGCCTCCGAGACACCAAACCTACACCATTAAAACGCCCACGCTACACCTTGTTTACTATCAATCTTTATTTATCTATGAAAATCATTTTGAGATCTATCCGAATTCCAACTGCTACTATGGTTAAATTATCATATTTTTACAATCATTTATATTTACAATCAATTATCATATTTTGACTGGCCTGTTGGTCTAGTGGTTAGTGACCCTGATTGCTATGCCGGAGGTCGTGGGTTCGATTCCCACCCAGGACAAATGATTGTGTGATGAGCACGATCATTTGTTCTGTGTCTGGGTGTAATTTATCTATAATATGTATGTATTTAGAAATATATAAGTATGTTTATCAGTTGTCTAGTACCCATAACACAAGCTCTGCTTAGCTTGGGACTAGATGGCGTTGTGTGATAGTTGTGGAATATTATATTATATTATATTATATTATATTATATTATATTATATTATTATATTATATTATATATTATATTATATTATATTTGAAACGTAGTCATGTTGTAGGTACGTAGGTTAGTTGCTACTAAATATTAATAATTATGTAGTATGAATCATAAATAATATTTCTATTAGGATATGCAGGTATTACATTAATTTGGATGGGGCTTTTTTTTTTGTACCTAACTTATCTTACCTAAATTGTTCTTTTTGTAGATATTTTCAGGGCAAATTATATGGAATGTAAAATATTCAGAGACTGGTTACCCGTATTATCGCTTTACCTTACCATTGAACCAGCAAAAACAATCGATTCGCTTGAAGGAAGATACACGCTTTGACCGTGAAACGTAAAGTTACAAACGTGCTGCTTATTAGAAAATTCTCATGCGTTGCATTCGCAATGGGACAGATTTATGCGACGTAGATGCCGATACCGAATGATATTGGTTCATCGCACCCGACACCGCAACGACGACAGAATAATGTACACAAGTAAGTACAACTACAAAATAACTTCACAGTTCGTTGATCTTTCGCGTGTTTTCTTTATAAATACGTACCCGGCGTAGTGGGTCTCAATATTTATCCTAGAATCAGAAAATATGGATGATCTTTTGGGTACCTATATTTTTTGTCACGAGCTTGTTGTCTGTACTGACTCTGTACACTTCCAGGCTTCATTACCTATCTACTTTTTTATTTAATGAGGATAATGACTAGGTTCTGATAGTCACGGTAGGATCCCTTGCGAACAATTGTTCGGATTTTGTGTAATTACACAAAATCCTCAAACATATCCACAATATTGGACTTTATGCCACAGTTCCCCGACTCTTATTTTATGACATAAAGCCTATTAACAGTAGAACCAAAGCATACTCAACAAAATGGGGGCGGAAGACAGATTCAATCTGCTCTCGAAGACACTCAAGCACCATCCGCTTCTTCTAAGTACACAAGTGCTTTAGAAAAAGCATAGAAAAAGTCCCAACTGCGCGGAACGCGTCCGATCCTACCTATTACAGAAACGAACATCCAAACTAGTTTTACAGTTACCACGAGACGATTCGATTCTGCAACGATACGTAGTCGAAGGTCGAGGGAACTCGGGCGGGACCAATTCGGAATTCGTTCTACAAGTTGTCGGTATCTCTGGAGACCGCAGACAATGCCACAGAACTAACTGGTCATTGACGATTTTGATGTCGTAAACTGATTGCAGATGATAAAAGGCCTCTAAAACATAGAACTATATCAAAGATTCAGTTTGTGTATGTCCTGAGTAGGTAATTCTTAACCCGCCATTGGTGACGTCAATTTGACTTACACATTCGGTGACGCCGGTCTCACGCACCGGGATTTTAAACTTAGTTTTTTTCAAGAATTAACTAATAAATGTACTCTTATTTGACTCAGTGTTAAAATTAGGTATACTTTTGACAATAAAACGCCGGTATATCTTCAATCACAGCTCGTTTATTAGAAGTTATTCATTGGTATTTGCAACACTTAAATTGATCAAGTTTTAATTATAACTTTTCTAAAATGCAAAATCACTAACAATTTTATAGTTTAAAATTTTCGTGTCAGCCTTATCCAGTTTTATGACATTTTGAAATATCCCATATAATATGAGGAGGTGTTGTTACTTGAAGATTCCAGATCACTCAGATCCTCTTCGCTCTCAAAGTTTCGTATTTGATCTGGGCGGAATCTTCCGATGTGGAATCACTTTCAGCTTCGCTGTCTGATGACGGTGGTGACCCATCAACTTCACGTAAAAGTTATTCTTGTAAAAGAGCCTCCATTCGTCTCTATTCGCGTTCGTAATTCATTCTGAAACTAAATTATAATTTGATAAACACATGCGCATTTTTGTTATAAAAAATAAAACCATGTTAAAAACTTACTGATCATAGTATAATACTATAATAGTACACAAGTTCATCAAATGTACAGTGAAAGTAAGCACAAATCGCCATCAAAATGTGTAAAAACAAAATATTAAAATATGACGTTTTAACTTACGTGTTCGGTGACGCACGGTCTCACGCACCGGGTTGGTGTGAAAACTCGGGACGTGTGCACGCTACGACTTAGCGGGGTTAACATACGGCGGGGGGCGTGCAATAAGGCAGCTACTCAAAATCACGGCACGATTCGATGGCGGGTGTTAAAGTTATCATCGTTTTACTAACCACCCGGTCTCACAGACATACAGGTCACCAATGGCGGGTTAAATTGGCTAAACGTTAGTGCTATCCCGCGGGAATTTTGTACCTAACAACCAAGTCTTATTATTTCTGTTTCGTATTCCAAACATTTTCTCAGAGCATAACGCAGCACAGAGGTAAGACCCTTTTGGCATAACATAAAAAAGGCAATTAGAATCTAGTCCCTAGCTTAGGCACATTTGGAGAAAATAAATGAATTCGGTATGGTTGTTCTGAAACATAGGTACCTTGTGTAAGCACCAAGCACCTCCAAAATCTCATTTGTCTGAAGAAAAAATAAAATACATAATGAGAAAATAATTTTGTCTTTCCCAGTGTAGACAATTATTAAAAAATTACGTAATTCGATAAACTGAAGGTTGTTACGGAATTTCAGCTTGATACATAAAGGTAGTAAAAGTAAAATTCAACAGAGGTAGAGGCGCACTAACAAGTAAAATGTTCTTTTTTAACGTTCTTATTTGCATATTCGTACCACATTTATTTAAGTTCTCACGATTTTTATTGTTCTCAAATGTTTCAAAATTACTTATTTCTTTACAGCAGTGGTCCCTGAGCATGTTGAGCCCAACAGATGTTTTGGACCACAAGTAGATTGTTGTAACTTTCTTTGATCTATTTTCAGGTCAAAATCTCTCTTCCTCAAACATAATATATATTTCGTAAGAGATTCTCTATATGAGAACTCTATAGAGTCTATTTATGATGTTGGAATTTATAAAAGTAAAAGATAACTTGTTTTATAAAAAGTAGGTATTATGTGAACAACTTGTTCCTTGTTTCTTATAGTAAAAACACATAGACATAATAAATTTATGTCCAATCAATAACACGTTGCCCGACTTACCTCCGTCCGATGGAACACGTTTTAACGTCCAAACACTTCCGTTTAATCCACAAAACAACACCTTTGACACAGATTCGTTAATTAGTGCTTTCGATTACACGCATCACTTAGGTCGATTGACTGACAGATTGGCGGGTAGTTAGCAACACAATGCGATACCGGACAATACAGTGATTGAACAGATCATATCGCGCAACACTCACTAACAAAATAACTATTCACTTTTAAATTCAAAGCACATTAAAACCACAATTATTAAAAGTAAACACACACGATAGGTATTTCACGTGAAAAACAAAGAAGTGCAAGACGTTAAATTCGCTCGGAATTATTTGGAAGCGCGCGAAAAGTGCGGCGAAGGCGAACCGGCCTGCGCGCACGTCGCGCGTGCTTTGTCCGCATGTGCCGACAGCTGACTGAATCGCAATTCAAAACAACGCTGCAATTACAAGGCTGAAGCCTCCAAATTTTCGCTAACAGCCTTTTTAACATGAACCGACCACCACCGGCCGACTGATAGACTCGGCATTAATAACATAAATGAGTCATTGATGCTCTATATTCTTTTTTCAAGTGGTAGTTGTTTTAAGTGCTGCGCTGTTGCAAAATGGAGAGCACTAGATTTTTATGAATAATAAAACATTATTTAACAGAGACAACGAATAAATAGCCAAGAATTTATTTATAAGACTAGCTGTGCCCTCGACTTCGTTCGCGTGGATGCCGGAACTTAACAATGTATTGTTTAGTGCGAAGCGCTGTTGGAGGATACCGATACAAATCATTTTCTTTATGCTTTTTTTAGCATCATAAAATCGTCAAATTAGTCTTCTCACCCAAGGCAGGGCATGAGGGACTGTCAGACTTGTACTGACTAAAATCCACGGCGTCCTTCAATAGCCCTTTACGTTCCGGGATCACGGTAGCTCGTAAGTCCCACGACCCCGGCTGGGTTTGGCCCTCTAAGGGGGGCTCCGTCATTGTGCTGACACTCTTTAAGGCGCTCGTGGAACACAACGGGACGTCGACCCGGGCATAGTCCATGATAGAACAGCAAGTCGCCCGATTACTCGCCGCCCGAATGCCAACGCCTGTTGGCCAGAGATAGTCTTGCGACGTCCGTCACCGTGGGCGTCTACCACTGCGGCTGGGTCGTGAGGTAGACGCTGTCCTCTTCCTCACGCGTCCTGCCTCCTCCTTCGCTGGCATGACTGCTTCGCAGAAGGAGGCGACCGGTTCCCACTCTATTTCACCCTGCAGCATGGCGTCAACCAATGCCGAGCGCGAGAGGTCGCCGCTTATCACCGTTGCCGTTGTGAGGACAATGTGCGATGCTCTGCCCAAGCGGGGCAATTCTGCACCTGCTCTACCTTAGACCCCCACCCCCCCATATCCTCGTAGTGGTGACATCCAAGCGTTTCTTCCTTTTCTTCTTTCCCCGACAAAGGTACCTTCCAAAACTTCCGTGTCCAGTGAGGACCTGCGTCAGGAGGTTGGTCAGAAAGCCGTGACACCTATCCAGCCACTCCTCAAAGAGAGGTCTTACCGCCGCGATTGAGGCGTGCCCGAACCTCGGTTTCGATAGTCGCTCCCTCCATACCGCCCTGAGATGGCGCCGGAGCTCTTTCCGCCGCGCCTCGACTTGTCGATGCAGCGGGGATTGGCCTGTGCTTTTTTATAATTACGTGCTGTCGGACGGCAAACTACCCATTACTCCCCGTCCGTAAACGGCTGGAATATGACCCGCTATTTCCGACGCCTTGGGCGTCTTCAGCGGCGGCTGGGGTGAGAGGTAGAGGGTGCCCTTTCCCTCACGCGCAATTATGACATGCCCAGTATTGCCCAGGCAGTAATTATTTTGTTGTGGCATTATTTTGAAACTATGATATCTCTTAAGATATTCATTGGAATCAAACGATGTAAAGGGCAATTTTGTTCAAAATTAAATGCTTGTGATGATTAACGTACCTATTTATTGTGTAAAGGATTAATATCATATTAATGAAATCCTCAAAGAGAGGTCTTACCGCCGCGATTGAGGCGTGCCCGAACCTCGGGTTCGATAGTCGCTCCCTCCATACCGCCCTCTTTTTTTTTATCGTGCCAAAGTCATCAAATGAGTCCTCCCGCCCAGGGCGGGACAGGAGGGACTGTCAGACTTGTACTGACTAAAATCCACAGTGTTCCTTCAATAGCCCTTTATGTACCAGGGTCACGGTTACCGAGTGAGACAGTCCCGCGACCCCGGCAGGCTCTGGCCCTCTTAGGGGGCCCCATCAGATTGCTGACCACTCTTTGAGGCGCGCGTGGAACACAACGCGCCGTCGACCCGGGCATGGTCTATGATCGAACGGCGAGTCACCCATTACTCGCCGCCCGCATGCCCGCGCCTACGGTGGCCGGAGATCGTCTTGCGACGTCCGTTGCCGTGGGCGTCTCCCGCGGCGTCTGCGTCGTGATGTGGACGCTGTCCTCTCCCTCACGCGTTCCGCCTCCTCCTTTGCTAGCATTACTGCTTCGCAGAAGGAGGCGACCGCTTCCCATTCCGTCTCGCCCCGCAGCATGGCCTCGACCAGTGCCTATCGCCGCTGTGAGGACACGGCGGTGCTCTGCCCAAGCGGGGCAGTCCTGCACCGTATGTTCTACCGTGTCCTCCGGGCGATCCTCGCAGTGGTGACACCCAGGCGTTTCTTCCTTCCCCATTCGATACAGGATCCATACCGCCCCCTGAGATGGCGCCGGAGCTCTTCCCGCCGCGCCTCGACTTGTCTATGCAGCGGGGATTGGCCAGTGCTTCTTTATAAATACATGCCGTCGGACGGCAAGCTACCCATTAGGTACTCCCCGTGCGTAAGCGGCTGGAATACGACCCACTATTTCCAACGCCCTGGGCGTCTTCAGCGGTGGCTCGGGTGAGAGGTAGAGGGTGCACTTTCCCTCACGCGCAATTATGATATGCTCAGTGTTGCCCAGGCAGTAATAATTTTGTTGTGACATTATTTTGAAACTATGATATCTCCTAAGATATTCATTGAAATCAAACGATGTCAAGGGCAATTTTGTTCAAAATTAAATGCTTGTGATGATTAACGTATTTATTTTGATAAGGATTAATATCATATTAATGAAAATACCTTCGCAAATAATGCATTACTTTAAAACAAATTTGATTTCCATAAAAAAGGCTATAGTGACTTAATCTTAAAAGATAGATATATGCTCTCGCGGACTTTATTTTAGAACTTTTTATGAGGAATAATTCCGTAGAACATATTTTTGCGTATCTTTAACCGTTTACGCAGCGCACGTGTTAGAATGTGGATATATGTCTGTATTATGTAGGTATTAATAACTATTTAATAACAAAGCTTTAGGTACCAGGATAGTTACTGTGTATGGGAAAGGGTTTCATGAAGAAAAGCACAGAAAGAGAACACCAAGTATTTATTATCAAGTTACCTCCTTTCGCAAACCCTAGGTCTTCGTGGAGAAGAAAGGAGAAAAGAAACTCCACGGCAACATACATTATCAGTACACACATTAATAAAACATACAGCATCAGTAATATTGCTAGTATAAAACATATCAATTCACTTACATTATCATTGTAGAACATTAGGACACACATTATAACTTTCAGAATCACACACTTGGAATCTCCATTACTATAATCTTAACTCTTAGAACTGTAACAGTATAAAGACCACGAATGTGGGGGTACATCCATTTTTATAAACTTGGAATCGTCCCCGTACGTCGAAAGATTGCCGCCATTTTTGGCCAATGGCAGATCGATATACATTGTAGCTAAATAACTAATAAAATAAGTAATAATTAGCAAATCCTGTGTAGTGGAAACATTTTAAAACTTGATTAGATAATTAAGCAATATAGCAAGTATTTATTTGCAACCTTAATTTATTTTCATGAATATTTGAACATCAATTGATTTCGTTCGGAAATCAATTGTTGTAAATACACTTCTTCTACTATTATTGTATAATAAACCTATGTATCATATACATATATAACACGGCCATACTGACAGTACTTCGTCCACGAAGTACATACCTTCTCTCTACTCCTCTCTTAACTCTGAATCTACGGCTGCGAATTTGATGGTAGCTAATATTAAAAAAAGAATAAGCTTTCGGAATTATTTTTTACGAAATAAGGAGACAAAGACAAAAAGATCAGTGTCTTCTCGCAATTCAATCAGCTTTCATCAAATCAAGGCAGTGAGATAATATGGTACAATAATCAAAATAAACTAAATACCAACTTTATAATTCCTTCAAATAAACACTATTGCAACAATACAATAATACATTAATTAAATATTTACCAAACAAAAACTGTACATTGAACAGAGATTGTTAAAGATTTTCAATATTGTGATTCTTTCTTTATTTTTCCATGTATAATAATTATTCAAAAATGTAATTATATTACCCTTATCACAATATTTGTATGTCCTGGCTGACAAAACAGAAACCTATGTTTGACAAATAAATAATGATTCTGATTCTTAGTATAAAACCATTTTAATAACACATCAACCTTACTTAACATTATTTTATAATTGTGTCTCATACAGGAATCTTTGCAAAATGAAGTAACCAGTTTATATTCTGTTTTTATTCACTTTTTTTTGTAATTCAATTGAACCAGATTTTTCTTTCTTTCCTTGACCTTTTCTTTTGCATCCTTTTTTTTTTCATTTACTTACAACAATGCTCTTACACTTTGATCACTTTACCGAACTTCTCTTATTTCCAATTATTTTTTCAATCAATATTGTTAACGTGATAACATAATGTTCATATCAAAATTATTGATAATTCTATTTTATTGTATATATATATATTTTTTTTTTGCATGTTGTATTTTGATAGTATTGTTGCTAGTTATTATTGATTTTTATGTTTTGACTAATTGCAAAAACAATGTTCTGGAAATGTCTAGTTTGACTAAAGAAAAGAATTGAATATTGGAGCCAATTACTTAGTTACAACAATCGTGATTTCACCAGTTAACGGCGAGATTAAAATAACGATCAGCTAGGCCGCAAAGCAATAAAATAGCAAGAGCATAGTTCATCATGTTCAACCAATTACCTAGACACGCCAACGACTCCACCCGCTACCGGTGTGTTCTATTGACGCCAAGTAAAAGGTCTAGTAGCGGCAGTTGAGCCAATTACATAGACACGTCAACGACTTCACCCGCTACCTGTGAGTTCTATTGACGCCAAGCAAAAGGCCTAGTAGCGGATCATCATGCAAACAAACTGAGCCATTGTAGCCGACTTAACCGGTTCTTTATAGCCCCTGTCGAAGCTTGTAATAATAGTTCCTGATTTCAAAAACATTTTGCAAAGATTTTTTTGTCACTTTTGTTTATAATTTGAATACCATTAAGTAATGATGGTTGGTTCCATATCATTACTTATATATACGAGTATTAACTAAAAATAAATATAAGTTGGTTAACGATTTTTCACTGTGTTTCATCCCTTCATTTTACTTTAACTTTGCTTGTGTACTTGAATTTGCCTTGTGACTGCTTTTGTGCTAGAGTTTAACTTTAATCTCAGCAATTGCCTAAATTCTAGACTCAACTCAGGCTTGACTTATAATTACAAGATTTATATAATTATCTAAGTAACAGGTACACTTAATACCTACTTTAATCGAAAAGAACTTGCATTTCAATTTCGAAAGAAACTTACAACTCGGTTATTCTGACAATAATAAATTCTCACTTACAAATAGGTACTTAGTATGTTAAGCAGAGGCCTTCTGAAAAACATGACGACTGGTCTAAAAAGCTACAAATCTATTTATTTTAGTTTTGTCATCTTGTTGACATTTCTGTTCCTTTAAATATGAATACTAATTTTCGTATTTTATGACACTAAATTCGAAACGATTTCGGTACATAAATCACTAGATAGGTAAAGCTTTTAGTAAATTGGAGACTGAATATCTATCCAAACTAAAGCACTTAAAATTTAGTGTATCTAAAAGTAGCGCATTCGGGCCACCCTTTTCCTTAGTAGTGTACAGCTTGACATAAAAATGTAGAAAACCGGAAGTCGCCACTGTCTTCGCGCTACCAGCACTTTGAATGATTTTATTTTTATTTATTTTTTTCACTTATTACGTTAGTTTTATGGCACAATAATAAATCTAACAAACCTGCGGTCCTTGTTTACATCAAATATCAAAGATTTTAAAACGCTGTCAGAAATAAAAATTTTAGTTCCGTTTCAATCCGTTCTGGCCAAGCTGTATATTAATGATCCCCCAAAACTGAATTTCATAAAATGGACCTGACAGTTCGGCTATTATGATACAAATAAATTTTGTAAGAAAGTAGGTACATTTTGTCAAAAGTTAGGCCCACAAGGGACACTTGCGTATCGATTTTAAAATAAAAACAGCTTATTTTCCTATATACGTGGAACGTACTACGTACATCACTTTATCATGAAATACCTATATACCAATCATACCTAATAACTATCACAATGGTTTAAATAATTCTCCGAGTGACATTGTAAATTGGCTTGGCTTGATGAAATCACTCCTGTTATTATGTAATTTATCCACCAGTTAACATTGCTCAAGATGGCTGTACATTAGAAATTGCTGATACTAGGTAAACAAACTTGGTGAACCTAGCGAAATTTATCAAGAGTTTAACTAAAGCTTCATTTACCTATTAATCCAAGAGAGTTGCAGAAACAAAATTAGCGAACTTTTCAGCCGTGAGGCTGTAAGTAAATTAGTCAGTTGGGCTTTTAATATTATCCAAAAAATTAAAATCTACACAATAATTATGTCGTTTCTAGTTAAAAAAAATAATAGTATTACACACTGAGATTCTCTATGACACAATGTTTACTAGATTGTTACTATACCTCAATCCTCATCTTTGCTGACATGATTATATTACCGTAGTGTAAGTAGTCAAATTTATAGTAATTTAATTTACTTTACATTTTAAATAGTAGACTTCCTCTATGACATTTTACATTGTTTGCTTTTTTTTTAATTTTATTTTACTAGCACCTAATGGATTTTTGGGGTGCTTTGGTTTAAAAAAAAATTCGTTCTCAAGATAATATAACCTTCTATTTATAAAATCTCATGGACGTGAACTAAGGTGACATTTTAGTTTTCCGTATACAACATGTGAGGTAAATCAACTTTTACTACAGCGAAATTATTATCTAAATCTACTTGTAAAATTTTTCTAACTATTCGGCATGTTCAAAATGGCGACTTTTCTTATGTTAGGCCAGATTATTGTTACTTTTTTTTTAGCACTTTGACATATTTATAAAATCTGGCTGTATTTTGATTTTCATATTATCAGACTTCACAGCCTATCATTATGGATCACGAAGCCTCATCTCACCGCATTTTATACACAGCGCATTAAAAGTATTTATTGCTTTTATTGTATACTCACTATAGTGTACAAACGAGGAACTGTAGTTTTTTTTTTATTTTTCAAATTAATGTCAAAGTTTCAATTTACGTTAGAAAAATGTGACAAAACACGTGAATTTTTGGAAATAATAGGGAATTTATATTTTCTAAATGCAGAGAAAAAAAAAGATGTTTACATTCTTACTAGTAACTTTGTGGTTTAAGAACACCAACAGTTTGTTAGTAGGTACTTTGTATAAACAAAAAATAAAAACAAAAGAACATAAACTTATTTTTACAATAATCTTAGAAACTGCATTAGTTGTTGAAACAACATGGTTTTTTTTTTTTATTCTTATTTTGAAAACCTCAATTCGTTCTCGGTTCGGGAATTTTTTGAGACCAAGTTCCCGACACCGTTCTATAGCAAAATAACTTTTTTTTTTTTTAAACTAACAAATTCTTACTTTTCAGGAACTATTTATTTAAATAAAATATTGTGACTAATTGTACCAATTTGGTCCTTACTGTACTTTCTTGTCTTTTTGCTTCTGATTACATTGGATTATAATCCAATGTAATTAAAATTATAATTACGTACCCATTTTGTATGTCATAAATTGATTGAATAAATGCAGTTACCTTAATTACTTACGAGTATTAACCCTGGTGAGTGGGTAGCCTTGAGGCTTTATACTGTATACTTCTGGTTTAATATTATAAGTATGAATATTTAGCGTATCTTGTGAAAATGATCTTCAGGATGACTTGGTCAATGAACACGGAATCTATAGCTACTCTGCTTCTTATGTCGACAATCACAAGCCAAAGTTAAAATAAAGTACTTTCCTTCCAGAAAATGAATCTGCATTTTACAAATCAAAGGCAAAATAAAATCAGAATAACCTTGATTTTTATTATTAATATTATCATTTCAATTTATCGAACGAATTTTCGTTTCGTTTACCCCTTTTTATTCTATCAAGTACCAACTGTTAAAATACTGTTTTTGTCGTTTGGTTTTCTGTTCATACTTTTTAACTTTTGTAACTATTTATCGCTGTGCAATCACGAATCGTTGCCAACGATTAGAATCTAAAATTAATAACCTTTTTCTTCTAACCAACTCATAATTATTTTCTAATATTAATATTGCCCCTAATGGCCAACTAAAAAAATAATTAAATTCAATAAACACACAACTTTAATGTGTCCAACTATCTACCAATTTCATAGTCTTGTTAATTAAATTCCATTAAGAATTTTATGAAAATACCCACAACAGTTTTTAGGGTTCCGTAGTCAACAAGGAACCCTTATAGTTTCGCCATGTCCGTCCGTCCGTCCGTCCGTCCGTCCGTCCGTCTGTCCGCAGTTTAGCTCAGAGACGCACAGTACTAGAGAGCTGTAATTTGGTGTAAATATGCGGATTTGTTGTGCCGAAAAAGTGGTAAAATAAAATCTCGTAAAATATATTTTTTTAGGGTACCTCCTGTACTTACACGTAAGATGAGGATTTTTTTTTTCTCGCGTACCCCTTAGTGTGGGGTATCATTAAATAGGCCTTTAAAAAATAATGATAGTTTCCATTGACAGTTTTTTGATAAAAAAATTCGTTTGTGAAATATTAAGCTTTAAAGTGCTAAATTTTGCTCGATTCGAGTGTCCCCCCCCTCTACCAGCTAAACGGTTATGTTTGGGGGTGTGAAAAAATTCACAATAGTAGTATATATAACGAAGTTTAAAAGAAAATTATCATGACTAAGTAGGCTTTACAACTTTACGAGTAATAGTCGACCAACTTATAAAATGTACTTGGATAATATGTTTTCTTAAACAAAATGTATCGGAGAACATGCTCTTCAACTGCAAATATAAGTTTGTCAACTTTATTTTTACAGCTGTAATAGGTATGTTTTTACGGTATGTTTTTTGGGGATAGGTAGGTTTTTATCGTCAACTATTTTTAACTAACTTCAAAAAAGGAGGAGGTTCTAAATTCGTCGTAATCTTTTTTCTTATGTATTTTCCCTGATTTCTCAATGACTCCTGGACCGATTTTGAAAATTCTTCTTTTTATAATTAAATTCAGCGAATCAGTTTAGTTAGTTCTCATATGTATTTTGATGGGCAACTACGGAACCCTACACTGTGCGTGGCCCGACACGCACTTGGCCGGTTTTATTATATTTGTTAATCTCGTAATATTTTAAATTAACAAAATTGTAACAATTTTGAAATAATTTTCATGAAAATAGGTATATCTAGAATTATTCAGATCAACAATATTTATCATTATAGCAGAGCCTCTGAGGGCCTTACCGACATTAGCCAAAACGTATTGCTGCACCATCATGTTTTCGGCATTGCTTCGATGCTTTTCAGCAGTTCTGCAGTCCCACTGTCAGAGGTAGCAGCACGTTATCTTCGTCCTTCATCGATTCACCAACCCGCCGCCGACACAGCTTCCAGCGAGGTTGTGCTTGAATGATGGCTCCAACGTTGATCATGAAATGTAGAAAGGATAACTTCATTAGAAATCACAAGTAGGTCAGGGCACATTAACCACTTCTGATGTTAGAATGTGGATATATGTCTGTATTATGTAGGTATTAATAACTATTTAATAACAAAGCTTTAGGTACCAGGATAGTTACTGTGTATGGGAAAGGGTTTCATGAAGAAAAGCACAGAAAGAGAACACCAAGTATTTATTATCAAGTTACCTCCTTTCGCAAACCCTAGGTCTTCGTGGAGAAGAAAAGAGAAAAGAAACTCCACGGCAACATACATTATCAGTACACACATTAATAAAACATACAGTATCAGTAATATTGCTAGTATAAAACATATCAATTCACTTACATTATCATTGTAGAACATTAGGACACACATTATAACTTTCAGAATCACACACTTGGAATCTCCATTACTATAATCTTAACTCTTAGAACTGTAACAGTATAAAGACCACGAATGTGGGGGTACATCCATTTTTATAAACTTGGAATCGTCCCCGTACGTCGAAAGATTGCCGCCATTTTTGGCCAATGGCAGATCGATATACATTGTAGCTAAATAACTAATAAAATAAGTAATAATTAGCAAATCCTGTGTAGTGGAAACATTTTAAAACTTGATTAGATAATTAAGCAATATAGCAAGTATTTATTTGCAACCTTAATTTATTTTCATGAATATTTGAACATCAATTGATTTCGTTCGGAAATCAATTGTTGTAAATACACTTCTTCTACTATTATTGTATAATAAACCTATGTATCATATACATATATAACACACGCAACGAAAGCTCTCGAAAAGGAATACATTTTCCCGATTTTGAAACATTTCTCATTGCTGCTTCGCTCGTTTTGGTGATAGCGTGATGTTATATAGCCTATAGCCTTCCTCGATAAATGGACTATCCAACACAAAAAGAATTTTTCAATTCCAACCAGTCGTTCCTGAGATTAGCGTGTTCAAACAAACAAACAAACAAACAAACAAACTCTTCAGCTTTATAATATCGATGCTTCCGACAACAAAGGTCGTAAACACCAAAATAGCACTTTTGGTAATCAACGAAAAACAAAAAATAATTTCATTTTTGGCTTATATCTTTTTAACTTTAAAAGTTGTAAAATTGTGTTCTACACAAGAAATACGTAAAATAAGATGGTGTTTCATAATGTATTATTTCTATTTATGTCAAAGCCTTATTTTAAAAGTTAGCTTGGACATACACCCCAGAAAATTCAAGAAGTTGGTATTTACGACCACTAACAAATCAATGGAGAACGATTTGTCTAACGGAAGTTAGAAGTATGCACCAGTTTTTAAATACAATAGTTCTGGATTTGGTTTTAAAAACCATATACTGAAATAAAAATGAGTGTAAACACCACGATCTGATGCGATGGTATGTAACAAACATGGAAATATCTGAAGCAAATCAATGAATTTAAGACTGTAAGTTGAGTTTTCATTACTTGTAATAAAAACAATAAAATAAAACACATATTGACATAATTAAAAACCGGCCAAGTGCGTGTCGGGCCACGCACAGTGTAGGGTTCCGTAGTTGCCCATCAAAAAACTAATTAAACTGATTCGCTGAATTTAATTTTAAAAAGAAGAATTTTCAAAATCGGTCCAGGAGTCTTTGAGAAATCAGGAAAAATACATAAGAAAAAGATTACGAAGAATTTAGAACCTCCTCCTTTTTTTGAAGTTAGTTAAAAATAGTTGACGATAAAAACCTACCTATCCCCAAAAAACATACCGTAAAAACATACCTTTTAAAGCTGTAAAATAAAGTTGACAAACTTACATTTGCAGTTGAAGAGCATGTTCCCGATACATTTTGTTAAGAAAACATATTATTCAAGTACATTTTATAAGTTGGTCGACTATTACTCGTAAAGTTGTAAAGCCTACTTAGTCATGATAATTTTCTTTTAAACTTCGTTATATATGCTACTATTGTGAATTTTTTCACACCCCCAAACATAACCGTTTAGCTGGTAGAGGGGGGGGACACTCGAATCGAGCAAAATTTAGCACTTTAAAGCTTAATATTTCACAAATGAATTTTTTTATCAAAAAACTGTTAATGGAAACTATCATTATTTTTTAAAGACCTATTTAATGATACCCCACACTAAGGGGTACGCGAGAAAAAAAAAATCCTCACTTTACGTGTAAGTACTGGAGGTACCCTTAAAAAAAATATTTTACGAGATTTTATTTTACCACTTTTTTGGCACAACAAATCCGTATATTTACACCAAATTACAGCTCTCTAGTACTGTGCGTCTCTGAGCTAAACTGCGGACAGACGGACGGACGGACGGACGGACGGACGGACGGACATGGCGAAACTATAAGGGTTCCTTGTTGACTACGGAACCCTAAAAATTATACCTTTAGGACCTGGCAGGTCCTAAAGGTATAAAAATACACTTAAGTAAGTATATTATAGGCATCGTCCCGTATAATTTAATCAAGCGTTTGTTACAAGATGCCTATAGTGTTCTACCTCCAACGGCGTACCTAACCAGCCAGACATAATTCAAAATGTGAAGTAATCATTTTGTTTCATTGATTTCAAGAAGATTTTATAATCACGACATTATACAACATCACTATACGACAATCACAACGTATTGATAATGAATTACAAAAAAATATAAGTAAACATTCTACCAAGGTTACTGCTCTAATAATTTTAATTAATAAACAATGCCCATTTTCACCAACGCCCTTAAAAATTTAGGTAGTTCATCTTTCTAGATCTTGTTTGTTCGGAAAGCTTCTGTACTATGGTCTACCTAACTTTTAGTGTCGTTGGTGAAAATGGGAAAGTGTTATCGATAAGATAATAGAAAAGTAGATGCAAAACATAATACGACGACGAGTTATAGAAGATCAGGTCTTCAAATTTCTGATTAATAATCTTCTGTCATTGGATAGAAGATTATTAACCAGAAATTTGAAGACCTGATATTCTGATAGAAGATAATTAATCAGTAATTTCATCTTCCTCGTCAGTCTCAGGAAGAGTATCAATGACATTATGAGACTGACAAGGAAGCTGTTTGTATTCGGCATGAAACCGTTTGTGTATTGTCCCCTGATCACACAATCGTTGCAGATCTTTGTATTTAGCTGCGGTAATTTGTAGTTTATCCGTATATAGCTGTTTTGGAGTCAACTGCTTTACTCGATTAAATTGTAATTCTAACATTTCTTCTGTATTTTCTTCCCTTTTCCCTTTCTTTTACACTTGACATCTTCGAACAACTTGATTCGATGTGTAATTGCATCTTCTTTCATTGAATACTTGAGTTCTATTTGGTTTAAATTGGTCTTTCTGAAAGTTGCTACTCTAATGTTTCTCCAATTAATATTCTTTAAGGTTTCTTAAAGTATAGTATTTCTTTCTTTTTTCTTATAGTACGACCTACATAATTCAATTTTCAAACCAATTCTCCAAGACCAAGTGACATTACGACAATTGTTTCTCAGCAGAGCTTACGTTTTAAAAATGATTGTGGGGTGTAATTACAATTAATTATGTATTCATGTTTTTACGACCGACAGCTGTTTGTACGTTGTATTATACGACCTGCACGGTTATTCGGTTTTAAGCAATATGAGTTATACATACCCTCTTTTCTAAAAAATCTTGATTATACTAGTAAAAATTTTGGGTGTAAAAGTATATTTTTTAGGCGAATATTTTTTTCACATTTTTAGATCGACGCAGCGCCAAAAATTAAGTAGGGCTGCATTCTTAACTCATTTTCGCCAAAATGGCGTTTACGACATTTGTTGCCGGAAGCATCGATATTACACTTCTCATCAAAAAAATCGAAACACCTCGCAGTTTATGATTTGATAAGGATTATCAGAAAAATGTGTATATTTAGGAATAAATGTAAAATTTCATTTAATAGTGAGTAGTATGAGGTTTTTAAATCCTAATGTTAATGTTCTAAATTCAAATTAAGTCTTCATAGGTTTCGTATTTTGTATAATGAGAAAACAATAAAAACGAAAGTGTTTCGATTTTTTTGATGAGAAGTGTAGTATAGATAAATTCAAGACACTCATATCAGTAAGCTTAGGTACGCGAAATCTTGGCTAGATTTACATAAACCGAAGGAAATAGGACTTCTGAATATTAAGCACCAATAAATATTGAAAATTTCATTATCTCGCTAGCACATTAGTAAGAATTGAACAAAATAGGATAGGATATTACCTACACTATCTATCTATCTAGTTTGAAATGTTTCGTAGCGGACGCTAATGACATTGAATTTGCGATCTAGAATCGCTTCCTGTGTTTTGAATGCGACGAAGCGGCCTGTGTACACGGGCCGGATTGCGTACGGTAATGTATAATAAATTGTACAGATTCGCCTCTCTAGCTGCAACTAGATGTGATTTATGTACAGAACTGTGTCGAATTAACAATTACCGCCTTTATGGTAACGTTAACCGAACACGACCGTTATTGTGCTCACGTGGGATCTTAACTAAGAGGTGGTGTTATTAAGTTCAATATTTTATGTCAGATTGATTTAAAACAGCGTTTGTATTGGCATCAGGTGTTTATATTACGTACTGCTACGAATATTTATTACAAATTACGGTTTTTTTATTACATCGGAAGATCTTGGGATTCTAAAGGTAGCACTCTTGTCATTTGATATTCTTATTTCGAAACTGTCTCGCACACAAACTAATTATTTTCTACTACCGACCGTCTCACCCTCAACAAAGAGCTGAACAGCTAAAGTTAATAAATCTTAAAACGTTCCTTTGTTTCGCTCAGATGAACAGAAAAGGGAATAGGCTCAGTAATAAACTTTCACCTCCTAATTATACCCATTCGTTGTTACTACCTACTACCTAGGTATAGCCGAGCACTTCGACTTTCACTGAGTAATCAACTTCATATACTGTGTAGGAGAGAAGCTAGGGCTTGGTTACGCCTTTTATTAATATACAATATAAACTAGTATTTCCCAATGACCTGTTGCTATCTAATTGAACAACATATGGAACTGGTTCTTCCTTACCAGTTGATACCTAGACAAATATCTGTTTATCTACATTACCGATGAATATAATAAAATCGGTCGCAAAAAGAAAGTGGAAGTGAGCGGGCCATATTTATTATATGCCGTAGATTGGATGGAAGATGGGCAGAAAAGTGTTGGAGTTGAGACCGCGGACGGGAAAGAGGAATTTAAGGAGGCAACCGACTAGGTGGACTGACGATCTCGTTAAAGTAGCCGGAATAAACTGGATAGTAAAGACAGAAAACTACCAGAAGTGGAAACATTCGGCAAGGGGTGACTAAGACCTTGTCCAGAAGAAGCGAATTCGTCGCGAAACGTTTCGCGCGAATTCATTCGCGCGCTATTGAGATACTAGGCACGAATACATCGCGTCCACAAGCATCGCGCGAATTCAAAATACGCGCGTAAATCGCGTGCATAACGCCAGACCCTCGACTCGCTCGTGATTCGCGCGTATTGCGCGCGAGTCGAGATACTAGGGACCCCTTGTTGCGTCCAGTTAAACGCGCGAACTCCGGCCGAGGAGACGTATCGGGAACAATGGAGCGCCAAAATTTTGATACGGAATTGTTTATAGACGAAATAGAAAAAAGGCCGGCGATATGGGATTTAGAATCACCTGATTATGCCAACAGAATTTTTCGTCTTCATTCATTCGTCCCCAAATGCTCGCGCGTTGGTACGCTCTTTCTGGACGCAACGATCGCGCGTGATTCGCACGAGAGAATCGCGACGAATTCGCCCTTTCTGGACAAGCCCTTAAGGTGATTGCTTCGATGTAGCCCGCGAAATTCAAATTTTTTTACGTTTTTTGCAATTTGCAGGCCAGTGACATGTTGTAACTTTATAAATATTTGTGTTGCGCAAATAACAAGTATAATTTTAAATATAAAAATATCAAAAAACTCGCTCCATCAGCTCTCACATAGAAAAGGTGCATCGTAGTTAGATTTCGGAGATTTTAACATGATGCACCTTTTCTATGTGAGAGCTGATGGAGCGAGTTTTTTGATATTTTTTATATTTAAAATTATACTTGTTATTTGCGCAACACAAATATTTATAAAGTTACAACATGTCACTGGCCTGCAAATTGCAAAAAACGTAAAAAAATTTGAATTTCGCGGGCTGTTTGGAGCATCCCCCTTAAGCTTGAAGAGAGAGAGAAATAAAATTGTATTTGCATTCATGGACAGGATGACACACCATGTTTCTGAGGGCGAGTTTTGTGTAGGTACCTGCTTTAAGTAGGAAGAATAAAAATTGTATTTAAAGACTAGCTGTTGCCCGCGACTTCGTCCGCATTGTATTTGGTTTTAAGGCACCTAAACTAATATTCTCTTTTTTAATTTGTTGAGAAAGTGAGGGTACCTGATGTCCCACTTTAAAGTTTGTTATAGAATCTATAACAAACTTTAAAGCAAATGAAATTAAAACTTCCAGACACAACACTTTGTATACGACATTGGTAGTTTTTCCCTCTGGTGCTAAAATAAAAAGGTGGTCAGCATTACTGACAGGCGAGCATGTGTTATATAATTGGCCGTGGGAAAAACAGTTGGACCTTAGGTCGACATCAGCTTCCTTCAGGGTCTATCCTTGGAACTTATTTATGGTCATCGCAAAGTAAGCGGCTACCGAGAATTGTGTGAGTTTGAACTGGAAAAGGAAATTGTTGGAGATGAGTGGTATTCACGGTATCAATGCAGTTTCCCCTGAGCCACATCCGGTGAGAATATCAGCTTCGCTTAAATTTCTGTGTAAAGGTGCGTACAGACCATGTAACATGTTATATAACATGTGTTATAACACACTACAACTCTATGTAGAATATTACCATGAAAAATGTTATATAACAATGTTATATAACATGTTATGTTATATAGTCTGTACGCACCGTAATGCAGTAACTATTAGTCGCGTTCCATTGCACAATTTTGGTGGAGTTAGATTTCTTAGAAGCATTATTATTACTTTAAGGTTATTTTATGAGCTCGAGGACCACAGGCAGTTGATGAATTTAAAATCTCGAGTGGGTAGTTGCTGGCATCACCCTAATTGACGACGTTATTGTATGATGTGTAAACCACATCATTCCCAACAATTTCGGCTAATATGTTTTCATTTATTGCAGCGGTTCGGTCATTTTTTTAGTATCGCACGATCACGATCCAAGAGTTTTCCTGAAGTGTTATACTTGACGGGACTCCGAATACGTAACTTATCAATTCTTCTTACAACGGGCAGTGTCTGCCGGAATTTTACAGAGAACAGTACCTACCGTGATATTGTCCATGGGTCTATCATCATGGCGAATGTCTCAAAGTGTTCTGTCCACGGCCTCGACGGCTTTTTTGTTCGACATGATACATTCAGACGATTACATTTTTTAGCGTGGTAATACATCACGTGGAACACAACGTGCACTCTTACTCGCCGCCCGCATGGCCGCGCCTACAGTGGCTGGAGATCGTGTAGCGACGTCTGTCGCCATCGGCGTCTACCGCTGCGGCTGGGCTGGAGGTGGACATTGTCCTCTCCCTCATGCGTCCCGCCTCCTCCTTCGCTAGCATGACTGCTTCGCAGAAGGAGGCGACTGCTTCCCATTCTGTCTCGCCCCGCAGCATGGTCTCGACCAACACTAAGCACGAGAGGTCACCGATTATCGTCGTAGTGAGGACACGGCGGTGCTCTGCCCAAGCGGGTAGTCCTGCACCGTATGCTCCACCGTGTCCTCCAGGCGATCCACGCAGTGGTGACACCCAGGCGATTCTTCTTTCCCTATCAGACACAGCTACCTCCCGAAACTTTCGTGTCCGGTGAGGACCTACGTCATGTGGTAGGTCAGGCGGGACGCCGTGACGCCTATCCAGCTACTCCTTAAAGAGGGGTCTTACCGCCGCGGTTGGGGCGTGCCCGGAACTCGGTTGCGACAGTCGCTCTCTCAATATTGCCCTGTGATCACGCCGGAGCTCTTTCCGAGAATTCATCCTGGCGATTGTATTGTATAGCGGGCTGGTATCCGCAACTCCACGTCATATGCGCGTATTTTGCGTGCGGATGAGATTATCATTCTCCTGGCGATGCGCCTCGATAGACGCGATGGAGGGCCGTCGCCTCCAGGGGAAGACGACTACATTATAATCCTGAAACACCTTTGCTTTGTCACAGTTTCATGATTACGAACACGTTGAGTGTTGCAGTGTTGTCTTAGTTGAATGGGACTTTAAACAACAAAAAACAAAAAAAAAATACGCATCTTACTTTGTTAGTGACGTACAACAGAGACTGCTCATCAGGCTGAACAACTTTGCTAAGATGTCATTCCTTTTTATGTTATAGTGTAGCTGGGCTCTTGGAGTTCCACAACAGGTGTTCCAGATCTTCAATTTTTATACGTCAACAGAGAGTGCTCATCAGGCTGAGCAACTCTTGCTAAGACGTCATTCCTATATATGTTATAGTTTAGCTGGGCTTTTGGTGTTCCACATTAGGTGTTCCAGATCTTAATTTTTTATATGTCAACAGAGAGTGCTCATCAGGCTGAACAACTTTGCTAAAACGTCATTCCTTTATATGTTATAGTGTAGCTAGGCATTTGGTGTTCCACATCAGGTGTTCCAGATCTTCAATTTTTATATGTCAACAGAGAGTGATCGTCAGGCTGAACAACTTTGCTAAGACGTCATTCCTGTATATGTTATTGTGTAGCTGGGCTCTTGGTATTTCACATCAGGTGTTCCAGTTCTTCAATTTTTATACGTCAACAGAGAGTGCTCATCAGGCTGAGCAACTCTTACTAAGACTTCATTCCTATACATAGGTATGCTATAGTTTAGATGGGCTTTTGGTGTTCCACATCAGGTGTTCCAGAGATCTTCAATTTTTGTATGTCAACAACAGAGAGTGCTCGTCAGGCTGAACAACTTTGCAAAGACGTCATTCCTGTATTTGTTATAGTGTAGCTGGGCTCTTGGTGTTCCACATCAGGTATTCCAGTTCTTCAATTTTTATATGTCAACAGAAAGTGCTCGTCAGGCTGATCAACTTTGCAAAGACGTCATTTCTGTATTTGTTATAGTGTAGCTGGGCTCTTGGTGTTCCACAACAGGTGTTCCAGATCTTCAATTTTTATACGTCAACAGAGAGTGCTCATCAGGCTGATCAACTCTTGCTAAGACGTTATTCCTATATATGTTATAGTGTAGCTGGGCTCTTGGTGTTCCACATCAGGTGATCCAGATCTTCAATTTTTATACGTCAACAGACACTGCTCATCAGGCTGAACAACTTTGCTAAGACGTCATTCCTTTACATGTTATAGTGTAGCTGGGCTCTTGGAGTTCCACAACAGGTGTTCCAGATCTTCAATTTTTATACGTCAACAGAGAGTGCTCATCAGGTGGAACAATTTTTGCTATCGCACCATTTTTGTATCTCTTATAGTTTAGCTGGTCCGTTGCGGTTCTGCACCAGGTGTTCAAGTTTCCAAGATAAATTATAGCCTATGTGTTGGCCAGACTTAATACCTATACAACAAAAAAAAAATCATTCAAATCCGTCCAGTACTTTTTGAGTTTATCCCGGACAGACAAACAGACAAACAGACAAACAGACAAAAATTCTAAAAACTATATTTTTGGCTTCGGTATCGATTGTAGATCACACCCCAAGTATTCTTTTCAAAAAATATTCAATGTACAGTTTTGACTTTCCTACTATTTTATTATATGTATAGATAAGGCTAAGGCTTTTCATATGGTTAGCAAGAACGTATTTAACTTTCATACTTCAAAAACGGCCCACTCTGGGATGTATAGTAATTATATTGCCTTAAAGAATTAGGCGTGCAGTGATTATTGATGATATAACATTAAACTGATCGGAATTTAAAGAGAGATACATAAAGGATGCATACTAGTACCGAAACCATTTGCTATTTCTGAAGATGTCAACTAGCATGTTATTTGTTGTCATATTGAGAGCAAGACGTATCGACACACTGAAAACTGCTAGATCCAACGCTTTCAATTGATAAGAATATCAAACTTCAGAGGCTTCACAATTTGGGTTCACGTGATAAATCGGTGTGCTCAACTTATACTATCCATGGACAGAATTCAGAAAATAGAAAAATATTAAGGCCTGTATTGCTATACCAACTTTATAAATAACATTAAACGATGCAAAAATGATTCGTCTCTGAAAAAACAATTAAACAAATTAATTGTTTATTTCTATCTATCTTTGTAACGCAACTCGTAGCTACTGAAATTGGACCTCAAACTTCCCTTGAACTTGCCTTGAACTGTGCTTGAACTTCTGAAACCTATTCTTGCAGAAAGATTCTACACTTTCCTATTTCAATATAGGCCTTAACAAATTCTGTGCTACAAAAATAGGATGATATAACAACTATTCACAACATAATTCAAGAATCAGTCTCCATCAAAACAATACATTTTTGATAAACTTGATTTGGAATGATACACTTGTTGTGTAACTCTGAAACAGCTTAATCACAAACTTGTACACCTAACATACTAACTACAGAGTATGACGATTATTTAACCGTAAATAACAATTTAAAATCTTTAGAAACGCTTTTGTTCTTAGGCCAAATCATTATCCGATTGAAACCTCAAATAAATGTACTATAAAAATCAGGACCACTTTAAATACATACTTATTATGAAATAGTGAAATACATAATTTAAATAATTACTCTATTACAATTGCATGTAAAAATAAAGTGCTGCTATAATGCCCAAAATGAATTTAATAAACATTATTTTTCACACATTTCACCTTTCACCCTCATAACAGACAGAAGGTAGCATGTGAAAACCAGGAACTATTTAATTCAGTAACAATCACAATAATTTATAATAAGTATATCATATTCCGTAATGTTATATATTTATACGCAATAACGCCTGCGTCGCGTGTCGTTAAGATTTTTTGAGGAAAGAAAAATTCAGCTGCGAGCCGGGCTCGAACCTGCGTCTTCTGGACGGCTCGTTTGGCGCAGTGGCTGAGCAATTGGACTGCTGCGCTGTGCGTCGCGGGTTCGGAATCAATATAATTATAAAAACACGGAACAAATAAATAAAAACACGGAACAAATATTTGTATGATCTGCAAGTAGTGGTTCCGGGGTGTTTGTGTGTATGTGAGTTTCTATGTTTGTAAACGCATCTACGATACAGGCCACGATACAGGAGAAAATCCCAGTATGGGGAAACGTTTTAAAAAAAAAAACTAAAAAAACGCATCCAGAAGAACTTATCTAAATAACGGAGGTTCGAGTCCCGCTCGCAGCCAAATTTTTCTTTCCTCAAAAAATCTTTATTCCATAAAGCTTATGATATTCACAAACATAAAGGTTCCAGTTAAAGAAGCAATAAAAGTCGGCTCTCGTACAGAATGAAACCATAGCGTAGCTATATGGACGCAGGCGAGACAATAAGAGGAAAATTCAACATTCAGTATGTTTCTGGAGAATAAGACTAGTAGTAGAGTAAGGCCAATGTTGTTCACGCACCTATATTAGGTGCGTGAACAGCACTAATCTAGACCACTAGTAATCTATTTTAACATTGGACAATATCTTTTATCTACTCTCATATCGTAAAATTCGAAATACAAAACTCAAAACGAGTTTATAATGACATACTTTATACCATAGAGTATCGTAATGAAATTAAAAAATTAAATTATAACACTTTTTCTCTAACAAAACAATGTTATAATTTAATTTTTTTTCATTATGATACAGATTACTGATCATAGATACATCTAATTTCATTTTTTATCTGTGGCTGCGCGCGCTTTAAATGGGAATGTTGGAATTTTGACGTTTGTATTTCGGTGGATGAATATTAGTGTTTATTAATTTTTATCTTTTATTTGATATGTTCGTGTTCAATGAGAGTAGATAAAGTAGTGTATGAAACTGTACATAATTAGGTATTATACCACTCGTGTGATACTATTAAAAAACTCGCTTCGCTCGTTTTTTAAACTCACACTCGTGTATAATACCCCTCATTATGTACCAGTTACATAAACTACTAATAAGTACTTAATAATACACTAAAGAAAAAAGACAATAGGGTCACACAGATTTACTTTAAAATTGATAGTATGGTCACATTTTATTGTTGGACCTAACACAGCTTACTCGTGATTATTTATTTGGCTCTAAATCTACACGAAGAAGACACGTTCAGAAAGTTTCAACAATATGGAGAGTAATATACTTTTCATTGAAAATAGAACACGAATAAATATTATGTCGAATAGCAGCAAAACTGCTGTTTCTAGCGCCCGTTTTCCATGATGAAAGCTAAGAGGAGCGGAGACTAGAGGAGATGTGTTTTAAATAACCAATCCTCTCCGCTTTGGTGGAAACCCGACCTTTCTTCGGGATTTAGGCCGCTTTCAAGGAGAAGCATGGCCTCATGCGTATCTAAGTGAACGAGACCTTAAGTTCCGGTAAAACTGCGTTTTCGAACGCGTTTCACGCGCTATCAATAATGAACAGACGGACGTCAGATATATTTTTTCTCAATCAAACATGAACCTTCTTGTTTTGTGTTTAAGTTAAAAAATTACTAAAGTAATTTCACAGATTGGGGTAGGATGGTGTACTGGCGTCTGCACATTTGTACATGATGCAATGTTTACTAACAATATAGTTTTTAAGGGTGGTACTACCCCAAAAATTTGGAGAACCAACGTAATTTTAAACAATCAAAATTGTTACTTCTTTATGATTTTTTTGTAACTTTCTGTGACTTGAGTACTTGACTAAACTATTGAAATTCAATTCCGTTTTGTAAGCATCTGTGCAGTATAATACCTATTTGATTAATTAAATGACTATATCAGTCTTAAGCCCGTACTGTTGGTACATAATATATCGTAAAGCAAATATATGAACCGTTTTAGTTCTCAATACATGAGGACCATATTATACATAACTATATACTGTAGACACTAAAATATGCAATGTTTTAAATACTGTTTCCATCCAAATTTTAAATTATTTGAGTAAAATTAATTCAATAAAAATAAAAAGTTTGCACGTGCAAGCCTTGAAGTATTACAGCATGTTATACAAAAGCAAGAAACGTGTTCAGAGGGTCTAAAACAGCCACTTAGCAGTATTGCTAATAATTCACATCTTGAATAATAGAGATATAACCAATGATGTCGCGAAGTGAATCTTTAGAAATATTGCTTTAAAGTGACCGTTTTAGACCCTCAGAATTTAACATAATTACCAGTTTTTGGAACAAATCAAAGCTGGCAACATTTTTTTTTGCAAAGACCACTTTTATAATTGGTCACTTAAAAATCAACTTAGAATATGCAACATTAGAGTGGATAGTAGACTAAACGGCCATGAAATATAAATACTTTTAGATTATGAATTGAAGAACACTGAACAAACTTAGCATAAAAGAAAAATATCGCGATTACACATTTCATCGCGATATTTTTCTTTTATGCTAAGTTAGTTACTTTGCTAAGTTTTCAATTACCTACTAATGATGGAATGCAAACAGAAATGCCAATATGCAATGAAATATACAATGAAATCCGAATCTTCACATACATATAACACAACACTAAATACAACGTGACGTATTTTATAGTACACAGTGGGATTACATATCTGTGTATGTTTAGGCACTAAAAGTTGAATAGAATATTGTATAGTGGGATAGTCGAACTATAATTATTACATTAAAAATTCACATAGGAGACGTTACAATCACAAACTCCGAAGTATACAGTAAATGGAGCATAAATAGAGTCAAAAACTGTTTCCATATGTTAATTATGTATACCTTTTATGACTGGCCTGTTGGTCTAGTGGTTAGTGACCCTGACTGCTATGCCGGAGGTCGTGGGTTCGATTCCCACCCAGGACAAATGTTTGTGTGATGAGCACGATCATTTGTTCTGTGTCTGGGTGTAATTTATCTATATTATGTATGTATTTAGAAATATATAAGTATGTTTATCAGTTGTCTAGTACCCATAACACAAGCTCTGCTTAGCTTGGGACTAGATGGCGTTGTGTGATATTTGTGGAATATTATTATTTATTATTATTATTATTATTTTATTTAAGATCACTGCAACACATAGACAAAGTTGTTTTCTGCATAAAACAGAATGTGACTGCTTTGGTGTGAAGTATTATTTGAGTTTAATGCTGCCATCTATAAATACGTTTCACAAACAATGATTTTAACACACACACATATGTGACGCAATACATTTGTTTGCAGTCTGCCGAATAAATGTGTTTATTTGTTACATTAATAATACTTTAATTTTCAATTATTTTCTACAACATGCAATAAAATAATGTGAACTAGAAATAAGTCACTAATTTGGGCCATGCGACCACATTTATATTCGACAGATATTTATTTACACAGCGGTTGTATTTTTTTGCAAGAAATTGTCTAGGTATATTTTGGTTTGAATGTAATTATAATTTTATGTAAAAAGGAAAAAAAAAACAAATAGTTTTATATGCAAGGAGACAAAGAAATCTCTAATTACTAGCTAAATTGAATATCTCCTAAACGTTTTTCATTAGCTAAGGAAATATTTTCTACAAATTAAATTAGGTAAATGAATAATAATCTTAATAATTACGAACTATAAGCGTGCATAAATATAACATTACACATGTGTACAAAAATTTGCATAATTTTAAAACAAGTGATAACAATACCTAACATACATGACTCATAGAAGCTATCATTTATATCCAATAACAATAATATCAATACATTCATTAGTGTTCAATACATTGACGACTGCATCAATTAATGTTCATACCGGTTACACCTAATCTGATTGGATCCATTCCAACATTTATTAAACCATTCAGCGTATGACCTAGGTATTCTTCTTCATAGGCGCCATTACAATCTCCGTTTGTGTACACTTTATTCATGTTCCTACTCTCAGCCTCCTCTATGGAATCTAAGAGATGTTCAAAGAAGTTGGGGAAGTTATCATAGCTTGGATAGACGTTAATATCTATGACCGCGTGAGCTCCGGTCATATTGTCTATGACGACATCGAAGCCAGCTAAGAGTAGACCTATCCTCTTTCGTAGTATCCTTATGATAGTTTTAATTTTGTCTTCATTGAGCGTCAATGTGATATCGGCCTTATCGTGAGGGTCTAGTATAGAGAGAGTGGACTGGCTATCTGCCTTACAAACCTCTCCCGTACTGTAGTAAATTGGTTCTAAATCTTCTGATGCGTAGAAGTTTTTCAGGCTTGGACGCTCGCAAATATGATACCTGTAATCAAGTAAAATAATTCCAAATCATCATGGTGCATTATACATATATGTGCGTTAATACAATATTTGAATTTGATTTCTGTTTTTAATAACTTCCAGAAATTATGAAACTCAATTGAATTACGGAAAACAAGATCTTTATTAAACCTTTATATTTCTTCAAATTCAAAATATATAACATCAAGTACAGTCACGTGCAATAGTATGTATAAGTACACCAAGCAGTATTCAAAAGCGATGTTCTGCTACCATATTGTTTAAACTTTTGCCTTTTCATTAGACTTCTATTTTGGCAGCCATACTATTACGAAATAGGTCTTATTTCAAAGTGGAAACCAGTATTTTACGAGTAAATTGCGTTTGAATTTTGTTAAGTGTTTACATGTTATTGCTCGTGACTGTACTCGTATCAAGAATTTATATGAGTTACAAGTTAGATTTATTCATCGATAATATCTAGTAATACGCATATAAAGTCATTAGATAAGATACTAACCTGTCTCCTATTAGGAAAACTTTATGCAGTACAGCATTGTGATTGACGAAGTTTTGAACAACACAAGGTGGCTTGCAGACATTTAGTCCTTTCTCGTTGAATATAACGATCATATCGTGCGCTGACTTAGAGCCGTGGGCTATGGTAGGCTTGCAGATAACGGGGAATCTGACGCCCCTCTGCCTCATAATCTCTATATTCATTTCAATGTTCGTAGTGGTGAACTCTGCGAATGATGGCGTGAATATTCCTTGTTTGTGTAATGATGGCTCATCTTTCAGTATTGTATAGTAACAGTATCTGGAAATAAAATAAGGAAAATGATTAATTATGAGAATATTTGGAATGATATGGAAATGGGAAGTATTCTGCAAAACCCATAATAGGCTTTAAACTTGTCTCTATGTAGGGAAATGATAAAGCTGAAAGGTTTATTTTTTGTTTAGTTGAACTTGAGTTACTGGTCCATGAAGGAGCTTTTCAAGGGCACTCTGCCCCTGTCTCTGAAGCGGAAGACCTACGACGGTGCACAGACTTGGTCTTTGACAAACATCCAAAAGTCCAAACCCAAGGTTTGCCAACGTGGAATGGAGCGCAGGATCCTAGGTGTTAAGGTCAAACAAGTCAACATTTTTTCCATAGAAACTTCGTTGGGGTTTTACTCCACTATTTGACAAGGTACATCCAAAATTAAACATGGTATCGTTTTGTCTCATTATTAATTTTGTCTGTACGGAAGCAGAATTGTAAAATATGAAGCTATTAAAAAGTTACGAGCTTCTAAAGATTCGTTGTTTTTGCTAATTTTAACACAACTTTAGGTGTAAATTAGAAGCTAAAGAAGCATCAAATTTCCAAAACGAAGTCCGTACCGACACAGCAAATTTATCGAAGAATTTAATAAATTTTATTTGAAATTAATTGGTGCAGTGCATAAAACCCCTTCTTCCAAAGGCTTTTTCGTATTTTTTTACGCGCGGCTTTTACTCTGAATGATCGTGCATCTCACTGAATAATGTTTTCCCCTGTTTTCTTCACGGGGGTATGACGCTCGCGCACACATGTACAATATGGCTCGATTTCCGGTGAAATATCATGGTTTTTGACCATGCCTGCCAGTGAGTTCGAGCTCGCGACTAGCGCCGCCTTAAATTAACAGATCACGTTCGAAACACTACACTGCGCTCCAAAACACAAATCATTGACGTGGCTCAAAAGGCTGCCCAACTTAAATGGGACTGGGCAGGACATGTCTGCCGCATGCCGAACGAGATGTGGGCACGCAAAGCTCATGATTGGCCCAATATCGGCGGGCCAAACGCCCCCTGCCGGAGGTTGCACGCTGGCGTCGTGCGGTCCATGGCCCTCTACGGGGCCCCCGTGTGGGCCCTGAGCATTCGGACGCGGCCGGCAAAGCTGGTCGCATGCCAGAGGGTCATGGCAATCCGAATGATCCGAGGATACCGCACGATCGCCGGCGAATCGGCCAACCTGCTTGCCGGATCACTGCCCTGGGATCTGGAGGCGACTGCCCTCCTGCGCGTCTATGAGTGGCGCGTGGAGGCGCAGCGTCGGGGTGTATGCCCGCTGCCTCGAGAAGTCGAGGCGCGGCGGGAAGAGCTCCGGCGCGATCTCAGGGCAGTTTGGAGAGAACGACTGTCGCAACCGAGGTACGGGCTAGCCGCAATCGCGGCTGTAAGACCCCTCTTTGAGGAGTGGCTGGATAGGTCCCACGGCGTCCTCACCTACCGCATGACACAGGTCCTCACCGGACATGGCAGCTTCGGGAGGTACCTGTGCATGATAAAAAAGGAGGAAACGCCCGGGTGTCACCACTGCGAGGATCGCCCGGAGGACACGGTGGAGCATACGGTGCAGGACTGCCCAGCTTGGGCGGAGCACCGCCGTGTCCTCACTGCGGCGATAGGCGGAGACCTCTCGCGCCCGGCATTGGTTGCGGCCATGCTGCGGGGCGAGACGGAGTGGGAGGCGGTCGCCTCCTTCTGCGAAGCAGTCATGCTCGCGAAGGAGGAGGCGGGCCGCCTGAGGGAGAGGATACCGTCCTCCCTCCGCCCGAGACGCAGTGGTAGACGCCCACGGCGACGGATGTCGCGGGACGATCTCCGGCCACCGTAGGCGCGGGCATGCGGGCGGCGAGTAAAGGGCAACTCGCTGCCCGACCATGGACCATGCCCGGGTCGACGGCGCGTTGTGTCCCACGCGCGCCTCAAGGAGCGTCAGCATAATGACGGGGCCCCCCTATAGAGGGCCACAGTCCTGCCGGGGTTGCGGGACATACGTATACCGCGACCCCGGCACACAAAGGGCTACCGAAGGACACCGTGGATTTTAGTCAGTACAAGTCTGACAGTCCCTCCCGCCCTGCCCGGGGTTGGAGGACTCATTTGATGATTTTGCCACGTAAAAAAAAAATCATGATTGGTGCCCTGGAACGGCGACGCGAGGCCGCGGGAGACCGCGAAGGAGATGGCAGGACGAGCTGGATGTCTTCCTTGAGAATTGGAAAGAGGTGGCGCAAAGTCGCGAACCAATGTTGGAAGGAATGGAGGGAGGCCTTTGCCCAGCAGTGGGACAGTTCAGGCTAATAATAATAATAAATAATGAACTTGCAAAGTTTGCCGCATTTGATTGCTTCCCAGAATTTGATCCTTAGGGCTCCCGCACACGGGCCATAAAACGAGGACACACGAAACTCGCGCGATTCCGCACCCGTCTTTCTCTTACCTCAGTAATGCATTGGTTAAAAAAGTAGCAGCCAACGACCGAAAGAGTCTACCAACGGCCACAAATGGCTGACGCGCGCTTCGGCTACCTCTGTAGCCGCGTCTAGCGTCTGTGTCTGTCTCGATCGAGTGGCTCGTGTGCGGCGAGTCGGCGACACTTTTTAGCAACACTATCGAATGGTGTGATTTTCTTTTTCCAAAATCAGTTGTTCGATTACTGGCCAAGATTATTGATATTTCTAAAATCCAATGATGCTGTTCTAGTTTTCGTTAAAATCGGCCTCGAGACTATTTTCAACGTTTTTCGATATTCCTGATACTTTCGGTTATAGCCATCCACGCCCAGTTGAAAAATTCACCCTGTATATTCGATAATTTCAAAAAGGAGCCAAAAGGAGCCGAGCAGCGGGATACAACCAAGGGGAACACTAGCTTTTTTTTAATATTTGACTGTGCAAAGGGAAGGCACTTCCATACTTTATATTTCTATATCTCTGCCTAGGTAAATCTATCTAGGTAACTAGGGAACTAATTTCATAATTTATTTAAGACACTTATTAGTAGGTACTAATGACTCTTATCACGATTTTCATGTTCATCTACAAATAGTGCCTGACTGAAATAACTATTACAATAGCAACATTGTGTGGAATGCTAATTTATGCAGTTATGCACTTTGTAATATATTTGTACACATATGCATGACAATACAATTGATTATTGTGAATTATTTACGAATTCATAATGAGAACCTATTCTAAATAATTACCCGACTACGGCAAAGGCAAAAGGAGGGTTATGATTTTGACCGGTATGTATGTATGTATTAGTGATGTTGCGAATATCTGATTTTTGACATTCGCGAATGCGAATGCGGATGCGAATATTCAATTCCAATATTCGCGAATACGAATGCGAATGCGAATATTCGTTTTTAAATTAATTACGTTTGATAATTTAATAAATACAAAAAAGAAAACCTTTTTAATGTAATTTTATAACTTATTTTTATTTTTTTTACTTCCTGTCTGTAACGAGAATGGAAAAAGTATGAAAGGTGATTTTTTTAACTGGGCGTGGATGGCCTTATGAAACTAAGAGGAATGTCGAAAAACTATGAAAGGAGTCTCGAGGCCGATTTTGACGAAAACTAAAACTGCATTTTACTTCACCAAAATTTGATCCTTGCTCCAGCTAGTTCGATTCCTGGCCAGGATTACTGATTCTTCTAAAATCTAATGATGCAGTTTTAGTTTCCGTCAATATCGGCCTCGAGACTCCTTGCAATGTTTTTCGATATCCCTCATTTTTTTCGGATATAGCCATCCACGCCCCGTTGAAAAATTCACCCTGTATAAGAGTAGCTCTAAGAGTGGCGTCAGTGAAAGAAAAACAGACAGAAACACGTTTATCTTGGCGTTGTCATATTTAAGATTAATTATTGTGATTGATTTGATGAAAATTAATATTGATGAATGGTGAAATAAAGGCAGATTGAACAAAAGATGAACGAAGAGGACGACAAAAGATAAGAATGAATGGAGTGTGTGGAAGAAGGAGTAAGTACCAAATATTGGTAGTTTTCCAGTCTTTCGTATTCGCAAAATATTCGCATGAATTTTGCGAATGCGAATGCGAATGTCTAAAAATATGCGAATATCCGCATGATGCGAATGCGAATGCGAATATTCGTAACATCTCTAGTATGTATGTTTGTCTGTTCCCTCATATCTTCAAAACTACTTATCATTACATGACAAATGAGGTGTCGTTAGAAGCGTCTCAGTTGTCCGCTGGTTATAGGGTAGGTGACGTGTCACCAAATCCAATATGGCGCCCTCTAGGCGATGTAAAGTCGTAACCGAAAAAAAAAATTCGCACAGTATCGACATAGGTATCAAATTAAAGGGCTTGATGTGCACATTTGAAATATATATACATTATATAGCTTTTATATACATTAATAGCTACTTTGCCTGTTTCTAACAGTGTCAACATGGGTATCAAATGAAAAGGCTTAATGAGTACATTTGAAATTTACTCGCTACTTTGCTTTTATTATTATATACTTACTTATCAAATAATTAATAATATAACCCCAAAATAGTGTAAATGAAATATAAGTTAAAAATAACTAAAACCCGACTACGACAAAAACGTGCACTGAAAGTATAAAACAAGAACAATATTAATTTGACCGATATTGTGCTAGCCGTGGTCGTGTGCCACCTGCGGTTGTTTCACACAATCTTCATTAGGTAGGTGGCACACGACCACGGCTAGCACAATATCGGTCAAATTAATATTGTTCTTGTTTTATACTTTTCAGTGCACGTTTTTGTCGTAGTCGGGTTTTAGTTATTTTTAACTTATGTTTTATTTTTTATCACTTCATTCTAATTAAATATATATTTTTAGTCACAGAAACTGGATCAGCACCCAGTTAATAGCAATAGGGTTGCCTCCTATAACATGGCCCATGGGACTTTAAAACAACTAGTGTAAGTAACCAACCACTACAGAACTCGCAAAAACATGCATGAAGGTTTAACTTAAAATATACATACCTATTCAGTAGGATCCTCACATTGTCCAATGGATCGATAACTGTGATATTTGGATGATTTGATAAATACTGCTCAACTCGACTAATGGTTATTGATGCCTGATAACACAAGAACGACAAAGCTATTAATGGTGGGAAACCCTCACATATAACTAAACAACATTATGATATCAAGTACTTGTGGAGCACTTAATCACTAATACTGTTTATAGAACCTTGGAAGTTTTTCCAATAAAATTGAAGTAGTAATAAAACACTTCTGAAGGGCAATTCATACCTTAAGATGTCTATTGTTTCCGGGAAATACGTAAAGGAAGTGATTCTGCTTAATTGCATGTATTTTTTTTGTAGTGAGAAGCATCTCGCAGGGCGCCCTATAGGTGGTTGCATGAGGGATAATTAACCATTTCCCAGATTTACCAGTACAGTGGTAAATGATTACAGCCATTAATAAGCAATAAATCTATATCTTAAAGAGATACTCATTAAATACCAATCAGACATCAAAGCAATTCCAAACACAAAAAATAGAGACAAGAAATTTAATGTCGGGTAATTTTAGTTTTTATGTACCTAACTCATTCAAGTAAAACCAATTGTTTAGCTGTTTTTTTTATTGACCCTGAAGAGTAAGGACATGGCGACTCATAATTAACAATAAAGGACACTGACCATGAAACAATTTCTTGTTTTAAAGGTGATAAGATATTAAAAACAAACATAAAAGACTTACAATGACATAACTAACATACAGTTATGAACACAGAATTTTTAACATGATTAAGGTAAATAATTGTGGCAAAATATGTTCCATGATAGTTTTTTTTTTAATTTTATATTTGAAATGAGTTTGCTCTTGACTCAAATTTAGGCCACAGGTTACAAAAACAAATTAACCAACTTTGGACCAGATAATAAACCATTATACTTAAATTGTAGAATGCAAATGAGTATGCAAAAAGAAATAATGGACTCTCATTAGATTCAGTTGCAACTGATGATTGTATGGTTTGATGCCAAAGTCAGGCATTTACAGTATATTCAGTCATCTCAGTAGCAGCAAGTCTTGATGACTAGTGCCATTTTGAAAGCAAAAGGACTCAAGCATATTATATTATGTAACTGACAAATGTAATGTTTATTAAAAAAAAATAGGTATACCTCTGCCTAACCTTTTGGGAATAACAGGTGTTATACAATGTGAATGTAAATAATTAAATAAAGGACAAAGCCAATAAAGGTGTAATTGTTGACCTGTTAATTTGATTAGTCATCAGAGTCAACTGTATATTTGTGAATGAGTCATCTTTTATGTTGTATTGGTCATCTTTGAAATCTAAGATATTAAGTGAACTAAAGAATGATATCACCATAATAATTATTTAATTTAAAACTCAGACTTCCATGGCTTATAAAATATAATCATTAAAATAACTTTACATTGTAATTTTTTTTATATTATTCATAGTGAGCTTTTGTTTATAATATCAACATAATCTTTAATTTATGTTATTTATTTTCTAGTACTATTCTAATCAGTTACATTTTTTTTTAATTATTTTTATGAATGCAAACTTATGAGTTAAGATTTTGTCCTTTAATTTTTATTATGAATGCAAACTTATGAGTTAAGATTTTGTCCTTTACCTTTGAATCCCCTTGATCAGCTGCAGCAATGACATCAGTTAGTTTGTGAAGGAATACATGGATTGGTCCCTGTTCCTCCAAAGATCTATCCAGGTCCAGCTGGAAACAGTTCATGATCTAATTACTTTTGACTCCGACAGATCAGTTACTTATAAAAACATTTTTATCTTAATAATATTTATCTTGAAATAAATGTTCTTGTTTTTAATCATTCTTAACCTGTACCATTAATATGTCATTAATTCAATGTAAAACTTACAAATGTCATGACCAGAGTATGAATACTAATAGGTACTTAAATATTTTGAATAAATAATTCCTGTTCTTGCCAATTTCAATTCACGAAATGAATAATGCGACACTACTGTGGTCTTATAAATTACCTTATTTAATACAGGTATTACTCACTCTGACTAGATTATATCCATGAGAAGCACACGCCTTTATGAACTCTTTCCAATTTAGCTTCTGACTCTTTTTGTCCGACATCCACAAACCAATGGTTTTATGATAAGACTTGCAACTATCCATTTTATTGTTTTTAAATAAAATACAAAGCTTTGTCAAAAGATAACAAAAGTTATCCTTCCTTCAAAACTATCCACAGCTGTGTAGTAACAATGGAATCAATTTTGAAACGAACACAAACTCAATGGAAAAGCAAAAATTTAGGTTTAAACTTTGAATGCAATAAAAGGCAAAGCATATTCAATTTTTGCTTAGAAACTACAATATCAGAATTTTACAAAACAATAATACAAAACACCACACGGCTAACGCGGCGCGTTATATGTCAACAAATGTCAAATTCAGTGTTGCCGTTAGAACAATGTAGTTTGTGGCTACATGTAAATAAAAAGTAGCCAGTTTTGCAAAAAAAAATCTCTTTCAAAATTCGGCTAGAAGTGGCTAAAGTGCTTTTGGCCAGGTACTGTTAGGTATCCATCCAATTACTATTGATAAGTATTACAATTTCGGCACGGTGATAAATGGGTTAAATAAAACAATTTTAATACTACTTAGTATTTAACATTATTAAAAGCTAATAAACGTTCAGCTAGTGAAAAATATTCTCAATTATTTGGTTTAAAATTAAAAATTAATTCCTAAGTCTACAGTGACATCTGGAGATTCATTAATCTCTTCGTCAATGGGTGATGATGTCAGGCGCGGTCCGAAGGGGGGGGGTCACAGGGGACATGACCCCCCCCAAAATCTAAGGTCACATTGAAAAATCTCAAAAATTTGCCAAATAATAAAAGGAAATTTCTAACTAGGGTAAACTACCAGTCATTGGACACTATCAGTTATTGGACAGATCTCCCTTTAATCGTTTTTATTAAAGTTATGATTCAAGAGTCTAACAATGCAACTGATTCTTTATGTACTCCGTTTATTGGTGATACTTAAAAGTTTAAAACATTTCTAATAGATGGCAGTAATTGGTCAAAATTAATTAATTTTCTCGGCGTCCGGACGGTTACCGGTAATTCTAATGAGAAATAAAGAATTTGGTAAGTTTAACTACTACATGTTTTAACGATTTATATTCTACCTGACAGTCCTATGTTCTTAGTAGTTTGCACAGTAATGCATAATGGTATTCTGTACTGATTTTAATATGATTACATACAGTCAAATACGTTTTTTAGGTTATTATGTAATGTCCAATAACTGAAAACTTTTTTGATTAAAATCTAATTATTGGACAAGCGTCCAATAACTGCAATTTTTAAATTAAAAATAATTGAAATTATTTTGGACTCTACTGCGTATAACTTTAGGCTAAAGGAACCATTTTTAATAGTGTTGCTCTTAAGCACCTTCTACTAGTCTTTGGACAGGGTGTCCAATGACTAATTTTAACATTAAAATCAGATAATGGACACCCTGTCCAAAGACCGATGACTAATTTTAAGATTAAAATTAGTCATTGGACATCTTGTCCAAACTAAAACCTACCTAACTAACGGTACTGTCTGATAACAGTGCTTAGAAGTAAATCAAAGATGCCCAAGGGGAAAAAGAAAGACTACGATTCGACAAAAAATATGCTTAATAATTAACATTCTGTGCTGATTGAGAAAATATAGAACTCAGGTAATTTTTTTGTTTGATGTGAATTTTATAAGAGGTATCTTATTTTGTTTAATGCTTACAAGAAAGCATTTTTTTTTGTATTACATTAGAGCTGCTAAGACGGAACAGTTTTGAAAGCAACTGTGATTATTAATGTTTCTTCTAAGTCTTAGAATCTAAGAGATATGTAGATAAAAAATGTTATTTATAAATTTCCCCTTTATTATTCGCTATTTTAACGATTTATAAAAATAAATCGTTAAAATAGCGAATAATGAAGGGGCACAACTTAGCGTATTAATCTTCTTTTGGACATTAATGAGCTAAATTGTGCTGTCCATTAACTAGTATAGACTGTCCAACAATAGAAACTCTGTCCAATGACTATATATTTGGGTACTTTTTTTTTAACAGGATTTTTTGTTATGTATATGTTATAAAACATAATTTTTAAAAGCAAATTATGTTAACATACACATTGAATAAGCAAAATAATAACGATTCTAGCTTGTAACTTCATAAATGTGTCCAAAAATAATTTTTCATCTATAGAAGGTCCTTAAGTGTCCAATGACTGGGCGTTTACCCTATCCCATATCGGCGATAAAATAGTTTGCTGACATCTTGTGCAATATGCAATAGGTCTTGTGCTGTCTTGTGCAATAGTGTTTATTTTATTCTAGATACCTATTTTTTATTAGTGTAGTGAGTGACCCCCCCCAAAATTTCAGGCTGCGACCGCGCCTGGATGATGTGGGTGGTATTTCAATTTGTTTGACCGATTTGACCGTTTTTGTGACTTTGTTTAAAACTTCAGCAGGCAAAACATATTGTGGCAAGCTTTTTTTAATATTTTTAATTGTTTTTTTTTTTTGTAGTTTGGTTTAATTAATCGGTAGACTTCTAATAGTAATTTAGTAAAAGTTTAACAATCGAAAAATCAGCCAAAAGTGGCTAGATTTATTTTGGTGGCTAAAATGGTTTTCTGTTTGGCTAGAACCGTTGAAAATCCGCTAGATCTAGCCACAAAGTGGCTAAAACGGCAACACTGGTCAAATTTTGTGGAATGGAAGGAAGTTGTGACCATGAGCCCGGAGCGAGAGAGAATCAGGGTTGCCAACTCAGCACTTTGAGTGCTAGATTTAGCACTATTTTCATGTGCCTAGCACTGAAATTTAAGAAACAGCACCCAGCACTAAATCTAGCACTAATTTGATGTTGTCTGTTCGCTCACAAAGTGCAAGTTCGTTCAAGTATAAATGAGCCACAGTCATCCACCTCAAAAGCTGTACACGGAACCACAGCAGAGACAGACAATACAAGTAGTGAGGATGATTGGATTTAAAGATAATTTTAATTGAGTATTTCCAATTTGTATGTTTTTTAATTTGTAAAAATGGTCACATTTTCCAATTTAACTATAACTTTGTTTGTTTTTGTTTTTTTTAATATAACTTTTAGATATTAATGTACTTAACAATAATTCAAAAATTAAAACATCTTCTGTTAAATGTTATTTTTTATTAAATTCATATATTTGGCACTATTTTTGAAACTTTCTAGCAATTTAGCACTATTTGAGATGTTACTTAGCACCCAAACGTGGCATTGAGTTGGCAACCCTGGAGAGAATAATAATTGATGTCACTGTCAAGTCACCGAGTGGCGTGTGGTTGACTTCACATTTATTTTTTGGAATTCTGGAAAATATTTGGAACGGAGAACTGTTAGTAGCAATTTAGTTTAAAACCTAGTGCCATCATGTCTGAAGACAGTGTAGTAAACGTAAAGCACCGTATGCTGGAATTGTTTTCTGAAATGGATGAGACTGATATTGACACCATTGAGCAATGGATATGTAATCATTCCTTCAGAAAAGGTACAATGAACATAATAATTATTGTTATCTGAAAGAATTAATTATAATCTGTGTTTTTTCTCAACAACAATCCTCTCGCGCTCGGCATTGGTTGACGCCATGCTGCGGGGTGAAATAGCATAATTTATGAGTGATATTAGAAAAGGTGTCTGAGATAGGAAGATCCTGTGGTACAGATCACCTCACCAATTTACATACATATATTAGAACAGGGGTTCCCAAACTGTGCGTCGCGACTCCCAGAGGCGTCTTAGAGAGCACAGAGGGGCGCCATGAGACGCGAGGGCCATCAACCGTTCTCTGGATTGATATTGCATGGAACCAATATTCTATATGTATAAAATATCCACCAGAGAGAGTGTGGAATAGTCTCATTGATCTCTTTTACAGCATCAAACCCAGATTCACATGTTCTGATTTCGTGGAGTTTGGAACCAAGTATAATTGTTTTATTATTCACCTAGTATCAATTAGCTAGGGAGTCATGAAAATATTCTAAACCTGTATGTGCGCCGCGAGCTGAAAAAGTTTGGGAACCTCTGTTAGACAATTAATTGAACATTACATGAAATAGGACAGCATGAAACATTGTTACAGAGAATATTTCTCACGTGTGTCTGGAAGTTACACTGTTTTTTGTTTTTACAGATTTGGAACGCTTAAAACAGCTAAAAATTACAGAGAAATCGCTTATAAAGATTGGAAATTCAATTCAGAAGATTGTGCCTTTTGAAGCAGAAATGCCGTCTGAAACAATAAGGCCACCAACTGTTGGGGACCAATCCGATTGCAATAATACTAACACCTGCCATGTAGATGAATTTCTTTATGATGATAATGCAGTAGACAACCTTGTCAAAAAGGGAAAACTAAAAAAATACTTCTGCACAAGCTGTAACAGTCGGGAAATAAAAGTAATTATTTGGTATTTCTCATAATATTATTCTTAAGCCTAAAACTTAGTGTTCTTTTTACTCTGCCAATCTGAGGGATTACTTTTCTGTTGTCCAGTTTTATTTTTAAATAATAATAAGATAGATCAATGCGAAATCTCTTAAATATGTATGGAATGTTGAATATATTATATCAGCTGGAAATGGGTTCATATTGTGTAATGAATCATTTTCAATGATGTGTACCTATAATGGCAATCTATGTTTTCAGGATTTAATATTTATTTCTCACTCAATGTCGCGACAACAACTGCAGTACATATTCAAGGTCTTACTTCCTAGTGATTTAGAAGAAAAACAGATATTGGATGTTGGCTCTCGAATAGGTGCAGTTATCTATGGTGTAAGTTGTAAATCTATTCCATGTGTATATTAATTGAACAAAATAAATATATATTTCATTCAGTAATACAAAATTAATTTTCAGGCATATTATTTCTCAAATGCGGGCACAATTATAGGAATTGAAATGAATGAAGAATGTTGTGATGTTCAAAAGAGGATTATTGAACAGTACACCATGGACAGCAACCGGATAAAAATAGTCCATTCTGATGTATTGGAAAGGAGTGATCTTGTCGCAAACTCTGACATTATAGTCATAAACATATTAGAGTTTTTTGTGGATAATGAAAAGCATAAAGAAATGTGGCAGTTCTTTAAAAAATATATTAAAAAAGGTAGCTATCTAGTTTGCAACAGAAGTATGACTGACACACTAGCAAATCTAGATATATATGAGGAATTCATGAATTGGTTGAGTATTTGCAAACCAAATCAAATAGAAAATGAAATATTTTTTGATATTGAGGATTACCATGATCTACACTTGTATACTATTAATTAAATATAGCATTTTGACCAAATATTTTTTATTTTGTTTTATTTTACAATAACTTGTTAGATGAAAGTTTTTCAGAATTATAATATCTGTCGTTGTTCTGTCGGCACGGTAAGCGCAGTGGCTGAGTGATTGGACTGCTGCGCTACTTGTAGCGGGTTCGATTCCCGCACGGAGAAAATATTTGTATGATCTACAAGTATTGTAGTTGTTCCGGGTCTGGGTGTTTGTTTAAGTGAGTTAAAATGTTTGTAAAAGCACACTAGGTTTAAAAAACCATAAAGTTTGTTATGCACTACAGATATTTGGTTACGCTCGCAACTCGTCTCATTAGCAATTTCGTCTCTTTCCCTATTACGTCTCATTCACTAATACGTCACCTTGTGTATCTGGTCATTTTCATTAACTCTTCTCATGCTTTATTTCGCCTCATTCCCAGCTCGTCCGACATACCTAAATGACAACGTAGGTACACTAAACGTCAAAAATATCAGGACGATCAGACTGTAAAACAGCGATACCCCTTGCGATACATTACGGTGGATCGGGCAATAAGAAGATTTATGCAGACGAAGCCGGAGACAAAAACAACGCTGGCGCTTTCAGGCTTATACGGCTGAACGGATTTGACGCTTATATGGGCACAGCATAGGGGTAAACCATGACCGACCTGGACTAGGTGATAGGATAACATTTATTTGGGCAATACCTACGTCCCCCTGTCCCCATGGAGATTATTTATGCCCATCACGCCGTGCCGGTGAAGCCGCGGCCAAAAGCATGAAGCTCGGTAGACCATGATCTAAATTAGAATATGGGATGCTTTTGGGTCAATCTTCAATTTTTGAACTTCCTTTTAGGTTAATGACGCCCGATACTTTTACTGTTAGTGCAACCATCCATTGACAAAAAACAAAAATATAAATTATTTTAATTACGTTTAACTAAAATGAAATTAAAATAATATATATTTCCGTTTTTTGTCAATGGATGGTTGCACCAGCAGTAAAAGTATCGGGCGTCATTATCCTAAACGGAAGTCCAAAAATTGAAGATTGGCCCTTTTTATCCCTGTAGTACGTTTACGTGAGATAATTTTTCTAAATTCCACGCGGTGGAGGCCGCGGGTAGAAGCTAGTTTGTGATAGAGATGAAAATCTATTAACGAAATTGACAGCTTAGGGTAGGTTGATTTGCTGGGGGCCGATTCTACTAATTTGCAAAATTACATAGCCTATCGCTATTACGCAACGGTACCATTCCTATCGCCAAACAATGGTAACCTAAAATGTTATTCTGCTATTTGTTACGTTAGACCGGGAACGAAATCGATGCGTAATCGTAGCGGGAATTTACGACTGTGCTATGAACGTTATCCTGTGATACCAGCAAGACGAATAGTATGTTTTAATGATACCACAGTATAAAATATGAAAGCTACTAAATAGAAACAGGTGCTATTTATGTGTTTTAAAATATAATAAATGATTCAAATGTTAAGACAAAACACTTTACTGATACAACGATGGAAAATATCGATGGTTAAATAATAAATTCTTTGGAGAACGTTCCATTTTAATTCTCTTGCAAGCCGAAAATCTGAAACGAAACGTCTTGGTAATGTCAAATGTGATCCAAATATAAACAAACAGCGTAAAGCAAAAACTTTTGTAGCAAGTTCATCAAAATTACTGATTTATTGTGAGTATTTGTTTCATTTTATACTATTACATAATTATTTTTATAGTCTAAAATGGCACCATGACCCGATATTTTTTATCATAGGAAATGTTGTGCGATAAGTCCTGAAAATTAACACTTTTACGACCCACTTGAGGGTTACGGTCACACGACCCAAATCACACTTGATTTGACTTAGAATATAAAATAATAATCATTATGTGACAACTTTCAGATTGGTGCTTTCTAATTTCTGGCATATCTAATGGAAGGGCGAAAGACAACTTCATTTCGACAACTTGAACTTCTGCTTCTATAAAAATCTTGCTGTGGGGCAAATGCGGTCTAAGGAAGGACGAGCCACCTTAGCTCTTTTATGGAACAGTATGCTGTAATTTTAAATGCTGAAGGTGTTACAAGGACACCTAAAGATTGGTCTAAGGTATGTTTTCAAGTAAATATTATAAAATGTAATCATTAGATATAAAAAGTAAGTTGACATGAAAAAAAATTACCTAAAACATTTAACAAAAATTTATATCTCTTTTAGTTTTGGAATGACTACAAATGTCGAATGCACGCTAAGGTCACTGATATCAATAGAGGTTTCATCCCTACAGGGGTGGGACCGAGTAGGGAACCAATTTTAGCTCCCCTAGAGGAAAGTGTGACTGCTGGCTGCTCTTTTAGGTAGAGATGTTGGCCGACTTACTGAAGTCCGTCAAGATTCAGAGATTTAGGTAAATTGATGTGCTGGTGTCTGTACTTATTGACCATAAACTTCCTTTAATTTTTAATTATTTAATTAATTATTTATGAATTGTTTCAGAGATCTTCGTTTAAATCAAGAGAATGCTGGTGCCCTGTAAATATATCCCCAGATGTCAGCAGTAGGATGGCAACACTGGAGACACCAGCAGAATTTTATCCATCCAGAGTTTTATCCGTGTCTGGTTGTTTGTGAGGTTCGTGTAAACGCACTCACGACACAGGAGAAATTCATAGTGTAGGGGAACCTGAGGCAGCGACAAAAAAAATATCAACAATAATTATAATTAGTATACCTATGACCAAAGGTATGAAACCACTGCACACAGTAATTGCAGTGTGCAGTGGTTTTATTTTTATTGCCAGTTTTGTGAATGAAGTACTTATTTAAAGTAGTCAAGTTCTATTAGTGTATTTAGACATAAAAGAAGACATGTAAGTAAGACATATTTTTTGATTTAATCATGCAGAGAAATAAAGATTATAAAAAAAACTTTTATATTTTAATGAAAATATTGTTGCAAAGTTATTTTTCACAAAAGGGTACCTATTTTTTTCTGTTATGTTTAGTGATTTAGTTTATTGTATAAGGTGTATTTCTTTGTTTTGTAAATATTTAGATTTAATTAAGTATATTGTAGTGTAGTAGTGTGATAAAATTTACCATGTTCACTAATAGGTTTAATGACACATTGAATTTAAAAAATAATATTTTTAAGATTATTAGTTTTATTTTATAATATTCATAACCAAGCTCAACAATATTGTTTAACTAAAACCCTTCCTTTCTTTTTCTTATATAACTCTATATCTCTATAAACTAAAATCACTTATATAAATCCTCTAACATGACAAAACTAAAAACAATAATTTGTGAGATATACAATGTACAGACTTTTTCACTTTACCCCAATCCCCCAATCTACCCGCACTGGTGGACGCCCACGGCGACGGACGTCGCAAGACGATCTCCGGCCACAGCAGGCGCGGGCATGCGGGCGGCGAGTAAAGGGCAACTCGCTGTCCGACCATGGACCATGCCTGGGTCGACGGCGCATTGTGTTCCACGCGTCAGCATGATGACGGGGCCCCCTCTAGAGGGCCAAAGCCTATCGGGGTCGCGGGACTTATCTCATTACCGTGACCCCGGAACATAAAGGGCTATTGAAGGACACCGTGGATTTTAGTCAATACAAGTCTGACAGTCCCTTCCGCCCTGCCCGGGGCGGGAGGACTCATTTGATGATTTTACCACGTAAAAAAAATCCCCAATCTAATTTTTTCTTAACGAATATAAACCTTCAACTTGTGACAAAATTGAAACTCTGTAAAAAAATATTAGATATTATTCCAGTATCTACAACGAAATCTATGTAGAACATCATTATTATTAGGTAAAAAATTAAAAAAGTTCTAGATCGGTCCTGCAAAAGTTTCACTCTACCAACTTATTATCAACCGCTAATTTGGACAGATGAACCGTCCTACTTCAGTTCCGGTGCGATCGTAACAAGTGTCAAAATATTAGTGGAATACGAGAACATGTCACGCTTGCCTTCGACTGTGCTACGACTGTGCTAGCAGAATACGATCTAGCAGTTCTCTCGATCGATCGTTGCGCTCGACTGAACTGTAACTTATTTTGGGTCGTTATGCATTAGTAGAATGAGAAAACGTTAAAAAGTCGCAGTTCAGCCGCGGTTACGCTGCGATTGTGACAGAAATGAGTTAGTAGAATCGGCCCCCTGGTGTCTGTACATATACGTCGGACGAGTTGGGAAGGAGACGAATTATAGCATGAGACGAGATAATGAAAATGACATGACATGACACAACGTGACGTATTAGGGAATATGACGTAATAGGGAAAGAGACGAAATAGCTAATGAGACGAGTTGTCATCGCAACCTAGTGGCTAAATAATTACAGCCGCAAAGGGCGATCTTCCGGGTTAAGCCGCGCTTGCCGAGGTTGGTTTGTGGATGGGTAACCATCTGTCATCATAGCGTTTCCTCCGTGCGTGTCTCGTGGAAAGCACGTAAAGCCGTTGGCAGGGTCATCAATCTTCTAACTAAAAGCCTGGCATGACTTAGATCATTATACTAAAAAATTGTGGAGTACCAAATGTAACTTATAAATCTTCTTAGAGATGTATTTTTTAATTTAGTAGTATTATAATACGAGAGTTGCGGTCTGCTGACAATAGATGTCGCTACTATAGCTTTATACTATTATTTATCATGTATTTTATTACGTTTCTAGTTTAATGATGTCCCTGTCGTTTTTCAATATTTATATAAGTATGTTTTTCTATTTCGATATTTTCCCAAATTATTAATAGAATTCTATAATTATTTGGGCTACCTACTGGTAACTCTAATTTTCACTCATTCGCACCTTCGGTGGAACAAAGACGTAGCAGCTCATTTTTAAATTTTACAGGAGAAGACTTTTTTTTTGCATGTTTTTCCTCGGTTCTGGATAACTATCTAAAGAAGGTTTGAAATCTTCACATTTAATTAATTGTTTTTTAGTTGGCTATACTTATACGTAAAAATCTTGTATTTAATGGGAGGTTTTCTTTACGCACTTAAAAAAAAAATAGTTTCCAAGAACTCTATAGATGGCGTTGAACTGACGGTGTTACTCTAGGAAAAAGATGTATGCCTTCATTTTTGCACAAATCCACGAGGCACAGACTTCTCTTCTTTTTCTCTTGGGACATTTTCTTTCTGGCGTGGAAAACTCATAAATTAAAAAGACTGGTAAATGAATATTTTTTTCTTTTTCCTTGTTGTTATTTATTTTTAAAATGCTATTTGTGTGATGTGATGTGACTGACAATGACATGACATGTACTTTTTGTTTTACGATCTCAAAATTACATCCAAGTGAAAAACATCAAAAAATGACGTGACGTTCGTTTATTGCAGTAACATATCAAGTTCAGTGCCATCTATCCATTGATTAGGGAAAACATAAAAAGAAAATCCCTCATTGCCAAAGAAATCCTAATAAAAGAATATAACAAAAAAAAAATGTCCTGAGCTGTGACTTTGTTGCACCAGAAGTTATTTAGTTTTATGACTGTTATGTTTTATGCCTTTGTTGCTCCAAGATTTTGAGCGAAAAAAGACCTCAATAAAGTCGCGGGCGAGGGGGCACTACTTACAATGAAACGGTGTCGGCCCAAAACGCATGGAAAAACCGCCAATAACAAAGCACTTCTGCCATCTAGTGTAGTTTCGAGATACTTTCGCGGATGTCTTTGTTGCCCCAAGTAAAGGCATGGTTTAGAAACAATTTGGCATACTTAGGTCGATTTTGCAGTTTTGGCTATTTGTGACTTTGGTGCACCGAAGGTGCGATGTCTTTTCAATACGTCAATAAATGTCAGTGTCACATTGCACTTAGCAGAAAAAATTGGATTCTCGTTTGGTGCGGCTCGTTATTTTCCTGCATTTTCTGCTTTTGGTCCTATTCTAAAGTAGTGTATCCGTGTGTTATTTCCATGCTAATAAAATTCTCACTGGAAAGCGAGATACTATCAGTGACACCGATAAATATCAAGTGGCTAGAAATAACTGTAAAAAACACTGTAAAAGGCCTCATAGTTGGTGAAATAAATATAATTACATAACAAATTTGTTTTATTTTTTTACTAATGTAGGCATATAATTATTATTAGTCAATTAAAACACTAAAAGGAATGAGCAAGCTTTGTATATACCTATATACAACCTATATATATATAACTATATACAGAAATGTTTTCGTTCGGGAAAACTAGATGTCGCTGTTGTCCATTGCCCGAAAAACCCGTGAAGTTAGATCTCTATGCCCTATTAATAAAAGTACTCTGTGGCCGTTGGTCCCGGAACTCGGAAGTCATTTGTGTGAGTGACAGTCGTTACTGTTAGAAGTTAGAAGCTCTTATGGGACACCCAGCCTTTACCATGGGCCACAGGCACAGTCACGGGCTATCGTATTATGGCGTCCATACACGGTACCTACCAGTATACTTGTGCAAATCTAGACTTGCACAAACACAGTCATGACAGTGACAATGTTAGCAATTTGTGTTTTGTGCAAGTATCTTGCCACTCATGTTACAAAATATTGTATTATTGCAGTTCTGCATTTGCGCAACTGCGCAAGTATACTTGAAAGTGTGTGGCCGGCATTAGGAAGTGCTACTAATCGATTAAAGGTGATCGCAGACCTAGCCGATCCGCAGTCTCCGCAGTCATCGTTTTCTTACCGCTTCTGCGGCTACTGCGATGTGGGTGAGTGTGCGAGGTTTCATAGAACTTCATACAAAAAATTCGTGATGCGGGGACTGCGGAGACTGCGGTGCGGCTAGGTCTGCGTTCACCTTAATACGTCACATCAAATGGGGAAGGCAAGTGTCAAAGTGAAAATGACAGTTTGGTCCCCAAAGAACTGTAAAATCAAAGGAATTTTCAGAAAAAAAAACATTTATTGATGTAAAATGACTAGATGTTGTGTAATAAGCTGTAAAAATGATGGAATACACTTTTCAAAATAATATCTACTTTTCTTTTGGAGGTTATGTACCAGTATTGCATCGCTCGAAAATCGAAGAATTATCACCTGGAACGAGTTTTGTAATAGTTGTGGTGTTAAGAAATTAAATATCTTGTGATATTTCTCGAATCTAAATAGAAAAAAAGGTTAAAATTACTGACTTAAAACATTATGATATTTTATCAAAATAGAAAGTCAAAAGCAGCATTATATTCTTGATAAAGGAGAGGACAGGTAAAACATACCTAAACTCAAAAATTGAAACCTCAACTACAAGTAATTGTGGATTTATTACGGTAAAATCAAATGTGTAACCACTCAATTAAATCACTTTTTTTCTCTTGTAGATGCGCCGCGGCGTCTTAATTCTTCTTTTAGTATATAGTACTTGCATGGACGAATAATTTTCCATATTTGTTTTGTATTTATACTCAATTTTTATAACAAATAATCTTGTTTGTTTTTTTGTACAAGGTAGACGTGGGGACCAACTATCGCAGCGCCATCTACGATTAGCTTTGAGTTGCCATCCCCATTGTAAAGGGCCCCATACACGGTAAAATTTATCTGAACGATCCGTCGCGTCAAGCCGATCGCAACGACGAATCGATGGTGTATGTCAAGATCGTTAACGATTTACCTAATCGAAGACGATGTCGGAAATCGCAACAAAAACCCATGCAATCATGAATATCGTAACGATGAATCGACAGTGTATGGTTCTTCTAGGCTTTTTTTTTCTTTTGAAATAGAATCAACGCTACCGCCACATACATAGGTAAGGAAAAGAAGTTCGTTTTCCATTTTATGGGGCACGTAATTAATTATTTGAACACTTCTTTAACCTTCAGCTTCAAACAAGTAAATGATCGATCGTTACGACCAGTCGTTTCGTGTACAGCTTGACATAAAAATGTAGAAAACCGGAAGTCGCCACTGTCTTCGCGCTACCAGCACTTTGAATGATTTTATTTTATTTTTTTTCACTTATTACGTTAGTTTTATGGCACAATAATAAATCTAACAAACCTGCGGTCTTTGTTTGATGCGATCAATCGTCACGATTTTCATCAATCGATCTTATAGACGAATCGTACCGTATATGGGGCCCCTAATAGACGTTATGCTTTTCGTTTCACAATCACAACACTAGTCACACTAGTCCACAGAACATATATACCCCTAAAGGGGAAGAATGACGACTCCGTACTAATTTTGTGAGGAAAATTTTCCTTACCGACCAGCGCCATCTATGTTTAGCCCACGAAAACATGGCAGTAGAATCGGGCGGGAATTTCAAATACTACAAGTACTTTCCAGGTTCTTTGTTTTGCATTTTATGCACAAGTACATTGCGCTTCTCGATAGTTTCTTTCAAATTACTATCGAGAAACACAATGTACTTGTGCATAAAATGCTGAAAGATAATAAGTAAGGAGCAGTTTAGTAAAACAAACGATTTCATTTGACTTCTTTATTCATATAAGCTACAATGACTTATTGTACTTAAGGTTCGGAAACCGATGTAAAGTGATGCTGGGATCTTTAGAAGGTGAAGTTCCACACATAGCACAGATTCTAGTGTTTTCTTCCTACGAACTCATCGGGAATAAGGCACAAAAACAAACAAGAGTCACTGTCTCAACACCGGGTCTATATCTCACAAATACGCACTTAATTTCACCAAAACACAGACACAGAGGAGCAAGCTCGACTCACATTAACAATATTGTATGTAGAATTAAATGCAACTGTTTTATTTATTACAAATAAACACAAGAACAAGATCTAAATAAATAGTGCGCAAGCGATGGCAGACATTTTTTCCTATGACGTCAAATAGCCAATAGACAATATGGCGTTCCAGTGTTGTCATGTTGTCATATTATTATCTCCTTTTTGTTTTGTGTATTCATCAATTTAAATGTTAAAAATTTCAAAAAAAACATTTTCTCGCATCAGAATAAAAGCAAAAATAAATTTAAAGGATAACAATACTTTAAAATCAATTAATAAGCCTATTATTAGATTGAATGTGATTGAATGTGAAATAGTATTTTTGTTGGCAACATTATGTAATTCATCTCTTTTACTCTAATGTTGATGTCTCTTTCTTGTTTTCTAGCCCACCTACTTCTTGTTCGTAGAACAAAGTCGACACCCCCTGCACTAGTCCAAATTAGCGATGGGCCGAGTCGACGTTTTGATAACTCGAGTAGCTCGAGTTGACCCGTTAACCAACTCGGGCTGCAACTCGAGTTGACTCGACCCGGCATGCCCGCCCGCGTCGCTGCGTCGTCCGCCCGAGTCAGTAAACGCTCAACTCGGTGCATCGCTCCGCGGGTTGCTAGTTTGCTACGATCATGGTTCACCGGGTTGGGTCCGACGGGCTGCGTGGCGTCGAGTCAATGATAGTCAAATAAAATTGAGCCCGTTCAAAAATCAGACGTCACAAAACGAACTACTCATGTACCGCAAAATAATGGTAACATAGTTACCTAGTAAATAATAAGAAACTAAAGAACTCCCACGCAACACTTTTTTTACTTCCATTAGCATTTAGCCATTCTTAACTTATTAAAGTTAACAAAACAAACAACACTTAAAGTAATAAAACTGCAACAAAACAATAAAAAACGTAACAATAACAAAAAAGTAAACAAAACAAATAACAAAAAGAAAACTCTGATCACAAAGAGATTTAAAGAATTGAAAGAACTGCTCGTGTATATATTGTTACGAGCTGGGTATTGGGATAAATTAATTAACACCAATTAAAACCAAATAAACTTTAATCACACACGAATCACAAACTAAAATAAACACTTAACACTACTCAACACTTAAACACTTATACACACTCTTAATCACACGTAAAAGTCACTTAGAGATCGCTTGTTCACTTCGAGTCGCCTCGATCGTAGTCAAAACCAGACTGAGTCAGGTTGGTGATCGACGCCCTTTTTATACCCCGGCCGGACCCACTAGATGTTTCTAGAAGGTGGTCGAATGTTCTGGAAACATCCATAGACTTCGACATAGTCCCATACCTTCTGGAACATTCCAGAACCATCTCGAAACATCTAGAACAGGGTAGAATTTTCTAGAAATTTCCTGACCGATCTTTAGTAGAATTGTCGAGAACCTTGTGGAACTTTCGAGAAGATTATAGATAGGTCTCGCAATTCGATCGACGTAACACTGCCCCCTCCTTAGACATGCTCGTCCCGAGCATCGTTAGTCCCGTTGTATCGCGCCAAACGGTCAACATGGACAATCTTGGGCGCGCCACGTAGACCCTTTTGTATCCGGTAGGTGACGTCGTTAATCCTGGTCACGACTCGGTATGGTCCTTCCCATTTTGCTTGTAATTTAGGAGACTTCCCTTTGCTACGCACTGGGTTATGCAACCACACAAGTGACCCCTCGTCGAAACCTCCATTGTTTGTCTTCCGGTCGTATCGGGTCTTCATCTTCTCAGACATTTGTTGGCCGGATTGTCTGATATGCTCATACACATCATTCAACTTGTTACGCAAGTCATTTGCATAATCAGTTACACTGCGTGGAACATCAGGAGGGGTTCCGGTGATCAAATCAGCAGGCAACCGTAATTCCCTTCCAAAGTTCGCGAAGGCTGGTGTCACAGCTGTACTTTCGTGAACTGCACTACGGTATGACAGAAGAAATGGCTGTATGTGCTTATCCCAATCTCTTTGCCTGCTATCCACAACCTTTGCCAGATATCTCTCCAACGTTTGGTTGAAACGCTCCACCATTCCATCAGATTGTGGATGGTAGGAAGTCGTTCTAGTCTTGTGAGTACCCATCAGCCGACAAGTCTCCTGGAATACTTGTGATTCAAAATTCCTTCCTTGGTCGCTGTGTATTTCCAAGGGTACTCCAAAACGACAGAAGACCTCCTGAACCAATTTATCTGCGACTGTTGTAGCTTCCTGGTTAGGAATGGCGAAGACTTCTGGCCACTTTGTGAAGTAATCCATGACAACCATGAAGTACTTGTTACCGTTTTCACTTTCTGGAAATGGTCCTGCCACGTCTAGTGCTATCCGTTCCCACGGGGCTCCAACGTTGTATATCTGCAAAGCACCTCTGCTGCGTGTCTGGGGTCCCTTCACAGCCGCACAACTGGTACATTTCCGACACCAGTCCTCCACATCTTCACGACAATGGATCCAGTAAAATCGCTCACGTATTTTTAGTAGGGTCCTTTTTACACCCATATGTCCACCTGAACATCCGTCGTGGTAGAGCCGCAACACATCCGGTACTATGGCTTTGGGGACAACCATTTGTAAGTGACAGTGGTCTCCTCGAGCGTTTTCCCATTTACGGCACAAGACTCCTTCCTGGATAACCAAGCTTTTCCATTGCGCCCAATAACTCTTAGTGATGGAACTCATCGCAGCTACATCACTCCACTTGGGTTTAGGAGCACCAGCTTTAATCCAGTCAAAAATTGGTTTAATGTCTGCGTCATTTTGCTGAGCATGCTGTAAGGTTTCCTTCCATTCGTTACTGATATCCGTTCTTAGCATTCTTACAGGCACAACTTCCTTGGCCTCTTGCCTGTTGCAGTGCTTACAGTCTTCAGGGCAAGGTCTTCTAGACAGTGCATCTGCGTTACCATGTGCCCTCCCACTGCGATGTTCAGTTACGAAGTCAAACTCTTGTAGTAGCTCAATCCACCTCGCCACCTGTCCCTCTGGATTCTTGAATTGCAATAGCCACTTTAATGCGGCATGGTCCGTTCGCAATAAGAATTTTCGTCCCAGCAGATACTTACTGAAGTGCTGCAAAGTCTTTACTACGGCAAGTAATTCCCTTCTCGTAACGCAGTAATTTCTTTCCGGTTTCGATAGAGATTTGCTGTAGTAAGCTATAACAACTTCCTGATTTCCTTTCCGTTGAGACAACACGCCACCAATTCCAGTATTACTTGCGTCTGTGTCAACTATGAAGTCATTTTCAGTGTCAGGATAGTCAAGAATGGGTGAATTGCACAGACGTTTCTTTAATTCCTGGAATGCGATGTCACAGTTCTCGTCCCAACAGAATTGTTGCTTCTCCTCAGTAAGTTTGTGTAGGGGTTTTGCAATGTCAGCAAAATTCTTGACAAACCGTCGATAGTAGGAGCATAAACCTAAAAATGCTCTGACCTCCGTCTTGTCTTTCGGAACTGGCCATTCCTTGACGGCGACGATTTTCTCCGGGTCTGTCTGAACACCTTCCTCCGAAACTATGTGTCCTAAAAAGTTCACTTGTCTCCTGAAAAATGAACACTTTTCCGGACTTAACTTAAGATTTGCCGTCCGGATTTTCGACAGCACTTTGATTAGGTTTTGAAGGTGATCTTCAAATGTTCGGCCCACGATGATGATGTCATCCAAATAGACAAGACATGCGTCTCCGATCAATCCAGCTAGTACTTGCTCCATCAACCTTTCAAATGTCGCAGGAGCATTGCACAATCCAAATGGCATGACTTTAAACTGCCATAGGCCCTTTCCTGTGGAAAATGCAGTTTTCTCCTTGTCTTTAGGGTCTATTTCCACTTGCCAGTAGCCGCTTTTCAGGTCCAACGTTGTGAACCACCTCATTCCTGTCAGCGTATCCAATGTGTCATCGATCCTAGGCAGTGGATAACTGTCTTTTTTCGTGACGTCGTTTAGCCGTCGATAATCCACACAAAACCGCGTGTTGCCGTCTTTTTTCTTCACTAGGACCACAGGAGAACACCACGGGCTAGATGAAGGCTCTATAAAACTGTTCTTCACCATGCGCTCAATCATCTCCTTCACTTCCTTTTCGCGAGCAACCGGCACCCTTCTTGGTCGTTGTCGGATTGGTAACTCATTGCCAGTGTTAATTTTGTGCTGAACCAGTCCTGTTCTACCTATGTCAGCATCATCTGTAGAGAACATGTCGGCATACTGGAGTAACGTTTTCTTAGCCTTATCCATTTCTACTCCAGTTAGATCGCAGTTTTCCAGAAGTGTTGACACGTCAAATTTCAAGCGAAGCACTTTTTCTGACGGTGTACTTTCCATTAAGATCTCTTCTTTACCACATTTCAACACTCCTCGATCAACATCGATCTCACAACGATATTTCCTCATAAAGTCCAAGCCCAAGATGCAATCGTCTACTATGTCGGCCACGATGACATTATGCCAATATGCTTTATGACCTAGTTTTAACTTCACCTCCTTCTTGCCTCGGACGGTTATGTGCTGACCGGTAGCTGTCAGTAATTGTATGCGGTCGTGGTTGTTGAAGAAGTCCCCAAGGAACCGACTTGCTAGGTTTGAATTGACGACCGTGTGAGAAGCTCCTGTATCGAGTGTCAATTTGCATGGTTTTCCGTTGACTTCACCTTTGATGATCAGGCTGTTTCCGTCATGGGCCTGTGAGATCGAGATCCTCGGGGCTCTTTCCATACCAGCCAGCACCCGCCCCTCAGTCCTGGCGTTTACTCGTTTCCCTGCTGTTGCTGGGCAGTCTTATCGGTCCCTCTTCCCTGCTGGGATTGATCTTCCCTTGGTGTATTTCGCTTGGGACAGCTGGACCGAAGATGACCTTTTTCCCCACAAGTATAGCACCTGGGACTGTACCCTTGTGGTCGGTCGCGTACAGGTGATTCCACAACTTCTCTGACGCGATACGTGCGATGATCTTGCCTCACTGCTTCTACTTCCAACGCATGAGCCAAGGCGTCCTTTAATGTTTCGTGATGCCCAAGTCTTACGGCGGCTCTGACTTCCAAGTCACGTATTCCGTCGACAAATGCCTGTACGAGATTACCATTGATCAGGGCAGGAGCAGACTGGTATGCCTTTCGGACCATCTTTTCAATTTCCAGGGCCCATTGCTGTAGGCCCTCAGCACTACGTTGAACACGATCCTTTAGCTTAGCGCGAAATACGTGCTCCAAGTGCGCATCGCCGTACCTGGATTCCAACGCTTCCAGCAGCTGATCGTAAGTCACATCCTTGCCAAGAGCCTCAAGTACGGTCAGGGCCTGGTCTCGTAGGCCTAAGGTGAGCGCGGTCATTGCTTGCTCTTTCGTCCACCCATTCGCCTTCATAACGGCCTCAAACTGCATCCTGTATGCCGACCATGAAGATGTTCCGTCGAATGGTGGCACCTTAAACCCTCGTGCCGAAGGTGCAGCAATCACTGGACACACAACCCCGTCTCCAGACCGAAGTTCACCCAAAGCCTTTTTCACCCCGGCAATTTGGACCTCAGCTTCAGAGATGCGGTTCTCGTGCTGATTGACTTGCTCTTTAACCACTTTGAGCTCCTTGCCAAATGTCGAGTGCAGGTCTTTTATCAGGAACATCTGCTCTTCTTGGCGGCGGGCCTGCTCCTCCTTATCCTTTTGTAGCTGTTCTTCCAGGCGGCGAGCCTGCTCCTCCTGGCGGCGGGCTTGCTCCTCCTGGCGGCGGGCTTGCTCCTCCTGACGGCGGGCTTGCTCCTCCTTGTCCTTTTGTAGCTGCTCTTCCAGGCGTCGAGCCTGCTCCTCCTGGCGGCGAGCCTGCTCCTCCTGGCGGCGAGCCTGCTCCTCCTGGCGGCGAGCCTGCTCCTGCAGAAGCGCCATAAGCGCAGACAGGTCTGGACCCGCTGGTGCTGAAGAGACTGCAGATGGACCAGCGGCTGGTTCCGTCGTAGGCTGAGCACCACCCGGCGTCTGTATCGGGGAACCTCCAAACCGCCTCTGGTCCATGTCTTGCTGGCGCTGACTCCTGGTACGAATACCGTCCGTGTCGTCTTTTGGTAAAATCGGCATTTTATCCCTCACTTCTGACACCAAATGTTACGAGCTGGGTATTGGGATAAATTAATTAACACCAATTAAAACCAAATAAACTTTAATCACACACGAATCACAAACTAAAATAAACACTTAACACTACTCAACACTTAAACACTTATACACACTCTTAATCACACGTAAAAGTCACTTAGAGATCGCTTGTTCACTTCGAGTCGCCTCGATCGTAGTCAAAACCAGACTGAGTCAGGTTGGTGATCGACGCCCTTTTTATACCCCGGCCGGACCCACTAGATGTTTCTAGAAGGTGGTCGAATGTTCTGGAAACATCCATAGACTTCGACATAGTCCCATACCTTCTGGAACATTCCAGAACCATCTCGAAACATCTAGAACAGGGTAGAATTTTCTAGAAATTTCCTGACCGATCTTTAGTAGAATTGTCGAGAACCTTGTGGAACTTTCGAGAAGATTATAGATAGGTCTCGCAATTCGATCGACGTAACAATATTAACAGACGGCAAAGATATTAATCTTTGCCGTCTGTTATGAAACAACGAGAACGATCTCTATCACTCGCGGCTCGCACGTTCAGTCGTTCGGGCTGATTCGGGCTCGCTCGTAATCGTTCGGGCCTCGCGACTCTCGGGCTAGGCGGTTAGCCGCGGGTCGCCAACCCACCGCACCGCTTTCCGCGCGCGCTCTTCGGGTCAACTCGGGCTACACTCCGCAAACCCACCGCACAGCTTGCCGCGCGCGCTCTTCGGGTCAACTCGGGCTACAGATATATTGACTCGGGCTGACTCGCTCACGGTCCGGCCCGAGTTACTCGAGTTAGATAACTCGAGTTGCCCATCGCTAGTCCAAATAACAAAATGGCGGAAGAAAGATAAAAAAAATATTGTGCTTGGAGAATTACGTATTTCAAGGCAGTTATTCGTTATTATTATTTTATTTACGTAAATTCATGTCTAAGTGTTCAATAATAAAATACCACAATGTGGCACGAAGCAAGGAAGCAAGAGCGGATGATCCGGGGAATGATTGTTGACTATCGGCGAAGGGCGGAGCGCCGCAAGGATTTTTACGAAAAGATTGTGAGCCAATCGTTTGTTTACTTCTAAATTATTTACTATACAACTTTTAAAAAACCATAAGTATATTTTTAATTTTGAATTGATATGGAAGTAAAGCTAGCCTTTTTAAATCGATGCGTTTGATGACTTCATTGCAGAAAGCGGAGCCAACTCAGTTTTTACAGCTCCACGGGAGACCATGTAAGGTTCATCTGGACCCGGCCATTGCTGCGGCAGGTGAAGGACCAGCTATCATGTGCGTACTTAACATTACATTGCGTATTATACGTTTCAATAGTAAGCCCATTCTTTGTAATACAGTGGCGAGATTTGAAATAAACTCGAGGACATATTCATTTATGCCAAATGCCTGAATTAAAATTCTTGAACAAGTTGCTGATCCATCAATAACTGACATTTGAGATAGCAATAGTACATATTTTTATTAACTGTTACTCATAAAATTAATATAGAAATGAAATTTATTTTCCTAGGATGCCTTGGCAAGGTGACACCAACAACATGATTGACCGTTTTGATGTCCGAGCCCATCTGGATTACATACCGGAAGTGAGGATTCCTGAAATACCACCAGAAGAGCTTAGTCCAGAAGAAAGGCAGTGCAATTACGAGAGATACAGAATCCTGGCACAAAATGTTTTTCTTGGAATAAGTAAGGGCGAATTTTTTCATGAACTTAAACTAGTTAATGCATTTCATTTTATCTGTGTCTCAGTGTTCAAAAAAGCGGGGCTCGCAGGGCGCATGCCTCCTGCGACCTACCTTCTTGTGGCCCATGGTTGTTTAGTACAAACGAAGATTTTCTTTCATAAATTAAAGGATAACCATAATATTTACAGAATTCAAATAATTTTTATACAAAAAGGTGCCTGGTAAATTGATTTTGCAAATTGTGGCCCTTGCCTACACAAAAGGGTTGCAGACTGCTGGTGTTAAAGTGATGTTTTAAGTTAATTCTAAATACTTCAATTCCTTCCAGGTGAAGACAAGTTCCTGCAACAGCTGGCTATAGAAGAACAATTTGGAGTCACCATAGAAGAAAAAGAACAACAGAAAGAAAAACTTCATGAAAAGAAGGGCATGGGTGCTGCTATAGGATACAATTATAGTGATCCAGGAGCACAACCGTCTGGTTCTAACGGTAGATTCAGCTTTACTGTTATCCCTCAATGTGCTGTGATGCTTGACGGCTACTTATGTCTGGTCATGGGGTAGTATACTCTACGGTCTTTTCTGGGTATTCTTATGGCATACAGTATTAAATTACAGGACCAGAGACTAAAAAAGTGGAACCAAAAGATTCAGACGATGAATCAGATCTGGAAATCATTGATGTGGACTTGAGCATTGATGTGAACAAAATGGAGGCTTCACAGGTGAGTTTTCCTGCCAGTATAAACTTTATTTTAATACAATAGAAGCACTAGCATTGTCATTATCTGTTACAAATCCGTCAAATCAATTCTAGGACCTATAACTTTGCTCTTGTTACACTAATGGACACAGCAAATGCACCATCAGTAGGTCCCATTGTGTATTCACAGTGAATGGTGACTGGTGTTTTATTGTTTATGGTTAATGGAACGTAGAGATTTGTGTGTGAAAATAAAGGAACTGTTTTCTCTTGACTTTTTATACATCATATAAAAAAAAACACTGCATGATTATGAATTTATTATAACAAACTGTTACTGCATCAGAATGCTGACAGTTAATTTTATACATTATTTTGTCAATAATTATTGTTTCACCTTCTCATTGTGTAATGTTGTTCAACTACAATATTCATATTTCTGTTTGGTTTGACCCAATTAATGTTTTCCGCAATGTGACCTAATTGGCAAAGGAGTGGAGAGTAAAATGTCGCGGATTCGATTCACCTACTGCATGACCTACATAAACAGTAATGTGTGTAGGCATTGTTTTGGGACTGACATACATAGAAACCTGTACATACTTTTAAGAGCGTATATTCCTAAAGTTGGCAACGTCGCAAATGGTTGTCAAATATTAACAAGTTTTAATTAATTTAGCATTGTTACTGTATAAAAATAAGAAATAAGGCTCTGTAGTGCACTAAAAAAATTATAAGGGAATGCAATAATTAATATCGTAACACCGAATATATAGTTTTAGATGTAAAAAAAGCATTTGGAAGCTTTCCAAATGCCTTTTATACACCTAAAATGGTTACAACATCAAATTCAGTGTTTTAATTACATTCCTATATCATTTTTTTAGTGCACTACAGAGCGATATTTCTTGTTTTCATACAGAAAATTTGCCAAATAAATTAAAACTTGTAAATATTTGACAGCTTTTTGCGACATTGCCAACTTTCAGAATATGCGGCCTTAACTCTGGCACAGTTTTATTGAACTATTTCTTGTCAATAATAACTTAAGTCAAGCAACTTTTAACATAGATTTTTCATGTAGTTTTTGATTGTATGTATACTTCAAAAAGTACCTTTGCTTACGGTATGTTTTGTGGAGCACAGGCACACGAGTTGAATGGGGTGGGGCCTCAGTTCGGCATGGCGGGCTGCGACCTCTTCTCATTCCTCACGGGCGATGCCGATGACGCTGAGCATCAAAAACAGCTGCTAAGGGAAGAAAAGGAGAAAGCTATGTTCTCTGGGAGAAAGAGTAGAAGGGAGAGGCGTGCGCATCGGTGAGTAGGCAGGCACCATTTCGGGATTGTTTTGTGAAGATAATTTAAAAAGAACATTCTTAGATTTAATCTTAGATAGAATGATGATGATGAGATGTTTTATTGTACAGAAGATACCAGCATATTAGCCTACCCCAATCTCAAAATTTCACAATCTAATATGAACCTGCTGTTTCTGGAATAAGGTTGAAATTGTGTTGTCGTGCTGGTATCTGTTCTCCAAGTAATGGCGATACAATGCTCAGTTCTACAGTTCCTCTAAAATTAGTTTTTGCATGATCGTCAGGCTAAAGTCAAATTGGATTAGGTATTTTTCTGTTCTAGTTGGTTGTACTTTTAAATTACCTTAGCCCAAAAAAATCAGTATAGAAAAAAACTTGAAACCAAATTGTTCCAAGTTTTATTATTTTAGAAGTGGTTATGAAACGTAAAATGTCCTTGATAATATTAATGAATCTAAAGGCCAGATTGAAAAGTTGTTTTAATAAATCAATAAAATTGTTAGCCTTCAAGTCAAGAACTAAACAATTTTTATCAGTTAAAACCATTGCTAAACAAATACCAATAATAATAATTTACGTCAAACTGTACCATCGTTATAAAATAAGTCTGATATTTAATATAATAATGATGGTATAATAATAAAGTACAAATTCAAATTTCATGCTGACGCAAGAAGTTGTACCCTTGAGGCACGCAAGTAAGCCCGTCTCCTTATTTTTGCGTTGGCAGTCAGCGTGTCTTGGACTCATAACTGTTTATTTTCAGTGACAAGAAGCTTGCGACGAGGGTGGTTAGTCCTCCAAGCTACGCCGCGCCGTCGTCAATGCCTGCGCGGTCGCCGAGTAGATCACCCAGTCGAAGCCCTTCGCCAGAAACGGGCGAGAACATACAGTTTATCACCTCTTTTGGTGGCGAGGAAGAAGAGAAACAACGTGAGTTTACCAGATGTCGATAATCTATACACACTCGGCGTCACAAAAATCGCACCACTTTAAGAATTCCCTTCAAAGTCATTTTAAACCTATTAATCAATGGTAGACATATGACTTTATGGTATCATTGGAAAGGCAATTTATTTAAATTTCAGTATAAATCAATGGATTTGGTTTTTTGTTTACCAGGGAATAAAAAAAAGCAAGCTAATGCAAATGATTAAAAAGTTAAATTTTATTTTATCAGCAAAAATTACAGCAAAGTCCTTAAAAACAACTTAAAACCTAGTGTTACCCCCCCTAGCCCTGATGACTGCTTCCATGCGTTCTCTCATGGACCTAATTAATGTGACAACAGTCTCTTGAGGAATGTTGTCCCATTCTGCAACGACGGCATCTTGGAGGTCTTGGAGAGTGGTAGGGGCAGGATCACGTGCCCGTACTCGCCGTTTCAGTTCATCCCAAAGGTGCTCAATAGGGTTTAGGTCTGGACTTCGCGCCGGCCAGCGCATAACAGGGATTCCAACTTCTTGCAGGTAGTCTCTTACAATTAAAGCGGTGTGACAGCGGGCGTTATCGTGCATTAACGTGAACCCACTGCCAACAAAACCCGCATAAGGGACAACCTGCTCCTCTAAGATCTCTGTTATGTACCGAGCAGCAGTCAGCGACCCTTGCCCGCGAGCACTTCCAGTCCGAGAAACACACACAAGGTTCGTTTTACCGTCGATTGACATGCCGCCCCAGAACATGCACGAGCCACCCCCGTATTCCACTGTCTCTTGAATACAGGCTTGTGCGAATCGTTCACCTTGCCTCCTATACACTCTTCGACGCCTGTCGTTGCAGAAAAGACACACCCTCGTCTCATCCGAGAAGAGCACAGCCCTCCATTGGTCTATTGTCCAATCCACATGGTCACGGGCAAATTGCAACCGGTCTCTCCTATGCTGTGCAGTCAATTTTGGCCCTGTAGCAGCCCTATGAGCTGCAATTTTCTTCTTCCGCATTCTTCTTCTAATCGTGGAGACGCTTACAGAAGTTCTGCGAGCTGATAGCAGTTGTTGTTGCAGCTCAACAGCATTGGAGAACCGATTACGTAAAGACGTCGAAACAATGAAGCGATCGTCTCTTTCCGATGTGCACCGTTGTCTTCCAGATCCACGTCTTCGGATATAGCCACCAGTCTCTTGGAAGCGTTGGAACACTCGTCGAACGGCAAAACGACTCAAGTTCAGTTGCCGAGCAACATCACATTGCCGCATCCCTGATTGCAGTAGTGCAATGACTTGAGCGGCTTCATCTGCAGTGGTATCCATCATCTGGGGTATTTTTCTTGCTGTAGCTGTTCACGTGTGTTCACTTCAAAGGTTGAATAGCGAATGACCCACATTTAACCCGGGTCGCCCGTTTTATACCCTTGTAGGGAGGTGCAATTAGTGGCCCTTGCAATGCGTATTTTGACAACATTTTTTTTAACGTTACGTGCTAATGAAACCTGTTGTGTTTAGGGATTCTAACTGTTGTTAATTTAAAGGTCGTTAAGCATACTTTCAATTGATACCAATATTAATTGGGTTTAATGTATTCGTTACTGGCGGGACATGTTTTAAACTTATTTTCGAAGAGGTGCGATTTTTGTGACGCCGAGTGTAGTTTTGAGAAAATTGACATTATCAAATCGACCTTCAGTAGAACTCATCTTGCAAGATATCGGCTAGAAAATAGGGATTTCTTATTTATCTGTTGAATTTAATATACTGACTTAATTTTTTTATTGTCCGCAGCGCCCAAGCCCCTGTATGCAGATAAAGTGAAGCAGAACTTAAAGATGTTATACGCCGATGTGGCACGCAAACCACGTAAACGGTATGAATGTAAAAAATATGGAAGGGGCTGTACTAAAGCCTAACTTCCGAAAACACAAGAGTCATCTTAATCTAATTATTTTTAGGCCCTCACCACCAACCAGTCGACGCGCCCGTCAAATAGGCCCAAGAGGGCCTAACTCAAAGTCAAGATCATTCTCGCGCTCGAGATCACGTTCGCGGTCGCGATCACGATCGAGGTCGCGTTCATGGAGAAGATCGCGGTCCAAGTCTCGTTCATCAAGATCGCGATCGGTGTCCTCTCGGTCACGTTCGAAGTCCTACAGCCCCTACAGACGGACCCGATCGAGGTCCAGATCACGTAATCGTAGAAACAGATATTCTCGAAGCCCTGCAAAGTTTGTATTTCACTCCTATTACGATACCTTCAACAGTTTGCTCGTAATTTGGACTGAAACTAATTGTCTTTGTGTTTTCCAGTCATGCTAGTGGCTATGCCAAGCGTAATAACTCCAGGTCGATGTCGTTTGAAAGGTAAGCTTGTTTTGAAGTAAAATTTATTTGAATGGTGAGGTGATTCAGATAAAGTGGAGGTGGCATTAGTCTTTATAGTGATATTTCTAGTAAATAAATGATGTCGAGACTAAGTAATGTGGGTGTTGTGTTACAGTAATGATAAGCCCGCGAGCAAGCCGGCTGTGCCGCGGTACTACGGGCGGCGCAAGGAGGACCAGTCGTCCAGCGAACTGTCCGTAGACTCGGACTCCAGTGAAACTGACAACGACGCGAAAAAGTGAGTTTTGACTAATTTGATGAACTTTTTGTCTATATTTTTTTTTCTTTAATTAAATTGCCTAAATTTAAAATTTAGTCAATGCTTACCACTGAGTTTTGATTTGAAGTATCGAATTTGTAACAGTATCCGCCTTATTGAGGACAATATTGTTAAAATCAAATAATCTCGTCTTTTGCTGATGGTTACGATCTTGTACTACGTAATTCTACCATTACTTACGTCATCATTTCGTTTCACAATATTTGTAAACTTTTAAAATGGTGTTGGTACAAATATTTGACACCAATTCAATTATTCACTATTCGATTTTAATATTGGTAATATTCAATGAGTTGTAATTATGAAAAACTCATGTCAATCCCACAAAAGAATTTACAAAAAAAAAAAGAATGAAAACATTACCACCTTGTCTGCCAACTATATCTCTGACGCAAACAATTTCTCCACATTCCAGAATGGCGGTGGGCAATAAATCCAATACAAACCAGAATCAGTTACGATTATCTGGATCCAGCTCCAAAGTCAGTAAGAATCATTTGCTTTATACATTTGTTCTGCTTTCATTTTAGCACCTTACGACATTACTGGCAGTAGTTTGTACAACAGCAGATTAATTCGCTTTTTAATCTGTGATGTGAAACTAAATGACCACATGACAGTTTGTGACGAAACCTGCTAAATACCCGGTTGTATGTTTATTTGAACCCATGGCATTGTCTTGCTCGATTTCTTTGAAATGATTGTTGCTTGAGTATCAACCTATTGTCTTACCCGCCGTGTCTAAATGTGCGTTAACATATTTTGACTTTAATGTGTTCTAGTTCTCATTTTTCTTGTGCAAAACATTATTAAATTATAATTTTACAGTGTAAATGAATGTTGGTCGTTTTACCATTTATTTCATGTAGGTATATTTCTAGTTTTCATTCAAAATATCATCATTTATTAGTTAGGAGTACTTTAGCCTTCTGAACCAGCAGTGTTCAATACAAATATTAGATAGTTATGTGTAACTCATAGCAAGTTTATCCCTACATAGGCGTGTTTGCATACCGCTCGCAAATTCATCAAGAGTAAGTGCGCAACACATAAATACCAAACGCGTAGCACTGCCAAAAAAGTTTAACTTTAAAGATGGAGAAAGATTCTGGGGTAAGCACATTCCATAAGGGCTGGACTGGCTTGCTGGACATAAGAAAGAAGAGTACTGCACCTGTACTTTTACGAGAATCGTTCTCAGAAAAGAGTTGATTCTCCCATAACTGTATATCAAATTAACATGACGGTTTTTGCAGGGTGCTTCGCGCGAGACGCTCACACTGAAAGAAAAACTGAAGAGGAAAATGCAGGCACAACTATCAAGGCAGCGTGAGTTTTATATGAGCTTCGATTAAAAGATCCAAAAAATATTTGTTGAAGTAAAAATTTGCATTATGCGCATATTTACTTTAAAATGATAATAATTATCTACGAAAAACAAATTATGTAAGACAATTATTATATTTATGGTAATATTGTTAACAGTGCGCGCAGACAAGCGGGCTGAAGCGGAGCGTCAAGAACGTGAGAGTCGTCGTCAGGCGCGCCGCGACGAAGAAATGAGGGAACTGGCCATCAAACTACGACGCAAGTCTGTGTCACTTTTACTTTTTCAACCATAAACACCCATCATGACTTACCTGGCCATGTTATTGGTGGTCACCTGAAATTTTTTTCTTCCCCTTGCCAACTGTATGTCGTTCACTCCTTGCTCACTTCCCCTTCTTTAGTCATCTTCCCTTTTTATCTCTCTGTCCTAGTCCTGGCATACATTGTAAATAGGAAAACATGATACATACAGGTAACAGTGCTAAATAAAAAGGTAACTTCGAATTTTGGAAAGAGAAATCGCTGTTCGAAACTGATGCCAGTGACTTCCAGTAGCCAGTTATTTCTTCCCCGGTTCGCGGTACCCGTACAACACGTACTGAATCGTATACGAATATATTCTTGATGATGTATATTGTATGACAGCTATTTTTTTTTTTAGTTAATGTGTTTAGTTCAATACTGATATTTGTTACAGGCAGCGCGAAATGCGACACCAACAGAATAGAAGATCGAGCGAAGACGACTCTGATAGAAGTAACAGTCGGTCATCTTCAAGGTAAATAACATGTTAATTCATGAATAGTAAATTAATGTATAATACAATTTTACATGACGTATGTTCGTTACATATTTAATTTGCAGAGAATCGCTGTCAAACGACAAGAAAAGAGAAGACAAAAGTAAATCGCGAAGCGTCACGCCCCCTCCGCCACGGATACCAGTTTGGGAAACTAACAGAGAGTCCACATCCACATCGCAGAGACCAAGACCATCTGAATATGGAGAAAATTCACATTACACAGAGAGACGACGGTATCAAGATCCAGAGTCCAGGGAAGACAGGAGAAACGACGATGAAAGACCTCCACACTACTCGAACAGATACGATAAGTATCCTAATCGCGAACAGGGTCCACCTAACCGCTATGACAGCTACAATCGATATGATAGTCAGGGTCATGACGGCAGGTGGAAAGAAGAAACCTATTCTCCCGGGAGGAGGAGGCCCTACGGACATAGAGGAGGGTACAGGGGCCACGGGTTTAGGCACACCGAACACAGTAATAGTCCCTCACAAGACTATGACAAAGACACTGGCGAAGCCTACGCTAAGAGCAAAGTGAAACTTGTAGACTATTAGATAGGGTTCGAATGCCAAAATAATTAAAATGTATGTAGTTATTCAAATGTTAGATGTGTAGGATGTTTGTAGATTTTACGTTAAACATATCGTAAACCTAAGTTCGTAGAAATTACTTTTGTTTACATGCGAGTTTTGTTACAGTCAGTTAATCAATTCTGAAACGGCAAATATTTTGGAACAATTTTACTTTTTTGTTTCGTTATAATATTAGTTCTTTTTTTAAATATTTTTTGTTTTATTTGCTTTTAACGAGGTTTCTAAAAGCCACTTTTAATATTTTTTCATGCACTGTTCATCTTCACCTATAAAATGTTATTTTACATTTTTATTTTTAATAAACATCCTTATTGTGTAGCAGCTCTTACTGTTAATTGTAATAAATGATGAAATGCACTATTGCGCAATTTTATTTAGATAATTCCAAATACACCTCCAACAGACACACTTGAAAAAATTAAAATGTTATTTTTTAGTCCAGTCAACGAGGTCCGAAAAATTCCTCCGGCACTGCAATTTGGCATATATCGTCGCCTTAGTTCACAATTGCACTAACTACAAAATTCACTTTTTTGAGGAGAGAGCTTTAAAGTTTTTTAAACTTTAGACAAGAATAGTACAAAAACCAAGTAAAATAATAAAACAAATATGCATTTATTCATAAGACTAGTCCTTTAACTCCATCATATCACAATATTGTAATATTAGTTTAAACGTAACCTTTTCAAAATAGCTAAATAAATATAAAACCCCCCAGTTAATACATTTGTGCACTAAGATTGATTATGTTGACCGGTACTAAGTGAAAAACTCAAAAATATTTAACAGTATTACCAGGCTGGTTCAAGGTCCAAGAAAAAGGATATTAATAATAATTATGGATATTGCATTAAATAGATAAAGTAATAAACTAGTGATCCATATTCATAATGTTTATTTTTATTATAAAACACAGGTTTATCCACAATCAAATAAATAATTAAATAATGTTTCACACCCACAATAAAAAACAAAAAAAAGGTTGCAGCCCGATTATTATGAGCCAATCTTTAGTTATTGCCCAAACCAATTGGTTTTATTCTAAAAAGAACACTTTGTTATACACTAGGAATTTTCCGTTGACGTGGGTGCGTTCACAAACATAGAAACTCACACACACGAACACCCAGACCCGGAACAACTATTTGTAGGTCATACAAATGTATGTTCCGTGCGGGGATCGAACCCGCGACACGCTACGCAGCTGTCGATCTCTCAACCACTGCGCCAACCGTGCCATCTAAACGTTTCTGAATCAATCCAATAAGAATTTTCATAAGAAAATTATTAAAATAAGTCTTCAGTTTAAGGTAACAATGATTCTTTATTAACTTAAATTTCTTCAACAATGGACTCTTCATCTTGATCATCATCAGACGATTCAGTGTCATCACAATCTTCATTGCTGTTAACATCATTACATTTTTAAATATTTTAACAATAAAGAAATACAAAAATATTTAAAAATATAAAAAGCAGTCTACCAGCATCGGGAACAGGGTCCGGATACCGGTAGTCAGGACTCCTGAGAGACGAACCTCCTAATGATACGCGCCGTGTCCAGTAGTACAGCCTTCTGAATCAAGCGTTTGAGCCAGCTGCCAAGCGAGAGCCTTCTCTGCCTTCACGAGGTTCTCGTCATGCGGGAACGTGATATAAACACTCATTGCGCGACGCTCCGATTGATCTATCACCATAATGTCAGGCTTCTTGGTTCTTGTCAGTCACAATTATTGTTAACAAGGAAGAGGAAGAAGTGGATGGAATACCTTTGTAATACTTCCAGTAGACATCTACTGGGAGTGGAAATTTCATGCACAAGTGTGCTAAGTACGTACTTAGCACACTTGTACATGCAATTTTCTCGATCCTTTTGCACTAACAACACATAATACACACCAAAGCACTGCTAAAACGTATGCGCAGTTATTGCAAATTTAAATAATACGTTTGTGTTTTGAAATTTTCTGCAGTTGTTAAACTTAAAATCAGTTAAAGTATGTCTTGATTGGTTTTACAAAAATAAACGTCATTAGTACAGTACAACATTCATGCGATCTCATTTAATACAACTGTGAACCACGTTTTTGGTAGAAAGAGACGGAATAACGCCATTTCGATACGCGGAAACGAAAGAGCATGAAATTTAGTGTATTTGGCACTAAAAAAGTGAAAATTGATAATTTTGTAGTTAGTGCAATTGTGAACTAAGGCATCGATATTATGATGAAAGAATATAGGTGATACAGATTGTAGATGCACAATAATCCAACTTTTTTACCCGACTGCGCCAGGAGGGTTATGTTTTTCGAGGGTATGTATGTATGTATATTTCTTTGGCACGCCCTGCAGCCTAAACGGCTTGATGGATTTTAACTTGAGAGGTGTCGTTAGATTCGTCTTAAACGTGAGTGTCACTGGGTACATAAGACTGGCGAGATGCGAGTCGAACTCGCGTGCAAAGGGTTCCGAACTAAAAATATTTTTTTAAAATCTCTTACATTCTATCAAGTGGGGTTATCAAATTAAAGGATTTTAAAAATGGTTTACCAAAATATATGTAACTTATATGTTTCAATTTAATTTGGACTGATAAATGCTAACAAAAACTAAAAATAGTAAAATAAATATTAAAAAAAAAAAAAAAAACCCGACTGCGTAAAAAAAACTAAAAAGAAAGAAACAAGCCCAGTAGTTTAGAATTCACTCATTCACACTCACAGTTTTTTTTTTAGCGTGGTAAAATCATCAAATGAGTCCTCCGGCCCCGGGCAGGGCGGGAGGGACTGTCAGACTTCTACTGACTAAAATCCACGGTGTCCTTCAATATCCCTTTCTGTTCCAGGGTCACGATAAGGAAATAATCCCGCGACCCCGGCAGGCTTTGGCCCTCTGAGAGGGGGGCCCCGTCATTATGCTGACGCTCTTTGAGGCGCGCGTGGGACACAACGCGCCGTCGACCCGGGCATGGTCCTTGATCGGGCAGCGAGTTGCCCTTTACTCGCTGCCCGCATGCCCGCGCCTACGGTGGCCGGAGATCATCAAGCGACGTCCGTCGCCGTGGGCGTCTACCACCGCGGGTGGGGCGGAGGGAGGACTCTGTCCTCTCTCGCTCGCGGCCCGCCTCCTTCTTTGCGAGCATTACTGCTTCGCAGAAGGAGGCGACCGCTTCCCACTCCGTCTCGCCGCGCAGCATGGCCGCGACCAATGCTGGGCGCGAGAGGTCTCCGCCTATCGCAGCCGTGAGGACACGTCGGTGCTCTGCCCAAGCTGGGCAGTCTTGCACCGTATGCTCCACCGTGTCCTCCGGGCTATCTTCGCAGTCGTGACACCCAGGCGTCTCCTCCTTTCGCATCAGACACAGGCACCTCCCGAAACTTCCGTGTCCGGTGAGGACCTGCGTCAAGCGGTAGGTCAGGACGCCATGACTTCTCTCCAGCCACTCCTCAAAGAGGGGTCTTACCGCCGCAATTGCGGCGTGCCCGGCCTTCGGTCGCGACAGTCGTTCCTTCCATACTGCCCTGAGATCGCGCCGGAGCTCTTCCCGCCGCGCCTCGACTTCACGAGGCAGCGGGGTCACGCCCCGGCGCTGCGCCTCCACGCGCCACTCATAGACGCGCTGGAGGGCAGTCGCCTCCAGATCCCAGGGCAGCAATCCGGCAAGCAGGTTGGCCGATTCGCCGGCAATCGTGCGGTATCCCCGGATCATCCGGATAGCCATGACCCTCTGGCATGCGACCAGCTTCTGTGGTCGCGTCCGGATGCTCAGGGCAGTCGGGGCCCCTTGGGAAGATTTGATTGGTATAATTTGAATGGGCCCCGACTGTGAGTGTGAATGAGTGAATTCTAAACTACTGGGCTTGTTTCTTTCTTTTTTGTTTTTTTTACGCAGTCGGGTTTTTTGTTTTTTTTTTTAATATTTTTTTTTTCGAGATGACAAAAATATGAAAATTGCTTAGAACTCTGTGAAAAATTCCTCAGCCTCAAATTCTTTTTGGTATAAGTTAGAATAGGTAAGCATAAAAATCCAACAAATTTTCGATTTCAGTGTCACTCCAAATCAACTTTTTACATAATATCGCGCTTTCACTTCTAGTGGAAAATTGCACTGCCGATTTTTATTTTTTAACCGACTTCAAAAAAAGGAGGAGGTTATCAATTCGACTGTATTTTATTTATGTTTGTTACCTCATAAGTATAACTTGCGACTGGGTTAACCGATTTTCATGATTCTTTTTAGGGTTCCGTAGTCAACAAGGAACCCTTATAGTTTCGCCATGTCCGTCCGTCCGTCCGTCCGTCCGTCTGTCCGCAGTTTAGCTCAGAGACGCACAGTACTAGAGAGCTGTAATTTGGTGTAAATATACGGATTTGTTGTACCGAAAAAGTGGTAAAATAAAATCTCGTAAAATATTTTTTTTTAGGGTACCTCCTGTACACGTAAAGTGGGGATGTCTTTTTTTTCTCGCGTACCCCTTAGTGTGGGGTATCATAAAATAGGTCTTTAAAAAATGTTTATAGTTTCCATTAACAACTTTTTGATAAAAAGATTCGTTTGTGAAATATTAAGCTTTAAAGTGCTAAATTTTGCTCGACTCGAGTGTCCCCCCCCTCTACCAGCTAAACGGTTATGTTTGGGGGTGTGAAAAAATTCACAATAGTAGCTTAGTATATATAACGAAGTTTAAAAGAAAATTATCATGACTAAGTAGGCTTTACAACTTTACGAGTAATAGTCGACCAACTTATAAAACGTACTTGGATAACAAATTTTCTTAAACAAAATGTATCGGAGAACATGTTTTTCAACTGCAAATGTAAGTTTGTCAACTTTATTTTTACAGCTATAGTAGGTGGGTATGTTTTGGGGATAGGTAGGTTTGTATTGTCAACTATTTTTAACTAACTTCAAAAAAAGGAGGAGGTTCTAAATTCGTCGTAATCTTTTTTTTTACGTATTTTCCCCGATTTCTCAAAGACTCCTGGACCGATTTTTAAAAATTCTTCTTTTTAAAATTAAATTCAGCGTGATTCGTTTAGTTAGTTCGCATAAGTATTTTGATGGGCAACTACGGAACCCTACACTGTGCGTGGCCCGACACGCACTTGGCCGGTTTTTTATTTGAAAGCTGGTGCTTCCCGTGTGGTCCCATTGTCAGCATTTCAGGATCTGATGATTGGATCTTGGAGAAATCGCTCACACATAGTTTTTCGCAAATCTTATGAAGTAATTTAAGTACTTGCGTATGAAAATCATCATCTCATGTTGCTGAGCTGATGATGGAAGGTACAACTCCTCTTTTAAGTAAATTATGATTGTGTTCGCATATCTCCGGAACTAAAAGTCCGATTTAAGTAATTCTTTTTTTGTTGTACTAGGTATCATTCAACTTAGGGAATACTACAAGTTTCATCAAAATCGGTTCAGTAGTTTTTGAGATAGGGAATGAATGAAAGAGATGTTAACGATGTTATTACCGGTGCTACGGATTACAAAATTTTAGCATGGTAACAGTTGAAAGCACATAGTTTAAGTTATCGAACATTGAATAAAAAAGTTTATGTTGGGGCAAGATGATTATGTTACCGGAGTACAAGATGATCCCCACGGATCTTCTTGTACACCGGTAACAAACCTACTATTACGGGGATATTTTAGGGTAGTTCTTCGAAATTTGATTCTTTGACTGATTCATATGGTCAAATTTTAATTTCACTTTCAGCTCAGTAACACATGTTCATATGAAAGTAGATATTCCAAATAACATTTATTTTTTTGAGGGACTCGTTTTTACAAAGTAGTTTTTAAGATATCGACGTTTAAAAATTTTGTGCCCAGATGAATCAGAATTTTCTACAGATGAATCAGGAACAGAAATAAAAATGGAAAACTATAAATAAAAATGGGCTTTGGATTAAGAAAATAATCATAATGTTATAACAACAATAGTATTTTTTTATAAAACAATTAATTATCAGTGATCATAGATCAATTCAACAATAAAATTCTTGTTTTTCAAAATAACATTTACAGAAATAAATATTTAAAGAAAAGCGAGAATTTTGTTATAAATAGGTACTAGATAGTTATTTTAATGCTACGTCATAATATTCTCTCTGTTTACTTTTGTTTTTTCTCTCTTTTTTTTTCAAATATAATTCTTTCATTTTTAATTTCCATGCAGCATAGGTACTTGTCTAGATCTTTTCTTATTTTCCTTCCTAGAGGGATGAAAAATTCGTACGTTCTGTGAGTCTCTTTTTCTTATATATTTTTCCATCTTTTCTACTATTGATAGTGGCATTGTTGTGAACACTCATGAACAGCAATATAAAATAAAAATGAAATAGATAGAGTTTGACTTATGAATAAATACCGAAGAATAATGTCAAAATTGTCTCACACACACTCTACTGACATGGAAAAGTAAAATAACGTAACAAAAGTGCTCCTTTCTGGCTGGAAAAGCGGAAAACTAATTTATTTTCAGATTCATATGGGTTTTTGAACATATCAATCAGGCACAGATGAATCATGATTTTGCCTAAAATCATGCATATCTCATCATTCATACAAACTTCAGTATTATCATTTTTCTACACGAATCTGTAACCCAAAAGCATCACACGAAACTCAGATTAAAGTCTTAAAACAGCAAAATAAAATTGATTAATTAGGCATTGTAATCAGCAAGGTACCTAAACCAAGCACAGATGAATCAGATATTTGCCTTTGTTTCACCGGGTTCTAAGCCAACCAGCCTCACTTCCGCCTTCTAGCACGTTCGTTGTACGACAGGTTTCCCCCCACGCGGGATCCCAGACTCTCATCATTATTCCTCGACCAGGTACAGTCAAGCAAAGCTTACTCCACATGAATCAGTATTATACGCCGGACACTTCTTATTTACTTATTTAAAAACACACTAAAGTAGTTATATCTAATACATGTTTTTTTTGTAAGAGGTCAATTAATTACCTTTCGATATAACTTTAATGTATATTGATGAATCAAAGGGAAAATGCGACATCGCCCATTTTGTTCCGGGAAATGGGAAACGGACGCCCCATATGAATCAGGAGAACAGACTTCAATTTTTTTTATTTTGTATCTAGATAGCTACTATTAAAAAAATATAATTTGTCCCAGGTAGAGCTAAAGCTAAACTGTACAGAAAAAAATATTACATGCCGTTTTGTTAGTTGGTTACAGAAATATACCCACAGACATCGAAAATTTTGTCTCTGAAGAACTACCCTTTAACCATTTGTATGTTATTATGTTTAAGTTTATATATTTTTGGTTTAAGACTATGCCTCGTAATTATGGAGTGGGAAGCGGTCGCCTCCTTCTGCGAAGCAGTAATGCTCGCGAAGGAGGAGGCGCGCCGCGAGCGAGAGAGGACAGAGTCCTCCCTCCGCCCCAACCGCGGTGTAGGACGCCCACGGCGACGGACGTCGCGAGACGATCTCCGGCCACCGTAGGCGCGGGCATGCGGGCAGCGAGTAAAGGGCAACTCGCTGCCCGACCAAGGACCATGCCCGGGTCGACGGCGCGTTGTGTCCCACGCGCGCCTCAAAGAGCGTCAGCATAATGACGGGGCCCCCCTCTCAGAGGGCCAAAGCCTGCCGGGGTCGCGGGATTATTCCCTTACCGTGACCCCGGAACATAACAGGCTATGAAGGACACCGTGGATTTTAGTCAGTAGAAGTCTGACAGTCCCTCCCGCCCTGCCCGGGGTTGGAGGACTCATTTGATGATTTTACCACGCTAAAAAAAAAAAAAAAATGCCTCGTAATTATAAAAAAAATGCGGATTGTGGTCGGAAGACTCCATGATCAAAGCACTGGATGCTGTTAAAAATGGCATTCCATATAGCACAGCAAGTAAACAGTTTGGGTTGCCTGTATTATTATACTATACTAGCTGACCCGGCGAACTTCGTACCGCCTAACAGTCGATTCTTTTAGTTTTTTTTCTTAATACTTTATTCTGGTATTTAAGATACGGCCAAGGGCGAGTTGGACTCGCCCGTAAAGGGTTCCGTGTAGCAGCAAGTAACATAATACAAAAGTTCTAGTAGTTGGTTGTAACTTGAAAAGGTAAATTAAACGTTTACGAATTATGACATATTAAAAAAAAACTAATTACTTGATCTCGTTCAACAGTTTTCGCAGGAAGTTCGCAGTGTAGTGTACATCATAATTATAATTATTTGGTTTTTCAGTTTTGTCATTCTCTTATTTTGGAAGTTACAGGAGGGAGGACACATTTGACCCCTTTGGAAGTGTCACTCTTCAGTTTTGAAAAAAAGATGTTTGTAAATTCCATAACATTTTTAAAGACCTATCCATAGGTACCCCACACCACACGTATGGAATTTGAGTTTTTTTTTTGAGTTTCAGTTCTAAGTATGGGTAACCCACAAAATTTTAATTTTTGTGTGAAAATCCTAAGGCTGATTTTCCCCCAGACATACGCTATGCTACGTTGCTGCGGATGCGTTTGATATCCACCAATCATATTTACATAGCACAGCACTGGTGGAAACGGATTCAACTAAGATGTGTTTTTATATGAAAAGATGCGTGCTATGGCTGCGTACTGTGGATGCATGCTATTGGTCGTTTTCCGTACAATCGATACATCGCATAGCTCGAGCAGCGCAGCTACCTTGTGACAGCGCATCTTCATAGCGCAGCTACCTTGTGGCAGCGCATCTTTATAGCGCGGCTACCTTGTGACAGCGCATCTTCGTAGCGCAGCTACGCATATTTGTAGCGCAGCTACGCATTTTCGTAGCGCAGCTACGTATCTTCGTATCGCATTATGCATCTTCATAGCACAGCTACCTCGTGGCGGCGCATTTTCGTAGCGCCAGGGCCCCCGTACGGACTACGGCTCCTGTGTGCAAAAAAGGACTACTGGCGCCTGTGTGCAAAAAAGGATTTTGGCGCCCCTTAAAGCATTTTGAATCATCTTTTTTTATGGTGTATTTTAAAATTCAGCGCCCTCGGGCTGTAAAGCTTGCCGCCTCAGAACTTAAACACAAAATAAACCATAAAGTGGTACTCAAAGTTCACACCCAGAGTGCCATACAATCTTAGAGAAGACAAACTTAAAATTTTAAATTGTGTCTATAGACCACATAAGAAGCATTTGTAATTGAAAAATGAGCTATCAAAAGAGAGCTCAAGAAAAGCAAATGTCAACCTTATAGGAAGCGCGAGCGAAGCGAGCGCGAAATTTTTTAGGTTTTTGGAATAGGACATGGTCATTCTTTATAGAAGAGCGAACGCAGTCAGCTCTAAAAGTAAAACGTTTCCGGACTTCAAGTTTTAATCTAAAAGTGAGATCAAATAATTATTTTAAGTCTTTAGTAGGTACTTAAACCTAATCCTATACCTAAGTTCTCAACTCCTATTTCAAAATTATTTTTGATATATTGGTTTTTGGTTTTGGCACCCTTAGATCCCCTAAGGCACCCGTGTGCATTGCACACTTTGCACATAATTATGGTAGCGGGGGCCCTGCGTAGCGCAGCTACATTGTTACAGCGCATCTTACTCGCACAGCTACATAGCGTAGCATCAATGGAAACGGCTAGGTACACGTTTCGTAGCTCAGCTTTTACATCCTCGCAGCACAGCTACATAGCACATCTCTGGTGAATAGGCACCCTAATGCGGTTCACATAATACATCTACTACCAAGTTTCAACAGGATAGCTCTTATACTTTCGAAAAAAAAGTGGTTGTGACATACGGATGGACAGACAGATAAACATGACGAATCTATGAGGGTTCCGTTTTTTGCCATTTAGCCAAACCCTAGAGGAACCTTATAAAGAAAGTTGATAATAAATACAAAATTAATAAAAAAAAAAAAAAGTTCTTTTAAAAGTCACTAAAAATCACACTGAAAATTACAATTTCAGATTTCTTATTTTACTTATTCAAAATTAAGTTTTATTTTTATTGTAGAACATTATGTTTTTTTTTTATGCTGGTAAAATTATCAAATGAGTCCTCAGACCCAGGGCAGGGCGGGAGGGACTGTCAGACTCGTACTGACTAAAATCTACGGCTTCCTTCAATAGCCCTTTACGTTCCAGAGTCACGGTAATGAGATATGTAAGTCCCGCGACCCCGGCAGGCTTTGGCCCTCTAGAGGGAAGCCCCGTCATCATGCTGACGCTTTTTGAGTCGCGTGTGGAAAACAACGCGCCGTCGACCCGGGCATGGTTCATGGTGAGACAGTCGCCCATTACTCGCCGCCTGCATTTCGAGATCGTCCCACGACGACTGTCGTCGTGGGCGTCTACCACTACCGCGTGGGTGAGGGATGGACGCTGTCCTCTCACTCGCGCGTCCCGCCTCCGCCTTGGCGAGCATGACTGCTTCCCACTCCGTCTCGCCACGTAGCATGGCCGCGACCAATGCTGGGCGCGAGAGGTCGTCACCTATCGCCTGCGTGAGAACACGGCGGTGCTCAGCCCAAGCGGGGCAGTCCTGCACCGTATATGCTCCACCTGTCGTGTATGCACGTGTCCTCCGGGCGATCCTCGCAGTGGCGACACCCAGACGTTTCCTCCTTCCTCATCAGACACAGGTACCTCCCGAAACATCTGTGTCCTGGCGAGTAAGTAAACCGTAAAAACCTGACCCGACAAACGTCGTTCTATCAGAAGTTATTGGTCTGTGGTAGGTAGTCTTACAATTACATGCTTATATTTTCTGGTCAAGGCTGGTGATCCGACAGTCCTTTCCGCTTCACCCAAGGCGAGAGAAATCATTTGATAATTTAAACATCCCAAAAAAAAAACAAAAAAATTAGTAGTTTAAGAAAAATCCTGTTTTTTTTCAATTTCATTCAGCATATTTAACAAAAAAAAGCAATCACAAAAAAAAAAACAAATAAAAATACCATCCTAAGATTCGAACCTGTACCCTAAATATATCGGTCCAATCGTATAACCTCTAGACCATCGACGTTACTGTCAATGATCTTCAAATAGACGTTCTTATGATCCTTCAGTTGAAACGAAAAACAGATGACGAATAACATACATTATGCGTTTCATAACAGAAAGTTTAAAAAAAAAGAATATTTTAGTCCTTATTAACCTGGTCCTGATGGTTACAAACACAACAAAAAAAGAATCAACCGAATCGGTCCAGCCGTTTTCATGTTTTGCTCTTAGCAACACATTTAGCGATCCATTTTTATATTATACTATATAAAGCTCGATTACCACTCACTCACTCACTCACTGACTGACATCATTGTTCTCCCAGATGGTGAAGGGGGAGGTGGGTATATTTTGACAGATTCGTAAACAAGTAACTCTCGTGAGTATGGGAAAAATCCCAAACCTCCCCTTTTCGCCCCCCCTCCCCCCCCTCCCCATCGTATCTCGGAAACTAAGAGACCCGTGTTTTGTTTTTTTTACAGATTCGTATAGAGGAGGCTCGGAAAAGTAAAAACCATTTTTCAAAGTTCCCCCCTTGCCCCCCTTCTCCCCCCTTTAGGTGGAACTCGGAAGTTGACAGACTTGCAACATTTTTTTTTTCAGATTCATATCCAGGGGCCCAGTGTTGGTCAAAATCATTTTTCAAAACTCCCCCCACTCCCCCCCTTCACCCCTCCCCCCAAAGTATCTCGGAAACTAAGAGACCCGTGTTCTGTTTTCTTACGGATTCGTATAGAGGAGGCTCGGAATAGTAAAAACCATTTTTCAAAGTTCCCCCCCCCTCGCCCCCCTTCTCCCCATTTAGGCGGATCTCGGAAGTTAACAGACTTGCAACATTTTTTTTTTTCAGATTCGTGTCAAGGGGCCCAGAGTATGTCAAAATCATTTATCAAAACTCCCCCCTCCCCCCCCCCCCCCTTCACCCCTCCAAAGCGAAGCGTAGCGTAGCGTAGGGATAAGGTCACGATAGCTTTCCGGTGGTAGGTAGGTCCCGAGTGGAGCGAACCTGCGAGACCGAGTGGAGCGAAGGGGGGAGGTGGCGAGCGAAGCGAGCCGGCGACCTCCGTTGCGTAACGAAGGTTGAGTGGGTGAAGCGTAACTCGGGGACGACGACAAGCAAACTTACAAGTAACTCTCATGAGTAGGGCAAAAGTACTTAGCCTCCCGTTTGTGGCCTCCCCCCCCCCCCCCTCCAAATCGTATCTCAGAAACTAAGAGACCGATGTTCTGTTTTTTTACGGATTCGTATAGAGGAGGCTCGGAAAAGTAAAAAACATTTTTCAAAGTTGCCCCTCTTTACCCCCTTCTCCCCCTCTTCAACCCTCCTCCCATCGTATCTCGGAAAGTAAGAGACCCGTGTTTTGTTTTTTTACGGATTCGTATAGAGGAGGTCCGGAAAAGTAAAATCCATTATTGAAAGTCCCCCCCCCTTGCCCCCCTTCTCCCCCCTTCAGGCGGATCTCGGAAGTTAACAGCCTTGCAATATTTTTTTTTCAGATTCATATCAAGGTGCCCAGAGTAAGTCAAAATCATTTTTCAGAACTCCCCCCTCTCCCCCCTTTACCCCTCCCCCCATCGTATCTCGGAAAAACTAGGTAGCGGTAAAGCGAAGCGTAGCGTAGCGTAGGGATGTGGTCACAATAGCTTTCCGGTGGTAGGTAGGTCCTGTTACTCAAAGGTGACGACAAGCAAACTAACAAGTAAATGAGTAGGGCAAAAGTACTAAGCCTCCCCCTTTTTGGCCTCCCCCTCCCTCGCAATCGTATCTCAGAAACTAAGAGACCCGTGTTCTGTTTTCTTACGGATTCGTGTAGAGGAGGCTACGTAAAGTAAAAACCATTTTACAAAGTTCCCCCCTCGGGCCTCTTCCCCCTTTTGGGCGGATCTCAGAAAAGACTTTGGAATATTATTTTTTCAGATTTATATCAAGGGGCCCAGAGTACTCGTATGTCAAAATCATTTTTCAAAACTCACCTCTCTCCCCTCTTCACCCCTTCCCCCATCGTATCTCGTAAACTAGGTAGCGGTAAAGCGAAGCGTAGCGTAGCGTAGGGAAAAGGCCACGTTAGCTTTCCGGTGGTAGGTAGGTCCTGAGTGGAGCGAAGGGGGGAGGTGGCGAGCGAAGCGAGCCGGCGACCTCCGTAGCGTAACGAAGGTTGAGTGGGTGAAGCGTAACTCAGGGGTGACGACAAGCAAACTTACAAGTAACTCTCATGAGTAGGGCAAAAGTACCAAGCCTCCCCTTTATGGCCTCCCCCCCCCCTCCCAATCGTAGCTGCTATAATTTTCGAATTGTTCATCAATTTCTTCATGGGAGTCGTTTTCATGGTTTTCGAGGATTCTAAAGCCGATAGTGAGGTCAAAACTCTCATCAGAAGGGCAAAAGTACCAAGCCTCCCCTTTTAAGGCCTCCCCCCCACTCCCAATCGTAAATCAAAATCCAAGATGCAGACTGCAAAAAATTCAAAATTTTCATCATGGATGTCGTTTTCAAGGTTTTCGAGGTTGATAAAACCGATGGCGAGGTCAAAATGAGAATCCAAGATGGCGGCGGCTATAATTTTCGAATTGTTCATCAATTTCATCATGGGAGTCGTTTTCATGGTTTTCGAGGACGCTAAAGCCGATAGTGAGGTCAAAATCCAAATCCAAGAAAGCGGCTGCGATAATTTCCGAAATGTTCATCATGGGAGTCGTTTCCATGGTTTTCAAAAATGCTAAAGCCAATAGTGAGGTCAAAATCCAAGTCGAAGATGGCGGCTGCGATAATTTTCGAATTCATCATGGGAGTCGTTTTCATGGTTTTCGAGGATGCTAAAGCCGATAGTGAGGTCAAAATCAAAATCCAAGATGGCGGCTGCGATAACTTTCGAAATTTTCATCATGGGAGTCGTTTTCATGGTATTCGAGGGTGCTAAAAGCGATGGCGAGGTCAAAATGAGAATCCAAGATGGCGGCTGCTATAATTTTCGAGTTGTTCATCATGGGAGTCGTTTTAATGGTTTTCGAGGATGCTAAAGCCGATAGTGAGGTCAAAATCAAAATCCAAGATGGCGGCTGCGATAATTTTCGAAATTTTCATCATGGGAGTCGTTTTCATGGTTTTCGAGGATGCTAAAGCCGATAGTGAGGTTAAAATCTAAATCCAAGATGGCGGCTGCGGTAATTTTCGAATTGTTCATCATGGGGGTCGTTTTCATGGTTTTCGAGGATGCAAAAGCCGATAGTGAGGTCAAAATCAAAATCCAAGATGGCGGCTGCTATAATTTTCGAGTTGTTCATCATGGATGTCGTTTTCATGGTTTTCGAGGATGCTAAAGCCGATAGTGAGGTCTAAATCAAAATCCAAGATGGCGACTGCAAAAAATTCAAAGTTTTCATCATGGATGTCGTTTTCATGGTTTTCGAGGATGCTAAAGCCGATAGTGAGGTTAAAATCCAAATCCAAGATGGCGGCTGCGATAACTTTCGAAATTTTCATCATGGAAGTCGTTTTCATGGTTTTCGAGGATGCTAAAGCCGATAGTGAGGTTAAAATCTAAATCCAAGATGGCGGCTGCGGTAATTTTCGAATTGTTCATCATGGGGGTCGTTTTCATGGTTTTCGAGGATGCTAAAGCCGATAATAAGGTCAAAATGAAAATCCAAGATGGCGGCTGCGAAAATTTTCGATATGTTCATCATGGGAGTCGTTTTCATGGTTTACAAGGATGCTAAAGCCGATAGTGAGGTCTAAATCAAAATCCAAGATGGCGACTGGAAAAAATTCAAAGTTTTCATCATGGATGTCGTTTTCACGGTTTTCGAGGATGCTAAAGTCGATAGTGAGGTCAAATTCAAAATCCAAGATGGTGGCTGCGATAATTTTCGAGTTGTTCATCATGGGAGTCGTTTTAATGGTTTTCGAGGATGCTAAAGCCGATAGTGAGGTCAAAATCAAAATCCAAGATGGCGGCTGCGATAATTTTCGAAATTTTCATCATGGGAGTCGTTTTCATGGTTTTCGAGGATGCTAAAGCCGAAAATGAGGTTAAAATCCAAATCCAAGAAAGCGGCTGCGATAATTTCCGAAATTTTCATCATGGGAGTCGTTTCCATGGTTTTCAAAAATGCAAAAGCCAATAGTGAGGTCAAAATCCAAATCGAAGATGGCGGCTGCGATAATTTTCGAATTCATCATGGGAGTCGTTTTCATGGTTTTCGATGATGCTCAAGCCGATAGTGAGGTCTAAATCAAAGTCCAAGATGGCGACTGCAAAAAATTCAAAGTTTTCATCATGGATGTCGTTTTCATAGTTTTCGAGGGTGCTAAAACCGATGGCGAGAACAAAATGAGAATCCAAGATGGCGGCTGCTATAATTTTCGAATTGTTCATCAATATCATCATGGGAGTCGTTTTCATGGTTTTCGAGGACGCTAAAGCCGATAGTGAGGTCAAAATCAAAATCCAAGATGGCGGCTGCGATAATTTTCGAATTATTCATCATGGGAGTCGTTTTCATGGTATTCGAGGGTGCTAAAACCGATAGTGAGGTCGAAATCAAAATCCAAGATGGCGACTGCAAAAAATTCAAAGTTTTCATCATGGGAGTCATGTTCATGGTTTTCGAGGATGCTAAAGCCGATAGTGAGGTTAAAATCCAAATCCAAGATGGCGGCTGCGATAATTTTCGAAATGTTCATCATGGGAGTCGTTTTCATGGTTTTCGAGGACGCTAAAGCCGATAGTGAGGTCAAAATCAAAATCCAAGATGGCGACTGCAAAAAATTCAAAGTTTTCATCATGGGAGTCATTTTCATGGTTTTCGAGGATGCTAAAGTCGATAGTGAGGTCAAAATCAAAATCCAAGATGGCGGCTGCGATGATTTACGAATTGTTCATCATGGGAGTCGTTTTCATGGTATTCGAGGGTGCTAAAACTGATGGCGAGGTCAAAATGAGAATCCAAGATGGCGGCTGCTATAATTTTCGATTTGTTCATCATGGGAGTCGTTTTAATGGTTTTCGAGGATGCTAAAGCCGATAGTGAGATCAAAATGTGAAACCAAGATGGCGGCTGCTATAATTTTGCGAATTGTTCATCGATTTCATCATGGGAGTCGTTTTCATGGTTTTCGAGGATGCTAAAGCCGATAGTGAGTTCAAAATTAAAATCCAAGATGGCGGCTTTGATAATTTTCGAAATGTTCATCAATTTGATCATGGGACGTAACGAAGGTTGAGTGGATGAAGCGTAACTCAGGGGTGACGACAAGCAAACTTACAAGTAACTCTCATGAGTAGGGCAGAAGTACTAAGCCTCTCCTTTTTGGTTCCCCCCCCCTCCCAATCGTATCTCAGACACTAAGAGACCCGTGTTCTTTTTTTTACGGATTCGTATAAAGGAGGCTCGGAAAAGTAAAAACCATTTTTCAAAGTTGCCCCTTATGCCTCCCTTCTGAGTTTTTAATAAGGTTTTAGATTGGATTAGGGTTCTTAAGAGGTTTTAAAATCTTTTAATATAACGTATTTTAAAATTTTTCTAACTATCCTAAGGAATTCACTATTTGTTTTGTTTTTTTTTTCAATTTTTTTTCTTTTTTTTATTGAATTAGTTATAAGGGTTTTCAGAATATTAAAAATATGTTATATAATTTACAAAATCTTTTAAGGACTATGGATTTTCCAATTCATTTAATGATTCATATGGATTCTCAAAATTTTATAAAGGTGAGGAATCCTTATCCAAAACACGACCCCGCGAGCTGCGTGCAGCTCGCGCAACGCGCAAATACTAGTTATAGATAAAGCTCGATTACCACTCACTCACTGACTGACTCACTGATTGACATCATTGTTCTCCCAGATGGTGAAGGGGGAGGTGGGTATATTTTGACAGATTCGTAAACAAGTAACTCTGGTGAGTATGGGAAAAATCCCAAACCTCCCCTTTTCGCCCCCCCTCTCCCCCCTCCCCATCGTATCTCGGAAACTAAGAGACCCGTGACTTGTGTTTTTTTACGGATTCGTATAGAGGAGGCTCGGAAAAGTAAAAACCATTTTTCAAAGTTCCCCCCCCTTGCCCCCCTTCTCCCCCCTTTAGGCGGATCTCGGAAGTTGACAGACTTGCAACATTTTTTTTTTCAGATTCATATCCAGGGGCCCAGAGTTGGTCAAAATCGTTTTTCGAAACTCCCCCCTCTCCCCCTCTTCACCCCTCCCCCCATCGTATCTCGGAAACTAAGAGACTCGTGTTTTGTTTTTTTACGGATTCGTATAGAGGAGGCTCGGAAATGTAAAAACCAATTTTTAAAGTTCCTCCCCCCTTGCCCCCCTTCTCCCCCCTTTAGGCGGATCTCGGAAGTTAACAGACTTGCAACATTTTTTTTTTCAGATTCATATAAAAGGGCCCAGAGTTGAACAAAATCAATTTTCAAAACTCCCCCCTCTCCCCATCTTCACCCCTCCCCCCATCGTAACTCGGAAAAACTAGGTAGCGGTAAAGCGAAGCGTAGCGTAGCGTAGGGATGTGGTCACGATAGCTTTCCGGTGGTAGGTAGGTCCTGAGTGGAGCGAACCTGGGAGACTGAGTGGAGCGAAGGGGGGAGGTGGCGAGCGAAGCGAGCCGGCGACCTCCGTAGCGTAACGAAGGTTGAGTGGGTGAAGCGTAACTCGGGGGCGACAACAAGCAAACTTACAAGTAACTCTCATGAGTATGGGAAAAATCCCAAACCTCCCCTTTTCGCCCTCCCTCTCCCCCCTCCCCATCGTATCTCGGAAACTAAGAGACCCGTGTCTTGTTTTTTTACGGATTCGTATAGAGGAGGCTCGGAAAATAAAAATTATTTTTTTTCAAAGTTCCCCTTCTCGACTCCCTTCTCCCCCCCTTTAGGCGGATCTCAGAAGAGACTTGGAACATCTCAGAAGAGACTTGGAACATTTTTTTTTTCAGACTTATATCAAAGGACCCAGAGTATGTCAAAATCATATTTTAAAACTCCCCCCTCTCCCCCTCTTCACCCTTCCCCCCATCGTATCTCGGAAAAACTAGGTAGCGGTAAAGCGAAGCGTAGCGTAGCGTAGGGATAAGGTCACTATAGCTATCCGGTGGTAGGTAGGTCCTGAGTGGAGCGAACCTGCGAGACCGAGTGGAGCGAAGGGGGAAAGGTGGCGAGCGAAGCGAGCCGGCGACCTCCGTAGCGTAACGAAGGTTGAGTGGGTGAAGTGTAACTCGGGGGTGACGACAAGCAAACTTAAAAGTAACTCTCATGAGTAGGGCATAAGTACCAAGCCTCCCCTTTTTGGCCTCCCCCCCCCTCGCAATCGTATCTCAGAAACTATGAGACACGTGTTTTGTTTTTTTACGGATTCGTATAAAGGAGGCTCGGAAAAGTAAAACTCATTTTTCTAAGTTCCCCCACCTTGCCCTCCTTCTCCCCCCTTTGGGCGGATCTCGGAAGTTAACAGACTTGCAACATTTTCTTTTCATTTCTCAAAACTCCCCCCTCTCCCTCTTCACCCCTCCCCCATCGTATCTCGGAAAGTAACTGTTTTGTTTTTTACGGATTCGTAGGAGGCTCGGAAAAGTAAAAACCATTTTTCAAAGTCCCCCCCCCCCCCCCTTACCCCCCCTTTAGGCGGATCTCAGAAGGGAGATGGAACATATTTTTTTTTCAGATTCGTATCAAGGGACCCAGAGTAGGTCAAAATAATTTTTCGAAACTCACCCCACTCCCCCCCTTCACCCCTCCCCCCGTCGTATCTCGGAATCCAAGATGGCCTCTGCGATAATTTTCGAATTGTTCATCATGGGAGTCGTTTTCATGGTATTCGAGGGTGCTAAAACCGATGGCGATGTCAAAATCAGAATCCAAGATGGCGGTTGCTATTTTTTCGAATTGTTCATCATTTCATCATGGGAGTCGTTTTCATGGTTTTCGAGGATGCTAAAGCCGATAGTGTGGTTAAAATCCAAATCCAAGATGGCGACTGCAAAAAATTCAAAGTTTTCATCATGGATGTCGTTTTCATGGTTTTCGAGGGTGCTAAAACCGATGGCGAGGTCAAAATGAGAATCCAAGATGGCGGCTGCGATATTTTTGAATTGTTCATCATGGGAGTCATTTTCGTGGTTTTCGAGGACGCTAAAGCCAATAGTGAGGACAAACTCAAAATCCAAGATGGTGACTGCAAAAAATTCAAAGTTTTTATCATGGATGTCGTTTTCATGGTTTTCGAGGGTGCTTTAACCGATGGCGTGGTCAAAATGAGAATCCAAGATGGCGGCTGCGATAATTTTCGAATCGTTCATCATAGGAGTCGTTTTCATGGTTTTGGAGGATGCTAAAGCCGATAATGAGGTTAAAATCCAAATCCAAGATGGTGGCTGCCATAATTTTCGAATTGTTCATCATGGGAGTCGTTTTCATGGTTCTCGACGATGCTAAAACCGATAGTGAGGTCAAAATCAAAATCCAAGATGGCGGCTGCAATAATTTTCGAATTGTTCATCATGGGAGTCGTTTTCATGGTTTTCGAGGGTGCTAAAACCGATAGCGAGGTCAAAATGAGAATCAAAGATGGCGGCTGCTATAATTTTCGAATTGTTTATAATTTTCATCATGGGAGTCGTTTTCATGGTTTTCGAGGATGCTAAAGCCGATAGTGAAGTCAAACTCAAAATCCAAGATGGCGGCTGCGATAATTTTCGAAATGTTCATCATGGGAGTCGTTTCCATGGTTTTCGAGGATGCTAAAGCCGATAGTGAGGTCAAAATCAAAATCGAAGATGGCGGCTGCGATAATTTTCGAATTGTTCATCATGGGAGTCGTTTTCATGGTTTTCGAGGGTGCTAAAACCGATAGCGAGGTCAAAATGAGAATCAAAGATGGCGGCTGCTATAATTTTCGAATTGTTTATAATTTTCATCATGGGAGTCGTTTTCATGGTTTTCGAGGATGCCAAAGCCGATAGTGAGGTCAAAATTAAAATCCAAGATGGCGGCTGCAAAAAATTCAAAGTTTTCATCATGGATGTCGTTTTCATGGTTTTCGAGGGTGCTAAAACCGATGGCGAGGTCAAAATGAGAATCAAAGATGGCGGCTGCTATAATTTTCGAATTGTTTATAATTTTCATCATCGGAGTCGTTTTCATGGTTTTCGAGGTTGCTAAAGCCGATAGTGAAGTCAAAATCAAAATCCAAGATGGCGGCTGCGATAATTTTCGAAATGTTCATCATGGGAGTCGTTTCCATGGTTTTCGAGGATGCCAAAGCCGATAGTGAGGTCAAAATTAAAATCCAAGATGGCGGCTGCGATAATTTTCGAAATGTTCCTCATGGGAATCGTTGTCATGGTTTTCGAGGATGCTAAAGCCGATAGTGAGGTCAAAATCAAAATCCAAGATGGCGGCTTCGATAATTTTCGAAATGTTCATCATGGGGGTCGTTTTCATGGTTTTCGAGGGTGCTAAAACCGATGGCGATGTCAGAATGAGAATCCAAGATGGCGGCTGCTATAATTTTCGAATTGTTCATCAATTTCATCATGGGAGTCGTTTTCATGGTTTTCGAGGATGCTAAAGCCGATAGTGATGTCAAAATCAATATTCAAGATGGCGGCTTCGATAATTTTCGAAATGTTCATCATGGGAGTCGTTTTCATGGTTTTCGAGGATGCTAAAGCCGATAGTAAGGTCAAACTCAAAATTCAAGATGGCGACTGCAAAAAATTCAAAGTTTTCATCATGGGAGTCGTTTTCACGGTTTTCGAGGATGCTAAAGCCGATAGTGAGGTTGAAATCCAAATCCAAGATGGCGGCTGCGATTATTTTCGAATTGTTCATCATGGGAGTCGTGTTCATGGTTTTCGAGGATGCTAAAGCCGATAGTGAGGTCAAACTCAAAATCCAAGATGGCGACTGCAAAAAATTCAAAGTTTTTATCATGGATGTTGTTTTCATGGTTTTCGAGGGTGCTTAGACCGATGGCGTGGTCAAAATGAGAATCCAAGATAGCGGCTGCGATAATTTTTGAATTGTTCATCATGGGAGTCGTTTTCATGGTTTTCGATGATGCTAAAGCCGATAGTGAGGTCAAAATTAAAATCCAAGATGGCGGCTGCGATAATTTTCGAAATAATCATCATGGGAATCGTTGTCATGGTTTTCGAGGATGCTAAAGCCGATAGTGAGGTTAAAATCCAAATCCAAGATGGCGGCTGCGATTATTTTCGAATTGTTTATCATGGGAGTCGTGTTCATGGTTTTTGAGGATGTTAAAGCCGATAGTGGGGTCAAAATCAAAATCCAAGATGGCGACTGCAAAAAATTTCAAAGTTTTCATCATGGATGTCGTTTTCATGGTTTTCGAGGGTGCTAAAGCCGATAGTGAGGTCAAAATCAAAATCCAAGACGGCGGCTTCGATAATTTTGGATATGTTCATCATGGGAGTCGTTTTCATGGTTTTCGAGGATGTTAAAGCCGATAGTGAGGTCAAAATCAAAATCCAAGATAGCGGCTGCAATAATTTTCGAAATGATCATCATGGGAGTCGTTTTCATGGTTTTCGAAGATGCTAAAGCCGATAATGAGGTTAAAATCCAAATCCAAGATGGTGGCTGCCATAATTTTCGAATTGTTCATCATGGGTGTCGTTTTCATGGTTTTCGAAGGTGCTAAGTGCTAAAGCCGATAGTGAGGTTAAAATCCAAATCCAAGATTGCGGCTGCGATAATTTTTGAATTGTTTAACATGGGTGTCGTTTTCATGGTTTTGAGGGTGCTAAGTCCTAAACGGCTTTTTTTTTTTTTGTTTAGCGTGGTAAAATCATCAAATGAGTCCTCCGGCCCCGGGCAGGGCGGGAGGGACTGTCAGACTTCTACTGACTAAAATCCACGGTGTCCTTCAATAGCCTGTTACGTTCCGGGCTCACGGTAAGGAAATAATCCCGGCAGGCTTTGGCCCTCTGAGAGGGGGGCCCCGTCATCATGCTGACGCTCTTTGAGGCGCGCGTGGGACACAACGCGCCGTCGACCCGGGCATGGTCCTTGGTCGGGCAGCGAGTTGCCCTTTACTCGCTGCCCGCATGCCCGCGCCTTCGGTGGCCGGAGATTATCTGCTGACGTCCGACGCCGCGGGCGCCTTCCACTGCGGTTGGGCCGGAGGGAGGACGCTGTCCTCTCTCGCTCGCGGCCCGCCTCCTCCTTCACGAGCATTACTGCCTCGCAGAAGGAGCAGACCGCTTCCCACTCCGTCTCGCCCCGCAGCATGGCCGCAACCAATGCCGGGCGCAAGTGCTAAACGGCTGCGATAATTTTCGAATTGTTCATCATGGGAGTCGTTTTCATGGTATTCGAGGGTGCTAAAGCCGATAGCGAAATCAAAATTAGAATCAAAGATGGCGGCTGCTATAATTTTCGAATTGTTCATCAATTTTATCATGGGAGTCGTTTTCATGGTTTTCGAGGGTGCTAAAGCCGATAGCGAAATCAAAATTAGAATCAAAGATGGCGGCTGCTATAATTTTCGAATTGCTTATAATTTTCATCATGGGAGTCGTTTTCATGGTTTTCGAGGATGCTAAAGCCGATAGTGAAGTCAAAATCAAAATCCAAGATGGCGGCTGCGATAATTTTCGAAATGTTCATCATGGGAGTCGTTTCCATGGTTTTCGAGGATGCTAAAGACGATAGTGAGGTCAAAATCAAAATCGAAGATGGCGGCTGCGATAATTTTCGAATTGTTCATCATGGAAGTCGTTTTCATGGTTTTCGAGGGTGCTAAAGCCGATAGCGAAATCAAAATTAGAATCAAAGATGGCTGCTGCTATAATTTTCGAATTGCTTATAATTTTCATCATGGGAGTCGTTTTCATGGTTTTCGAGGATGCTAAAGCCGATAGTGAAGTCAAAATCAAAATCCAAGATGGCGGCTGCGATAATTTTCGAAATGTTCATCATGGGAGTCGTTTCCATGGTTTTCGAGGATGCTAAAGACGATAGTGAGGTCAAAATCAAAATCGAAGATGGCGGCTGCGATAATTTTCGAATTGTTCATCATGGAAGTCGTTTTCATGGTATTCTAGGGTGCTGAAACCGATGGCGAGGTCAAAATGAGAATCCAAGATGGCGGCTGCTATAATTTTCGAATTGTTCATCATGGAAGTCGTTTTCATGGTATTCTAGGGTGCTGAAACCGATGGCGAGGTCAAAATGAGAATCCAAGATGGCGGCTGCTATAATTTTCGAATTGTTCATCAATTTTATCATGGGAGTCGTTTTCATGGTTTTCGAGGGTGCTAAGTGCTAAATCCGATAGTGAGGTAAAAATCCAAATCCAAAATGGCGGCTGCGAGAATTTTCGAATTGTTCATCGATTTATCATGGGAGTCGTTTTCATGGTTTTTGAGGGTGCTAAAACCGATGGCGAGGTCAAAATGAGAATCAAAGATGGCGGCTGCTATAATTTTCGAATTGTTTATAATTTTTATAATGGGAGTCGTTTTCATGGTTTTCGAGGTTGCTAAAGCCGAAAGTAAAGTCAAAATCAAAATCCAAGATGGCGGCTGCGATAATTTTCGAAATGTTAATCATGGGATTCGTTTCCATGGTTTTCGAGGATGCTAAAGCCGATAGTGAGGTCAAAATCAAAATCGAAGATGGCGGCTGCGACAATTTTCGAATTTTCATCATGGGAGTCGTTTTCATGGTTTTCGAGGATGCTAAAGCCGATAGTGACGTCAAAATATAAATCCAAGATGGCGACTGCAAAAACTGCAGTGTTCGAGGGGCAGTAAGCGCGTACCTTACACAATAATATTTTAAATATCATATTTTTATCTTAACTGAAAAGTTTGTTTTGTTTGGTTTGGAATTGAAAACTTCTTTTTGTGATGGTTAGTTTTTTGTTTCCATCAAAGGTGTCGTTTTCATGGTTTTCGAGGGTGCTAAAACCGATGGCTAGGTCAAAATGAGAATCCAAGATGGCAGCTGCAATAATTTTCGAATTGTTCATCAATTTCATCATGGGAGTCGTTTTCATGGTTTTCGAGGATGCTAAAGCCGATAGTGAGGTCAAAATCAAAATCCAAGATGGCGGCTTCGATAATTTTCGAAATGTTCATCATGGAAGTCGTTTTCATGGTTTTCGAGAATGCTAAAGCCGATAGTGAAGTTAAAATCCAAATCCAAGATTGCGGCTTCGATAATTTTCGAATGGTTCATCATGGGAGTCGTTTTCATGGTATTCGAGGGTGCTTAAGCCGATAGTGAAGTTAAAATCCAAATCCAAGATGGTGACTTCAAAAAATGCAGTGTTCGAGGGGCAGAAAGCGCGTACCTAACACAGTAATATTTTAAATATCATATTTTTTTATCTAAACTGAAAAGTTTGTTTTGTTTGGTTTGGAATTGAAATATTCTTTTTGTGATAGATAATTTTTGTGTTTTCATCATGGGTGTCGTTTTCATGGTTTTCGAGGGTGCTAAAATCGATGGCGAGGTCAAAATGACAATCCAAGATGGCGGCTGCTATAACTTTCGAATTGTTCATCAATTTCATCATGAGAGTCGTTTTCATGGTTTTCGAGGATGCTAAAGCCGATAGTGAGGTCAAAATCAAAATCCAAGATGGCGGCTTCGATAATCTTCGAAATGTTCATCATAAGAGTTGTTTTCTTGGTTTTCGAGGGTGCTAAAATCGATGGCGAGGTCAAAATGAGAATTCAAGATGACGCCTGCTATAATTTTCGAATTGTTCATCAGTTTCATCATGGGAGTCGTTTTCATGGTTTTCGAGGATGCTAAAGCCGATAGTGAGGTCAAAATCAAAATTCAAGATGGCGGCTTCGATAATTTTCGAATTGTTCATCAATTTCATCATGGGACGTAACGAAGGTTGAGTGGATGAAGCGTTACTCAGGGGTGACGACAAGCAAACTTACAAGTAACTCTCATGAGTAGGGCAAAAGTACTAAGCCTCTCCTTTTTGGCTATCCCCCCCCTCCCAATCGTATCTCAAAAGCTAAGAGACCCGTGTTCAGAAAAGTAAAAACCATTTTTCAAAGTTGCCCCTTATGCCCTTCTGAGTTTTAAATAAGGTTTTGGATTGAATTAGGGGGTTCTTAAGGGTTTTCAAAATATTTTAAGTGCTCTCACGGATTTTAAAATTCTTTTAACTATCTTAAGGAATTCTCAATTTATTTAGTTTTTTTTTTAAATTTTGTTTTTTTTTTTTTATTGAATTAGTTATAAGGGTTTTCACAATATTAAAAATATTTTATATAATTTAATAATTTACAAAATCTTTTAAGGACTATGGATTTTCCAATTCATTTAAAGATTCTTATGGATTCTCAAAATTTTATCAAGGTAAGAAATACTTCTCCAAAACACGACCCCGCGAGCTGCTTGCAGCTCGCGCAACGCGCAAATACTAGTCTATAATATAAAAATGGATCGCTAAATGTGTTGCTAAGAGCAAAACATGAAAACGGCTGGACCGATTCGGTTGATTCTTTTTTTGTTGTGTTTGTAACCATCAGGACCAGGTTAATAAGGACTAAAATATTCTTTTTTTTTAAACTTTCTGTTATGAAACGCATAATGTATGTTATTCGTCATCTGTTTTTCGTTTCAACTGAAGGATCATAAGAACGTCTATTTGAAGATCATTGACAGTAACGTCGATGGTCTAGAGGTTATACGATTGGACCGATATATTTAGGGTACAGGTTCGAATCTTAGGATGGTATTTTTATTTGTTTTTTTTTTTGTGATTGCTTTTTTTTGTTAAATATGCTGAATGAAATTGAAAAAAAACAGGATTTTTCTTAAACTACTAATTTTTTTGTTTTTTTTTTGGGATGTTTAAATTATCAAATGATTTCTCTCGCCTTGGGTGAAGCGGAAAGGACTGTCGGATCACCAGCCTTGACCAGAAAATATAAGCATGTAATTGTAAGACTACCTACCACAGACCAATAACTTCTGATAGAACGACGTTTGTCGGGTCAGGTTTTTACGGTTTACTTACTCGCCAGGACACAGATGTTTCGGGAGGTACCTGTGTCTGATGAGGAAGGAGGAAACGTCTGGGTGTCGCCACTGCGAGGATCGCCCGGAGGACACGTGCATACACGACAGGTGGAGCATATACGGTGCAGGACTGCCCCGCTTGGGCTGAGCACCGCCGTGTTCTCACGCAGGCGATAGGTGACGACCTCTCGCGCCCAGCATTGGTCGCGGCCATGCTACGTGGCGAGACGGAGTGGGAAGCAGTCATGCTCGCCAAGGCGGAGGCGGGACGCGCGAGTGAGAGGACAGCGTCCATCCCTCACCCACGCGGTAGTGGTAGACGCCCACGACGACAGTCGTCGTGGGACGATCTCGAAATGCAGGCGGCGAGTAATGGGCGACTGTCTCACCATGAACCATGCCCGGGTCGACGGCGCGTTGTTTTCCACACGCGACTCAAAAAGCGTCAGCATGATGACGGGGCTTCCCTCTAGAGGGCCAAAGCCTGCCGGGGTCGCGGGACTTACATATCTCATTACCGTGACTCTGGAACGTAAAGGGCTATTGAAGGAAGCCGTAGATTTTAGTCAGTACGAGTCTGACAGTCCCTCCCGCCCTGCCCTGGGTCTGAGGACTCATTTGATAATTTTACCAGCATAAAAAAAAAACATAATGTTCTACAATAAAAATAAAACTTAATTTTGAATAAGTAAAATAAGAAATCTGAAATTGTAATTTTCAGTGTGATTTTTAGTGACTTTTAAAAGAACTTTTTTTTTTTTTTATTAATTTTGTATTTATTATCAACTTTCTTTATAAGGTTCCTCTAGGGTTTGGCTAAATGGCAAAAAACGGAACCCTCATAGATTCGTCATGTTTATCTGTCTGTCCATCCGTATGTCACAACCACTTTTTTTTCGAAAGTATAAGAGCTATCCTGTTGAAACTTGGTAGTAGATGTATTATGTGAACCGCATTAGGGTGCCTATTCACCAGAGATGTGCTATGTAGCTGTGCTGCGAGGATGTAAAAGCTGAGCTACGAAACGTGTACCTAGCCGTTTCCATTGATGCTACGCTATGTAGCTGTGCGAGTAAGATGCGCTGTAACAATGTAGCTGCGCTACGCAGGGCCCCCGCTACCATAATTATGTGCAAAGTGTGCAATGCACACGGGTGCCTTAGGGGATCTAAGGGTGCCAAAACCAAAAACCAATATATCAAAAATAATTTTGAAATAGGAGTTGAGAACTTAGGTATAGGATTAGGTTTAAGTACCTACTAAAGACTTAAAATAATTATTTGATCTCACTTTTAGATTAAAACTTGAAGTCCGGAAACGTTTTACTTTTAGAGCTGACTGCGTTCGCTCTTCTATAAAGAATGACCATGTCCTATTCCAAAAACCTAAAAAATTTCGCGCTCGCTTCGCTCGCGCTTCCTATAAGGTTGACATTTGCTTTTCTTGAGCTCTCTTTTGATAGCTCATTTTTCAATTACAAATGCTTCTTATGTGGTCTATAGACACAATTTAAAATTTTAAGTTTGTCTTCTCTAAGATTGTATGGCACTCTGGGTGTGAACTTTGAGTACCACTTTATGGTTTATTTTGTGTTTAAGTTCTGAGGCGGCAAGCTTTACAGCCCGAGGGCGCTGAATTTTAAAATACACCATAAAAAAAGATGATTCAAAATGCTTTAAGGGGCGCCAAAATCCTTTTTTGCACACAGGCGCCAGTAGTCCTTTTTTGCACACAGGAGCCAGTAGTCCGTACGGGGGCCCTGGCGCTACGAAAATGCGCCGCCACGAGGTAGCTGTGCTATGAAGATGCATAATGCGATACGAAGATACGTAGCTGCGCTACGAAAATGCGTAGCTGCGCTACAAATATGCGTAGCTGCGCTACGAAGATGCGCTGTCACAAGGTAGCCGCGCTATAAAGATGCGCTGCCACAAGGTAGCTGCGCTATGAAGATGCGCTGTCACAAGGTAGCTGCGCTGCTCGAGCTATGCGATGTATCGATTGTACGGAAAACGACCAATAGCATGCATCCACAGTACGCAGCCATAGCACGCATCTTTTCATATAAAAACACATCTTAGTTGAATCCGTTTCCACCAGTGCTGTGCTATGTAAATATGATTGGTGGATATCAAACGCATCCGCAGCAACGTAGCATAGCGTATGTCTGGGGGAAAATCAGCCTTAGGATTTTCACACAAAAATTAAAATTTTGTGGGTTACCCATACTTAGAACTGAAACTCAAAAAAAAAACTCAAATTCCATACGTGTGGTGTGGGGTACCTATGGATAGGTCTTTAAAAATGTTATGGAATTTACAAACATCTTTTTTTCAAAACTGAAGAGTTTGCGCGAGAGACACTTCCAAAGGGGTCAAATGTGTCCTCCCTCCTGTAACTTCCAAAATAAGAGAATGACAAAACTGAAAAACCAAATAATTATAATTATGATGTACACTACACTGCGAACTTCCTGCGAAAACTGTTGAACGAGATCAAGTAATTAGTTTTTTTTTAATATGTCATAATTCGTAAACGTTTAATTTACCTTTTCAAGTTACAACCAACTACTAGAACTTTTGTATTATGTTACTTGCTGCTACACGGAACCCTTTACGGGCGAGTCCAACTCGCCCTTGGCCGTATCTTAAATACCAGAATAAAGTATTAAGAAAAAAAACTAAAAGAATCGACTGTTAGGCGGTACGAAGTTCGCCGGGTCAGCTAGTTATCACTAAAAACGCGGGCCAAAGTCAAAAATAAGGTGGCTGTCAGTACAATCAAATATAGGTGAAAAAATAAACCCAGATTATGGTTTTATTTAGGTTATTCTCTTCCTGGATCCTGGGATCATCTTGCCCCTACCGCAAGGATCATCTTGGACACCGGGGTGTACTAGATGATCCCAGAGGCGGATTAAACGTTGAGAGCGCCGTAGGCAAGCATCTCATCGGCGCCCCCACCCAGGGCAGAGCGGGAGGGAAAATCCACGGTGTCCTTCAGTAACGCTTTGGGGATCATCATCATCATCTCAGCCGTAGGACGTCCACTGCTGAACATAGGCCTCCCCTTTTGATTTCCACTTATACCGGTTGGAAGCGACCTGCATCCAGCGTCTTCCGGCGACCTTTATAAGGTCGTCTGTCCACCTTGCTGGTGGACGTCCTACGCTGCGCTTGCTAGTCCGTGGTCTCCACTCTAGTACTTTTCGACCCCATCGGCCCTCTGCTCTGCGAGCAATATGGCCTGCCCATTGCCACTTCAGCTTGCTAATCCGGTGGGCTATATCGGTGACTTTAGTTCGTCTACGGATCTCCTCATTTCGGATTCGATCACGTAGAGAAACACCTAGCATAGCCCTCTCCATAGCTCGTTGAGCGACTTTGAGTTTTGAGATGAGGCCGATAGTGAAAGACCACGTTTCGGTGCCGTAACTCATCACTAGTAACACACATTGGTTGAAGACTTTCGTCTTGAGGCACTGAGGTATGTCGGACGAAAAGACGTTGCGTAGTTTCCCGAACGCTGCCCAACCGAGTTGGATTCGGCGGTTGACCTCTTTCTCGAAGTTGGACCTACCTAACTGGACTACTTGTCCTAAGTAGATGTATGAGTCAACAACTTCGAGTACCGAGTTTCCAACAGAGACTGGGGTGGGCACAACATTGGCATTTGACATAATTTTCGTCTTGTCCATGTTCATTTTTAAGCCCACCCGTTGTGAAACTCGGTCGAGGCCATCGAGCATCATGCTGAGTTCCTCCATCGACTTTGCCATGACTACGATGTCGTCGGCAAACCGAAGGTGAGTGATGTATTCGCCGTTGATGTTGATGCCAAGTCCTTGCCATTCCAGGAGCTTGAAGGCGTCTTCCATTGCGGCAGTAAACAGTTTCGGGGAGATAACGTCCCCCTGTCTTACGCCTCTTCTCAATGGAATCGCCTTCGTGCTCTGCTCCTGTACTCGGACCGACATGGTGGCGTTATTATACAAGCACTTCAACACCTCGATGTACCGATAGTCAATACGGCATCGCTGGAGTGACTCAAGTACCGCCCATGTTTCCACCGAATCGAAGGCTTTCTCATAGTCCACAAACGCTAAGCATAATGGCAAGTTATACTCTTCGGTCTTCTGTATAACTTGCCGCAGCGTATGGATGTGGTCTATGGTACTATAGCCTCTTCGGAAACCGGCTTGTTCGGGAGGCTGGAAGTCATCAAGTCTGTGTTCGAGACGGTTCGTGATAACCCTTGAAAACAGCTTATAAACATGACTTAGAAGCGTGATGGGTCTGTAGTTCTTCAATAGGCTGTTATCACCTTTTTTGAAGAACAGCACCACCTCACCTCTACTCCATGTTTCAGGCGTTTTGCCCTCAGAGAGGACGGAATTAAAGAGCTTCTGGAGGACTTTAAGTACCGGTGTTCCACCCGCTCTCAGAAGCTCTGAAGTGATTCCGTCCTCGCCCGGCGCCTTGTTGTTCTTAAGCTGCTTCAGGGCCATCCTAATCTCGTACAGACTGATGTCCGGGATATCTTCGGTATAATGTCGGGACAGCTTGGCTCTGGGATCTCCTACCAAGCGGTCAACGGGCTTTGCGACCGAAGTGTATAACTGTCCATAGAACCTCTCGATCTCGCCTAAAACCTCTGCTTTGGTCGACGCTATGCTGCCATCCTCCCGTTTCAGCTTTGTCATCTGGCTCTGCCCAATAGACTTGTCCTTTGCGAACACTTTAGAGCCTTGGTTTCGCTGTATGGTCTCTTTAACACGATTCGTATTAAAGAGACGCAGATCATGTCGCAAGGACTTAGATATCCGTCTATTGAGCTGCCTATATGACTTCGCGTCATCGGAAGACTGCAACTGTAGCAAACGTCGTTCAGCCATGAGGTTTAAGGTTTGCTCGGTCAATTTCTGGGGTCTATCTTTACGACAGGGTCTAAAAAAACTTAGACCCTACCGTGCGGACAGTTTCCACTAGCCCGTCGTTGATCTCGTCCACTGACACTAAGTTCTCAAGGCAAGCAAAGCGATTAGAGAGCTCGAGTTGAAAGCTTTCGGGGTTTTGAATATGGGGCCAAGTAGGTCGGAGCGTAGACTTCATCAGGCTGGACCTTTCAAGTTTAACATTGATATTCAGCGAGCCTCTTACGATTCGGTGATCGCTACCGGTTTTTACCCTGTTGATCACAGAGACATCGCTGAATATCCGTTTCTTGTCGGTCATGAAGAAGTCTATCTCGTTTCTTTGGGGATCGGAGTCGCGGAATTCGTGTCCCGCAACCCCGGCAGGCTTTGGCCCTCTAAAGGGGGGTCCCGTCATTTTGCTGACAATTTTTGAGGCGCGCGTGGAACACAACGCGCCGTCGTCGACCCGGCCATGGTCCATGGTCGGACAGCGAGTCGGCCATTACTCGCCGCCCGCATGCCCGCACCTACGGTGGCCGGAGATCGTCTCGCGACTCTCACGACGTCTGTCGCCTTGGGCGTCTACGACTGCGGCTAGGGTGAGGGGTGGACGCTGTCCTCTCCCTCGCGCGTCCCGCCACCTCCTTCGCGAGCATGACTGCTTCGCAGAAGGAGGCGACCGCTTCCCACTCCGTCTCGCCCCCCAGCATGGCCGCGACCAATGCGGTATCCTCCGGGTGATCCTCGCAGTGGTGACACCCAGACGTTTCCTCCTTCCTCATCAGATACAGGTACCTCCCGAAACATCCGTGTCCGGTGAGGACCTGCGTCATGCGGTAGGTCAGGACGCCGTGGGGCCTATAAAGAGGGGTCTTACCGCCGCGATTGTGGCGTGCCCGGAGCTCTATTACGACAGTCTTTCCCTCCTGACTGCCCTGAGATCGCGCCGGAGCTCTTCCCGCCACGCCTCGACGACGTGTCGAGGCAGCGGGGATTCGCCCCGGCGATGCGCCTCCGCGCGCCACTGATAGGACGCCCAGGAGGGCCAACGCCTCCAGATCCCAGGGCAAAACCGGTGAAATGGGGGCCAAAGAAAACAGAGCATGAGTTTATAGGAGATCGATATTGTCGAACACATCTTACGAATTCGGTTTACAATATTTTAAAGCTTTAAGGTACGACTGGCATGTAAACTCGAAAATTATGAAATTCCTTACATACCTAATAATATCTAGCTTTACACGCCAGTCGTATGAATTAAATTATTGAACAGAATTTTTATGCTATATTGTAGGTATGTTTTTTCTTTATTTTACAATTCCGCCCGCGCGCCCCTTTGTACCTTCGCGCCCCTAGGCACATGCCTAGTTTGCCTTAAGGATAATCCGCCACTGGATGATCCTTTGATAACGTTTTAAAAATGTGTTTTTTAATAGTAAAGCATCTGGCCTGTTGGTCTAGTGGTTAGTGACCCTGACTGCTATGCCGGAGGTCGTGGGTTCGATTCCCACCCAGGACAAATGTTTGTGTGATGAGCACGATCATTTGTTCTGTGTCTGGGTGTAATTTATCTATAATATGTATGTCGGATCCGGTCAATAGTACGGACAGCAAACGAATCGTAAGCGCGCCATTTTGAGTATCACGTGGTCTGCGCGCGCTTATACAGAGTCGTGATGTTTCATCGGGGCGGCGAGGAGCGCATTCAATGCCCGACCGCAGCAGTGTGAAGACATCCCGAAACTGTACTCGATTCGTTGTGCCCAGTATAAGTGTAGTGAGTGATTAAATTAAATTGTGTTTGATTTAATTTGTGATTTAAAATTAAAATAACCAAGTGAACCGCACCCAGTGTATTTTCATTGCACGAGACCCAAACTCTGCCCACATGATGCCTGAATCTGACGGAACAATACTGGTGGCTCCGACATCAGAATTGGGATCAAATCGTGCTAATGAAATTACACGCGGGAACAGTGACAATAACAATCAGTGGAAGTTAGTTACTTTTTGAAATGCAAAACCAGCAAACTTTGAAAACGCAGCCAGTGAAAAACAAGTTTTTATTGCCGGAATTCGACCCCGACAAACCGGATTCCGATGCGCGGTCGTGGTGCGCCACCACCGACTTGTTTTAACGGGAGTGCAGTGGAGGGATGCCAGCTTATTTTGACGCTGAGCAAGGCGCTAAAGGTGAAGCATCAACCTGGCTATCTCAAATAGCCTACAAAGGAATTTAAGGTACTTTTTACAACAAGATTTATTTCGAAAAGGCGGGTACCCTCATAAAAAAAAAAAGGTTGCACTCCAGGAGTGCCGGTAGAAGTGAAAACTTTTTTGTTACTATGTTTTATTTTAAAACTGGAGTAGTACAGATATGAAATTAACTAATTTGAATGACGTCTTACTCATTTTCGATCAGGGTCACGTGACCCTGACGCGAGTTTTAAATTTTTTACCCATTACAGAAAAAGTGTACAACGCCGCTAAAGAAGTTTTCACTTCAAAAAAATGAGTGGTGAAAAACCAAGTGATAAAGAAATATTACCCACGTTCGCCAGTCGTTTCATATCTGATGCGAAAAATGAACACTATCTGTGAATCATCGAAAACAAGTGACACCAAGCGAGGAAAAATAACGTCAATTAAGTGTTATAACTGTGCTAAAACGCCCATAAGCGTATTGAGTGCAGAAGTAAGGCGATGGATACGAAGGGAAGACCTACAGCATCAAGTCAAGTGACGCAGCAGCCGGCATCGAAGACCTTGGTGTGCTTCAAATGTGGCAAGCCATGTCACATAGCCGTGCGCTGTACGAGCAGTAGTGGCGGCAGTGGCAGCGGACCAGTCCAAGGCGCGGCGCGACGCGTCGATGTCTGCATCGTGCAACCACCATCAGACACGTTACAACACAGGTGAATCGTTTCATTTTTACTTACGCCTCTGGTGCCTTGTGTTCTTTATGTTGACTATCGCTGGTTAAGCGTTAGTGAGTTAATATCGCTGGTTAAGCTTTTATTATTATTACTGTCTAAGTGATAGGATTTGTAACGCTGGTTAAGCGCTACAATGTTAAGAACTGGTTAAGTACTTCAGTGATTTACACTACTGCGTAAGTAGTGAAGCATAGTGCTGGTTAAGTGCTGTGGATTTGGGGGGAATGCCTGAGGTTCAAGTACCATTTTGAAGTAGAGATGTTGAGTTGGATGATAGTGTGGAATCTTAGGTCGGCTGGTCGGACCGTACCAGTAGCTATTTCGTAGCCGTAATCCGTATCTTATTGACATCCCGGTGTCCATGGAAGCGCGGTGTGCGGATGGCACTGGCGGAGGTCGTGTATTGTGCGTTCATGGTGAACGGTGTGAAACAAACAGAGGTTTGTTAGTGGGGCTAGTGTTAGCCACAGGCCACGAATTTGATTCCTGCTGTTTTGATTACAATATTGCTGCATTGTGATAATACAATTGCAAAGGTACTTGAATGCTCTGGGATTTCCGATCAGTCTTAATTAGATCCAAAGTTTAAGGGTCTGTTTAGAGTGATAAAGATTTTGAGATGGTGACCGTTACACATTGAAACCCTTGAATTCTAAGTGTACCTACAAACATTCCAACGGGTCATGTACCAGTCGAAGTTACCATAGATTCTGATTAAGTTGTGGTGAGAGGTCGAGTAAAACGGTCTATTGGCCGTCTTGTTTTCGACTGTACCAGTAGCCATTTCGTAGCCGTAATCCGTATCTTATTGACATCCCGGTGTCCATGGAAGCGCGGTGCGCGGGTGGCTCTGGCGGAGGTCGGGGTCTTGAGAGACCATAGTGTGTAGTCAGCGGGTGATGCACTCGGGCGATCCACGTGGTGGATGCGCACAGAAGTTCTGATCCATGCATTGGATGTGTGAAAGCAATGTGATTGCTGGTCGGCTAGAGAGCCGTGGCGTTAGAAGTTTTACTCGAAAGTTGAAGGTCACTGGAAAATCGGTAGTTTTTTGCAATAGAGTTGTGAAAGTAGATTCAAACGACTGTGGTACATGGCCCGGGGTAGTTGTTGGTGGCCCGGGGTGGTTGTTAGTGGCCTAGGGTAGTGATTGATGTATTTTCAATTGGCTATTCCCAATGTTTGATTTAGTTAAAGAGTATTGGTTTTAATGGTACAGTAGAGTTGAAATTTCCTTATTTTCACCAAAGAACTGAATATAGAGTTTGGTCAGGAATGACCGAGTGGAACAGTATTCTGTCGTGGACTATTTTGTGTTTCAGAGTGATTATTACACGTGGACGAGTGAAATGAGTTGAAGGAGGCCTACACTGAGGTGGTTGAAAGAGGCTGAAGGAGAAGAAGAAGATCACACGAGGACGTGTGAATCGCAGGATGGCCGTGTCGGATCCGGTCAATAGTACGGACAGCAAACGAATCGTAAGCGCGCCATTTTGAGTATCACGTGGTCTGCGCGCGCTTATACAGAGTCGTGATGTTTCATCGGGGCGGCGAGGAGCGCATTCAATGCCCGACCGCAGCAGTGTGAAGACATCCCGAAACTGTACTCGATTCGTTGTGCCCAGTATAAGTGTAGTGAGTGATTAAATTAAATTGTGTTTGATTTAATTTGTGATTTAAAATTAAAATAACCAAGTGAACCGCACCCAGTGTATTTTCATTGCACGAGACCCAAACTCTGCCCACATGATGCCTGAATCTGACGGAACAATACTGGTGGCTCCGACATGTATATGTATTTAGAAATATATATGTATGTTTATCAGTTGTCTAGTACCCATAACACAAGCTCTGCTTAGCTTGGGACTAGATGGCGTTGTGTGATAGTTGTGGAATATTATTATTATTATCTAAAAAATTAAAATGTTGAGTATGCCAACAATAAGATAGATAAATATGTTTATACGTATTTACATTCGCGCTAAGTAGAATATCATTTGATCTACAAACAATCTCCCTTAAGGGAATCATCTCGTACACCTTTCCCCTACATACACTCGAAAAACATAACCCTCCTGGCGCAGTCGGGTAAAAAAGATTGGTATCATTATTTTTTTTAAACTACCCTCCATTGGTGATCTAGACGATGTTGTTTGCATGGGAAAAGCATAACTAGATCAAAAATAATCAAACACATGTTTTTGGATTTTTCGTAAATCGCCCCTAAATTTGGTGAACTTTAAGGCGTCTAGTCTGGGAGAATTATTGGCCCATCAGATTGGTCTGGCAGCTTACAAAATGTTTTGAAAGAGTACAATGAGTAATAGGTTCTCTATTGTGTTACCTAACTTTTTTATACATAATCTAATGTGACATATTTTTTTTTGTCCGAATCATCATTTGTCCGAATGATTACTTGCCCGAACTTAATACCACATAATTTCAAATGCCATAACATTGACATTCCTAAATACTGTATATCCTAAATTCGTTTGTCATAAATATAACAATCAATAATATACAAAATACATAAAATCGATTGCCATAAAATACATAAGTCCTAAAGTTTGTTTTGTTACTGATTACCACCCAATAAGGAATATCGACGGAGCCCCGCTTCGCGGGGCTCCTGTTTCTGCGTGCAAGGTGCGCCATCCCCTTCGAACCTAACCTGTCCGTGTCGGGGTGCCCACAAGTCCCGAGCTCGCTTCGCTCGCTCTTGGATCCCAAGATCTTCGGTTTCCAAACAATTTAATGAAATATCAGTTTTACTATAACTAATTGAACATTCGGAATAATACACATTATGTAATACAATGATTAGGACATATGACTTTATTTCATACAAAATTAGGAGATTCAATTATTATGATACTCGATATTATGCCAGAACAGCGTTAGAAGTGAAGATAATTATGTAAAACAATATTTAGAACTTTTGATCATTATGGATACTGAATTTTATAGCAAACGTGTTATGGATAATGATTTTCGGACAAACAGTTTTAGGTCACGAAAAGGGATACCTGAGTAATATCATGTAAAATGTAGGCTTCCTAAAATTACGTACATAGTTGAGTAAGGTTTTATCCACCTTTATGTAGCGCTACCTGTGGAAGGGAGCGTACTTGACGCTTTCGAGCTAGTATATAAGTACGGTACGCATAAGTACTGTCTTAACTTTAAAGTAGACTACAAACCCTCAAAATTTCAGCTTTGCTAAAATGACGTGGGTCTGGGCTCTGGGGGCTTTGGGATCTCACTCTATTAATGATGCGTGGGTCTCGTCGCGGCGTTTCTTCTGCAGTTAATTGAACGTTGCGCTGGCGAGACGTAGTAAACAGTTTAGTTGTCGTTTAATTTATAGGTTTTAGATGACACCACGACGCTAGCGTAGTGTACGCATGTGGTGCCCCAGCAGAGGTGCCGCGAAACGCGATGCATGCGTCGCTTTATCGCGGCGTTTGCGCTGCAGAAACACTAGTGTGAAGGGGTTAGTGACATGATTAGCTTCCTGTATTATCATTCTACCCTAAAAATCCTCCATCGTTTACTTTGCGGCGTTCATTTTGTATGAACCATCGCGGCCGCACCTTGAATCAACAAACACTATATTAAAATCACAAATGAGTACCTATCTATACATATAATAAATTTGTAGAAAAGTGGTGTCTGTACAATGGAAATATACAAAAAAAAAGTAGCAGGGGTTGTTATTTTATCGATGCCGAACCCGAAACTGTAACTAAAATTTTTTTTGTCTGTTTGTCTGTTTGTCGGTTTGTCTGTTTGTCTGTTTGTCTGTGTGTTTGTGCACGCTAATCTTCGGAACTACTGGACGGATTTGAATGATTTTTTTTTGTTGTATAGGTATTAAGTTCGATTAACATATAGGCTATAATTTATCGTGGAAACTTGAACACCTGATGCAGAACTGCAACAGACCTGCTAAACTATAAGAGATACAAAAATGATGCCATAGCAAAAATTGTTCCACGTGATGAGCATTTTCTGTTGAGAGAATAAAATTGAAGATCCTGGACACCTGATGTGGAACTTCAAGAGCCCAGCTACACTATAGCATATACAGGAATGACGTCTTAGCAAGAGTTGTTCAGCCTGATGAGCACCTTCTGTTGATGTATAAAAATTGAAGATCTGGAACACCTGATGTGGAACTTCAAGAGTCCAGCTATACTATAACATATACAGGAATGACGTCTTAGCAAGAGTTGTTCAACCTGATGAGCACCTTCTATTGATGTATAAAAATTGAAGATCTGGAACACCTGATGTGGAACTCCAAGAGCCCAGCTACACTATAACATATAAGGGAATGACGTCTTTGCAAGACCCAACTAGCAAACTAGTCATATAATATGAAATATATATAACTAACAGACATATTATGGTTTTATAACAATTTTCTACTAACCAAACAGTTGTAAAGTAATATTCAATAAGATGCTTTAGTTATATACACTTTAAATCATATAAGTGTGTCCTATAAACATCATCTCAATGAATTTAAATAACGATATAAAACCGTCTCTGCTGCGACGTCCACACGACAAGGATTTCAGTCCAGTTAACGTTTCAGTCCGGTAATAGTCATGAACCGCTATTTTCCTATAATTTCAAAAACTTTTATATAACAAATATATAATGAACTGTTTTATACTGTTCGTTTTATGAACTACTATAAAACATTCGTATATCATTCCAATATCAAATCTTTATACAACTTTAGGCCAAAACTTTATTCTTAAATGACTTACATATGTCACTTGATTATTAATATATTAATATTCCACGACTATCACACAACGCCATCTAGTCCCAAGCTAAGCAGAGCTTGTGTTATGGTACTAGACAACTGATATACATACTTATATATTTCTAAATACATACATATTATAGATAAATTACACCCAGACACAGAACAAATGATCGTGCTCATCACACAAACATTTGTCCTGGGTGGGAATCGAACCCACGACCTCCGGCGTAGCGGTCAGGGTCACTAACCGCTAGACCAACAGGCCAGATTATTAAAACGATATGAAAATAAGTTGGGGAGTTATTCAGCCTGATGAGTACTCTCTGGCATCCTATAAAAATTGAAGATCTGGAACACCTGATGCGGAACTCTAAGAGCCCAGCTACACTATAATATATACAAAAATGACGTCTTAGCAAGAGTTGTTTAGTCTGATGGGCATTTCCTGTTGTCTTACAAAAATGAAAGATCTGGAACGTCTGGAATCGTCTCGCGCATCCCGTTGTTTTCCCGTCCCCAGGCTCCTAGAATTCGACATCAGACGTTTCAGATCTTCGATTTTGACGACCCCGACTACTGGCATAAGCAACAGGATCCGCGTACGAAGTCGCGGGCAGAAGCTAGTACTAAAATAAGCTTTTTATTGAGTCTTACAAAATAATATAATTCACGTTTCAATAAATCTATACTTATAACATTTAAATTGATTTTTAATAAATTATTTAAAGTCTATTAAAATATAAAATATCTGTTATAAAAATAATGATACAATTTGTCTTATTTGCACGTAAAAATTAAGAAATGTATAAAATCGCTTCAAAGTTTTGATCATGATTTTGAGTATCATGGTTCAATCACATTTTTTTCTCTTGACATCGCCAATCATCTTAAATTTTCACTAACGTGTTCCACTTGCTTTACCTGTTCAAGTCTTCTTTTTTTTATAAAGTTAAGTTTTTTTAAGAGACAACTTTCCATCAGGCCATGCGGCATCCTGCCTTGAATTTAATTTTCAGTCCAAACAGCTATGCTGCTCTGAGGCAAAAATAAGCACGAAGATGAAGTCTCATTGAGCTGACTCATTATGTTTCGAATAAAAACACTTCAGACCATGTTCTACGTGGTTCCACTTAATCACTGAGTGTGTCGACATCAATGTCTTCGTTGTCATCGTTGGTGGAGTCTGGGTCTCGTCCTGGTAAGCCGGTGGTTCCTGCTATGCCGCCGCGACCCTCTTTTGTGTGCCGCCATTTCATGCGACGGTTTTGAAACCACACTTTGACCTGTGAAGAAAATAAATATTATTTAGTAAATAGGTAGGTAATAATACGGTATATAAAAAAATATACATATTAGAAAAATATTAAGGGCAGTCGGTGCCTACTGGCGGCATGTCATGTTGCCCAAGGGCGTCGCCAGCTTATGACTAAAAGGGGGGGGCAATGGGGCTGAATTATTCTGAAAATTGAAAAATATTGAAATTATTCTGAATATTTCACTGCCTTCCTGCCCCCCCTTGGCGACGCCCTTGATGTTGCCGATACTGTAGGATTCTGTGGGATGCCCCAAGATCTTGTTTTATTTGACGTCGAGAATCAAGCGCTCGCGGTAGCCACTGAAATTACCGCCCCGATGGGCTAGATCAGTTCTTATTTTAATTACTTAGCACTCACATTCACGCCACATGGTGTGCCGTGACATCTCGTAGAATGAGGGCACATAATATCATATAGCGTCTGTGCTGCATCGGGGCATCGGCCCTAAGGAGTCTACTGAAAACCCTACCAACTAGTATTAAGGGCCATAGATTCGGTGGCTGACAGCTTTATAGTAACATGTTATTATCAGAGTAACACAAAGAGAAATCTGTTTTGCTAAAATTGCGACGCTTTTATAGCCCCATTATTTTGCGATTAGTTGCTTTTTAAACCCATATAAGCTATAAACGTAATATCATTAAAAATCTTAATATCTTTAAGCAACATTGGAACAGTCCCTAAGTGGTCTGCTTTTTAACTTTACCTACAGAAATCGTTACTTTTGAATACATAAACATCATTGTTATTTAGCTTGGTTTATGGCTTCTAAGCGATTTCACACCATGTCAGCGGCGACGAATGCGCCACACCACACACCACCTGCGGCGGGCGTTATCATTTATGGAAAATTCAAAAATAGAGATGTTTTCATACGAAATCAACAGCTTGACGCTGCGGAGCTCTATAGCGATCACCTGATTATACTTCAATTTTACTACGGATTAAGTTTTAAGCTCTGTCTCGTTAGTATTTTAGGCAATACTACACAAGTGTGACCACAAGGACAACTGAAGGGACAGAAAACGTCTGATAGACCTGACCTGCCTGCTGAACACGGAGCGGGAAATTTATTTAAAAATTCCCACAATAAAAAAACTTAGCCTAGTCGCAACCGGAGTCACGGGACTCTCTAACTGATAACAGTTAACCGTGGTCCCGGAACGTAAAGGGCTATTGAAGAATACCGTGGATTTTAGTAATACAAGTCTGACAGTCCCTCCCATTCTGCCCTGGGTAGAGATGTGCCGTTGCCGGCAATATTGCCCAAGGTGGGAATATAGGTGGAAATATTGCCGGCAATATTGCCGGGAGTGGAAATATTTGGGAATATTGCTTAATTTTAAGTCAAAGTGAGTGCGAAAACTATTTAACACACTTAAAATTAGCATTTACAGACCATGGTCTACATTATATACAAAAAATTTTTTTTTTTTTTGTAAAATTGCCAAAGTTGCCGGCAATTTTGGCAATATTCCCGGTATTTTACCGGCAATATTGCCCATTGTTGCCGCACACGACTGTGAATATAAGAAATTACACATACATTTTAAGATAAGAATTGACGATCATTGTATATTGAATAAAAAGGCATAAATTCGAATAATTTATTTTAATGTTGTAGTTTAATCTAGTCAACGAATGCTCAAAGGATAGAGGGAAATTCTAGAAACACATTTTTTACTACGTAACTTTGTTTGGACTAGTTAGGAGGTGAACATATCAAAACCATGAGCTCTGGGGGGGGGCGGGTTGAAGGTACCATTTTTTGGTTTTTCGCTTACATCTCGGAAAACCATGCGTTCTAGCAGCATAGTGTGTGTGAACAAAATAAAAAACTAAATCAATTTTCCGTAAGTTTTACCCAGTAAGCATTCCAAGATCTTTTAAGTTTTCGACTTTTCATAGTTTTCGAGGTATCCGCTTTTGAAAGTCTGTAATTTAGGGGAAAAAACATTTTTAGTTTCGCGCATTTGGAAAGTTGTATTTGATATCGCCATAGATCCAGAAAGCAGTAGCAGTTGATTCAGACCCTCCCTTCATCACCTGCGATGAACAGAGCCAGCATGCTGCATCATTGAGAGAGACCCCCTCGGGTCTCTCTCAATGTCCACCAGCTATAAGTAGTTCTAATTAGGTGACCACCATCAAGCTTGATATGTCTTGTCTTCCCCCACTGAGGGAGCAGTAAAAATTAGCTTAGAAACTCATTTTAAATTATACTAGGTACTTACAGACTAGGTAGGACTGTACTATGTAGGAGGAAATCCGCACCCATAAGAGATGCGGAAAAACTATCTTTGGAAACTTTAGTTATTTTTTCTTGTAAACAATTTTCGTATAGGTAGGTATTAATTTTTGGTCAAGTGTGAGTTGCCCACAAAAACACACGGAGGAGTAGGTACTACAGGGAGAGCTTGAAAAGACTGCTGCTGCTTTCTGGATTTATGGCAAGACTTTCCGAATGCAAAAAGGTAGATATGTTTTTTTGAAAACTATACAAGATATCGAAATGGTTACTAAATAAAACTTATAGGAAATTTATTCAGCCTTTGTTTTATTCATACAAACCATGCCGCTAGGAGGCATAGTTTCCGAGATATAAGTGAAAAATCAAAAAATGGAACCTTTAAACCCCCCTCCCCCACAGCTCAAGGGCTAGTGGCGGGGATTTTTGATAATTATATTCACCTCCTAACTAGTTCAAACAAAGTAACGTAGTCCAAAATCGTGTAATATCGTCGTGTCGTAATAATCAACAAAAATAACATTATTTTAATGCATTTGTTTCGGTAATTTTTACATAATCAGTAAATCACCGTTTAGAGTAACAACTTAGTAGTTTTTATAAGGCGGACTTAATGCCGCAACGTATTATCTACAGTAATATAAACTGTACCTGCAGTAATAATAAAATATACTGGTGTTATTTGACTGGCAACTTTGGCAATATTGCCAAAGTTGCCGGCAATTTTGGTATTTTACCGGCAGTGGCAATATTGGGAATATTGCCGGCAGTGGGAATATTGCCATCAGGCACATCTCTAGCCCTGGGCGGGACAACTCATTGGATGATTTTACCACGTAAAAAGCCTAGTGGCAAAGGACTGCAGAATCCTACAGATTAAGCCACAGCTGTTACATTTTGGCGCTCGGCACGAAGTTCTCATCGTTATTTTTTAAGCTTTTCTATTAGACTTATTCTAAGGTTTCAATCATACCTGAGCATCAGTAAGTCCTAACGTAGCCGCCAACTGCCGCCTATCTGGCTTCGTGATATACTTTTGTATTTGGAACCGTCGCTCGAGGCCCTTCCGCTGAAGGTTGCTGAAGACAGCCCGGGACCACGACCGCTTCCTCTTGCCGCTCGACGTGACGTCACATCGGGGCGCGGATGACTGCTGTGGCGGTGACGATGAAGGCATAGGAAGGCGATATACTGGAAAAATAGAGAACTGTTTTATTTTCTGTTTTTTCACTATATTTTTGTTTTAAGAACGTGTGTGTCGAACTTTGATGTGTCGAACAGCATTTCGTAAAAACTTTCAAGTCAATTTTCGAAGTTATAATGAAACTTCACTCCCATAAGCACAATAGTAGATTAGTAGCCAAGGGCTGTAAGGTATCAATTGCACCCTCGAACTATAGGCGCCCTCGCTGCGCTCGTGCGCCTAAATATCTCGGGCTGCAATTGATGCTTACACCCGAGCTAACTTCTCTGCTTTACATCTCGATTGTGAGGTAAGTAGAAAAAAACCGGCATTGCAAGAATAAAACATTTTATTAGTTAATTGCTGCTTCAGCTTTCATTTTCATTGAATCGGGAGTGCAGCTTAATTAAATCTTCATCACTTGCAGAACTCATGTTTTTTTCCTAATTATCACGTAATTATAAAAAAAAACCCAAAAACAAACAAAAGTAACAGTTTTTTTTTTTTAATTGGCAAGTCGCTATTTGCGCAATGCCACTAACAAAAAACGAGGAAACTTGGTAGAAAATGAAAGGTTAATTTAGGACACGGAATTTGGATGGATATTGGATAGGATTATTAGGGAAAGCATTGACAAAAGTAAATATTATATGCGTATATTATTGTCAGTGATAAATGATGATAGATACATATATACTTTTGAGTCATTAGAAGCCAGTAAAACAGAGATGGAGGTAGGAAAAGCAATGTTATAGGAAAGTAAACTAGATATAAAGGAATCATGACTAAGAAGAGGACAGGAAAAAAACATATGATTTAAATCGCCAACATCACCACATTCGCAAAGGTCACTGGCAACGATCTGCAATCGGGCAAGGTGGACTTTGGAGCAATTGTGACCCAACCTCATACGAATAAGACAACTGGTAGCAACCTTACCAAAGTTAAATTTAAAAAACCATGGTTTCTTGGGAATACAATTTTGAATATGAGAATAATATTTTCCTTTAGTAGTGCTGCTGTCCGCCCACAACTTGCTCCAGGCATCCCAAAGAAAATTCATTGGCAAATTCGCCAAGTCGTGACTAAAGTTAATGTAAGGGAACAAATCACCACAGTCTACAGCCTCATTAGCCAATTGATCGGCTCTCACATTTCCTGCGATACTACTATGGCCCGGTATCCAAGCGAGAGAAACTTGAAGACCTAATTTAAAGCATTTATACAAGAGACCTCTAATAAAAAGAACTATGGGAAGTATTGGTTTACATTTAAAAGGATTTCTTTCAATAGCCTGCAATGCACTTAGACTGTCTTCAAATATTATTGCCTTTTCCAACTTCATGATGCAAATATACTCTAAGGCTTTGAACAGTCCAAAACATTCACCAGTAAATACTGATGATTCAGGAGGAAGCTTGATTTTTTGTACTATGTTATATTGCGAGTGAAAAACCCCAACTCCAACATTTCCCAAAGAAGAGTGCTTAGACGCGTCTGTGTAAATATGATGCCAATTTTCCCATCGCAAGCCTTTGGTAAAGTTAAACGATTCTTTTACAAAATTATCATTTTTATTAATGCCTAGGTTTAGGATAACATTCGGAGTAAAAACTAATGATTCATATGAATGATTGAAGAGAGGAAATGATAATGACTGGTAAATTGGAGCTTGTAAAGCCATAATTTTTTTAAAGCTAACAATAAGACAAGGAAGAGATTTATTAGACCAATAACGGGAAGAATTGATTTGATCTAGAAGAGACTGCAATTTTTGACGTAACGGATGATTAGAAAATTGAAATGAACGGAATAGAAATTTGTCAGCAAGATACTGACGTCTAAGTGAAAGAGGAGGATCTACAGTTTCAACCTGTAAAGCATTTATTGGGCTTGATCTCATAGCTCCAGTATTCGCAGTGCTTTTGATTGAATTCTGTCTAATTTTTTAAAAGCAGCTGAATTTCCAGGTTCCAATAAAAAAGTTCCATAGTCAAGCACACTTCTAACTATTGCGTTATATATTAATTTTAATGAATAGGGGTGGGCACCCCACCAGACCCCCGATAAACATCTTAATATATTTAGCCTTTGCTCACATCTTGCCGTTATATAATCACAGTGTGGAATACCAGTAAGTTTACTATCTAAAACCACTCCTAAAAATTTTACCGAAGATTTCACAGGTATTAAATTATCATCATAATATACAGAAACTGGGGGGGGGAAGGCGCATCCTGGTAAAAAGTACAACTGAACTTTTAGAAGTAGATAGCTCAAGGCCATTGTTATCCATCCATTTTTTTAAAAGGCTGAGACCCGATGTCATTGTATTACAAGCCGTCTGAATAGAGCTATGAGGGCAATATAAAAGAAGATCATCAGCGTATTGTAGCACTTTTACTTTATTGTTTAAAGAACTCTCAAGATCGTAAGTGTAGATGTCATATAACAGAGGGCTGAGAACTGATCCTTGAGGAAGACCTTTCCAAACGACTCTAGATTCACACCTAGAATCCTGAAGTGTAAGATTAATATACCTCTCAGATAACATATTTAGAATGAAGTTTGTTAGTAAAATGGGGACATTTAACTGCTCCAGTTTATATTTTAATTTTGATATTACAACATTATCATATGCAGAGTTAATGTCAAGAAAAGCAGAAATTATGGATTGATTCGAAGAAAATGCTAATCTAATATCAGTGACAAAGATGCTTAAACTATCTATGGTACTTTTGCCACGCCTAAAACCAAATTGACTATCACTGAGTAGTTTCCTGTTTTCTAAATACCACTCTAACCTATTTTTAACTAAATGTTCTGTGATTTTTAGCAAAACCGATGAAAGAGCAATTGGTCTGTAAGAAGCGCTACTCGATGGACTTTTGTTAGGTTTAAGAATAAGTATAATATCTTGGGCTTTCCATGAAAGCGGAATATTTCCGGATATCATAATGTTATTAATTAGTTTTAAAAAATAGAGAAGAGATGTGTCACTCATATTTGATAGAAAAGAGTACGGAATACCATCTGCACCCGGAGCGGAGTCTTTACTGTGACGTACAACACCTTTAAGTTCTTCTAAACTAAATGGACTGTTAAGGTCACTAAGAGAATCTAGTGTTGAAAGGGGAATAGAATTTGGAATAATATTTTCCGGGACAGATGAGGGAGCTAAGTTATCTAAAAAACTATTTACCAGCTCAGGTGGAAGGAATGCGGTAGATGAATCTGAAAACGCTGTTCTAAACCTTCTGATATTCTGCCATACCATAGATGGTTTAACGTTAGGAGAAATAGACAGACAGAATGATCTCCAGCTTTCAAATTTCTTTTTTTTAAATATTTTTTTTGTTTCTGAAATTGAGGCGCTCAGACTATTAAAATTTTCTTCGGTAGAATTTTCACGATAGGCAAGTTCACACTGTTTCCTTTTTTTTATTGCATCTGTACAATCTTTGTCCCACCATGGCGGAGATGGAATTTTGTTTTGTATCTTTTTTAGAGGAAAAAGTTTATCAGCCGTTTTTATCATGGCTTCAGATAAGGCGTTGGCACATAACTGTTCATCACCAAATTTAATTTCTGGAAGATCAGAAACATTAATATCTAAATGCTCTTTAAATTTTTGCCAATCCACATCACCCAGTTTGTACTTTAACCGTGGAGCGCTCTTAGAATAATGTTTTTGACTGTCGGGAAATGATAAAACTATAGGAAAATGATCACTACCAAATGAGGAAAGCATAACTTCCCAAGTCAAACGCGAAGCTAATTTGTCAGAGCAAATTGACAAATCAGGAGCACTAGCACCCTCATGAGGAGAAGTGCGTCGAGTTGGGGACCCAGTATTTAATAAACAAAGATTGAGACTATCTAGAATGTCAAGTAAGGTGCTGCCATAGTTATTTGTTGACGAACTTCCCCAGACTTCATGCTGGGAATTAAAATCACCTAAAACTATAAATGGTTTAGGAAGAATTGAAAAAATATTTACAATTTCATTATAAATTACAACAGATGGACGAGGAATATATACAGAAACAAAACAAATATTATCTACAACTGCTGCAATAACAGAAAAATCATTATTATGAGGTGGGATTGTGAAAATTGAAAATGAATGATGATGTTTGATGAGTAAAGCAACACCGCCATACCCATCAGAGCGGTCTTCTCTGAGACATGCATAACCAGGGATCCTAAACAAAGACCCTGGTTTAAGCCATGTCTCTTGAAGAGCAAAAACAAAAGGTTTATATTTATTTACAATATGTATAATTTCTGATTTTTTATTAATTGCACTTCGACAATTCCATTGTAGGACTTTGTTGTCCATGATTATTATTAGTAATTGATGATGATGATTCAGAAACTGCATTTAACCGTATAGTTCGGTACCGCCCCCGAAATGGGCGCGACAAGTAAACCTACGCTGGCTCAATAGTGGGTCCAAAAGGGGCAGACGTTGTAGTCATACGACATCCTCATTATAAATTAAAAAAATATAATATTCCCTGCGTAAAATCCTATGAGTGCGCATTAATTAAGACTGTTCAATAAAAATCTGATTTATTCAAGAAATTTAAACTTCTACATTTAGTGCTTATTTTCTTAATTTACCGTAACAAAATCCAAAAGTGTAAATACGATCTTCGCCATTTTGATGGCTGTGCTGGGTAGGGCTAAAAATCATAAAAAACGTGGTTTTCGGACATCCAACGGATCAATAAAGGAGGAATGAATAACTTCTCATTTAGTATTGTAACGAATTCATACATCATTCAACATAAATTAGCAGTGGTAATAAAGAATTTGATATCTGAACTCGAACTTTCGCGCCACTTTTGTTTGTTTACATTTTTATTTTTCACTTTGATCACATACGCGTGCTTATACTCAATAACTATTAAGATATATATCATGCCAAATGTTATAAATAACGTGAAAAAGTACAGATCTTGGCGTAATTCTTTATTAAAGGGCCAATAACACGTATTTTTCATTACCACTACTCAATTTGTGTTCGTAAACGACAACCATGTTTATTTTTTTTAATCGTAATGATGTGTGAAAGCGAGTATTCTAATCGATTCCATAATTGATTTTTTTGTCAACTCGAGTAAAAAAAATAAGGAAACTAGGAAATCGATTAATAAAAATTAAAATAAATTTGTTTTAAGTTTAGAATACAATTATTATCTATTATAATATTGTTTAAAGCTTTTATAATAATATTACGTACATTGTCATTCCCAAAAAACAATAATAGACAAAGGAACATTGACAGTTATAAATGTTTGAATGCGCGGCAATTATTTAATTCTAAAATTTTGAATTAGGAATGCGCTCGCTGTGGTACTTGCTATTCAAAATATGTAATAACATTTTAATTTATTAGCTAATTTTCACTGTACATTTTATTTTGTACAATAATATAATTTTTAAGGTTGAATGAATATAGAATGCCTTGGATCTTGATAGGCTTTTAATAAATGAGTTTGTTTCTTACCAAATAAAAGTTTTTTGTTTTTTATCGTGGTAATCTATAATAAAATCGTGGTAATCGTGGTAATAAAAATCATCAAATGAGTCCTCCCACCCCGAGCAGGGCGGGAGTCGGGAGGGACTGTCAGACTTGTACTGACTAAAATCCACGGTGTCCTTCAATAGCCCTTTATGTTCCGGGGTCACGGTAATGAAATAACTCCCGCGACCCCGGCAGGCTTTGGCCCTCTAAGTCATTATGCTGACGCTCTATAAGGCGCGTGTGGAACACGACGCGCTGTCGACCCGGGCATGGTCCATATGGTCCATGGTCGGGCATGGTGGCATGCCGTGCCTACGGTGGCCGGAACTCGTCGTCTGCCGACTTCCGACGCCGCGGGCGTCTACCACTGCGGTTGGGGCGGAGGGAGGACGCTGTCCTCTCCCTCTCGAAAGATAGCCAAATTAATTATTTTATTGTACAAAATTGTTTCGTGAGATTGGTTTGGTCATGCAAGTATTACACGTCACAAATCGAGCTTTTGAATTAAAAAAAGAAAATGCTAGGTACTATTTTTACACTATTCGATGTCGCTGTTATGGATCAAATTCGGTGAAGTAATGATAATTTGGTAAATATGAACTAATATACAAACAATACATTTAGTCATTGTACAGCAGATCAAAATCAAAATTCGCGCAAACTCACTTAAAGTTCGAATTTCAAAAAATTATTTAATGTATTTGCACCACGAAGTGATAATAAAAATTTGAAATGAGAACAGTATGTTGTGAACATGTAGCGAAATTTTATTTATTGGAATATGATTCCATCCCTCGTAAAAATCGAATTATTAAAAAAAAATCCTTATACCTCAAGTCCTCAAGTTTGTCGCATGTTACTACTTCACAGAATATTGATAGTTTGATTGCTGAATTTATATTTCAAAAATTTAATTTTTTGGTGTTCTTTAATTTTTATCAAATCGACTTCGAGACTTCCTTCAGGATTTTTCGCTATTCCTCATAGTTCAAAATTTAGCCATCCACGCCCCGTTGGAAATTCTAATTGTTTATTACTGCAAGGAATCATTTAGAAGTACTCCCATCTCTCAGCATTAGATCCGAACCCGGTGTTTGTCTTTTCACGTATTTTAGATCCGTTGTAAAAAGATAAATTTAAATTAATTAACGAAAACACAAAATGGGTATAGGTAAAACCTTATGATTGAATTTAAGTTTAGAAGACACACATGTTTAGCCTCCAATGAAACACCGATATTTATTACTATATAAAACATAAAATTAAATAAATTATTGCGTAAACGACAATACTTGAAATATTATAACATGATTCAGATTTAGTTTCATAGACTTATTGCATGGACTGAGCTTTCTATAGTCAAATAAGCGGATAAATCAGTCCATGCTCTATGTCTTGTTTTACTTTTTTTCCATGTTCGATTATGTTGCGAGTATCGATTAGGCTGAATGAACGTTTTTAATCGTTTTGTGAACATTGGGTTTACGGTCAGCACTAAAAAGAGTCATGTTGCAACATAGTTTTTGCTAATTTTTATCCAGACTTTGATCGTTATTATTTATAAAATTATGTATGAACACTAGCAAATCTAATAATGTATATACACACATCAAAAGTGTCTAGGGATCAAGCATTTTTATGCGGATTTCTTGAGATTGAGATGTGGCTTTGTAATAAATTTATGATTTTATAAATTTATATGGATCCTTTTTGGTGCATTTCATAATTTGAATCAGGAACTGTAAATCAAATTCGAGTAAAAGATGAAAATCAGCTGTCAATATTTTCCCTATAAAAACATACAACGCATTGAAGACATTATTAGTGCTACTGTTTCCCTACTACTGATTAAAACCAACGTTATTATGGAGCGGCGACGTCATTTAAGTAGGGAAGAAATGCTCAGAGCCGTGGGAATGATAGAAGCTGGTTCCCGGCAACGTACTGTGGCTTTAGCTCTGAATACAAGTCAGAGTGTTATCAGTCGACTTTGGACACGTTACCGAAGCACTGGTACCGTGGCTGAGCGCCATGGAGGACGGTATCGCTGCACCACACGGAGACAAGACCGATACATTCAAATCTTAACTCGAAGAGCTCCAACAATAACCGCCATGATGTTAGCCGTGAGGCTTCATCACTCTTCAGGGAACTTAATTAGCGACCAAACAGTCAGAAACCGCTTGCATGAAGTGAACCTTCATTCCCGAAGACCGCTACGGGTACCACCTATAGCAATGCACAATCGTAGGATTCGATATCAATGGGCTCTTGAACACAGAAATTGGGCAGAAGAACAATGGCGTTTCGTGTGCTTTTCTGATGAGTCTCGTTTTGGTATGAGACCGGATACAAGACGTATACGACACTGGAGAACCCCTGGACGCCAACAGCGATTAAAATCCTGCCAGGAAGTCCATCCTTATAGTGGTGGAACCATCATGGTATGGGCGGGTATTTGGATCGGCGGAAGAACTGAGTTGATTTGGATCAGAGGCAACCTCAACGCTCAAATTTATGTTGAGACGATTGTATCAGACGTCATCGTTCCTCTACAAGTGCAAATCGGTCCCTTATTTCAGTTAATGCATGATAATGCACGACCGCACACCGCAAGAATTGTAAGACAGACTCTCGCCGCAGCTAACATCAATGTCCTGCCCTGGCCTGCTCAGTCGCCAGACTTGAACCCGATTGAGCATGCATGGGATATGCTACAGAGAAGAGCTCTGCCGAATATGGAGGGTATCCAGTCGCAAGAAGACCTTTTTTTGTTGTTGCAACGAACATGGGCGGCCATTCCACAGCGTGATTTGGATGAACTCATTTTGAGTATGCCAAACCGATGTTCTTGTGTTGTTGGTGTTCGCGGTAGAAACACGGATTATTAATTGTTTAAGTTACCCAATAAAATTTTAAAGAAAACTGTTATTTCAGTCTTTTTTTCGAACTTTAATGTTAGTGGTTCAAATGTCAAAAATCCCTTTATTAGGAAAATGGCAAATTTCTTTATGAATGCAAAGGTGACTTGGTTTATCGTTACTGTGACAAACGATAACACTTTATTTGATGAATCCTTAAAGAACATTTTAATTAATATCAATCAGGAGAAAAGTTATTGCAAAAATATATGTTGATCCCTAGACACTTTTGATGTGTGTAGTAAGTTATTTTATTTATTTCACGGTGTAACTATTATTATCATGTGATAAGCTTGTTTATGTACATATTTTTCTGCACATCTAAATTACCTAGTTTTTGGAACGGTGTAGCATTTTGTATGTTACACACATTTTACAACAGAATGAGGCAGTTTTATTGACCTCAACATGTTCTTAGAGATATTGCTCACAAACTTATCGCATGAAATAGCTGTAGTAACATATTTTTGATCAAAAATTGGATGCTGAAAGTTGACAAAAAATCTTGTGTAATAGCTCAAATTTCGAATCACCCGGTCGACTCAGCTGATGTGTCATGTGTCAAAATGTTGTCGTGCAGAGTGGTTAATACAGTGGCAGCGATGGACGGTGAAAGGTGATGTGTTTGAGTTAATGATTTTATCAAAGCAATGATTAGTTCATTTACAGATAAGGCAGATAAATCATCCTTAGGGATGAGGGCACAGCCATCTTTTGATTGAGGTACATTTCTAGCAAGGTCCTGATGGAACTGCTGATCATAACCTTTAGAAAAGTGGGGTGGGGACCGAGGTTTAATAAAAACTGTTTTTTTATATGATATTTTATTTTGTTTAGATGGTGAGTAATGAGGAGGAACAGAAGCATTGATATGGCTTGAAGTTGTGGGAGAGGAAAGCAAGGCATCAGCATATGATATTTTAGAAATTGTGGGATGAAGCTTTGAAGCTTCAGCATATGAAATACACGACTTGGCCATGGATTCTTTAATGTTCTTTTGACGTTCATATTCTAAACATTTCTTGCTAGTGGCCTCATGAAAACCGTTGCAAAGACAACAAGATAGATTATCTTCAGATACTGTACACTCATCCCCAGAGTGGCCTTGACCGCACTTATAACAGCGTGGTTTAGACCTGCATTGATTTTTGACATGGCCATATCTGCAACAATTGTAACATTGTATAATTGTTGGGTATATGTACAAGTCCACAGAAAGTGCTGTATAACACATATATACACGCTTTGGAAGAATTTGACCGTCAAAAGTTAAAATAACTGTTTCGGTATTTTTCAATAAAGGTTTATCATCAACAATACTTTTCCTTTTAATTCTTCTTAGCTTTAATATTTTGCCGCAACCAATTGGCACAGAGATATTTTCAATTATTTCATCATCTGTCCACTCTATAGGTACGCCTCTGACGACACCCATGCGAGTCACAGAAAATGTGGGGATGAAAGCTTTGTAACATTGTTTTTCCAACAACTTGCTGGTTATGAACAAGTTGGCATCATTATAATTTGAAAAAGCAACAATTAGCCGATTTCGTCCTATTTTCTTCAAACTGCCATTAATAATGTTATTGAAAGAATTCCTTTTCAAGAATCTACCAAAAGAAACTGGATTAAGAAAAGTATTATCGTTAGGGGCAGTTTGCTCCCTCTGAACATGTATAAGAAACGGAGCCGCATCGGAGGAATTGTATAAGAGCCGAGCAACTGAAGCCGGACGCTGAGACGACCCACTCAGATCGTCAGCACCAGCCCTTAACAAAGAAGTATGCTGAGAATCAGATGCCTTATTTTTAGTGTTATCTACAGTTTGTTCCACCTCACCGCAATCACAGTCGTTGTGACGTCTCCCGCCACTTTTGCGCCTTTTTTTGTTACAGTGCTTGCAAATTGATGGCCGAGCAGACACCCTTTTGCGTTTTGAGCTGTTATTATTGGTTGTTAGTGATAAGGAGCAATCAGTGTCAACTGCACTAGTCTCATTATTAGATATTGTCACATAGTGACCTATTTCCGAAGGTGCCGTCCCTCCGGGGTCATCCGGAGGATCCATAATAAACTACAAAACAACTAAAAAAACTTACCAAAATTGAAGGAAAAAAAAAGGTTGCACTCCAGGAGTGCCGGTAGAAGTGAAAACTTTTTTGTTACTATGTTTTATTTTAAAACTGGAGTAGTACAGATATGAAATTAACTAATTTGAATGACGTCTTACTCATTTTCGATCAGGGTCACGTGACCCTGACGCGAGTTTTAAATTTTTTACCCATTACAGAAAAAGTGTACAACGCCGCTAAAGAAGTTTTCACTTCAAAAACTACCACTACACTAAATCTAAATAAAAAGTTGAAATATATACAAAAACTTAATCTAATCCAATATTTAATTAAAAATTAAAACAGAGCCAAAAAAACCACGACCGCCAACTTCAGGTTTCCCGCGCTTTTTGAAGTGAAAACTTCTTTAGCGGCGTTGTACACTTTTTCTGTAATGGGTAAAAAATTTAAAACTCGCGTCAGGGTCACGTGACCCTGATCGAAAATGAGTAAGACGTCATTCAAATTAGTTAATTTCATATCTGTACTACTCCAGTTTTAAAATAAAACATAGTAACAAAAAAGTTTTCACTTCTACCGGCACTCCTGGAGTGCAACCTTTTTTTTTTTCAAAAGTAACAGTTTTCTATTCCCGCCTTTTTTCATCTTTTTTTTTTCAAGAACGGAATTTGAGCTTCGCCGTTCGATATTTAAAATTGATGACTATTAAACTCGAAGACAAGGCTGAATTAGCGAAGCGACCTCTTTTGTCATTAGGCTGAATGCATGATGTCTATTGCCAGTATGATGGTTAGATGTACGCGAACTTTTTGAAAGAGTGAAGAGTTATTTTTTTAAATTACTTACCGCCCTAGCGCTTTTGCTAGCTACATTATTACCCTAGAGCGGTAATTGGTTACTTACAAGCCCCATTTGGGGGTAATAAGGACCTACTTAGGTACCGAATATGAGAGATGTAAATTAATAAAAAATATCACAGAACATTTTAGAAGAATAGTGTAAGGTAAGTACCTACTACAACACTACCTGTTCTTAGAAACAGATTTTACAATTTCCTTCTGAACAGAGATAACCGAAAATATATGTTTTTAATAACATTTTCGTACCTAAAAATCTATGAACGATTGTTTTGCAACCATTCAGGCATATTTTTTTTAAAAAAAAAAACGTCAACCTTATCGTTTTTGTAAAAGAAAACCAAAGCGGCGGCGGCGCCGGCGGTGTGAGCATCATCAAAATAAAAAAGCACAATGAAATCCAGTAGGCGATGTTAAACGGCAATAAAAATATTTAAACAACCTCACACACTCGTTGTTCTACTAACTTTTTAAATGAGCTATTTTTAAGATAAGTATTAGATATCTTTAAAAGCATGAGAAAACCTTAGTGTCGTGATTTAAGTTGCTTATGGCCAGTGGTTTGATCAATATGTGGTTAAACTCTATCCCTGTTTTTAACAATTATTTTATTTAAAAAAAATGTAGGTATAGAATTCTAATTAAAATAGTTCAATGATTTATTTAAAAAAATGTATAGAATTCTAATTAATATAGTTCAAGGCCGCGTTTCCATTATAGGAGTTATACTTGTATACTTATACAAATTGTATGCAGCTTGAACAAACCTGCATATACAAGTTACAAGTATGTAGTTTGATCTATAGATTGTGGTTTATTTTCAATTCAAGCAACTTGTATACAAATATGACGTCAGAATTCTATGCAAGACTTGCCTAATTTAAACGCGTCTTAGAGCATATGCACGCCACGTTTTTTAAACGCGCCGTTGACGCGCGCTTGCAGCGATACAGAAGCGATACGCACGCAAGTCAGACGCAGCCTGTAGTCCTGTAGACCTTTGCACACCTGTATAAATTAGGGCTCTCGCCCACGGCGACTTTTGATAGCGATGCAGTCGCGCGTTTAACAAATGCGCGACAGCATCTCTTCTAACGCGTGTTAGTCGCATTTGTAACGCGCTACAATAGCGATGCCAACGCGCTACAAACGCGCGACCGCGTTGGACGACATCGGAGAGAGAACAGAAGGGGAGGGAGTGTGGCGCGGCGCGTGAGTGGGAACCGAATATTAGTGTAACTGGTGCAACACAGACAGAAATCAGTCGAATCATTAATTAATCATCATTGTTTGAGTTAGAATTGTCGTAACTGCATGGCGACAGAATCGCGTATGCATCGCGACTGAATCTGGTCCCGTGGGCGAGGGCACACAGCTAGCGACCGCTTCGCGTCTGTATCGATGTTACGCGCGACAGCATCGCTACAAAAAGTCGCTCGTGGACGAGGGCTCTAACATTAACGAGCGGCATCGGCGCGTTTGTTTCGATACACACGCGCGCGCCGATGCCGCGCGTTTGACGCGATACAAACGACAACAAACTGCTCTGTTCGATTAAAAGCGCGTCGGCGACGCGCGTTTGACGCGATACAGACGCACCGTCGACGCGCGTTTGACGCAATACAGGCGCGCCGGTGCCGCGCGTTTGACGCGATGCAAACGACAACAAACTACAAAGCGTCGTCGACCCGCGTTTCTGAAATGCGTGTCGACGGCGCGTTTAAAAAACGTGGTGCACCATCACGTTTAAAAACTGGTGAGAAAACAACTCGCCCTTAGGTTAGGTGACTAGTTTCTATTTAAACTTATTTCACTGGGATTTACATTGTAAAATATCAGATTATTCTAAAATTAACTGCAATACAACTTGATATGAACTAAGAAAGGCACCGAAGTGCTAGAAGAGTGGTCGGTCCATCTGATGTGAGATGCGTTTACCCACTCTGTTTCTAGGGATAGTTTAGTGACCTCATCAGACGCACGACAAGTTTTCACCGCTACCTTGTTACTATTCCACCAATTCGCACTAAGCGTTTCCAAACGTCTTTTATAATGCGCTCAGAAAGGAGTTGAATGAACTTTCAATAATTCCGTAGGTAGGTATACATTTTATTACCCGAAACATTATTTTTATAAACTCTCTTTCTCTTATTTATTTATGTAAACACAAAAAGATTAAGCAAGAAAGATTAAAACAGGACAAAGGCTACAATCAAGGGAGACTTTGAGGTAAGAGAAATATTATAATCTTATTTTTTGTGTAGGTAGGTATGTTCATATTCGACGTTTCTTTATGAGATTAGTCTCAGAGATTAGTCTTCTAAATCCTTGTCTTCATGCGACGGGTGGACGTAATAATTACGTTATGGTTTGTAAGCTTTTTGTTTTATTTTGGTCAGCTCTCTTAATGAATAAGGTAAATGATAAATACATGCTTCTGCAATGTTATTCTATTTTTACCATATTTATTCTATGATTAAAGGTAACTTTTCGGAAAATTTACACTTCCTCCTCTAATCACGGATTTTCGCACTTATTTTTGCACATAAATCGCAAAAAATTAGAGACATCTATTAAATTATGACGTGAAAAGCAGTATCTATACTTATAGATATTAATTTTGCATCAATTTAGAATAGGTATTTTTTTGGATAAAAGGAGACAAAACTGGACTGGAGGATTAGGCGCTGAATGTTGGAAATCTAGTTATAAGTTTTAGTTTTTATTTCGGTACCTAATTAGGTAAATATTGAACCTTTTTTTTAACTTTAAAAAGGTTATGTTGACGTAACTGGCCAATGCAGATCAAAATCATCTAGAGATGCCATTAAAGTTTTCTTTTTCTAACTTTAAATATAGTAAATGGCTAGCACGTAATTTTTATAAGTTTAGAAGCCAGTATTATGTTTTTAATGTCAAGTATTCAGCCTTTTATATTATATTGTTAATATATTATATGATGCATTTTTATAAAAAAAAAACAATAATTTTTAATTTCTAAATGGAGAACCCTTGGATTTTTTTTTTAGTTAAATATTCATAAAATCATTATTTATGATTGCGGAAACTGGACTTTTCATATTAAAAGTAAATATAAGATGGCATAAAAGCTTTTTTTTTTTAATAAAAGTGGCTTCCGTGACATTTTTTCAAGTATTAGGACCAGTACCAACCTAAGTTAAATGAAAATACAGCATTCAACCTTTTTGCTTTTTGATTCCAAAGACATTTAAAATGTTTTTGTAATTTTTATAGGTAAATCTATTTTTGTTATTATATCGTGGTCCAACCACGCAAGAATGTTAATGACTCCTGAACGATGTTAGCAAAAAGGAGTTGCTGTTTGGTCAATATTGATTGGAATGTGGTGTTCATATTGATTTTTGCCATTCGTGTCTCATTGTTCATCTAAAGTTTACTAAAGTAATGATTATAATCATTTTTTTTTTTTTTTTAGCGTGGTAAAATCATCAAATGAGTCCTCCAACCCCGGGCAGGGCGGGAGGGACTGTCAGACTTCTACTGACTAAAATCCACGGTGTCCTTCATAGCCTGTTATGTTCCGGGGTTACGGTAAGGGAATAATCCCGCGACCCCGGCAGGCTTTGGCCCTCTGAGAGGGGGGCCCCGTCATTATGCTGACGCTCTTTGAGGCGCGCGTGGGACACAACGCGCCGTCGACCCGGGCATGGTCCTTGGTCGGGCAGCGAGTTGCCCTTTACTCGCTGCCCGCATGCCCGCGCCTACGGTGGCCGGAGATCGTCTCGCGACGTCCGTCGCCGTGGGCGTCCTACACCGCGGTTGGGGCGGAGGGAGGACTCTGTCCTCTCTCGCTCGCGGCGCGCCTCCTCCTTCGCGAGCATTACTGCTTCGCAGAAGGAGGCGACCGCTTCCCACTCCGTCTCGCCCCGCAGCATGGCCGCAACCAATGCCGAGCGCGAGAGGTCTCCGCCTATCGCAGCCGTGAGGACACGTCGGTGCACTGCCCAAGCTGGGCAGTCCTGCACCGTATGCTCCACCGTGTCCTCCGGGCAATCTTCGCAGTGGTGACACCCAGACGTTTCCTCCTTCCGCATTAGACACAGGTACCTCCCGAAGCACCCGTGCCCGGTGAGGACCTGCGTCAGGCGGAAGGTAAGGACGCCATGACTTCTCTCCAGCCACTCCTCAAAGAGGGGTCTTACCGCCGCAATTGCGGCGTGCCCGGCCGTCGGTCGCGACAGTCGTTCCTTCCATACTGCCCTGAGATCGCGCCGGAGGTCTTCTCGCCGCGCCTCGACTTCTCGAGGCAGCGGGGTCACGCCCCGGCGCTGCGCCTCCACGCGCCACTCATAGACGCGCTGGAGGGCAGTCGCCTCCAGATCCCAGGGCAGCAATCCGGCAAGGAGGTTGGCCGATTCGCCGGCAATCGTGCGGTATCCCCGGATCATTCGGATAGCCATGACCCTCTGGCATGCGACCAGCTTCTGTGGTCGCGTCCGGATGCTCAGGGCCCACACAGGGGCCCCGTAGAGGGCCATGGACCGCACGACGCCGGCGTACAGCCTACGGCAGGAAGCGTTTGGCCCGCTGATATTGGGCAGGAGTCGCCTGAGGGCGCCCGCTGCACGGTTCAGCCTTGGGGCCAAACTCAGGAAATGCTCCCTGAAGTTCCACCGGCTGTCGAGGACGAGTCCCAGGTACTTCATCGTCCCCTTTACGCCGATTGGAACTCCTTCCACCGTAATGCTGTAACTCGACTGTGGCGCGTTACGGCGGCCATAAAAACACATGGCCTCCGTCTTGTGCAGCGCCACGTCGAGTCCCAACCGCCGGATCCTGTCGACGACTGTCGCGACCGCCTCCGTCGCCACGTCGGCCGCCGCCTGGTGCGACTCTCCCTGTGCAAGGACGAGCGTGTCGTCAGCGTAACAAATTACGCTGACGCCGTCAGGGAGGTCGCTGCGCAGCACCCAGTCGTATCCGATGTTCCACAAGGGCGGTCCCAGGACCGAACCCTGTGGAACACCGCACGACATCTCTCGCCGGTTCCACTCTCCCCGGTGACCGGGGTAGATGACGGCTCTGTCCGTCAGGTAGTCCTCGACTATTCGGCGGAGGTAGGTCGGCACCCGGTGATACCGGAGTGCCTCCCTGATGCAACTCCAGGGCAGGGTGTTGAAGGCATTGGTGATGTCCAGAGACACCGCCAAGACGACCCTGCCCCGGGCCACTGCATCCCCCGTCGTTAGGGCTCTCACGCGCATGATTGCGTCCACCGTCGAGCGCCCCCTGCGGAAGCCGAACTGGCTCTCCGACAGGTTCGGGCCCACCCGATTCAGGTGCCCGGCGAGGCGGTCTGCAATGACTCTCTCAAAGAGCTTGCCCACCTCGTCGAGCAGCACGATGGGCCGGAATGCGGACGGAGAGTCCGCAGGGCGCCCGGGCTTCTGGATCAGGACCAGTTTCCCCGTCTTCCAACGAAGCGGGAACCGGCCCCTCTCCAGGCACGCGCTTAAGAGCCCCCGTAGTCGAGGCCCGAGAGTCCCGAAGGCCAGGACCCAGGCTTTTCCTGGCAGGCCGTCGGGTCCTGGGGCGGTATTTTTGGCTTTGAGCCGTTGTACCGCCACTCTTAGATCTACCTCGGTCACCTCTGGAGCGTCGTAGACGTCGTCGTCGCTGTGATCCGCGTTTGCGTCAGCTTCCTCCTCAGATTCCGTCGGAGACGGAGCCATGGGCGGGGGAGCATACTCCTCCCCTCGCGAAGGGAACAGGGCGCTCACCACGTCCTCCACGAACTGAGGCCGGAGACTCTGCGTCAACGGGGGGGCCCAGGGGAGGAGCTTTTCTCACACCCACTTGTAGGGGCGGCCCCATGGGTCCCCGTCCAGAGTCCCCAGCATCTCCTCACGGGCCAATTCCTTGGCCCGCCAGATCGCGTCGCGGAGGGCGGTCTTCGCTGCCCTGTAGCCCTCGTGCAGCTCCGCCTCTACAGTCGCCGCATCCGGAGGTCGGGTGCGGCGCCTGCGGAATCTGGTGTACCGGCGGCGCGCGGCAACGCACGCTTCGCGCAGCGCTGCTAACTCGCTTGACCACCAGTACAGCTGACGCCGGGCGCGTCCTTGCCGGACCCGGGGCATGGCCACGTCACAGATCTCCGACATGGCCTCCCGGAACCACTCGGCCTCGTCGTCTATGTCGGCAGGCCTGTCCGGTGGTGACACCCAGGCCTGCACGATCGAGGCTTCCAGGAATAGCTCCCGGTCCAGCTGCTTCAGCGCCCATCGCGGACCACTTAGGTTCCGTCCACTTGAGACCGGCGCGTCTGAGGTCTGGGTGGAGACGTCGAACCGGATATACCGGTGGTCGGAATAGGTCTCCACCTCCTCCACAACACGCCAGTCGGTGACGCGCGGCGACAGGGCGGCGCTGGCAAACGTTACGTCTACCACCGACTCGCCCGTCCACCGCACGCACGTGGGGACGGAACCCCGGTTCTCGATCACCAGGCCATGCGCACGGGCCCAGCGCTCGAGCCTCCTGCCCCGCGAATAGTCCGTGCTCCGGGAACCCCAAGCCGGACTTTTGGCATTGAAGTCCCCCAGGAAGAGCGCGGGGAGGGAACCGAGGGCGACGACGACGTCTCCCAGCTCCTCTAGGGAGTCTTGGAACTCGGCGATAGATCGGTTCGGGGAGAAGTAAACGCCTACCACGGCGATCTCCCCGAACCGGGCTGCGACAATCCCGTGCCCTCTCTCGACACGATCGAGGGGCGGGGTACCGGCGGCGGCCGACGAAATTAGGGTCACCGAGCCGTCCAGGTCTGCTACCCAGTCATTCCTGGAATGATTATAATCATAACCAAAATAATGGGATAATTAAATTATACCGAGAGAACTCGCTTGTTTGTGTGAAACTGTTCACCTTCCCTTATAGAATTCTTCATGTTCAGAAGAATTTAGCAACCAAAAAAAACTTGAACTACACAAATTAAAGAAAATTGTAACGTTTGGGCTCGTAGTTTAGATCCCATATTACTGACTCAGAGATGTATAATACTAGCAATATATCCCACTTGGTGGAATCTAAGTCAGGGGAAGGTGACTTAGGAGGCGTAGCCAGGATTCTCTTCAGTAGCGATTTGGTGGCACCGTGTTCTCCAAAAACACTAGCAGCTAAATGCTTTGATTCTTTGCATTTTCCAAATAATAATCAATTTTGTAGAAATTCGATTTATGGCTAGTTTAAGTTATTTTTAGGCAAAGCCATTGTTTAAAATTTTCGCTTTGTTTCCCATAAGGTACCGCGATGCCTGTAATAGGTAAATTGCATAAGGCTTATTAATAAATACTAAAACCCTATGGGCCAGGATGCCTGACAATAAAATATTTTTATTTCATTTATTTATTTATAAGGCGGAGAGTGTTTTTTTATCGTGGTAAAATCAGCCCAGGGTGGGACGGGAGGGACAGTCAGACTTGACTGACTAAAATCCACGGTGATCCTTCAGTAGCCCTTTACGTACCAGAGCCACGGTTACCAGGTGAGACAGTCCCGCGACCGCGACCCCGGCAGGCTTTGGCCCTCTTAGCCCCCGTCAGATTGCTGACAGCTCTTTGGGCGCGCGTGGAACACAAGGCGCCGTCGACCCGGGCATGGTCCATAGTCGGCGGCGAGTCACCCATAACACACCGCCCGCAAGCCCGCGCCTACGGTGGCCGGAAATTGTCTCGCGACGTCCGTTGCCGTGGGCGTCTCCCGCGGCGGCTGGGTCGTGGTGGACGTCGTCCTCTCCCTCACGCGTCCCGCCTCCTCCTTTGCTAGCATGACTGCTTCGCAGAAGGAGGCGGCCGCTTCCCATTCCGTCTCGCCCCGCAGCATGGCCTCGACGAGTGCTGGGCGCGAGATGTCGCCGCCTATCGCCTCCGTGAGGACACGGCGGTGCTCCGCCCAAGCGGGGCAGAAGGCGGAGAGCGTAAAGTGATTTTTTTAGAAGATCTTAATTTAATTAGGTACGCTGTGTTATTTTTTATTATTGTGATTATTGAAATCATCGATTGTTTTGTAATTAAATAAGAATACGTTTCGACAGAGTAAAAGACATAAACGAGATATACCACCTTGCAAAAGATTATTAAATTTTTGTAAACTAGGTTTTTTCGTCATCACACAATACTTGGGAGCCAGCGAAATGCCTACGTAGGCCTTCACTATAATAATGAAATTAAAAGCCAGACGTAGGAATATAAATTAAAATTGTAATTTAAGGGTTTTTTTTTTACAATGGTTATAGAGTTTCCTATTAATATTTTTAACATAACTAGCGCTGTAGTGACATTTAATAAGAATTGGCAAATTTAAAAGAAAGACCCTGTATACTGCAAATTAGTGAATAGCTATAATGATAAATCTATCAATTAAAATATTATAGTAACGTAGATTTTTATCTTTAACACTTGTTTTGAGAACATTAGACATAATATATTTTATTTTTATCCGTATTTAACTTATATCTATTTTATTTTTTGGTTTATTTTCTTACAATGAAAGTCAAATTATGCCTTAATTAGGGACATTAACATTTAAAACACATGGATTACCGTTTGTACTTTAATGAATACCTACTTAGGTGTAATCTAAACAAAATGTATATCGATAATAATAATACTAACATCTTTATAACACAGATTAACAATAACTTGCGCCAATTATTTCAGCATGTGATGATCTCATCCGTTTCAAGAGAACCGCTTTGATAGCCGCTAACGAGCCGCAATTTAAACTTCCTGTGAGTGTTTCACTGATTTCAGTTTTTTAAACTGAATTTACAGATTATTTCATCTTCTTTATAAGATTTTTGAGCATGACATGAAACAAATTAGTTAAATCGAAGATTATGAGTAGATCTTTTGTTTATAAGATTATGCTTCCATTTGTAGAAAATTTTCCGTTTTGATCTTTTGCCATTTTGAGAATTTGGCTTTTCGAGCATTTGCCATTTTGAGAATTGTCCCTTTTAAGAATTAGCGTTTACAGAATTTGAGAATTGTCGTTTTGCGACTCGGTTGCCATTTTGCGAATTAGGCTTTTTGTCCCTTATCGTATAACCACATTTTTCTACTTTAGATGAGCTATGTTATGTTACTATGAATTCGTATGAAATCCACTAATCACATTCTTTGGTCTTCACAGCATAGTACTGGTGGAAACGGATTCAACTACGCTAAATTGTTTAATAATATGGAAAGATGAGTGCTGTGCAGCAATGGTGAAGCTTTGTATAGGTTCGCTTGTCCACACATTTTGCGTTGCGCTACATAGCTTAGCATTTAATAGACTACAGGCCCATGTCCAAAATGGATGGGTCATATGAACAACCAGGTGACGTGTATGCTCTTATATCGTCCTATATACGTCACCTGGTGGTTCATATGACCCATCCATTTTGGACATGGGCCTGTAGTCTATTAGCACAGAATGCATTAGTCGAAACGATCTCATAGTTTTGTAGCTTAGGTTTCACATTTTCGCAGCACAGTTGCAATAGGTCATCTTGTGTGGAAAAGCACCTAGATCGTAGATTGACATATACAAATCTTTTTTCCAAAATTCTTAACTATTTAAGTATCACGATTCACGCACTTTCAATAAATAATATACGAGTACCTATTGTTAACAAATGGCCATATATTCTGGTAAACAAGCTATACAACAACATTATCTAAATAACAGGTGCAATCTCTGATTTCTATTTGCTGTACTGAACTGGAACTTTTCTAGTATATCACAGAAAATATTTATGGAACCTGAAATGATGGACCAATTTCAAGTAGTTACTGTAGAAGTTCATTTAATTTCAAAGTATGCACTGAAGTAATTAATCTAATTCTTAAATGTGTAAATAATGAAAAAACAAAACAAACTTACCAGTAGTAGGCCTTAACGCGGGATGTAAATGAGTGTATGGAAGAGGTAGCGGCAGCTGCAGCAGAGGTGGTTCGTCCCTGCAGCAGCGGTACAAAGCAGCCACGCAGCCCGCGCACGGCGGCTCCTGACTCCGGGCCACCTCCGTCACCGCCGGACTCGACCGATGACTATCATTATTACCCAAAATACTGTCCACACTAAATTTCAATTTACTCACAGAATTAACATCACCATTCAACGAAGTCATTGTCACTTAATTTCACAAACCAACCAACAGGAAGACCTTCTGTTATGAAAGCAACTGAAAAACTGACAAGCGTCGCGCCTCGTTATCGGCGCAAGCGCAGGCAGGGGGCGTGCCAATTCTAATGGAGCGTTCCGATTGGTTGCCGGTTATTGGGCGTTGCGGTCACGTTATGGAGTGAGCCAGCATTGACTGATCGAGATGGTACCAACAACTGCACTTGTTTACAATAAAGTGCTTCTTTAATGTGTTTTATATGACTTTGCACTTTAGACTAAATTTTATTGCTAAGAAACTTGCGTCATTCGTCAGTTTATAGGGATTTTTTTTTAATTAAATTAGTTACTCCTAAATGTAGTACCTACCTACCAACTCAGCAGGTAGCAAATGGAGCATAGATCACATCATTAAGACCGCGTGTTTCAATCGACCGTAACTTTAAATGAACGAAATGAGTTTACCTAAAGGAACGAATGCTACTTGAGCGAACATTCACCATCATCAATTCAGTATTTTCAGTTTGTAATCAGCCACACATTTTCAGGCCTCACATTTTTCCCCCACATACTTCACGCCGCTGCCAGTCCTTCATCCATCAGTTTCGTATCACAACATTTATAGCTTTATAGGCTGATATTGATGATGATTTTATAAAAGTATTGTTCTGGGTTACTTACACCCATAAGTTGGATGAATAACTGGTGAAGAGTTTCCCAGTTAGACAATTAATGAAAAACTTCAATTTATGACAGCAAATGTGCCGTGGTTGCTGAAACAGCATGTACTACACAAATGAATCCTACACAGCTACAATACGTAGCATCACGCCTGCTGCACAACCAGAGACGTAGCTGACGACTGAATAACAAAACTGGCAATTTTTATGCGAAGTCTTGTCTGCGAAGTTGCGCACAATGCTGAAGACGCATTAGCGAGCCCCTTTTTTTCTATGAAGCGTGAGCATTCTCCTTTTTGACATTGATTTCTAAATAAAATAGAAGAAACGCCTGAATTATTGGTAAGTATATTGGAAGCAAAATGGACACATAATTGTATGTCCAAGTAACGTTAAAATGGTTTTAAAAAAAAATATTTCGAATATGTGGATAAATTCTAGGACTTCAAAATCGAAAATGAAAAAAATAGGTATATCCCCACTTTTGATTATGTAGTTATTTTAAATTGTTTACATTTCATGTGTTGGTAACAAACGTTGGCTAAATAAAATTTAATTTAACTCGAGAATTGAAATGTGTTGAACACATCTGGCGTGGCTTAGCGTGATACTATATTGTGGAATTATTTATTAAACAATTAATTATACCTAAGCTGTTGGAGCAGTGACGATGAATTTGTCGATTATTAACGAAGATCGTAATATTATTTGCGATATAAATATTATACACCATTATCTGTTCTACTAATAGCAATAGAATATTCCATTTTACAAATTTTATCGTAATTACGATCAAATCTTCACCAAATGTAAGTGGTACATCAAGGAAATAAATAATTAAAAATAATTATATAAAAACAGTTGTTTATTGGGACAATACCATCACAGTATCACAAGTAGGACAATGCCATTGCAACTCCTGAAAGCCAGAATCAACACTCACGAGAACCAGAAAAGCACCGAGAGAATGAATTTTAACTGTTTGTAGATCCTGCAGACCAGTTTCATATCTTGGCTCTGTTGTCGTTACTAATAAGGACAGCTGTGAACTGGAAATACGGAAAAGGATTGGTACGGCTAAAACAGCGATAACACAATTAAAGAAAGTATGGAGAGATAAAAATATCACCAATCGGACAAAACAACACCTGGTCCGTACACTTGTCTTCTCCATCTTTCTCTATGGGGCAGAGACATGGACCATCAAAGCGGCCGATAGGCAAAGAATAGACGCTTTTGTGGTGCTGGAGCCGTCTTTTAAGGATACCATGGACAGCCCACCGTACAAACGTTTCGATCCTTAAACAACTGAAAATAGAAAAAGCGCAACCACTCTCTTCAACCTGTCTGCAATGAGTCATAAAATACTTTGGTCATATTGCTCGCCGAGGTACCGTCAACATGGAGCGGCTAATGGTGACCGGGAAGATAGAGGGCAAAAGACCTAGAGGCCGAAGCCCAAAACGGTGGTCTGATCAAATTTCGGCAGAACTCGACATGCCTATCAGCACTGCACTCCATCAGGCCACTGACCGCAACAGATGGAGAAGTCTGATTGATAAATTGAAACGGAATCACGATTCTCAGCAGTGAGAGAACCATTGAGAAGAAAGTATCCTGCAACAAATGAATCAGAAAAGAATAGTGGAGGAGTAGGAAAATACGCATTTCCACTTCCCTCCATATCCAGCAGGAGACAGAACAAAACATATCCAGTTGCCTAGCACCACGGAGACCCGAAAATACTACCAATATTTTTGGGTCTTTCATAATTGTGATCAAAATCAGTTGACAAAAAGTACCGATTGTCGGTTGATACGAGTATATATTGACTAATACTACGCGATCTTATTGTTATTGTTTTTGGCTTCAAAACTATGTCCTGACTAATTGAAATCTCCATAGAGAGTTTTAGAAACACAAGCATAAATAACTCCTTCAACATTCAGTTTGAATTCAATCTTAATAAATCCTCACGTTCTCCACCAAACCATACGTGTGGTCTGCAGTACACAAAACAGATCCAAGAATAAAACTGAATATTTCGACCACACTCGATTATACCCACTTACCTAAACATAATACAGAATCAATCGATATAGGAACAACTGTTAGCTCTAAAACGCTCAAATCGATTACGGTTGAGTTTATTTTGCTTGTCAGAGCACACCTGTGCTACATCCGCGGCAACAGATATAGATCCCATCATTACAGAGCATCGGCACGCTGCGCGAGCGCACATTGTTTACTCGATAAGTATCAATGATCTGTGGCCAACGAAATTATTATGCATGTAAGTAGCTAGATATGCCTAGCTACTAATTATAGCGAGCTCCGCCAGATGTACTTAGATCGCGGTTATAATCGACAGTTTTATTTAAAATATGCTCATCACCAAAGCTGCTTGCGGTAGGGAAAACCATTCAGGATTTTTCCGCTATCACACCATACGTATTTTAGAGTACTTACAGAAATACCACCTCCGCCTTTCAGTTGATTATTGGCGGGGCATTTAATTCAAAAAATCTCCAGTGATGACCAATCCCCACCAGTGCCCCATAGTTACATTTATCTTTAGAAATCCCCACTATTCAATAAATTCTGGTGAGTGGGGATTCAGCCCAAAGAGCTTTAACAAAGCACAGACAGAAAAAATCCTACATTGAAATCATTTAATGGTCTTTCTGGCCATATAGCTATAAAACGCTGCGTTAAAAGGCCAGTCACATTAGTGCTGCAAGGATTTCATGGTCGATATCAGCTGAACATAAATCAGCAATATAGTTTAGAGTCAAACAAGATTGGTGTCAGTCGCCCGCGGTTGGCAAACGCAACGCCAATAGGATCAAAAGATTGGCGCGAGAACGTTTTGCTCAGTACACGTGTGAATTATCTCGACGGCTGCGGGAGCTCTAAATCATAGCTATGGTTTATTTACCAATCATGATACTTATATTTTATGATATCCGATAATTTGCAAATTCTTGTTAATCTCCATGGAAAACTTTTCCACATTTTAGTTGTACAGAGGAAACACGCAGATAGCGCAAGTCTCGTTCCGTTTTTATATGTTTTAGCAATAAATTATAATCTGCTCCATTATTTTGTGGTCTGGAACTAATAACTTAACAGTTTACGCCAATCTTTCAGGATGCTACGCCAGTAAAACATTTTAATATTATTTGGCAAATATTTACTCTATTAGGGCTGATTCAGTAACCGCTTTTCCGGCGAGAACGAAACAGTAAAGAAATTAAAAGAGCTAGGTACTATTAATAAAAAAAGCTTTTTTAAAAGAAAGGAACTGACTTCATAATCAAACTTTAATTTACCCTTTTTCGTTCAGATTTCTTTTCCCCTTTTGTGTTATAGAACATCCAAATTCCTAGTAGACTACTGAGAATTGAAGCCAAAAACGCGGAAGAAAAATTACCCCCGTCGTTCGATTCCCACGTACAAGTGTACAAGTGAACATCTCCAAGAAATACATTTAATTGTGTGCGTTCCTCACTCAGACATATTTTATTTAAAAAAAGTGGCTTCACTACAAACGTTACGTTTTGAACATGGAATCTGGTCATTTTATAATCTAAGGTCCATTTATTCAAAAAATCGGCCAGAGTCTTTGTGTAGTCAGCGTCTTTGAAATAACGGATCCACGCGGACGACGTAGGTCACGGGACATCCATTACTGTTGTCATACCAAAATCTTCTTCAGAATGCAACGAACGTTTCTGAAAACTGCATCAAAATTTATTTTCTTATTTATTTTAAAAATGTCTCATCATTTTTTTTCAAAAGACATTAGCTGTCTAAACACACAAAAATACTGATGGGAAGTAAGTAAATTACAAGACAAGAACAAAGAAGGAAGAATATGTATTTATTCTTCATCTAGCATAAGTAACCAAAAAGTACCTACGAATGAGAAGAGAAGGAGCCTATTAGATCTGTAAGTATACAATTATACGAGTACATAGACACTGTTGTTTGCCAATCTCAGTAGGCGAGTACCTATAAAATTGTATTATAAACATGTGTTAGTAATTAATTGCGCAAACATATTTTAAGTTAACTATACTACCGACCTCCCGCAGTTTAACAAAGTTAATTAATTTGAAATCCTGTAAGTATTGGATCGTTTTACTTTTATTAATCATCCATGAGAACAAACTATGGTTCCCTCACTTAGTACAAATAAAGTGGATACTAAATCAACTTTTATAGTGGCGCCTCGGTTGTTTATGGTAACTTGGATTAAAAAACATGATGGTCCTGGAATCAAATGGGAATAGCAGTGACGGGTGTTCCGAACGACTTCCTTATACGATCGCCATTCTAATTCAATCGTTTTCCGGAAATCACATCTTGGGGAGATTTATTAAGTCTGCTCTTGTTTGTGAGATAGTAAAATCGACATTAATGTCTATAGCCTACCGAGTTACGTCGGATCCTTGTACAATTAGGCCATCGGATTCGAAATAAGTGAGTCAACAAACAGAGCATCCTTCGGGGAGCGATGCCCGTTCATTGTATTCTTATTTATAGATTTGTGATTGTTATATTATCGTGTTGCTTGATTATCGTGGTAATGACTTTTATGATCCTCTTTTAAATAAATATACAAGTGGCCACGTTTACTTAGTGTAAATATTGAGGCGGCGGCGGCGCGTACCACAGTAGGACGCTACTTTAAATGCAGTATCACTTTGTTCACCGATTCTCTTTTATTTCTTGTTTTACCCTAGCCACACTAGCCATTCCAATTGGAATGTGATTTAAGAGGATCGTCTACCGAGCGCTCGTCCATACTAAAAGAGAAAACGTTTTCCTACCCCTAAATGTTATCCTATCTCAATGATTTTTTAGAATGCTTCTGACACAGTAAAAAACTAGGTTTATAGGTTTTTTTTTCAAAAGTAACTCTTAGGCGCCTGTAACTTTCAAACTACTATAAATTTTGAAAAAAAGAAAACCTGTAAACCTAGTTTTTTACTGTGTCAGAAGCATTCTAAAAATTCATTGAGATAGGATAATTTTTAGGGATAGGAAAACGTTTTCTTTTTAGTATGGACGAGCGCTCGGTAAACGATCCTCTTAAGATTACACATAATTATTCTTCATCGTCTTCGACCTTAAGCTACCAATGTTATTAATTACTTATTAATTATCATCCTATACACTGCTACTCCAACCCATCTTATCCTCCCCTAACAAACGCACATATTATGATTTATTTTATGTGTTTCATTATTAATTTACACCTTATAATCGCTGAGAAGTCGTGTTCTTATTAGCAAGTTGAACACACGATCCGTGACATTCCAAGTTTATGGTTAAACGCAGAGCGGCTACCGTCTTCAAGTAAATAGTACTGTGGTTAATATAAATTTTCTGAATCACCCATTCTTTAATGTATAAAAAGTGATAGAAGCTTGCGGGCTTTGTTCTAAGTAACTTAAAGGCAAATGGAACTGCCCCTCCAAATAACTGATTTACATATCACAAAAACCACATTAGACATTCTTGTACCTAAATAGGTATAGGTATTCCAGCAAGATCGTAGAATGTCCCGAGATAATCAAAAAGTATTGATATGAGATAATTATTTATACAAATCGTTGTTTCATATTGGGTGTCTGTGTCGCAATAAATATTAAATATCGACGCCGTTAAAAATATCCCCTTACACTTTATGAGAGCGCTCGTCGACATATTTACGTACGGGAGGAGGCTATCAATTCCGTTTTTTTCATTCGACCTTACGATATAGCCACCTTCCTTGCACGCGAGCTTTCTCTTAGCATTGAATGCTATATTGTTATGATTGGCGTCCTTAATTCTGTATGAGAAACGATGCTTGTATTGCGAATTTTAATAATCGTCCTAGAAAATATTAATCATCATTATCTTCCTGTCCTTATCCCATTTTACTTGCGGTCGGCGCAACACGTTTTTTTCTTCCATTCTCCCCTATCAGACGTCACAGTATCATTTACTCCTTTTTCACTCCTATCATTCCTTAGACAATCCATCCATCTTTTCTTTGGCCTTCCGCTTCCTCTCCATCCATAAATATTCATACTCATCACTCTCTTAGTCACATGAGTCTCATCCCTCCTAATCACATGTGCATACCAAGACAGACGATTCCCTTTAATTTTTTCTGTAACAGACGTCACTTTCAAACTTCCCCTTATAAACTCATTCCTTACTTTATCCTTTCTCGTCATTCCACACATCCATCTCAACATCCTCATCTCCGCTACATGCAATCGTTTCTCATCCATCTTTTTCACAGCCCAGCATTCCGATCCATACAATACAACAGGTCTAATCACGGATTTGTGTATTTTTTCCCCTTTAACTTGAGGGGCACCCGTGGGTCGCAAGTTGTTCCGAAGACCTGTCGACATTTCATCCATCCCGAGTTGATCCGGTGTGTTATGTCCCGACCTAGACAATATATGGAGCCACAAAAACAGCTTAGACACCTTTTTAGCAATTATTGAAAGACGTCAATATTTATAAGTATTAAATCCAATACGTCTGCTGCAGAATCTAGCCGTTGGGTTTAGCTATAGCTTATAAATTTAAGCATAAATTCAAAGGGCAGACACTAGACAGTATTGTTTGAAGAGATATAAATTGAACATAATTCTGTCTCCGTGTTTGATGTTACGTAGGCTGTATTATCTTCCATCCCACAGAATATGGCCTATCCAATTAGGAAATTCTATTCAAAATGTCACTATGAACTATGAGTACATTTAACTGGCATTTCCACGCTTTGCATTGCATCCATCACATCCTTAATCATTTCTTAGACTAAATATTTTAAAGAGCATAAAAATATCCTAAACTAAGTCGATTCTGCTGCCCCAATTTTGTTTTGATCGCATCTGTTTCTGCCCGCAGTTTCGTCCACGTGGAGTTCGGTAATTGACCCACGGAATCATACTATCGGAATAAAAGCTATCCTATTTATTAATCCAGGTTATCTGTGTACCAAATTTCATTCAAATCGGTTTGTTTTTGTGTGATTGAATAACAAACATCCATCCATGCAAACTGTTACGTTTATATTAGCTTAATTATGAGTATGATAGGAAGTATTGTAGGCCATCAACCCCAACTCTTCTCAATCTTAACCCCTTTTGACATCTGTAGTATTAAAATCTAAAAACTTTTGAAATCCATTGACTCTAAGAGCTGATTTTGTAATAGTCAGATAACTTTTATCTGCGGTTTGATAATTTTCTATAGATAAGCTGTCAAACCGCCATTTTTGTCCTCAGATAAAAGTTATCTGACTATTGAAAAATCAGCCCTAAGTCTAGCTTAGTACAGCCTACGTAGTTCAAGTCATGATTAATCCCGCTAAACTAAGAAGCAGTTCATCAAAATCCCCCATAAATCGAGTCTCACCTATGACACACATTGTTACTAAGTAGGGGGGACATTAAACAGCTGATAAATCTCGCTGGATCGCCCACGACCTTTCGAACACATATTAATATTTAATTGTAGGCGCGATATCATCACGGAGCGCATAACTAACTGTTAATAAAGTGTATTGTTGACTTGAATTATCCCCATAAGTCTGCCGAACGAGACTCAGATCGCGGGGGGCTATTCTCATGTCCAAGATTTACGAATCAAGATTGTTGTATTGAAGCTAAGTAAGCACTTTATTTGTGGTGATTAAAAAGCTATAAGTTAAGAAGGTGCGCAACTTACTCCTTATTTTTATTTTGTTAGTTACCTAATCTTAATTATGTAGAAAAATATTATAATGAATTAATGTAACTAGGTATATAATAAAAGTAAACTAAACTATTACAAAGCAACTACTATTTGTTTCTGCAACTAAGTATCTATAATTCGCCTACTTAGTACAAGAGAAGATGAAGAATCTACATCTCACAGACGTGCACCTACATTTTTACAGTCATGTAGGCACTTAGATGATATCTAAGAATTTTAAAATGTAATTCAAATACATTATAGACTTGTTTTCCAATGTGATCAAATATAAAAATCAATAAAATTTTATGTTTCTAGCAGTTTGTAATTAGACATCAATAAACTGTCTTCGGTTTCCTGCTGCGAATTATACATATGTATTTAATGATTTATTCTAATTTTTATCAATAAAAGCAAACACGATCGCTATAAACTGGCTAGGTAATGTTAGGGTGTTACAAAAAAAAAATTGCTCGTTGTTTTTTTTAATTCTTTCGTTGAAAATCCAATAAGTTTCCTTAGGTACCGTTGTCTTATTTTGCAAATCAGACTTATTTTGATTTTTTGAGGAAAGAAAAATTAGATTGCAAGTGGGATTCGAACCCGCGTCTTCTGGATAGGTACTCCAGACGCCTTAACCAACTAGGCTATTGCAACCCAAAAAATCATCTTTACGATGCGCATCGCATGCGTTAATGCGTTTAAAAATAATTAATACAGACTTATTTTGCTCATTTATAAGTAAGACATGACATAACCGCTAGGGTGGAGTGAACTTGGAGAAAAAAATGTTTTTTTGGAATTTCACTTTTCCTGTATCATTAACCGATGACCGTACTTAGAAGCTTTACTCATGTTAAAAATCAAAACCCTACGACTTCATTTTGAGGTGGCGCGCTATTAGGGTAATTTGAAACAAAAAACAATTTTTACGTTTATCGTGTACCTTCACGTCAATGTTATTGTGCATCTATATGTAATAAAACTTATATTTAACATTACTTTAAAGGGTTAACTTGTTCGTCTTTGCATAATTTTCTTAAACTTTCTCAATTAAGTGGTAACGACAAGACTGTAAAAAAAGTCTGATATTCGTCAATAAAATGACAAAAACTCGAAAAGACTTGCGATGCCCCTTGTTTCATCATCATCATCATCTCAGCCGTAGGACGTCCACTGCTGAACATAGGCCTCCCCTTTTGATTTCCACTTATACCGGTTGGAAGCGACCTGCATCCAGCGTCTTCCGGCAACCTTTATAAGGTCGTCTGTCCACCTTGCTGGTGGACGTCCTACGCTGCGCTTGCTAGTCCGTGGTCTCCACTCTAGTACTTTTCGACCCCATCGGCCATCTGCTCTGCGAGCAATATGGCCTGCCCATTGCCACTTCAGCTTGCTAATCCGGTGGGCTATATCGGTGATTTTAGTTCGTCTACGGATCTCCTCATTTCGGATTCGATCACGTAGAGAAACACCGAGCATAGCCCTTTCCATAGCTCGTTGAGCGACTTTGAGCTTTGAGATGAGGCCAATAGTGAAAGACCACGTTTCGGTGCCGTAACTCATCACTGGTAACACACATTGGTTGAAGACTTTCGTCTTCAACCAATGTGAATACCAAAGAAATGAAAGAAAAATGTATATTGGGTCTGTTGATGAAGTGTCCACTAAAATATCTGCCGTAAAGAGACAAGAAAGAGATAGTATGATGAGTTTCAAAAAAGAGCCAGTAGTACCCCAAGTACTTCTTCTGATCCAGTTCTTAATTTGGTCTTCTAGTAGGTTCGTTCGTTGCAGCATCAGACGAGGATGAAAATTTGATTTTTAGAACAGAAATAACGACTTCATGAACCATGAAATATAGTGACACAGAAATTTCAAGCGTGATTTCCTCAGGTGGTAAATTATTGAAATTGAAAAGTAACCTTGCCACACTCAGGCAGTAGAACGGTACGTCAAGCTCGTTACTGAGGCCTCTTCATCTGTTTGTGGACCAGAGGCAAGAGATGGATTGATTCGCACGAGGATAAAGGCAAGACAAGACTTACCAGTATTTGTCACAAAATCACAATGTTTTAAGAAAAAAATAAGTGTCTGTAGCTTCACCTTCGGAGTGTTAAAATGCTTTTATTTAATATATTTTGCATATTTATAAGTACAATACTTCATTTCAAGCTTCAATATTTTCATTTTGATGAATAGTTTGTCTCAAATAAAAACTTTATTAAAAAACAAATTTTGTTATTTTCTTTAACTTTTAAATTCGATGCGACACCTTAAGATGTAAACATAGGAACTTGAAATTTTATTTTTATATCTCTAACAATGTCCATCATCCATTGTTGATACAGGAGTAACAAAGTTTAAAAATTTTTTTTTCACTCCACCCTAATAACCGCCTAGTAATAACAGTTTTTCGTTCAATGTTGGTTGTACTTTTGTCCTTTGAGAGCACAACAAGGCTCTTGACAACTTTCCTAAAAAGTCGTCAAATGCTGCAACTGAAATAGGCTAGATAGAATCGGACAGTCATTCTGAAAAACAAAAAAAAAATGCTATGATGCCTTCAAATTATCATCGAAATCACGAGAATACGACCCCACGTTAGTCGCCGGCGTACTTGGATGTCGCCCGGGGAAATGCTTTATATCGACGCATAAGCTCGCGCCCAATAAATGCAATAAATAATACCGCGTCGTGTGAGTCTCGCCACGGATCCCATAACAACCGCCTTAAATATCTGTTCCTGTTTGTAATAAAACAACCTGACAAAACATTATTCCAAGCTAATTGGTTCAGTATTCTCAGTTTGGTTTATTGATACTTATTTGATTATTTTATGTCTTTTTGGTCACTATAAATATTTTGTCACGTTTTGAGACAACATTCTTTGTGCTTTGATTCCTTGAAATTTTTCATGCACATTTACTATGTTAACGTAAATTAATATTCACACAGATGGCATTTTTTATTCCAATGATTTAAGATATTAGAAAAGATAATGTGTGATAATTATAATAAATTATAAGCATACTCGAGATAAATATTTGTCAAACGCTTTATGATTTAGATTTAATGCTCAACACTGGTATACTTAAGAATGTACGCAATTTGACCATCTTGTTTTGTGGAATTTTTTGAGGTTCTTTTTCGATCAAGTTAACGGTAGAACCCTAAAAATATATAAAAGCCGATAACCGTACATCACTTTTATTAGTTCCGATAAATAACACGAATAACTTTCCGATGTGATCGATTCTAATGTGTTGTTGTATTTATTGTAATTAGGAGCGGGCGGGCCCCGGCGCGCGGAGCTCGCCCGCTATACCGGCTGCTCTCGTGTGGCGCGCTCATCAAATGTATAAACTGTTTATTAAGAACTAATAATATTTGCATAATCGCATTTTAATACCATATTCTATATGAAATTCAATATTAATCGCCCATTAATAATGAAAATTAGCTCAATATACATGTATTCAATGAATTTTTTATAATAATAAATGCACAAAATCATTAACTCCAATCAATAAAATATTATTAATAGTCGTTGGAATAGATATCGCATTAACTAAGTGGGAAAAGGAAATTGTATTTTTATTGCTATGCTAAGCATACCATGGCATACGAATAGAGATTTCAAATTTCAACATCCATCTTGGATTTTTTTGTTCATTTTAATCAAATACTTGCTATTAATTTTATAGTTATTAGTTTTATTGATTCCTATTAACTAATTTTGACGATCTAAAAAGATTGGGTCTATACTAATGTTCCCCTGTTCTCAGGACCATGGAATGTTTAAGAACGAACTCGAATAATTTATTTGTCGAGAGAAATAAATAATAGACATTATTGATGAAAGTCACAATACCTAGCACTTTATTTTTATTTTCGCTACAATTTTAATTAGGTATCGAAAATATGCAACGTACTCGTATAAGGCGTCGTTGGTGTGTCAATAAATACATAAATAAATAAATACATAAATAAATACATCTGCATTTGACCAAATTCTTAGCCTTTTTCCCTACTCTCCAAGCAAACGTTTCTGAACGATAACATAACAACAATTACTTTAACTCAACCTTTCTAAACCCCGTTTCCCTAACCAGCTCGATCACCGATTACAATCCACGGAATCGGCATTCACCCGCGTAAATTCAGATCGTGCACATTGCAAAAAAGGTGCACAAGGAGTAACAAAGGTTGTTGGGGTGTAAATCACAATAAAAGTCCGTAGAGACGCCTGCGAGGCCGGCGGAGGCCCGGAGACGAATTATGATTGCCGCGGGACCCTCGTAAAGCACCAAGGTAGCGGTTGTACGGTGCACTCAATTTCGTACTGTGTATTTAATTAATTAATGAGAAAATGCTTCCATGTTGCTTGAAGATTAATGGAATTGGACGCGTTAGTTACAAAGTAGACACGATGTATACTTTATTTACTTTTTATTATTTTATTTTTTAGGACACTAATGAAATTGAGAAAAATACTTTAGTGGACCTAGTTTCACATTTCAAATTAGGTACTTGATTTTTAGTTTATTTTCAGACAGAATAATAAAACGGATCTAAGTTTAATATGCTCCTGGGCATCGTATAGTGTACCAATGTAATATTTTCATTTTCAAATAACTTTTCTCTCTATCTCCATACATTCAGCTAGCGTGTGTGACGCAACCTATTTTCTAAGGTACAGCTACCACATTTCACACTAGCAACCGTGATAATACTATGCAAACTAAATTGTCATTTAGTGGTGTTGTGACAGTATCATAATTTGTTTCAGTGTATAATTGCGTGTGTGCGCGGGCGCCGTGTTCCCGTATCTCGTGTCATTTCTCAGGAAGCGACCAACATAAAAATAATTTAGTAACGGCTCAATGGGACATGATCGATACCCTTGTAACGCCTGTTTTTGAATTTTAATTGCTTATTAGCTAGATGAATTACTTTTTAAAAGCGTTTTTGTATTAGCTTTTTGTTTTTCATGTTAAATTATGTTTTATTGTTTTTTAACATGATAGGTTTATAGGGTTGGATATAATTTAAAAGAAGAAAAAGTTACACAGTTAACTCCGTCTTCAGTTTAATTGTCTCTGAAAAAATAAAGAAAAACAGATTTAAACTAATTTTAGCACCATTTAAATTCCTTTTCAATTAAGTATTTGCTTAATTTTTTTCCCCAATCATTTGCAAGGAAACCTTTTCAATTCAAATGCCCCAACATATAGAACTTTCTGTACTTCCAAACCACCTACTCAAAGTTGCCCACATTTTCCTACACACAATTTGGACAAAAGCTCGTAACAAGTCTAGGCAATAAAGCATCACCAAAAACGGCCTCACCACTTCCTCAATATCCCTTCGTAGGCGTGTACTGCGTTTGTAGCTGAGATGGTGACCCTACTCGGTAAGGAGGGGGACGTGAGGTGTCCGGCGCGGGCGCAGCGTGCGATAAAGCAAGGCGCCGCGGGGTCCCCGGACCTCCAGCATGGCGGAACTGCTGGTGAGCTTAGTGTGGACCTAGTTTACTGACCTTATGTTGAAGAGTGCGATTTTATAGTTTTTAAGTAACGCATTTAAATTGATGATAGATGACTTTTCATCTCGTTCAATTACATCATAGACCAAAAACTTCATCGATTTAATGCCCCATGCATTTATATTGGTCGATTTTTCGATCGATTTAGCAGTGCGAAGATAAGAGGCCCGGCGATGAAAGAAGTGCGACTGGTAGTGGACCGCAAAGCTCGATCAACCAAAAATCGACTCAGCGATAACGATGAAGGAAATTAAAAATGGGATTGATAATTATAAGCTGGTGAAAAGCATATCTAAGGCAATGGAGATTGGAGAGTCACGTTCAAGGCTCTTTGAAAAAACTTCATTCTAATGGTATTTATTTAAATCTAGCTTTAAAAACAGATTCTGTCATGGAAGAATGAGAGTAACGATAAGTGAAGCTGAAAATAGTGAAAATGTTCATAGTAGAGTTTTATTTCTCATTCCAGTACCACGTAATGTGCTTCGCTCTTAAGTGTGGTCACTGATATCGATATTTTAACGCTACAATTGTATTTTCTTAATTTAATTTATGAAGACATAAATGTAACCATAAATCCTTTCATGAATTGATACGCTGTAAACTGTAAGTTCTTCATTCCTATTAATATTGAGATCAAGGTCCATTGCATCGAGTTTGTATGCATCGAATACATTACAGTGATTAGTGTAACGATTGATAAACTTACATATTTCGACCATTTTACGAGGATTTAGCGAATACAATATGGAACAATCCGACTCGAATAAACAGAAAACATATCGCTCATATTCCAAAAATATTCTGGGGCTTATCCACATTATTCCATCGTCAATTCTCGCGCCCACCGTACCGTGTAAATAATAATTAATTTTATTGTAAATGCTTATATTTTATTGCAGGATTTGTCAACAGAGTGCGCGATGTATTTTGTTGCCTGAGATATTTATTGTTAGTTTCTTAATGTAATGCCTAAGTGGGCATGTGGCCATACATGAGTGTTGCAACTAGTGCCTATCTGTGCCAGTACGTGAACATGGTGCCATTTTGAATGGTAATTTGTTGGTCTGCGTTCATAATAATAATTCATAGTCCGATTGGCATATTATATGACGCTCTGTAGGTATCTATTTGCATAACTATAAAAAGACTATAATACTTTGAAGGCGTTGTTTTTGTATACTAATTAGTAGACCGTTTAATATTGGACCATTGAATTTAGTAAGTAGGTATTAAGCTTAAACTATTTTAAACAAAGGTCTTTTGAATCAAATCAGACCAGTACCATCATTAAGAGTGAGTAGGTATATAATTTGAAAATTATAAAAAAACACTAGAAAGCACAAAAAAGGTTTCTTTAGATATGTAAACATGAGATATTTTCCCTAAAAAACATGACTTTTAATATCTTCTTTCTTTGATGAGTGTAATAATCCCGTATAGTTCTTTTGGGAATCTTTTCGCGCCATAGTAATAATCTAATATTATTCTAATCCAAGTATCTGTAAATAAGCAGCAAACTGCGTCAAGCACAGTTTTTGAGTTTCGCAGGCAAATCAAACAAGATGAACTTGTAAAGTATTAAGGTGTTCTTATTACTCGTATTTAGCTGCATTTATACTCGTCTTACTCTACCACGATCCAGTAAAACTAATTGATAAATACTAAACATAAACCGAGCAATGTTTTTAATTCTCCTATAACTGTAGAAACCTATCCAAATGCCATTTACATAGATAGGTACTTGTCAGATATATCGTTTCTAGTTTTCATAGCGATTATACGACGTCTAAGCAATATCGTTATCGATTACTTACGACTGCACCAAAGTACGATTTTACCATCTTTACTATAAGGACCAATACTTATAGGACCAGTGGGTTTAGGAGGAGAGGAAACTACACTAGTGAGAGCAAAAGTATGGAATCAATCATTCGATTCCGCGCGGTTTTGATCACTTGATAACTAATTAAGAGTAATAAAAACAAATACAAACAAAAATTTAAAATAACTTTTCTTTCGGAAGTCGGTGGCTTTAAATTTTATTTTATTGACTATTGCCACCGACTTCCGAAAGAAAAGTTATTTTAAACTGTTTTCTGAAGTCGGTACTTTTTTTTAAGTTTTTATTTTACCCTTTTTAGTTAGTTCAGATGTTCAACAAAAATCTTCGTATAATCAGCGTCTTTAGAAATCTATATCCAAGCGAGCAACAAAAACGGATCTATGCAGACAACGTGACGAGATATCCATTATTGTTATATACTAAAACCTTCCCTAGAAAGTAAAAAACAACTTTTCGGAAACCACATGAAAATCGGTTCAGCCAAACGCGAGATAATTGTGAACAAACAAAGACTTTGAAAATCTACGATCCAAGAAGGCAAAAGGCAAAAAATTCCCTATCTCAAAAACTGCTGAACCGATTTTGATGAAACTTACAGTATTCCCTAACTTGAACAATACCTAGTACAACAAAAAATAATTACCTAAATCGGACTTGTAGTTCCGGAGATATGCGAACACAAACATAAAAATTTGGCACATTTCTTCAGACGCTGATTTAGACTAACATAAGTTCCTATACGAAAACTGGGCAGTTCTGGAAATATTACATACATCGGGTCGAATTGAAGACCTCCTTTTTTTGAAGTCGGTAAAAAGGTTCCATTTTAAAGGTTTAATCGTAAACTTTAAACTACTCGTATTATAAAATTCATTCAAATCACGCCATTATTGAAGGAGCTATCCAGAACAATTCCAAATAAGTGATCCCATAATTTTGCTCGCTAGTGCAGTTGCTGAGCTTGACCAGTCCGTAGATCTTACTTATCAGCGCGTATGACTGCAATGTGTGGTAATGAATGATTTTAGAGTGTGTGAGTTATCTTAATGAGTGTTGTTCGAAGTAATTGCTAATCTGTATAATTCCTTATTATGATGTAGATGAGATAGGAGCTTGTTATTACCCATTTCTAGATGTTTATTTGCAGGTGTTACATGTGTTATTATGTGTCGATGGTATCGTGTGTGTTGTAATTTCTAGTAGGTCTAAGTAGTCGGATAGGTTAACTGTTAAATAATTTTTCTTTCAGTATTCTTTAAAATTATATCAAAGATCAAGTTGATTAAGAATAGGTTATTTGAGAAAAGCTGGGTTAAATTCAGTTTAAAAGCTTTTCGTTTCCCATTTTAGATCATCATTTAACGTGGTAAAATCATCAAAGGAGTCCTCCCACCCATTACTGACAGACTTTTTCTGACTAAAATCTAGGGTGTTCCTTCAATAGCCCTTTACGTTCTAGGGTCACGGTTACTTACTATAATATAAACGTTAATGTTGGTACTTGCATCACAATTATTATGTTTAGAAATCGATTTTACTTTCCCCAAGCAACTATAGCTTTCTAGCAATTTTCCAGCCGCATGTTATTCATCATAAGATTAGCTGACAATTAACAATAAACGCAAATCAAAGACGCCGCCAACTATCAAGTTAAGTATTATTGATTGGTGACACATTCCTGAACCTAAGGTGGGCGGCAGATAACATAAACGTTGTCGTTAACTCGCTTTTATGTAATAGCCAATAGATTACGAAATGCGTCCTTAAGGCACGACGTTCTTTTACCTATTTTATGATAGAACTGTTTATAATACGTTTTCACGATGATAAGGATTATAATCCTACTTACACTACGGTTTACATACATCTTTTGCCCTGTCGCCTAAGCGACTAAATATTGTTATGACTTGGTTCAAGTTGAAGTTGAAACAAACTGGGCCTAAAAGAGTACCCTTAGATAGCCTGAATCGTTTGACAGAAAATCACTATCGCCATATCAGTCACTAAACGTCCGTCGGCTTAAAATAGATCTTTTTATGGACTCCCACAAATGTCTGTCATCCCACTTTAGCACATCAAAGACAAACATTACTGATCAGAAAAGTTTAATTTAGAAATAATAATAATAATAATAATAAAACCCGCAGGGCAGCTTGTGGCGAGCTGTTGGGCAGTTGCGACCCCACGGACCTGATCTCCCGGGAGATATCTTGTTCCTCATCTCTGGCTTGCCTTTATTGGCTGGTCAGAGTGAACACTGACGAGGAACAGATCTCCCACCTCTTTCTTGCCTTTACTGGCTGGCTAGAGTGGAGATTCGCAAGAGCAAACGTGCTCGGAGGAAGGAAGTATTTCAGTAAGTGTTTGTAGGGATCGACCATACTTCCGGGTTCCTGGTCGATTCTGAGAACCGTGGAATACCTCTCCACTCCTCAAGCACCTCAGGATATGTTACCCCCTTGTCGCTACGTCACCTGGTACTAGCGATATGTTTGGGGGTCCATTTGTTGAGTGTGCAAGTCACCCCCTGCCAACGTATCTATGTATATAAAACATTGATTAGGCAGGGGCCATAGTCTTTCCATAGATACTATATAACCAGTCCACCAAACCCACCAAACGCCATAACCCTGTCTTTTGTTTCCATATTCCGCAATAGTCCAACTCCAACCGGGGGTTGACCTTGGATATACTGGCATAGTGCATACAGGGTTAACCGCCGGTTAGAGCCTCATTTCATTTAAATTGCGTAAAGGGCCTCTGCAAGATGGCTTCGGCTCCTGGCATGCCCTCTAAAAGTCCGGGATCCCATGATGCCGAGATCTTAAAAGATATAGAGAATAATAATAATAATAATAATCTTTATTTTCGGTAATAGTAAATACATAGCGATCGCTTGTGATTGGAGCCTCCTTTTAGGTAAACAATACCTGTAGTAGGAGACTCCGCTCTTCCATAACTTAAGGTGCTTAAAGTAGATCTAATTTTACCAATTTTTTTCCTATTTTTAAATCAAATGATCATGCATGTACTTAGAACTAAATGAAAATGTTTTGTGTATGATTGTGTGTATGAGTAAGCGTTGTGGGGGTATGATTATGCGTTTGTGTGCGTGTGTGTATATATGTGTGACTGTGTATGTTATATTATGTGCAATAGGAGTGACTCAGTGTCTTCATAAGTAAGGTTTTTAATCCAACTTTCTAATGTACTTTTAGCCTCGCGTATCGTTTTAGTGTATATATATATCTGTTTATTTATTTTATTATATAGCAAAGCAGACCGTTTGTTATACTGCATATCGGCAATTTTAGTTTTAGTTTGCGGGACTAGTGCAATCATGTCTTTTCTTCGTTTTTTTAATATATTTTCATCAAATGGTTGGGTCTTGTGTTTTTTAAGAATAGTGTAGACAACATATAATTTTCTTACCGAGAGCAGACCGCTCACCTGATAAAGGCTTTCTGTGGGGTATCTCCTTTTTTTAAAATACATAATTTTTATTAAAGCTCGGTGTCCTCGTTCTATTTCTATAAATTTTGATTTAGCTGCACCCCCCCAGATGGGGATACAGTATACCAAGACAGATTGCGCAATCGTAACATAGATTTCATTTAATATATTTCTTGCTGGAGCAGTATTTTTATTTTTATTGATGTGTGTAGGGACGACATAACGTAAGGTTTTAAAAAGCCAGCCGAGTTTTCTTAGCCTTCCAGTAACATGTTCCAGATGAGGGTACCAGGATAGCCTTTGGTCAATTACTATGCCTAAATATTTTGTTTCTGACACTTTATCTAATTTTGGACACATACAGTTGTTGCAGTCATTTTTGTCACATGAATGTATTTTAATAGTGAAGTCCACTTTTGGTTGCGTGCGGTTGGAGATGCTGAAACAGATGTAGTTGGTCTTAGATATGTTCAGGGAGAGCAGATTATCATTAAGCCAGTCCGCTACAAGGGCCATTCCCAGCTCCGTACGAAGCTTAACCTCTGACCAACTCTTCCCAGAGAAGACAATGGCTGTGTCATCGGCGTAAGCAAAAATTTTAGCGTTTGGGACTTTTAACTTGCAGAGATTGTTTATGTACATTAAGAATAATGTAGGTCCCAGTACGCTTCCCTGCGGTACACCGAATGACACATCCGCCTCGTCGCTTATCACTTGGTCTATCTTTACTCTCTGTCGCCTGTTTGTTAAGTAATCTTTGAAAAAATTTAGTGCGGCTCCTCTTATTCCCATGTTTTCTAACTTGTTCACAAGGGTTGGAACAGACACGGTATCAAATGCCTTCCTTAGATCAAGGAAGACAGTAATGCATTTACTTCCTGCATCTAGATGTTCAGTTACTAGTGAAGTGAGAGCAACCACAGCGTCTTCAGTCGATACTCCTTGCCTAAATCCAAATTGAGATGAAGATATTATTTGAAATTTATTAAGATAATTTATGAGTCTATTATTAGTTATTTTTTCTATTATTTTTGATATGGCAGGTAAGACGGAGATCGGTCTATAATTGTTAACGTCAGCTCTGTTCCCCCCCTTGTGAACTGGTGTAATAATAGATTTTTTAAATAGGGATGGAAAAACGCCGTTTTTAAAACAGAGGTTAATTAGATGCGAGATGATTGGAACGATATCTTTACTAATATATTTTAGGAATTTAGTGGAAATATTATCCCATCCCGGGGCAGTATCCGACTTCAAGTTCATTAGAGTTTGTGCCACTTCCTTAGGGTTTGTCTCAAGCAGCACAAAAGAATTACATTGTGTATATGACACGTTAGATGAGGTAAAACTGTCTGTTGGTTGAGGTTGAATATTTTCAGCTAGCTGTTTTCCAATATTAGCGAAATAATCGTTAACAAAGTTTACTGAATCTCTTGGGGATGACTTGATGTTTAATAATTCTGTGTTTTGATCTTTAGATTTGTTTGCGTAGGTTATTGTTTTTATGTTTTTCCAAAGTTGTTTTGTGTTTGTGACTGAATTAGCAAGTAACTCCTTTTCATATTGTCTTTTTAATTTTTTGATTAGGCAATTGCAATAATTTCTATAACGATGGTAAGTAATTTTTAAGATTTCGTTATGTGGGTCATTGCGGAGCTTTTTTTGTAGTCTATTCCGATTGTTTATGCATCTTAAAACTCCCGGAGTGATCCACGGTTTGATTATTCGTTTACTATTAGGGACTTGTTTAGTAGTAGTATTATTTTCAATCGAATCAGTTAAAATTTTTAAAAGATGTTCAGTTAGTACGTTGGGATCAGTACAACTAAGTAATGTTGCAATATTTTTTTCTTGTAAATATTCTAAAGCTTTCTCAAAATTTACAGATTTAGTTGTTTTATTTCTAGCTACTTTGCTTTTTAATTTCGAGAGAATTAATAATGTAGTATAATGGTCTGTAATCGTAGTTTGCAGAATAGCGATCGATGCAGAAATACTTTTCGCATTAACCCTCAACATGAAGTGGTCTAGACAGTTAAGAAAAGTCGGTCGACTTCCCCTGCTTTGTACCAATAGGTAATTTTTTCGTTAACACTTCAGATAAAAAAAACATTGTAAGTTTGTTAGAAAACTTTTACTTAAAAAATGTGACCGCCTTCAAAATCAACCACAAAAAAGGGTAAAATAACATACAAAAAATTTTCTTTCGGAAGTCAGTGAATTTTTTTATTAATTTCATTGTCTCTTTTGCCACCGACTTCCGAAAGAAAACTTTTGTAGGTTATTTTACCCTTTTTTACAATTCTTGTCAAATACATCATTTTCTTACATGTGCACTAGAATTTTTTAATCCGTAGCACCGGTAATAACATCGTTAACATCTCTTTAATTCATTCTCTATCTCAAAAACTACTGAACCGATTTTGATGAAACTTGCAGTATTTCCTAAGTTGAACGATACCTAGTACAACAAAAAGAGAATTACTTAAATCGGACTTGTAGTTCCGGAGATATGCAAAGACAAACATAATTTACTTAATCAGTCGATGCCGAGTCCTTACTAGACGAGTTGTACCTTCCATCATCAGCTCAGCTACATGACATGATGATTTCCATACGCAAGTACTTAAGTTACTTCATAAGATTTGCGAAAAACTATGTGTGAGCCAATAAAATTTGAGGGTTGCCCTCGATTTCTCCAAGATTCAATCATCATATCCTGAAATGGTGACAATGGGACACCACGGGAAGCACCAGCTTTCAAATAAAAAAAGAATTTTGAAAATTGGTTCACCCAGCTGCAAGTTATGAGGTAACAAACATAAAAAAAAATACAGTCGAATTGATAACCTCCTCCTTTTTTTGAAGTCGGTTAAAAATCTCTGAAAGACGCCTCGTGACGCTGAAAAAGACCTATAATTCTGTTTTCTGTCTAATAGTTCGATAATTTTGTTGGGTCTGATTCGCCGACGCATTTTAAAGACTTTTCGAAAAGTAACAGTATTTGGCACCTCCAGGCCCTTTTAAATATTCAGCTAGATAACTTTTAAAAGACAAGATAAGCCAACTACAGTCCACAGAACAGGAGTATCATAGTTCGGTGCGCCTACTGTGTTGTTCAAATTGATGACAACATTACGTGCAACATAGCGAGGTGCATTTGCCTTCTTATATTTTATTTTACAGCTCTTTGTCGAATGCCCCATAACATTCGAATCGATTGTAAAGTCTTACGATGAGTTCTTTTACGACGCGATTCCGAGTCGAATTCAATTTAGTTTAGAGGGTCCTCAATCGTAAACCTTTGACCTAAACACACTCGATTATTCGAGTCATATTAGCACGAATAAATCGAGCCATTAAAATAAAACTTTAAAATTATTCAATTCACCATCGATTTAGTAAACATGATATTGTATTGTGTGGATTCTTTTGAGTGGGTATTAATTTTATGATCTGAATTTATGAATAAAATACATTGGTATTATGATGAGTTAAACCTATATTGAGTGATAAATGTCGTGTTTGAAATTGTAATTGATAAACCGAGTATTTATTCTGATTCAACATTGTCTTGATTTTAAATTAATCTAATAATTTGTAGTAGTTAATATATTATGTTATTGTTTTTGAGATTATTAGAGATTAGAACACATTACCATTAGTATGTAATGTTGCGAACTTGCGAATGTCTGATTTATGACATTCGCGAATGCGAATGCGGATGCGAATATTCAATTTTAATATTAGCGAATGCGAATATTAAGTTTAAAATAAAACGCACGCAAACTTATACAACATTATTTTTTGTTTAGGTATGCGAAACCCGATACACCTGTCCAATATTTTTGTGTAAAGAATCTATGTACAAAATTTTAAAACCGTATCATAAAAAATCACAAAGTTATAAGCTTGTATATTACCTGGTTGTCCGTTCAAAAACATGCTCATTTCGCGGTACACCCGCGTAAACCGCGTCTCCTGTGTTATACACTCGTGATAATAGTTTGGCAATAGGTACCTAACCGTACGGTGATTTTATTGTAATTAACTGGTAATAAAATTTAACTAAAATATTTTTGAAAAAAAGATATAACATGGTGTAAAAATTATCGGAGTCGAATCAGTTACTGATTCTGAACAAACTATATTCAGGTTTCGCATATACTAAAAATAATGTTGTAGATAGGTTTATCATAGACTATTTAAATCGAACATTAGCCAAGTCGATATAGTTGAATGCATTAACTTCATTCATTCAACACATAAAAATTCAACAAGTTTATACTGGAGCTGGATTTTTTAATACACTTCTCCGCAGGCATGGACAGAGAAGTTATAAAAATATCTTTTTCTCATATTATTTGCAAAATTATATAGTAGATTTTTTAATCTAACTGGGTGGTAGGACTTATTTGATTATTTTATTACGATAAAAATGAATTTTGTAATTTTTGTTGCGATTATAATAATATTTTAATACAATTGGACAACAGAACTATTTCAATTTAGGTGGCTACTTCAAGACTATTGCGTTACATATCCTACTTAGTTTCTACATTCAAATCGTAGTAGTACGGTCAGCCAAGAAAGTGGTGTACCAGTTTTGATTTAGTTTCCCGGTCATCGAAAATTACAACAAGGTTCGTTATAAAAAGATATTACTGAAAGAGACAACATTATCATGACGTAAACCTATGTATTTAGTATTCATACGTCATATGTCACATATAAGTACATGACATTTTAACCTTTAGTATAAATGAAAAGGACATTAGTTTCTACAAAGCAATTGAAATGTTTCCAAACAAAAGTAATAAAAACTATTTAAATAGACAACCGAATTCCATTTGAAAAAGAAAACTGACAATTGACATTTTGTCAAATATATGCAAAAAATCGATATATTTTCCGTGTTACTTTTCAATCAACTGCATATAAAATCATCTCAATGCCTGCCAACTTGACCATTGCCGAAAGAGCACAAATAATTGCCCAATTTAATGAGGGAAGCAGTATCAGTGCGATATCCCGGAATTTGAATATATCGAGGCGTTCTGTCCGCTTTTGGATTCGTCGTGAAGGAGAGGAGGGAAGTTTGTTGGATCACAGAAGAAGTGGTCGCCGGCCTGCACTCTCCAATAACGATAGAGAATTCATGAGACGGGAATATGAAATCAATGGTTTTAAGCCCACAAAACATTTTGCGGAGATGTTCGATGTGAGTGCCCAAACAATAAGGAATCATCTACATATCATGGGGTTGCACCACAGGCATTACGCCAAGAAAATATATTTGACGGATGCTCACAGACTTGCTCGTCTGAACTTCGCCAGAGAGCACTTAGAGTTTGATTGGTCTAATACAGTGTTTTGTGATGAAAAAACGTTTAAATCCAGTCAGCATGGACGTCTTCACCTTTGGCGATATAATTCAACACGGTATAAAGATGATCATGTAATTCCAAATAGAGAATCAGGTCGAATTTCCGTAAATATTTGGGGCTGGATGAGTGCGGATGGTGTAGGAGAATTGTGTTCTCTACCTCCTCGAGCGACGGCTGTAAATTATATCGACGTGCTTCAGAATGCAATGCTACCGACAGTCCGTAATGTTTACCCGGAGAACGAAGTGCCACAATTTGATTTTGTTCAAGATAATTGTTCAATTCACAATGCGAGGATCGTAAGAGCCTGGTTTCGTTCACACACTGACGTAAGGGTAATTCAGTGGCCCTCAAGATCGCCGGACCTCAACCCGATAGAAAATCTTTGGGGCCTTATGGTCCAACGATGGTCGCATCAAAATGAAAGAACCAAACAAGCTCTTATTAGTCACTGTAATTATATTTGGGAGGAAATGCGGGGAACCGATATTTGCTCACGGCTTGTTGGTTCAATGAGGTCTCGTCTTTTAGAGGTTATAGAGGCCAACGGCGGTTACACCCGTTTCTAATTTTTAAAAATTTTCAATATCTTCTAAATATTACTATCTATGCTATGTTTTTGTTTGTTATAAGTATTTTAAAATTGATTGTAGAAATTTAATAAAAGGATAAATCTATTTTTAGCTTGTTTTTTATTGATATTGTAATTACAAGTTTACAGAAATTGTAGGTTTGTGAATTCGCCTTGTGCCTTTACAATTTTATGTAACTTGTTGATTACAATTCTGAATTTGTAGATACAATTTTGTCATCAAAATCTACAGCCCCCCGCCGTTGATTTTACGACGTCATTGGTTCCATCAAGTTCAAACTAAGAACAGCTGTCACGTTACAAACAGTAATAGTCGTTATCAATAATCAGATAAAGACAGCAATAGAAGTTGTCAGATCGATCTGCAAGCGAAACTAATCTTTATCACCTATGAATCTGCAAGCGATATTCAACCTTAGGGTGGTACACCACTTTCTTGGCCGACTGTACCTACCTAAATTAAAAAATAGTTTTACAGAAATATTCGCAAACATTCGCATCGATATAAGCGGATGCGAATGCGAATATCAAAAAACATGCGAATATTTGCGAATGCGAATATTCGCAACATCACTAGTATGTACACAGGGAATCTTCCTTAGTAAATAGATTTTATTTTCCCTTTCCAAGCTATAAACACTATGTTTAATGCAGATACACCGTTATGGGTAGGATAGGTATAGGTACGTGTAACACCAAATGCGCAAAACCTCTCGTGGGGTAACTCAGCCCATGTTACTGAACAATTTTTCATACAGATAGGCCCGATCAATTTCTCATTTTGCATGAAAAACCAATTTCTTTTTTGCGAATTTCCAAGTCTTAGAACAAAAATTGTTCAGTAACATGGGCTGAGTGACCCACGACACGAGAGGTTTTGCGCATTCGGAGACTTGCGTCGTCCAAAATGCGACGTAAGTCTCCGATACCTTACGACGTTGGCAGAGGCGGCCTTACCCATTGCGAGGCCCCGGGCGGCAAGTCTTTGCGAGGCCCCTTGCCCTTTATAAAAAGTATGTGATGCGAAAGTAGGTTTGTTTGTCATGTTTGAGGACAAAAATGCTAAAGTTATACAATTAAATAAATGTAATTTGAGTTTTAAAACATTCTATAGTTCATACAGGAACATCCGTTTTTGCGTAAAATGGAGTAGGTAGTTCTGATTTTTGTAGACTTGAGGTGAACGCAGACCTAGCCGCACCGCAGTCTCCGCAGTCCCCGCATTACGAATTCTTTGTATGAAGTTCTATGAAACCTCGCACACTCACCCGCATCGCAGTAGCCGCAGAAGCGGTAAGAAAACGATGACTGCGGGGACTGCGGAGACTGCGGTGCGGCTAGGTCTGCGTTCACCTTTGGTTTGCCTTTTTGGCGATTATTACCATAAAGAACTAGTTTACTACTTTGATGAAACTTAAGCACGACGTTTTGAAAGTAGAATACATTTTCTACAATATGAGACTAAAATGGTTTCTGTAGACCCAAAAGCTTCCGAGTTAGCGCTTTTAAAAAGTATCTCAAATCAACGTTTTTTTTACAACAAATGTGGAAGAGGCATCTGATATCATATCTTCAGTTGGAATGTTTTCCAACTTTATAACTTTTTTCGAAAAAGTTTGAAGGTGTTTAGGCCTAGGCCGTACTACGGTTAAGAGGGCTTTCACACGTTTCGTTGTTTTTGTGCGACTTTTGGAACCTGATTCTGGGTATGTCATTGCCACAAATAAAAAAAAGATATATACTCGAGAAAGTTTGATTATTTCTGTGTGGAGTGCTTTAAACAAATTTTTAGATTTGTTTACCTAAATGAGTAAAAACCTTGTCTTTGCAAAGGATGTTTCATAAAATTCTACTTTTTGTCATACTTTGGTACCGAATTACATAGAAGGTATAATAGTAAAATAATATTTGAAAATGTCCATGGTACATCTGAAAGATTATATTTGGACTGCATTAATCACTTTTTTAATTTCCATTCAGAAATACACCAAAAATATTTTTTCAAAACAGGAAGAATTTGACATTTTTTCGTCCGAAATTATATTTTTTATCTATCAATATTTACTGAATATTCAATCAAAAAGTATTGAATAACTAAGGTTACTATCTTAGCTTGCATTAAAAAAAATAATTAGCTCATTTAAAAGTAAAATAATAGTATTAAACAATTATAATATGCAATGACAAAATTCAACATAAAACCAAGAACGGTTTGTTCTTTGATTTAGACGGCGCGGGGCGCCTTTTGAGGGAGGACGTATCGCTCGCAACCATTTTGACATTAGTCACGTAATTATTAAATTTTAAAATACACGCCACCATTCATGACCTTCATACGCGGCGCTAGTGTCTTTGTCATGACATCAAATTCCATGTGAAAAATGTAGTACCTCGAATTTTCCGCAGGTCATGAGTGGTGGCCAGTAATTTTCCCAATCGCCAAGAATACAGCATAACCTACCTTTCTTGATACAAGCTAATATTTTGAATTAATTTAATTTTGATCTGTTTGCAATGTAGGTAAATATATAAATGTGTTGATTGTATTTTCCTACTATACTCGAATGTGGAGATAATTTTTGTAGATAATAAAATAATGTAAATAATTCTGATAGCTTTTTTTCTGAATTGGTAATTAAATGTAATTTTAGACTTGCTAACTTCCCAAACATTCCAGTTCGTTTGGATAATATAGCTCGCTGCGGGAACCACATACCACCGATCATGCCCCTGGTGGTATGTCTTTTTATTACGTGGTAAAATCGTCAGATCAGCCCTTCCACCCAGGGAAGGACAGGACTACAGGAAGGACATACAAACTTGTACTGACACTACTGACTAAAATCTACGGTGTCCTTCAATAACCCATTGCGATCCGGGGCCATGGATACCTCATAAGACAGTACCACGACGCCGGCAGGATTTGGCTCTCTAACGTGCGCCCCGAAAATCCGTGAAAAATTGATCTGATCGTTTTGAGGTAGCGGTTAACCCAGAGAAAAGTAACTTTAAAAAAAAAACTTTTTGTCAAAAACGAATACAAAAAAGTTTAAAATAACTTTTCTTTTGGAAGTCGGTGGCAATAGTCAATGAAATAAATAACAAAGCCACCGACTTCCAAAAGAAAATTTATTTTAACTTTTTTGTTTAAAATAACTTTTCTGAATACAAAAAAGTTTAAAATAACTTTTCTTTTGGAAGTCGATGGCAATAGTCAATGAAATAAATAACAAAGCCACCGACTTCCAAAAGAAAAGTTATTTTAAACTTTTTTGTATTCGTTTTTGAAGCCGGTACTTTTTTTCATAAAGTTTTTTTTTATCAGTCGATTTCTTGTTATTAGGTTTGATCGAAGAGAGTTGAAGTCTTGTATCAGGTTCGGCATCCAGTCAATTGCGGTATTCCGTTTTGGCAGCTGCATTGTATTTTTTTTTTTGGTAAAATCATCAAATGTGTCCTCCCGAGTGGGACGGGATTTATTACCAGACTCGTACTGACTAATATCCATGGTGATCCTTCAGTAGCCCTTTACGTTCCAGGGTCACCGTTACCTGATAAGACAGTCCAGTGACCAAGACAAGCTCCGGCCCTCCAAGGCGTACCTCTCTGATTGGAAATCGCTTCTCGGCGGCGTAGGTCACGCGGCTGTCCACTCCCTCACGTGTTCCACCTCCTACTTCGCTAGCATGACTGCTTTGCATAATGATTCGAGGACTACTTCCCATTCCGTCTCGCCCCGCAGATTGTGGCCTCGATCAATGCAGGGCGCTATTAAATTGACTCAATTGCATCGAGTTGGGATTTGGCAAACCTGTACCACTCCATGTACCTAACTTTTTTGCAGCCAACTCAATAAGTGGACTAATATTGTGGGTCGATGTCAACGGCACCCCAAAAAGGTCAAGATGGCCTGTCATTTTTACGGTTACACCTCAGAAAGATAGAACCGGGTCGGATTGGCTCCTTTTTGCGGAAAAATTCACGTCTTAGCAGCATTGATGTTCAAGCACTCAGCCGGCCATGGCTCTTTCGCCTGATATTATTTTGTGAATTTTATTCATGAATACAGATACTACTCAGAACAAAACATACAAAAAATAAGTTAGCATTCCAATAAATCATAAAAATAAGCGAAAATTAACGAAAAGTGAGAAATTACAGGAATGTGTCAAGTTCGAAAAAATAATGTTTTCAATGTTCCAGAGAGTTCTTTTTTCTCTTAAACCCTGTTATTTTACTGAAGGTGAAATGTTCTGTATTAAATAACGAACATTTTCTATACCATTTCAATAGAAATCAGGTAAAAAGCCTGAGTGACCAATTGTAGCATCGTAATTCGAGCATAAACGAATCTATGCACTGTTAGTCGTGATTGATCGAAGATGAAATCAGGTACTACTTGCTGTGCAAATGAAATAATGTGGAGTTGAACCACATTTTCTACGCAATTTTGAGCAGTTACGTACCTTCGTTAGGAAGTGAAAGCTCAGTTTGTGCGAGATAGAGATTATAATTTAAAGCTCACCAAAACATTCTGTTTCAAGAGTGAAATGATCCGAAACATGTTGAACTCTGATAGATCTGTCTTTATTAAAAAAATAATCCAGCTGTAACCCAGTATTGGAAGCACTGAAGCCCAGTCAAAACAGTTCAATAAATTTTCTCCTTTGCAAATGTTTAACGATTTGCACCATCCGCTCACAGTTAACTGCAGGCGAACCAAGAATCTTCTTGAATATTAATTTTTAATCTTCATGGTGCCGATTCGAAATTATCTTATCAATTATAGGGGAGCTTGTGGCTGGTCGCAATGGAGTTTGTATGATCCGCGCAGTAGATTGTCGCTCTCTTTGCGCGGTTTAACGAACTTGATGGTCTTCTTGGGCCTTACTCACTTTCTTCCTGGATCACGGCGTTTGGTGATATTACCCGTCTCTTTTGACAAATATTTTGTACCACTGGTTGGAAATATTCGAGCATTAAACCGACCACTTCTGGCTATATCTCCTTATCTATGTCACCGTAATCACCCCAAGTGGCTGGTTTTGCGTCCATAATTATGTCTCTGAATAGATGGCATAAATGACTGTTTGATGTATAAGTCAAAGAAAAAGTTTGAAAAATTTTAAACACCAAATCGTAAATTCTAAATAATTTCAAAAATCTAATTAAATAAGTTATGAATTCAAATTAGCCACTAGAAACAAAATTAACACTTGAAAGATATCATAACAAGATAATTTACTCGTATTATAGAATGGAATTAATTAATCTTTATAATGCACACTTTGTAAATTACAAATATATCCAATTCGTAGTGTGACACAATGTGCGGTTTAAAGTGTAATATAATGAATGGCCCTTATTTTATTTTGATAGGTATACATTTATCATATTATCCATTCGTTTAAGAATACAAGTAGTGTCTAGAAGCTCGGGATCTTACTTTGTTTATTCGAAAGAAAAGTGGCAAAAGCTCATGTTGTTTTCTTCCTGGTATAAGAGGCATAGCTGTTTCGTTAGTGTTTTGTTTTTATGCGGGGGCTAGCATTTTGGTAATAAGAATTGGTGATAAAAGAGTTATTTAAAAGTGCATTTGGCAAGCAAGAGTCATACAATGGTTTTAGCAATTGGAGTTAGAGCACGCTCTAACCCCTTACAAACTCTCGATTGGGCCCACGTCTTATAGCGCTATAAGTAATATAATGATTTTAATGCTCACTCTTTTAACACTGAGAGTTACATAATAGTTATAGGGTGGCGTTAGTGGCAAACAATTTCTTGTATCTATAATGGTGGTATAATATAAATCTAGCTACCTCAAGCACTTTAAAGTCTGTATTATGGTTATAATAAAAACTATAGGTGGTACACAAGTTCTGAAATCTACTGGTATAAAATATGTAGTAACATATTAGTTCTTTTTTAGGTCCATTTTTTTCTTGGATTTGCTTTATGTATCTTGATCAGAGTTGACTAGCAACTCAGGGCTGTAGCGTGTTTTCTTTTTCTATTGTTTTGCATATACATTAGTTCCAAAAGTGTTACTTTATTTCTCAAAAATGATGGTAATAAGGAGGTGAAATTAAGTGAACTTCAAGTTACGGATTGTCAATAACTCGGTGAATCAAGTTTGATTTCTTTATCACATGGCTAAAATTTATTGCGAGGGTTACTTTATTGAGAAAATAATATATGTTTTGCATCTCAATTTTGCAGGGCCTTAAAAATAAGTGATATTTAAAGTAAAAATAAATTGCATTTTATCATGCGGGGCATACACTCAATCTAAATTTAGATAAAAACAGGATATTGGCTGTGTCTTTTACATTCATTGTGTATTGTAGTAAATATGTTGCGTTTTTAAATGAGAAAATTAAACAAAATATGGGTTTTAAACAATTTATTTTTTATTTATTTTTAGGTTATGTTTGATTTAGAAAATGGTGTCTACTCCTTATTATCCTAGGTTCCTATTATTACTATTAATGAACAAGAAGTACTGGATGGGCTGTAGTTAGAACTATTGTAGCACTTGTTATACCAGAATAGGGTTTTAAAGGTAATAAGAGTACAAGTTTAAGAGGTTTGGTTCTATAATGGTTCGACTTAGATGCAAAAGTAGTGGTATTTTAGGGTTACGTTTTTCAATCGATAAAACCCTTCCATCAAAAAAGGGAATAAATATGTAAAATTGAGATTAAATGCTAAAGAGTTACAATGTTTAAATTCCGTGTTATTATGGCTTAGAATAACATAAAAGTAAATTTGAACCCCACTGTAACGATTAGGGCTCTAAAAATAACTCCATAATACCAATTGCTATCATAAATAGGGGTTTCTGATTACTCAATTAAGTAGCTGTAAATAAGTTGCAATTAATACTTTTATAGCAACGTAGGTGGTAAAAATATTTTGCTAACTATTTTCAAGAGCTCTTGTCGGTAGGAAGAGTTATAACAAACTATGATATTACTTTTAGTCATTTCTGTTACTTGAATTTATAAAAGCAGGTGCTATGATGGTTGCGACTGTACCGTTTATACCTCCTTAAGTAATAATACGTTTCCTAGGCAAGTTAGGTGGTATAAAACATTTACTTAGCACTCTTTAAGAACACTTGAAAATAGTGAGACTTATTAGAAATCTAACTATTACCTTAGGTACTTATTGTTACTTGAAGTTACTACCCCTAGTGTTACTGTGGTTCAGCTTTTATCTTTTATACCTACCCTAGTCATATTATGTATTCTTGTTACTGTTACTCATCTTGATGAGTTATTTAGTTATAGTCATAACCATTGAATAAACAAAAGTTTTACTGGGCGCTTTTATACACCCGTTAAACCAATACAAACTATAACAGAGGTGGAAATTAGCGTCAAAATGTTGGTTGGGGGGCATCACGATGTCAAATTGACAGAAACTGTGTTCTTTCAGTATGTACTAGCGCTCTTAAACCGCTGTGGTTTTTAATGGCGTGAATTTGTGCCCCTAGAAAACTAATAAAAGCGGCCGCACCGTGGTTTTTTCCCGCGACTGATTTTAAAACCGTGATTTGCCACAAAATGCTCGCGGGTAAAAGCCGCGGCAAAACTGTAATCAATAGAACTTAGTTGACGCGTACGCTCTGGCGTTAACCACGGGCTGTTTTTCGGTAGACCGTCTTGCAGAGCAGAGCGCTGGCGCACAATTTCAACCATGTCTTCCACCGAGTCGGAGTTTGTTTTAAACGAACCAGAATACGACTTTATTAGGATGGTCTCTTAAGTTTTGATAATTCTTATGAAAGAAACCTTTCTCAGATCTACGCCCAGTAAGTGGATGGATCCAATATTTTCGAAATTTGCTTTGACGTATTCTTTTCTATTTCTTATTATCAGAGCAACAACACGCACTGCTACCTTGAAATCCATTTTCAAACTGCGGGTGTGTGCGTCTTAAGCGGTTTCGCGGTGATAGCGATTAATCGACCCGACTTACGAGTTGTAGGTCGCGGATTCGAACCCAGCCCAGATTACTTTGTGTATTTATTTTATCACCATTGTTCTTAAAACGATGAAGAAAAACATCGTCAGGAAACCGGCATGTCCTCAAACCAAAAATTTTAAGACATGTGACATCACCAACCCGCACGGGGCCCGCATGGTGGATTATGGACCCCTCTTACAGGAAGGAAACCTGTGTCCCAGCAGTGGGAACATTATAGGCTGATGAAGATGAAGAGTAAATAAGTATAAATACTTCAGTAGACCTAATAGTCTCCGAGATAAACCCTCCCAACATTTTTTTATTTTTTCGAAAAAAGTCACAAAGTACCAAGACATCCCAACTCTGATGCTTTGCTTCTTCCACACTTGTTTTTGATTCGAGATGCCGCCAGAGTTACTCAAGTGGTGTCTTAAATATTGCAAGAAATTGCAAAGTTCGAAAAAAATATAAATTTTGAAAAGCTCAACTCTGAAACTACTGGGTCTACAGATATAAATCGGTTCTCATATTGTAGCAAAACGCATCTATGAAACCTTTCTGGGAAGTTATTATCAACAACGAGTCCTTTACGGTCATAAACGCAAAATTTTCAAAAAAAGAACGAAATTGTCGAGGTTTTTTTATTTTTTTTTACACAGGAGCGTTCGGTGTTTGAGGTCTCAATCTTTGATTATTCATTGGGCCTAGTGGCGTAGCTAGGCGGGGGCTTAGCGGACCCTAGCTAGCCTCGCACATGACGGGGCCTCGCGCTTAGAGATTTAATAAAATAAAATTGACAACGGCAATCTCAACATTGTTACCACTCAGTAAAGCGGTATAATTTAACTTCTATTAATATTTCTAACTGAGAACTGATAGAGCCGAAGCTGATGGCGCCGACCATCATATTTAGGTTTAGCAATTCTGCTTCTCGCGCGAGGCCCCGTAGTTGCATGACAACTTGGTTACTTTTTATTTATAAATGTGAACAGAAAGAGGCAAAGAGGCCTCGCAAAGCGATTTTACCATCAAGTCAGCAAAAAAAGGAGGCTTCGCACGCGGTGACCCACACGACGGGCTTAAAAAATTCATTAATCTGCGCGATATTTTTCATCCTCCATCAAAGGGCCTCGGAGATGCGTCTTGCCGGGGTCCATGATTCGGTCTCGCTACGTCACTGATTGAGCCAACATCATAAAAAAGTCTGAACTACCGGATTTAACCTGAACTAGCCGTACGTTCAGGCGACAAAATTATTGTACTAAATAAAAGATTTACAAAATTAACCAACTCTGAGATGATAAATTAAATAGATGGTTTGATTTTTTCTAAAACTAAAATCTTTTTTAATTTTGCCGCTATGTTATAGCCTTAATGAGTAGCCTAACTACTCATTAAGGCTACGACATAATTAATTAATTAATCAAAATCAAAAGTTTTTTATTAAAAATTACTAGTTTTTTCTTTTGCTTGGTTTGTATCGCGAGGCCCCCTGCAGGCGCGAGGCCCCGGGCGGTTGCCCGGTTCGCCCCCCCCTAAGGCCGCCACTGGACGTTGGTATCCATTGACACGTGCCTGTGTACGAACCTCTATGGATTTGTATTGCGATAGTCACCTGGATAACAAAGTCGTAAGGTATCGGAGACTTACGTCGCGTTTTGTACGAAGGGGCTCACTAGGCATATTTTAATATATTATCAAGGTGTTCAACAATCAAGTCATTCCTCGATTTTCAGTATCTAGAACACTTAAAACAAATTAGAATATTTTTAAATGATGAATTCGGCGAATAAGACCTCGTTCCTTTGTACGCAGACACGTGTACGTCTGTACGTACTGAGAAATGACTCATGCTAACTAGATGCTAGCCGATCTGGCTGTATAAAGTATGGCTACTGCTATTTATTGTTGTAATAAGATTAAATACAAGTCGGTGAGTCGAACTGGACAGGAGCAGCTCAATCACGACTGAGGTTTGAGCAGATTGATAGATTAATGACATTAATTTTATTATCTCCACAGATACACGCTGTGTTTCTAACTAGATTCTTTCGACATTGAATAAAAGTAATGCCTAAAAGTTATACGTATGTAAAGCATAATAAATAACCATATCGTTAGGTATTAAATTAGTCACCGTTTGCAACCCGACTGCTTTGATCCGTCATTTTTTCCCGACTGCGGTAGAGTACAAAAATAGGTTTTTTATTTAATTTTTTCAAAATACTGTATTTAAGCACCTTACACCTTATACGAGTATCTCTATCATTTAATTTTATTGTTTGATGTTACAGAAGTAACATCAAACAATAAAATTAAATGATAAAGATACTATACAAAGAAATTAGTGCCTGATGAATGTAAATTGTATGCAATTAACCTTAACAATTTACTCCAAAAACAACAATAAAAATTATTATCAAAGCCTTGTTATTTTAATTGTGTTTTATTTTTATTTGCCTCAATTAAAAATATAAGTATGCATAAAGAAGCGTAATAGCACAAACTGTACAGTGTAAAGTAGCGACATTTAAAAGATAATTATCTAAGATACAGAAGCGAGCTTGTTTACACGTCTTCGTCAGTGGCAGGCATGTGGTGTGTAAGGGTCTTTATCTCGGGCCCACAGGGAAACAGCGCACATGCACCACAGTGAGTTAAATCACGTTTAACATTACACGGAATAGTTAATCTTACGTTAATACGTCGTTAGTTGTCTATGAGAGACTGTTTGTTCTTTAAATCTTTAGTTTTCTCTATTAAAGTTACTCATCGTGTTACTTAAAGGATTATGACTTAATTAACAAGATGTTAATTGCGCATTTTTTTTCTGTTGTTTTTTTTGCGTAGTTACCTACTACTTACTGTCGTAACTAGTACGGTGCTCTTTCCTAATTGTAATTAAACTAACACAATACAATGTTGCAAGTCATGCAACAAATGAAAAAAGAAATTCGATTTATAATTAATCTAATTTACAACCAGCATTTTAAACAAGAAAAAATATTAAACAATCTTAATGAGTTTGAAACAGAGTTCTTGTAAATTACAAACAGTTTTATAGGTGGTAGATAAATTCAAAATTTATTTTTATAAGACACGTTACACAGCTATTTCGCATCTCTAACTGTGTATGTGGGCACCGGGCTGTAAACACTAGAGAAGCCGCGATGACAGACCGAACGCAGCCCCTCATTACCCGCTCTTACAAACAAAACCCAACACACGCTACATGCTAAAATATCATAAAAATCTAACAGAATACATTCAAATAAGACCTCTAAGACAACTGAACTAAGTGGATATTGCAGCTACAGAAGCTCAGAGCGAATCTTCACTTGAGAGGAATGTACAATAGAATCTTTAAAGCTAAGATGCAGCTATTATTAGGTGTTAGCGTGATTATTTGACAGTTTGAAAACGTTTACAGATTGTAGGTATATTGCTGGGCAATCTGGCTTCCTGCTTTTAATGTAAACAGCGTTTCGTAGCTCTCGGCTTTTTAGTAAAAAATAATAATATCTTCATAGTCTTTATGTGCTGATTCTTATTAAGATGGAATATCGACATAAATGAAATTTAAAACTTAAATATACCTGGATAAGTGAAGATTTTTAAATATTTAACTCACTAATAAGGTGGTTGCTCACACTTGAACAGAAATTAACGTTTAAAAATACTTTACACGTGTACTTGGTCCAATTTCAAACACAAAATAAATTAGATGATTCAACATCAGTCACCTAGTAAAAACTGTCGTCACCAAAATATAGTTAATAATAAGTTCGTCACCAAAAACTCACAATGTTAATATGTCCCAACATCTCTACTCTCACTCCATTTAGCGTAACCCTCACAAACTTGCAGCAGCGCGTCGAACAGCTGCTCTGGAGGCAGGTCCAGCAACTGCAAACTCCTTCTAAACCTATTATCTCTCTTTCTTCTCCCGTACGAAGATGCAAATTGAGTTGGAGGCCTCTTCTTTATTCCTGCACTCACGAAAAACGTCGTTGGCTGCGTAGTTGGAATAGCAGCATTGTAAGTCTGCTTCGCTTTCACCGCTTGAACGATTAAACACAGCAAGTAACCCCCAAATGCGAGAAACGCAAGCGTAGTGACAGACATTGAGAAGATGTTGCTGATCTTGCTGTAGCTCTCTTTCTTGTACACTATCTCTTCATAATCCCCTCGTTTGAGGGGTGGTGCTTGTATAGCCATCGCTTCAGCCCCAAATCTTTGTATATACGATGGTGTAGTCGCTGTAACATTTTCATAATCAGCTGTCACTAAATCTTGGAGCGAGTTCTTCAGTCTCAAAAGTTTATCCAATGGCAACTCGTTGAGGAACGCCACGTCAGTCGGTGTGACGTCAGCGGAAGAGATTTTGAAAGCAGAATATAAGATGATGAGCACAAACATGGTGGGAGACTACCACTCATGGGCTGTAAGGTGTTGAAATAAAGTTGAGCATAACGTTGATGTCGTGATCATTATGGTCTGCTAAGCGCGACAATCGCCTAGCGGTCATGATAAATGGAACAGTACATCTTAAAACTGGGTAGGCCTTTCATGTTCTTGTCCTGAATTTGTACTTACTTAAAATAACAGGCAATTTGTTTATATTTAACATGCAGAAACCCTCAAGATGCAGCGCTACATCAATAGGTACCTATTTAAAGTTCACATTATAATAATTTTTTTTTTAAAAACTCAATCAATTATATACATCAGTTACGCTGGAAATTAATAATAATCTCTTCGGTTGTTACCTTCGGTTTTCGGATCTTTAACTGTAACCAATTAACGACCGAATTTGCCTATACGAGTCTACTCAGAAACAGCTGCCAAAAACAAAGAGTGGGATTTGGATTGATATTTTTTTAAATATCCTTATAGTTTGTGACCCACTGCTGGGCAAAGGCCTCCCCTTTTTCCTTCCAAACGTCTTGATTGATATTATTGAATATTATTTTATAGATTTTACAGAGTACCCTTATCCTGTTTTTGAAGTAATCACAAACTTTAGCACATTTTTTTAGCATATTTTTACATTTAGAGCGATTAGCTAGTTCGAATGGCTTATTTTGTAAGAAATATGAAAGCTGTGGTCTAGCCTACATTTCCGCTTCTATTGTCTTCTGTCAACGCGTCGCGAAATGTTAATACAGGGTGCTGATTTTTTTCTACATTAGCATTAACTCTGCGTTTTTAGGAATTCTGGTAAGATTTGTATATTTTAACAATACTCGTAGCACAGATAATAAAATACGGCAATAGTTAGTGAGTTTACACACTAATAATTCTCGGTAGCAACCCGAGGCCCTGGCACGACTTTTCACGTTTTTGTGAACTTTGACGTTAATTTTAATGGGGAAAATAGGTTCGTACACTAGAGGCGCTTTTTCATTTTCCATACAATAAATGCCGTAAATATTTCAAGTGCACTGAAGGTAAAATACTGAAATCTTGTGCTAAGGTCTCCGGTATTTTTATCTGAGCCTGATCCCTCGGAGTTCGCTGTCAATAAGCTCGACCTATATAACATTGAACTTAGCCATAACCGGGAAAATGTCAGTGTATTATAATAAAAGTCAATCTGTACTTTGCCTTCCGGAGGTTTCAGGCGGCATTGTGTTCTAATTCAATTCAAAAGCTTTACCAATTTCAGGACCAGTTCTGTAGCTCTGTAATTTAAAATGAAACTCTCACATCATAGAAGTACCGTAAAAAAAGAAAAATAGTTGTCTGATGAAATGGAGTCGAAGTGCACTTATCATGATCGTATTCTTACGTCATGACTTTACTGCAACGACATTCTGAAATCTACCCAGGGCCTTAAAATAGACCCCTAATCAGAGCCCCCGTAAGGTCTACTGGCGCCTGTGTGCAAAAACGGATTTTGGCGCCCCTTATGGCATTTTGAATTATCTTTTTTTTTACGGTAGGTCGGTCAGTGGCGTATTTTAAAATTCAGCGCCCTGGGGATGTAAAGCTTGCCGCTTCGGAACTTAAACACAAAAAAAAACCATCAAGTGCTACTCAAACTTCACACTCAGAGTTCCATACCATCTAAGAGAAGCCAAATTTAATTTTTTTATACCAATACAAGATTATGTAACTAACATAAGAAGCATTTGCTATTGAAAAATGAGAATGAATTTCAAAAGCGAGGGCAAGAAAAGCGAACGTCAAGCTAACTTAAAGCGCGAGCGAAGCGAGCGCGAAATTTTTTAGCTTTTTGGAATAGAATAAGGCAATTGTTCATAGAAGAACGCAGTGAGCTCTAAAAGTTTAACGTTTCCAGACTTCAAGTTTTAATCTAAAAGTGAGATCAAATATTTGAAGTCTTTAGTAGGTATTTAAACCCAATCCGATTTAATTAAGTTCTCAACTTTTATTTAAAAAAAATTTTTTTTTTTTTGGGCCCTTGGCTTTGGCGCCCCTAAAGGATGGCTTTGGCGCCCCTAAAGGATGGCGCCCGTGTGCATTGCACACTTTGCACATATGGTAGCGGGGCCCTGCCCCTAATTTTTACATTTATAACTCAAAGCTCATACAAAATCGAAATTGTTGTATAACCCTCATGAATTTGTATATGCTAGCCATATAAATATGTATTACATTAAAGTAAATAGTTGAACAAGCAGCGCCATCTATTAAAATACATGAAAAGAAAGATAACAAAGGAATTTAAACTTCAACTGGCTGTTGAAGACTTAACAAACTATTATAATAAGAAAGTCGGTTAAAAAAAAATAACATGTCTTTCAATCACCCTTTATACACTCTCGAGGCACAATTATTCGAAACTGTTATGCTCTAGTACGACAATTGCGCTTGCGCACACATTACAGTAGGAACCGAACCATGGCACAACCTCCAGCGCCGCTTCTCCTCGTAGTTCAGTGCGCGACTTCAAGATGGCGCTACGTATTCTTTGCGTGCTTCTCATTACTTTCCAAGTCGTGTGCGCCGGTGAACAATACAGAAATGATGGATTGATGGACCGATTAAGTAGCGGGATGAAATTCGCTCAGAATTTACTCGGTATGTTAGAACTACTAGTAGCAATATTTCTTGCCGTTATTTAGCATCAGACGTGAATAATTAGACCGAGTAATACACAACTCGATACACATTGTGATCTTGATTGATTAACATTGTAAGCAAATGTTTTTTTTTTCTTCATTGACTACTTATCTGTACTAAAATTGTAAAGACCTTGCCCAAACAGCTTACTATTAGATATGATAAAGAACAGCACCCATAAAGGAGCAGACTATCGCTCCTTTGCTCACATTCCAGAGCTTCCGAAATTTCTAAGATAATGTATAGTTTACGATTATCCTTTATCGCTTCCAGGGTCGGAATCAGTGGCATTAAAAGTAGCAGAGTTCGTAGTAAGAGCCTTCCAAACGGCGAATAATCCTTCAACTTCGAACAGACGATGGCCTCAAAATGATCTTCACAATGAGGAATCGTCTTCATACAGTGAAAGCGAATCATATACCCATGACAAAGGCCCGGATTATGACGTCAATGAAACACAGAGTCCCCTGACACCTTTGCGTCAAATAGTTCGTCTATTTGGACTGCAACCGAACCAAATAAGTGCTGTGGCTGTCAACGCTTTAGTATTCGTAGCACAAATGGTAAGTCGCAAAGCCGTATTTTGAGGACCGTAGTTTGTAGCAATACGATTAGTGCTTTTTTTATCGTATAGACTAGACGTACAGCATAATGCTCGTTTCTATAATTTTTACATCCAGAATGTAACTTAATTTGATTTCCAAAATGTTGCTATTGTGCCAAAATTTGAAGGAGACACATTCTGGATCGTGCTGTGCAAGTCACATTCAATCGGTCCTACTAGAAATCTATCGGGGAGGCCTATGTTCAGCAGTGGACAGGCAACGGCTGATATAATGATGATGACATACTAGCACCTAGCAGCCGTTTGCGATGGAATTTCGATGTTCGCATTTCAAGTAGATTATCGGTTTTAACTGCGACATTTAACATTTTCCAGATATCAACTTTCCTCTCAGGACCAAAACGGCCAACAAAACCGTATCGATCAGAAGACCCCACAACATGGATCCTAAATAAAAATTCACGGAACCTTCAAGATCTCATCGCAGCAGCGAAAAATGAATCTCTGCCAGACACTATTGACGAATTAATTCAAGAACAAGGTACGGAGGAAGAGACGTCTTGCATTCGACTATTAGTGTGTAAAGTAACTCCATTTATTGCTAGAATGCAAAAAACTGTGTTCGGTACTGAAGAAAAGACAAAAGATGAAACGTTTTCTAAAAAACTTCGCGGTTCGGCAATCATGTACCGCCATCTACCGACGGCGGAAGAAATTAATGCACGGAACGACATCTGTGAGCAACAACATAGAGATTGCAATCTGGATGAATAAAATTGCTGCGCATACGCAGTGCTCAAGAATTTGTTTCTAAATTTTTGAAATTCAGTTTTGTAGTTTGACTTTATGTTTGTATTTTTTACGATGTTTGCATAAAATACTATTTCTAATGAGGGTGTTTTTCTTAGTTAGGCTTCTAAAAAATGTTAAAAATCATGCTTTGCTTCATAGTACTGCTACAGTCAGTATTTTCGATTACTTATATTACAAAACTAGTTACAAAACTTCTGTACTAGGAGAATATCTCGTGCTATTAAAAAACCATAATATCACTACTGGACAGTATTGAGCACAGACATAATGTATTGCAGCATTCTTCAGAGATAACACAACATGCGCCATGATTCTTGTAACAAGGACGTGCGTTTAGAAGTGCCACCCACACATTTAATTCCACAGCAAAGTAGGCACCTAGTAACGAAGTGGAAGTTATATCACTCTGCTTAAAATCATGGGGGCTTTCATAAATTTTATTTGCCATACTAACTGACGTGACAAGAATCTCTAGGCTGCCAACACTTTCAAGCAAATATTACGCAATAAAAGGTCGATGGCCGTTAAAACAAGATATTCGGTTATACATATGTGCTATTTTTGATATTTATTATGCAACATGTCTACAGTAACAGACTGCGCGGCGTTATTGCCGTTTTTGAGCGAATTTCGGACGTTAATATAGACGATATGACACAGCATTTGCCAGGTATTAGTTACGTGAATAAATTTAACAGTTACTGTGAACATCCACATTGGTTTGTATTGTGAAATACGAACAGGATTTGAAGCACAAAAGAGTAATGTATACATACATAATAATGACACATGAAACTTCGAAAACGGAGTTGTTCTAAATACTTGATTAGTCATGGAGCTGGCACCTGGCGAAGATAGAAAAAATATATTGAGCAAGCATGCTAAATTGGACACAGAAGACGTAGAAATGATTATACCTATGCTAATTAAGCCTTAATATCCGTGATTACTCTAAATCATAGAAGAACATGCTTCCAGATGCAGATGGGTTGAAAACTTACCAGTACTTACACAGAAGTGTTTTTCTTTAATTACCTTGTTCGACTGATGGGCAAAGACAGGTTTTTAATCTCGAATAAATGCGTCATTGTCGTCACGCCAGCGTTTCTAGGTTTCTCTCGGCATCGACGTCTGGCACCCACTCAGAATAGATAGCGAAAAGAATTTTAATCTCTGAAATAGGTTGTTTAAAGTAGAAGGTATTCCAAACATTAACTAGCTTATACAACGTAATAAATAGTCCCATGTATCAAATAACTAAAACTATTTCTACATCCGTCCCAAAAGAGAACAAGCTAGATAACAAAGCCGGAGAAAGCACGCTCATATTATAAGCTAGCTGCTAATAGCAGCTTGTTATTGAACGTGAACTGAAGGCCTTGGTAAAGCTAAGGTTATTAACCAAATGCTAAATACACTAAACACGGCGGTAAGCTAGAGAAACTTTTAAGATATTTTCTTGTTATAGATGCAGTTGTAGTTAAAGAAAGTATGTAAAACTATGTAGTTTGAGGGGTCGTTCCCAACAGGTCCATGAGTCTATTGTTCTCAAAAATTGAACGTTCATACATTTATTCCCAACGGGTCCACGACATTTAATTTTTTTGTTCCCATCGGGTTATAATGTTTGGTACAGTCAACAACAAAAGCTTGGTTAAAAGCTTAAAAGGATTACGGTCAGCTCAGACCGAGACGTGACGCTGCGCGCACTTTTCAATAGAGTTATTCAAAATGTAACTCTATTTTAAAAAACAAAAGATACACCTTTCGCAACGCAGCTCGACGCCGCGCTGCGCAGCGCGGCGCCGCGCACGTCGTTCAAAATCTGACTTTGTTTACTACAAGAAAAGATACAAATTTGAAGTATCGTTGCGTCACGTCGCTTCGCGTCGCGTCTCGGTGTGAACTGACGCTTAGGCGCACAATGCCACATTCGCAAAATGACATATTGACGCAAAACGACACATTCGCAAAATGTCATTTCTCAATATGCCACATTAGCAAAATGCCACATTCGCAAAATGTCATTTCTCAAAATGACACATTCTCAAAATCATTATGAATAAAAATAAAACTAATTTAATTACGTATTTAATCTCATTATTTATTCATTTTCATTTATTTTAACATAAAATAAATTAAAAATGTAAACTGAAATACTATTTAGGTATGTCGATAATAGGATAACAAATAGTCTTATTGTCATTACAATAATTTTATTTTCCTTCGCTCATTCTTAATTTTTCTTTAACAATTTAAACATTAACAATGATTAGATGCAACTGTAATACAATGATAATATATCATACAGTATACAGGGTGGTCCAGGTCAAATGGATATAATTTTTTTTGAAGGTAGTCTCTTTAGGGACATATTTAATTTTGTACCCCGCCAGGAAAATTAAAAAAAAGTGTTATTTTTAAAAGGTTTTTTTTTTATTTTAGTTGGAGTTTACGAAAAATCTGTCGATTTCAAGGAAAGTAATTATTCTTGCATTGATATGAAATTAAATGCACTTCAAATTTGCAGATCAGTCTGATTTTTTTTCTTTCTGAGAGAGCGCAATGTCTAAGCACCAAAAATAAAAATACTATATGATTTTTCACTTAAAAAGTAAATAAAAATCATGAAAACATTAAAAAGGGTTGAGATTTCTAATATTACAAAAAAAATCATATATTGTATAACGGGCGACAAGCGACTTTTTTTCCAGGCGGGGTACAAACAGGTCCCTAGGCCGACTATATAAAAAAAAATATATCCATCTGGCCTGGATCAGCCTGTATAATTAATGTCAGAAGAACAATTAGAATCATGACTCAATCAAAGTATTTTTCCGCATGCACCATGGTACCTTTGGGGTAAACTAATTTGCAACATTGATTATAGGATTTGCTTAATCAAGTCTAAAATCTAAGATCAAACAAATCTCGGAGTGGAATATCTAAATGTCTAATGTTTGATTATTTGACATTGTGCGAAAATGGTATTTTGCGTGGCATTTTGCGAATATGACATTTTGCGAAAATGGCATTTTGCTAATGTGACGTTTTGCGATGTGGCGTTTTCGGAATATGACAATTTGAGAATGTGGCATTTTGCGAAATTTGAAAATGTCAATTTGCGAATGTGGCATTTTGCGAAATTTGAAAATGTCAATTTGCGAATGTGGCATTGTGCGCCTAATCCGCTTAAAAACTGAAATATTGTTACTAACCAGCAAATTAAGTTATAATTATTTAATAATTGTTAATAGTCATAAAGTAAAATATCAAGACCGGTCTACTGCAGGTGTTCAATCAAATACATACCTCCATGAACTTATGGTACCCTAGTACTTTTGCTGGTAAGCTTTTCAGTAAACCTTCCTAGAATAATAATTATTTTAAAAACAAACCACCCTGTTTGAACTCATGTAAGCCTAGTACTTTTATAAAATAACACATAATAGAAACTGGTGTAATTATTAAGAGGCCATTCTCATTTCATTAGTTTTTATCACAAGCATTTAAACCAGTCGAAAAGACAACTCTGAACATTTTTCTCTCTTACATGCAATCGTTCTTATTGACTGTACTTTTTATAAATCTCGTGGACCCGTTGGGAACTCATGTAGGCAAATTCAAAACAATATTATAATTTGTCATGCAGCCGTTGGGAAACAGAGAACAAAATAATCGTGGACCTTTGGGAACGACCCAGTTTGAGAAGGTAATCCCAGTTATGAACTACCTATATTATCCTAGGTATCTGGGCTTTTATTTCTTAACTAGATTTAAGGTGATTGCTTTTCAGATGGTATTTGATGAAAAAGTCGAATAACTTTGTCAGGTAGCTTCTGAACAAATTCCACGATCTATTACTTAATGAATTAGCATAATGAATTACAATGAATTCCAATTAGGAAGGCCCCGATCCCAAGACTTTGGGCTGGAAACTGTAGGTAATATTAGAAAAATATTTTCATTGATAGGAACTCCCTAATCAATTCAATTCATATTAATTATTTTAAACGCATTAACGCATGCGACGCGCATCGTAAAGATGATTTTTTGAGGAAAGAAAAATTTCAAGTTGCAAGTGGGATTCGAACCCGCGTCTTCTGGATAGGTACTCCAGACGCCTTAACCAACTAGGCTATTGCAACCCACACCTGCAAGCTGAAATTCTCTATTCCTCGTTTACGCTTTTCGGTAGCGTAGCGCCATCTCTTGGATTAGTGTTTAACTAACTTCCACCCAACACGTTGACATTACAGCCAAATCAATGTTGTATAATGAGATAGCAACTACCATACTTATTAATTATTTTAAACGCATTAACGCATGCGACGCGCATCGTAAAGATGATTTTTTGAGGAAAGAAAAATTTCAAGTTGCAAGTGGGATTCGAACCCGCGTCTTCTGGATAGGTACTCCAGACGCCTTAACCAACTAGGCTATTGCAACCCACACCTGCAAGCTGAAATTCTCTATTCCTCGTTTACGCTTTTCGGTAGCGTAGCGCCATCTCTTGGATTAGTGTTTAACTAACTTCCACCCAACACGTTGACATTACAGCCAAATCAATGTTGTATAATGAGATAGCAACTACCATACTTATTAATTATTTTAAACGCATTAACGCATGCGACGCGCATCGTAAAGATGATTTTTTGAGGAAAGAAAAATTTCAAGTTGCAAGTGGGATTCGAACCCGCGTCTTCTGGATAGGTACTCCAGACGCCTTAACCAACTAGGCTATTGCAACCCACACCTGCAAGCTGAAATTCTCTATTCCTCGTTTACGCTTTTCGGTAGCGTAGCGCCATCTCTTGGATTAGTGTTTAACTAACTTCCACCCAACACGTTGACATTACAGCCAAATCAATGTTGTATAATGAGATAGCAACTACCATACTTATTAATTATTTTAAACGCATTAACGCATGCGACGCGCATCGTAAAGATGATTTTTTTGAGGAAAGAAAAATTTCAAGTTGCAAGTGGGATTCGAACCCGCGTCTTCTGGATAGGTACTCCAGACGCCTTAACCAACTAGGCTATTGCAACCCACACCTGCAAGCTGAAAAAAATCATCTTTACGATGCGCGTCGCATGCGTTAATGCGTTTAAAATAATTAATAAGTATGGTAGTTGCTATCTCATTATACAACATTGATTTGGCTGTAATGTCAACGTGTTGGGTGGAAGTTAGTTAAACACTAATCCAAGAGATGGCGCTACGCTACCGAAAAGCGTAAACGAGGAATAGAGAATTTCAGCTTGCAGGTGTGGGTTGCAATAGCCTAGTTGGTTAAGGCGTCTGGAGTACCTATCCAGAAGACGCGGGTTCGAATCCCACTTGCAACTTGAAATTTTTCTTTCCTCAAAAAATCATCTTTACGATGCGCGTCGCATGCGTTAATGCGTTTAAAATAATTAATAAGTATGGTAGTTGCTATCTCATTATACAACATTGATTTGGCTGTAATGTCAACGTGTTGGGTGGAAGTTAGTTAAACACTAATCCAAGAGATGGCGCTACGCTACCGAAAAGCGTAAACGAGGAATAGAGAATTTCAGCTTGCAGGTGTGGGTTGCAATAGCCTAGTTGGTTAAGGCGTCTGGAGTACCTATCCAGAAGACGCGGGTTCGAATCCCACTTGCAACTTGAAATTTTTCTTTCCTCAAAAAATCAATTCAATTCATTCCTCATAGCTGGCAAGACTGACCTCTACGTCCACGTGGTTACTCGGTAAGAGGAAACTTCGGTAAGGCCCGGATTAATCCACCAAAGCGGAAAGGAGAGGAGAGGAGATGTGTTTGAATAACCAATCAGATGTCCACATCTCCTCTCCGCTTAGCTTCAGTTGACTTGAGTTGACATCTGATTGGTTATTCAAACACATCTCCTCTCCTCTCCGCTTTGGTGGATACCGGGCCTAAGACTCGGCTCACAATGAGCTTAGATCGAATGATTTTAATAACGTACCCTGATCAAAACAAGAAAATCTTGGCACCATTTTATACAAGTACCTTCAGTCCATTCCCTTTACACATACCTAGTTAATAAATCTTTCTCCCCATCCACAAAAATGTGAATAGTCAAGCATTACCCAACATAAACTTCAATGAATAACGCTTAGCATTAAATCCGTGACTACAAGTGTATGTCATCCACAACTCGCAAGGCAGCGGTCACTGAGAGAAAGTGAACGTGAGTCGTTGACCCCGCTGCCCAATTCCCGCACTAACACGATACTGGCAGGTAATAGTTTATAATTATAATTAAATCCTTATACACTTGAGTGACGTAATACACACGTGTTCGTCTATTGTCTATTACTCCGTTGGATACCTAGGTAATTGGCCAATTTTCTACAAGCGATTGGTCCGTTTGAACGTGGAATATTTTTGACAGGAGAAAGACTTTTATTTTGCCGAGTGACTCATTACTGTGGCATGATGCAAGTGTCGATACTGAGAAATAGCTTACCAACAGCAGAAGTGCAGTATTTACTTCGAATCAATTAGATTTAATTTGACCACTATCAGGGCTTATATTCGTAGGCGAATGAATTTGAATACATTCGCCTGTAAGTGGCTTCGGCAGGCGGGCAAATGCTCATATTCCATACAAAAAGCACTTGCATCAGTGCAGTAATAACATCCGGTATCAAAAGATGGTAATATTGCGTGGAGTCGTAGACGCAACCAGTCATACAATCATACCCACTGCACATCTGTTACATTATACTTCCTGCTTCCTTAAATTAAAAAATGTTTACTAAATTTACCGTTTTGGTAAAAAAATGCTTGCCGAATATTATTCTTTGTTTAATTTGTTCAGTTAAACAAAGGTTTCACTTTCAGGATGTGACCTTAAAGCTAAACATAACGTGAAGACGTTGCTCATAACAATAAACATTATGTAGAGGTTGAAATAATTTCATAATTGTAAACGTGTGTGATTACTTGCTTTACTTTGGTCATCCATTAAAAGACAGTCTAAACACCGAAAAAGAGACTTTGGAAAATAGGCGGGTACCATCTGGCAGCGAACTCTACCATCGCGCGCGCTCATTTGCATTGGTTAAATCAAATAGCGCGCGCTTCTCCAGCCCTCTGTTACAAACTTCCGTCCCATTAAATCGCTTCCACAGTTTCCGCAAGAAAGCGAGAGGAAAGACGTTATTAACATTAACAGTCAAAAACATTAACTATCCGAGTTACACAATTTCTCATACAAAAGACTTCAACGCACTGTTACGTCAACAAAACTGTGTGGTGCTACGGATTACAAAATTTTAGTGCACATGTAAGAAAATTATGTATTTGACAATAATTTGGGTTGAATAGTGAAACTAAAAAGGATAAAATAAAAAACTTTTTCAAAAAAAAAATGTAACCGACTTCAAAAAAAACACAAAAAAGTTCAAAATAACCTACAAAAAAACTTTTCTTTCGAAAGTCGGTGACTTTATTTTTTATTTCATTGACTTTTTGTCACCGACTTTCGAAAGAAAAGTTTTTTTGTAATCCGTAGCACCGGTAATAACAACGCCCATGTACACAATGAGCTAAAAATAAAAACTTCTGCACCAAACTAAATGAAAATTTTATGGGACCAAATGGCAGATATATCGAACAAAAAGAGAATCATCAAAATCGGACCAGAAACCTCGGAGTAATCGGTGTAGACAAAGTTGAAAACTTCTTAGGCTTTTATTGATTTTTCAAAAAGTGCTAGTCCGAATTCGATAAAATTTTAATGGGACCATTCCAGAAGTATACCCTATCCAACAAAAAAAGAATTTTTCAAATCGGTTGTTAAACGACGGAGTTATACCCGAACAAACATAAAAAACCGGCCAAGTGCGTGTCGGGCCACGCACAGTGTAGGGTTCCGTAGTTGCCCATCAAAATACTTATGCGAACTAATTAAACTGATTCGCTGAATTTAATTTTAAAAAGAAGAATTTTCAAAATCGGTCCAGGCGTCTTTGAGAAATCGGGGAAAATACATAAAAAAAAAGATTAGGACGAATTGACAACCTCCTCCTTTTTTCGAAGTTAGTTAAAAATAGTTGACGATAAAGACCTACCTATCCCCAAAAAACATACCTATTAAAGCTGTAAAAATAAAGTTGACAAACTTACATTTGCAGTTGACGAACATGTTCTCCGATACATTTTGTTTAAGAAAATATGTTATCCGAGTACATTTTATAAGTTGGTCGACGATTACTCGTAAAGTTGTAAAGCCTACTTAGTCATGATAATTTTCTTTTCAATTTCGTTATATAAACTACTATTGTGAATTTTTTTACACCCCCAAACATAACCGTTTGGCTGGTAGAGGGGGGGGACACAGTCGAGCAAAAATTAGCACTTTAAAGCTTAATATTTCACAAACGAATCTTTTTATCAAAAAATTGTTAATGGAAACTATCAATATTTTTTAAAGACCTATTTAATGATACCCCACACTAAGGGGTACGCGAGAAAAAAAAAAACATCCCCACTTTTACGTGTACAGGAGGTACCCTAAAAAAAAATATTTTACGAGATTTTATTTTACCACTTTTTCGGCAAAAACAAATCCGTATATTCCAACAAAATTACAGCTTTCTAGTACTGGGCGTCTCTGAGCTAAGCTGCGGACAGACGGACGGACGGACGGACGGACATGGCGAAACTATAAGGGTTCCTTCCTTGTTGACTACGGAACCCTTAAAAAAAAAAAACATCTGAATTGAGAACCTTCTCCTTTTGGAAGTCGGTTAAAAAATAAAATAATTGAACGAAACACTGGGTTATTTTGTCAGTCAAATGTAGAATTCGTAATGGGTACGTATTATACGTAAACTTTTTCTTTAATTTAACGCTAGGTAATGAATTATTAACTAGGAATTATTTTTATGACAGTTGATGTAGGCTATGTTTAGTGGGCTCAAATCATTCAACGACTAAGTATACTTCATTCCTAAAGAGTTTTTGTTACAGAATAGAACCCTCATCGAGTCGATATTCTGTACGTTACGTTAAGTTCTCACTAAATATTGATAAAAATTAATTAGCTACTGTAAGTATATTATTTTGCCATGCCGTGGGACAACGTAGGCTCATAATACATAATAATAATAAAAGTATATTTTGTAAAATATAATTCTGAAAGTATAGATGACATTTTGAAATTCTCTATCCGGATCACGTTGTGTTACATAGTTGGTGTGAAAGAAAATAGTTTTGCATTTATTATACCAAAATTTAAAACTCAACATTGTATAACAATAAGCCAGACACTTAAGTGTATCAAACATACAAATCAATAAAAATATGCGTTTGACGTAAAACTTGCACTCTTAACAAACCGCTAACTACACAGGAAACAAGCCACTCCTTTCAACTTAATGAATAAACAAAAAAGTAATTACACTCAAAAATTCACACGCCATCACAAACATACGCGTGCAGCGTCCAAACATCGTGCGAATCAATCGGCGAATGTCAATATTTAAATTAGCCGTTTCATAATAATGATTGCGTCACAATTAGATAATATCTGGGAGATCGATGACCGCCAGTGAGCGGCCTTATGTAACACTGTTTAAGTAGTTACTTACTTACATGAAAGAAAGTTTGGACGGAGTGAGACCTAACACTACTGTAACCTATTGTAGTCGATTGATGTGTCTCTTTGCAAAAACTTTTTCTAAAAAAAATGTGACCGCCTTCAAAAACAACCACAAAAAAGGGTAAAATAACCTACAAAACTTTTCTTTCGGAAGTCGGTGACTTTTTTTATTAATTTCATTGTCTCTTTTGCCACCGACTTCCGAAAGAAAAGTTTTGTAGGTTATTTTACCCTTTTTTGTGGTTGTTTTTGAAGGCGGTCACATTTTTTTTAGAAAAAGTTTTTATTTGACTCTTTTTAGTTTAAATATTCAACCAAAATTCTTGTCAAATACATCATTTTCTTCCATGTGCACTAGAATTTTGTAATCCGTAGCACCGGTAATAACATCGTTAACATCTCTTTAATTCATTCCCTATCTCAAAAACTACTACCTAAACCGATTTTGATGAAATTTGCAGTATTCCCTAAGTTGAACGATACCTAGTACAACAAAAAAAGAATTACTTAAATCGGACTTGTAGTTCCGGAGAATGCGAACACAAACATAGTTTTCTTACTTGAGGAGTTGTACCTTCCATCATCAGCTCAGGTACATGAGATGATGATTTCCATACGCAAATACTTGAATTACTTCATAAGATTTGCGAAAAACTATGTGTCAGCCAATAAAATTTGAGGGTTGCCCTCGATTTCTCCAAGATCCAATCATCAGATCCTGAAATGGTGACAATGGGACCACACGGGAAGCACCAGCTTTCGAATAAAAAAAGAATCATGAAGATCGGTTCACCCAGTCGCAAGTTATGAGGTAACAAACATAAAAAAAAAAAAAAAAAAAATACAGTCGAATTGATAACCTCCTCCTTTTTTTGAAGTCGGTTAAAAAATACAAAAGCATTGACACAGACATTGTATTGTGGGTAAATACGTCTTCACGCAAACACTAACAAAAACATTGCGAAGTGCTACGTCGATTGATGCGTAACAGCATCGGTTTTTGAGTCAATAAAGATAATTCAGGTGTCTTTACTTTATACCTGAGTTCTGCAGGCTATAAAGTTACCCCTAACCCCACTATTAAGTTACGCCCCTCCACAGCTTCCATTCCATTTCAGTAACATTGTGACAACAATAAATAGGTACAAGACAATGATCATTTAACATTGGACGCATTCATTTCAATTTAACGACAATTTAATTCAGTGAAGTTTCAAATGGATGTTGATGCTTGAGGCACAGATACCAATGCATTTAAACAGCCGTCATTTATATAAAATGCTATAAAGCGATTCTCTCCGCGTATTTCCGTGTGTTTTCCTGTTTTCCGATGTTGTAGAAAGCGAGGAAAAACGTGTCTTTTTCTGTCATAATGCACACCTAATTTATTGATTTTATTCATGTTGTATTGCTCTTTAGGTGACTGTTTTCATTCATTCAGTATTCATTGGCAACAATTTAATGAACCTGTACATTAATTTTGAAAAAGAGGGCAACACTATTTTTGTATACATTATTGCTTCTTTTAGCTTAACTACGTAATTTCTAATTTATTTATGTACGTACTATAAAAAACCAGTTCGTCCAAAAACAGGTAGAAGATGTTCTCGGTAACTTATTGATTCAAAATATTCAAATATGGAAATAGAAATAGTTTCGGATGCATTAAGGCTACGGAACTCGTCGCGATGCAGCTATCGGGGTCAATCATTTCTCACTAGTAGTAACTTGTACAAATATATTTTATGGTTTGTCAAAGCGAGTCGCCAGAGAAAGTGAGCCTGGTGGGGACTGGCGCAAGCGTCAGTAAAAAGCGCCCAAATTATGTAGAAGACAAAAAGTAAAAGAGCACAGACGTTCACCTACGACGACGGAGGGAAACTATACCAAGTGTAATTGTTTCAATTTAACTTAATGTTAACGAAAATTAGTGTAGTTGTTTAGGCGTTTCTATAAAATTGACGGAACTGCTGTTCTACATGTAAACACGTAGCGCCGTAGTTTCTATTTTTCTAATACTGTCTTATAAATAGAGTATTATTATGTTAAAAGTTCATAAGACATTTGTTTGCTAGGTACAATTACACACCCTTACATCAAATACAATATTTTTTTAGTATCCATGAAAAAAAATCATCTGCCACCCGCACATAATACTCGTATGTTATTTAAAAATAGTACATTATGCAACGAGTGAATAAAGAGCGGATTTAAAGCGAGGGCCTTATATATGAATCAAGAGCAAGCGAAGGATTTTAATGACTGAATCACGACCGCAGGGAGTGATTCATGATGATTGAATCACGAGCGAAGCGAGTGATTCAAGTATTTAAATCCTGAGCGACGCGAGTGATTCAGGCCCTCGATTTAAATCCGTTTTATTCACGAGTTACATACGATACTTTATACCATGACCACAAGAAAAATAATAATTAAGCGATAATAGATAGGTATATAACGAAGAAAAAAAAGACAAAGGTGCGTTTACAAACATCTAAATTCACATACACAAACACCCAGATCCGAAACAAATAACTGTAGATCATACAAAAATTTGCTCCGTGCGGGAATCGAACCCACTGCACGCGACAAAGTAGTCCAATCGCTCGGTCACTGCGCCAACAAATTGACATTAAACTCGGAACAATGATTTAAATTAAGAGTAACATTATCCTGACAACACGAGGGCTGACGGGGGTGGACCGCAGCAATGTGTTCTAAATTCAAACACCAAAACAGTGAGAAAAAGAGCTTTTTACTCACTGTTTTCAGTGAGAAAAAGTAACTTTTTAAAGTGGGAATGGTATAAACATTGTTTTTCGTCTATGGGTTATCGTGCCCGTCTGAAGCGCCACTTTCTCACATTAAACTTATTGCACTTTAATTTGTTTGAATGAACGAGCAATTTCATATCGTACTTGAACATCTTTCGTGATGCATGGGAGAAGCGGCATCCATTCAACTTTGATTGATGAAGAGAAAACGAGAGAAGAAATTATCTACACGGGATTAAATAAAGACCTTTTTGTTTTGCAAATTAATCAATGACACCTTTAATAGGTCCAATTAACTATTAGTAAAAGTATCTATTATTAAAGATTTTCCTTATTGGAATTTTAACTAGAGAAATGTAGAACCCCAGTTAGGTAACAGTTCTGTCTTTTTGGAATATAAAAGCTGAAATAACCTCCTTAGTATGTTATGTAACTTTGTAAATATTTACTTATACTTTTTAATTGGTCGTTATATATATGTATCTAGAATTGCATCATCACATATTTATAATTTTAAATTTTACACTATAATCAAGAACAAACAGATTTTATCGTCAGATTTGTGTGTTTAAGCCACGAAGGACTATTTAGTCATTTTGAACGACCTTAGGGCATAAAGACTTTGCTAATTATTATTTGCTAATCCTTGTTCTACTTTGATAATAGAGCCCAACCCTCTTTGTCATTACTTTTTACATAAATAGATAAACCTTCAAGGTACAATAAAAACAACGGAACATCGCATCGTCATCATGAGGTGCGTTGGTTCAAAGTAAATTATTTTGTACTTTCTTTTCATTAAGTAGATAGGTAAGTAAATGGAACATGAAGTTTTCCGCAACGTGGTATAAATATTTAATCATATGGTGATTAAATACATATAAGTACACTTGGCAACTTAAATTAAATGGTACTTTCAAAACATGGATAGGCACTTTAGAAATGAATGTTTTTATTTGCGCACGAGTTGAATGCATTTTTGTTTACCGTCCTACTAGCCGACTAGCTTCTAATTCAAGATTGACAGAAACTGCAGTCTCATTTAAGATCAGGAATGAAGCAGGTCAACTTGAGATTAACGACTTGGAAACTTCACTTTCTTTTGAATTTTTTAAAATGGTGGACCGAAGAATCTGCGGAATTCGTTCAACAGCGGTTGCAATATTTTGTTTGTAAATAATACGTTGTTGGATGTTACATGAATTTATAAAAAAAAAAACATATAAATCCAATATAAGTTTTTGTGTATGCTATTTCCTACAAGATCTGTCGGCTGTAATTATTTAGCCACGTCGAGCTCCTCAAGCGCGTGAGAAAAGTGATCATCAAAAACGCTTCATTACCTACGCATAGGCGGTGATATTGGCGCCATATCACAATAAGGGGCGGTCCAGACTCCACAATCGTAATCGTAACCCATTGTTTGGTACAAGCGATCCGTTCTGCTTCACATTGGGGCAGTCTTCACTTTCTATGACTGTGACATTGCCAACTTGTTATTTGTATCAAAGCCAGGCCATTGTTGATGTCTTGAGTGAAAATATCATATATTGCAACGTCTCTATTAGTGTCCGACCGAAACTGATTTTTCAGCCGAAACCGAAACCGAACTTTCGGCCTTGCTCTCAGTTTCGGCCGAAACCGAAACCGAAACTTTCTAAACATTTAAAATTTCGATTATTTTCTGAAATTTTCTGTTTTTCTTTAAACATTTATTATTTATTTTATTCATTTTATTTATTATTAACACATAAGAAAAAGTGTCAAATATGCAGGGTGAATTTTTCAACTGGGCGTCGATGGCTATATGCTTAACTATGAGGAACATCGAAAAACGTTGTATGCAGTCTCGAGACCGATTTTGACGAAAACTAAAAATGTATCATTGGATTTTAGAAAAATCAATAATCCTAGCCAGGAATCGAAACCACTGATTTTGAAAAAATAAATCACATCCTGTATTATTATTTATTACGCCATTCGATAGTATTGCTAATAAGGATCAAATTCTAGGAAGTTATGAAATACGGCAAACTTTTAAGAAATTGCTATTTTTCTGTTATTAAACTTCTACTGACCCATAATCTATTTGAAATTATAATAATTTATTGTTTTCAATATTTCACTGGATTTGAAATCTCAACATCCGCACTAGGTACTATTATTCAGCAATACGAAATTACTGAGTTAAAATAGCATTATTTCCAAGAAGAAACCGTTAACTTATGTTTCGAATACATTCACTGCCTTGACGATTGATAAGTTTTTTAATCACTCACGTACGTAACAAATATATTTTATTATGACATGAATATACAAGACGTACTCTTGGCATTAAACTCAAAAACATAACCTCAATTCACGATTAAATGGACGGTGGCGATCTGAGCCGGGGCCGCACCGGGGAGAAAGCACGTGTTTGCTACGAATTTTACCGAACGACGTACGAAAATGCACGAACACTTGAGTTTCGGCGGGGCCGAAAGTTTCGGCTATATTTTGGCCGAAACCGAAACTAAGGCCGAAACGAGATTTTTGGGCCGAAACCGGCCGAAACCGAAACCGAAACCGAAATTTCGGTCGGTCACTAGTCTCTATTGAATAGTCTCATCTATTATTGTGAGTTGATGATACTTTGCAATGAAAGCTATGTATAATCTATACCTTCATTATTGTTTTAAGTAATACCTAATAGTATCAAGTTTATATTTAGGTACCTAACCACCTATATAATTTAAAAATGGCAAGACAGGAGACAGTGTTAGAAGAAAATGTAGCTAAGACAATATGAATTTAAAATGTCACTTACGGGATATCTTCCGTGATTATTTATGATTTTGAGTTCCCGATATTTCGACGCTGTTGCAAGCGCCATGATCGCGGGATGACATGACATGACGCCATCCCGCGATCATGGCGCTTGCAACAGCGTCGAAATATCGGGAACTCAAAATCATAAATAATCACGGAAGATATCCCGTAAGTGACATTTTAAATTCTGAAAATAACCGTGATAGCCTAAAACAGTGTTTAAGACAATATGAGTGCAGGAAGATGACGACAAATTCAAAATGGTAAGTATTTTAATCTTATTGATTATTAACTACAAGCAATTAAGCATAACTAAGAGAAAAATTTACGGGAAAGATAATTTTTCTTATTATCTAAGGCATAAAAGGCCTGTGAGGAACTGTGGAACAGTGATACATTGAATACTTATTTTTGGTCTAGATCTAGACGGTAAGGAAATATTAATATTTAGCAGAACTACCTGTCGTACCTACATACAACAAAACAAAATTATATCGACACTCACGGTGACACGCACGGTGCTAACACGGTTGGAATGCGGCGTATCCTTCTAGGTCACGCTGCCTTGCCTTGATAATAGTCACTCATTGGCAGTAAGAACGAAAGCTACCATTTCGCTGATGCCCTACTGGCCCACTGCGAGCCGTGTTTACACATCGTATTATTTATTTACCTTGAGCATATCTTTATTTGGATCCCACCTACCTTCGTTCCAAATTCTCCTTCTATGTTCAAGCCAGAAAGAAAACATCGTGTGTGTGTGTTGTTTTTTTTTTATACAAACAAATGTTATTTTGTCAATTACAATGAAAGGTAATAGTTTTAACTCTCTATTCTCCACGTATCCAATTAGTTTAAATTATAAGCTGTCTCTAGGAAGAGAAATTGATTGACACAAGTCCTAGATATTATAGTCAAAAATAGCGACTGTTCTGTGTGTGTTCATTCTCTTTCTTTACACATTGAATTAGAAGACTCTCGAAGTAATTCTCACTGCAACATGAATTGTGATATTTAACTGAATAACAGGTAAGTTCGAGGTCAGCAGGCAAACTTGAAAGAAAAGCATACTTTCCAGTTGCTTGACCAGTATTTAAAAGTACCCGTGCCAAGCTATCTGCATTTTTTCAAAGTTCAAATTACAAATAAGCTGAGCTGTTCAACTTGATTAAAATTCCCACTGTTTATTTGTAATCATAAATATATAAGCTCCGATAATCGATATAGATCCTGCCTACTACGTATACTTACGTGCTTTACTTAACTGTTCTGCAGCAAACTGAAATCTCATCCATAAAACTGACACCTAATTCCAACTGCATTAATTCAGTGGTCTCGTCTAGGTATGCGATACTCAATTAATCTTAGTCACGCTACAAAATACTTAGTATCCACTGATACTTAGTTCCGTAATTTTGGCTTAAGATACTGCGCTTACCTTTACTGAAGTTATTACTGAGGTACTTAGCTCTGGGTTGTCCAATTATGCTGCTGATTCAAACAGGTATTATCTCAACCAGCCACGATTATCATGTTACCGAAATAGCAACTTTTACAAGCCCATGACCCCATACCTCAGCGATGAGTTGGATCTAGTACCGGGCCCGCCCTCTGCGGTTCATATAAAACCACTATGGGGTCGAGATGATGGTGTCCCAGTTCTCAAGTTCCGTCTGCAGTGAATACACACTGAGAGTGATCATCTATAACTCATGTCTGAGGAAAAGGTTAATAATGGTCTTGCTTTCTCGGGGGGTTAGTGTCTTCCATGCCAATCAAGCTGTATCTAATTGATCACATTTCCGACAATGATGTTGGGTTTCAAGGTTTCAATTGTATACTAAATTCTAGTGTCGATAAGGAAATGAAATCCTACATATTGTCTACTGACCATGGACTTGATTTCCAAATAAAGCCACAGTTGTCTAACTAATCGAGTCATACAAATTAACGCCTTATCGGCAGCGCTTAACCCAATGAAAAATTGAGAACTCATAATAAGGCTATAAGCTCAATCAATATGCACCTGATTCAAACCTGTAATGATATCAAGCCTAGATCTATCACAGTGTCGGCAACATTAACAAGATTCACTCAAACCCTAATCAAAGCCGATGATTATCGAAACTGCTCCTCATATTTAGATCAGTGGAGGAGAGAAGTAGGCAGGCAAGTCGAGCTCACATTCCAACTTTACAGTTACCCTCGAATGGTCGCAGCTACATGCAAATTGACAAATATTACCGGGCACGCAGGTGTCTACTAGCACTTGTATACTGTGTTTATGTTCGTACTTATTACTGATTGATATGCTTTCGACCTATTTGCTGTAAACGTGTGTTCAAGAAATTTTTTAGGTAGGTAGAACCTTCATCTATGAGATATACTTACTTTATACGAGCATCATAACACAGATCCATGCGAAGTTGGGTTATTAGTCTATTACAATACACGCACGGAGGCAGGGGCGCCGACTCCGTGGGTGCTCGGGTGCTCCAGCACCCACGAGAGGTAAATATAGTGGGTGCCGAACACCCACTATTTACCTCTCAAAAATACGAGTACTCGTACATGTAAGTAGCTAGGTATGTCATTAAAAAAGCTGATGCAACCACGGGAATTTTAAAAACTCGGCGCCCCTGCATGGAGGCACGTAATTAGTTTAAGTGCCTACTATCCACTACCTTTCCACACTTCAAGTCTTAAAATAAGACAACATCGCCAAATTAGGTCTGCATTCGTCAATTAGTAATCCCTGTAACCTTTAAATCTTATTCCGCGGCTTGCTGTTATGGTCTCTCAATACCCCAATTTTTTGTAAAAGTTATCCTAACATTGGTTCTGAAAAAAGAAAACAATGTTTATTATAAAGATGGCCCACGGATAGTTATCATAGTTACACAAATTGTACTGAGTTTACATTTCATATTTAACCCTCTACTTACTCCGAGGTCACTTTCTATGCATCGAGAAAGTCCACGATTAAAGTCGTGAGATTAAATTATTATTTAAATTCTTCAATTGAGGATTAATCTAAAGTAAGGATGGGGTTTGAAGTCTGTTCGAGGATTTACTAGAGTAGAATGTTCGTTCAGATAAGTGGGGTTTTCCGAATAAGAAAGTGAAATGCAATCAAATGAGTCAGCGGAGGGGTCAGTGCTCCGGCGCCTGAGTCCTCCGTTCATTATGAACGATACTTCGACCCCCTACATTGAGTAACTCTTCGAGGAACCTAATGAAAGTAATTCTGATGTTTTCCTTGTATTCCAACTTTCATTCTTTAATTTGTTTCCGATTTTATGCGACGTTTTAACCTCAAATAATAAAACTGTATAATTTTATTAGCCTCGATAAGTTCTGTTGCTAACCTCTTTTTTCTGTAAGGAAGTTAGCGAAAGTGAATTGTTGTTTTTCCATGCATTCCAACTTTCGTTCTTTAAGTTCGTTAATTAAATAATTAAAACAAGAATAACTTAAGTATTCAACACATGGTAGGTACCATGGATAGATGCTTTTTGCTCACACCTACACTAACAGTTCTATACAAGCAGTGTAAACTTGACACTATTTGACAGGCTTATCCTACACACGATTTGTTTACAATTTGACAAGTGCAGCCAGAGGCGGGTTAGCAACCTTATTACCCTACGCAACGTGGAAGATAACCACCTAACCTGGAGTTTATTTACATAAAGATCAACTGCTTACTTTCATAGAATAATAACAATAATGGTATCATTACATAAATCAAGTCCGTACCAAAGGGTTGGGAAACATGGGTCCCATGGAACAGGATAGAAGGTAATTATTTTAGAGTAATCAAAACACGATATATTAAAAACTCCTTTATTGTTCAAAGTAAAAATAAAAACACTACATACAAGCACACACACGCTGCTGTCCCACTATCCTACAAACGGACCGGCATAGATTCAGATCAAATGCACCATAGCGAGCGGATGTTATAGGCAAAACCGCGTGTTACTAAAACTTGCTTTTTAATTATAGACTTTATACAGCAATAAGAGAATACAAATTAATATACTTTGTAGTCCTTTTACAAGATATTCGATGCGTTTGTAGATAACGAATGGCAATACAATGTGGAGAAAGATCTCTGATGCAATAGAGAATTGTGATTACTTACCTGACGTAAAATTACCTTTTAGACACAACTTTCAAATTATCTTCATGAAGATACAGGAACAAAGTACCTGGAAATAAATTGATATAAGTTCTGCGTTCAAGTTATACTGTGTTCTATTAACTCTTGTTGTTTAATATGTGAAGATAAAGGTAAAACAAAACACAAAAAATCATAAACGACCTATTCCATCAGTATTAACATTTGAACATCAAGATAAACATATTTTGGGAAATTATCTAATTAGGTTACCGTGGCTCTGGAAAGAAAAGAACATGAACAGGGTGGATTTTAAGTCAGTAAGAGTGAGGTCTGGAAGGAGGGAGGACGCGAGGGTTCGCGAGAAGTGGAAGGAGTGGAAGGAGACCTTTCCCCAAAAGCGGGAAAGAGAAGGCCAGTAAGAAAAACAGTCGGACAGTCCCTTCCGCTCCACCCAGGGCGGAATGACTTATTTGAGGAATGTACCACCACAAAAAAAGCACACTAACTAAGCATATTGTATGACTTACCTTAAAATGCATGCATATTGGTATAAAGCCACGAAACTACAAAAACAGAAGCTTTCAGCGTTTCAATAATGTTAATGCACGGTGCAAAACAATTACCTACTACATCTGACTGAAAAATCCACTCATAATTGAACAGTAAAAGGTCAGTTATTTAAGTAATTAAGTCCAGATGAAATTTTAAGTAAAAAACAACACAAAATAAAAAGCATGCATCCTATAGAAAATGGCTACGTATAAAGCAATCAAGAGAAATGCACACCATTCATGGAAAGAAAATCAAATTAGCTATGCCTTTACTATGCCCAAGCAATTAAGTGATCATAGTGTCATTATGTACTTAAGACAAGCGTGAGAAGCAAGAGAATGTGGCCCATTGGATCGACGCGTTAGTCGCTTCAGTTTCCACGAGACACATCAAGTTTACTGGGAAAAGTTACTGATTAGACAAAGCCATTGGATGGGAAATATGTGATGTTGGACCTAATTTTATGAGATTGATTGAGGAACAACATCGTGTACGATGTGTTAAGTAAAGAACGGCATGGTTTTGAAATTAAGAGAGTAACGTTCGGTGAGATGTTGGCAGTACTTGCTGTGATACTGCAAAACAATTATTAATTAGATGATAATTTTTATCGAGTCCTCCTTACTAATTGGGAACAATGTGACATCAGTGTCACACGATGATCTTAGGATCAATGTCACATATTTCCAAGTATGACGGCCACCAAAAGATGACCATCGTTTTGAGAGACTAAAGAGTGTGTCAAGGGATCGAATTGTGCAGGGCTCCTTATAAAAAAGGAAGTATTTAACATTGTGCATTGGTTCTAAGTTAATGTCATTGAATGAGGAAAGGCGTCGTTACCAATGTTTACACAAATATCTGTTCCCTATGACGAGAAAGAATGTAACATTAGCGGAAATGATGTTTTTTTTGTAAGTAGTTGATTTAGGAATTACATTGATCAAGATAATATAATATGTTAAGTAGAAAACTGTTTTATAGGACGAGAAAGAGCGACAGATGTGTAGAGATGATGGAACATCTTAGTACTATAGCTGAGTAAAGAATGTGTCGAGCTCGAGTCGAGGGATCGAATTGTATAGGGCTCCTTATAAAAATACAAGTATGTGGCTGTTCTGTACTTAGCCCATTCCTGAACGAATCGTTTGTAATTATCTGTGTACGCAAACCGAGTAGTCGGTCTGTGATTGGCTGGAGGTCAAAAACTATCCATGCCAAAAACCAATCCCGCGGAACTTCCGCACACGCGACAGGAAGTGGGAGAAAGCACGAACGAGTGTCCGGTTCACGCCCTCTCGAATAGTGTGTTCTGTGCCCCCCGCCCGCAAACATTATTTTGCAACGCCGTGCGTAAATCAGGAAAATCCAGGACTAAGCGTATCATAACCGTGTTGTGAGGTGACGCCAGTGACCCAGCCAGCAGTTCGCGTGCGAGGATTGGTGGTCTACTGCAGCCGGCGAAAAGGTTAGTCGTACTACGATTTTTGCAGCTGAATTTGTTCTGGATTGGGCGAACGGGAAAAAGCCGTTCATACAGAGCTCCTCGCATCCCTTTTAATCTCTTCTTATTTTTGAAAACCAGTAATTACAGTCCACTTCTCTAGATCCCACATTCTGGCCATTCGAGCCACATATTTTCTGATTTTTTCCATCTAAAACCAAGCGTCCAAAATGGCGGAAGTTTTAGAAACGAAACGAAAGACTCTAATTAGTAAAAAGGAATATTTATTCACAAAAATACAGAAGTTATATGACTATTCCCAAAAGTTGAGAACTGAACCTGAGAAATTACAATTGTTTACGGTATTATGGTCGGAAATAGAAAGTGTTCGAGCGACATTCGAATCCACCATCTTTGAATTGTACGAAATTGAAATGCAAATAAAACCAACGGCAAAAATGTCGACTAATGAACTCGAAGCATTTAATGAGATGTATGTTGTATGCCAATTAATTGCAAACGAATATTCTAAAGGCAAATCCGAGTCGGCTTCTGCGTCAAACAAAAAGGATTTAGCGGTGCCCGCGTTACCTACAATTTCATTGTTTCAATTTGACGGAGAAATCGAAAACTGGACAACGTTCTACGACACGTTCTCTTCATTAGTTCATAACAGAAACTTCTCGAATATCGATAAATTCCATTATTTACTTTCAAGTGTTAAAGGTTCTGCGTTAAATATGGTCAAAAATCTACCTATTACGGCCGCTAATTATACATTAGTTTGGCAAAGTCTCATTGATAAATATCACGACCACAGAACACTAACATGTAGGTATTTCGATAAAATGTTGAACTTTTCGCCGTTGACAAAAGACACTACGTCTAACTTAGTTACATTTGTAGAAACTTTTGATTATTCACTTAAAGCGATTCAAGCCTTAAACATTAAGAACTTGGGAGACTTTTTATTGTGTCATGTAGCATTACAAAAACTCGATCCTCATACACGAAAGTTATTCGAAGAAAGCCGTGATCAAAAGTTAATACCTACATTCGCGGAATTAATGACTTTTGTAAACAAACAAATAAAAGTTTTAGAACACAGTACGTTCACGAACAGCTCTTCAAATAACTCGCCGAGGTCTAGTAACTCACAAAATAAAGGTCAAAATAAATCCTCATCTAAGTCGGTTCTCAACACTACACGGGCTAATAATAATAGCAACCGTAATAATACTGCTAATTTAACTTGTGTGATTTGTAAACAAAATCATTTAATTTATCGGTGCGATCAATTTCGTAAATTGTCGATCGATGAAAGAATGAATAGCGTCAAGTCACTAAAACTGTGTCAGAATTGTCTTAAATCTGATCATCAGCTTTCAGACTGTAAAAGTACCATGAATTGTGGAGTGTGTGCGGGAAAGCATCATTATCTATTGCATAAAGATAACGTGCATTCGAATTGCGCGGGTAAATCGTCCGTGGCGAGTACATCAACCGCGCAACCGCAGGCGTCTCTTTCACACGCGCTAGTTTCGTCTCACTTCGTAAGTGACACAGCGGTCTCTCCAATTCATGACGTATTAATTTCAAATAATGACGAATACGGAGTAGTGTTAGGTACTACGCTTACACAAATAATAGATTGCGTGGGTCAATATCAAGATTGCCGTGCAGTCATTGATTCCGGAGCTCAGAGTTCATTTATAACTACTGAATGTGCTCAGAAATTAGGATTACCGCGTAAAAAATGCCCTTTCTCCATTCAAGGGATTGGTGGAGGAATAGTTAAAAATCAAGGAATGGTTACGTGTACGTTAAAACCAAGACATGCGACTGGTCCGACATTTACAGTTAACTTAGTAGTTATTTCAAAGGTGTCTGCGGCATAGATATATTATAGAAGGAGATATGGCGTGCAGTTCAAAATGTATAGAAAACCGGTGAAGCCACAATTGCCCCACCATAAAGATAATATTACGCATGTAGTATATCAAAACAATACTACAAACAAGTTCACACACGCGCCGTCGAAAACTCTGTCATTTAAATATAAACCTTATTCTTTAAAACACAGCGTACTTTTCCGTGTCATTTACTCACACTAAAACAATTATCATTGTGTGTCGTCGGGACACGGGGGCGGACTCGACAGTGTTTGACTAAATCGAAGAGTTCACGATAAATATATCGATAAATTATAAAGGTTTGGAAATAAAATTAATAAAAAACGATATGAAACCGTTTTTATTATCTTTATTGTATAGATTACTATTAATTTAGTCCATAGATTACTAAACTAAACATTAATTAATTTACTTAACCATCTTCGGTGTCGCATTTATATCATACTCTGTAAAATAATAAAAATTTGTAAAAATGCATGAACCACATCGGCCTTCCAGCCTTATTACAAGATAAAAAATTCAAAAAAAAAACTGAAATATTAAAATAGCATTTAGCAGTCGACTTTCTTGTCGATAGACTTTGCCGGATCACCAAGAGCACGTCACTAGCTCGCAATAAAATACGCGGACCTGAGCAGCGGCCGTACCATGCGACATTACGGCTGATTGAGGTATCGTTATGTCAGTTTTACATTGCTTGTTCAGTCACTCTGTGATGCAATGATGTGGTTGTAAAAGAGCAATGTATTTATTGCAAAAATAATACAGTCGGAGTAATGTAGGAAAACAAAAGTACAGTAGTACAAGTCAGATATATTTTACTGCTTGTTGTTTTTCGTGATTTTTAAGACAAATATTGTAAAATACTTGTAATTACATGTGAAACCCGATGCCATGACTTCTAAAATATTTGTTTTGGTTTTTATTTTTGCACAAAAGCACCGAACAAGACGGCATAATCGTTTTTTTCACGAACGCGGTTGACAACACACTAACTCGCGGTGACGGCCATTTTTTCACTTTCTGAGCGTAGCGCTCAGAACCACATGGTAGCGAACACGCCCCCTTGCCACTTCTCCTGTTTTTAATATTTCTGTGGTCTGCGGATATGCCTAATGTTCCATTCACAAAAGACGTAATTAACGAGTATGGTGAATACACTAGTAGGTTAGCAGATCCATTGTTTTTTAAGCGTTCGCGAGTAGATATTTTATTAGGTAACGATATAGTTCCAGACATCATTACGGACAAACCTTTAGTAATTAAGGATGGTATTCCAAGTGTTATTCAAACAGTTTTCGGTTATGTTATTAGCGGAAAATTATATCAGAAAAATAAAAATTCGCAAAATTTTCATTTATCGGTTTCTTATGACGAAGAACAATCGATTGAAAAAACTTTACGCGATTTTTGGGAAATTGAGGAAGTGCCGTGCACACCTACAATAAATCCATTAGATCAGTTAGCCGAGGATATATTCGCTAAAGAACATACACGAGATTCGAACGGTCAATACATCGTTCCGCTGCCGTTTAATCCTAATCGCGTGCCGCTGGGGGAATCACGTACCGCGGCCGAGCGCCGCTTGCTATACACGGAACGTAAGCTCGCGCGCACTCCGGATTTAAGTAATAAGTATAAGGAATTTATGCGGGAATATGAAGATCTCGGTCACATGGAACTTTATCAAGGTGATCAGCCTAGTAAATACATTATTCCACATCACAGTATTTTACGACCTAGTAGTTCCTCCACTCCTTTACGTGTAGTGTTCGACGCGTCGGCAAAGAGTAGTAACAACGTGTCACTAAATGAAAACTTATTAGTCGGCCCTAAACTATATCCTGATATTTCAGCAATTATCTTAAAATTCCGCTTATTTGAATATTGTCTAGTTAGTGATGTTTGTAAAATGTATCGTGCTATTGCTTTACGGCAAGAAGATCGCTTATTTCAACACATTTTATATCGCGAGTCGCCTAACGACCCGATAAAATTATTTGAATTAAAAACCGTAACGTACGGACTTAGTTGTTCACCTTTCTTAGCAATTCGGACGCTACTTCAGTTAGCTAACGATGAAGGAAAACGTTTTCCCTTCGCTGCTCAGGTCATCCGTGAGGGTATTTACATGGATGACATTTTATATTCATGTCAAACGATGGAGCAAGCTTGCTTAGTACAGGATCAATTAATAGGTATTTTTCAAAGTGCCAACTTCACGTTAAAAAAGTGGATGAGTAACACTGAGAAGTTACTACAACGCGTGTCCTCTGAAAATAGGGCGTGTAACTCTGTAACATTTGTCAAGGATGAAAATGATACCACAATTAAGGTTTTAGGTCTTCAATGGATTGCTAAATCCGATAATTTTATTTTCTCAGTTAATTTAACCGACAACGAGTCAACTAAACGATCGGTACTAAAATTACTAGCATCGATTTACGATCCCGTGGGTTTTATCGCACCATGCACTTTTATGGCGAAGCAGCTCATGCAAGAACTGTGGAAGCTAGGTATTGGTTGGGATGAAAAGTTACCAGATAACGTCAAAAAATCGTGGCAAAACTTTTTATTAGAACTTCCCTTGCTTAAGGAGTTACGTATAGAGCGTCACATGTTATTACCAGGTGAGACGGAATGTGACTTAGTCGGATTTTGTGACGCTTCAGTTCGTGGCTACGCGGCTTGTGTTTATGTCATAAGTCGTGACCAAACGGGTAATGTAAAAGTTCGCCTAGTAACCGCAAAATCTAAAGTTGCACCAATAAAACTCTTAACTATTCCTCGGTTAGAGTTAATGGGAGCTGTTTTGTTGAGCAAATTAATAAAATTTGTAGTTGACACTTTTACTCGCGTTAAAATTAACAAAATAACGGCCGCTTCTGACTCGACAGTCGTACTGTCGTGGCTTCAGACGGAACCGTATAAATTAAAAACCTTTGTTTGTCATCGTGTTACGCAAGTTATTGAAGTTTTACCCCCTCACTTTTGGCGGCACGTGTGTAGTGAACATAATTTAGCCGATATTGGATCGCGCGGAGCGTCTCCAGCGCAACTTGTTAGTTGTAATCAACGTTGGTTACAGGGAGCTGATTGGATGTACCAGCATTATTCACATTGGCCTATGACAGTATTTGTTAATGAAAGTAATGATAAACTACCGGAATTAAAATCATCCGTTAATTTGTTCACTGAAACTAAAATTAATGATAATTTTAATGAATCCAAAATTGAATTTTGTGAAAGAATATTTCAACAATTTTCGTCATTTTCAAAATTACAACGCTCTTTTGCTTGGATTTTTAGATTTATTCGCAAAAAGGGTGATTTGAACCCCACTTATAGATTGAGTGTATTATCGACTAGTGAATTAAAAGTAGCTTGCGATAAATTGATAAAATTAGTCCAACATGCTTATTTTGAAAATGAGATTAAAATGATTAAAGATAAAAAATTTGTTCCATCATTACGAAAATTATCTCCATTTATCGATAGCGACGACTTCCTCAGGGTAGGGGGTCGCCTCGGTCATTCCGAATTGCCGTATAATGCTAAACATCCGCGTCTTCTTCCAAAACGTAGTTTTTTCACTAAACTGTTGATAATTTATTTACATAAAAAATACTTACATGTAGGTCCGAGAACACTGCAAAGTATAATTAATGAGAATTTTTGGATATTGTCTGCTCGTAGCGTCATTCGTGCTGTTTTATCTAAGTGTAAAACATGCTTCAAGTGTAAACCGTGTTTACTGCAACCCGAAATGGCATCCTTGCCACCAACTCGGTTAATACCTAATACGGTATTTTCTAACGTCGGAGTTGACCTCGGGGGGCCTTTTTTAATTAAAGAAAGTTTACTTCGCAATGCTAAAGTAACCAAAGCGTATTTAGCATTGTTTATCTGCTTTTCCACAAAAGCAGTCCATTTAGAGGTGTTATCTTCCCTCTCCGCTGACTGTTTCCTTGCGTGCTTGGATAGATTCGTAGCCCGTAGAGGGCTCTGCGCAGTGCTCTATTCTGATTGCGGTACTAATTTTGTTGGCGCAAGTAAACATCTGTCGGAAATCCAAAAGTTTTTGCGCGAGAGTCAAGATAGCATCTCTGATGGCTGCGCTAAAAGGCAGATAGACTGGAAATTTAATGTACCCAGTGCTCCGCATATGGGCGGGCTCTGGGAAGCTGGCATAAAGTCAGCAAAATATCACTTAGTACGAAGTGTAGGAGAGAAACCTTTAACGTTTGAAGAACTTTCCACTATATTTTGTAAGGCAGAAGCCGTTTTAAATTCACGTCCATTGTGTCCACTACCGGCTAGCGATAATCCTAACGAGTTTAATGTTTTAACTGCTGGACACTTTCTCATTGGTCGAAGCTTGACGTCAATACCCGAGTATAACGTTCAAGACATTAATATTAATAGATTGTCACGTTGGCAATATATTCAGAGATGTTCTCAACTTTTCTGGAAACGTTGGAGTCACGAATATTTAAATACCCTTCAGCAGAAAGCTAAGTGGTTTACATCCTCCCCTAACCCTAAGGTGGGAGATTTAGTATTAATAAAAACGGATAATATCCCCTCATGTAGTTGGCCTCTTGGAAAAATAGAGAAATTGCATCCGGGTTCAGATGATATAGTTCGATGTGTGACATTGCGCACCGAAAAGGGTGTCTTCCAAAGACCAACTAATAAACTCTGTCCATTACCTTATACTAACTAGCTTCATACCAAACCTTTTGTATATTTAAAGCTTAGTTCAATATTTAATTTAGAGTCTTTCAACGAGTAAGTTTAATTAATAAGGTAATTTTAGTTTCTAGAAACCATCACTATGGTTTCGGTAGGGGGTATGTTCTGTACTTAGCCCATTCCTGAACGAATCGTTTGTAATTATCTGTGTACGCAAACCGAGTAGTCGGTCTGTGATTGGCTGGAGGTCAAAAACTATCCATGCCAAAAACCAATCCCGCGGAACTTCCGCACACGCGACAGGAAGTGGGAGAAAGCACGAACGAGTGTCCGGTTCACGCCCTCTCGAATAGTGTGTTCTGTGCCCCCCGCCCGCAAACATTATTTTGCAACGCCGTGCGTAAATCAGGAAAATCCAGGACTAAGCGTATCATAACCGTGTTGTGAGGTGACGCCAGTGACCCAGCCAGCAGTTCGCGTGCGAGGATTGGTGGTCTACTGCAGCCGGCGAAAAGGTTAGTCGTACTACGATTTTTGCAGCTGAATTTGTTCTGGATTGGGCGAACGGGAAAAAGCCGTTCATACAGAGCTCCTCGCATCCCTTTTAATCTCTTCTTATTTTTGAAAACCAGTAATTACAGTCCACTTCTCTAGATCCCACAGTGGCTTTGATTCTAATTTATAAGTTCCATCAATGACGAATTACATCGTTCACAAAATGTTTAGTAGTAAACTGTTGTTTGAGGACAAAGAGGAGAGGCACGTAAGCGGAGATGATGGAGGATCTTCGTATACCTACGACAGTTGAAAAGGAAGATGTTCGTACTGACGTACTAAAGAGAGCGTTTGATACCGAAGTACCATTATATCGATATGTGTAGATGCTCTTTAAAGGTACTATCATCATAATAATATGATAAATAATTAAAGTTAAGGTATAATGGTACTTCGGTATTAATAAAATAATATGATATGATATATAAAATTCAAAACTGACTGACTGATCTGACAACGCACAGCCCAAACCGCTGGGCCTAGAAACATGAAATTTGGCGTAAGCCCTCCTTATACCACGTCGGTGAGCACTAAGAACGGATTTTGCGAAATTGCGGCCCCTAAGGGGTTGTTTTAGGGGTTGAAAGTTTGTATGAAACTTCGCTACTACAGGTGCTAGGAATTCCAAATTTTGCATGGGGTGTCTTTTTAGAATGTAGATGCTCATTATGACGGGATTTTGCGAAATCCGACCCCTGAGGGGTTTGTTTTTGGGGTCGATAGTTTGTACGAAACTTTCTTACTACAAGTGCTAGGCGTCTCAAATCTTGCATGCTGGTTCTTTTTAAGAAAGAAAGTTCTTTTTAGGTAGAAATTTTGTGAAACTCGACCCCTAAGGGGTTGTTTTTGGGGTTGATAGTTTTTAGACTTAAATTTTTACATATGGCTTTTTTTTTGGACGTCAATGATACTAAAGACGGGATTTTGTGAAATTCGACACCTAAGGGGTCTTTTTTGGGGTTGATAGTTTGTATGAAACTTTGTTACTACAAGTGCTAGGAGCCTCAAATTTTGCATCGGGTTCTTTTTTAGGACGTAGATGCTCACCATGATGGTATTTTGCGAAATACGACCGCTAAGGGTTTATTTTTGGGGTTGATAGTTTGTATGAAACTTCGTTATTACAGGTGCTAGGAATTTCATGTTTTGCATGAGTTTTCTTTTTAGGACGGAGATGGTCACCATAACGGGATTTTGCGAAATCCGACCCCTAAGGGGTTTGTTTTTGGGGTTGATAATTTGTATGAAACTTTTTTAGTACAAGTGCTAGGCGTCTTCTTTTTTGGACGTAAGTAATACGTAAGACGGGATTTTGTGAAACTCGATCCCTAAGAAGTTGTTTTTGGGGTTGACAGTTTGAAACTCTGTTACTATAAGTGCGAGGAGCCTCAAATTTTGCACCGGGTTCCTATATAAGACTTAGATGGACACCATGGCGGGATTTTGCGAAATTCCACCCCAATGGGGTTTGTTTTTGTGTTTGATAGTTTGTATGAAACTTTGTTACTACAAGTGCTAGGCGTCTCGAATTTTGCGAGGGGTTCTTTTTAAGACCTAAATGTTCACTAAGACGGTTTTGCGAAATTCGACCCCTAAGGGGCTTTTTCGGGGTTGATAGTTTGGAGACTCAAATTTTGCATAGAGATTTTTTTTTGGACGTAGTTGCGGGTGTTTTGTGAAAATAGACCCCAAGGGGTTGATTTAGGGGTTAATATTTTGTATGTAACTTCGTTTCTACAAATGCTAGGAGTAAGTATTAAATTTTGCAAGGTTGTTCTTTTATGACGTAAATGCACACCAAGGCACTATTTTCTGAAATTCTACTACTAAGGGGCTGTTTATGGGGTTGACAGTTTGTATGAAACTTTGTTACTACAAATACTAGGAGTTTCAGCATGGGAACCCCCATGTTTTAGGACCTAGGTTCTCACTAAGACGGAATTTTATAAAATTCGACCCCTTAGGGGTTGTCTTTGGTGTTTGTAATTAGAGGGCTCAACACTGCAGGGGTGTTCTATTTAGGATACAGGTTCTCACTAAGAGAGGATGATACGAAATTCATAATCCCTAAAAATTTGTATTGGGGTTGATAGTTAGGAGTCTTAAATTTTTAGGGTCTAGGTGTTACCTAAGACGGAATATTGCGGGTTGATAGAATTTTTGTTGAATATTGATTGAGAGTTTTTCAACAGTATCCCATATAGAGGGTGGCCGGGACTCGAAATTCACAAAGACAAAGTTCGAAAATCACGCGAAGTCGCGGGCGTAGTGCTAGTAGTTCATAAATGCTTCCTGTATGGTCATATAGGAAATTATTATGGTTTTGTTATTAAGAACTGTGATATACTTAATTTGAACTATAATGTGCCATGTTGAACCGACCATTTGGGCATTTAAAACCGGTTTTTTGAACCAATTCCAAATGGTCCACATTACATGATTTATACAATAATAGCTTAATGGTGAACAAAGGTTGCTGACCAGGTTTATTGAATTATATTTAAACGTAAACTCGTTGAATTATTGGTCAACTAGCTATCCATAGATGGATTTTTTCTGTTGCACATCTCGTCACCTTAGACCACACTTGCTCTTTGCGACATTTCAAAGGTCTCTATGGTTTACACGTACATCAAGATCTTTGTGCATCGGGAAGCATGTTCAATGACTTTAAGTTAGACGACTTCCGATGTAAAAGCTTTTAAGACGGGGAAGATTCCAAAACTTGTATAGCTATGATTGGAGTATCATATAGGCCTTCAGGAACGTATATACGTAGGTATAGATAACTAATCGCATTCTGCGTTTCATTAATATTTTCAACATTAATAATTAAGTGCATTATACCACCTATGGGCTATGACCATAAGGTAAATTGGGGTCAGTAGACAAAGATAGTCCATTTATCGCTTTTCTTTCTGGACATGCACCTAAATATTCTTGATAATTACCTACATAAAAATTCATTACATAAGTCAAAGCAAAGAAGAGAACATTAGCATTATAAGTGTGAAGTACAGATCGCGCTGGATGCAAGCCGCTTCCAACCACCCTATTGGAACTTTTTAGGGGAGGGTTATGTTCAGCAGTGTATGTCATTTGGCTAATATGATGATGATGATGATGAAAGAAGTGAACTTTGGTAGAAATTATCACGACGGCGACGTTATTGCAACTATTTTTACATTGAATTAATTTGTTGCTTACCTCTTGCATTTCATGGATGAGTATGTTTTTCCACTTACCCTTATGCTTCTTTTACCTGACCGTAAGATGCCGCTTACCCAAGAAACAATCTGTAACAAAAGAAAACACCTTTTAACTTCATGGTAATCGTTTTACTAGTAATATTTCCGAAGCCTAAAAAACTAAATTATCCGTTACACCTCCAAGGAATCTCAACTATTCAAAATCGTAGAGTTTTCGTCGGTTCGGTAACCGAATGTCCTTGACAAGGTCCAGTCGGGAAGAGTGCGTGCAATGGGATGGGAACAGGTTGGACACACGGACAGACGGACCGACTAGCACAGTTAGCCGCTGCCACCATAACTGGGTCATCATATATATATAGTGAAGTTCAAGGCGCAACACTCATTGCAAGTTAAACTCTCGCACAGGCAACACGCACTTTCACCGGTGACGATATAGCTACCTCGTGGAAGGAAACGTGATTCAGTGTTAGTGATATACCCCCAGTCCGAGATAAGGTAAGGTTTTAAAAGGTTCATCCCTTAGGACAATTAGTGGCATATTAGTGAACGGTGTTTGAAATATTTGTGGGAAAGTTGGACGCTGATGATTGCAAGTGACCACGTGAAAAGATAAGGTGTTTCACAAGTGCTTTGGTGATACAAGATTGTTTGTTTATCTTAGAAAAAAACTTAACTTTTTTTAAAGTGTTTTATTATACTCATTTTTTTATATTGTGTATAAACAAATTGATATTGTATCAAAATAATAGTGAAATATTTTTACTGAGTGCTTTTGTGAAATATTTAATTAGAAAATTTATATGGCCGTCAGAGCTTCCGAAAAAAACATCTCAAAAAAAATTATGCTTAAGAAAACATAGTTTGACCCGCTTAATGTCTCATTTAGAACAGTATAAATTCCCTATATTATTAAAAAAAAAATAGAAAAAAATGTAACGTAGCTACGGTGCTTAGGCCAGATGTTAGATCACTAATTAAACTAACAAGGTATTGTTAAGAACCGATACAATTAAAAAAAAGCTTAACAAATTGTTAGTTTAACTACTGATCAAACAACAGGCCCTTAAAATCAGAATGAATGCTACAGCGTGAATATAATCCCACCAAAAACATTAAATGTAAAAAATGCCAAGTCTCTCGATGCAGTCTTTCCATCGTAAAAAGTTTTGAGATCTCACAGAAGCCAAGTCCTATTCAAATTATTTTGTAGTTATAAATCAACATTTAGTAATTATATCAATAGTTTTCTTTATATTATAACTATAGTGACTTGGCAATGAGCACAAGTAAAAACAAATAAAACGGCATAATTGGAGGAGTTGAAAGTTACACACACCGCATGCGTAAACATTCTCTTTTACTTTATATATTCTCTTAACATTCATCATTTACTTTCATAAAGCGATGGCCCGTAAGGTATTCTTAATTATTGTATTGGAACATGTAGTCGGTAGTGACCATCATGATTCACACATAACAAATAATCTGATCACAGGTCTCGTCAGTAACATTTGCACATAATTCCAGGTAGCAAGTTAATTTGTGCTCATTGCCAAGTCACTATAGTTATAATATAAAGAAAACTATTGATATAATTACTAAATGTTGATTTATAACTACAAAATAATTTGAATAGGACTTGGCTTCTGTGAGATCTCAAAACTTTTTACGATGGAAAGACTGCATCGAGAGACTTGGCATTTTTTACATTTAATGTTTTTGGTGGGATCTCATTTATTTTTTGTAAGTGTATTTCTTTCTTTTTTTTAGGTGTCCTCATAATTTCTTGGACTTCAGCTACTTTTTTGCTTAGGACCCATTCTCTATCTAACAAACTAAATAGAACTCAACTAACTAACAAATAACTAAATAAATATATATCTGCTAACTTCCAAACTAAAAATATAACTAAACTAAATAACACGTAAACAACTAGATATGTAACTATGTCTATGTTATATTAATAAACTATTTTCCTAAATAACTGTTTCAGTAACAATAATAAATCTACTCCGAATATCGCTACAATATTTTTTTAGTTTCGAAATGGTTGTTCATAGATAGATGGCGCTACCAAATGAAAATTATTGAATTATTTTAAAGTACTACTTAGACTGCGCTCTGTAACGAAACCATAGCGCGATTCAGACAGGTACAACGCCATCTATCGAGCGCGCATACAATATTTATCGCAAAACAATGGAGTTTTAGCTTTATTAATTTAATGAATTATGAACTTTATGTATTAATTTATATTAATTATAGTATATGTATTACATTGATATTATTCCTTTCTATTCTATGTATGTATTCATCCAATTGAATACTAACTTAAACAACGAACAAAGTTAACAATGCAGTCAAAATCCATACACAATGTTCTTGCCAAACCGCAAATATAAAATTGTTTTTTAAGGTATATTATTTTTTAATGTTTTTATAATTTTTCCTTTATATGTGGCTAATGACCTATCTTGGTGCAAAATTTGAAAATTCTAAGTCTGCTAGAAGTACCTTAGATTTTTGATGATCGGTCAGTGAGTCAATGAGTGAGTGAGTGACAAAATGGTGTAACTTTGATCGACCGTAGCTCCTAAACTATTCATTCAATTGGCATGTAATTTCGAACTTAAGCTTGTTCTAATGCCTACTATTATTCACCGAAAACCTAAACTCCTAGCTTTGTCCACGTCGAAGTTATAGGGGGGGCGAAACAGCCGCGAATCGCTTCGAGAAAAGATGGTACGGCCGTGCCCTTTTGCTCGAGACTTGGCGGGGCACTGCCGTGCCCCCAGATTACGTGCGATTGTTTAAAGAAAACGCTCGAAGGTACAATTAAGTATTTATCCCGTTAAGTAATAGCTACGTATGCTTGATCTTTTTATGGATAATTAACTAATACCTAACACTATGTGTATAAAATGATTTTAGCAAAAAAAAATGTTTTTACAAGTGTTTTAATTATTACAAAGAGATGCAAGTCTCCCTAGTATTGCGACTTCTGGAAACAATATCAGTTAAAGTAAATGACTTTAGTCAAAATTCGCCTACGAAGCGCAAAAAAAAAATTATTGAACGATCAGAAGTAGCAGTATTCCAGCAATTTTCAGTTATAAGTCAAATTGCGACTTCTTACACGATATGGGTTAGTAAATATACTTATAACACAAACAAAAATATATTCCGAATTAATTATGTTTGGACAAATGACGGAACAATGGTACTAATCAGTCACGAGCATTTCACACATATTATGGACTTCCATACGCACATTATTTTCACTGTCCGCTTTAGTCATGTAAATATGAACCTTCGCTTTCTAAAATGTGAAAATGTTCACATAATGCGTTCTATCTAACCCTGAATTCGTCGCGGAGAATCTAAAGAATACAGAAAGACAAAACATACTTGAGTAGCTAATTTGACGTAACAATGGCGATAGGTGCATTGAAAATATAGTTTTACAAAGAAAATTTCCAACGCTTCTAACGGCATTTTTTGCTCGTAACATGTTGGATTTACGATAGTAACTCGCGTAGCAAATGATAATCAATTTTATCTCATCCGGTAGCTCGTTTAATTGCTCCATTCTTCAAATAGAGCGAATAAATCAATTAATTATGCTTAAATATTCAAGTTCATTATCAAAGCAAGTCGATTTCATTTGACAATATTGTGCTGAAGTGACAATTAATGTAATTAAAAACATTTTGCATTGGCATACAATTAAGCTGCTGTTTATTACAGTAAATTCAATTAGGAATGTTTCTTGAAACTTCTATAAAAGTTTGTAAACAAAAGATGAGATCTTGACGCTTGACGAGTGTTATGATACTTGTGACAGGTTCTTAAGTAATTAAAAGTCTTGAAACGTGCGCCGGCGCGTGTTGAAAGTGGCGAGGAAAGCTGCTGCGATCGGAATGGCCAATAATCCGCTTGCGTGCCGGCTGCCCGGTCCCGTCGCCGCGTTTCTCGCTCAACATATAGGTAGAATGTAATAACGTATTCCCAGAAATTAAGAAACCTTATGTCATCGTGCGAATAACGTTTCCACGTCGATATTGATGACCAATATTATGTATAACCGATTTCGGTCACTCCGGTACCATTAATTTCAAATTTCTCTGAAATACGGTAGGTACCTACTTTTAAGAAAATAATTTCAAGAAGGATCAGTTTGATACTTTAGTCGTTGCATAAACCTATCAAAAGTCTATGTATCATCAAACGCTTAAAACTACAACGCTAATTACATAACATTATTTCAATTAAATGCTAGTGGAAAAGACATCAACGCAGAAAAAAAATATTTCAAAGTTGCAATGATAATTTGATAAATGATGTTAGTCGTCATCTTACGGCGAGACGAAACGATCCACTCATGTCCAAAAAACTTTAAAGTGAAAGTTTTGTCGGCGGACGTGAGAGGCAATCTCGTCATTCACCGGCAACGTTGGGTAATCGAAATGTTTTTAAAATGAAAATTATATACCTACTGACACCTTGCCCGCGGGCTTTGGTGGGCCCTTTCGGATGCACGGAGAAATTTCTTTCTTTTTTTTATAGATTTTTATGTCTTGAGTTTTCGATGCAAGACTCGAGTAGGACCGAAAAAAAATCTTTTTATTTATGGAATGGATTTAGAAACGTTTGGGAGTTGGACAAACATCGTATTGAGGATCGATTTAAATACAACATCAGACGTAAAGCCAAATGAGTCCCAGATAAAGCAAAAAATCAGCTTGCGTGCTTCTTAGTTCGAAAACAATACAAAACCACATGTCGGTCGAAAATTATTTATGCCATCCCATTGTATGTTTAGAAATCAGATACAACATGAACATAATACCTAATTGAGATTTAAAACGGTGATTGACACGATTGAGGACTAAAGTAGGTGGCGACCCAAATTGAACATGTGCATCTTGAATCAGGTGTACCGTACGATTGATCCGCATTGAGAACACGGTAACGGTGTGTGTAACGCGCCTATGGATCACTTTGCGGAACACCGTAGCTTAGCTACTTTATGATTACAGCTATAACTAATCAATCACGGGAATCGATGATGCCTCTCTATCAACGTAGGTACGTGATACGTTGAAACTGATTAATTAAACTGCCGCTGAAGCCACTTGAGTTGAGATTTTGTTATAGGCATCTTTAAAACTGGGAGGACTGTAGACCTAGGTGTATAATTAAAATTATAATGAATTAGGTAGATAAGGCTAATCTTGTGTCAGGATGGAGGGTATCAGTAGGTAGCAACTCGTTGACGAACCAAGTAGGTACTCGTACATACACGAAAATACACGGTATGTGTACAACGTTATTAATAATACTGAAAATATTTAGATAATAATAGGTACGTAATCATGTAACATGTTCAATTAAATGTAAGTTATACAGTAAGTCACGTAGATTTCAGTTCATTACGAGTGAATACATTTCAGTCCACGCTCATATCCGCGTACAAAACACGCACGAACTACGGATGGTTTTAGAGAAAGCGGACTGCTCGCTGGACCGGTCACCGGACAGGCGAAAAAACGCCAAAAAACGAGGAAGATGAAAACAAGAATAAGAGGTTTTCTGATGACAGGTAGATAATATTTTCCCGCAACCTGAACTTTCTTTTTTTTGTTTAGTGTGGTTTAAAATTCTGTTGTCCTTAATGTACTCAAAAAGAAGTTAAACCAATAAGTAAACTACCCAAATATGCTGCATTCATTCGCGTTCTAGTAGTAGCAAGTAGTTTCATAAAAGAAAATCGCACAAATGCAAAACGTCGCGTCGCAGCCAGCACGCACAAGAGGAAAATTGCCAAATGGCTGGTGAAATTTGCGATTCTCATTTTTCCACGGTGAATTTCCGATGAAAGTTGGGAGCGAGTTGGTCACAACGTAATAGCAGGTCTGAGTCCTCGCTCCGAAATTAGAAAAACGTTAACCTTGCACGGCAGTGGCACACACGCGACCGGACCGGCGCGGCGGCGGCGACGTTGCTTTCACCCATCGCCATGTTTGCCGCGCCTTGCACTAGCCGTTCTGCGTTACTAGACAATATAATTATACCTGATGCTGGAAAAAATATGTTTTGACAGTTTTTAAGAGGAAATGAGTTTCTCAATATTTACGAAATCACTTTAGAAAATACTTTTCGGTTGTAAATGAACCACATTTTAAATCCAAAAGATAAAAACCGGCCAAGTGGTAACCGGACCACACAACATGTAGTCTGATTTCTGTTATTTTTACTTTGCAGTTTTTGGCCTTACATGTTGTCACATGTGATGTTGTAGGTACGTTTTTATCCTACCGTAACAGGTGTGAAAAATAAAGAAACTGCACACGGGTTCGGCGACCAAAATTTGCTTTCCGTTTTTTCCGTATCACAAAATAAAAACGGAAGCCTTTTAGGATCACTTTGTTGTCAGTCTGTCAAGACCCATTTTTCAGGAAAGCGTGGAGGTATTAAGCTGAAATTAATTATTATGCAATGCTCAGGTCTACAATCCCTTGGAGCCAAGAAAAGCACAAACGTCTAAGTCAACGCAATCAAAAGATACGGCAATTTATGCCGTTTTGCCGCATATTTTGACGTTTGCGGTGTAATTAAAATCCATGGTGAAGGTACGTCCCGTTGACCGATTGTTTTAAATTTATAACCATATCATAAAAAAGAACCATTTCAATATCATATTTACGGTTCATTTTGTTTATTAACTGATTTGTGTGTTTGGTACACATACAGTTTATAACCTGGAACACCCACCCTGGCCGCTGGCTAGTTCAACTAAGTATGCTACGTTTGCGTATGGATAAATCATTTTCGTGAGCCTACACGCACTTGGCCAATTAAAAAAAAACAATTCCTGCTCAACAAAAAGGACAATCATATGATTGCATTTACATTTAAATAAAAGTGGAATTAGAAAAGGTTTCATTTACCGTATAATTTATACCGAAGCGAAAAATAATGAGCGTTTCATCGTCTTAAATTAAATTACTTCCACAGTACATAAGGCAAGGCACTATGATTAAAAAGACAATTGTTTTTTTTTTTAATAATTTCTGCAAATGTAGGTCGGCTTGAACGTGAAGATCCGCGACGAACGAAAGTGAAGCTAAGTTTCTCGTGCGTTGCAACGCAAAGTTCAGTCACCTGCGCCAGCGCAGGGTCACTGGGCCAGGAGGCCACGCCACCTTCAAAGTTGCGCTTAAATCGATCCAAAACAAACAGCAAACCAATAAGCTGCGGTATTTAAAATTATTTAATTTCACGGTCAAACTTTTTCTGGTGCTATTACAAACCAGCTTTCCAAACAAAATTTATTGACAACCGTTAAAATGGAAACTTATATCATTATTTAACGAACGAACTATTGCGACATACGTATGGGTAGTATTCTATCAAGTGGACGTAGCCATTACATAAATAGCATCATGTATGTAGCGGTTTGCTAGTAAATGGCGGCAACAAAGCATACATAAAACATAAGTGATGACGCCGCAAGTCTTGCGACAACAAATTTCTCCAGAGAGAATCTCGGCGAGTCCGCTGTCTGCGCAGCACTGTTCCACCACTATTTATTTTATACGTAGGTAGGTGCCTACATCGAACACGTTTCTTCAACTGACGGGCGACTAATTCAGTATGTAGGTAACAATTCCTCTATAATAAAAACATTTATGAATCCATTCACGTTTAGGTAATCTTTCTGACCACGCGTAGTCCTTGTGTATTTCGCGTTAAGTGAGCCGGAAGTTACAGCAAGTGCTAATAACTTGCTTTTGTCGGCCGAAGAAAGTAGACCGCATGGCATATCGTGCATAGCGAACTGTTAAAATTTACGTCAATTTATATAACTAGCACCTTATTAAGTAGGTACCTAGGCATAGTAAGAGGTGACATCCGAAGAACAGTTACAAGACCGGGTCACCTGCATTCGAGGGCTATCGGACATGCGGATAACACACTTTTAAGCCGGATGATGTGGACCGTGATGTAGCCCTAAGTCTTAGCACACACTGAACGCAAGATAAAAACGCAAAATCGCATAAGTACGAAAATACATTGCGGTTGACGTTATGCTTAGTTTTATTTCAATATACCACCACGAATTTCTGGCAAGCAGCATGTGTAATTGCTTTGGTTTCAAATTAAAACTTCGCCGCCTTATGTATTGGCTACCTTCATCCACTTATCAACGACATTAAAGACACAGACGTGCGACTGCATCCCGATAAGTTCTTGATGTCGATTGATGCAAAATTATAACGAGCTATGAGCTAAATCCAAAGTCAACTGCCAACCAAAGCCAACTGTGATCTGCGCTTGCAGTCGAGATAAAACCGATTGCGGTTTACCGCTGTAAGTGTCTTTAGTATTATGTACTTATTTTTGGGATAAACTGCGATCAATTTAAATGTATAAAATTAGTCACTGAAAAATGTCACTAATACAGAAACCTGTGTTACATTTTAGACGAGTTTTTTACAGTGTCTCGAGAAGTCCATGTAAAGCCCCGCCAGGCGTGGCTCTTGTTAATGAGTAATTAAAAAGAAGAACCACAAAGGGGTTAGTGGGGTCTATTAATCCAGAAACCGCCATTCTCTTTTAACCTTAAGGCTGCGTTTCCACCAGAGATGTGCGATGGAAATGTGTCGAGCGAGGATGTCTAGCTGTGCTGTGAAAATGTGTGGGGGTTTCCACCAAAGCTGTGCAATGAAAATGTGCCTACGAGGATGTGTAGTGGAGCTGTGAAAATGCGCATTAATGTGTGGTGCGAGGATGCGTTGCGAAGCTGTAAAATGTGTCGACGAGAGGGTGCGGTGTAGTGGGAGCGGAGACACAACACATCCCTCGCAACACAACCCTTGTACACATCCCCCGCAACACATCCCTCGCACACATCCCTCGTACACATCCCTCGCACAAATCCGTCGCTTGTTTTGTATGCACAAAAATCTAGCTCCGCTGAACCGTTTCCACCAGAGCTGTGCTGACCGAGGCGAGGTAAATGAAGCGATTCTATTAGTTCTTTAGATATACATCCCTCGCTACGCATCCTCGCACATCTCAAGTCCCGAGCTCGTTTCACTTCCCCTCGCATCCAAAGTTGTCCACTTGGGGACCCCATCGTGAAATCTTTTTTTTTTAAACCATTCAGTATCAGGAGCCCCAAGCGGGACACTGTCGACCGAATATCATTTACCCAAAAAGGTAAACGGGAACACAGTATTCTATTGAGTTACAGTGTTAGGCTGGTTTCTATAACCAAAGCAGAGAGGAGCGGAGACTACAGGAAATGTGTTTTGAGCAGCCAATCCGATTTCCACACGCTTAGCTTCGGTTGACGTCTGTACTTTATGCGAAAAATCTAATTATTATTAACAAGTTAATAACAATAAACTGTCTATTCAAAAATCAAATCCCCGTCATCATAGTAGGTAACGTCGTAAAAAAAAAATATTAGATATTATTAGATACTATTTATTATTACTATTGTCAATCGTTACTGATGCGCGAGACTTTTTGGTATCAGAAATAAGTATTCGTTCTTCTTTTTTCGTTACTAGTCGGAATATTTTCTCCGTCTCGTTACACAAAATGGGTCATGGTGTAGATGAACGGGTACAAAGGGATTAAATGCGTGCTTTTAATAAATCGCAGTACATGTTAAGCTTAATTCCTTCCCGCATCTTTCTGAATATAATGAAATAATAACTCAAGTTATTTTGTCATCAGTTTCTTAAGTACGACGGCGTGTACCTAATCAGGTGCCGTAACTGAAAATAATAATAAAAGAACCGAGTCACGAATAGGGAATATTAACAACCTAGCTGAAAAATTAATATAAAAAATAAATGACGCGTTCAAAGATATCCGAGTAAATAGGATTTTTTTTTTATATTTTTTTTATAATGTCTTTGTTTCATTAATAAAAAGCAAAATGTTTAAAAAATACACTTTTCTAACATCATCTAACTAGAGACGCAGGCATCCTCGTAAAAATACAGAGAAGGCGACGCTAGGGGCCACTTTCTAAGCAAGTCTAAAAGCAGGCAATCAATTCGCGCGAATCACTCTTCAGAACACTTTCTAATCGACGTCCATTGCGCGAGAGCACAATTAAATTAATTCTTAGAGGTTTTATTTCGTAATAATTACGTAAAAGATGTTATGTTGTAGGGTACAAACAATTTTATAGATTTTAATACTTATCTACTTTACGCAAAATTATGTTATTGTCCACAGATGCATCACACAGTTACGGGATGGGCGCTGCTGGCGCTAATAAGTTCATCAGCTATTCTCCATACGCTGGCGTATCCTCAGCATGTCCCTCTTATATCACAGGTACCAGGTTATGCTCATACTTACAAAAGTTTAATACTTACTCCAATCCGCGTAAAGGCCGTCAACAAGTTGACGTAGTCAACCACATTCCGCTATACTAAAGATTTAAAGCTCATTTTACTTACAAGGTGATTAAAATTTTCAGGCGACTAGTAGTGTACGGACACATAATCCCCAATACTACAGCAACTCGTTACCGATGCCACAACAAGAACAAGCCCAAGAACGAAAATTCGCAGAGAAGTCCAACGCCTTGAAAAAAGTCGCCTTAGATGATATTGATGAAATACAGACCAACTCTATTTCTGACGGCGGCTTCTCATGGTCGAACATGCTTGGTAAGTAAAAATGAGCTTATAGATACTAATTAGTAACTTTGGTGCAGTGCGTGTTATCTTGATGATCCATTTTATATTATAATCATTCAAGTCTGAATATTTATATTATTTCAGGAATGCTTATGCAAATGATCTTCAACCCTGGCACAACAGGACCAAACAAGAGTGACAGTATCGATACCGACTCTGTTTCGCCATCACCGTGGGCCAACTTACTCTCTATGGGTCTTAAGATCTTGACTGCAATCCTCGGAGGAGGAGCCTCAAGCGACGGTATTGACAAAGTTGACAACGGCTCGTCTCCCATGCAGGTACCTACATTAAAAAAAAGTTATAAAGGAATGTTGTAAAATTCTTTCCTTTTAAACCTTTAAAATGAGGAAATCACATCCATATCCACCACAAAAGCTTCAGCTCTGAAGTTATCATTAATGTACAAAAAGAAACTTTATTATTTTATTCATCCATACTGATCCACTAACATAGTTTTTTTTGTAGACACTTGATATATTTAGAATCACTCCAATAATGTATAAAAGCACCAAGTAAGTTGACCCTCACCTGTAGCAGGCATCATTTGTCAAGTAGTTAATAGAGGCCTTAATTTACTACAAATAACTAGTACTTCCACGTCCGGGGATCACCTCAAAGAAATCACTTTAGTAACTTTGGTTACAGCTATTTCATAATTCATAATAGTACATTATGATATAAGTGCGGTAAGTTGATCATTACAGCTGAGGCGATATTGGTAGGACGAGCCGTAAGGCGAGTGCTATAAGAAAGCAGAGGCTGTAATTATCAAACCGCACGTATGTCATACGACGTTTTATAACACATTTGTGAGTAAATAAATAAAATCATTACATCGAAAAGGAAAAGCAAGCGGAATAATTTTTACTTTTTCACAAATTAGCGATGCGCGCGCACCAGCATCTTTTATGGCAAAAGTACAAAAACAGCCAGTATTACTAATAAAGTAAATTAATTCTTTTGTGGTTTTATTACAGATAAATGGTTGTAATTAATTGTCAAAATTAATTAAATTAAAGAATAAAATGTTTATTTATTATATTTTATCTCCCAAATTTAATTTTAATAATAAAATGTTGACCGCTTTTCTGACATAAAAACTCTTTGCTAAGATTTAAAAAAGTACCGTTCGTTTTAGACGGATCATCTTGATAAACCGTGCGTTTTACTTTACCATTACCGCACTAGTGCGTTTTACTTTACCATTACGCACTAGTGCGTAATAAGATACATTACGATGCTGAAATAGGTGCAGTAAGAGACCTTTTACGAGCAAATGTGTTATAAAAAATAAAACTGTCAATCTGGCACAGTCATAATAACAAAATAGTACACGGATGCATTGTCACAAATCTGGTCCTACCCTCCAAACTAGGCCTGGACCTATATTTTGGGGGTCATTTGATTGAAATAATTTGCAAGTTTTCCTTGAGGTCTTTCCTATCTTCGGAATGTAAATAGTAAGATTTGGTTACGGAGACGGTGTTGCTTCTCGCTTGCTTCAGGGTATATTGGCTGCGGTTCTGTCGACGGTGCTCGGTGCAAAAGATCCCGACCAGGTCGCCTCCATGGCAAAGCAGGCTGGAGAGGTACGCTACCCACCCTTCCTTCTCCCTATTTATGCAAATATCTGAATGCCATTCTTTTAGTGAATGAAAGCATAGGAGTATAATTTCACGACGAAATATTATTCGGTTCTTTTCAGGTTTTCACAACCATAAAATAATTTCTTAAATGGTGTTTTCTTTCTTTCCGCAGTTCATTAACATTGTCGTAAACCTGTTGGACGCCTTGAAGACCTCATTCTCTCACAGATCGCTGGCGGCACGATCAATGGGCCGCAAAGATTCAGTCAGTGATGCAGCACTCGCTGGCATTGCTATGTTCAAAACCTATGTAAGATCTTTCGGCACAAATGACGACAAGTGTCTGCAGAAATACGTGTGCGATGCCAACACAGAATGTTCTGATGACATCGGTCCCAAAAGTGTGTTCTGTCAATTCGGAACGTAAGTACCCAATTTCAATATTGATTTTTCTGTATCAGTATTTTTGTACCAATGTGGTATTTTTATTTTCTTGGTCGACTTCGCTGCATTTAACATTACTTTCCAAAAGGAGAACTTCCGTGATGCTGTTTGCAAAAGCTTGTTTATTTTTCTGTAATGGCCAATTTCTAAATGAAATCAAATCATCTTTGAAGAGATTCAAGAACTTTGCTGTGCGGTACTTACAGCTTGGCCAGAACGGATTGAAACGGAACTAAAATTTTTATTTCTGACAGCGTTTCAAAATCTTTGATATTTGATGTAAACAAAGACCGCAGGTTTGTTAGATTTATTAGGGTGCTCCCACATCTATCGACGCGGAATCAGCTTTTTCCGTCGCCCTTTCTCTTTCTGTCGCTTAGAACTGCCATTTGCTAGACCGAGACACTAACGCCATTCGCACCGGCTCCGCTCGGACGACGCGACGCGACTTCGGCCGACGGCGGAACGAGTCGTTTGTAGATTAGCTAATCGCATCCGTACGGCTGCGTGCGGCGTCGAACTGCTTCCGAACCGCGCCGAAGACGGTCGAACGCATGCCTTCATCTCCGACGGTAGCTGATCGCATCCGTACGGCTGCGTACGGCGTCGAACTGCTTCCCGCGAACAGCGCCGAAGAAGGCCGAACGCATACCTTCATCTCAGACGGTAGCTGTTCGCATCCGTACGGCTGCGTACGGCGTCGAACTGCTTCCGAACAGCGCCGAAGATGGCCGAACGCATGTACCTACATAGCTACGACGGCAGCCGAACGGCGCCGGAGATGGCCGAGTACCAACGATGGTGGCATAGCACAGTGTTTTACGAAGACCATTTTTCGAACATAGTTTTTTTAATGTGAAAATCTGATAGTTTAAGTTATTTAAATGAATTACTTTGTATCCCCATTGTACTAGCATGTCTAGTTTTTGAGATGATTTTTTTTGAAAATCGACAGTTTTCAATAAGCCATTTAGAAAAAAATTTTTTTATTGAAACTAAATAATTATGATACGCAAAATAATTATGACCTTAGAAAAATCGACGGAGTTTTAAATGCTGCATATTTTAGTACTCAGTAGATTCAGACTTATACGAGGTTTTTAGTCTTTATTTTTTTCTTTGATGTTCCGTCGTATTTGTGAAACTGAAATTATGCCCTTCATTTTCCTTGCGCACCAAAAAAATACCACATCCCACTTGCGTGGAATCAATGTCCGAAAAATGGTCTTCATAAAACACTGTGCACAGGGCTTGTGGCACAGGCGCGGCGCCGAACAGATGCGAACAGCCGTCGCGACAGCCGTTCGGAGCAATCGACTTCCGATAGCATGCGAAAATCCGTCGCGGCAGCTGATCGGCGGTAAGCCGAGTAGTGTGGTGATACGCACTCGGCTTAAGCCGGTTCCGTGTCGATAAGTTTGGGAGCACCCTTAATGTGCCATAAAACTAACGTAATAAGTGAAAAATAATAAAATAAAATCATTCAAAGTGCTGGTAGCGCGAAGAAAGTGGCGACTTCCGGTTTTCTACATTTTTATGTCAAGCTATAAAAGGATTATGGATTATCCCATAATGAGGTGTAGTGTGTATCCCCCAATACAAGGTCCAAAAATGATATCAAATTACACAGCGAGCTATAAACTTATTATGATTGATGTTTCTCTGAGGGAACAATAATTTAGCAGATGACCTAGGGTATCTAAGTAGTCGACGCAACACAATCATCAGAATAATTAGGAAACTGCAGTTATATTAGCCGCAGTACGCGTCCGATCGTTATGGTGGAATTACTTTTACGAATCGAAATGCGAAAAAGGTAGGACGTAATCTAAGAGAATGTAGTATATGAAGTATGAAGGACGACGGTCAAAGAAGCATGTTTCAAAGTGAATAGGTTTAGGCTGATGATATGTTGCGCCTGGAGTACCGTCACATTACAAGTACATTACGCAAATACGTAGTGGATATGTAGCGTAATCTCTCTCCATCGTATTTACTCGTACAGTCAATCCCTTCATTACTTGATTCATGTCATGTCAGCACTTCAGCAGAATAAGGGAAGGTGGGTGAGGTGGGTCCTGTAATGCTGCCCACTGACCGTACCAGTAATTATTGTACATAGGTATTTGTTGAATACCTGACTTTTTAATTTAACGGTTGATCTTTTTTTTACAGGTACGCTGCAAGTTTCGTTTTGGAGAGACAATCTGGAGGCACTTTCGACGACTTCTACGAGGCAGGTCGTCGTGGCCGCTCAGGTGTGGACTGTCGCCAGATGTATCTTCAGTGTAATGAAGTTTAATGCCAACAAAAAACTCCGCCAAATAATCTTGTAGTGCGACTTCAAAATTAGTGATAACAAATCTTATTAATAGCTCCTTTCCAAAGTTTTTACCTCTTGGAATTGGCATTTTTTTACATCCGTTTCGATAGTAATATGAAGGAAATGTTACAAAATAGTCAAAATCCGATTTTGTTTTGATTTCGGTGGGTACATTGAAGTATTAAACTATTGACGCAATTAATCATGTTGGCATATTGTGCTCAAAACTTTATCCCATCGCACTAATTAAAACAGCGTCAAGTATAGTGTTTAAATAATTTATTAAATTATTTATTTATTTAATTTATTTTAGAAGTAAAATGAGTAAGTAGACGGTATTGTCCCACATTGTTATACGGTCCATTCCATGAAACCCCTAGAAATGAGTATTGTAAAATGTGTAGGTAATTGGCACATTGTTTATTGTATAAACGATGGAATATTCCGCCAGTTTCTCGATAATTGACGACTGATGTAAAAAGTTATATGTGATATAAATAAATATTTATATCACTTATTAGTTAGTATTTATGTATATTTTGTGCGACTGTGTGATTGAGGACGTCCTTGTGTGCTTGTGATTGTAAAATAATAAAGAATAATATTTATTTTTTGTCTTTCTTTTGTTGTTTTACCATTGAGATAATAAAGCACGTAATTATCTCGCGACATAGAAACGTAAGTTTCCTAGAAAATGGCTGAGTGAAAAACCGCTATGGTAACTTCATATAATAGAGTACGCGAAGCCAAGTAGAGCGTATTATACACACTAATGGCCATGGGCGCTTGGCTGCATGCACATCCCACTGTCAGTTATACCTTGACATTCGTTGACACTACGTTATTGTCTACGATAGTGAGATGACGTTGGAAAATTTTCTCTCCCAAGTCGGAATGGGAACGAAGCAGCTGACTGACAGGTGAGTACAATTACCAAATTATTGTAATCAAGTTATCCAACGGGCTCTAGCCGAAGGACAGTCAACTTAAAGGTTAACAGTCAACTGTCAATTAATTAATTAATAATAAGTAATTACTTACTATCAGAGCCAGAATTAATCTGTCTTTGGCAATTTTTTTTGTACGATTTAATGGAATGCCGAATGGCAATAGGATTCCTCATTATTTTCACCAAATCCTCTGGTTACCGGTGTAAAGTTACCGACTTAATTTCTTACTCAAAAAACAATAAGTAGTCGCCAGAATTTCCGTAACTAAGATAAACTGGTTAGTATCAAGACAATAATTTATTTTGTGTTAATTTGTGCGATACACAAGTAGATTACAGAAGACCTGAGGCCCTACCACGAGCTCTTAACGCGATCCAGTTTAGGCTGTGGGAAAGAGACAGAGCTATACAAGTCGTCTAGCGCCATCTCTTTCCTACAGCCTAAAGACTCACGCTATATGAGTTCATGGTAGGCCACCAGTATTGCAATCGTCACGCCGCGCCGCCATTTGTGATGCGTTTGTGCATTCCCACTGGGCAGAGACCCTAACACGAGTAAGTGACGTAAACATCAAATAAGTACTTTAAATATTAAAATTGAATGAAAATAGTCATCACCAATTTTATTTTTTCGTTTTTGAAAAATAAAAGTCTTGCCATACTTATTTATTTACTCAATATTTTGAATTTATTTATAACTCTTCTTCCTACCCTTAGGTATCCCATTTTACTGGGGTCGGCGCAACACGTCCAGTATCCTTAGCACGAGTTTTCACTCTTTTACTTTCAGCGTCTTTCCAGTATTTACAGCGTTTCTTGTATGAAAAAATGGAACAGCGCCTCTGGTGTGCGAAGATGGAAATAATTTTTTTCCTTGAAAATTGTCAATTTGAAATTGTCAAAGTTCCAGTTTATGTCTGTAATACTGAAAACTCGTGCTAAGGGTACAGGACGTCACAGTATTATTTTTTCTATCATATCATTCCTTAGACAATCCATCCATTTTTTCTTTGGCCTGCTCTTCCTATGCATCCCTCAACATTCATACTCATCACTCTGTTATGAGTGTCGCACATGAGTGTCAACCCTTCTCATCACATGTCCATACTAAGACAGACGATACCAACGACGATATAATACTAGACTCGTAATAACAGGCGACCGATGTCTGCCAACACATTAGGCAAAAAAGTCTTATATTCGTCTCATTTCGACCAATCCTGTGAGCCGTAAACATACGTTGAGACAGAACAGACCTTGAGTTAGCCAATCACAACGCAGTACCCCGCCTCCCTCGCTTACGTAGTACCTCAGCGAGTTGGCAGAATAATTTTGTTCGTTAGATCGTGCAATGAGTAGTCTAGTATTATATCGTCGTTGGACGATACCCTTTCATTTTTTTTTCTGAAACAGATGCCGCTTTCAAACTTCCCCTTATAAACTCATTCCTTACTTTATCCATACTTGTCACTCCGCATATCCATCTCAACATCCTCATCTCCGATACATGCAATCGTTTCTCATCCATCTTTTTCACAGCCCAACATTTTTTTGTGATGCTACAGGGTACTGAAATATGACGTTTACGTCACTTTCTCGTGCACCAGGCAAAAATGTTGTGGTATGGGGAACGTGCACGACGGCGGTGTGAGTAGTACTATTCGATTGCAGCGCTCATGGTGGCGAATAGTAGAACTAATGGGGGATTATGTCAGAGGACATTCAGTTTTGCCAACTGCTAAAAACGCGCTAATCTCAGGAACTTCTGGTTCGAATTGAATAATTCTTTTTGTGTTAGATAGTTCATTTATCGAGGAAGGCTGTAGGCTATTTAGCAATACCTATACCAATAGCAGCAATGAAAAATGTTGTCAAATCGGGAAATTCTTCTTGAGAGCTTCCCTTGCGTACGCTGCGTAAACGGTTTATATTACGCAAAAATAATGTATGACGGAATTGTTCCTCATGAAACGTTCTAAAATAAAGTCCGCGACAGCATAATTATGTCTATCTTTTAAGATTAACTCACCATAACCTTTCTTTTGGAAATCAAATTGGTTTTAAAATACCTAATACATTTCTTGCGACAATGTTTTAATGAATATAGTACTAGCTGACCCGTGCCCACTTCGTTGGGCAGTATTTCGGCTAATATGTATGATATCTTTATAATATATAGCCTATAGCACTCACGGATAATGTAGCTTTCTACCAGTGAAACAATTTTTTAAATCGGTTCATTACTTCCGGAGATTACCCCCTACATACAAACTTACAAACATACAAACTTACAAACAAATGTTACCTCTTTATAATATTAGTATTGATTAATCCATATCCAAAAAAATGCGTTAATCATTACAAGCATTTAATTTTAAACAAAATGCCCTTGACATCATTTGATTTCAATGAATATCTGACGTGATATCGTAGTTTCTTCAACGGCAGGTTTTGGGGCGCAGTCGGAATACGACGGCTCTGACATTCAGCTCTGTCGTCTGTACGTAATTTTTTATAATCGCATTATTCCTCTGGAAAAAATAGTTGTTGTGTTGTAAACTGCAAGAATACTAGCAGAAATAGTAAATTCAAGTTTTATTAATTCCCAAGCGGTTCTTGGAAAGATGAACAATGCAGGAGATGGTTAGCTGCCGTGAAGAGAAAAAGTGAATAACATCATAACCCTAATTTTAATCCTTTAATTGATATTTTCTTATAGAATACAGTTTGCCTATGCTTATTTAATTTTGTTCAGTGCCAATGAATCGCCATGGAATCCAAAACCAAGTGATTTGTTAAAGAATCTGATTTCAATTAGAACGGTCAGAGCCCCTAAAGTTGCGAACGCTAGGTGGCGCTGATGTCGTGCACGTTCTCAATACTCTTAACAAATGTCATCAGATTTACTTACCTACTTCAAAAATTACCTTTTTGTATAAGTGCTTTCCTGCCATAGGTACTCGGAGATTCCAGTCCACGATCATCATGTATATTATGCATACGAACCATCTGCTCCCTCGCACGGATCTGTTGCAACTTCCAAGCAGTAAGATTTTTTTTCTACTTATTTTTGTTCGCAAAACAGCGAAAGGTGTTCTACCCCTAAAAGTTGACTAACGTAAGGCAGTGGTCCGACCAACGGCGAGAGAACGAGAACTCTCGGCGATTTTCTCTCTCAAGAAACGCACAATAAATGTAAATTCCGTGTAAACGAAAGAGGTGCATAAGTATATTAATAGTTGCTCTCTGACTGTTCACACTGCCGGCGACGACTCGTTTTACTCGTTCTGTCGCTGAGCGACGAGCTTTCAAAAATTAACTCGCACAGCGATACTCGTTCAGCGATGCTCGCTCACTCGTTGCTCGCGTTCGGTACAGTAAATGAAACACATAAAGCGACCGCGGGCGAGTAGCGCGAGTAATCGCTCGTCGCACTTGAACACTCGCTGTCGCCCGGCGACAAAACTATCGATACTACACTCGCTTCCCGCCGATCGCCAACTCTTTTTAGAGTGTATAGTTCTACTCGTTACTCGTTCATCGTCGGCGGTCGGACCACTGCCTAAAGTTTGAGGACGTTTAACGAAAGGGGGTGTGAATGGGTAAAACATTTTTAACACACTTCAAGTTAGTCAACAATACTCTATTTAAAACCCGGTAATACGATACCACATGGTAAGACTGGTGGTCAGATTTTAGAGCTTCTGACTGTTAAAGACTGTCAAAGATCTACAATGATGGCCGGAATCAACGGCTTTACGTGCTTTCCGAGGCACGGAGGAAACTACAATGACAGATTGTTACCCATCCACAGACCGACCTCAGTAAGCGCGGCTTAACCCGAATGATCGACCTGTACGGCTGTAATTATTTAGCCGCGAGCTTCTCAATTAGCCACGAACGAACAAAATCATTCCACGGTAATAATTAAAGAGAAAGCCATCGTGATCGGGAACATAGTATTGTGACTGAATCCGGTTCCTTCATGTCGATATAATTTTTTTCAGACACACATTTCAGTTTCGCCGTAGAACAATAAAATGATAAGACGGTTATGATCCTTCGATTAACATAGGTTTTAAGGTGCTACAAGGGTGGGGACGTTTTGGGCATTGTTCTTTAAACTATGTAACTATCACGGTTCATGAGAAACAGCCTCCGAAACATTATCTATGAAAATCACGTTTTTTGTATGGGAGCCCCCCATAATATTTAATGTATTTTGGTTTTTAGTATGTTTTGTTATATAGCAGCAATAGAAGTACATCACCTGTGAAAATTTTAACTCTCTAGCTATCACGGTTCATGAGATACACACACAAAAACTACTGAACGGATTTTGATTCGACAATAACATTGGCAGCACAGGGTTTTCAGTGTTGCAAACTTGGGTGTTAACTACTCTCAAGGGACCTAACAACATATAAAAAAATCGTAGTTACACGCGTTTGCAATGTTTGGTTTTTTTTATGTCGATATTGACCGGCCTAAAGTGGCTTTCTTTGTTATAACATTGATTTTTATAGAAAAAGAATTTTCAAAATATAATTATTATCAATAGAAATGCATAAAGATTTTACGTGTGGAAAGAAAAATAAAACTGCGTCTCGAGCCGCAGACGATATTGTATACCTACATATAAAAATAAAAACGGAAAATCAGATCACAATTGGCGGAGAAATCGGTGAACATAAATAAAAAAATATATATAATAAAAAAAAACTTAAAAAAATGTAACCGCCTTCAAAAACAACCACAAAAAAGGGTAAAATAACCTACAAAACTTTTCTTTCGGAAGTCGGTGGTTTTTTTATTAATTTCATTGTTTTTTTTCCACCGACTTCCGAAAGAAAAGTTTTGTAGGTTATTTTACCCTTTTTTGTGGTTGTTTTTGAAGGCGGTTACATTTATTTTTTAAAAGTTTTTTATTTTACTCTTTTTAGTTTAAATATTCAACCAAAATTCTTGTCAAATACGTCATTTTCTTACATGTGCACTAGAATTTTGTAATCCGTAGCACCGGTAATAACATCGTTAACATCTCTTTCTTTCCTTCCCTATCTCAAAAACTACTGAACCGATTAAAATGAAACTTGCAGTATTCCTTAGGTTGAACGATACCCCGAGAGTTGCGCGAGAGAGGACTGAGTCCTCCCTCCGCCCCAACCGCGGTGGTGGACGCCCACGGCGACGGACGTCGCAAGACGATCTCCGGACACCGTAGGCGCGGGCATGCGGGCAGCGAGTAAAGGGCAACTCGCTGCCCGACCATGGACCATGCCCGGGTCGACGGCGCGTTGTGTCCCACGCGCGCCTCAAAGAGCGTCAGCATAATGACGGGGCCCCCCTCTCAGAGGGCCAAAGCCTGCCGGGGTCGCGGGATTATTTCCTTACCGTGACCCCGGAACATAAAGGGCTATTGAAGGACACCGTGGATTTTAGTCAGTAGAAGTCTGACAGTCCCTCCCGCCCTGCCCGGGGTGGGAGGACTCATTTGATGATTTTACCTACCACGTTAAAAAAAAAAAGTTGAACGATACCTAGTACAACATAAAAAGAAATTACTTAAATCGGACTTGTAGTTCCGGAGATATGCGAACACAAACATAATTTACTAAATCAGTCGATGTCGACTCCTTACTAGAGGAGTTGCACCTTCCATCATCAGCTCATCCACCTGAGATGATGATTATCAGATGCAAATACTTGAACAGCTTTAGAAAATATACGAAAATGGTACTATGTGCCTATAAAATTTGAAGGTTGCCTTCGATTTCCCTGGGATCCCATCATCAGATCCTGACCTGATGATCATGGGACCACTTGGGAAGTATACCCTTTCAAACAAAAGAAAAAAATTCCAAATCGGTCCAGGCGTCTTCGAGAAATCGGGGAACATAGGTACATAAAAAAAAAAAGATTCCGACGAATTGAGAACCTTCTCCTTTTTTAACCGACTTCAAAAAAAGGAGGTTCTCAATTCGGTCGGTATGTTTTTTTTTATGTATGTACATCGATTACTCCGAGGTTTCTAGTCCGATTAATGTCATTCTTTTTTTGTTCGATGCAGTATACTTGCAATGTGGTCCCATAAAAATTTCATCCAATTTGGTTCAGTACTTTTTATTTTGTGAGCATTTTTATTGATTTCGGCTACTAGGATGACATTACTTTTTGCGTGTTTGTTACGCGATTACTCCGCCAATTGAGGACCGATTTTCAAAAATCCTTTTTTTGTTGTACTAGGGATCATTCACCTTACGGAATACTGCAAGTTTCATCAAAATCTGTTCAGCAGTTTTTGAGATAGGGAATTTTATTTGCATGTGTACATGAGCGATGTTAATACCGGTGCCACGGATTACAAATTCTAGTGCACTTTTAAGGAAATGATGTACTTATTTGACAAGAATTTGGGTTGAATATTTAAACTAAAAAGAGTAAAATAAAAAACTTTTTACCGTCAAAAAACTTTTTACTGAAAAATTTAACCGACTTCAAAAACAACCACAAAAAAGGGTAAAATAACCTACAAAATAACTTTTCTTTCGGAAGTCGGTGGCAAAAAGAAACGAAATAAAAAAATAAAGCCACCGACTTCCGAAAGAAAAGTTATTTTGTAGGTTATTTTACCCTTTTTTGTGGTTGTTTTTTAAGTCCGTTAAATTTTTCAGTAAAAAGTTTTTTGACGGTAAAAAGTTTTTTATTTTACTTTTTTTAGTTTAAATATTCATCAACTTTTTGAAAAAAGTTTTTTTGAAGTCGGTTAAAAATGAGTTTTTATAGGACAAATAATAATAAGAGAATTATGGATAAGGTTCAGTAGGAGAGTTTACACTGAAGTTTTTGTTTTTTGTTCCGTAGTCAACAAGGAACCCTTATAGTTTCGCCATGTCCGTCCGTCCGTCCGTCCGTCCGTCAGTCCACAGTTTAGCTCAGAGACGCACAGTACTAGAAAGCTGTAATTTGGTGTAAATATACGGATTTGTTGCGCCGAAAAAGTGGTAAAATAAAATCTCGTAAAATATTTTTTCTTAGGGTACCTCCTGTACACGTAAAGTGGGGATGTTTTTTTTTTCTCGCGTACCCCTTTGTGGGGGGTATCATTAAATAGGCCTTAAAAAAAATATTGATAGTTTCCATTGACTATTTTTTGATAAAAAGATTCGTTTGTTAAATATTAAGCTTTAAAGTACTAATTTTTGCTCGACTCGAGTGTCCCCCCCTCTACCAGCTAAACGGTTATGTTTGGGGGTGTGAAAAAATTCACAATGGTAGTAGGGTAAAACACCCAACTATTGACCCCTTAAGCGGTTTTCCTTGCTTCTTTCGCAAAATAAACTAATGTACGAGTTGCAAGTGGAAATGAATGTTTTCGGAAGATAAAATAAACATTGGAGAATGTAACTAAAACATTATTTCCAGTCATACAAAGGTAAAAAGTGTTTTTTTTTTCTCGAGTTTAGCAAGAACAGGCCATTTGACCAGTTATCAACATGCTTGTACCAAATTTTCATCATGCAAGTGACCAATTTTTTGACCTCCTGTAGTATAAGAATAAACTCAAATGTTATTTATTATGAATGTGATACGAGGTTTTATTTGATAAAAAACAAACAAAGCTAGTCTTATAGCCCTTCTCATTTTCTTTTTTCACACTATTTAGGTCTTCAGTCTTCAAACGCCGTCAATAATATTCTTGCACTTATTCTTGAAATTTTGTAGTTTTTATCACTTTTTGTCCATTTTTTGTTATATATATATAACAAAAAATGGTATGGTCATACTTTATTAGTAGTTATTTCACTGTTCTGTATTATGCAGCAGATATAAAAATACTCGACGGCAAAATATAAATTGATAACACGGCTTTAGTTCTACAAAGTGAGTTTAAAAACCTTTGAATTAATATTTTCCTAATTACTTAAGACGGTTTTAACTTTCTAAACTTATGTAAAAGACCTCACAAATGAAGAGAACATAGATACAAATAATAAAACTAGCTCACATTTTGCCTCGGAAATGATTTAAGTCAGTTTGTTCAAACATGCAGGTTAGGGTATATTTTGTCATTTTATGCATTAAACCAACCTGTGGCTGAAGCATTGCTCGTGTTATATTCTGCAATTGTCCCACGGGATCATATACCGACATAAAAAGTATCCTGCGTCCAGGTACACCCACTTAACCAGGTTTTAAAATAATCTGCTTGCCAAATTGTGTCAAAATCCATTCAGCCGTTCACTTTTCCTATAATATTAGTAAGTCTAAAAGTCTAACGCCGCTTTCACATTAGGGCGTTAGCAGCGCGACAGTAGCGCGGCAGAAGCATATTTCTTCACATTTTATATGAACTGCCGCGCATAAGCAGCGTCTGTCGCGCGACCTTCGCCCAAATGTGAAAGCAGCGTAAAATATTCAGGAGGATCCAGAATGTGACAGTAGACCGAAAATTTAAGTACCTCACTCAAATTATGCTAGGTAGTCAGGTTACTACGTAAGGTATTTTTTATGTTTGTGATTATGCAGATACACACCTTTAGGGGTGCCAACGCCCATGGGCTTAATACAGATGCATTAAAGTTAAGCTACCTCACCATTAAAAATGAACTATACGTACACACCGTGGTGTCAGTAACTGGTATTCTCGTACATTTGGTTAATTACCAGCTATTGACATGCCATGTTAAAAAAATGGTTATTCATACATTTGAGTGTACCAGATATTGACCTCATCATTTTAACAAGTTAACGCTCATTAAAACTTGAAAATCATGTGGAAAAGCATTGTGTCTGTCTTAAATAACCAAAAAATACCAAACTCAAAGAAATCTATAGTGTAAAACTGAAATAAAATGACATTGAAAACAACCGTCAGCTTAGCAAATTGTTAAATTTCTTGATGATTTTAGGAGGGTATTTTGTTATCATAGGTTTACGGACGCAATATTGCTTTATTTAAATTTTCTGTGACGCCAATATATTACAAGATAAATTATATTTCATTTTCTGTATTCTTTACGCAGCACTGCAAGAAGATTTATTATTATTTTTGACAAAAACTGTTATGCGGTCAATAGTTGGTGGGAGGTCAGCAGTTGGGTACTTTACCCTATATATAACGAAGTTTAAAAGAAAATTATCATGACTAAGTAGCCTTTACAAGTTTACGAGTAATAGTCGACCAACTTATAAAACGTACTTGGATAACATATTTTCCTAAACAAAATGTATCGGAGAACATGTTCTTCAACTGCAAATGTAAGTTTGTCAACTTTATTTTTACAGCTATAATAGTATGTTTTGGCAAAGATAATATAATACTAGCGTACAGATACCCCATCCCATACAAAGAAACTTGACCGCCGTAACTACGTCATTTACTCGGCCTATATTGAGATGGCGGCCTACGCTAGATGGTGCTAGCAACGATGACTCGCTAGCTTGTGGGCCGCGAGTAGTTTATTTTACACAAACACCAATAGATGGCGTTAAAATCAAACAGTACTCTTGCACTACATAGCCCCGTGACCTTGAAGCTTACGTCGTCAGTCACTCGGCAGATAAATTCACGTTCTTTCATGCATGCCTACTTTGCGATAGCGCAGGATTTCTTGAGCGTTTGACATTTGTATAAGAACCGCTATTTGACGCTAACTGTTAGAGAGCCAGCCGTCTTGTTGGGAACCTGCTTGCTTTTCGTGCATTGGATCTCGGGATCAAATCTTGCTTTTATAATTCTTCTTTTTTTTTTATAATTATAATCTGAGAATTTCTCATAATTAAAGTAAAATGCATACATTTATTTTAATATTATTTTCAATTTTATTTTTCTCTAATATTTTTTAAAAGTTCTCTAGGATAAAATGTACGCTGATTTAAATTGTAGGTTAGTAAGTTGGATATTGTAGGAATGTTAATGGTTCAAATGGCCCGCGGCTTCGCTTTCGTTAATTTCGAATTTGAGAAACAAGACGGGTCGTGTCAGTGGCGCCATCAACACCAATTCAAACATAGATAAGTTACACAAAATAACAGATTGATTTGATTGCCATTAACATTCCTACTCCTCAAAAAATAAATTACAGTTTAAAAAATATCCAACTTACTAACCTACAATTTATCCTAGAGAACTATTAAAAAATATTATAAAAAATCAAATTGCAAATAATAATATTGAAATAAAAGTATTTGAAACTCTCAGAATAAATAAAAAGAAAATCAAAAAGTGAAAAAGAAAGTGCAAGATTTGATCTCGAAACCTAATGATCATGAGGCAAGCAGGTTTTTAACCAGACTAGCTGGCTCGCTAACAGTTGTTTTAAAATAGCGCTTCTTATACAAATGTCAACAATTACTGAAAACCAACATAATTATTAAAATTTACAACATTGCTAATCCCCCAAAGGGAATAGCATAAAAGTAGGTTTGAGGAAAAATTGATTAAATACTATCCAGTGGCCGCCAACTTAAAACAAACATACATTTAAAACGACGAAGTTCTGCGCGAACAAACTTAAAAAGCATAATTATATTATACATACGGTCGAATTGAGTAACCTAGAAGTACCTAATTCAAAATTGCATATCTCCCAGTTGCAATAGCTAGCGTAATAATACATAGCCTATTGACAGAAGCATATTATTAGGAATATTTGATCGGAAAGTTTTCAGTAGTTTAGGAATTAACGCAAAAGAAAAAACCGTAAAAAAAAAACGGAAAAATAGTTGATTTGTCATCAGAATCGATCCCATAACTCGAAAAAAATACAAAAAGAAAAAACTATTTATTGTACAGGAATGACAGCTCTACAATTTTATTACACATAAATGTATAGATATAGATTTGCATTTCATAATTATATTTCATTCTATCAAAATAGGTACATACTCGTAATTTTAGTAAATGGTAATGTGAGAAATTATAGATTATTGAGCTGTGTAGTAAAACTGTGAAAATGAAAACAACGCCATCTATAAACATTAAATGAGTGAGCAAACGACAACGTAGTACAAATTGTATTCACCAGAGGCAGCACAGTAAAATTATTTCATGAAATCATGGAATTTGGAACTAGGAGCCCATTATTCCTTTTTATTGTGCTAAGCGAATTTTTAAAAACAAGGACATACTTTTTTCCAGGTCAAATTTAAATAGATACAGAAACTTCAATGAAAAATCGATACATATAACGCCATCTATTGAATCTTTTCTTGAACTACATTTTGTTTGTATGGAATAAGAGCCCATGGTTTTGGGGATAGGTAGGTTTTTATTGTCAACTATTTTTAACTAACTTCAAAAGGAGGAGGTTCTAAATTCGTCGTAATCTTTTTTTTTATGTATTTTCCCCGATTTTTCAAAGACACTTGGACCGATTTTGAAAATTCTTCTTTTTAAAATCAAATTCAGCGAATCAGTTTAGTTACTTCTAAGTATTTTGATGGGCAACTACGGGACCCTACACTGTGCGTGGCCCGACACGCACTTGGCCGATTTTTAGTTTAGTGTGCTATGAACGGGTCTGCGGGTGTTGAGGGAAGGGGTGACCGGCAACGTAACCGTGTGGTCTTGATGTAAACGAATTTCCGTTGATTTTTCTTCCGGTGAGGCCACGGGCACACCATGGGGGGTCAATGTTTTACGATGCTTACCATTTTATAATAGATGGTCAAAAATTATCCTGCGTTTATTAAAACACATTAATTCAAGGGAACAGCATTTTTGTTGCATGAAATATTATGACTAATATTATACTTTCTCGGGGTGCTGATTACAGATCTGGAAGTCAGATTGTTTGTATCAGCTTTAGTTTTTAAGATATCATTAAAACGCGTTTTTAAGAAAAATCGATATTTTCTGAAGAAAACCCTTAGAAAATCAACCACAACTTATAAAAAAAATCTTTTAAAAGATTTTCTTGCCTGACTTGGTTCACGAGGGCTGTTTTTGAAGCTCCAGCAATAATCCGCCATCTTGGAGCATTCCAGTGACCCTGGTAACGTGCCTCCATAGCCCGAATGTCTTTGATGGAACCGTTCCTCTTGTTCTTCACTCAATTCACCATGATTTTCAGGGAAACGGTCTAAATGGCTTTGGAGGAAATGTACCTTGATGCTCATATCACAACCAAGCTGCTAGAAGTGTGACAACATCAGTTAAAAATGCTCCACATAGCTTCAACCTAATTGTTTCCCAACAATTTTTTTGCTATTTTTCCCAAAGGCTCTTCGATGCTTTTATAGAAAGACCAAGGGTTCTGACTTATGCACTGGGGTCTTCCTGATTAAGGGGCTGGGGGTCAGCAGAAATATCTGGGATAAAATCGTTTAACACTATCATAACTTGAAGAAGCTTTTTTTTTTCTTCTAAAACGGGATTATTTTGTATAGATGAAGAAGCTTGGGAAACTGGAGCATTGACGGAGTACAAGGCTGGTCGAGTAACAGATAACAAATTAGGTTAAAACCGTTTCGGACGGTTTCTTTTGTAAATCCTGTTTATATCAACCACACCAGAATAGCAATCATCTTGATGATTGGAAAGTTAATGCCACATCATTGGTGTTTGATACACACAATGGGGTCTTTTGTTATTCCCCCATAATCTGAAAGACTCCACACATCTTTTACTTGCCCAAGGAGATACCCAGCCACCACCACCCAGTACTTGTCACGGATGCCCAAAGGGAATCCAAAGTAATCACAATACATCTGTTTTATGAAATCCGACACACTTAGTCCACGATTTTTTAATGTATATTCACCACAGATGTTACAAAAGTAGTTGGGATCGTTCTACCAGATCTTTGTCGACTTGGACATTGTTAAACAAAACATTGTTTTAAAGAACAGCTCGGTAGAATTGAAATTTAAATGTGATTAGTACTAAAATATGACTGATAGCTGTATCTCAAAAACTAGAGCTGCTAGAAAAAAACTGAAAGTAGATTTGAAATCAGCGACCTCAAATTAGTAAAAAACAGGCATAAAAATCCATGCAACAAAAAAAAAGTTTATTTTGTTCCCTGTATTTAATCAACTAAATAGTTACAAAATGTGAAAATTGAGAAAATCCAGGATTCTTTACAAGCCCCGTGGGATAATGGGGTTGGCAACGCAAAGATATTGTAGATGGCGCCACCAGAGTAGTCCTAATCCGACCAATGACGTAGTACAATTTGAAGTACCTTTAACATTTGAACTGATTTGAACCAATGACGATGCTTGGAAAAAGCTATACTAGCGCCATTAGCTCCCCACTTGCCATCCCCATAAGGTAAGCATCGCTCAACATTGGCCACGTTGGCAGTCTACGTGTTAAGTAATAATAAATCCTCTACAAACGAAAGAATTAATGATCCACAATTCCGAAGCGATAATAAATCGCCATAGTAAGAACAGTTGCAATAGATTTTTTTTTTTATAAAATATAAAATTTTATGGGCGTTTCTACCAGATTCCATACATTTATGGGCTCTGTCGTTAACGAGACCGAGAAGACTATCCTTTTGGTTCGCGTTGGGTAACGCTAAAATAAGAAAAAAAAAACATATTATCATCACAGTAATGTGTGCTTGTCAATACCGCTAACGCAACTTCAACTTTTTATTTTGGCGTCGATAAAAATAAAAATAAACTTAATATCGCGATAAAAATAGTCATACTTAATGTTTTTCATTTCAGCAACTATGGGGGAGGCCATAAAAGCGGCGCGTCAATGTCTGCACTCACACTCCTAGCGTTCTTGTTCTTTCTGCACATCTTGCAGCAATGCATTAAAGATCACATGACAGACATGAGCACTGCTCCCATCGTGGTTATGACGGCCGGAAGGGAAGGCGACGAAGCTATTACAAAATCAGCAACTTTTAATAAGATTGATAAAACCGGCATGACGGAAGATAGCTTTAAAGACGTACCCGAAAATGGCGGAATGGATGTGATTAAACAAAACAAAATAACCGAAATGTATGGTGAAAAAAATCCATACGAAAGTGACGATTCATCAAATAAACACCAATTAATGAAGATCAAAACCGCACATGTAACAAAATCAGACGAAGTAAAGCACAAATATGTTTTGAAAAATTACGCAAACCGGAGTTCTAATTTCGCTGGGTTTTACAGTGCTATGGATGAGAATAACTGAAGTATTAAATAACTTAAGTTTGTGAAATAAAATAAATATAACACCATCTTATGTACCTAAGATTTATTATGAAGTATTACTTAAAATTTACATACTTTTTACTTTTGTTATGAATATTTACTATTAATTGAACTCTCAAATATTACATAAACATAGGCTGGGGAGATTGTGGTAAGTAATTGTATTTTATTTATCAACCAATTATCTTTGTGTCTATTCAATTCAATTATGATAAACGTTTTTTTCCCAACCTTACAGTAAGTATCTAAGTTTCAATTAGTAGTAAATTAATCAACTCATAATATTGTTAGCCTAGCAACATAATCACATAAGAGGAATAAAAATAAATAAAGGGATCACACGTCATGAAATAAAAAGACACTCCTTTTGAGTTATTTTGCACCTAACTACTTCACCAATAAATAAGTGTCAATAACAACTGTCAAACTCGAAAATGATAGAAGAGCTCTTTGTTGGGCCCCTCTTAAAATCTCTCATTTTTTCTGAATTAATTAACGTAAAGTTGAGGTAAAGTAAACGTAACATAAGGTAAAGGTCAGGGTACAAAACGCACTTTTAATTATCCATTAATCCGCTAAACCACGGATATTTGGACAAACAAGATAACTCTTTTATTTTACGACTGACAGTTGTTTCGCTTAACATTCATGACCTTCGAATACCGTATGAACTCAGACCAGATAAACACTGTTTCAAATCTAACTTTCACTTTCAAATGTGTACAAGATTAATTTGGTCAACTCGGCGAGTCAATTATATACCGTTGACTGTTAACAATAACATAAACAGAAAAAAAAACACCAAGTAAAAAAAAACATAGTGAAGTCATAAATTAACTTGCTTTTGAAACTTACATTTTATATACAAGATTAGATTTTTTTAAACAACTCTACTTCACGGTATTGGAACATTTTATTTCACTCAATTAGGTGCAGAGTTGATAAGGTATGCGAAAGAAATTATGGGAATGTGGTACGGTCAATGACATTTTAGTAAACAGATATGTTATAAGCGTGCAAAACGTGAAGATCAGAAAATGTCCTACGTGGGACAATTTGCTAGTCTATGATGACGCGTGCGGGGGGATTGATGACGCGTGTCGCTGTTTGTTTATCTAGCTGTCACTTTTTTTCTTATTGCGTTTTATCAAGCTATCCTTTTTACTTGTAGTGAAATGTAATGTGTGAATAAAAAAGTGTGTATGTGTGCTGCCGCTCAGCGCGGAATAGTTGTTTCTATTGTTTTGTAAGTGTATAACATATCTGTATATTAGAATATCATTAGGTACAATGTAAAAATCAAACACCAACATTATATTGAAAACTAGCTGACCCGGCGAACTCCGTACCGCCTGAGAAACGATTAAAAAAAAAACCTTTTAAACCTTCCCTGGACTTTCCAAAATAATTCAAAACCAAAATCAGCCAAATCGGCCCAGCCGTTCTCGAGTTTTAATCAGACTAACGAACAACAAGTCATTTTATTTATAAAGAAGATAGATAGAAGATAGATAGATAGATAGAAATGAACCATATTAATTGGTTATCAACTCCATTATTGTAGACTGAATTCATAATTTATCTTTTATCATGTGATATATTATTTATGTATTGTACCACAAAGTTAATACAAACTTGGTTGCTTACAATAAAAACAAGGCTAACAAAAAAAGACTACTTCTATAAACTCACAGGAGTGGATGTGGAAGAGTTGGCGTACGGTTTCTCTATAATAGCTATATACAGGGTGAATTTTACAACTGGGTGTCGTGTTGATGGCTATATCTGAAGCTATAGGAATAGCAAAAAATACTGAAAGGAATGTTGAGGCCATTATATAAAACTCAAACTGCATCATGAATTTTTGAAAAATCAATATTTCTGCCCAGGAATCAAATCCGTTGTTTTTTTTTAAGACGTGATATTACATTATAGTGTTACAATTGAGAATAAAATCTGGAAAGTAATGATTTACAGCAAACTTAAAAAAAACTTAAAAGAACTGGATTCTTATTACCAACACCATCGGATGGTTCAATAATACGGTGTTCTTTTTTTTTTTTTCAAAATTAACGGATTCGATTTCTGGGCAGCAATGTAGATTTTTCAAAACTCCAATAATACAATTTTAGTTTTCATCAAAAGCGGCTTTTTCGCTAATCTTTATAGTTTTGATTTAGCCATCTATTATTCCATACCCAGTTGGAAAATTCACCCTGTATACATTTTTCATTACAAATCAGTAAGTACACCGCATCAGCATCTCATAAACGACAAGTAAAATCTACCACGCCAACAGCCGCTTCTGATGGATAATACCAATTCCAATGCGGAGTAAGTTAGATAGAGTTCATTTTTTATTTTATTCTTGATCCTATATACTTATTGTTCCAAAAATAACTGATACACTAAAAGAACACTAACTTTTTAGTGTTTTAAGATCTCTAAATCTAATCAAGTTAGCAATAAAAGACTTAGACATTATAGAGTTGCTATTATACAAAAAGGGAGACTTCACAATAAGATGTTTTAATTGCGTCTCACTCTTTCTATGTATTTTGTTTGAGTGAGTGCACTAGAGCCCATTGTTGGGTCTGTCATACGATTCCAGTCCGTTTGGCCTACAACAAATCCAATGGCACGCATCTTCTCTTGTTGTCTTCTCTCTTCAATGTCCGCCCATCGTACCTGTTTTAATTATTACATGATGAAAATTCTCTGTCACACGGTTGGCTTACACGCAAAATGAAACTCACCTTCCCAATTAAATTAATCGCGTAAAATGTATTAGAACAATTTGTCGAAGCAACAAACCTCTCATTTGCGAAAAATATTCAAAATTTTACAACCACTTCTTCAATTACACCTACGAAGAATATGGTTGCTTATTTAATTTTTTTAAGTTTGTGTCAAATAATTTTGACTAGGGATATGGCTGTAAAACTGTTAAAATAGTCGAGCCACGTCGGTAAAAGAACCGAACTTTACCAAGCGGTAAATAAAAGTATAAACCATTTCACGCAATCCAATTAAAATTATAAATGGATTGAGAATAACACGGAATACAGAGTTCATGGTGATGTTTCTTAAATAACAGTAGTAATTTTAATGCCGCATAACTTTTGGCAGCTGTGAAAAACTTATCTAATCAATCAGATGTAGATCCTTTTGTGTTATAATGAAACGTGTTTAAAAGGAAGTCACGTGACGTAAAATGCCAGGACACACTTCCACAACCATATCACTATAAAAGGACAAAATATAGACCGCAACAGCCCAGTTATGGTGTGGACTGGAAAGTCATTAAGTATGTCCATCCCAGGCACTATTGACATGTGAGTTCATATCTCCTAGCACAAGCATATTGATCTTAGTTGGGAACAGCTAATAGTAATTATGCATAAGTGTAACCCACAATAAAAATAAAGACAAACAAGTATGTATACTTACAGACTTCTTTCCGGGCTTTGCTTGGTTTGGCGTCCAGTCGTCTAATTGTAAGTAGTCTTCCATGGAGAGCTGCGATGGCCGGAGAGGCTTGCTGGTGCCGTCGAGACGAGCTGGAACAACATACAAATGTATTTAATTACATAGCAATTACTATAGTCAATACAGTCACCCTGTTAGCTACTCCATCAAGTGATGGAGTAAGCAATAATTCCTAATAGAAACTTTTAATAATGCAACTTACACTAAGAACTACAACATAATATTTTTAACCAATAACCTACCTAGTTGCGCAGCGTCGTCCATTTTCTCCCACTTGGATGTAAAAACGCTTTCGACCTGTGATGGAGCAGCATCTTACGAGTTTAGTTACAACGCTGAAATAAAACTTATTAATCCTACTCTAGCCAAATAAAAAAACAAGACATTCCATTCTAATAAAAATAAGTATAAATAAATACTAAAATTTTAGAATAACATAGAACACAAACAAAGATTGGTTGCGTCGTGGCCTTGCCAGGACGCTAACATCAGGAGGATTAAACACCATAGTCAGTTGTAGCGTGGTAACGAGGCCTCACCTCAGGTTCTTGTGCATCCTCCATAATTACTTCATCGTCGGCGTCCTCCATATGAACTTCAGTAATGGCTGCACTCTGCAGTAATGTAGTAGCATCCAGTTGTATGTGATGCGACGGCGTAGGAAAGAATCGGGCGCAAATTATTTCAATATCCTCTAATTTCCTATTGTGAATATTTCTCTTATAACAGATTTGTGGGTCAAGTTCCATGTTACAAATGTACACCTATAAGAAGAAATGAAACTGTGTTACCCAAATGTTAAACTGATACGTTTTTTTTAATATTTCTTTATTATTACATACTTGAAAACCCTGTTGTCTAGCAAAATTCCAAATATCTGCATAAGACTTTAATTGGTCATTTACAGCATCATAAATTAAAAATGTGAAATATCCATCAGTCAAACTTCTCTTAAATGCTCTCTTTAATGAATTTATATAGGAGTCTTCAAAGCTCTCATCATATTCATATTTAAGGGTTGGTTTCTTTACCTGAAAATGACATAAAATTATTTTTTTTTTTTCAACTATTTTAGCAAAACTTAAAAAAAATATTAAGAAAAAGAGGGCAATAGTGGTATACATTATGTGTATTGACTCACCAACTTTCCTGTAGATGGATCTCTTTCTTCAACCTCTCCCTCTTGCATAAAATAGTCATCTATCGACATAATCCTGACAGTACCACCATATTCAGCTTCTCTGTCTCTTATTAATTTAGCTAAGTATGATTTTCCACTCCCAGGAGGACCTAATTGAAGATGATTGAATATTATTACAGTTGGAATACCAATAATTTATTTTCCTTACTTAAACTTAACCATTTTAAATATTGTAAGGAATAACAATATTTAAAACAGTGATGATAAATTATACTATAAATATATAACAATACTATGATGATAATTATAGAACATACATGTCCCTCTAAGCCACTTTATAAATAATAATATATTATTATTAGATTTTAGGGGTTTGTTTCATCCAGCCTGCTGCTTCTGCCCCATCAACGGGAAAGATGGGAAAAATAGCATCATTGACTCTGCTACACTCGGCATCGGCATATAACATAGTGGACCGCAGGCGCAGGCCCGGTTCTCAAAAAAGATTGTGGGCACGGCCCCATTATAATTGGTCATGTGCGAGTCGGAGTATGAACTCGCTCATAATCGATGGTACATTCCTACAAAAGATGTTTATAAAATATATTTGTGCATTTTTGACAAGACAATGTTCATCAGGGTCATGAAAAGCCATGACTTATAAATACTGTTTTATCATTTTTCAATCTCGACGGCACGATTAGCGTAGTGGCTGAGAAATTGGACTGCTGCGTTGTGAGTCGCAGGTTCGATTCCTACACTAAGCAAATATTTGTATGATCTACAATTAATTTTTCCAGGTCTGAGCGTTAGTATATGGTGAGTTTATATGTTTGGAAAAGCACTCACGATACAGGGTGTGGGGCAAACATTAGAAAAGAAGCTGGCTGTTGGTTGACAGGATAGTCTCTGATTCTGTGCCATCTACTTCTTTACATGCAGATGCCAAGTATAGCATGATCTATGACACAATTTTTCCCATCTAGCCCTAGTTGACAAGGTAGCAGGATGGATGACACCAAAGCAATTTTAAAACTTATAACTCACCTCTCAGAATAATGACTATTTTATCAGGTCTCATAGTTCTTCCAGGAGATTCTAATAAGTCATCAATCATAACAATATGTTTTGCCTCAGTATCATCTTTATCCTTAGATTTTTTACTGTATTGGGGATTGCTATTTTCACTATCTCTACTTAGTCCTCTTTTACGAGAATCTCTTTCGCGACTTCTACTGTGACGACTCACATCTTCTCTTCTTTCATTCCTTACATGATCACGGTCTCTATGTTCTCTTTCCCTGTCTCTGTAAAAATCATCTCGCCGGCTGTACCTGTCACGGTCATCTCTTCTTCGGTCATCATTACGTTCATCCCTTCTTCGGTCATCATCACGTTCATCTCTCCTTCTTTCATCATATCTATTATCTGGTCTCCTTCTATCATCATAATCATCTCTAGGTGGAACTCTTGACCGGATTTCATCTCTAAGATCTTCTCTTGGTGCCCTTCTTTCAAAATCTCTTGAGTATTGGTCACGGCTATACCTCTCTCTACTATAATCAATATCCTTTTCAGACCTTCTTGGTTTTCTTGAAAATAATTCATCCACTTCTCTTTCAAAATCCTTCTTGTTGACCTCACCATCCTTTGATTTGTGATTATAATCAAACATGTGAACAGGTTCAATGAAATCTCGAGCTAAAAAAAAATAAAACATATTATTATAAATATACAAAAGATTTTAGTCCTGCTTTTTTTTCACAATATTATATCTGCACTACAATAAAGACCCTTTTCAAATAACATTTTCAAAAATTATCTATAATATATAAAATAGAGTCCACTGCGAAGATCGCCCGGAGGACACAGTCTAGCATACGGTGCAAGACTGCCCCGCTTGGGCAGAGCACCGACGTGTCCTCACGGCGGTGATAGGCGGAGACCTCTCGCGCCCGGCATTGGTCGCGGCCATGCTGCGGGGACGGGAGACGGAGTGGGAAGCGGTCGCCTCCTTCTGCGAAGCAGTCATGCTCGCGAAGAGGAGGCGGGCCGCGTGAGAGAGAGGACAATGTCCTCCCTCCCACCCGCGGTGGTGGACGCCCACGGCGACGGACGTCGCAAGACGATTTCCGGCCACCGTAGGCGCGGGTATGCGGGCAGAGAGTAAGGCCGAGACTCCACCAAAGCTGTGCGAGTCGAGACGTGTTTTGAACAACCAATAGAATTGCGTTAAACCCCTTCTACACGATCAACCCGACCGCCTGACAGAGGTGAATTACTTGGTCGTGTCAACAGTACCCCACCGTCTGGAACGCTGTCGGCTGACGGTAGGGTCCCACCGCGGACGCAGACTGTCGGGACGGCTGCGCTCCCGACTGACTCCGCCCATATTTGGTCGCACACCGGACCAAGGTCACCTCTGTCAGGCGGTCAGGTCTGACCGTGTAGAAGGGGTTTTATTGACACAGCTCCACTCCGCAACCCGTGCCGCAACGCAATTCTATTGGTTGTTCAAAACACGTCTCGACTCGCACAGCTTTGGTGGAGTCTAGGCCTAAGGGCTCATATACAAGACGCCGCCGCCGCGCCGCCACCGCTCTGCCATCTCGCCACCGCTGCACAGGCACCGCGATGCCAATTCGCTGGTGTTTGATTTATCTGAAAAGGGAGGTTTCTCATTTCGGCCGTAATGTTTTTTTTATGTTTGTTCGTGGATAACTTCTTTGTTTATGAACCGGTTTTGATGATTCTTTTTTTGTTCTCCAGCTCCACTCGATTTCTCTGGTCTTCCATCATCAAACCCTGGTTTCCATATCATGGGACCACCTTTGAAATATCTTCTTTCCAACAAAAAAAGAATCATCAAAACCGGTTCTTAAACAAAGAAGTTATCTGTGAACAAACAAAAAAAAAACATATAGGTATATGTCCGCAATGAGAAACCTCCTTTGTTAGATAAATAAAACACTAGCGAATGGCATCGCGGTGGCGGCCCGGGCGGCGGAGCGGCGGCGGCGCGGTAGCGACCGTATAGCCTAAAGTACGATTATTAATTCCAGTCAGTAAAATGACAAGTGCAACTGTCATTAAACAATGAATTTCATTCATGTACAAATCTCATTTTACTGACTGGAATAATCGTACTTTAGAGGCGCGGTGGCGGCGCGGCGGCGGCGTCGTGTACATGAGCGCTAAAGGGCAACTCGCTGCCCGACCATGGACCATGCCCGGGTCGACGGCGCGTTGTCCACGAGCGCCTCAAAGAGCGTCAGCATGATGACGGGGCCCCCTCTCAGAGGGCCAAAGGCTGCCGGGGTCTCGGGACTTATTCCATCACCGTGACCCCAGAACATGAAAGGGCTATTGAAGGACACCGTGGATTTTAGTCACTACAAGTCTGACAGTCCCTTCCGCCCTGCCCAGGGCGGGAGGACTCGTTTGATGATTTTACCACGTAAAAAATAAAAAAAAAATAGAAAAATAAGTTAGGGAGAAAACTAGCAGTTTCTATGAAAAAGTATGACAAATAAATACATAGCACCTTGCCAGTTTTATTACCTTTTAGCCTCAGAGGCTTGTGCTCATATTCAACAATCAGAGATGGTGCGAACATTGGTTCATCTATCCACTGGGGTCGAACAGGTGGTTTAGGAACAGGGTTTATGTTACTTTCAAGTAAAGGCTTTCTCTCAGGAGGACCTCGTGTATAGTCATTACCAACATGATGACCAGACATCTCTGACATGAGGGGACGTATTGCAGGCCTAGGTGCAGGCATGTTAGGCCTTACAGGTGGAGGGCCAACCCGTGGTGGCCCATTATCATGATACAGTGGTCCCATGTCATTACCACCATACTGCATATTTCTATCATAGTTATATTGCTCCTGGGGCATCTCATCATGCGTACTGTTTGGAGGAGGATAACTAGTGTTAAATTCCTGATTTTGTTGTCCAGGGTAATTTTGTCCTTGACGGTTGAATTGCATATTATTTTGTCTGTTATCATATTGTTGATTATTATAATTTTGATTTTGATTTCTATTCCCATGAGAATAAGGTACACTGTTCTGGTTGTTAAAATTGTAAGGTCCACTAGGAGGTGGTGTATTCATGTTAGATGTACTGTTGGGATCTTGTGAATTCTGACCAACAACCATTGACAGGATATTCATAATTTTTGCATCACCAAGAATATTATTTATTCCCTTAGAAATTGTTGTATAGTCTGGAGCCTTTGAGAGGGGTGGTACTCCAGCTGGTTCTTCTGTGATATCTACAACATCTTGATTTGTATTAGTACCATGTGATTTATCTCCCTCAGGTACTAAATCTAAGCCAGGAATACCTTTATTGGATCCACTTGCAGGGAGAAAGCTAGTACTAGGGGGAGGAGCAGAATAATTGGCATTTGATTCATAATTACTTTCACTAGTATTCTGATAGGATTCAAATCTATCTTGAGGATCAACACTTTTATTACTAGTATTGTATGTTGTTTTAGGCACATTATATTGCTCTTGCTGATATGGGACACTGCCATGATCTGAATAGTTTTGAGAAGAATTATTAGTCACATAGTTTGCCATTTGTTGACCAGGAAATGCATTAATATTTGTATTTTTGATATTTGGTGTAACATTAGTGGCCACAGTAGTGTTGACTGGCTGCACAGGTGCATTATTACTCAGAAGACGAGCTCTTTTCTGTTTCATCTGCTGTCGGCGTTCCATAAGTTGTGCCCGACATGCCTCAAATTTCTGCTCATATTCTTTATATGCCTGTTTATCAGGATGGTTCACATTGTCCCTTCTCCACTTCTCAATTTCCTCTTCCCACTTTTGAAATTGAATATCAAAAAGCCTCTCTTCTTCAGCTAGTTTTTTCAGAGCTTCAGAGTTAACTGATGTTTGACCTCCATGAGGTGGTTTAGTTGGTTGAGCTGCTTCTTTAACATAGGACCAATTAGTATTATTACCTGCTTGTGGATGTGTGTTTACATTAGCATGTTTGCCAGAGTTGTTATTTTGTTGCTGCTTAGCTTTAGGGGCAGGAACAGGTGCAGGTTTAGAGGGGGCACTTCCATAGAGAGGCTCGTTGTTCTCGTGCAGCGGCGGCGGCGGCTGGTCCGGAGGTGGCGGCGCAGGCGGTGGAGCGGCGGTCGCAGGTGGGAGCGGCGGCATTCCACCCATAGCTTGGATAGCTTGCATTTGCTCTGCATACTGTGTAAGAAAAGTATTAGCTTATCATATCAGTTACCAATCTATATAGTGACTGTCTCGTAATAAGAAAACTAAACTAACACCAAATGATCAAACTAGGTACTAACCTTGTCTCCATACTGGCCCTGCCATTGTGCGTATTGTTGCTGCCACTGCTGCCATTGTTGCCAGTTCTGTTGTTGCATTGCTGCCCATTGTTCTGGCGTATATGTGCTCATATTAGCCATATTTATATCGGGAGCCATAGCCATGCCCGTACCCCATTGACCCGAAGTGGGCATTGGCCAAGCCATGGTAATCAACTGCAGTATTTCGTCACTCAATTATGATATTATGAAAATAATTTCATATACATAAACAACGACGAATAAAATTAATGAAATCGGTCGATAATAACGTCGCAAAATTACGTTAGCTTGGAATCACGACGGCCATTTTGTATCATCGATTTTCATTCGTCGACTCGTGTTTGACGTTGATGATTTGACATGCGCCGTACGCGTTACCTTCTTCTAGTGATGTTCGATGTCGATTTATCGATAGATAGAAATTACGCTATAAATATTATTTCACACACTTCATATAATACATGTAGTTTTATGAAGGAACGAATGCCTATTGCTAAACTTATGATGACAATTAATGATGGATTAGTCCACTGCTGCCCGGTGTGTGCGTACATTGAAGGATTTAGTGTTAAAATTATTTTCTTAGGCAAGAAGGCAATGTATTAATCAAATTAATGATTTTTTGTCCCTATACGCACGAGCGTTTTTTTCTGAGCGGTCAAAAAGCGCCGTAAATAGAACAAATGCATTCCCATGTACAATCCAATAAGATTAAAATATAGGGAGCGCGTGCTTCTCACAAACTTGTACTAGAAAAACGATCACAAATCGGTGACCCTGAAAGGCGTTCTGTTTCTTTTTAATAGATCCATGACACAGTATTTTGAGAATAATATTATATAGTATTACGAAATGCGTATTTTTTTATTTCTATGTGAAAGGCAAAAAATAATGTTTATTTACTTTTTTTCTACTGGGGTTCATTGAATGAAAGGTAAATTGCGGTTCACGATTTATGACGTATTACAAAACTACTAATCTTGTTCAAACTTATTCTCGGTGGATAGTTGCATGAAGGTATAGATAAAAATGGAGCTCTGTCTTCGAATACCTATTTGAAGCTAAAATAATGTATCGCTATCTCGCTCTCTGTGGTCTCACTATCTCTTTCTAAGTAGAATGACCCCTATTTCATTTTTCCCAAAACATTACTAAATAATAAATGGACATACAATAGTTAATTCAAATAATTAGATATTCTACTGACCTGCAGTGCTATTCTCTATAAAACAGCCTGTTCACGGCTCGGCCGCAGCGCTCACACTAGTCGCACTACCATGGGACTAAAGTTCGGTAAGCCACTCGCGTTAGCGAAGAAATCGGAGAGCACATCGTAGATTCCAGCGATGAGATTTCTTACAGAGAATAGCATAACTGTGAACTTCTAAAACCTAGCCCCAATTTTTTATAATTATGTCGCAATCAGAAAACTAAAAATAAAATAAATACTTTCTGTTACAAAAATATTTATTAAAAATGAATTAGCTATATTCATAAGTAAAATAGTTTCATGCAAATCATTGCAATAAATTGAGTCCGTGACAGGATGGTTAAACATTTCTTGCAGCAGAGGAGTAAAATGTTGTGACACGAAATTAATAAACGTGTTTTCGATGTTATTTGACCTAAGTTGGCTAGGCCAATCAAATTAGCTTGTTGAAAAACTTTGTCACAATGTTTTACAATTTTATAGGCTGCTACCGAAGAAAAACAAAGTTTGCCTCGGTTAGCAAATGCAGAAAAGTCTTAGCAGGAACATTATCTTCACTGCTAACCTAAGAACACAAGAAAACATTGTGAAATCAGTACAGCATAGCAAAAAACTGTAGAAAACCGGAAGTCGCCACCGTGCTCTCGCTACCAGCACTTTGAATGATTTTATTTTATTTATTCTCACTTAATACGTTAGTTTTATGGCACAACAATAAATCTAACAAACCTGCGTCTTTGCTTACATCAAATATCAAAGATTTTAAAACGTTGTTAGCAAACAAAAAGATTAGTTCCGTTTCAAGACGTTCTGGCCAAGCTGCACAACATTTTAAAACCACGAATTCATTTAGTCGATTCATTAAAAAAAGATTCAGTCGTATTGAGAACCTCCTCCTTTTCTACAAGTCGGTTAGAGATAGTTACGCGGCTCCACCCACATTCCCCTACTCCTTTTGGATTGTAGCAATAGATTAATATAATTATAAAGTAATTTAATCCTTTCAACTAAATAAGCTTCATAAAGCCTACAATGCAGACATTCATCTCCTATATGTTTATAATATGATTAAGAAACGTATAATTAGCTAATGTAATTTGACTGGCCTGTTGGTCTAGTGGTTAGTGACCCTGACTGCTATGCCGGAGGTCGTGGGTTCGATTCCCACCCAGGACAAATGTTTGTGTGATGAGCATGATCATTTGTTCTGTGTCTGGGTGTAATTTATCTATAATATGTATGTATTTAGAAATATATAAGTATGTTTATCAGTTGTCTAGTACCCATAACACAAGCTCTGCTTAGCTTGGGACTAGATGGCGTTGTGTGATAGTTGTGGAATATTATTTGTGGAATATTATTATTATTAATGTCCCACAGACAGTCCCAGAAATTTTGTCAATGTGGTCACACTACTTCAAAATGGCTTCATGTAAACAAAAAAGATAAAAATGCAATGAGTCCATGAAATTCGATGTAAAATCTGTTTTGACATTAGATTGTGATCAGAATATTCATTTACTATTATTGCTAACATTTGATATGCGTTTTGCCAACTAAGTAATGGGGATGGCAACTCAAAGCTAATCGTAGATGGCGCTGCGATAGTTGGTCCCCACGTCTACCTTGTACAAAAAAACAAACAAGATTATTTGTTATAAAAATTGAGTATAAATACAAAACAAATATGGAAAATTATTCGTCCATGCAAGTACTATATACTAAAAGAAGAATTAAGACGCCGCGGCGCATCTACAAGAGAAAAAAAGTGATTTAATTGAGTGGTTATACATTTGATTTTACCGTAATAAATCCACAATTACTTGTAGTTGAGGTTTCAATTTTTGAGTTTAGGTATGTTTTACCTGTCCTCTCCTTTATCAAGAATATAATGCTGCTTTTGACTTTCTATTTTGATAAAATATCATAATGTTTTAAGTCAGTAATTTTAACCTTTTTTTCTATTTAGATTCGAGAAATATCACAATATATTTAATTTCTTAACACCACAACTATTACAAAACTCGTTCCAGGTGATAATTCTTCGATTTTCGAGCGATGCAATACTGGTACATAACCTCCAAAAGAAAAGTAGATATTATTTTGAAAAGTGTATTCCATCATTTTTACAGCTTATTACACAACATCTAGTCATTTTACATCAATAAATGTTTTTTTTTTCTGAAAATTCCTTTGATTTTACAGTTCTTTGGGGACCAAACTGTCATTTTCACTTTGACACTTGCCTTCCCCATTGTAAAAACAAAGGAATGTGTTTACAGCTTGGCCAGAACGGATTGAAACGGAACAAAATTTTTATTTCTGACAGCGTTTTAAAATCTTTGATATTTGATGTAAACAAAGACCGCAGGTTTGTTAGATTTATTATTGTGCCATAAAACTAACGTAATAAGTGAAAAAATCTATAAATATAATAAAACTGTAGAAAAATAATTTTTGTACATTAAAAAAAAAACTCAAAAAATATAGCCAGCGTGTTTAAGGACAACCAAAAGAGAACTCGTTTCTAGCATTTTTAGAATTTTTGTCTGTTTGTCTGTATGTCTGTTTGTATGTTTATTTGTTCGGGCATCACGTAAAATGTACGAAAGCTATGTAGATAACTTTAATACATAACGACTGACCGTAACTTGAAGTAACATTTAGTTTTTGTTTCATTGAAATCGGACCAGTCTATCAAAAGATATTTGAATTTAAAGTGTTCCAGAAGTAAAATTACGGTCAGTTTACACCGAGACAAGCAGCTCGCAGTTCAGTAGCGCGATCTAGCTTGGAATAGAAAAACAACATACCTATTCAAATATGGTGTGGACTTGGAGTGGTTTGGAGTGGAGTGGAGTGGAGTAGAGTAGAGTATAGTAGAGTGGAATGGAATAGAATGGGATGGAATGGAAAGAAAGAAAAGGTTTTTATTTGACTCACACTAGAAAGGGATGGAATGGGATGAAAGCGGATGGAGTGGGATGGAGTGGGATGGAGTGGGATGGAGTGGGATGGAGTGGGATGGAGTAGGATAGAGTAGGATGGAGTGGGATGGAGTGGGATGGAGTAGGATGGAGTGGGATGGAGTGGTATGGAATAAGATGGAGAGGGATGGAGTAGGATGGAGTGGGATGGAGTGGGGTGGAGTGGGATGGAGTGTGTTGGAGTGAGATGGAGTGGGATGGGGTGGGATGGAGTGGGATGGAGTGGGATGGAGTGTGTTGGAGTGAGATGGAGTGGGATGGGGTGGGATGGAGTGGGATGGAGTGGGATGGAGTGGGATGAAGTGGGATGAAGTGGGTTGGAGTGGGATGGAGTGGTATGGAGAGGGATGGAGTGGGATGGAGTGGAATAGAGCGGGATGGAGTGGGATGGAGTGGGATGGAGTGGGATGGAGTGGGATGGAATGGGATGGAGTGGGATGGAATGGGATAGAGTGGGATGGAATGGGATCGAGTGGGATAGAGTGGGATGGAGTGGGATGGAGTGGGATGGAGTGGGATGGAGTGGTATGGAGTCGGATGGAGTGGGATGGAGTGGGATGGAATGGGATGGAATGGGATGGAATGGGATGGAATGGGATGGAATGGGATGGAATGGGATGGAATGGGATGGAATGGGATGGAATGAGATGGAATGGGTGCTCTAATCCAGTAGTAATTGAATAGTACTGCCTTTGAACGACAGAGGGCGTTTATTACAAACACGTCAAATATTCTTGAAAAATCTAAATAAATTCTAAATATAGGGTTTATATGAAAACGATATGATTTATAAAAAACCTGGCGAGAATTAAGCGCTTCGCACAAAAAAATACATTGTTAAATTCCGACATCCACGCGAACGAAGTCGCGGGCATAGCTAGTAAAAAATAAAATCATTCAAAGTGCTGGTAGCGCGAAGACAGTAGCGACTTCCGGTTTTCTACATTTTTATGTCAAGCTGTACGATTATTCGATTTAAGGTGAACGCAGACCTAGCCGCACCGCAGCCTCCGCAGTCCCCGCATTACGAATTCTTGAAGTTCTATGAAACCTCGCCCACTCCCCCGCATCGCAGTAGCCTCAGAAGCGGTAAGAAAACGATGACTGCGGGGACTGCGGAGACTGCGGTCAGAGGCGTCTTTACCTATAGTGCAGGCCCTCTAATGCGACACCACCAAAGATGCGTCGATGCCGGCGCTCCCAAAGACCCTGCGCTCGTGTTATGGCCACCGCCCGCCGGGCGCGCGGTAGCAAAGCATAAAAATCTGTTATTTCCTTAAGTTTCCGTATATGATTACACCCAGAATTTGTTCCTTATTAGCAACACTATCAAATAGCACTCCGTTAGTCGCTCGTTCTACTATTGTAGAACACACATGCATTTCGTAGAATTATGTGTTTCTAGTGCCCCCACTCATAGTAGGTATTCTTCTATTAGTAACTACTTCTGGACACATCTATTGGCCCACCTTAGAGTTTAGGTTTCGATGGCCCCTACCGAAATATGATTGCTAGATTGAACAAAAACTGTTGATGCAGTTTTAAACCTGATACATTTTACCATCTTTTTCGATCGTATTGTTTTTAATTTGAATTCAGAATACCATACGACATGGAGCTACGCCTAACAAGTCGGATATGCGCCTTGTTAAAGGCAATTGATTTTTGAATAAAAAACATGTTTTATCAAATAAATGTTTAATTTAGTAACGCGTGTTGCCTCCATGGGCATCTACCACCGCTCTCATATGATTAGGCATAGAGTTTATCAACCGCTCTATGAAATTTTGAGGGATCATCTCCAATTCCTCTTCTATGGCAGTTTTCAACTCCTGCATCGTCTGGGCAACTGGCTGACGAGCCCTAACACGTCTTTTTAGCTCGTCCCACATGTGCTCAATGGGGTTCATGTCTGGGCTTCTGGCTGGCCAGTCTATAACTGTGATGTTCACATCCCGAAGATATTCCCTGACGATGCCGGCCGCATGGGCTCTTGCATTATCATGCATAATAAGGAAATTTGGGCCCACATAGTCCGCGTATGGTATCACGTGAGGTTCTAAGCACTCACGAATGTACCTTTCAGCATTTAATGTTGGCAGCCGTGGTCCTGTAACAACCTCAAGTTGAGTTTTGCCGCTCTCGGATATACCGCCCCAGACAGTCCATGAGCCACCGCCATAAGCAACCCTCTCTTCAAAGCAGCATTGTGCGAAACGCTCTCCCTTACGTCGGTAGACCTTCTTCCTTCCATCATTGCCATGTAATACAATTTTAGACTCATCAGAAAAGAGTACACGGCTCCAATCTTGCTGTGTCCAATTTAAATGACTGCGTGCGAAATGAAGGCGCGCTGTTCGGTGGGCTCGCGTTAGTTTGGGCCCATTAGCTGGCTTGTGTGGTACCATATCGCGTTCTTTTAACCTTCTCCGAACTGTTCGAGCGCTCACAGATACTCCGTGGAAGTCGCGAAGTTGGTTTTGTATCTCAATGGAGGTAAGGTGACGATTTCTCAAGCTGGTCGTCACGATGAATCGATCCTGCCTTTCAGTTGTGACCCGAGATCGTGGCCTTCCTTGGCGACGAACAAAGCCGCCAGTCTCTAGGTACCTCCGATAAACATTTCGGACCGCAGATCGACTTAAATTAAGTTGAGCACTCACGTTTCTTTGGCTGTGTCCGGCCTGAATAAGTGCCACAGCTTGGGCGGCGACTTCAGGTGAAGTATCCATAGATTATTGATAGAACCTCACCTTAATGTTAAGAATAAGTAATGTTTGTTGCAAAACCAAAGATATCAATCACTTTTTCAAGAATTAAATCCAAGTAAACCAATAAAACCAAGTTTTCTTAGTATTCGATTGTTTGATATCAACAAACAGGCTCCAAATTGTCTTTTGTTTCTTTAAATTCTGTGTTCGAAATTAAAAAAAAAAGACTATTGAATGAAATTGTGGATGTGCCAGGTTCAAAACTGCATAAAAACTTTTTGCTCGACCTAATATAAAATTTTAGCTAGGACCAAAATAAACTGAAAATACAAGGTGGGCCAATAGATGTGTCCAGAAGTGTATTTATCACTATTAGCATCTCAGAGGCGACCTGCACGACTGCGTTTGGTGGTAATTTGAATTACAACTATGCCAAGTGTAACCCCCCAATACTAGTCTCATTGAGACATTAAGACGCGCAATAAGTACACCAGAAAACAATGTCACACCCGTGAAAAGTGTTTTTTTTTGTATAATTATTAATACATAATTAGGTACTTTAAGATTGAGTTGTTTTTAATATTTAGTACTTTTTATATACCGAAGATATCCCGGACATCAGTCTGTACGAGATTAGGATGGCCCTGAAGCAGCTTAAGAACAACAAGGCGCCGGGCGAGGACGGAATCACTTCAGAGCTTCTGAGAGCGGGTGGAACACCGGTACTTAAAGTCCTCCAGAAACTCTTTAATTCCGTCCTCTCCGAGGGCAAAACGCCTGAAACATGGAGTAGAGGTGATGTGGTGCTGTTCTTCAAAAAAGGTGATAACAGCCTATTGAAGAACTACAGACCCATCACGCTTCTAAGTCATGTTTACAAGCTGTTTTCAAGGGTTATCACGAACCCTCTCGAACACAGACTTGATGACTTCCAGCCTCCCGAACAAGCCGGTTTCCGAAGAGGCTATAGTACCATAGACCACATCCATACGCTGCGGCAAGTTATACAGAAGACCGAAGAGTATAACTTGCCATTATGCTTAGCGTTTGTGGACTATGAGAAAGCCTTCAATTCGGTGGAAACATGGGCGGTACTTGAGTCACTCCAGCGATGCCGTATTGACTATCGGTACATCGAGGTGTTAAAGTGCTTGTATAATAACGCCACCATGTCGGTCCGAGTACAGGAGCAGAGCACGAAGGCGATTCCATTGAGAAGAGGCGTAAGACAGGGGGACGTTATCTCCCCGAAACTGTTTACTGCCGCAATGGAAGACGCCTTCAAGCTCCTGGAATGGCAAGGACTTGGCATCAACATCAACGGCGAATACATCACTCACCTTCGGTTTGCCGACGACATCGTAGTCATGGCAAAGTCGATGAAGGAACTCAGCATGATGCTCGATGGCCTCGACCGAGTTTCACAACGGGTGGGCTTGAAAATGAACATGGACAAGACGAAAACTATGTCAAATGCCAATGTTGTGCCCACCCCAGTCTCTGTTGGAAACTCGGTACTCGAAGTTGTTGACTCATATTTCTACTTAGGACAAGTAGTCCAACGTAGTTAAAAAACGTAATTAAACGTAGTTAAAGTAGTTAGGTAGGTCCAACTTCGAGAAAGAGGTCAACCGCCGAATCCAACTCGGTTGGGCAGCGTTCGGGAAACTCCGCAATGTCTTTTCGTCCGACATACCTCAGTGCCTCAAGACGAAAGTCTTCAACCAATGTGTGTTACCAGTGATGAGTTACGGCACCGAAACGTGGTCTTTCACCATCGGCCTCATCTCAAAGCTCAAAGTCGCTCAACGAGCTATGGAGAGGGCTATGCTAGGTGTTTCTCTACGTGATCGAATCCGAAATGAAGAGATCCGTAGACGAACTAAAGTCACCGATATAGCCCACCGGATTAGCAAGCTGAAGTGGCAATGGGCAGGCCATATTGCTCGCAGAGTAGATGGCCGATGGGGTCGAAAAGTACTAGAGTGGAGACCACGGACTAGCAAGCGCAGCGTAGGACGTCCACCAGCAAGGTGGACAGACGACCTTATAAAGGTCGCCGGAAGACGCTGGATGCAGGTCGCTTCCAACCGGTATCTGTGGAGATCAAAAGGGGAGGCCTATGTTCAGCAGTGGACGTCCTATGGCTGAGATGATGATGAGTACTTTTTAAAGGGATCTTGGTTTTTGTGTCGAGGGTTTTTTAAATTTTTAATATAAAAAATAAATAAATTTTTATTTGATACTTTTTATAGGTAGGTACACACTTATTAATATCACTTTATGTTGGGTGGTTACAGCACAAATTATTTAATAAACCACGTGATAAATCATCTTTAGCAGAATTGCAAAAACTGAGATGTATTAATTGACACTCTCACTTGACAATCGGATTTCCATGTCCCAATTTTCCCTCCACCAATTTTCTCATCAAACGAAGCTGAGAACACTCTCGATTATGTCATCAATATTCCCTTTCAGTGCGCTTTCATTTGAGACCCCACTCGAGTTTATTTGCAAACCTCGGTAACCCTTCCCCACTTTTACCCCCACAACTTCAATCAAACATGTCTAAGAACACTCGCCCGTAAGTCACCTTTAATACAAAAAAACTAAATCGAAATCGCTTCATTCGTTCGGGCTCTATGGTGCCACAGACAGACAGACAAACAGACAGACACGTCAAACTTATAACACCCCTCTTTTTCCGTCTGGGGTTAAAAATTCAACCTGTATAGCGGCATCAGGCGATTGCGATTGCGTCCCGAATTTCAGGATCCGATATTCGGGACGTCCTGAATTCAGGAAAGTTCAATCACAGTTTTGATGAATAGCATCCATTAGGACACGATTTTTACGTGCTTTGGCGACTTTTCTTATCCTAAATTGCATCCTGAATATCGGATCCTGAAATCGGACAGTGTGATTGCCGCTTAACCCCTTCCTTCCTAAAAAACTTTTTGTCTTCCCTACATTATTTAAAATTGCACCATTTGCATCCGAATAGTTTCCGTTTGAAAATATATCTGCTAGACTAGAGGGCGCCAGGATACTGGTTGCACACGGGCGCCACAAGGGCTAGAGACGCCTCTGACGAATTCTTTGTATGAAGTTCTATGAAACCTCGCACACTCACCCGCATCGCAGTAGCCGCAGAAGCGGTAAGAAAACGATGACTGCGGGGACTGCGGAGATTGCGGTGCGGCTAGGTCTGCGTTCACCTTAAAAGTGATAATCCATAATAATATATCTTTAGTAACAATGGTGTTTTCAAGTCATTATTATTTATCATTCTTCAATTTTAGCCAAGTAGTTGTCATGTTCGTGAACGGGCGCTGTCAGTTGGGACTCAACTGATTATCTCTTAGCTGCCACGGCCTATTTTAATTATTAATAACTCTATTTTGAATTGTTTTTTTATTTTACTATGGACACTATTAAATTGCCACATCGTTCTCACATAATGTGTACATACCATCTGATGATGAATGATGTAACAAAAGTTTTGTAATAATTTTGGCGATTGAAAAAGAGTGTCCATGGAGTTTCTTGCTCATTCTTCTCCATAGAGATCTACGCTTTGGAATGAGCACCTATGGTACTTTCACAGTATGTCTTGTGACTGGGACTGTTGCACCATAACTATTTTTGTAATTGTTTTATTTTGTCTTTTGACAATTCATAAGTGCCTGTAATTGGCCTAGTTGAAATGAACGATTTGATTTGATTTGATTTGATTAATGATATATTATAACCGTGTATTAACAGAAAATATTTGAGGGAAAATCGATTTGAATGAACTACTTAAAATCATTCCGAACGAAATTTTATACAACTGACAGCTTGAAAATCGAGCAATACGAGGCACATCACTAGAACGACGCCATTTTCGCGTTTGGTTTGATTGTGGTGTGTGTCGTCTGTTACGATTTTTTGGTTTTATAAACAAATACAATTTAATATTTTGATAAATAGTATTCAATTTAACTGCTTTTTAGTTATGCAATGTACAAAACCAAATTGTAATATCAAAAGTTCTGTAATTGTGGTACTATTCTCTGCGCGGGAAATGTGACTTCATCCAACACCAATTTCTCGATTACGAAGACAACAGTGCAAAAGGTTATACTTTAACAAAATGATTCCAACTAAAACACGTGAAAGCCGAAGAGTGAAAGCATTGAAGCTTCCTAAAAACCTAGAACGCTTATATAAAGACGGAAAATGTCGCGAGTGTGCCGTTGTTGTGACTCGGATGGACTTTGCCAAGATACTAGGTAAATTCACCAAAGTTAAGATCCAGTATGAAAGCAATACAACTCTCAAATCGAAGCTAAACATAGATTCAACTTCGCCTAAATCTAATGCCAAATTAAAAAGTAATGAGAATGGAATGGTTCTCCTTCACAGCCACAGTGAACGATCAGTTAAAACCCAACAGAATACTAAAACTCCGAGAAAAAGTGTTACCCCAAATATATTAAAGGAAAATAACAGGCTAAAAAAATCTGTTTTAAAAGACAAAAACTCTAACTATGATAATCAAAAACAGAACGATGTTAGTAACCTTAAACAATATGGTATTGTTTTTGAGGATCCCTTGGCGAATAATAACATCAGTGAAATAAATTTGAAAATTTCATTAACTGACTTATTACCTGAAATTAATGATACTATACTTCCGTCTGAAGAGTGGTGTATTGATTATTTTCCAAAGAAAGATGAACCGAAGGATGACCAAGTTTATGATCGCATAGCCGCTGAGTTGGAAGATCTCATGTACAATGAGAAACCGATTGCCAAGCTGGATGAAAAACCAGATGTTATTGAGAACAAAGTGGATGATTTCCCATCAATAATGGACATTCTAAATGATAACAGTAGTGAGAGTAAATCTAACGATCAAAGTAGCACACTAGAGTTTAAATCTAATCTTGAGTCTAGTGATGTTGAAGCTATGCTTCTTGGAAAGTCTAATGCAAATGATGAAGCTGTTGTACCAACACCTATGGAAGTTGATAATACCTCAATGGGCAATTTAATTGAAGATGTTCATTTGAGTACCATTCAAGATACTTTAACCAATGAAGAACCTGTGAATAGCAGTGAAGATATTTTGACTACAACAGAAGTACCTGATGATATTGATAACCCCCACAGTCCTTCTATACTTGATGAAGCCTTACAAAAAGGTATTGAAGAACACATACCTGCTAAGCAAGTTGAGCTCAGTCTGGAAAGTAAAACTGAAGCAGAAGACAAAACAAGTGAGGAAATAAAAGAAAATGTGAATTCAGGCATTGATACAGAGATGAAGGAAACTGAGATAAAGGTAATGGAAACTAATGTTGATAATGAAAATAGTGAATCAAATTACAAGAGTAAAGACATAAACTTTCTAGCTATGAAAGATGTCATCACGCATGTTGTATTTAAAAAGACTAAAGAAGGTATATGTTCAAAATCTGTGACATGTCCAAAGAATTTAAAATATTGTATTGAAATAGAAGAAAAATCTGTAGAATTTTTAGGTGCACCCAAATTTATTACAAGTTTAGAAGACTTACAAGTGCTTTTGCAAATTGTAAATGAGAGTGAATTAGATAGTCTATATGTATTGCATTGAGTTACTTGAAAATACTAATATATGTAAATATATTGTAACACTTACACAAAGCTATACATAGTCAAGTCATTTTAACATTATAAAATTTTGTGCCTATTAGACTTAGGTACTGTCATATGAAGACTAAAAGGCTATTAAGCGTTCAGTAAAGTTATTGTCATAGAAAATGTTTGGAATCTGGCAACTGTTAGCCTACCTAGTAAATCTTTAGTGAGATCAATTTGAAAAGTTTCAAACACAAATTAAGTTTCTAATCTGAAAAAAAAGTGTGTCTAATTTTACTTAGCAGTCTTTCAAGTCTGATGCAGCAAAATGAAGCGTTATAAAATGCTTTAAAACTGTTGAACTTTAAAGGGAAAGTATAGTAAGCAATGCGCTTTGTACTTGCCTTTCCTGGCTTGGCCATAATTATAATGACAGCAGGTTTTCCTAAAATGATCAAAAATCAATATGAGTGCTAAGGTAACATTATGTTAATGACTGAAATATCAATGTAAATTGAGCATTAGTTACATATACCTATATATATGTATTGTTATGTATTATGCTGAAAATATAATTGCAATTTAATTAATAATTACTAAATATAAGTTTAGTTTTAACAGTAAGAAATACTTTAGTTATAAACAGAAAGGCTCCTAAAAACTTGATGAAAAACCTTTACATTTCTAAATATGTACAAGTGTTACAGAACAGAGTCAACTATTTATCCATGAGGTTTAGACAGTTCCTGTTGACGTGTGCTAGAACATTCGAATCTCATGGTCATTATCAGGATGACAACAGGCAGTGGAAAGGTGAAGGCACGGGGAAAATTGCATTTCAAATACGTAGATCTTCTATTGTAATATTACCGGATGACACCAGCAGGTTTACCGCGCGGCCCATGCCCATGCTCATGCTGCCAGCGCCGTTGCAGCTCTATTGTACGCTGTCATCTAGTTTACGACATCCTCGCAATAGAGGTGTGGGAGGAATCACAAGGATGTGAGTAATATACCCCATAACTTCGGTCTTTTACGTAATTTAGGCGGGCTAAGACAGACGCGGAAGTAAAATTTGAATGAATGGTAAAGGTGGTCTAGGCCCTAACTAAATCATATATTTTGCTCTCATCTTTTCCAAGCACTAGGTCTTTTTATTGTGCCCAAACTAGTTTCCGTCTCGTGATCAATATTTGCCTACTTCATGTCAAACGTGTTTCATTCTTATTAAAGTACAAAATGTACTCTGTGGTGTAATGTACCTACGTTATGTACAGACGCCAGCACATCCACCTTCCCGTCCGTTCCGTCAAAGGCAGTCGGGGTTTGAAGATATTTGCATGGAGGGTGGTTCTAACGGTTGTCCGCCATTTTGTTTTTTAAATCGCGATGCACAGAAAAAGTTATAATTAACAATAATTAGACTAGCTGTTCCCCGTGGTTTTGTGATGTGCTGGCTTCCGTACATGTTTTTTTTTTTAATAATTGAGTAGGGTAATATTTTTTAAATAGATAATTTAATAGGTTTCTCGTAAGGGAGAGGTCAAACGGTGTGGAACCAGCGCGGGTGGCGCCTCAGTGGTAACGAAACTTAAATCAGCATGTACTCGTATAACCAATTCTATTTCATGTTATTTCTATAGCACGCAGCTAGGGTTGCCATCCGTCCGGGTTTCCCTGGATTTGTCCCACTCTGAAACATAACTCCGACAAACGTTTCTCCGCTTAACGATTCGCCGACACAACGATTCATTCCTGGACGGTTCGACCACAGAACCTTTCACCGCAGAACGATTCGTCGACAAAGACATGGTTTGACATTATAATACTAGTAACTAAATCCGACATCAGGGGCACCCCGAGGTTCGGTTAGTTAGGTTCCTTTAAACCCTGAACACAGAAATACAAGCCCCGCACAGCGGGACTTCGTCTAAATGGCTTCATTTATACAATACTCCATGAAACACAATACTCATGACTTAATCGTTCTGTCGGCGAAACATTCGTCGAGGAAAGGTTCTGTCGTCGAACCGTCCAGGAATGAATCGTTGTGTCGGCGAATCGTTAAGCGGAGAAACGTTTATCGGAGTTATGTTTCAGAATCGATTTGTCCTAGTTTAGAGGGCTTCATTAAAATTTGTAGCCCGGATTTAAGAATTTTACGTCTTCGGCCGCCCGCGATACATGCACACTTCACCGTCGCCTCACGCACTTAATCGACTCATGTCCGGGTTCTGGACTCTAAAATCCGGGTTTTCACGTTTCTTGTCCTGGTTTCCAAATTTTAGAGATGGCAACCCTACACGCAGCTCATAAATCAATACCCAAACTCGACCCGCGTCGTGTACCTTCTTGAAAATGACAATTTACAGTTCTCTAAATAAATAATATTTTTGGTCCTAGATAATTTATTACAGGTTATATTACAAAGGAGGGTGCTCCTTAGTGGCAAACATAAAAAACTGACGTTTTCGTTATTCAGTCGTCCGTATAAAAACTTAAGAAATACTTCGCAGTAGTATCCCAATTTCTCAAAGCAGCCTTTGCCGATTTGAAAATGTCTTGTTTTTGTCTGAAAGGGATATCTATACTTTACATAATCAACAAGTCAGAAAAAAACGAATGTTCAATATCGGTCCAGGAAGGCGTCTTTGAGAAATGGGGAAACTATTTCTACAAATACCTAAGAAACTTTTTGTCTGACCTTTTGATGACGAGACCACCTGGATAGTATAGTATAATAGAATTTTTCAACTGGGCGTGTATGGCTATATCCGAAACTATGAGTAATATCGAAAAACGTAGAAAGGAATCTCGAGGCCTATTTTGACGAAAACTAAAACTGCATCATTGGATTTTAGTAAATTCAATTTTCCAGGAATCGAACCGGCTGATTTTGGAGAAAAAAAAACACCCTGTATCACACATCTACGTACACCATTCGATAATGTTGCTAATAACATTTCTGCAAAGTAAAGATATACGAATAACTGAATTATATGTATTTTTGCCAGTAAGGATCACGATCATACCCGTTATTTTTTTATTTTATCACACTATATTAATGATAATTTGAGATACAAGTTCTCCTTTCTACCGGAGCCGGAGCTAGGTTTTTTTTTCTATGAAGCGTGACCATTCTCCTTTATGTTTATGCATTTCAATGACTTTTTTTATAGGCTGGCAATTGAATCAAGACCTTGAAATAGTGCTGTACCTACCCAAAGATGAATAATTTAAATGACATAATATAAAAACGTACTTACAGCTTGGTAAATTAAAGTAGAAAACCCGAAGTCGCCACTGTGCTGAGCACTTGGAATATTTTTTTTTTCATATAGTACGTTAGTTTTATGGCACAATAATAAATCGAACAAACCTGCTTTCTTTGTTTACATCAAATGTCAAACATTTTAAAACGTTGTCAGCAAACAAAAATATTAGTTTCGTTTCCCTTTCAAGACGTTCTGGCCAAGCTGTACAGCTTCGATCATTAGAATAAACTTACAGCAAATATAATTGTTATTTTTATACAGTATTTATTTTGAATTAGAACCGAAAGTTCAGTTCTGATGTATGATGCATTACAATAAAATATTAAAAATAAATCTATCTTGAATCAATTGTTCTGATCTGACTATTATTAGAGCAGATCCGGTAAACACGAGTTCGCCTTAGCCTCGGTCCTAATTAACTGAAGTTGGGTACTATTATGTACCTCTAGGGTTACACCATCCGTCCGGGTTTCCCCGGATTTGTCTTAGGGGGGGGGGGGGGGGGGCTTCATTAAAATTTGTAGTCCAGGTTTATAAACTTACAAGTGTTGGGCCGCCCGAGAAACACGCACACTTCACCGTCCGGGCCCCTCCCTACGCAGTTGCTACGGTGCGCAATTCGACTCAAGTCCGGGTTCTGGACTCTAAAATCCGGGGTTTGCACGCGTCATGTCCTGGTTTCCAAATTTTAGAGATGGCAACCTTTTAAGTATGTCGTAAAAATTACGTCTACTGATTGTGTCAGTTTTTAAGCCGACGTCAAGAGGTACTATTGTAGAATAACATAGGTACAAGTAATGGCGCCATATTGTGACGTTATGCCCGCTTTTCTAACACTTGACCGCTCATAAATAATTAAAATAACATAAACAAGTATTTATTATTAAAAAATTTGCACAATAATTTTATTGCTAAACGTTATTTTCAAGTGACAACTGACAGGTAGAGGTCATTGGCGTGTTCATCCCTGAAACAAGACTTATTTTTAATGTATTGCTGCATTAAAAACCTTTCAGAATTATGTACCGAGTATAAATATTGCTTTTGGAAAGAGATAATCTGTATAATAAGCGTTCTCTTTAGCACCAACCACAACAAACCCTCTTCTGTCGTCTTTCGAAGACTGTTAAAAAGCCACTACTAAATATTACATCTAATTAAAGTTACGTAGCCTTGTTATCACTTAAATAGCGAACTTGTGGATATTTATTTATCATTTGTGGTTATTATTGGTCCAAAACCCATATTCGGGAATCGGTATGGAAAATCTAGAGAGTCCTCCCCTGTGGGAAGACTCATTGATGACATGGGTAGGGCAAAGCGACTGTCAGCCTATTCCATCAAATTACATTTGTATTGTGTGCCACATTGCTATCGTGACACATCAACCCACCTGTGTGCTCACACCCTAACATTTTTTTATCTTAATTCGAAGTTATTTAATAAGTTCTTCTTTTAAGCTTTTTTCACGTCGGCTTAATGTCGTGCTTTTTATTAAGTATCTTGAGGTAATTGATAATTCCGTGATTAGCTGACATAAACTTTGCGGGCCATTCTCTGTCTATGGTCGAAATGTTCTATTGTCTATAAAAGGATTAATTATACATTTCCAAGATCAGTAACCTTCCACTGTTTTCCAAAAATATATAAGCACATGCATAATTTTACTAATACATGATTTATTTTCATAAAATCAATAGTCAAATTGTCTACGTGGCAAAAAAAAAGTAAAACTACTCATTAGATGTGCAGGTAGTTGTAAAAATGTAATCAAGACCCTCAGCCCCCATTCGCACGAGCGCTTTTTTAAGGGGGATGCTCCAACCAGCCCGCGAAATTCAAATTTTTTTACGTTTTTTGCAATTTGCAGGCCAGTGACATGTTGTAACTTTATAAATATTTGTGTTGCGCAAATAACAAGTATAATTTTAAATATAAAAAATATCAAAAAACTCGCTCCATCAGCTCTCACATAGAAAAGGTGCATCATGTTAAAATCTCCGAAATCTAACTACGATGCACCTTTTCTATGTGAGAGCTGATGGAGCGGGTTTTTTGATATTTTTTATATTTAAAATTATACTTGTTATTTGCGCAACACAAATATTTATAAAGTTACAACATGTCACTGGCCTGCAAATTGCAAAAAACGTAAAAAAAATTGAATTTCGCGGGCTACATCGAAGCAATCACCTTAAGGGCGTTAAAAAAGCGCTGTTGGAACAAAAAAGTAAATTGAACTTAATGTCACCGCTCGGAACTTACGAGTACAATCAAATACAGTTCGAAAAAAAGCCCCGCGCTTTATAAGCGCTGACGTGTGAACAGATAAATGGCAATGCGTTTTTTTTCTATTACTGCGCTTTATTAACGTTCGGAAAAAAACGCTCGTGCGAAATGGCGTCTTAAGACCTCATTCGCACGAGCAGTTCAGAACTTTTTTTTTACGGGCGTTAAAAAAGCACTCGAAAATACCAAAAAGGTCATTTCCCTTTTTTTTCAATCTTAGCGCTTATTTAACGCCCGAAATTAAGCGCTCGTGGGGCTTAGTGAGAGCTACCGTTTTCTGTTAAACCAGTTCGCGCGACTGACCAGTTAGGACCTGAATTAAAGCAGACAGTTTTTTTTTTGCGTCGGTCATGAAAATCAAGTTTAAATGTATTCTTATCTATTATTACCTCAACACCGTATCGTAAAAATATAGAGCATGCGGCGCCATCGAATAAAATGGGAATCTGTTTTGTTTAATAAATAATGAAGTCGGTTTGTCATATTGGGGAAGGCAAGTGGGGAACTAATGGCGCTAGCATATCTAGTTTCCATCATCGTCATTGGTTCAAATCTTATACGTACTTCAAATAGTACTACCTCATTGGTCGGATTGGGACCTAGCTATGGTGGCGCCATCTACAATTAGCTTTGACCGGCCTTCCCCATTAATTTAAGATATCTTTTGCGAAATATTCGTAAAGGTGCGTACGGATTGCGCGTACCCTGGTACGCGTACTCAGTTTACGCGTATCCGAGACGCCTAGTCCATACCTGCAGCTACGCGTTCACTCTTGGGGTACGCGTACCGCGCGAGCCAACTCGCAGCGCGAGCCACCGTCAGTCGGTTTTTGGTCGCGCGTCAAAGAGGACGCACGCGGCCGGCTACGCTATATTTGGACGGCAAAATGAATAAACGCGTGTTCTTCGAGTTTCAATAATGAAAATATTATTAGATTGATTCAACTTTATGAATTTCATTTATATCTTCCATTAGCCTATTTCCACACTGTAATCTTTCACGAAACAATAAAAACAAACGAAAAAACAATTTTTTCATCCACCATCTAGGTTTCCGTTTGTTTCTCTTTTTTTTATTTAAAATGTGTTGAATAATGACTAACGCCGCAGCAGTGGTGGTGCACGCAACCGCTAAGTTTGTCGGAGTCATGGCGAATGACTGGGGCTCGCGGAGCGCTCTGGATCGATTGACCTCGCGTACAGGTTCGCGGCGGTCCGTACAGGAGCTGTACGCGTATCCAATGTACGCGTGGACAGTGTTTCCCAACTACGCGTAACACAGGAACGCGCTATCCGTACCTACGCACCTTAACACTAATGTGGCCAACATTAATACATGTCTTGTCTATGATTAACACCCGCACTAACAGTGACTTTATATGTATTTTGAAGACCTCACTCTACCCTCTGTCTTTTCAATAAGATAGTTAAAATTTGTGTCTAATTAAACTTTTTTTTAGTGCACGAGGGCACAAAAAAAAAGTCACGGGTCTATACGAATTTTATTATGAATTTGGTTTCGATTAAAATCGTGGATGCAAGATGTCATTAATCATTTTTTTTTTTATTACAAGTCAGTAAAATAAGTTTGACAGATTTATGACAACTGTCTGTCAATGTCTCCCCGTTTTACGCATCTTACCGCGGGATTTTTAAAATGTGAAAGTTGTTGACCGGAATATGCATTATTTTGTTCTTGTACACTATCTTTCAAATATCTTGGTGGGATGAATTAGATCTGCTGCGACGCGCACGAGTCGTTCGCGCGCTATCCTTTGACCGTTCGCGCATGAATGGCGGTCGGCACTCGTATATCTCGCAAGCGGCTCGCGAGCAGTGCATTCGCCAAATTTGGACGCACCCTGACGTGTGCGAAGTATGATGCAAACCATGTGCATGTGCACCATAACGATTTCGTTCTCGATACGCGGGTATCGAAAAAAAAAGTTTTTTATTGTGCACGCTTCACCGACTTCATATTCTAAACTCTTAAGCCTGCTCTACACTACTCGCGAAGTTGCCTCGACGAAGTTGATCGAAGTCCCGAAGTATGTGACTACGCACTCGTGCAACTTCGCGAGGAGCTCATTGTGCCCTTTGACTCGGTCGCAAAAACCGACAACAAATGGAAGTCGCCCGAAGCGAGCCGAAGTTGCACGAAACGAAGTGCCCTTCTACACTATCGTATTCGGTCAACTTCGACCAACTTCGCGAGTAGTGTAGAGCAGGCCTTCATTAAATACTTAATTTCATTATGTATTAGTTGTAAGTTTGATCAAGGAAAACCACCTATGTTCTTGGGTTTTGCTTAAAATGCTATTTTGTCATTTAAATAAATAAAATACATTTAGAATATAGATGTTTATTTAGGTATATGTATTCAATATTACAATAAATACCAATGTTTTAGCCTTAGAATTTCACATGCTTCTTTAGTATTAGTTTGTTCAATAAAATATTAAAGATTTAGAATATTACAAAGGCGTGTTTCATTTAATTTAAGTATACCTATTTACACCGACTAATTATTAGGTATGGTTTTCCAATTACAACTCTATGTATTTATATTCCTTTCTGAAGGCATCAAACTTAGCTGGGTAGCTTTTTTGAGTACCTTCCTTAGTAACGGAAAGTGTTGCCACGTGACAAGCAGCACCAACAATTTGATGCATGGGTTGGTCTTTATATGTCGCTAGGTATGTTGCCAAAGCCCCAACAAACGCATCACCTGCTCCCTGTAAATAAAATACGGTGGTATAGACATTACTTAATTAAAGTCAAAGTGTCATAATTTCATAAAAGATCCTATCCATAAGCGTGTATTCACTCCTAAGTACTACAACTACACCACGTCGCAGCGACAAAATGTGGCCAAGCTGTGGTTACGTGTGAATAGTGTCGCAGCGGCTTTTTGCAATTGCGTTGTGGTACCGACAAAATGTCGATGTGGTTGCGTTGTCGCTGTCGTTGCGATGTGGTAACCTCGTGGTCATGTGCAGTAATTATACTCCGGCTTTCGTAGAGGAAACATGGCTTGACTGAACGTAGTCATGGAGGAAAGATTGTTGTTGCGATGTGGCCGCGGTGACGCCGCCGGTGGTGGCGTTGCCGTCGCGATGTGGTCGTATCACAGGTGGTCGATAACAACGGCAAAATGTGGTACGTGTAAATTGTAATATTCATTTTCAATACAAAATATACACCCGACCACATGGCGTCGTTGTGGTGTGGTTGTGGTACGTGTGTATTGACCCTAAGATTTCAATAAGAGGAAAAGCTTTCCAGACCCTATTATTTTAAAATTTTCCGCAGGTCATGAATTGTGTTGCGAACTTTATGTGGTCATTCGCACGAGCGCTTTTTAAGGGCGTTAAAAAAGCGCCCGAAATAAAACAAATGCATTCCCATGTTCACACGTAGCGCTTATAAAGCGCGGCGATTTTTAGATGTATTTCAAGTTCGTATTCTGGACGGTGACATTTAAGTTCAATTCACCTTTTTGTTCCAACTCAGCGCTTTTTTAACGCCGAAAAAAAAGCGCTCGTGCGAATGGCCTCTGAACCATAAAAAGAAGCTAAAATGCCTTTAAAATACGTTCTGACGTTCTGATAGCGGGCGACAGCACTGCGGTCGCGAGCCTCATTATCTATAAATTGTACAGACGAATGTACATCAACCTGCCCCAATCTGTCAAATTTTCCCATTCGAATATTGAACCTTCCTAAGATAAGTGAAAATCTATTAATTCGGGTTGCTTGATATGCTGGCGTCTGTAAATACACTGTGGGCTCCGGGCTGACCGCTTCTCTAATGGCTGCTACACACGTTAGGAAAAATCGTTACGATTGGGCGATACACTTCATACTGCAACGATACGTAAAATGGGGTGAATAGGGACGCAGGGGTGAATAGGGACAAAACTTTGAAGGGATTTTAACAAAAAATTATAATGAAATGTTGCCAACAAACGTCTCAAAATAATGATGTATTATTCAATTCATAAATCTACATGTAGGTACACAGAATATAGGTATAATAGTACGGTATGAGAATAATCGGACAAACTGTACAGTTTTTATCATACACATGTAGATTTGATAAAAAAAATAGATTGGATGGATAGTAAATGATGCCATGGCATCTGATGAATGAGAATTAAAAAAGTCAGGCGCTGACGATGAATATTGCGCTGGCCCCAAATAAAGCGAGTTATAAGCAAGACTATTATGAAAATGTCAGCGGAAATACAAAAACCCATGTCTCATCATCATCATCATCAGCCTATAATGTTCCTACTGCTGGGACACAGGCCTCCTCTCTTGTGAGAGGGAGTGGGCCATAATCCACCACGCGGGCCCAGTGCGGGTTGGCAGATGTCACATGTCTTCGAATTTTTGGTTCTAGAACATGCCGGTTTCCTCACGATGTTTTCCTTCACCGTTTTGAGAGCAGTGGTCATGAAATAAATTACACAACGTAATGCGCCTGGCGGGGTTCGAACCCACGACCTACAACTAGTAAGTCGGGACCGATACCACTGGGCCACCACTGCTTCAGAGACCCATGTCTCAAATCATAATGTAGTAAGCCTTCAAAGGTCATAAGGGTCAGTACCACAGAGTAGTTTTATATGTATATCGAATCTAGGAGGGGGCAAGACGCATCTGCGAGGCCCTTTACTTTCAGGATGGAAAATATGTCTTGCCCCCGCTGCTCGCGCGAGGCCCCGTTGTTGTTAGATAACTTGATTCGTACAAGTCATCTACACCAAATGTGAAATGTGTGACTGGTTGCAAACTTGTGATCGCCTGTGTGCGTCAGAATGGCTGGTTGCCTGTGGCGTTGGTCAATGAGAGTTGATTCGAAAATTGCTACATAATTGCTTATATTTGCTACATATAATAAATAATTGCTTACTTAGATATAAAATATTTTTTTTTTTGACCAGCCATCCTGACGTCAGGATGGCTGGTCACCTCCTCGTTTAAAGTCAAGCGTGAAGAGTTTCCCGAAATATATTGCGTCAATAATTGCTACATATTTACTTCATTTATCTCATTAAGTTGTATCTTCAAATATAAATGTTAAATAAAGGATGTAGCAGTAATTTCAATTATCCCAAGGAAAAGTCCCTGATAAAATAATAAAGGTAAATACATAGTTGCAGTGCCTCTTCACTCAACGGTATTGATACTTTAGGAGGCAGGCGTTCTAAATTGTTAAATGGCATGTTATGTATGAGTAGGTAAGTGGATAATAAGCACATTAAAAGGATATCGTAAATTAAAAAATACGAAGGGTAAAAAGAAGCTAATTCCACATTGCATAATATATGCGAAAAAATAATATGACAATAAGGTAAATTAATGCTGAGGTTATGGGACATCTCGCCCACGAAAAAAGGTGGCCCGCAGGCCAGATGTCCCCTTTTTAAAATGTGCATGGGTAGTTTCGCCCGAACCAATTTTTTAGCTTATTTTCATATTCATCATCATCATCATCTTAGCCATAGGACGTCCACTGCTGAACATAGGCCTCCCCTTTTGATCTCCACATATACCGGTTGGAAGCGACCTGCATCCAGCGTCTTCCAGCGACTTTTATAAGGTTGACTGGCCACCTTGTTGGTGGACGTCCTACGCTGCGCTTCCAAGTCCGTGGTCTACACTCTAGCACTTTTCGACCGCATCGGCCATCTGCTCTGCGAGCAATATGGCCTGCCCATTGCCACTTCAGCTTGCTAATCCGGTGGACTATATCAGTGACTCGTATGTGATCACGTAGAGAAACACCGAGCATAGCCCTCTCCATAGCTCGTTGAGCGACTTTGAGTTTTGAGATGAGGCCGATAGTGAAAGACCACGTTTCGGTGCCGTAACTCATCACTGGTAACACACATTGGTTCAAGACTTTCGTTTTGAGGCACTGGGGTAAGTCGGACGGAAAGACATTCCGTAGTTTCCCGAACGCTGCCCAACTGAGTTGGATTTGGTGGTTGACCTCTTTCTCGAAGTTGGACCTACCTAACTGGACTACTATTGTCCTAAGTAGATATTATATGAGTCAACAACTTCGAGTATTTTCATATTGTTTTTACGCATATATTATACAATGTGGAATTAGCTTCTTTTTACTCTTCGTATTTTTTTTACCTTTGTCAAGATTTTTCATTTAGTTTGATGGTCAACGAGTGGAAAACTCAAAGGTCCACCAATCAATCGCAACCGGGATTATCCTGTGTCGTTTCCTGTTCTTGTGAACGAATAGAGGTTTTTTTTAAAGAATACTAACTCCACGAGGCGAGGTGGTGCTGGTTGGGTGCATTGGCTACGTACGACATAATGTGTGCGTGTCGGTGAACAAAATTACGTAGTATTCTAAACTCCACTCGCTTCACACGGCGCGTATGACCGTGAAGAACGGTGTGAATGCAGCGGCGCGCGGTGGCGAGTTTTGTATAAAAAAAGGTGCGGGCGGGCGGGCGCGTGATGTCACGCGCCGTGTGAAGCAAGCCTAACTTTGAGATTTGATAAACTGTGAAGCATAAAACAATTTTGTTGCTGGTGTACATAACATAAGTTTTATGAATAAAAGTAATAATAAATAAAACTCATACAGTAGTATCCACAGCACCAACACGATCACATAAAACATGTACTGCTTGCTGATCATGTTTAGACAAATAAACAGCACCATCAGGTCCCAATGTTATGATAACTGTTTCACATCCAGTTTCAAGTAGTTTCTTGAGGGCAATCACTGCATTTCTGTCAAAAGTGTTTTTTATTTTTAGAAACATTTTTTACTGGGTCTATAACTATAAACTAAACAAAACAAATTATCAACTTACTTGACATTGACATCAATACCAGTCAATAAAGATGCCTCAGGTTCGTTTACACAAAGAATGGAGCAATATGGCAATATTTCATCAATGCCTGTTCTGGCTGGGGCTGCATTCAAAAGTTTAATCTAGGTGGAAAAATAAATACCTGTTTATTTCAAATAAATAAGTGTTAAGCAGTAAATATTTTTATGTCTTTATCACTTACTCCTTTGTTCATTTTGAAAGCTTCCAAAGTAGTTTCAAATGGAGTCTCCAACTGCCCAATTAGTATTTCAGCATTTGCTATAAGATGTGCAGAATTTTTCACATCATCCTTACTAAGTAGACCGTTAGCTCCTGGTACTATCACAATTTGATTTTCTCCACTTTCCGCTACAGATATTTGAGCAATACCTGTTGTAATATTTGGTGTTAATTTGACATAAGTAGTGTCCACTCCGACTTGTTCCAAATTATCTCTGTACTTATCACCCCATTGGTCATTGCCCAGCTAAAAGTAAGAACAGTTAAAGGAATGTTAAGTAGCTTTTTTCACTAATAGGTGAGGTGATTTACAAAATAAATGAGCATATCTTACTCTACAAATCATGGAGGTTTTGCCCCCCAATTTTGCAGCAGCCACACATTGGTTAGCCCCTTTTCCTCCATAGCTTGTTGTAAACTTTGTTCCAATAAGTGTCTCTCCAGGATTAGGGAGCCGTGGTGCATATCTTTATAAAAAAAATACATGATTATATCAAGTTGCTTTTAAAAATATTTGTTATAAGTATCTACAATAAATTCTTTAACTTAAATTTCCTAACCTAAAAATTACCTACCCTAATACTATAAAACGATCCCTAAAAAAGTAATGTTACTTACTTCCCAAGTTTAAATTAACAAGATTTTACTATTAATTTTATTTGAGTTAGGTATCTATCTACCCACTTATCTTATTCAATCGGCTTCCACGTTTCAAAATTCGTTATATAATAAATAAATCATTTATGTACCACTTAATTCGTACATACGTGGTAAAATCAACACTGCAAGATCCAATCACTACAATTTTTGACATATTGTTGATAGTTTTCTATAAGATTACGTCTTTTATTCTCTAGTTTTGTTGCACTCCCTTAATTTGTGATGATTAATGTTAAAATAATAATTATACATGTGTACATGAGCGACAGATACGGACACAATCTTGGGGAAATTAACTTACTGACGCTGACGTTACATCTGAGAACTACTTCTCAGTTGTTATTTTTTAAAACGATGATGATGATAACAACTTCAGCGTTATCTGAAAAACAATGCGATATGTTATCAAAACAATTGATAACCGTCCGAGCGTTAAAAATTGACAAATCTCGAATGTCAACGTCATTGTCAAATCGTGAAATCGGTAAGCGTCAGTTCACACCGAGACGCGACGCGAAGCGACGTGACGCAACGATACTTCAAATTTGTATCTTTTCTTGTAGTAAACAAAGTCAGATTTTGAACGATGTGCGCGGCGTCGAGCTGCGTTGCGAAAGGTGTATCTTTTGTCTTTTAAAATAGAGTTACATTTTGAATAACTCTATTGAAAAGTGCGCGCAGCGTCACGTCTCGGTCTGAGCTGACCGTAAATGACCATGTCGTCACTTCGTCAGTCAAATTGATACCATGGAATTAAAACCCCTTCTACACGGTCAGACCTTACCGCCTGACAGAGGTGAACTTGGTCGTGTCAACAGTACCCCACCGTCTAGAACGCTGTCGGCTGACGGTCGGGTCCCACCGCGGACGCAGCCTGTCGGGACGGCTGCGCTCCCGACTGACTCCGCCCATATTTGGTCGCACACCGGACCAAGGTCACCTCTCTCAGGCGGTCAGGTCTGACCGTGTAGAAGGGGTTTAATAAGTACATACTGAGAAAGTCGTTTGTGCCTTTAGGCTGAAGATAGTGTTATGCACCTCAACATTACCGACTTTCACCAAAACTATGACATCTACAATCTAAAATAATTCGTAAATCAGAATGTCCTTTGTGCCTTTAGGCTGAAGATAGTGATATGATAGATAATGCACCTCAACATTTACCTACCGACTTTCACCAAAACTATGACATCTACAATCTAAAATAATTCGTAAATCAGAATGTCCTTTGTGCATTTAGGCTGAAGATAGTGATATGATAGATAATGCACCTCAACATTTACCGACTTTCACCAAAACTATGACATCCACAATCTAAAATATCGTAAATCATGCCTATTTTCGGCAGAAGGCAATGGCATTGCAAAAGGCATCTTGTTGATCACCGGTTTTCGTTTGTTGATCGCTCTCGGCCATCTCGGTTTAAGCCAAAAAGAAAACCATTTTAGCCACCAAAGTAAATCTAGCCACTTCTGGCTGATTTTTCGATTGTTCAACCTTCTTTAGTTACTATTAGAAGTCTACCGACTAATTAGGTAAACCAAACAACAAAAAAACAATTAAAAATACTAAAAAAGCTTGCCACAATTCTGTTTTGCCTACTGAAGTCTTAAACGTTAAAGTTTTGCGTCAGCGGTTTTGTCGTCGCCGCGCCGCCGCGCCGTCACCGTCGAATGCTGATCCTGCAAAACGTGCAACATGCGCGCCCCGCAGCTCCGCTCCTGCCCCTGCGGCTCCTCCGTGCTCTGCCGCTTGAGTTTCCCGACCTTCAAATCAGCTGCCCATGTCGATAGAGTCAGCAAAAAACATCGTCGCCGTGAATAAGGTCACTGCATCTACGAAGCCCATGCCTGAAAAGGCATCGAAGCGGGCTGATGATGATGGTTTCGTGACGGTGCAAAGGAGGAAGCGTCGTCAGCGAACCAACAAGAACCGCTGCGGCACGGCTCCTGTGGAGCCCAACACTATATGTGCTGCTAAGCCGAATACGCCGGTGTAGCTAGGTATATCTCACGACTACACTACACCACTAAGGCTGAGGACATCGTGGAGTACGTGCGTCAAAAGATCAAATACACGCCGAGAGTTCAGCTGCTGGAATCGCGCCGCAACGTCAATTTCAAGGCGTTCGTGGTGCGTGTACCAACATGTTTGCTACACCTCGTCATGGAGGAGAACTTTTGGCCGCAAGACGTGGTGTTCCGTCGCTTCCGCGGACAAGTGCCACTGGAGTGCGCTATAAAATACCTACATAGTGCCAAGTGAAGTGTTTACTAACATAGGTTTAAGTTTCTATATACTAACACAAACTGTACTAGGTATAATAATATATTAGACTATAAGGTTAATCTAAGCTATAAGGTATATATCTATGGGCTCAAGTAGCCTGAAATAAAGTGGATATTATTATTATTAAACAAAGTCACAAAAACGGTCAAATCGGTAAAACAAACTGAATTACCATCCACATCATCATTCAACCATTGTCGAAGAGATTACTGAATCTCCAAATGACATTGCAGTTTGAAATTGATTTTTAATTTGAAACCAAATATAATTGACAATAATTATGTTTCACTCGCTGTACGTTTATTTTTATCAGCTTTTAACAAATAATAAATATTATGTAGTAAAATTGTTGTAATTACCTAACCCATTTATCCTCCATACCGAAATTATAATATAATTATCAGTAGTAATTGGATAGCAGTAACAGACCAAAAGCACTTTAGCCACTTCTAGCGGAATTTTGAAAGAGATTTTTTTTTGCAAAACTGGCAACTTATTTCTTACATTATGGCCTGATATGGCCATAAGGCAAGCCTCGGATTAAAAAATCAGAGTGGCTGCTACTGCTACCGAAATATTACAATAGATATAGAGGGAATACCCGAATCATCTAAACATTTAATAAAACAGTAAATAAATAAGAATCGAATCCAGGTTCTCTTTCTTCAGTCTTATTTGGGTATTTGGTAGGTTGTACAGTCCCGAGCAATAGTAGTATACCTACAGTCTACACTACAGTATTCAAAAGCGATGTTCTGCTACCATATTGATTAAACCTTTGCCTTTTCATAACTTCTATTTCGGAAGCCATAATAGGTACCTACTACTTAATACGAAATAGATCTTATCTCAAGGTCAGTATTTCACGAGTAAATTGCGTTTGAATTTTGTTAAGTTTATACATGTTATTGCTCGTGACTGTACACAAGACTACTCAATATTCGACGCCCCCAGCTAAACGGACCGACGACGCCCGTAGAAAGCTGGCTGGGTTATTAATCGAAGTAAATCATTATGAGTCCCTCTATCTACCTACTAATATCGGACTCGTACAGACCAAATTCATGTTTGTCATTCATCATTGTCAATTCATTCATGATCTTCGTTCGATATCCCTTTACGTTCCAGGGCACGGACCCCGGCAGGCTTTGGCCCTCGAAAGTTAGATTAGGTGGCTGGGTTAGACTGGATGCGGAAGGTAGGGTGATGTGGCGTAGCCTGCCTGGGTAAATGAATGAATGGTTTATTTCACTTAAAATTTCGTAAAACTAGTGGCGGATGTCCAGTACGGGACTGCGAGAGTTCATTGACTCAATATTGGTTTAATTTACTTCATTTTATCAATATCATTGTATTAACTTACATTGGGTAGATGTAAAAATAGAAGACACAATTAAATATTATGCTGGGCAATCCAGGACTGAGTATACTAAGGGCGACTTTCACCAAAAGTTAAACATGTTTAAAATTATATTTAGTGTCAAAATTCTATTGAATTTTGACCAAACCTCATCACATCACCAAAAGTTAAACATGTTTAAAATTTTATTTAGTGTCAAAATTCAATAGAATTTTGACACTAAATATAATTTTAAACATGTTTAACTTTTGGTGAAAGTCGCCCTAAAAGTTTGAAACTGCTTGCATAATGCAAAAAATCAGACTGTTGACAAGCAATCTGACAGTTATTATTAATAATCTAGGTATTGTCTAGGTATATTAAAAATTCTAAGCGCAAACTCAATGGCTAAAATGATTTAGCCAATTCTTTTGTTGTTTGCAAGACGTGTTGAAAGAAATTTTTCCTTTTTGAAATTTATTAACCGACTTCAAAAAAAGGAGGAGGTTCTCAATTCGTCGGAATCTTTTTTTTTTTTTATGTATGTTCCCCGATTTCTCGAAGACGCCTGGACCGATTTGGAATTTTTTTCTGTTGTTTGAAAGGGTATTCTTTTTTTCTATATTAAGTTGTAAATTGCATTAGTGCAAAGTCAGACAGGTCGCTAGTTTTTAATAGGTATTTTAAAATTATACTATATATTAATATAAAAATAAAAATAATTTGCAAGTGTAGTTTAAATTTTATTTACACATTTTCTACTTTCTTTTGACTTAATTAATAAAATGTATATTATGGACTGCGTAAACCTAGTGTTATGCGGGTTATTCTAAGGCTTGTCTATGTTCACTACTTTTATTCAACAAATCATTTTCTTTTTTGCCAATGTTTTTAGCTATTTCAGAGATTTTTGATTGCCTGTAATCACTCTTTGCTGCATCAAGTAATACATTTTGAATCAACAGCTTATTGTTAGTTTTATTATTCATCAGGTCAGGGAAAGGGTTTCCTCTGAGCTCTAATACAACTTTGTCTAAGTGCCGAGCATATTGTGGCCTTGGTGCATTCAAAATTCTTGTATAAGATAAATTTGAGTTTTCGTATCTTGGTACTAGAACTTTGAATAGTTTATGAATGAGTTGTTTTTCAAGAAGCCAAAAGTCTGCTGTCTCCATTGTCGGTTTGTGACAGTCTCCATGGCGAATCGCTTCCGATAAAAGCTAAAACAGAAGAAATATTAAATAAAATAAAATGCAACAGTATAATAACAGAGGAATGCCGAATTTCATCCAACTTCAATCATGATTACTTATTTTTATATCAGAAAAAAATGTTATTTTATACGTACTCTTTCAGTATATTGGCGTGCTTCATCAGCTGTGTTATAGTTTAACTCAATCCTTTCGAATTTGATTAAACCAGTTACTGTTTTACGTAATTTATCGAGTCTGCCTTCAGGATTTCCCTTCGGATTTTTAAGATTCCGATGTACTGGTAAAACCTTTACGCGGAGCTTAGAAACTAATTTAGACACTTCGGCTTGATTCATGATTATGTATCTCCAGTTGTATTAAATTAAATTATCAAATAATTTCAAAACAAACATGTAAAAAATAGGTTATGTTTTATTCCAGAGTACAGCCACAGAACCACAAACAAAACAAGACAATTTTTTTTTGTCTCTGACGGTCTGATACGACCAGTGTTGCCGTTAGGACAATCTAGTTTGTGGCCACATGTAAGAAAAAAGTAGCTAGTTTTGCTAAAAAATCTCTTTCAAAATTCGGCTAGAAGTGGCTAAAGTGCTTTTGGCCAGATACTGTTAGGTATCCAATTACTATTGATAAATATTACAATTTCGGCATGGTGATAAATGGGTTAAATAAAACAATTTTAATACTCATTAGTATTTAACATTATTAAAAGCTAATAAACGTTCATCTAGTCAAAAATATTCTCAATTATTTGGTTTACAGTTAAAAATCAATTCCAAAGTCTACAGTGACATCTGGAGATTCATTAATCTCTTCGTCAATGGGTGATGATGTGTAGTATTTCAATTTGTTTGACCGATTTGACCGTTTTTGTGACTTTGTTTAAAACTTCAGCAGGCAAAACATAATTGTAGCAAGCTTTTTTTAATATTTTTAATTGTTTTTTTGTAGTTTGGTTTAATTAATCGGTGGACTTTTTATTAGTAATTTAGAAAAAGTTTAACAATCGAAAAATCAGCCAGAAGTGGCTAGATTTATTTTGGTGGCTAAAATGGTTTTCTATTTGGCTAGAACCGTTGAAAATCCGCTAGATCTAGCCACGAAGTGGCTAAAACGGCAACACTGGATACGACACGGTGGGTTGGGCTCGGTGCGTAGGAAGAGAAGAGTACTTCTTTCTCTTTCAGTAGTACTTCTTTCTCTTTCCCTCAAGAAAGAAAAACAAATCGACAAATCGCATAAGAAGAAAAGGGACAGAGCATACCTATCTCCATCCCTCAGCGCGTACCGGTTTTTTCAGGGCCAACAAGTTGGACGTTTAGGGCATATTTAGGGATACCAGATTCAGGCATTATATTTCCCGGACAATTTGGTCTGTACGACAATATTTTATGAAAATTGATCATTATTTTCCAACAAACATTCTACTATACTAATTTATAGGAGATTGAATCCGTAAGAGATATAAAAATAAATTGGTTGGAGACTTTAGCCCTTTCTTGATGTAATTTTTTTTGTGTTTTTATTGGTTGGCCAAGTGTGAGTTGTCCGCGTAAATGAGTGAGATAGCCAAAAAATCTAAAGTTCCAGGATTATAATTAATAATAATAAATAAAATAATAAATTTTATTCATAAAACTTTTTCACAAATGTATAGATTAGCCACAGACAGTTATTATAGTAAAGTCTTATGTAATGGTTTAATTAGTGCCTAAATTAAAATTAGTGAATAACTAAAGTATATTAATTACAGGTACACGATATTTAACTAGGGATTTCAATTATATGTAGCGACCTGCCTGAACTAAGTTTATTTAAACCTGTGTTTCAGGCCATCATCACTTCATCGCAGTTTAAATGGGACAATTATTTAAATTAACTAGATCAATTTACAGATATGTCTTCACCGACTATAAAAATAATAAACATAACAAATACTTTTTAAAAACTATTCTAAGCAATTATGCAAACAACAAAACTTGCGTCGTATGCACTACAAACTGGGTCAAATTTAGTAGCGCGAATGTCAATTTCAAGCAACACTTGCAGTTTTAACTAGGTGATAATATTATTAAAATGTTAGAAAAATAGTTTAATAACAACGATTATTATTAACAATGGTTTGATTTTATAATGAAATGATCAGCTGATCAGCCATTCTTATTATAAATTCTATTCTAGTTACAAATTAACAACTATATATTAAAGGTAAACCACGGATTAAGTGTCCAAGAACACCAATTATTTAAAAAATAGATTGGCTGCGGTCTTAGTCGCCTTCATAATCTATTGAATTTATGTAGTTGACTTCTGCATATTTTCTTGCCGGGCAACTTGCATCTCCAGTTGGATGGTCACATTGTCTTTTGACACGTTTACAGGTCGCACATTGGAAGGGAGAAGATTTATTGTTGCATTCCTTGAAAGTATGACCAGTTTCTCCACAGTGGTTGCATATAGGGCTAGTTTCCCGGCAAAACTTGGCTGTGTGTCCAAACTGCTGACAATTAAAGCACCTGGTGACTATCGTGAAATCTCTCACAGGGCACGACGTCCAGTTAATAAAAATTCGGCCTTGATTTATCAGAATTTTTCTCATGCTAGCTGGTACTTCCAATACGTAGTTACAGGTAGGAAGATTTTTCTTACCCGATTTGTGGCTCAATTTTATAGATTCCTGAAAAGACTCACGAGTAGTATTCGGCATTTTATCACAAATATTTTGTTCATATAAACAATCAAAGACTTCCTTATCGGTGAGAGCTACGGGGACACCAATGAGAGTGATTCTAGGACGGCGTTTGGATGGTTCTTCGATCGTAAGGCCTGAAGACACTAATTTCTCCGATTTTTTCAGCTTATCGATGTCACCTTTGCTATCCGTGCTAATAATGACGCCCCCATTTCTGACTTTCCTCAGGTCACGGACATGTAGTTTAAGTTCTTCGGGCGAGATGATTTTTTGTAAAAGGCTCTTGGTGTCGTCACTTGTTTTCGTCTTGTCACTTGGATATATGGCAACATTAATTCATATTGAATGGGCCCCGACTGTGAGTGTGCATGAGTGAATTCAAAACTACTGGGCTTGTTTCTTTCTTTTTAGTTTTTTTACGCAGTCGGGTTTTTTGGTTTTTAAATATATTTTTTTTTCAATCTTTTTGCATCCGTCTGCCGGGATATAGACCAGGGTTATGTGTATGTTTAAAACAGTGTTAAAATGGTTTGCATTTAAACCGTGTTTTTTATCACACGTTTAAAAACAGTTTTAATAATAATACTTTTCATGGTGAATGACTGGATATAAAATGAAAATAAATTAATATATAAGTCTAAATAGCTTGACATAAAAATAGTTGAGTGTATTCAATGATTATTCCCCTCATTTGTTAGATATATGTATTGGTGTTTCCCCTATTCATAGTTCATAGGTAATTCCTCACCGGACCCGATAGTAAAGTCCCTATATCGCCCAATATAAAAATCAACAATAAAATTGATATTACTACAAGAATATTGATTAGAGTTTAAATTGGCCATTTTAAAAAGATCCAGTCTGGAAATGAAATATTAGTTCGAATTAAATAATGCCCTCCACTAAAAAAACAAAAAAAAAAACACTGTTAAAAATAATTTGAACGAATTGATTTATAAAATTTAAAAAAAAAACTATTTTTTTCCAATCCTGATATATTCCTAACATTCAAGGGTCACGTCATACTCCGCCTTTCTTAATGCTGAATTAGTATGACTTAGCAGGTTTCACAATTTTACGCCATTAAATTCTTCTCGGTACTTAATTAGGCAGAGCAGATTAAGGGAAAAAGTCACATGCAATGAATAATGATGTTTTCCTTCACCGAAAGGCAATTGGTGTGATAAACTGGTTATCCTTTTGACATAATATTATTACCCATATCGATCATTAACGATCACGCGTGATAATAATTTACCCGCTAGTCGGGCTAAGGTTTGCAGTAAGACAACACTCCCCATTTGTGACGTCAACATTCTCTATCTCATGTGGCTAGGGCTACGCCAAACCTCCATCTACTAGAGGATAATTCATCTATGCTCGGTGGGCTATTTTGTTTTTTGGACTGGTAACTTGTGACTTTTATGTCAAGTTTTTTTTTCATTTTCACTATGCTTTTTGTCTTTTATTTGTAAATTCATATCTCATCAGTTTTTAACATGTTTTAATCTTTCCATAGATTTATAAATATTTGACCGTTACTTTTTAACGTGATAGTAAAAACAGAATTGACGATAATAAAAATATTGAACGAAAACCATGGAGATAAATATATATAGGGAGCAAGTGCTTCTTACTAGAAAAAACCGGCCAAGTGCGAGTCGGACTCGCCCATGAAGTGTTCCGTAGCAGCAAGTAACATAATATAAACGTTATTGTAGTTGGTTGTAACTTTGAAAAGTAAATTGCGGTTTACGATTTATGACGCTTAGAAAAAAAACTAATTACTCGATCTCGTTCAAACCAATTTTCAATTGAAGTTTACATGGTAATGTACAGTCGACGTTCAAAAGCGGCTAGGCACGCTTACAAGGCAATAGCTTGACGTTTAGTTTGACTTACGAGTTACGACCTTCTATTTTAAGAGACACATTCATCATCAACTACTGATTGTATAGGATTCATAATTTCAACGTGTCTAGTATGTGTTCAGTTGGCCTAGCGGTAAAGCGTTCCACTTGATGTATGCGGTGAACAGCAAGGCATGAGTTCGAACCTCTCGCAGAGATATTCTTTTTGTAAGTTTTACTCAATTGTTAAATATTGTAATTGGACAGAAATATGATTATAATCGTTGGTTCACAATTTCTGTGAGGTAGACCAAGTTTTAGGAATATTTAACTTGATCGAAATCAAGTTGTCGTTAGATTGTGGTTGTTGGTTAGTGACGTGTGATTATATAGATAGCGATATATTTAAGGATTCTCAAAATGCCGGCGAATATCAATATTGAGGCAAGAACAAATATTATTGAAATATCATGTTGAAGTTCATCAAATGAGTAGACTGTTGACTGAGGGATTGTCAGATTCGTATGAATCTGATATCACAAATATAATATAAGTTTGTTAATTACATAAATAAATAAATAAAAAAAAATAACATTTTAATTCAGCATGACTTTTTTTATTTCCACAAAGACAAAAAAAAAACATAAACACATAAAACAAATATTTGACTTTTTTAAATAAGTAATAAGCATTAATAAATTGTAAATTAACATGAATAACTAACAAGTTATTGATTAATATAAATATCATGATTTAAAAAAAAAGAACAAAAAAATAGCTAAACACATTATAAGACTCAGATCTCATTGAACTCCACTTAGCCCAACAGCTATCAGTAATAAAATAAGTAAATTAAAAAATTTGAATGAAGATAAAACAATATTATCCAATTTCATTAGCTGATTATAACGACTAAATTACGTTTAATTATATTTATGAAACTAAAGGGTTTTTTTATAAAGTGCGGCCTTTTTAGTTTGTTATCCCATAAAAAAGTTAATGTGTAATTTTGTCTTTATGTTAACAAAAGAAATATTAAAGATATGACTATTTATTAAAGCCATTTGAAATAGTAATAGTTCAGCAGGCCAATTTCTCAATGCGTTCCAAGGCCGCGGTGCCTTGTTACTATTTCAAACAATCGTCCCATGGCACTGTGGTCCTGGAACGCAAAACGCTATTTGCCCTTTGCGTTCCAGGGTCACGGTGCAGAAACAGGTTGTTTTTAGCAAATAAATTTATTCCGCTCCACCAAATGTGAATTACCAAAAAAAAGTTATTTAAGGATCAATGTTCTTTTACTGAATTATAACCACGCAAATAACATTAGCACTACTTAAAAAAAATACTGCTACAGCTATGATTGTGAAGGCACCGCGGTCCTGGAACGCAAAGGGCCAGTTGCTCTTTGCGTTCCGGGGCTGCGGTGCGAAATTTTTTTTTCTATGCAATCAGGCTTTTTGCGTTCCACTTAGTGCGATTTAGCAAAAAAAATATAACGTGGAAATATTATGTTCTATTATTGAAATAGAACCACAAAAATAATAACCGCTCTCCATAAAAATACCCTTTTGAGGACATCAGTTTAATTTTCGTTTTCTTTACGAAAAGAATGATTGAAACTTAGCCTCAAATCCAAGCCCTAAATTAATAAGAACTGTGAATAAAATGATGTTTTCGCTTACAGTCTATTAACAATGAATACAACAAAAGCGATATAAAAAATATGGTCGTGCTTTTAAACGTTTTTTTTTTATTTCTATAAAACAAACGGTTTTTGGCTGATATTTGGTGTAATTTTTGTCTTGAGTGCACGGTGAAACTGAAACTAAACGGTTATTCATTTCGTGTTGAATTAGTTACTCATTGGGGGAAGCTATTTCCTTCGTATTCATTCACCATAATTTTATTATGATGTCTGACAACCGTCGGTGTTGGACTTTGCTCTCGACTAGCTTAGCAATAGCGCTTGTCGTTCCTCGTATCTCATATCCACAGGACTCACAGTATTTCACTAGAACAAAACATGGAATACTATTATTATCTTTATGCAGAATACAACTGATAATTTATTTTACTAAAAGAAAAAACTATAAATAACACGTATTACTATCTTTTAAACAAACCTATTGTAGGGAATCTTATCTAATAAATATATTAACATGTGAAATAACTAATAATTAAATGTTAATACTCACACTTAGTCCGGTTTAGTTTAATATTTGTATTGTTTCATCCATATTTATGCACGGCTATATTATTCACCCTCAGTGATTATATTATTCCCACTGTTAATATTTCACAGCAAAACAATAACATTAAAACAGCGTAATAGATGTAAACAATCGTCACACAAAATAACCAGGAATCAACAACGTTCTATTATGAGACTCGAAACGATCTAACATAGTTATGTCCACCTCACAAATCGAAATAATTTACTTTTGTAACTTTTGTTTTGTTTTCTCTGATCTACCTACAAAACTTTATTATTCTTAAATGATGATAACGGTCGACACATAACTCTAATGACTAGTATTAGTAATTATTAAAAAAAAAAAACAATTTTATTTATCAAATTTCTACAAAAAAATGCATGAAAAATAACAAAAAGAATAAAGCAATTATTTAAAATTATTAAAATAAAATAAAAGCAATTAGAAAAAGGTGAGGATCGATCCTTCGCCAGTGAAGGATATACCTGAGCACCTTAACCACTGCGCCAGCATTACTTGTAGAAGAAGGTTGAAATTATGAAGTATACCGTAAGTTCCTTTGATTTGTATAGTAACAACTTATAAAAAAGGTCGTAAGTCACAGCGAAGCGTCAGGCTATTGCTTTCAGAAATGGAAGAAGGATTTTGGAATTCGACTGTACATCATATATTTTTTTTAGTTTTATCATTCTCTTATTTTAGAAGTTACAGGGGGGGGGCACACATTTTACCACCTTGGAAGCGTTACTCACGCAAACCGTTCAGTTTAGAAAAAAATTATGTTAGTAACCTCAATATCATTTTTCAAGACCTATTCATAGATACCCCACACGTATGGGTCAGGCGAAAAAATTTTTTTGAGTTTCACTTCTAAGTACGGGGGGTACGGAGGGTACACAAAAATAAAACAAAAACCAAATTTGGGGGAAATTTGGTTTTTGTTTTATTTTTGTGTGAAAATCCTAATGCGGTTTACATAATACATCTACTTACCAAGTTTCTACAGGATAGCTCTTATACTTTCGTCAAAAAGGGCTGTGACATGGGACGGACAGACAGACATGACGAATCTATAAGGGTTCCGGTTACCATTTGGCTACGGAACCCTAAAAACGATCCCAAATCACTGATTTGGGATCGTTACTTGAAACGAATGAAAGGCACGCAACAATGCGTTCTGTTTCTTTCTAATAGTGTGTCCATGATACAGTATTTTGAGGATAAGCCTGGCCTCATACATCAGTTTTCCTGATTAGGACTCCTGATCCGTTTTCTATCCGTACCTACACAGTGAATTCATACAAATGTGTGTGCATGTCACACACATTTGCACAACTTCCCGTACAAAATTCGAAAAACGGATCAGGATTCCTGATCAGGAAAACTGATGTATGCGGCCAGGATAATACTATTATTATAGTGTTACTGAAAGTAGGTACTTATAGTATTACGAAAAGCGTATTTTTTTCTTTAAAAATGGGCAGACAATGTTTTAAACTCCGTTTATTATTGACCAATTAAAAAAAAAGGAAGATTTTCACAAACCGACTGTATTTGTTTTAATGCTTGGTACCTCATATTCATATTTTACGACTGGGTTGAACCGTTTTTGATGATTCCTATTTTGTTCCATGAAGCCTGTCATTTGGAACGATGAAAATTTATTTCAACTACTGTTGAACTAAACGTTCAATAGTTTTTGTTGAATGAGCACTTCTTGTTGTGTACTTGGATGATGTTTTAACCGGTATTACGGATTACGTACTTATTTGACAAGAATTTGGGTTGAATATTTGAACTAAAAATGGTAAAATAAAAAGTTTTCAAAAAATAAATAACCGCCTTCAAAAACCACCATAAAAAAGTGTAAAACAACTTACAGCTTGGCAAATTAGAGTAGAAAACCGGAAGCCGCCACTGTGCTCTCGCTACCAGCACTTTGAATGATTTTTTTTTTCACTTATTACGTTAGTTTTATGGAACAATAATAAATCCAACAAACCTGCGTTCTTTGTTTACATCAAATGTCAAATATTTTAAAACGTTGTCAGCAAACAAAAATATTAGTTTCGTTTCAAGACGTTTCGGAAGTCAAAAACAGGCTAAGTGCGAGTCGGACACGCGCACGAAGGGTTCCTTAGATAATACATCTATGTAAACGGCAAAAAATAATGTATATTATTTTTTTTCTATTGGGGTTCATTGATTTTTTTTCCATTGGGGTAAATTGAGGTTTACGATTTATGACGTATTAAAAACTACTTACTAGATCTCGTCATCTCACTCAAACTAATTTTCTGTAGAAGTTTACATGATAAATTGATAATAAACATACAACGTCAACCTACTCAAATCTGTCAAATTTTACCAATCGAATATTAATCTTCCACTATTGTAATAAGGTTGAAAGGTTGATGTGCTGGCGTTTGTACATCATATATATTTTTTAGTTTTGTCATTCTATAACTTTAGAAAATGCAGGGGCCGGTCTTGCAGGACATCTTCCTTCACCGGAAAACTTAAACAAATACAGGCATGTCATTTTTAAAATATTTCGCTTCTTAACTTTTTAAATTCATTTATCGAAAACTAGAATAGCAGTCATGGGGAGAGGCCTTTGCCCAGCAGTGGGATGAAGTAGGCTAGCAGTATCAGTAATTTGATTTATTATACTATTTAATTTATAATTGAGTCCAATATATAAGCAGCAATTTAAAAATGAATCAAAGTTAGAAACTCGTAAAACAAATATTAAAAATAATTAAAATCCGCTGTCACATTATCTAAACGTAAAATGGAACAACCTAGCACACCTAACTTAGATAATATACTTACCTTTTTAACATTAGCATTTTTTTTTTGTAAAACTTTAAGGCTGCTCAATATAAACATTTTTGTTAAACGTTCGACATGTTGAGCTCTATACAGAAAAGAAAACATCAGCTTCTTAAACGAGAGCAAATATTGCAGAATTGTGCCTGAGTATTCAAGGGGAAGTTTTGTGCATATTTTACCCTTATGTGAAATGTTATTTTAATTATATTATGTGTGTACAATTAAGAATAATGAAGTTTTCTATAAAGAAGTTGAATACTGAAAACGGTAAGAAAGATGTCACATTCATATTTACAGTGTACAGTACAGTAATTGAAATCAGGGACTACAGCTTGGCCAGAACGGATTGAAACGGAACTAAAATTTTTATTTCTGACAGCGTTTCAAAATCTTTGATATTTGATGTAAACAAAGACCGCAGGTTTCTTAGATTTATTATTGTGCCATAAAACTAACGTAATAAGTGAAAAAAAATAAAATAAAATTATTCAAAGTGCTGGCAGAGCGAAGACAGTGGCGACTTCCGGTTTTCTACATTTTTATGTCAAGCTGTAGATTATGTTTTAATCTAGCCTTAGCTAGTCCTTCATAAATATCTTATAATATAGGTACTCACTATAAATCGAAATAAAACTATTCCTCTAATAAATTAATTACCATTACTTTTTCTTTCAAAACGATTAATCTTAGAAGCCAGTTTATATTGGTCACCCTACAAACGTCACCAACAATTTGAATGGGGATGGCAACTCAAAGCTAATCGTAGATGGCGCTGCGATAGTTGGTCCCTACGTCAGATTACTGTCTACCTTGTACAAAAAACAAACAAGATTTATTGTTATAAAAATTGAGTATAAATACAAAACAAATATGGAAAATTATTCGTCAATGCAAGTGCTTATACCAACAGAGGAACTAAGACGCCGCGGTGCATGTACAAGAGGAAAAAAAGTGATTTAATTGAGTGGTTATACATTTGATTTTACCGTATTAAATCCACAATTACTTGTATTTGAGGTTTAAATTTTTGAGTTTAGGTATGTTTTACCTGTCTTCTCCTCTACCAAGCATATTATGCCCCTTCTGACTTTCTATTTTGATAAAATATCATAATGTTTTAATTCAGTAATTTTACCCATTTTTTCTATTTAGATTAGAGAAATATCACAATATATTTAATTTCTTAATACCACAACTATCACAAAACTCGTTCCAGGTGATAATTCTTTCACCAAATGAACCATTTCATGATTTATAGAGCGATGCAATACTGGTACTTAACCTCCAATAGAAAAGTAGATATTATTTTGAAAGGTGTATTCGATTGTTTAGTTATGGTATAATCATAGAATTTACTAATTAACTCAACTAACGGCCTGTCCCGGCTTCGCAAGGGTGGATATTTGTTTATTGTATAGCTTTTCCTTAGTGATAATACAATTTTTGTTCTCACAGCAGTCACAGCAGCTACCCATTATTTCTTGATAGTGTGAATTGTCGGAAATTTGAATGTTCCATCATTTTTACAGCTTATTCCACAACATCTAGTCATTATACATTAATTAATAGCTTTTTTTCCGAAAATTCCTTTGATTTGACAGTTCTTTTGGGACCATCTTGTCACTTGTCACTTTGACACTTGCCTTCCCCATTTGACAACATCATAGTGTTGCCATCTTAAGGTGGCGCTAGTCGCGGGATCGAACTCGCTGGCAGGCACGGCCAAAACCATGATATATCACCTGATATCGAGCCATATTGTTCATGTGTGCGTGAGCGATATTGCCCTGTACCACGCCCGGGGAAAACATTATTCAGTGAGATTCACGATCACTCAGAGTAAAAGGCGCGCGTAAAAAAATACGAAAAGGCCTTTGGAAGGAGGGGTTTTATGGAAAAACTACTGCATAAATCAATTTCAAATATTATTTTTTTTAATTCCTCGATAAATTTGCCATGCCATTTGGCTTTGCTTTGGAATTTTGATGCTTGTTTAATTTCTAATTTACGCTCAAAGTTGGGTTAAAATTAGTTCTAAAAACGAATCTTTAAATGCTCATAACTTTTTAATGGCTTCTTATTTTACTATTCTGCTTCCGTACAGACAAAATTAATAATGAGACAAAATGATATCATGTTTAACTTTGGACGTACATTGTCAAATAGTGGAGTAAAACCCCCCCGAAATTTGTATGGAAAAAATTTTGACTTGTGTCACCATAAACGTTAAATACACCTCCTAGTTTTTCGGGAAACATCACTTGAGTTTTGCGTTCTTTTTTTCGTTTTACTTAAAAATATGAGTAATTAAAATACATTACAGAATATAAAAACTATCACAAGCTTTAAAACATGTAATATAATTGTATCTAAAAAAAACTTTAACTCAATAAGTATCAAAATGTTGGTAATGTTTTTATTTTGTGTAAACATTTATAAATGCCAGAAGGAGAAAAAAAGCCTCTCTTTCTTAAAAAAATAAGGCACGGTTTTAATGTTACAAGCCTTCGCTCCCTATTTTTCTATCTTCATGGCGAAAACACTACCATAATCATAGACAGGCATTACAAATGAGTTGCCTGATGAAAAAATATGGAATGTCTTTGTAACTTGCACCAAGGGCCTGGGTGCCCAGCTAGGGATGTCGATTCTTTCTGAAAAAGATCGATTTTTAAATCGATTCGAATCGTGACCTAATAAATCGATTCGCAAAAAAATCGAGATCAAAAAGATCGATTCCTGAAAAATCGATCTATTTTTCAAGTTTTTGTTTATAAATGTAGTACTAATCTATTTTAAAAAACAAGATACATATTATAATTTAACGATCTCTTATTAATAAATCAGGTAATTCTTAAACGTTTTTATTAAAGAGAAGCGAAGGAATCCCAACATACAGTACAGTGTCATACAGCAATCTCACGAGTTTTTGAATAGCTTTTTATTTATTTATTTATTTAAACACACATACAACTATCATCACAGGCTTAACCTAATACAATAGTGTACAGCTTGACATAAAAATGTTGAAAACCGGAAGTCGCCACTGTCTTCGCGCTACCAGCACTTTGAATGATTTTATTTAATTTTTTTTCACTTATTTCGTTATTTTTATGGCACAATAATAAATCTAACAAACCTGCGGTCTTTGTTTACATCAAATATCAAAGATTTTAAAACGCTGTCAGAAATAAAAATTTTAGTTCCGTTTCAACCCGTTCTGGCCAAGCTGTAGTTATGAGTGTAGGACTAGGTATAATTATTCTAAACATGAAGCTACAAGCCTACAACACAAAATGCGGCCCGTGTGAACTCACTCAAAGTACAATCAAAACAGTCAATCCGTTTTGACACCATATTGAGTGCGGCGCGTGCTGCAGCAGGTTGGTGCGGGCGGGCGGCTCCCACAGCAGCGGCGGCCGCCTCCACCGTGCCACGTACCCATCTGGTACACACAACCTTAACGTGTCTAAAACGCCCAGGTTGTGTATTTTACCACGCAAAATTTTAAATAAATAAGTGGCGACAGCTACTTCCATTCTTACTTCCAGTTTATAACTTTATTATATCCTACCATGCCCAGCACAAATAGTGTAGGATACAGAAGTGTATACCCTGGATACACACCACACTGCTTTAGGTACAAGAATCTCATGAACTTGTTCTGGATACGTTCTAGCATTAGCTTGTACTTGATTTCATGTGGTGACCAAACGACAGCATTACCATTACATTCCAAGTGACTTTTTACAAGCGCTTCGTACAACGATCTCAGAGCCCTGATGTTCGAGAAGTGATTTCCTAGCCGTTAGACCAACCCTAAATTGCGGTATGCTTTTTTACAAACGTCGGTGGTATGCTTATGGAAATTTAAATCAGCTGTAAAGCGTACTCCTTAATCCCTTACCTCTGAGACACGTTGCAGTTGGATTCCCTCCATGCTATATTGATAATGACTTGGGTCACGTGAACGAGAAAATGATAATACTGAACATTTGGCCACATTGAAATACATCTTATTGCTACGACTCCACTCTACTACTTTATTAATATCTTGCTGCAGTTAATCCTTTAACCGGCAGCACTCTTATAATACGGGTACTCTCAATTAATGGGGATGGCAACTCAAAGCTAATCGTAGATGGCGCTGCGATAGTTGGTCCCCACGTCTACCTTGTACAAAAAAACAAACAAGATTATTTGTTATAAAAATTGAGTATAAATACAAAACAAATATGGAAAATTATTCGTCCATGCAAGTACTATATACTAAAAGAAGAATTAAGACGCCGCGGCGCATCTACAAGAGAAAAAAAGTGATTTAATTGAGTGGTTATACATTTGATTTTACCGTAATAAATCCACAATTACTTGTAGTTGAGGTTTCAATTTTTGAGTTTAGGTATGTTTTACCTGTCCTCTCCTTTATCAAGAATATAATGCTGCTTTTGACTTTCTATTTTGATAAAATATCATAATGTTTTAAGTCAGTAATTTTAACCTTTTTTTCTATTTAGATTCGAGAAATATCACAATATATTTAATTTCTTAACACCACAACTATTACAAAACCCGTTCCAGGTGATAATTCTTCGATTTTCGAGCGATGCAATACTGGTACATAACCTCCAAAAGAAAAGTAGATATTATTTTGAAAAGTGTATTCCATCATTTTTACAGCTTATTACACAACATCTAGTCATTTTACATCAATAAATGTTTTTTTTTTCTGAAAATTCCTTTGATTTTACAGTTCTTTGGGGACCAAACTGTCATTTTCACTTTGACACTTGCCTTCCCCATTGTAAATACTTTTTTGGTTTACACCAAAATATAAATAAAATAAAATCGAATGTCGATTTTCAAGGGTGAAGTATCGATTCACTGAATCGATTCAGTACTACATATCGATTTAAGAAATCGATTTTTTTGGCTCCAAAAATCGATTCTTCGATTAATCGATCTCAGATATAAAAGTACTCTGTGTCTCAGATCGACATCCCTATATTCTCTATGCCCAGCTCATATGTTATTATTGTTCTTTCAATTTCTTGCCCTCAGCTTTATTTACATTTTCTTTTGTTTTAAACTATGAGTTGACAGAAAAACTCATTGTAACGCATTGAGTGTTGTGAACGATTTCCAAATGAAACCTGAAGACATGTCTAAAACTAATCTTGAAGATGCGGGTGTTTACGATCTTCTCACCGACCTGTGCACCAAGACAGCCGCTAAGTACTGCAATCAGAATAGGATATCACAGAAGCGGCTCATGACAAAAATGAGATCTAATGCTTACGAGATAATATTAAAAAAGTCCTGCAAAGACTTCTCGTCGTCAAAAGGAGAGCCTATTGTCGACTTGTTGTCATATTACTTTGTGTATCAACAAAATGCGAGGAACGTGGCTGAGTACAAAAGAAATGTAGAATTAAAGAAAATTATCAGTACAATTCGGCAAACAGATTTCGGAGATAATAAAGAAGTTATTTACAATATATTGCGATTCTTAAACAGACTCAGCAACACAGTCAAAGAAGATTTAGCAAGTGAAATTTTTCAAGTGAGTTATTTCAAGAGATTATTATTATATTTATTAAAGCACTAGGTCAAAAGTGGCTAGTCCACCAATGGATACTTCTTTGAATGAGTGTCAGCTTGCCTTGACGGACTTTTTAAAAGATAATGTTAACTATTAATTCTGCTATAATTATTTATTGTAGCAGACAATAACTCACATTTTACTGTCATGGGAATAACAGAAACTACATAATTCTCCACTTTGGCAAAACAAACAATTTATATTACAGCTAATCATTTTTACCTTGTCCAGAAAACTGGTATTCAAACTTAGATATTACAAATTATTGATATAAATAATGATAAATTTTAATTTTTGTTGTATTTACTTCCAGAAACCTTTTACATTTGGCCTTCTAGATGAGATGCTCCCAAAGCCCAAGCGGGAGGTGTTTGGTTCTGCGCAGCCCTACTCTTACTACCCCTCTCACGTGTTTGAGCTGCCCTTCTCTTTGAAGAAAGAAGGGGCATTGTTGGACAGTCAAAAATCACAAACATATACTGAGTACACTGTGGAGAGTTTTGATTCTAGAGCTTGTAAGTTAATTTTATTAGTTTATTAGTTAATGCTTTAAACTTTATAATTTTATTATAAGACTAGCGACCCGCCCCGGCTCCGCACGGGTGCAATCTTTATAATATTATTAAAATTGCGACTATAATTTGAGATTTAAACTATCCTATCTCTCAAGTTGGATCGAACTGCACATGGTGTGCGAATTTTATTATAATCGGTTAAGTGGTTTAGGAGTCCATTGAGGACAAACATTGTGACACGAGATTTATATATATTAAGATATAAGTTTTGTAATAAAATTGTATGTGGCTAGAAATTCCCCAAAGTTTGAAAGTAGAAAGAGACAGCTTTTGCCCAGCAGTGGGACACAGATAGGTAAAAAAAAAAAGAAAATTGTGTGTGTCAATTTATTTGGTGTATTTCAGAAATAGCTATTCTTTTGTTAGTAAAATTTTACCCCACACTGTTCAAGTGTCAATTTGAGTGTCTAATTATGTTTTTTTTTTGCATTTTTGGTTGACCTTTATTTTAGTTGTTTTTCTGTTAAAAATGAATTAAGCTTTTAGAATATTTATGTAAGAAATAGGTGGTCTTTTAAAATGATTTTTTCCTCCTGATGAATCTCTGTATTCCGATTTTTTTGGCTGTTTCTATTATTATTATTGTAATATTTTGTTTATTCAATAGTTTTACCTGCTGATTCAAAAAACTCCCAAGTTCCCATACAAATGGAGTTGAAAACATTCCTGAGTCCAATGTCCCTGGCCTCAATGACATCCACACACTTGTCTCCATACTCTGAGTGTGCCTTATTGAACTACCCAAGGTTGACAGCTCCTAGAGATCTGCAGATACCTGGATCGGAGACTAATGCAAATGCAAAGGTAATGAGAATATAGTGTGTTTTCAGTAATTCATAGGATACATTAAAAACCTCAATGAACATTCTTGCATTATTGGAATAGGGTAGTTTAGAGAATTAAAAATAATGCACGCATATTTTTCTTTTTCTTTAACATTCAATGTTGACAACGATAAAACGGTTTTGGATTTTAATTCGGGAGTGTGATGTCATAACAAATGTTTTAAATTATACCGAACGAGTGATATTTTGTGATTTTTAGAAGCGCTGTATCTTTGTCAATTTTGGTTTTCGTAATAAAAGAAAAAATACGGGTCAATTTTTTTTGATAATCTAATTTTCTGACTAATAATTTTTTTTTTGAATAAAGTAACTTATTAAACTTGTAATTGTTAGAACTGATTACATTTCAGATATCCCTGGCTAGTACAAGTATAAAGTCTGATGTCAAAGAAGTGTTCAGAGGTAGATCAGGTGATGATTCCATTGACATATGGGAACTGGCCACTCACATTGACAAGGATATACCTGATGACATATGGGAAATTGTTGGTAAGTCACCACAACAGTCCCATATTTATCTTAAAAGCCACTGTTGATTTTGGTTGGCAGTAGTTACATTGATTTGGGAATAGTATGACATACTCATAACTGTCCCATAAGTAGGTACATTGTTTTGGTCTGTCAGCTACATTTTCAGACCTTATTGCTCAATGATTTTTAACGTTTTTTTCATTATCACCTGGGCTATAACATAGGATACTATTTTATTCTAGTACTCTGTTCTCTTGGGATCATTTCCTCAACATGGTTCAAGCAAGCCTGGAGTAAAAGCTAGTGTTTATATTTTGCACAATCAATAGTTATTCAATGTTGTTTACTAAAAGTGTTTAATGCTGTGATTGTATGTAATTTTTTAACTCATTTAATTATGTTTCAGCAAAATTGCCCCCAATCAATGCAAGGCAGTTGTTGGCATCTTCATCAAGAGAGCATTGTCTATGGCGACAGAAATATGGCAGTCGGATATCAGATCTGAATGTTATATCTGAAAAGCAGTTTATCAGACATATCATGTATTTAATAAGTGAGTATTATAGATGCATTTTGGTAATGGCAAATTGTAGAGCTTTTACTTAGATGGTATAATCATATTAGTTATAAACACGATGTAAACTCGATTCAATGACTAAGGCTAAGAGATGTTATTGTTGGATCATAGGTTTGCCCAATTAATCTTTGGGGTTGGAAGCAGCAACATGTTTATTTTTACCCAGTCAGCACCAGGGAAGAGCTGCAGGAGCATAATTCATATTTTTTATTACTGTTGGGCTTTAAATCTCAAAGTTACCAGTACTTTTAGTATATAGGCTTCATTAACAGCAACCAAAAAACAAAAATGCCTACCTATTCAGTAAGGGTTGGGTTTCGAACCCACATGTAAAAAATATTTTTTTGGCAGAATTGATTGAGCTACCTCTCCTTTAAGTTTGTATAGTCTGAAACTGGACACATTGTATAATAAACTGTGCTTATTATATTTTTATACATTGTATAATATTTTTTTTGTTTCCCGGCGTGGTTTCACCCCGACTGATCGGCTCATATTTGTCGTAGCACTATCTTTTATAGCTTTCTTCAATAAATGGACTATTCAACGCAAATTTTTCAATTCGAACCAGATTTTCTTGTTCAACCAAAAAACTCTTCAGTTTCATAATAGTAGTAAAGATTTTAGATTAGATACATAAAGCCATAGATTTATGAATGAAATATTATTGTTTTATAATTGCAGTTGGCATAGAAACAAGTTCGTTCCCCTTCAGTCAGGAAACAAATAGTTTCTACATGAAAGAGGGTTTAATTCTGGAGTGCATATCACTGGAACATATCAAAGGCTATGTGTCAGAACTTTTGCTAGTCGGGACGTACTATAGACGGCTGTATAAGTTCGCTTTCAACGAAACACTGGAGGACCATTTTCATTCGAATGGGCTGGTCTATGAGGTAAGTCTCCATTAGTATTTGCGATGTGGTGGTAAATAGTTGGCATTGGTTGGTGACGTAACTTATTTGGGAAGTTTCGACCAGAAGTTAATGCCTAGTCGAAAGCAGCAGTCAATGAGGGTTGGACGAGCGTAATAGTTTCGAAAGCGAAGAGAAAGAGCGAAAGTTTGATTGGGTCAAACTTTCGCTCTTTCTCTTTTGTACAATGACCACTACTAAAAGTATGATCAAACAGGCACAAGCAAAATTGTGGACTTGCAGTTCTGCAATTTGGCCATTCAATCCAACTGCTTTTACTGAACCTTATAGACGCTGTTACATAAGCGCAAGAGACGTCGCATGGGGCGTGGGTTAATGACTCGTCCTATTTATCTCGTAGCTATAAAATTTATAGAATACTAACTTTTGCCAGCGGCTTCGCCCGCTCACTAAGCCCCCCCCACTTATTGCCACTCAAGACCAAAGCAGCTTCAACTGCTGAAAGAATTTTTGAAATCGGTCCAGTAATTTTTGAGTTTATTCACTACAAATATACACACACACAAAAATACAAATCTTTCCTCCTTAATATCAGTTATTTACAATTTCCAGGCAGCAAGAGAAGTAATAAGGCAATATCTATTAAAGTTTCGCTTGACCGCGACAGATATTTATGAGAAATCGTGTAAGAATGAAGAAGATTTGAACAGAATGCCGACATTGTTGCAAATATTACACCACATGGAACCACTCAAATATGAGATAGAAACTATTGCTTCTATTTATAAACTTATAGATGCTGGTATGTACTTAAAACCCCCTTTTTTAAGCCTATCACTAGTTGAAACACCAAATAATTGGTGCTGAAATTCGTCAGGGAATAAATTGACGCGGATTAATTCGAGGGCGAAGATCTAGTTCTCAATTATTTTAGAGATCTAAATTTTCATTTTTCGGGAAGAGCTGTTCAAGACCGAATGGCCATGGAGAGAGGCCTTCCTCCAGCAGTGGGATGAAGCAGGCTAGCAGAACTAGTATCGGTACCAGATTTTTCCTAAAGCTATAAGAATGAGTAAAGACTGCCGTCTGGTTGTCTATGATAAACTTTGCGTTGTAAGTTAATGCCAGGTTTTTTAGCTAATTGTGTATCTTCTAGATCCAAAATCATCGATTCCGCGCGGTGCAGAGCTCATGTCTTATCTATTTAACGAAATATCGTTAATTACTCACAGACAGACCACATTCACCATGTTCAACTCACTGTATTCTATCTGCGTAGTTTATTTTAAGTAAGTATTTGCTATTACTAAAATACTATTGAAGAATATCAATATTTCCAATTTAAAAAATACCATTTTTGAATTGTGTAATTTAAGTTAATTTTAAACTCTTCAGTTTAAAATTAACTAATATTTAAAAATCTCGCATTCATCAATGCGAGATTTTTAAATATTAAATCATAACACTGGTCAACAAAATTTTGTAACAAGATAGGTGCTAGCTAATTTTAAATTACCTACCTACCCTCATTTTATAACCATATTTATTTTGATTCAATCAGGTCTAGTTTACGTGTTACAGCTACTATCCAAAAAATTAAAAATAACTACTTTTGTTTTACTTTCGCATTCAGAGAATTTGTTTATTTGAAGAGCGTAGTGTTTTGTTCTGTTTTAAGAGATATGTGATGTCTTAAATAATGTCAATAAAGTGTAAAAATGTTCCTGACAGTTAATTGTTATAATTTTGGTGACATTTCTTTCAAAACTCAGCGAAGGAATTTGACACCTTTAGTAACTAAGTTAAATGAACAGTATTTTGGCTTTGCCATCGGAGAACAGGACAAAGTATGGGTTCCACACGTCTGTAGTGTTGCATGTGTTGGTCTTCTCACTGGATGGACAAAAAGATCTCCATCTCTGCCTTTTGCAATCCCAATGATTTGGACGGAACCAACGAACCCCTAAAGACTGGCCCAAGATGCAATCTCTTGCTCCAGCAATTAATAAGAGCCTATTTATTGGCCCTCAAATCAGGCAATTGATGAAAGATGATAAATATTAAAAGAAAAGCTTAGTAACTAAGAAAAATCTGCTTGGGAATCTTTCATGAAAGTAACATCCAATTTTCTAGGAAAACACCGATCATGTGACTATAAATGTACAATCGCAAAGCTTTTATCTACTAATAAGGCTTTGGGCTGTAATAAATGTTGTTGAAAATACATTTTTTTATCATTCACTTTTAGACTTCTTTCCTGAAAAATTGGACTCCGTCAGCGATGAACACTATGTAAGATTCCATCTAGACATTTCTACCACTGAAAAACGATGTCAGGGCAAATGGAGCCCACGTATGTTAGTGGATTACTGTTGGACATTAAAAAGAGACGTTCTTCAAACAAAATACAAAAGAAAATCATAAAACTAAATTCATATTAATAGTGCAATAAATCGAAATAACTTCTTTTTGTTGACAAAATTCAATTTTTTTAAAATGTTATCACAAAAAAACTATTCGTATTTAAATCATTTTCATTTTATTTCTAGTATCCTTATCCTTGTCGCAAACATAACTAGATAAAAGTTTTCATGTTACATGCAAAAGTTGTTTTTTTGTTGACTAGTGAATTTACGAACAAGGAAAAACAATGTATCCCAGGAAAACATATTTATTTGATAAAATTCGTAGGTTTATCGAAAGATTCATATTCGAAGGCGAGCTAGACGACAGATTTAACGAGTTCTTCATAAGAAAGGACAATCAGTACGTGAACAATCGCTCTAAAAGGTATTGGGACAAAGGGTTCCATATAACGCAGAGTGTGGCCGTGCCCGAGTTTCTGAAGGCGCTAGCCAAATTCATACTGCTGTGTGGAAAGTCTTTGAGGTTGTTGAAGCTGTGTAACCCAAGTGTAAGTATAAATCCTAGTTTTACTGACTTCTGATAAACTATTTTTCTTGTTTATAATTAGTGATAGGTTCGCGTTTGACCACTTTCTCGCCTGATGGAAAGCGAAGATGTGGTCGAAGGTGAAGCACGCTTGCATAGAAGTAACCTGTTCACTCTTGACTTGAAGACCCCAAGGTTATAGCTGTCGGGAAATATAGATGCAGGCAGGGAATTCCACTCAGCTGTGCGCACAATAAAAATATTGACAAAACGTGTTGTGCGTACCGGAGGGATGTCCACCATATATCGATGGCGCATTGCCGTACGTCTTGTAGTCCGATGATTGAAATAAATTTGAATTTTCTCTTGACTAAGTGACTTATTTAAAAGAAAAGTGATTCATAAACCCAAAACAATCATGAATGAAATCAAAACCCACCTATTGCATGATTGTGGTAAAACTTCATCTAGTCGAAATGATGTCCCACGCGCGCCGGGGCCCCCCTCACAGAGGGCCAAAGCCTGCCGGGATTATTTCCTTACCGTGACCCCGGAACATAAAGGGCTATTGAAGGACACCGTGGATTTTAGTCAGTAGAAGTCTGACAGTCCCTCCTGCCCTGCCCGGGGTGGGAGGATTCATTTGATGATTTTACCACGCTAAAAAAAAAAAGTAGAAATGATTAGGTGTTTACAGAAAAACTAAAAATACGTTGATACTACAGAGATGCTATATCATACTTGCTACCATTTCTTTTTAATGTATGACGATACGGAGATGAACCTCTGAAATTTTCTCCCGCACGCTATACCGTAATTTAAAATATTAGTGTTTATAATTTAGGATTGTATCGTCCCCAGGATCCCCTAGTCCTCCTAATATCCTCGGATCACCCGTCAGTGAAGTGCTGCGCCAGTTTCCAAGAGCTGGAGGCTCAGCAACAGGTCCTAGATGTGTATCGGACGAGATGTTTGTTCGTTAGCGGAGAACTGGTCACCTTTGACCAAATACTGCTGAAGAGAGAGGCAGAAAGAAAAGCTTTCACAGAAATGGCGTCCCTGAAGCAAGCTGAAACTATGGAGAAGATCATTGGTAAGTGAGACTAAAAAATTCTACTTGAAAATTGTGTATGTACGTGTTATAAGTTATTAACTAAGTGTTAAAACAACAGTGTTTATTCACACAAATTCTATGTTGTATTTCGATTTTTTACCATAGTTAGGTCATTGAATTACTTTGAATTAATAATAATAACTACTAAAGTTTTGGAAAAACTTGATTTCATTGTAAAATGTTTGCTACCATTACAAAAAATGCTAGATACATTTTCTTAAAAACTGTAAATTTTTAGCCGAACGCAAAAGACTAGCACAGTTAATAATAGCAGAGAAACAGCATTCGTTACGAGTTCTAGAAGCCGCTATGGCAGAAGCTAAAGCGGCTAAGTGTAAAGCTAAACAACGAGAAAGAAAGCGCTTTGAGTTGGAATATGCTGCCGAGAAGGCGTCTGAAGAAGTTGATTCCAAACTCAGAGATGATGAAAAGTAAGTTATTTAAATTATTAGTTTAAAGTTTTCTCCAAATTTGCGAACCTGTTATCATCTACTAAGTTTTACTGTTTAATCCAATGTAATTAGCACTATGCGTAGTAAATTCTCACGTAATGACTTCATTCAAATTCAACAAAATCTAGAATAAAGTTTTAAATTGTAGGATCAAAATAATGGAGTACTACTCAAAACTAAACATGGAAGTAGAAAAGAGCAAGATACACACAGAATGGAAGATAAAACGTTTACAACTAGACCAAAGTAGGATGCAGCTATTGTCAACAGAAGAGAGGAATTTGAAGAGAGAAAAATTAGAACTGGAACATCAGAAAAATGAGGAAGTGATGGCAATGTCTATACAGAGTGATATGTTGAGATCAGTAGAAGATGATCTCGGGGATAAAGAAGAGAATGTAGATGAAAATGCTGTCGACACAAACCCAAGTCTCACGTTCTCTACAGTTACTGCAGAACAAGTAGAAGAATGTGCAGACCCTTCAGAGTACGATGATAATAAGATAAAGGCACAATCTTCCGGAGCAGTTTTCAGCGCTTTATGTAATGTTGCCAAAAACTTTTTCGGTGTCTCCAAGAGTAATGATAATGAAAATTGCGATAATAAGAAAGAACTAGATGCTCAAGGCAATATCGTTCCATCGGAAACTGACGGCAATTCTCGTACCCTACATACTCAATCGTCTTGTGAAATTGGCAGCAAACTAGATGACAGTTACGATAATTTACAATACCAAAAAACAAAACAAGAAGCTTTGTTAAATAAGCAAAAGGTCATGTCTCACGAATTTGGCCAAACTGATACAGAGAACAATCAGCTGAAAGATCCGCCGGTTATACAAATTGCAACGATAGACGCAGAAAATAATTTGCAAGATTGGTCTCCATTCTTAGAAGCGAAACTAAATAAGTTGAAAGTGTTGGGTACAGAATATGACGTCGTCAAACCAGAAGTGAAGCCATTCGAGCCAAAAACAGATGCACAGAGAGAGGCATTAATAAACAAGCAGAAAATTTTAGGAGTAGAATACAACCTTCCTGCTGAAGCTTTTGTTCGGCGGGAACCTGCTAATGTGGCGCAGGAGGAAGCAGTGCGAAACAAAGAAAAGATTCTGAACTCAGATTATGATATGTTGAGTGAAACTTCAGGGAATCCTAGAAGGGAAAACAGTAAAAGGTCTGGACTGACATTGAATTTGAAGCCGTATGGAGAACCTTCGTCGTCTACGTTTAGGCTTGGAGTAACACCTAATGCAGGGTCCGTCACTCCGGGCGAATATTTTCCGCGGGTATGTATTGATAGATCTTTATTTTAAAATCCTCAATTGATTAATTGATTTTGTATGTAAGAATTTATTATATTTTAGCTGGATCTAGAAACACCAACTACGGCAGATATACCTCTCGAAAGCGCGATGACCTCTGAGATATTTACACCTAGAAGTGATGTTAGTAAGGAGTCAAACATAAAATCTAAAGCAAAAGAGTTTTTAAGTTCTGACGGCTTTAATTTTCCAATAATAGTTGACGAAGAAAATGTTGAATCGGAAATAACTAGCGACCTTCAAACTGGCGACACCCCGGATGATTCTCCATCAAAATCTTTAGATTCTCCGGTAAAAAGAGAATCATCGAAATATTCATATTTCAATGTGTTAGACGGGTCGTATAGTTTGAAAGACTTCGATCCCTTTGGAATCAAAGAAATGAAAAATTTCTCCAAGGATCACTTCTCGAGTAAAATGAATTTGGAAATGATAAGCTCATGTTATACTCATCCTTCAGTTATAATGGAAGAAGTGAAGAAGCAACCTTATAATAATATATTTGCGTCACATTATTCTACTGTCAATGAAGAACAGAACAAAATAAATTGTGACAACATTGCTTCATTAACCGCTTGCCTTCAAAGGTCTGTAATGTTACCGCTTACATATCAATTAGAAGTGGTGAACAACTCTATCCTAACTTACTTCTTAGTAAACCAGGATATGTATGAACATATGAGAAGTTTGAAGGATTATTTCTTTCTGATGGATGGAGAATTTTCGAGAAGTATTTGTCACAATTTGTTCACAAAGTTGGTCAAGACTTTAAATCCTCAAGAGTTGTTGAACTTTGCTACTTTGCACAATATATTGGATAAAGCTCTTGGGTCATCTATTTCACGTAAGTATCTTTATTTCGAAGCTTATAATCTAAATCAGCCATCTTGTAGTCTCAATGTCTTTTCCTTATTCACATATTTTTACTTGCAGATGTGCACAAGTTTTCGGAGAACTTATCATTCACGATCACAGAATCCCCTCTCAGTTTCCAGCACAGTTCTCCAGATGTTCTTCAGTGTCTATCCCTGACCTACACTGTCAGTTGGCCACTCAACATCATACTGTCACAAGAGGCATTGCTTCGGTACGCCAAAGTGTTTCAGTTTCTCATCAAAATGAGACGAATATTCTGGGTTTTGGGTGAAGATTTTGAAGTAAGTATTTGACTGTTTAAAATGAAGTTATTTGGTGTTGTTATAAGTTGGTATTTAATTAATGTTCTGTACTACTTTTCAGTCTTTAAAGTTATCAGTTAAATTGTCAGGACGGCATTCCCGAAAACTGCTTAAATCACCACAATACATATCCGTGCAAATATATAGACACATAATGGCTTCGATGATCCGAGCCCTCGACAATTACATAGTTACGACTTGCATTCTGTCATCTTGGACGGAGTTTGAGAATGATTTGAAGAAAGCTCGAACGTTGGACGATCTGTATGAATGTCATGTGGTTTATATCAAGAAGGTGCTGTTTCGATGCTTACTGAATAACAGATCGACACCCGTAATGAAACTTTTGAATGATATTTTCACTGTGATATTGAAGTTCAGTCGGGTTTTGAAGGCAGGGTAAGTTTTTCGATGTTTTGTTGTTTTCCAGTATTATATATTTCAAGTATTTAGTCACTAACAATTAAGAGAATCATTTAGGTATTTAAATCTGAAATTATTGTAATACATATTTTGATATCTACAGCGGAATCTTCCTCCTTAGACTTCAAATATGTTTTTAAACGATAAGGAGGAAGCTCCTTATCGTTTAAAAACATATTTGAAGTCTGCCGTCTTGTATTTTTTTCGACATCATCTACAAAATGAAAGCAGGTGCAATAACTATATTATATATAATATATCTTTTCCCTCTCTAGAGAATGGCAGCAAAAGGAGCCAGATGGATCGTTCACACACTCCAGCTTTCCTCAACTTGAAGAACTATTCCATTTGTTCGAGAAACTCGCCAAATATTTGCACAAAGTGGTCACGAAGTTAATGGAATGTGGATACCAAAGACATTTAGTGGAACTCTTGACTATGGTAAATTTGAATGGGTACTATGATCCGGAAAAGTCGAAAGATGACCATAATACCACTGTCCAGTCGACCACGTGAGAATCAATTGTAACAGAAGTGTAAACAGTCCGAGCGAGTTTTGATAGTCCGAATCTCGAGTGGTTATCATTTCTGCGTAGTTTAGATCCGCCTTGATTCAGATTGTTGAGTTTTAAACACCATGATCAGTGACTCAATAGCTCGCTTCTGAAATGAACTATAATATTATATAACATTGTGTAATATTCGCATTTAGATATTTATAGTTCTGAATGGTTGTAAGGAGGTACAAAAGCCAATAGGGCTACAGAATGTATTTTTGAGTGATTTAAAATGCAATAAATAGGCTTGTTAAGACGATAGACGTGTAAAAGGATAGTCTGTGGTGTTTTTGCGATATATAGCTTGTTTATTAACGGTGTGCTTCTTAATTTAGATAAAAATAATACTCGAAAATGTAGGGTAGTTTTATAAAAGACGTAGTACGAAATCATATTTGATGTGAAATTTCCAAAGTTCCCAACTTAGTAAATAAAAATATTCTCTGTTGATTCTCCAATTGATTAAGACAATATTATAATTGTTAGCTTTAGAATCTCTTTTTTGTATATTGCTTTTTGTACTAGGTAGTTCATCATTTTATATTCTCATTGTTTTGTGCTGAAGTATTGGGCACAATAATGTTTTGTTTTATTAGAAAAAAAGTTCGTTGTAATTCGTGAATATTTAGCGAGCCCAATCCATGACATTTTATTGTTATCACAATACTTTTTATCGCCACGCTACTTGCGTTGCTAAAATACACATAATAAGTAACACACAGCCGTAGTTCCAAATAAGTTTGGATTAAACTTAGTGTTATAACGTATAACCTGATAATTTCTCCCACCTAATAATCATGTGATATAATCATTATCTTTAATCTCGAATAATGTTAATTGAAAGTTATGTTTCTAGAGTAAATGTTGAGTCCAACTGTTGTTAACCATGAATTATGTCAATAAACTAATAATTAATTATTATAAATACAATGATCACCTTATGTTATATTTTAATAAAGTAAAGTTATTTTTTTAAGTTTTCTGTTTTGATTTTTTAACGGCTGAGGACAAAAAGGTCTTAGAGGATCAAAAACAAGAAAGGTGAGTAGTTTTGGTCTTTCGGCTATTCCGAACTAGAGATGTGCCTGATGGCAATATTCCCACTGCCGGCAATATTCCCAATATTGCCACTGCCGGTAAAATACCAAAATTGCCGGCAACTTTGGCAATATTGCCAAAGTTGCCAGTCAAATAACACCAGTAAATTTTATTATTACTGCAGGTGCAGTTTATATTACTGCAGATAATACGTTGCGGCATTAAGTCCGCCTTATAAAAACTACTAAATTGTTAAGCTCTAAACGGTGATTATGTAAAAATTACCGAAACAAATGCATTAAAATAATGTTATTTTTGTTGATTATTTGTAGTTTTGACAGAGATTTATACTTCCATATTGTATAGGTACTTATACTCGATGTTTTTGCTATGTGATTTTGAATGAAAAACTAGTGGCCCACTCAACGAACAGTAATAGAGGGAAATTCTTGGAACACGATTTTGGACTACGTTACTTTGTTTGAACTAGTTAGGAGGTGAATATAATTATCTAAAGTCCCCGCCACTAGCCCTTGAGCTGTGGGGGAGGGGGGTTTAAAGGTTCCATTTTTTGATTTTTCACTTATAACTCGGAAACCATGCCTCCTAGCGGCATGGTTTGTATGAATAAAACAAAGGCTGAATAAATTTCCTATAAGTTTTATTTAGTAACCATTTCGATATCTTGTATAGTTTTCAAAAAAACATATTTCGGAAAGTCTTATTAAATATTGCCATAAATCCAGAAAGCAGCAGCAGTCTTTTCAGGCTCTCCCTGTAGTACCTACTCCTCCGTGTGTTTTTGTGGGCAACTCACACTTGACCAAAAATTAACTACCTATACGAAAATTGTTTACAAGAAAAAAGAACTAAAGTTTCCAAAGATAGTTTTTCCGCATCTCTTATGGGTGCGGATTTCCTACATAGTACAGTCCTACCTAGTCTGTAAGTACCTATTATAATTTAAAATGAGTTTCTAAGCTAATTTTTACTGCTCCCTCGGTGGGGGAAGACAAGACATATCAAGCTTGATGGTTGTCACCGAATTAAAGAACTACTTATAGCTGGTGGACATTGAGAGAGACCCGAGGGGGTCTCTCTCAATGTCCGTGGGCCTCCAGTTAAGATCTGGAGGCCCATATCATCTCAAGATGCAGCACGCTGGCTCTGTTCATCGCAGGTGGTGAAGGGAGGGTCTGAATCAACTTAATATAATTTTTTTTTATACAAATACAACTTTCCAAATGCGCGAAACTAAAAATGTTTTTTCCCCTAAATTACAGACTTTCAAAAGCGGATACCTCGAAAACTATGAAAACTCGAAAACTTACAAGATCTTGAAATGCTTACTGGGTAAAACTTACGGAAAATTGATTTAGTTTTTTATTTGTTCACACACGCTATGCTGCTAGAACGCATGGTTTTCCGAGATGTAAGCGAAAAACCAAAAAATGATACCTTCAACCCCCCCCCAGAGCTCATGGTTTTGATATGTTCACCTCGTAACTAGTCCAAACAAAGTTACGTAGTAAAGAATGTGTTTCTAGAATTTCCCTCTATGCTTTGAGCATTCGTTGACTAGATTAAACTACAACATTAAAATAAATTATTCGAATTTATGCCTTTTTATTCAATATACAATGATCGTCAATTCTTATCTTAAAATGTATGTTTAATTTCTTATATTCACAGTCGTGTGCGGCAACAATGGGCAATATTGCCGGTAAAATACCGGGAATATTGCCAAAATTGCCGGCAATTTTGGCAATTTTACGAAAAAAAAATTTTTTTTTGTATATAATGTAGACCATGGTCTGTAAATGCTAATTTTAAGTGTGTTACATAGTTTTCGCACTCACTTTGACTTAAAATTAAGCAATATTCCCAAATATTTCCACTCCCGGCAATTTTGCCGGCAATATTTCCACCTATATTCCCACCTTGGGCAATATTGCCGGCAACGGCACATCTCTATTCCGAACTGTCACTTTCGTGTTTCAACCCCGATCAATCAATGACATCTGTTATAGGAAATTCTTGGCAGCAGCCAAGCAAGACTGTATTTTTGCCCAGTTTAAAGGCGCATCTGTTACTTGGGATTATTACATAGCTGGCAAAACGTTTGTTTACACTTGCGTTGTTATCACAAAACAGCTGTTGCGTTTGAGGGATTAACCAAGTTTTCGAAAAATGAATATAGATGGCGTTATAATAAATTGTTAGCTCTAAAAGTGCCATCTTTTGTCAAGTAGCGCAATCGTTACTTACCGCCATCTCTTGTCAAATAGACGAACTTACGTTTTGTTTACTATTGTGATTCGGTTTTTTTCTTAACTTAAGTATGTTTTCAGTCACCAATAATGACGTAGAATATTCGTCTATAACCAAATATATTTTTATATTGTTCATAATTATAGTAGGCGCCGTATTAATCAGATAACAAATCAACAGTTGTCTAGATAAGTTTCATTTATTATACGTCGCGACAGTGGCGCCAATATTTTTCCTTATAATAAGACTGTGTTTTCACGAATACTTCATTCTGCCGCAATTCGTCCTAGGGTTAACATCCTAGCCTAATCAGTGCGTGACATTGAAGTGAAAGCCGGCATTTCCTGCAATCTACTGCCGATTTCCTTGGAAAATTTTGAAATTAATTCATGTTTTTACAATAAAATACATAATTTTCGTGAAATTCAAAAATTCAGTGAACATCAATCATTGTTTATAGTTATCGATCGGACAGCAATTTTCCACGATTAAACTCCGTTTTCGTCGCGTCGAAGACGATATTTTATCAAAAACGTTAAAACCCAAGAATCACCGTCACCGCCGCCGAGATGGCGTTCATGATGCCTGTAGTGAAGAAAGATTGGGACCTGTACAACTCGCACCGGACTCGGCGGGTGTCCGAGTCAGCGGAGAAGGCGGGGCTGGGCGGCCGCGTCCGCAAGGTGTCGGAGTCGCGCTCCGAGGGCCCGGCGCTGTCGCCGCGCTCCCACACGCTCAGCCCGCACCGCAGCGTGCCCGCTATGCGCTCGCTGTCCTACTGCCGCGCGCCGCCCTCGCGCGCCTCGCTGCGCACCGCCGTCGACAGCCCCAGCAAGGGTTCGGCTAGCCCCCAGAGTGTGCCGCGCGAGGATAAGTTCCACAGCAGGTTGGTGGAGAAGTTGAAGCGAGCCCTCGGGCGCTCGGAGTCGAAGCGCGATGAGAGGAGCTCGTGAGTTAACGCGTGCTTGTGTGCAGGGCGCGCGCCGAGTCCCCCGAGCGCCACTCGCGCTGCGGAGCGTGCGTGCCCTACCTGTGACGGCCGCCCGGCCAGCCCGGCGCGCCCGGCCCGAGCGCGAGCGCGCAGACACACTATCTGTGATATGTTTCCGATAGTGAACACGAAGAGATGAGTAGACATTTCATGAATGTGCTAACTAACCGCCTAAGGTCTTTCGGACGCTGAGAACCTAACGTTTGAAGTTCCACCGACACAATGCAATAGTTTTAGTTGTCATACATTTGGTTCGCTTCCCTTAACTGTTGCATGTTTGTTAGTCGTCATCGTATCATAAATGTATGTCCTAAAGAGCAGGTTGTCAGATTTAGGTTGTAATATGAAAGTACGTTGTATGGATTTTAAGACTGCGTTTAGTTTAAGCACACCCTGGGGTTTGATAAGTATTATTTGAAAAATCACCCCGGTGGTCACTAGAGGTTAGTTTGTGGCAGTTTGCGAAGGGTATCTGTGATTCGTTATTTGTAAGTAACGTGGATTTATTTATTTAAGCTGAAAGGGAAATTGCATTCAGTTTTACCTATTGATTGTGAGAGTCCTTATTGTAATAACTTTTGACATAATTGTATTGTTTACCAACTTAATGTATTCAGTTTGTTACAAATTGGTTCGAAATTGTAAAACTTTGGTTACCTATTTATTTGAAATTCAGCAGCAGCTTCATTTGACACTTATTGGTAAAAATAATTGAAAACGTTGAAGTGAATACTAAAGAGTATGAGACATTTGTTATAATATTTGTACTGTAGTTGTAATGAGAGTACCTTTATATTAATGTACACGTACACGTAGTGCAAACTGTCGATATTGATAACTGTAAGCAGTGTTGTATTGTAGTCATCGATGTAATATTACAATGATAATTTATTTATACACAGAACGAGCCTCGTCCTCGTTTTGCAATCAATTTTTGTTATGATTTCGCTTGATTTTATTATGATGTTATCTTGTGACTGTAATTGGACCAGCTTTGTTAATAGTATTATCTATCAGTGAAACTGAAATCGATAATAGTGATATAAAAGTAAGATGTATCATAAAATTCTAAAATTAAGGCATATCTCGATGAGATTTTGTTGAGGGCATCAAGGAGCGCAATATCAATGTGTTTATTTCGTTTGCTTAACAAAGTTCCTTACGCCTATTGGACTGCCACATGGTAGTTTGTAGGCCTATTTAAATTTTTAGATGTATGCAGTAGTTTTATACAATACCAAATTGTAATCTTATGTCATTATTATCTTATGCAAATACCTACTATCAAAATTGCATGTATTGTCAACGATGTCTGATCTGATGATTTGCAACTATTAAACACTTAAATATAAAGCTTATTCTGAAACATATTTTTTATTTAACACCACCTTGTCACCCTAACTCATACAATTCTTAACAGTTTTGAGTGACCTTTAACACAATCAAATGATTAACGAGGAAAAGTTTCTGATAAATTGGCACATACCTACATGTTGGCGCTCTTTGAAGAAAACATTACAGATGCTATACGGGTCTACATAATAATAATTGGCCACGTGCGCTGACAACAGAAATAGAAGTTTTTAGCGACTAAGTCTATTATCGTAACCAAGAATGTCCGCATCACTGAACTTGGCGTGCAAACTGTCAGATTGAGGCAAAGAAAATTGAAGCATAGATTTATGTAACGCAAAAAAAACAAATGATACTCTAAAAAAATGTTTTCAAATTGCAACCTTCTATTCGTTAAAAAAGCCATTGCAATCTCAAAAACATTTATTAGAATCATGAAGAAAGATCTAACAGTTTTAGTAATATAAAACTATTGATAAATACATACCTAATAGCCAGTGCATATTGTGTATGATACAATTTAATAAATCGACACTGTTATTAACATCTCTGCTGTGTAACATTTCCGGAATTACCGGCCTCATTTTATTAACATCTCGTGTAACATTTCCGGAATTACAGGCCTCATTTTTGGCAAATAGGTACCTATCTATCTGTTATTTTCTCTGAACTCCCCATTCTTAAGCTTGGTATGTTGACATTAGAAAAATCTAAAGAATTTTAATAAAAATAAACAACAAACCTCCTCATTTAGAACAAAAGTGTTTAAAATCGAATTAACAAGTTTCTCAGTCTAATGAAACCCTACATGGCCACTTAACTACTGAGTCCATCTTAAGTATCGGTTTCCTTCATTCAGCAAGCTGACACCTCAATGAACTTTCAATACAGCAACTTTTGCATATAATAATCAATTAGGCAGTAAACACACAGATTGAATGCAAGCTGGAATATTACCAGGGGTCAGAACGATCACTCAATGGGCCCACATTTCATGATTGTTCTCGAACTGTGTAGAACTTTTCGATGCTGAGGGGTCAGTGTTACCCCGTGTTTGCGCCAAAATGTTATAAGCCTGTAATATACATGTTGGACCTACTGCTTTCGTTTATCGTTTACAAGTATTGTAATTTTTAACAGAATAGTTTCAATATGGCTTATTCATCTGTTTATTTCAACTTTAATATTACCACCGAAATAAGTTGTAAGAAGTCTACATAAACGTAAAAAAATATTTGTAGAAAAAAGTGTGAACAAAAAAGTAATTACTAACACTTTTTTTGCACCTGTTTATTTCATCCATTGTTTTGTATTGTTTTGAAAACTACTTTCAACGAAAATGAAGGAGGTCTGCATTCATAAGAAAGAGCTTTTATAATGATTTTACTGCCAGGATTCTCGCTGGAGATAGGGGCATCGATAACATCGCACGACAACGCATCGCTCTCGAAGTTTCCGAGAGTACGTCGTCTTTTATTTGGCTTGTTGCTAACACGCTTCGCACTTGTTCAAAGGTTGATTGATTGATTGAAGTCAATAGACGTTTATTAAATATCAATTATGACTTTTAAGGCTGGCTTTTTTAATTGTTTCTATAGTTTTCTGGAATCGATTATGATGAGGGGGCTTTACACAATAAAGATAGAGGAAATATGAAAGAAAATTAGGTGTGATTAGTGTTATAGTATTGATTATATTCACTATTTGCTTATATCATTGGCTAAAGCCTGTCGGGGTCGCGGGACTGTCTTATCAGGTCACCGTGACCCCGAAACGTAAAGGGCTATTAAAGGACACCATGGATTTTAGTCAGTACGAGTCTGTCAGCCTCCCGTTCCGCCCTGGCTGGAAATACTCATTAGACGATTTTATCAAACCATGTAAAAAAAGTTGTGAAAAGTCGACAGACTGGCAGTGTTATTTTCCCATTTTTTAACATATAATATTAATGTATATTAGTACTAGTTGTTAACAGCCTGGAACTTGTCAAAACCCAGGGGCCCGATCGATAGTGATGACCAGTATGGCATCACTAATGAGAATTCTAGAACGATCGCGCCGTAAAGAAATGTATAAGTAAAGTGCAAAACTGCTAATGGTCATTTGTCATTTAGCGTTTATTAGAGTCGTTAGCATACTTTGCACTAATTCGTGGGTTTGAGACTTGTATTTTTAGTAATTTCTGAGTTTATGAGTTGTGGGTTGTAAGCCCCACTCATTTTAATTTGACGTTGTGGCTTTTGGGTCCATGTAAAAAACACCACACCTGAAAATAATAAATTAATTTGGTACTGTCTGTAGAAAACATTTTCAAGAAAACATCGTATGTAGCAATAAAAAACAAAATTGACTGAGTGGGTAATTTCTTTAATTGATAGGATATAGTAAATCTAATCAGCATACAATAAATTCGTCACATAATCCAAACTAATCCAAACTAATATTATAAATGCGAAAGTAACTCTGTCTGTCTGTCTGTCTGTTACGCTTTCCCGCTTAAACCTCTCAACCGATTTTGATGAAATTTGGCACAGACAATCTTTAGACCCTGAGAAAGAACATAGGCTATCAAAACACCACGCGGGCGAAGCCGCGGGCGGAAGCTAGTTTCCTATAATTCTTAAATAACAGGTACCTACCTACTAAATATTTACAATAATAAGTTACTCAGACAAGAACATTTTTACAGCATTATTTCATGATCATAATGATAAACCACGTAGGTAATAAATTATAAGAAAAAGTCATTCGTCACCTTTGATAATAGATTAGGTACCTACGTGTGACAAGTACCGAAGTCCTAATCTTTAAGTATCTTCTTACATCTTTATTGTAACCTAAATTACTGATTACTGTGTCGTGGAAAATTCCTTCAGACGTTCATGAGTCAAGTGACGAACTTAATTAACTTTGTAGTACAGTCATCGCCAAAGTCAACTTTGATATCGGAATTTTTTCGTGTTTATTTTCTTACTAGCTTCTGCCCGCGACTTCGTACGCGAATCTTGTTGCTTATGCCAGCGACAACGGGGTCGTCAAAATCGAAGATCTGAAAAATCTGATAATTACCCAATTCCAAGAGCCCGGGTAAAAACTTAGTGGGAGTTTGGCCAGTAGATTTTTTTTTATTAATATGTTCATTGTCATCGAAAACCAGTCCTAAACTGTTACCGCCTTCACTGCGTGGAGGTACTCCCAGCTTATGTATTTTATAATTATACTTACAGTGAAATTAGTGACAGCTAGCTTTGATTTCCACATCAGGTGTTCCAGATCTTCAATTTTTATACATCAATAGATAATGCTAATCAGGCTGAACAACTTTGCTACGACGTCATTCCTTTATTATGTTATAGTGTAGCTGGGCTCTTGGAGTTCCACATCAGGTGTTCCAGATATTTAATTTTTTTTTATACATATACCTACAAAAAGTGCTTATCAAGCTGTACAACTTTTGCAAAGACGTCATTCCTATATATGTTATAGTGTAGCTGGGCTCTTGGTGTTCAACATCAGGTGTTCCAGATCTTCAAATTTATTCTCTCAGCAGAAAATGCTCATCACGTGGCATAATTTTTGCTATCGCACCATTTTTGTATCTCTTATAGTTTAGCTGGTCTGTTGCAGTTCTGCACCAGGTGTTCAATTTTCCAAGATAATTATAGTCTATATGTTGCCCAGACTTAATAGCTATACAACAAAAAAAAAAAAAACAATCAAATCCGTCCAGTAGTTCCGAAGATTAGCGTGTATGGAGTAACTTCTCCCGTTTTCCTAACATTTCCCTTCACTGCTCTGCTCCTATTGATTGTAGCGTGATGAAAAGTATACTATAACCAGCGCAGGAGTATGAAAAATAATTGTACCAAGTTTCGTCAAAATCCGTCGAGTAGTTTTTGTTTCTATAACGGTTATACAGACAGACAGACAATAATTTTATTCATTGCATTTTTGGCATCAGTATCGATCCCTAATCATACCCTGATAGTTATTTTGGAAATATATTTCATGTACAGAATTGACCTCTCTACAGATTTATTATAAGTAAATATGTAGATAGATAGAAGAAGAAGATTTTTGGCATCAGTATCGATCCGTAATCACACCCTTTTTTTTTTTTTTTAGCGTGGTAAAATCATCAAATGAGTCCTCCCACCCCGGGCAGGGCGGGAGGGACTGTCTGTCAGACTTCTACTGACTAAAATCCACGGTGTCCTTCAGTAGCCTGTTATGTTCCGGGGTCACGGTAAGGAAATAATCCCGCGACCCTAATCACACCCTGATAGTTATTTTGGAAATATATTTCATGTACAGAATTGACCTCTCTACAGATTTATTATAAGTATAGATTACATTTAGTTAAGGCAATTTCAAAAATACCTACATTAAAGAAACAACAGTATGCCACAAATAAGAGTTCAAATATCGTTCCAATCACCTATTTGTAGATAACGCGCTATAGACAAATCGAGAAAACTTGTAATAGTACGGAAGTAAAACATGTGAGTTGAAGCTAAATTAAATAACCCTTCGCAGTCGGGTAAAACAACAGTGTTTCATTAATTTCTCTGCTGTCGGTACAAGACTAAATGATCGCAAATTAATTTAGGATAGGCTTCCATTTTAATCTGGAGCGTAAGAAACTATTTTCGACATAATAAATTTACCTGAAGCGGCTGCTTGTTCTGTATTTTTTTCCACTGCTTTAAAATATGGTGGGCGGTGGAAATATGTGTTTTTACTTGAAAACATGGTAAGCAAATCTGTTCTGTTAGCATTTTGTTGTTAACTATTTTAAGCCTGCGGTTGTTCTAGCTCCTGCCCTTCTATTGCTAAACAACTCAACGCGCTTCTATAACATAAGCGCCCAAAAATCATCAAAATCGGTCTAGAACGGTTTAGATGGAAAGCATAATAAAAGAACAAACAAATTCTCTTCATAAATACTCAATATTCATTTTAACAGTACATAAATACAAACATGATGGGTAAAGATTTTCTTTGGAAAGAAAAATTCGAACCACGGGCAGGATTCGAAAAAATTCGCTACGCATGCGTTAATGCGTTTAATATTGCGTTTAGTATACTTATCTACTAGTAGATACAAATTAAAGTTTGTTAAGGTAAAACTTTTTATTTTAAAGGGCTGTATTGTGTTTCCTGACCAACATTAGATATTCAAAGGAAGGGCCTCAACTTATAAAAAGTGTACACAATCGTGCTAATCAATTTTGTTTGTTTGTTTTTCTGCATTTTGTATTTCCTCTATGCTTTTGTTGTTTTTAATCATCTTGTTTTTTCTAGAAGAGTATTGTCATGGAGTTTTTATGGTGAAAGAATTAGATAATGGTTTTAGTAATCATTAGTAAATAGTTAATTATTAAAATTGACCTTGGGTCATTGTATTATTTCAATACCTACTTATGTAATAATATCTTTCTCATTATCTTATAATTATAAACTAACACAAAGGAGAGCATAAAGTTCGAGTAATTGGGATGTTGAAAAAATATGTTTTCATTATATTAATAGTAGGTACTTACATATTTCACTCTTTTGAACGAGACTTAATTAGTATTATCATAGAATATATAATAGTACTAGTATTATCTAGAGAATTAGGCTACTTGCGTGGGCTGAAGTAATTATTCATAGAATCTATTTTTAGATAATCTCAGTTTCTCAGCAATTGTAATAAGCCTGGAAAATTATTCTCCAATATTAATAAAATATTCTTGAAATTTTCAACGCTCACCTGAATAATAATGTTCGATTTTCAGAGACGAGTTATTTAAACTAATTTAAAGCATAGACATTTGTGTACAATTACAGTCTACCCAAATATCAAGACTGTTTTAATGAAATGTAGCTGTAGTCTAAAATATTATATTATTAATAATTAATTAAGTATTTTCTTCTCTGTGACATCTTTTCCGTTTTATCGGTCCTAAGCCGACCGTAGATTGTAGAAAATCCAATTAGGCCAATTTTATTCAGACGTTAATTTAGATGAAATTTAGGTTTATTCATAACGGGCAAAAAGTTATTTTTTACTTATATACTTTTTTTATTATTTTGTGTTTGTTTTGGGTCCTGAGAGTCCAGTGTGCTTAGTGCGAGTTTTTTTACGTTGACGCGATAGTAACGTTTAACCGCGTTTGGCGCTCCTATTGGCCCGCTGCAAGGTCGTGAGAACTCTCAACCAATGAGAGCGCCAAACGCGGTTAAACGTTACTATCGCGGCAACGTAAAAAAACTCGCACTAAGCACACTGATGTGGATCGTTTTAGGATCCACATCTGGACTCTCAGGACCTAAGAGGCGAAAAAGTGGTAAAATAAAATCTCGTAAAATATTTTTTTTAGGGTATCTCCTGTACACGTAAAGTGGGGATGTTATTTTTTTTTCTCGCGTACCCCATAGTGTGGGGTATCATTAAATAGGTCTTTAAAAAATATTGACAGTTTCCATTAACAATTTTTTAATAAAAAAATTGGTTTGTGAAATATTAAGCTTTAAAGTGCTAAATTTTGCTCGACTCGAGTGTCCCCCCCCTCTACCAGCTAAACGGTTATGTGTGGGGGTGTGAAAAAATTCACAATAGTAGTATATATAACGAAGTTTAAAAGAAAATTGTCATGACTTAGTAGGCTTTACAACTTTACGAGTAATAGTCGACCAACTTATAAAATGTACTTGGATAATATTTTTCTTAAACAAAATGTATCGGAGAACATGTTATTCAACTGCAAATGTAAGTTTGTCAACTTTATTTTTACAGCTCTAATAGGTATGTTTTACGGTATGTTTTTTGGGGATAGGTAGGTTTTTATCGTCAACTATTTTTAACTAACTTCAAAAAAAGGAGGAGGTTCTAAATTCGTCGTAATCTTTTTTTTTAAATGTATTTTGCCCGATTTCTCAAAGACTCCTGGACCGATTTTGAAAATTCTTCTTTTTAAAATTAAATTCAGCGAATCAGTTTAGTTAGTTCGCATAAGTATTTTGATGGGCAACTACGGAACCCTACACTGTGCGTGGCCCGACACGCACTTGGCCGGTTTTTTTTTTTTTTTGTTTTTGTTTAGCTTTGGTAAGAAGTTCCCTCTTCTTATCGTGCCTGCGATGTTCTCTCGTATCCTTGTATACCAAACTGTAACAACAACATTGTAAAAGCAAATATTTTAAAAGAGTAACCATGGAGTTTCTTGCCGGTTCTTCTCCATGGAAACGACCAACCTGAACCGTGCCAAAAAATTTTTTTTTTCTCTTCTCGACGTTATAAAAGTGCCCACTGAGGCCCATGTAAAATAAAAATATTTTGATTTTGATTTTGAAAGTTCTAGTTGTTGCTCGAAAATTATTATCAAAAACGGTATCCTACTTTTTATTCTAGACTATAACCTACCTCTGAGCCATATTTCTTCAAACTAAAAAATTAAATTTACAATCTTAAGTTAGATTAGATGATTTGATTTGTTAGTATATAAGGACAGCAGGTCTGAAATGGTCACTTTAAGCAATATTCCTAGTGATACACCTTGTGCACTTCCAGTAACGTCATTGGCGATTCGTTCACGAAGTGAATCATTTGGTATATTACTAAGTGGTCGTTTTAGACCATCAGATTCGCAAAAATGAAATTAGATTTAGTGAAAATAGACATAAAAATACATATGATTAGGTTGTAGGTACTACATCCCACTTCCATCATTTTCTGGCCCAAATCCCTTTCATATCAGAAAACAAATGGCGAGCTAACGTATTCACAATGGAAAGGATATACCACAGATTATAATAATACAGTGCTTGTCTCAAAGATATGGTTAGCTATCTTCAAAGCTAAGCTCTACAAAGAAAAGCTTAGGAAAAAGGGTCGGATAAAGGAAAGCTTATCTTTTTGCAGCTTTGTACCTTACCTTTTGCCTACATGACCTACATCGTCCCATTTTTAGGGTTCCGTAGTCAACAAGGAACCCTTATAGTTTCGCCATGTCCGTCCGTCCGTCCGTCCGTCCGTCCGTCCGTCTGTCCGCAGTTTAGCTCAGAGACGCACAGTACTAGAGGGCTGTAATTTGGTGTAAATATACGGATTTGTTGTGCCAAAAAAGTGGTAAAATAAAATCTCGTAAAATATTTTTTTTAAGGGTACCTCCAGTACTTACACGTAAAGTGAGGATTTTTTTTTTCTCGCGTACCCCTTAGTGTGGGGTATCATTAAATAGGCCTTTAAAAAATAATTATAGTTTCCATTAACAGTTTTTTGATAAAAAAATTCGTTTGTGAAATATTAAGCTTTAAAGTGCTAAATTTTGCTCGATTCGAGTGTCCCCCCCCTCTACCAGCTAAACGGTTATGTTTGGGGGTGTGAAAAAATTCACAATAGTAGCATATATAACGAAGTTTAAAAGAAAATTATCATGACTAAGTAGGCTTTACAACTTTACGAGTAATAGTCGACCAACTTATAAAATGTACTTGAATAATATGTTTTCTTAAACAAAATGTATCGGAGAACATGCTCTTCAACTGCAAATGTAAGTTTGTCAACTTTATTTTACAGCTTTAATAGGTATGTTTTTACGGTATGTTTTTTGGGGATAGGTAGGTTTTTATCGTCAACTATTTTTAACTAACTTCAAAAAAAGGAGGAGGTTCTAAATTCGTCGTAATCTTTTTTCTTATGTATTTTTCCTGATTTCTCAAAGACTCCTGGACCGATTTTGAAAATTCTTCTTTTTAAAATTAATTTCAGCGAATCAGTTTAATTAGTTTTTTGATGGGCAACTACGGAACCCTACACTGTGCGTGGCCCGACACGCACTTGGCCGGTTTTTCTGTTTTAATGTGGGTAGGTCTTTTTGACTTTATGTAGGTACTAAATGTAGATAAGTTCCTTTCGTATTTGAGTTTGATAAGCCTAGTTATCGAAATAGATTTTACCCCAAAACCATACTTATACAACATGTAACATAATTAACGCACATCCTGAAATTAGTTTGTTCAGAATCGTTTACTGAATCGATTTCTATCATTTTTATTAAATGTATTTCTTTTTTCAAAAATAATTAAAACTACGGAAATTCCCCCTAGACCTCTGTACAGTCAAAACAAACTAAGATAGACCGTAAATCAAGGCAACAAGACATAAAAGTGCAATTTTATTTTCACCTCACACGCTCGGAAAGATTCTATTTCTCATTCAAAATCTGAGCGCAAAACTCAATTTTGCGCGCTGGGGCGCAAAGTGTTGTTCAAAATTTGAACACGTCTAGTATTCAATTATTTTCACCTCACACGCTTGGAAAGATTCTATTTTTCATTCAAAATCTGAGCGCAAAACTCCATTTTGTGCTCTAGAGCACAAAGTGTTGTTTAAAATTCGAACACTTCTTGTATTCAATTATTTTCACCTCACACGCTCGGAAAGATTCTATTTCTCATTCAAAATCTGAGCGCAAAACTCCATTTTGTGCTCTAGAGCACAAAGTGTTGTTTAAAATTCGAACACGTCTTGTATTCAATTGTTTTCTACTTTTCTACACTGTCAGGCGAGCCGCCCCCACTACATTTCCTCGCTGTGTGAGGTGAAAAGTTGTGTGTTGCACTCGGCAGCAAAGTTTTTCTGCGTCTCGTACCTTTGAAAACTTCGCATCGCTCAGGATTCTATATTTGAACCGCTCGTTTCTCTCGCGGTTCAATCTTATAATCCTTCGCTCGCTCAGTTTTCAATTCAAGTACACGCGCCAAAAATCAACTTTGCAGCCTTTCAAATAACTATTTCACCTCACCCGCTCGGAAAGATTCTATTTCTCATTCAAAATCTGAGCGCAAAACTCCATTTTGTGCTCTAGAGCACAAAGTGTTGTTTAAAATTCGAACACGTCTTGTATTCAATTGTTTTCTACTTTTCTACACTGTCAGGCGAGCCGCCCCCACTACATTTCCTCGCTGTGTGAGGTGAAAAGTTGTGTGTTGCACTCGGCAGCAAAGTTTTTCTGCGTCTCGTACCTTTGAAAACTTCGCATCGCTCAGGATTCTATATTTGAACCGCTCGTTTCTCTCGCGGTTCAATCTTAGAATCCTTCGCTCGCTCAGTTTTCAATTCAAGTACTCGCGCCAAAAATCAACTTTGCAGCCTTGCATAACAAATAACTATTGTTTTAATACAAATTCCGTCATTCAATACAAAAAAAGAAAAATAAACCTTACTGCAAAATAACTAATTTAGTTAAATAACAATGCATTTACATGTTAAATTAAAAATTCAATATATGTATTGTGATTATAACATAATATTCTAATTGGGGTGTCTGAGGGTGTGCGTTAATTACGTTACATGTTGTATAAGTTATAAAAGTAAGTCGGTCTTCAAAGTCAAAGTCAAATCATTTATTTTAAATAGGCCATCAGTGAGGCACTTTTAAACGTCGAATATTAAAATTAAGGAAAGGGATGGGATAGGATTGATTCTACACCCATTCGCTAAGGTAGGTTGTATGGAGAAGAATGGGCAAGAAACTCCATACTTACTCTTTTTAAACATGTTTTACAATTTTTTTATAACATCATTTGAAATATATAATGTGGAAGCAATGTACTATCGGCGCCATTTAAGCATGACCATTTAAAAATTTTTTCGCTTAAACCTTGCGGAGGCGCCGAGCCACGCCCCCTTAAAGTGTGGGCCTATCAGGAAAGCGTCAACATAATTAGTTGCAATCTGCGCTACGCAGCTTCGTCACAGATTACCAGATATTACACTCCATGTACTTACGCGCGCTAACCACCTACCGGGCGCCGGGTAGCCGCTACCCATAGCGCAGAGGGTTGTCAACAACCGCGCGGCGCGCACTTACTCATAAATTCGGTCGATTTGACGATAGTTTTGAAATCGATATGGTTACAACTGGTATATTATATTATGTGCAGTGGATGGATGTAGATCCAGCAAGAGAAGAGATAAAACTTATCTTTTTTTTCTGTTTTACTAGTGATACAGAAATGTAAGTATTTTTTTTTTTTTCTCTTTATTTGTTTAGGGGTTTTTATCGATACCGATATGGCAACCCCATCGTACCTTTAAGAGTATTTTTTTTTAATTTTTTATGTAAAATTTTAGGTAAGTACTTACCTACAATTATTACTGTTGTTGTTTATTAAATAGTGTAGGTTTTTCGTACTACACGATCATACAAGTTTCAACTTGTCTCGAAATGTACTTACAAAACAATACTTAATTATAAATTACTAGCTGTTGCCAGCGGCTTCACCCGCTGCAACTCAAAAATTATCCCACGGGAACATAAAATCGGGATAAAAACTATCCTATGTGTTAATCCAGGTTATAAACTATCTGTGTACCAAATTTTAACCAAATCCGTTCAGTGGTTTTTGCGTGAAAGAGTAACAAACATCCATACATCCATACTTACAAACTTTCGCCTTTATAATAGTAGTAGGATATTCTTTCTGTCTCTTTCTCTCTGTAACCTTGAATTGTCGAGTGTTTGCGCCGTGCCGCCGCCGTCCGCGTCGCCCGCGAAGCTTTGTTTTGTAACGTACGCGTAGTAACGATGTTTTTTCGTTTAAATTTTATTACAAGTGCATAAAATTGTATTGATATAGTTTGAACTATGATAACTTTGAATTATGGAGTGGTTCGAATTATCGCAGGTTTGAACTAACGAAAGCCGAGTGTATAAAATTTTGTAACCTAAATATATTTGTTAAATTAAATCAATAATACATTCTGAAACATTAAAAAACGTGTTTTATTATATAAAGTACTTAACTATACTAAAAATCCCTACTAAGATCTATGTCGACAGAGGCAGCCCTGGCAATTCACAATATCCATGCGCGGCGCGCATCTACAAAGCAAAACTCAACTTTACGTTTGTAAGATTAGGTACATTTTCGTTCGCAGCGTCCATCGACTTGAAAGTGTAGGCTATTAAAGCGGTAGGTATTGAACATTTTGTATGGAGTGAGTTATATGTAATATGTGGCTTCGTGACGTATCCTCTGTATATTTTTTTTGCGAATTTTTCTGACGAACTTTGGCGCGCTTACCGGACCTTTTGAATATAATTGGATACTAATATGAATCGCTTAACGTGATTCATAATTAGTATCCAATTAATTCTAATTCGTTAATAACTTTCTTAAAATAGTTACAAACGCCGTTAATATGATGGATTGTCACTTTGTGACCATTTTACAAATTGTAATGTATTACATTACATTACAATTTGTAAAATGGTCACAAAGTTCATATTATGATCCTATTACGTTTCGACTATAGCGGACATTTTAGGTCTTCGCTGGTTGTGTCCAAAATGTATTTTTTTTAATCTTATTTTTTCAATGCCAATGGAAACATTAAGTATTACTTTCTCTTATTTACGAATATTTCGAATGAGCTTCAGATTAGTTTGATTGAAAAATGATATCAATATCTTCGAGAAACCCGAACTCCCATTTTTAGTTATATCTCAATATAACAAAGCAATTAGAAATAGCAAAAGGTATCAAAGAATTTTAATCCTTTGCCGACGAAGTTTAAAGAGTGATAATAACAAAGCGCATTATGTATTATGTTTGTAGCTTTATTTTTTTGCTAAAAAATATAAACAAAAGGCGCCCGCCTTTTGTTTGCATAACTAATTTCTTTGTGTCAAATTGCATGCCTAAGTAAAAACATGCTTTGTGCTAATATCTATAATAGGACAAAAGAAATCGGGCCCGAACCGCAGTTTTATAGTCTACACATATATAACACCAAAATAGGTGTATATAAAGGGTAAAATAGATATAATTTTGTTTCAATTAAAAGGTATCCCTTTTCAGCTAAAAAATGTTTTATGAATATCTGTTTGTTTTATTTAGTTTATGTAAAATTGATAAACCCTTAACATTATTTCATTTTTAATTAATACCTAAACGATAATAAGATTTATTTATTTATTTGGCTTACCAACAATTAAAAAATAAATTTAACAAACAAAGAAAAAATATTATATTTAGATTAGTAAAATGTTTGGGTGACCGAGCTCCGCTCACGAGTAACAGGCAAGGAATTTTCCCAAAGATGAAATCCAGCTAGATCAGATCAACTTTTTACCTGCTAAGCCCTCATTTTAAATTTCAAATTTAACGGGATTACAAACACTACGCTAGCTTACCTATTGCCTGTCACTATTATAAGATTTTTTTTTAAGTTTCCTATAACAAATTAAAAAAAAAATACAGGATTGTGTATAACTATTCCGGATTTCCGACACACAAACACAACGTAATGTAAGCCAATTTCAACAAAGTTTTAAAAACAAACACGATCAGTAACGCAGGCAATTTAAATTAAAGTATTTTTACAACTAAAATAGCAGTTAGAAAAAAAAAAACTCGTTTGGCGTGCGTCGTCCGTCAGTGCGCTCCGCCGATCGGTATTGTATTTCATTCATTATTTCTATACAAAGGAAACGGGGCGGGGCTAGAGAGCGTGTCTATGTTGTAAGTGCAAGCAAAAATGAGCTTAGTGGTGGTAAAGCGGCGGTGGACGCGATAGTACCTTGAAAATATAGACTAAATATGATAAAAAAAATTTAATAAAAATAAGAATTAAAAAAAGCAAAAAGGTACATGGTGTTCACATTTTAACAAAATATTGCAATCAAAGCTATTTTACAAATATAAGAAGTGTGTGAGCATTCGAATATCAACCAGCTTGATTCTGCTTAAGCCCTACATTGTACTATGGAGCAGGACCCGGCATGTTTCCAGACATTTTTATCTTGGATATAATCTTCTAATTTATAATATGCTTGTTTACTAAGTGTATTTTTTATGTGACTTTTAAACTTTCTTTCATTTAGAGTTAAAATTTCGCTAGGTATTTTATTATAACATTTAACACAGAACCCCATAAAAGATTTTTGGACTTTGGACAATCTATAATAAGGTTGATCAATTTTATCTTTATTTCTAGTATTAAAATTATGTCTATCGCTTATTTTATTAAAAAGATGAAGATTTTTCCTAACATACATTATATTTTCATAAATAAATTGACAAGGCACTGTCATTATGTTAATCTTTTTAAATAGTTCCCTAAGAGATTCGCGACGACATAGTTTGTAAATTGCTCTGACGGCTCTCTTTTGCAAAACAAAAATGGATTCAATGTCAGCTGCCCGGCCCCACAGTAGAATACCATAAGACATAATGCTGTGAAAGTAGCTGAAGTAAACCAAACGCGCAGTTTCGACGTCAGTTAACTGTCTTATCTTTCTAACAGCATAAGCGGCTGAGCTGAGTCGCCCCGCTAAAGATGCTATATGGGGGCCCCATTGTAGTTTATCGTCTAACGTGATTCCTAAGAAAACTGTCTGATCAGTAAAATCCAATTTTTCTCCGTTCAATAAAATGTCGCAATCGCTACTTCTAACATTTGGCAAAGTGAATCGAATACATTTTGTTTTCTTTTCATTATGAACTAAATTATTAATAGTTAACCAATTTTGAACCTTAGAAATACAGTCATTAACAGTGTCTAGATTTTGTGCACGTCTATCTATCTTAAAAATTAACGATGTATCATCGGCAAATAACACCATCTGTGGTTGATTTTTTAGTAAATGGGGTAAGTCATTAATATAGACTAAGAAAAGGAATGGACCCAAAATAGAACCTTGAGGCACGCCCATAGTCATTTTAGCCCCTAATGAGTTTGTACCGTTTATTTGAACTTTAACCTGTCTGTGTGTCATTAACGTGATACGAACTTTTATGTTGGATATACACTTCTCATCAAAAAAATCGAAACACTTTCGTTTTTATTGTTTTTGTCCTAATTTTTTACAAAAGAGAATTAATTCCATGAAAAAAAAACATTACTGTGTAGCTGGCAGTTTGGTCATTACAGTAAGAAGAAAAAAATCAAAATTCGAAATAATTTCATTTGTTTATCCTATAAATGAAATTAATCACTGTTTTGAGACAAATGTGTATTTAGGGTTGGAGTACGTTTCTCGTTTAAAAACTAAAAATTAGCGCTTGTCTTTAAACTTTCTGTTTCTTATTTCATTTACTGTGACTTTGGGACGTCTGAAAAAACTTTTTTTTCTAAAACATATGGATACTTCGCCCGCAGAAGCCGCCCAAGTGGTGGCATTGCTGGATTCTGGACTTAGTCAGCGTGTTGTGGCTGCAAGATTGCATCTCAGCTTATCATCTGTTCATAGAGTCTACAAACGCTATCGGGAGACTGGTTCGTTCACGCGCCGTTCAGGATCTGGCAGGAATCGGGTCACTTCTGAGCGAGATGATCGATTTATTGTAACAACTTCTTTACGAAATCGACGCCTTAACGCTTTTCAACTGCAGCAGCAGCTTCGCGTTGTACGAAGAGTAGCTGTAAGTGACTCTACAATAAGAAGAAGGTTGAAGGAACGCGGATTGGCACCGCATAAGCCAGCGAATGGGCCGAAATTAACTGCAGACCATCGAAGAGCGCGCCTTAACTTTGCACGCGAGCACCTAACTTGGTCATACCTTCAGTGGAGCAAAGTACTGTTTTCTGATGAGTGTAAAATTATGCTGTATGGTAACGACGGAAGGAACAAGGTCTACAGAAGAGATGGAGAACGCTTTGCACAATGCTGCATTGAAGAAAAGGTCAGCTATGGTGGCGGTTCGTGGACGGTTTGGGGAGGAATCAGCGCCGACGGTAAGACAGAACTTGCCTTTGTGTCTGGGCCACGGCTGCCTGCACTAAACTCTCATCGGTACATCGAACAGTGTCTTGAACCTCATGTGATGCCCTATGCACATTTTATTGGCAACGACTTCATATTCATGCACGACAATGCTAGAGCTCACACCGCGGGCGTCGTACGAGATTATCTTACCGAAGTCGGTATCTCCATTATGGTATGGCCAGCAAGAAGCCCGGACATGAATCCCATTGAACATCTATGGGATGAATTAAAGAGACGAATTCGAGCAAGAGATCCAGCCCCAGAAACACTTAGCCAGCTGCAAAATGCAATCCAAGAGGAATGGGATAATATACCACAACATGTGATCGTGACTCTCATCCGATCGATGAAGAACCGTATGGAAGCAGTAATAAGAGCTCGCGGAGGGAATACAAGTTATTAAATAAACGTTTCTTACATTTTTTTTTCATTTACGCATGTTGTTTTACCCATTTCCTTCATATTCCATACAGGGTAAAAATTACTCATTATACAAAATACGAAACCTATGAAGACTTAATTTGAATTTAGAACATTAACATTAGGATTTAAAAACCTCATACTACTCACTATTAAATGACATTTTACATTTATTCCTAAATATACACATTTTTCTGATAATCCTTATCAAATCATAAACTGCGAGGTGTTTCGATTTTTTTGATGAGAAGTGTATTATTCAATTATATTTTTCAACCAGATTCAGTCTCTATTTAGTTCATAAAAGGCTAGCTTTTAGCAGCAGTTTTGCTCGCCCTCCGTCTCATTTCTTCCTCTTGCAAGTTTTATGCAAAGATAAGCCTTTTTTTTTTTTTTTTTTTTTTTTTTTTTTTTTTTTTTTTTTTTTACGTGGCAAAATCATCAAATGAGTCCTCCCACCCCGGGCAGGGCGGGAGGGACTGTCAGACTTGTACTGACTAAAATCCACGGTGTCCTTCGGTAGCCCTTTGTGTGCCGGAGTCGCGGTATACGTATGTCCCGCAACCCCGGCAGGGCTGTGGCCCTCTATAGGGGGTCCCCGTCACTATGCTGACGCTCCTTGAGGCGCGCGTGGGACACAACGCGCCGTCGACCCGGGCATGGTCCATGGTCGGGCAGCGAGTTGCCCTTTACTCGCCGCCCGCATGCCCGCTCCTACGGTGGCCGGAGATCGTCCCGCGACATCCGTCGCCGTGGGCGTCTACCACTGCGTCTCGGGCGGAGGGAGGACGGTATCCTCTCCCTCAAGCGGCCCGCCTCCTCCTTCACGAGCATGACTGCTTCGCAGAAGGAGGCGACGGCCTCCCACTCCGTCTCGCCCCGCAGCATGGCCGTAACCAATGCCGGGCGCGAGAGGTCTCCGCCTATCGCCGCAGTGAGGACACGGCGGTGCTCCGCCCAAGCTGGGCAGTCCTGCACCGTATGCTCCACCGTGTCCTCCGGGCGATCCTCGCAGTGGTGACACCCGGGCGTTTCCTCCTTTTTTATCATGCACAGGTACCTCCCGAAGCTGCCATGTCCGGTGAGGACCTGTGTCATGCGGTAGGTGAGGACGCCGTGGGACCTATCCAGCCACTCCTCAAAGAGGGGTCTTACAGCCGCGATTGCGGCTAGCCCGTACCTCGGTTGCGACAGTCGTTCTCTCCAAACTGCCCTGAGATCGCGCCGGAGCTCTTCCCGCCGCGCCTCGACTTCTCGAGGCAGCGGGGATACACCCCGACGCTGCGCCTCCACGCGCCACTCATAGACGCGCAGGAGGGCAGTCGCCTCCAGATCCCAGGGCAGTGATCCGGCAAGCAGGTTGGCCGATTCGCCGGCGATCGTGCGGTATCCTCGGATCATTCGGATTGCCATGACCCTCTGGCATGCGACCAGCTTTGCCGGCCGCGTCCGAATGCTCAGGGCCCACACGGGGGCCCCGTAGAGGGCCATGGACCGCACGACGCCGGCGTGCAACCTCCGGCAGGGGGCGTTTGGCCCGCCGATATTGGGCAGGAGCCGCCCGAGGGCGGCTGATGCCCGGTTCAGCCTTGGGGCCAAACGGGAGAAATGCTCCCCGAAGTTCCATCGGCTGTCGAGGACGAGTTGCAAAGATAAGCCTACCGCAATTCTTAAGTTTAGGCGTGAGAGGTAAACAAACAAACACACAAACGCATTTATTTAGAGCATGTACCTATGTATTAAGTTAGAATTAAAATCTAATCTCATTTTAACTCCTCTAAATTGGATCTAAAATCTAACTTCCTCATATCACATTTCATTAATGTATCCCTGTTATATGTATCTATAAAAATTACACACGTTATACTATACTCCTTTATAATAATTAAAGTTTTCTTTCTAATTTCACTAAAAGCGATGATGGCATACATGACGTCAATTAATTACAAACACGTTGGAAGTAAACACCATGATGACTTCCTTCAGTTTACTTTCAAGATGGACTTACAAACAATACTTTACTCTACGTTATTGCAGCCACGCCTGCGTAGGGTTTCCATGTTACTAATTGTATTAAACTAATCTAATATAGACAAAGGGAAGTTTGAACGGGACGAGAACGGTGCAGTATACGCAGCCGGAGTATAAGGCTATTAGTGATGATAATAGAGCTCTTTTTCTTAAAATTTGGAAAATCAAATGGAGGACTCATTTGTTGATCCCCTCCCACCCTTGACTGACTGACGCAAAACCTACAGTTCCCTTAGTCACCCTTTTCTTATCAGGCCCTTGTAAAGTTTTAAGACAGGTCCGTAATACGAATTTCTGTTTTTATTTTTCCGTACTTCATGTTAAGGTAAAAACATACGACTCTTACATTATATTTATCCTATTAACCGAAGTTAGTATTTGTTAATGGTTTGGATAGTTTATACTATTTGATTTAAATTCGTTCTGAGTAAATAATTATTTATTACGGCATGTATAATTTTGGATTAGTTTGAGATATTTCGGATAATTAATTAGAGATTGTGAGTTGGGTCAATCTTGCAGACCTAGACTATCTGTGGCTGTTAACATGAATAAATGGAATCTCACAAAAATCATTGTGGATCCCAAATTGAAAGATATCTTTTCTAATTTTAGCAATTTATGACTTTGTCTTTGTATTTTTCCATTCGACAACATGGTTTTATGAGAATTTTAATGTCAGCATGGTTAATGTAAATCAGTCGTGGTATAATTTTTATTAAGGAGACGCTGATGGTTTATGCCAAAACATTCAACATAATTTATTGGGTTCTAAAATGTTTGGATAATATTTTCACTTTGTCATTTTTTTTGTAGAAAATTAAAATAAATACGATGAAAAATAGACGAGGACATAATGCTGAATGGAATAGGTACTGCTAAATGAAAATGTTAGATGAAATATTCCTCAAATAGTTAAGGGGCGCATATCTTAGAGCGCAGCAGGCATTTAGAGTGATTTCCCCCCCTCCTGTCACGTGGCATCACAGCGCTTTTCAAATGAACTTCGCTGACCCCGTTGGAAAACGTACCACCTTGAGCTTATTCTAGCCTAGTACTTTGGCAGGCCATTTAGAGTTACCTTATCCCCGCGCTGCGTGTCACGTGGCGTCAGAGTGCAAGACATACCACCTTGATCTTATACTAGCCTAGTACTTTTGCTGGTTAGTGACATTCTATCAGTTTATAAGCATAGCTGGAATTTGAAAACTTTTTACTTTTGAAAAATGCGCAATACAAAGCGTCTCAAGGAGATATCGACACGGGCATATTATTGCATACCTTCATGCATTTTTATTTCGAGAAATTCTTTGAAACATGTTTAAAATTCATCTCTCTTCAATTTATTTAATAAAAAACAGTGTATCCAAGTTAAAGCACAAGTTACTTGTGCACTAAAAGTAAAAGTAACATATTATTAGAAAAAAATAAATAAAAAACAAATAACAAATCTTTATGTAATGCAAAAAGAATATCATATCAAGTAAGGATCGAACCCGAACCTCGTAGCTTACCAGTCCCGGCGTTCTTCCGTTCGGCTACCCGGTCCGCTGAGTAAACATTTAAAATAGCTGTTCATAAACTATGTCATGATTTTTCATTGGTACTGATAAAATACAGCAGAGGACGAAGCTTTATCTTTCACATTTTATGTAATCCTGGTACGATCGGGACAAATGCATGCAAATTTTACGACTCTCCTATCAAACTATAAGGCTGCGTTTCCACCAGAGATGTGCGAGGATGCGTAGCTAGGGATGTGTTTGTAAAGAACCAATAGAATCGCTTCATTTACCTCGCTTTGGTCAGCAAAGCTCTGGTGAAAACGGCTGAGCGGAGCTAGATTTTTGCGCATACAAAACAAGCGAGGGATTTGTTCGAGGGATGTGTGAGAGGGATGTGTTGCGAAGGATGTGTACGAGAGATATGTACGAGGGATGTGTTGCGAGGGATGTGTAAGTGGGATATGTTGCGAGGGATGTGTTGTGTCTTCACTCCCACTACACCGCACCCTCGTCGCCACATTTCACAGCTACGCTACACATCCTCATAGGCACATTTTCATGCACAGCTTTGGTGGAAACAACCACACCTTTTACAGCACAGCTAAACATCCTCGCACGACACATTTCCATCGCACATCTCTGGTGGAAACGCAGCCTTACTGACTGAAGTGAAGCGATGCGCGCCGGCCGTGACAATTTATAAGGGGCCATAACTTGTCCTAAATTCAGGATCCGATAATCAGAATATGATTTAGAGTAAGAAACTTAGTCGCCAAAGCATGTACTAAATCGTGTCCTAATTAGGATGCTACTCGTCCTAAATGCAATTACACTTTCCTGAATTATGGACGTCCTGAATATCGGAGCCTGAATTTAGGACAGTGTAAATTGCCCCTTATGTTTTGAAAGTCTAAAATAGTTTGAAACACCGCCCGCCGTGATGATATCTTTCGTAATATGTTTGCCTGGTAAGATCGTCAAAAAATGCCCTTAAAAATGAATGAAGGAACTTCGTGAAAATAAATGTTTGTTTACTTACGCTAATGTCAAAGAAACTCTTTCATATCTATGATCGCCTAGTACTAAAAACTTCGTGTATGACTTGTTAGAGCAGTGTTGTATAGTTTATGTGGCAGATTAGATAGAGACAAAGATACCATAAGAGAGAAACATCGAAGATATCATGGTGTCTCTGTCACACGACAGTGACAGAAATATACTTCGATGCCGCATGCACTGTGTCTGTAATGTAACCGTTGCGTTTTATGCTTTCCTGTTAACGTGGCTACAAAATTACACTAAATGGTTAAAACTCAGAAATAAATGATATTACGTATATTATATCGATCACTAGCGGGGGGAATGGCGCGAGCCAGCAAAAGCGACACAGGTCCTACCTCGGACACGCCTCGCGGGCGACTGAAGCAATGCACGTAGGGCACGTCGTTATATAGTTAAGGGTAAAAAAAAACAGAAATATTTAGAAAAAAAGTAACCGGAAATTCCTCTGACAAACATCATTACCTATCTATTGATATGTTTTTAGGACCAAAAGCATGGTCTACTTCAAGTACCACTGAAAAAACGTTAAAAAAATCTCTATTTTCGCGATTTTTTTTGATCAAGGCAAGTTATAAATATCGCGTTTTCAACTGCAAATTAATTTAGATAGTTCATTGAACTACAACATATATTTTTTTCGGATCGAAAAAAAGAATATTTGATTGTTTATTGTTGAATCAAAAATAGGTCGATTCCTGATTACCTGGCCTTAAAGGCTATTAAAAACAGATCGGAATGCGCAAAGTAAAATAGGTTAGCTTTTGATTATAAATATGGATCATGTGATGTAAGAGAGAAGAATATTTTCAACTGTATACTGACACTTTATGTTCGATTAGACTCTAAGGTGCATTAAATTATTCGGGAAAAAAGATTAGGGCGATGATGATGAGGGGTATATGCAGTTACATAAAACAAACACATAATATTTATGTTATTACGGATATTACCTTAGAATATCTAACCTTAGTGAGGTTGACAAATAAGGATAATACCGTACATGGATAATAATTTAATCGACCAGATGCAGTGGACATAGGAAGTAGCTTAGCCTCTCGAGCCCCGCGAAAAAATTTTTGCCAAAAATCCCTGACCGATTTTAAGACTTATTTTTCCAAAAATACAGTTTAAAATCGGTTGGGGTTTGGTGGCACAAAATTGTGCCATTGGGGCGCATTGGGGTCCAGATCAGTTTAGTAACGATATGTAAAATATTTCCTATTTATATATATGATGTGTTAGAAATAGAAAATTATTTAGTATCAAAGATCACGATGCAGAAGAAGAAGAAAATTATATCTAGTTATTAGCTTTTAAACGTTTTCAATCCCATTACATTTTGCAAATATAAATAATTTGTAATCTTTAATATTGGCAGGGTGAATACAGGATGAATGTTTAAGAGGGACCTTGTTTGTTCTTAAAATAAGCTAATTTTTGACTTATCAATTATCGTCACTGCGAGTATCTCTAATATTAGGTACTTACCTTCAATGTTCAATCAACTCTGTCGCATTCGACAAACTTAAACTGTATTCAGTTTATTGCTAAAAGTACCATCTTGTACATAAGAACTCAGTAGGTACCTATTTTAGGGTAAGTAATATATGATATAACTACAAAATCTCTAAAATTTACAACAACTGAATATATAATTTTATTTGATATAACGATCTGTTAATATAATAAACGATTGACATAATTTTATAATGACTAATTTCTTTAAGCATAACAATCAATGAATATAAATTCGTTTTGTATACCACTCAAAAGACATAAAACTTATTTCGTCTACATTTTTTTTTCCTGGCAAGTAATCTAACACTGATGTACCTAGTACCTAATAGTACCACCTACCATGAATGTACGACGGAGCCCCGCTTCGCGGGGCTCCTATTTCTGCGTACAGGGTTTAAAGTAACCTAACACGAAGGGGATGGCGGGGTCTTTCAGACCCCGCCATCCTCTTCGAACCTAACCTGTCCGTGTCGGGGTGCCCCAAGTCGCGAGCTCGCTTCGCTCGCTCTTGCATCCTAGGTCAAATAACTGATTACTACCTGTCATGCTAGCTCGACGGAGCCCCGCTTCGCGGGGCTCCTATTTCTGGGTGCAAGGTTTAAAGTAACCTAACACGAAAGGGAAGGCGAGGTCTGAAAGACCCCTCCATCCCCTTCGAACCTAACCTGTCCATGTCGGGGTGTCCCGGGTCCCGAGCTCGCTTCGCTCGCTCTTGGATACTAAATTTTTCTAATAAGAATAGCAATAGTGAAGGCAAACAATCAAAGCTCAAAGGATAAGCCGAAGTCATGAAAGAAAATAGTTTAAACGTTAAATTATATGTTTCAAACGTTAAATGTAATGATTTTCGCTTAAATAAAAGTTATATCAAATAAAATTATATGAAATGAGTTTTAGAGTAACACAAACATTATGTGTAAAGAAATTATATCAACCGTTGGTATATTTCACGTTGATTATATCATGTGAACGTTATTGAAATGAAAATATATCAAATAACTTTATATGAAATGAGACGCACCCCCTATTTTATACTAGGTTGGTGGGATCTGAGCTTCCGACAGCAAACGATGTTTACTCCAATAAAGTTCCCATTTCATGTTTAATAACATTTCAAGTCTGACCCAATTTCATTTCGTTCAGTACTTAGTTCGCGAATTTGAACAGAGATTCAATTTTAAAGTGCTTGCTGGCTGTTCTAAATCTGATATTGAGTTAAAATTCTGTTAATAAAACTTTGACCGATGAAGATTGTCTATAGGTAGGTTCATTGTTATTCCGTCTCGCTTCAGAAAATCAGATTTTAGTGAGCTCTGTTTTATAGCTGCAGAAATTTACCTAAAGCTGGCCTAATTTATGAATTTTATTTTCCATTTCTATACTTACTCAAAGATGATGGCGAGATGACTTGGACCGCTTCATGAAGGACTGGAAAACCGTCGCAGAAAGCCTTGAGAAGTGGGAAGAGTGGAGGGCGGCCTTTGCCCAACAGTGGAACCAAGTGGAACACTATGGGCTGATATAATACTTAATACCTTAGTCAGAACCAGTGCTATTGAAGGACACCGTGGATTTTAGTCAGTACGAGTCTGACAGTCGCTCTGCCCGGGGTGGGGAGGACTCATTTGATGATTTTACCACGCTAAAAAAAAGGTAAGAACCAGTGCCGTAAATAGCCTTTAATGCGCCCAGTGCGAGCATCTTTAACTGCGCCCTGATCTCTCCAATTGTGGTCCTGGTCTGGCCATTTCTGCACCCCTTCAGGGTCTGCGCCCTGTGCCTGGTCCCGTATGTACACCCCTATTTACGGCAATAGTAAGAACTTACTGGTCGGTTACATTTTTTTGCTGTAGTAAATCTTAGAAAAGGGTAATAATAGGCGAACAGTATAGTTTGGCCAAGATAACTTGTATCACCCACTTCCAACCTTTATAAACTTAAATGAACAAGCATCAATATATTATTATGGTGAATATACTCGTAGTTTCCATGACAATATTAATGTAGTTGACCCCTCAACTCATTCCCAACGAAAGAGAGGAGAGACCACACATAACAGTAACTGATTATTACAAGTGCCCTAATGAAGTCTATAATAATAAATCCATTGACAGAATCTGGTTAAAACCGGATCGGAAAACTGTGGCGGTACTGCGTAAGCGCGTACTACTCGTAATAGCAAATGTAAACATGGGATGGAAATCATAATAGTTTTATTCGCTTTCTGGACGATTGTACGGCTGCTAAATGTTTTCATACCGGTCTGATCAGGAATTTATTATGATTTCCTTGGTACCTATAACACATCTATAGGTTGTTGCGTATGGTAAACGATCGATGAGTGATGGTTGTGGTAAAGGCTTTTATCACGTTACAGTACCCTTATCACGAGTTTTCACTATGTTACTTTACAACGTCATTCCAGTATTTACAGCGTTTCTTGTATGGAAAAAAAAACCGGCCAAGTGCGTGTCGGGCCACGCACAGTGTAGGGTTCCGTAGTTGCCCATCAAAATACTTATGCGAATTAACTAAACTGATTCGCTGAATTTAATTTTAAAGAGAAAAATTTTCAAAATCGGTCCAGGAGTCTGAGAAATCGGGGAAAATACATAAAAAAAAGATTACGACGAATTTAGAACCTCCCCCTTTTTTGAAGTAAGTTAAAAATAGTTGACGATAAAAACCTACCTATCTCCAAAAAACATACCGTAAAAACATACCTATTACAGCTGTAAAAATAAAGTTGACAAACTTACATTTGCAGTTGAAGAGCTTGTTCTCCGATACATTTTGTTTAGGAAAATATGTTATCCAAGTACATTTTATAAGTTGGTCGACTATTACTCGTAAAGTTGTAAAGCCTACTTAGTCATGATAATTTTCTTTTAAACTTCGTTATACAGGGTGTTTGGTGCAACGTGTGCCAAATTGAAATGGTCGATACAAGGGGTCATCTGCTATCCTTTCAGATCCCTTAACACCCCTCATGTCCTGAGGAATTTTTTTTAATCGACTTTTTAGTGTTTTACTAAAAAAGACCGAAATTTTACATTCAAATACAATTTTCTTTTTAAATATGGGACGTAGACTCTGAATTTTAATTTTATTTCGAAGTGTATTGTTTAAAGGTAAATTTGAATACAAAATTAGTGGCATTAGTCATCTAGTTTTTTTTTAATTCACTCGCAAAGGTAAAACATAAATGAATGCTGTACATGCTACAGCTGTTTATGTGGCTACAAAATAAAAACCAGAAGCGATCGGGATCTTCCAACTCCCTCATTAATTCTCTAGTCTATCCCCTTGCTAATGATGTGCCACATGCCATAAAAATCTTTTAATAACTTTGTGAATTAGCTAGAATTGTGAATCGAGTCACCTAAGGCTGATATTCAAAATGATGATTTTTAATTATTTTTTTTGCTTAATTGATACTTGACAAACCTATAAATCCTATACCATTCGTATAAGGTAACATCTGTCTCGTATCTCTATGCTTTAGTGGGATTTACTTGAAAAAAAATTTTTGCATTTTTAACATTTATTTGCTCGAATTGTTGGCCTCTGTTGCGAATGCAGGCACGAATCTATTTCGACAGTTGTACGAAGTCGTATTTCCGCCTTAGTGGTATTGAATGCCGCTACTATGCGTTGGACTAGTACCTCGCTAGTTGGAACGTCCGTTGCGTACCCATACCAGCTCTTTGGAACGTCCCCAGACATAAAGTGTAACGAAGTTAGATCTGGGGAACGTGGCGGCCATGGAATAGGGCCATCGCGACCAATCCAAGCATTGTGGAACACATTGTTAAGATATTCCCTCACAGTCAAACGCCAATGCGCGGAACAGCCGTCATTTTGAAATACCATGGGCACACGTTCATCGGTCACTAATTTGAGCAGAATTTGTAACAATTATGAAATAAATGTTAAAAATGCAAATTTTTTTTTTTCAAGTAAATCCCAGTAAAGCAGAGAGATACGAGATAGATGTTACCTTATACGAATGAGATAGGATTTTTAGGTTTGTCAAGTATCAATTAAGCAAAGAAAATAATTAAAAATCATCATTTTGAATATCAGCCTTAGGTGACTCGATTCACAATTCTAGCGAATTCACAAAGTTGTTAAAAGATTTTTATGGCATGTGGCACATCATTAGCAAGGGGATAGACTGGAGAATTAATGAGGGAGTTGGAAGATCCCGATCGCTTCTGGTTTTTATTTTGTAGCCACATAAACAGCTGTAACATGTACAGCTTTCATTTATGTTTTACCTTTGCGAGTGAATTAAAAAAAAACTAGATGACTAATGCCACTAATTGTGTGTTCAAATTTACCTTTGAACAATACACTTCGAAATAAAATTAAAATTCAGAGTCTACGTCCCATATTTAAAAAGAAAATTGTATTTGAATGTAAAATTTCGGTCTTTTTTAGTAAAACACTAAAAAGTCGATTAAAAAAATTCCTCAGGACATGAGGGGTGTTAAGGGATCTGAAAGGATAGCAGATGACCCCTTCTATCGGCCATTTCAATTTGGCACACGATGCACCAAACACCCTGTATATACTACTACTGTGAATTTTTTCACACCCCCAAACATAACCGTTTAGCTGGTAGAGGGGGGGGACACTCGAGTCGACCAAAATTTAGCACTTTAAAGCTTAATATTTCACAAACGAATTTTTTTATCAAAAAATTGTTAATGGAAACTATCAATATTTTTTAAAGACCTATTTAATGATACCCCACACTAAGGGGTACGCGAGAAAAAAAAAAACATCCCCTCTTTACGTGTACAGGAGGTACCCTAAAAAAAAATATTTTACGAGATTTTATTTTACCACTTTTTCGGCACAACAAATCCGTACATTTACACCAAATTACAGCTCTCTAGTACTGTGCGTCTCTGAGCTAAACTGCGGACAGACGGACGGACGGACGGACGGACGGACGGACATGGCGAAACTATAAGGGTTCCTTGTTGACTACGGAACCCTAAAAATGGAACAGCGCCTCTGGTGTGCCAAGAAGAACCTATTTTTTTCCTTGAAATTTGTCAATTTAAAAATGTCAAATTCCAGTTTACTTTACGTCAGATTAACTGAAAACTCATGATAAGGCCTCTGTTTCCTATGGCCTCTGTTTTATATAAAGGCTGTCCCTCTCAGGGAGCTGCTCCAGTGAAACATTGTCAATTTGCCTTTTTAACAGGTGTTTTCTAATATTTATTAAAAGTATCAGATTAACAGGTCACAGGAGCTAATAGATTTCTGCTTTCGTAAGTACCTACTTCAATTGGGAACGAAGATACAAAACTAAGTTTCTGAAATTCCTGGACCGTATAGAAAAGCCGATAGTTTTAAACACATGGGGTGTTTAAAACTATCGGCTTTACTATACGGGGTTTTTCTAAAGACGGTATTACACCTTCACAAATTCAAGATTCGATATTTAGGACGTCTTGAATTCAGGAAAGTGTAATCGCATTTAGGATGAGTAGCATCCTAATTAGGACACGACTTAGTACGTGTAATCGCGAACTTCGGCGACAAAATATCTTATCCTAAATATCGGATCCTGAATTTAGGAGGTTTAATAGCCCCTTTCATCCTATGTACGATCTATCTTCTATACGCAACTTATCCTTTAAATGGTGGAAAACACTGTTGAACAAATTGTATAGTCCCTAGTTTATCTTTCTTTTCTCTAGTTTTATCTGCTTTGCCATTGTCTGTTTTATAAATATCTCAGACACCTAGTTCTGCGGAAAGTATCGATCGGTTCTAGTCTGGGCAGTTCCAAGCCTTTGATTTGCGTTCAATCTGTGTTCTGTAAATATTATGTGTTCATAGGGTTATTGTTTTGACTGATAGATTCTATCGTACATGTTTCGAGAAAGAACTACATGTTGTGATTAACATGACTTTCACTAGGATAAGCTTCTTCTGTAGTTCTAAACAAAGTCGACCTTCAAATTTTTAACAAAACAATAGATTTGCCAAAAAGAACTCGCACGTCATACATACGAGTACGTATTACGTAAACTGATTTGAAACTACATGTGTTTCATTTTCCCTCATATGCCAAGTTGTATATTATCATTGGCTATTTAAAATGAATAGGATGAATGGAAACAGGTTAAAGCAGATAATTTACTGTACCATTGACCAGTATTATCCAATATTGTATTTGTGAAGCGTTCAATTCTAATGTGTGGCAAAGTGCTGGCCATAAATCAATTGTGGAACAATGTCTTGGTGGCGAATGACTTCAGTCTTTTTATTTTTTTTTCGATACTGGCATCTCGCAATTCAACCTAGAAGAGGTTGTGTGCTGCTTAACCGGACTTTCCTGTGGTTGCCAAAGATGACTCTAAGGCCTCCAGGCAGGGGACTTCAGTCTTTGTGTTGCTTTTGCTATTTGTATTTAAAGAAAGATTTGGTTCACAATCGCAACTGATGTCCATTAATTCAATGAACGTAAGAAATAAGTTTTATTGGTGATTTGGCACACATTGGTAGACTATTTCTGGCGTCATTAGTAGTTTATTTTATAAAATCTTCATTTGCAAATCCAAATATCACAAAACCACGTGTTGGTGTAACTTTATTTATTAAAAAAATCTAAGAGATTTTAATAACATAACTAAGATCATTGTCATTTTCTACCCCTTGCCCATACTACTTGGCGTCATAGACGCAAAGCGCTTTTTTCTTCCATTGTCCCTATTAGACGTCACGTCATCATTTATCAACTCCATTTTCACACAGTCATCCATCTTTTCTTTGGCCTCTTCATCCATCAACATTTATACTCGTCACTCATATTATTAGAAGGTTATACGAAAGAAATACTAAGGTAAGTATATTTTGAATTTATATCTTCTAATGTAACAACAAAATGTTTTCACAGATTGAAGATACACAATCCATCATGATCGCTGACTCACAGACATTTCAATTTATTGTAATTGACGTAATGATCTAGTTCACGCTGTGACGCAAAATATCTTTCGACAAATAGTACAATTTGTGTCCTTACAATGTTTCAGGCTCGTGCTAAAATTAACGTCCACTATACTTAGACTATTCCGTATTACGTAAATTGGTTCTATTCTAGGCTTTAAATGTATAGTTTTTCTTTGTATTAGAACATTTTGTATTTTTTTGTAGAACTGATTTCTTCTTTTAAAATTAAACTTGTTTAAAAATATGGTCAAGGAGAGGACTTCCTTGAGCAGAATAATTTTTCGGTCGTTGTTTTGGCCTTGGAGGCGTTTCTATAATCTAAAGAGTATTAATTCATTTGTCGACTCAAGTTATAATTAAGGACTTTCTGGTCCAACCCCCATATTTTAGTAATAGGTGAGTGATGTGCGATTTTCACGAATATATTGATTACCACTTTTATTTCGGCAAGAATGTCCAAATAAATTACGAACTACATTACCCAATAAACAATTGCAAAAATCTAGATGACCCTGCTATTAGAAGGACAATGGAATGGGATCATTCAGTAAATTACTATTTGGAGAATTTCAACTACGTTGTTCAATTCACTGGCTGAATTTATTTGGATGGCTGATTTCAGACTTGGCTTAACGTTTTGGCTAAACTTGGTCTATCATTTGATTCATCGAGACCACGAAGGGATCGACTGATTAAGACTGCACACGATATTTCAACTTTTGCGTAACGTTGTTGATCTTAATGACGAATGACCAGAATGTATTTCTAGAACATTATTATTACATGTATGTAATAATAATGTACTTGTACAACAGCATATTTATGATTCCTAATGAGATGAGTGTCTTGCCAAAATTGTACCTACTGCAGACACCTACTGCATGCTACTGTCTGTTGCGTACAATTTATCTCCTAAAACTCATGATGATCAATTTCCTATAAATTTTGGCACACCTCAACGCTTTTCACAAGAGTTTTCTTCTTCTACCATATGAAGCAAATTGCTGGATTTTGTGGTAGTGTCTATGTTTCTATTTTGTTTTACGAAGATATCCTTTCCAGGCCAGAAAAAGAGAAAAAATAAGAGAAACTGCTCTCAGCAGTTTCTTTATTTTTTCGTAATCTTATGACAAAACATCCTGGGTTGCTAAAAGGACTGTAAGTTGACATTCCATTGTATGTAATGGTCGCGGAACTAACGAATATCGTGACCCCGGAACGTAAAGGGCTATTGAAGGACACCGTAGATTTTAGTCAGTACAAGTCTGACAGTCCCTTTTGCCCTGCCCTGGGTGACTAATTTGATGATTTTAACACGCTTAAAAATGGCATTCCATTCAAAGGCCCGAGTTTTTCTAACATGGCAGTGCTCACCAGCCAACAACCCTTTTGTGTCTATCGTTTGTCTATCACCACATACAAGTCTTACATCTAAAAACTGTACCAGTGTTGACTGTCAATACAATTTTCCTCCCAAAAAATGCCACATCAACATTTTCAGTGCTTCATACATAGGCGTATCACATATTATATCTGCATTTATCAATTACATTACGTCCGATTGTGATTGTACGATGCGTGTGAGACGGTGTGCGGTATATCCAGTGAGCAATAGTCGCGTACGATAACATGAACCGGTTACAACCGGCTCGACGGATGCCGGCGGCGGCGGCGGCGTCACTGAATCCGCTCGATTCGCCAACTCTATTGAGCTAAGTAACCATACTTAAACAAATTTTAGGACAATCTAATCGGTGTTTTTGTTATAAGAGGTACACGTGTCGTAGCGTGTGAGAATTTTGTTTTTTTTTTCTTGTAGGTAGGTATTGGACTCTTGAAGTTTAAACATTACTTGATTTGGTTATGATCATGTTGAAGATGTCGTCGAAGCTAAGAAAAGTATTTCTTAGCTTTCCTAATACGACATCTTCAAATTTCCCTTACTATTGTAAGGGAAATGAGGCTACGTGTAGGAAAATTAGATTTAAATTGAGGATGCTATATCATGGCTATCTGGCATTTGGCAGTGACTTCACCTTTTACGATCATGTGTATTTTTTCCAATATGAATCGAATAGCATCATTTATTTGCCTGAAATAGTCCGGTCAATTTAGACCAAAAAATGAGGGTGAAATGACATAAAGTCCCAGCAAGCTGAATTTCTGTGAAGTTGTTCAAAACATAATTATAAACAATGTCTAAAAGTTCCCCATCATTCCCCTGTAAGGAAAAAAAAATATTCAATGTCAAAGGTTAAAAAAATGAGTTTTTCGCGTTTTTCAGCAAAACGGTAACTTTTATCATAAAAGTACCTCAGACAAAAATTGTAGATCATAAAATTATCTATAAAAATGTATAAATACTTTTTTTCTTACGAGCCACCGTTTCTGAGATATAACGATTCAAAAAGTTATGAAAGTTGTTATCGTCATAATATGCATGAGTACGCCACGTACATACAATAGAGCAATTCAATTCGACAAATATAACTATTGTTGTTGGTGAAGATGTTGACTTACTTGTATTACTCACTGCTCGAACGCCAACTGAAAAAACTATTTTTCTCTTAAAACCAGGAAAAGCTCAGCATCAATCAGTTATATATTCATCAAAAAGTTTACTTACTTTAGTAAAGTGTAAAGATCATGTACTATTTTTACACGCAATAACTGGCTGTGATACGACATCTGCATTTTACAGGAGGGGTAAAACAGCAGTTTTCAAAATGTTTGAAAAACAAGATTTAATTGAATGTGCTGAAGTTTTTAAAAAGAGTAATACAACTCAACAAGAAGTTATGACCAACGGCATCCGCTTTCTTCTTTCTATGTACGGAGCTCCTAAAAAAACTACCTGTTTAGATAAGCATCGATACGCATGTTTCGTTAAAAATACTAAAAATAAAAAAAAAAGTTCAATTAGCTTGTCTTCCTCCAACCTCAGTTGCTGCTCACCAACATCTTTTTCGAGTATATTACCAAGTTCAAGTCTGGCTTGGTTATCAGCTAGACCCTACAGACTGGGGTTGGAAGTTGGTCAACAATATATTAGAGCCAGTTCAAACTTTACTTCCACCTGCGCCGGAAAAACTGCTGAACACTATTTTTTGCAACTGCAAAAAGGGATGCAGTGCTAAATGTGGTTGCAAAAAAGTCGGACTGTTTTGTTCTTTGGCATGCACAAATTGTCAAGGCCGGTCGTGCTCTAATATTGAATTACAAACAATGGAGGATTCGTTCGACTCCGACGAAGTATCATGCGATACATCGCTGTTGAGGCAATTTACTTGCATCCAAAATGAAGATGAAGAAGAAGCAGAAGAAGAAGAACAAGAAGAAGATCAAGAAGAAGATCAAGAAGAAGAACAAGAATTTGAAACTTACGAATAAGACGACTAAACTTCAACACTTTTTTTTTCATTTACATCGCTTTTATCTTTCCCAATCTTTGAAAATTTCCGTTATTTTGCAATAGTTTTACATTAAACAGGATCACACCCGTGGAGTAGGCCTACTGGGGAAACCACGTTAAAAAAAACGCGCTAAGTACACTACCTCATAGGTGGCGTGGAAACGTGTGCATATTATGACGATAACAAATTTTATAACTTTTTGAATCGTTATATCTCAGAAAAGGTGGCTCGTAAGAAAAAAAGTATTTATACATTTTTATAGATAATTTTATGATCTACAATTTTTGTCTGAGGTACTTTTATGATAAAACTTACCGTTTTGCTGAAAAACGCGAAAAACTCATTTTTTTTACCTTTGACATTGAATATTTTTTTTTCCTTACAGTGGAATGATGGGGAACTTTTAGACATTGTTTATAATTATGTTTTGAACAACTTCACAGAAATTCAGCTTGCTGGGACTTTATGTAACCTCGAATGTCTAAATTGACCGGACTAAAATATGGTATTTTAAAGATTTTATAAAACATAATTCAAACATAAAAAACATAGCCCTTCATATTCCATGATAATTTTGAATAAGTACAGAATATTTACATGAGTTTACAAAATACAATTTTGGAAACCCCGAAATATGTTGTGGAAGTAGCACAATTCAACTAGTTACCAATTTCGAAACTATTTCAAGAAAACATTCATTATAACCACACTAAATCCTTTAAAACATCATGACATGGACCACAAAGTGATATGACATCGTAACCACGCCCCCGACCACAACCTTGGATGGTGGTGGATCAGATGGCTTTAAGCACCTTCGTACACAAGGCGACGCAAGTCTCCGATACCTTACGACTTTGGTATCCATTGACGAGTGTCTGTGTACGACTACAAAACTCTATGGATTTGTCTTGCGATAGTCACCTAAATACCAAAGTCGTCAGGCATCAGAGACTTGAGTTGCCTAGTATACGAAGGGGCTAACAGTATCCGATCTGGGGGCACGGCAGTGCCCCGCCAAGTCTCGAGCAAAAGGGCACGGCCGTACCATCTTTTCTCGAAGCGATTCGCGGCTGTTTCGCCCCCCCTATAACTTCGACTTGGACAAAGCTAGGAGTTTAGGTTTTCGGTGAATAATAGTAGGCATTAGAACAAGCTTAAGTTCGAAATTACATGCCAATTGAATGAATAGTTTAGGAGTTACGGTCGATCAAAGTTACACCATTTTGTCACTCACTCACTGACCGATCATCAAAAATCTAAGGTACTTCTAGCAGACTTAGAAACTTCAAATTTTGCACCAAGATAGGTCATTAGCCACATATAAAGGAAAAATTATAAAAACATTAAAAAATAATATACCTTAAAAAACAATTTTATATTTGCGGTTTGGCAAGAACATTGTGTATGGATTTTGACTGCATTGTTAACTTTGTTCGTTGTTTAAGTTAGTATTCAATTGGATGAATACATACATAGAATAGAAGGGAATAATATAAATGTAATACATAGACTATAATTAGGCTGGGTTGCACCACAGAAGAAGTTATAGTAAAGGTTTGTGTCAAATTTAACACTAACAGTAACGCTGCCTTTAACAGTTGTAGCAAAATGGGTTGCACCAGCGAATTCATTAGCTTTGTTAAAGTTAAAAGTGTTGCAAGTCAAATGAGGCGTGATTTACCTCAAGTTCGATGCGGGTAACATTTTTAAATATGGCAATACTAAACATAAACGTCAAAACTCGTTTCTGCGCTGTCATCAGTGTCACATGTCACTTCATTTCATTGATGTTAGCTCGGTGTCTGTTAATTAAAAATATTTTTCTCAAGGAAGCTTAGAAATATTTTAATTTACTAATAATCTTTACGCGCATTTGTTTTGAATCTCAATTTATTTAAGAAAAGACTAAAAAACCTACTGGCTGATAAATGTTACTATAGCATACTTGATTTTTTAAATGATTAATTTTAAATGTTTTCTATTTATTTATTTTTCTTCTTTTGTTTACCATAATATTGACTTATTTTAACTGTTATTTGCATATTTGTTATTCTCAATGAAAATATAACTTTCAAATATTTGTACGCCGACTGAGGCAAAACATGTTGGTTCTGAAAAAAATATTTTACCATCAAAATGTGCATTATCTATGTATCATGTTACACATGTTTAACAAATAAATTGATCTTTATCTTTATCTTTGACGTGGAGTTGCGGATACCAGCCCGTTATACAATACAATACAATAGTAACAATCTTTCGGGTTCTGGTGCGCTGTGGGAGAAAATAAAAACATGGTCGACAATTTGCTTGCAAACATTCAAACAAAGTCATTATGTACCTACCTTTTTATTGTCTATAAAACGCGTGTTATTTTTTGGTTGAACAATTTTACGTACGATGAATATCCTTGTTACGCCTTTGCCTTAAATTATGATAGAAAGTCAATAAATAAATAAGTATAAATACTATGCTAGAAAAGGAAACAGCAATCGTAAACTACCTAGCTACGTTTTTAGATTTTTTTAGACTCAAAATCTCGCCAAGAAACATTTGTCGTCCCATGTGGAAAAAGGATCGGGTCTAGGTAAGGCGCAAGACATACTGAGATGGCGCGGCGCGGGCGTGGTGCGGGTGCGACGCCACTTCTTTGATATTTCATACAAAACGTAATAGCCACCAGTCGCCACTTCTATTTGTCCCGCGCCTAAGTACACTTTTCTTTTTCTATTTACAATGACAAGATCATCGATTTCGTCTTCAGAACTGGTTTCCGCGAGTATTTCTTGGAGTAGGAACATGATGTTTAGAGGTTATATTCAACGCGTTTGACATTTGACGGTTAATTTAACACAAACAATAACATTAACCAGCGAAAAGTGAGCGGTTACCGTTACGGTTAAAGTTATGACGTCATTTAACTATTTGTCAAATGGTGCAACTCATTTTTGGCCTAACCGTTACTTTAACTGAAATTTCGATGTTTGTTAATGTTAAAGTAAGATGGTGCAACCCAGCCTTAATATAAATTAATACATAAATTTCATAATTCATTAAATTAATAAAGCTAAAACTCCATTGTATTGCGATAAATATTGTATGCGCGTTCGATAGATGGCGTTGTACCTGTCTGAGTCGCGCTATGGTTTCGTTACAGAGCGCAGTCTAAGTAGTACTTTAAAATAATTCAATAATTTTCATTTGATAGCGCCATCTATCTATGAACAACCATTTCGAAACTAAAAAAATATTGTAGCGATATTCGGAGTAGATTTATTATTGTTACTGAAACAGTTATTTAGGAAAATAGTTTATTAATATAACATAGACATAGTTACATAATATTATCTAGTTGTTTACGTGTTATTTAGTTTAGTTATATTTTTAGTTTGTAAGTTAGCAGATATATATTTATTTAGTTATTTGTTAGTTAGTTTAGTTCTATTTAGTTTGTTAGATAGAGAATGGGTCCTAAGCAAAAAAGTAGCTGAAGTCCAAGAAATTATGAGGACACCTAAAAAAAAGAAAGAAATACACTTACAAAAAATAAATGAGATCCCACCAAAAACATTAAATGTAAAAAATGCCAAGTCTCTCGATACAGTCTTTCCATCGTAAAAAGTTTTGAGATCTCACAGAAGCCAAGTCCTATTCAAATTATTTTGTAGTTATAAATCAACATTTAGTAATTATATCAATAGTTTTCTTTATATTATAACTATAGTGACTTGGCAATGAGCACAAATTAACTTGCTGCCTGGAATTATGTGCAAATGTTACTGACGAGACCTGTGATCAGATTATTTGTTATGTGTGAATCATGATGGTCACTACCGACTACACATTCCAATACAATCATTAAGAATACCTTACGGGCCATCGCTTTATGAAAGTAAATGATGAATGTTAAGAGAATATATAAAGTAAAAGAGAATGTTTACGCATGCGGTGTGTGTAACTTTCAACTCCTCCAAATATGCCGTTTTATTTGTTTTTACTTGTGCTCATTGCCAAGTCACTATAGTTATAATATAAAGAAAACTATTGATATAATTACTAAATATTGATTTATAACTACAAAATAATTTGAATAGGACTTGGCTTCTGTGAGATCTCAAAACTTTTTACGATGGAAAGACTGTATCGAGAGACTTGGCATTTTTTACATTTAATGTTTTTGGTGGGATTTATTTTTAGATCTCTGTGTTATTTGTATCAGGTGCTCACGTGTTTAAACCTTTGTTTATTTATTGTTGGTGTTCTCAGGTTTCTGTGAAACGTGGTATGGTATGTTATTGATGATATTGTAAACAGTTTGTTCAATGAATGTCTGTTGATTCATATGCGTAAATACTATGAATACCTTGCTGTTTTACTCCGGTATTAATTTATTTTAAATCGATTTTGGGAAGGGCGCTATAAATGGATGGTGGTATAAGTGATACCCATAGGCTCTATTACGGACGAAATGGCTGTCTTAAACCTTAGATAATTATGATCCCACACTCCTTACATTTTCAAAAAGATATATCTGCACTAACATCAACCAATAATTTTTTCGGAAAGAAATATGAGTACCTACTGACTACTGATCCAGAAAGACGTAGGACCGAGTCACGCACGCAGTCAAACTTTTCTTTCCGATAAAATCTTTAAGATTCGCAAAGGCTTGTGTTGCGTATATTTATATCAACCAATCAATTTGAAAAGCATCTAAAACATTGAACAAATAGAAAAAGACGCTTGTTAACAACAAATTCATTAACACACCATAATTTACTTTGTCTCCTCTCACGCGACTCTTTAACTGAAAGTATCAATATCAACATTAATGTTCTTGTTAACTTCTGCTGACGTACCTACCCACATAAGTGTCAAACTGTTCATGAATTAGGTACCTAGGTAACTACCTATCACGTCTGTGTGTAATTCATGTAACTAAATGTACCTACATGAATTACGACCTTCGGATTCAATACATCCGACCCTCATTTGTTTCCAACCGAGCTACCGAGGTTCTCACCTGCGGCGGCGAATTCTTCATTCCATTTCTAAAGTCTCAAGGTGACGTCCTGCAGGGCTAACATGCACGTCACGAGATAATTATCTCACGCCATTTTTTCGAGGTGAGATGACATATCTCGACTTCTCGACTGTCGGTAACATTGCACTACATTTTGTCATGTCGTTTGTCAAACGTAGACTTCGAGAAATTTTCTCTACAAACTGCAACATAGGCGCCATATTTTCTCATAAATAATCGAGTTTTGACATTTAGATTAGATTCATTTGTCGTCGATCATTCTGTTCGAAGAGATAGCTGGAGAAAAATAAAAAGTGTTGCGAAAAATGGCAGTGCCGTATTATAATTATTTATTAACTATTTACGAGGAGAGGTGGAATAGGCGGATCGAAAGGAAGCGCATACGAGACGTCTGCGATCCTTTCGATCTTCGCGACAGCGAGTTCCAGTCGCTGTGGCGGGTCACAAAGCCTATGGCTTTATATATAGTTGAAAAACTACGAGTGGACCTCGAACCACGCAATGGGGATGGTTTGCCCGCCCATTTAAAGGTAAGTATAAAATATAAATACCATTTTCCACTGGTCGACAGACCTAGCTGAACCGATCTCATCCAGTGCCTCTTTAAGTCGCAGCCACTGCCGCTCCATAACTGCGGCACCCTGAGGGGTCTTAAAGTCGCCGGCGGCAAAATCGGCATGTTCTGCCATATACTGGCACAGATATTTTATCTGTGCCTTGGTACTTCTGACGCTAAAACAATAAAACCCCTTCTACACGGTCAGACCTGACCGCCTGACAGAGGTGACCTTGGTCCGGTGTGCGACCAAATATGGGCGGAGTCAGTCGGGAGCGCAGCCGTCCCGACAGGCTGCGTCCGCGGTGGGACCCGACCGTCAGTCGACAGCGTTCCAGACGGTGGGGTACTGTTGACACGACCAAGTTCACCTCTGTCAGGCGGTCAGGTCTGACCGTGTAGAAGGGGTTTAATAGTATACGAATGTACTAAGATTACGAATATAAATATTAAATGCAAGCAATCGTACGATCACAAATACACAACTATATTGTCAAGAACTAGCAAATTTACTTACGTTTTCTTTTGAAATGCCATTTCAAACAGACAACACACACAAAACAAAAACAAAAACACAACCGGACTTCAGACATGAATGTTAATTGATTGTGACGTTTCGGTAAAGCCACCGGTTCAAAATTGACAATATACAAATGTTCAAAAGTGCTATCCTTGTCATTATTCATATTCGCAAAAGAGAAAAAACATTTTTATTTTTTAATTTAATGAACTTGACAACAAGTCTTTTGGCCTTGTTTCACATTTCATTCGTTCAATTTGTTGTGTGTGGGTAGCTTTAGTCACCATAGACACACATGATTATCAGTGTTTTCATTTAAAAATAAAACTTGACGTTTCGTCATGAAAGGGATATCTCACGACGTGATAATTCTCTCTCGTGGCGCATAAGTTGCGAATTGCGAGAAAATGATCGAGAGTGACAATATTTCTCATCCCATCTCGAATTTTCTCATGACCGCGTATGTTAGCCCAGCAGCACGCGGTTCGAATTTTTTTTTCCAAAGAAAATCTTTGAAAAATTCGCTACGCATGAATGTTTATAAAATACATGAATTACACACAGACGTGATTTAGAGACGCAACCAATTAGCAGTGCAAATAAATAATTTCTTTATTTCACACATAGTGCACACAATACAATTGAAAATTTTAAATTAATCATTTATTAAAAAACAAAAAGAAATCATAAAAAAACGAATAAAAAAATTTACATAAAGAAAAATGTCAAATTCATAAAATTACATAATCTAATAAAATATTTTTAAAAGTACGAAAAAAAATGCAAATGAATTAATAAAAAAATCAGTGCAAGCAGTGACGTCAAACAGAAACGCATGTCTGATTGCAATCCATATCGGTGAAGCCGATTTTGGAGAGAGTTGTTGAGAAATGGCTATAAAATACGAATGTACTCTTGTTGATTGACAGAAACTGCGTAGTTTACAAAGGTTCACCCTTGTTTGGTAGAACAACTTTTGATATAATTTTACTAATTCGAACAACGTTTGAGAAAATAATCAGTTTGTATAATGTCGGTTAACTTAATTTTCATTTCATCGAATATTTATTTGCGATAACAACATTTGCGCTATTGCTCAAAAGGTATAATATTCATTTGATATAATATTCAGGTGGTATAACATTTAGTTTATCGAATATTCGTTTGGTGCAATGTAATGCAGAAAAGAAAACATTGTAAATATTTGTTCTGTCGATCTACCTTGGTAGGTAGTAATCAGTAACTAAACTAAGGTTGCAAGAGCGAGCGAAGCGAGCTCGGGACTTGGGGCACCCCGACTCGGACAGGTTAGGTTCGAAGGGGATGGCGGGGTCTGAAAGACCCCGCCATCCCCTTCGTGTTAGGTTACTTTTAACCTTGCAGACAGAAATAGGAGCCCCGCCAAGCGGGGCTCCGTCAACCTACCTCGGTAGGTGGTTATCAGTAATATACGCTCGCCCTTGCATCCTTAGTCAAATTGCCGTTTACTACCTACCAAGGTAGCTCGACGGAGCCCCGCTTCGCGGGGCTCCTATTTCTGTTTGCAAGGTTTAAAGTAACCTAACACGAAGGGGATGGCGGGGTCTTTCAGACCCCGCCATCCCCTTCGAACCTAACCTGTCCGAGTCGGGGTGCCCCAAGTTCCGAGCTCGCTTCGCTCGCTCTTGCATCCTTGGTAAAATTGCTGATTACCACCTACCAAGGTAGCTCGGCAGAGCCCGATTTTTTTATAGACAATGAAAGAAAACGAATATTTAACTGAATATTCGATGCGATATTTCGACTAAATCATTATTAGTCTAGTGAAACATTAGTTTAATAGTGGATTAGTAGCCAAGGGCTGTAAGGTATCAATTGCAGCCCGAGATATTTAGGCGCACGAGCGCAGCGAGGGCGCCTATAGTTCGAGGGTGCAATTGATGCTTACACCCGAGCTAACTACTCTGCTTTACATCTCGATTGTGAGGTAAGTAGAAAAAACCGGCATTGCAAGATTAAAACATTTTATTAGTTAATTGCTGCTTCAGCTTCCATTTTCGTTGATTCGGGAGTGCAGCTTAATTAAATCTTCATCACTTGCAGTACTCATGTTTTTTTCTTAATTATCACGTAATTATAAAAAAGTCCCAAAAACAAACAATATAATATATATTTATATATTTAAAGTAAAAGTTTTCTATTCCCGTCTTTTTTCATCTTTTTTTTCTCAAGAACGGGATTTGAGCTTCGCCGTTCGGTATTTAAAATTGATGACTATTAAACTCGAAGACAAGGCTGAATAGCGAAGCGACCTCTTTTGTCATTAGGCTGAATGCATGATGTCTATTGCCAATATGATGGTTAGATGTCCGCAAACTTTTTTTTAAATTACTTACCGCCCTAGGGCTTTTCTAGCTACATTAATACCCTAGAGCGCTAATTGGTTACTTACAAGCCCCATTTGGGGGTAATAAGGACCTACTTACCGAACATGAGTGATGTAAATAAAATTAGTGCATTTGAAAATTCGGTCAAATGAAATTATTTCAAAGAAATAAATAGGCTAAATGAAAACATAAATAGTTATTTGTTATGCAAGGCTGCAAAGTTGATTTTTGGCGCGAGTACTTGAATTGAAAACTGAGCGAGCGAAGGATTCTAAGATTGAACCGCGAGAGAAACGAGCGGTTCAAATATAGAATCCTGAGCGATGCGAAGTTTTCAAAGGTACGAGACGCAGAAAACTTTGCTGCCGAGTGCAACACACAACTTTTCACCTCACACAGCGAGGAAATGTAGTGGGGGCGGCTCGCCTGCCAGTGTAGAAAAGTAGAAAACAATTGAATACAAGACGTGTTCGAATTTTAAACAACACTTTGTGCTCTAGAGCACAAAATGGAGTTTTGCGCTCAGATTTTGAATGAGAAATAGAATCTTTCCGAGCGGGTGAGGTGAAAAATTAATTATTCGGTGAAATGAATAATTCTACGAAACGACTTTATGGTAACCAAAATTAGCCGGAGTGATTTTCGACGAAACGTTGTTCTGCCAAACAAGGGTAAACCGTTTACAAATCCTTCGGAAACTATAGCTTTAATGAAGTTATCCTGAAGCTTAATCATTCTCCTGCCCTTATTCCAATGTACCTACTTAGGGTCGATACGCTATACTTTAAAACGTTGTGCAAGGCATAAATCAACGGATTAAGCAGACGGTACTGTAATTTAATAAAAACTAATATTTTTCATACTCGAAAAATACAGCTTTTCTGACTCAGGTGACTTTTTCTGAAGCCAGCCATAATAAGTAAATCCTAAAAATAAATTGTAAAACAAAATTAAGGCCAAAAGTCAACATTTGTTAGCGTGATAAAGCCGGTGCAGATTAGTGGAGATTAATTTTAATCCCTTTGTACCTACTACCTGCTTTATGAATAGTAAATATGATGTTATCTTTGATAAACAAAAGTAATCATGATTCATTAGCGAAAGTGACGTTAGTTATGGAGCGTCATAAAGATGGAATCTCTGATATAGCTATTTTTAATAGCGTATGTAGAAAATGTGGCTGTAAAATATTGTAGTGAACATATAAAAAGTATTTATTTTAATCAACAGGAAAATGAGTAAAATTTCTATTTCACCTTGTAGACTGCGAAAAGTTTCCAGACCCTTGTTAACCAGCCATTTAGCGAAGATTTCAGATCTGTATTAAATAAACCTACTCGTACAATTTATTAATCACTATTATTTCGATCATAATACCCTAAACATCAATCAAAGCAAATGTAAGCGAATATTTCCATAGAACATAGAACATACCAACCTACTTCAAAGTAAAATTAATTTCATAGAAATTATTTATCGGTAGTCATAATACTGTATTTAGATAAGACAATCAATAAGGATGGAGCCGTCGTTATTAACAAATTGTCTGATGGTAGTACTTCACTTATATTAAGTACTTAACCTAATTAATAAATAACATATGCGCCCAGTCACGTACCATTTATTATTTTTAAAGTAATTGACAAACTATAAGTACATTATAATTTAATGTACTCTTAGGGTTATGTACCTCTGCTTAAGGGCGAAGTTCTTCGATCAATAGCTAAGCTAACATTTGGTACAATCTGCTATCTTTTGTTAAATAGATATGATTTTAAAGATATAAAATCATTTTCACTTTTTGTCGTATGGACATTTTGTCACTTGGTTTTTATAAACAAAACTTTTGACTTTTTTACGTAATGACATGTGGACAATTTAACTCTTGGACGAATGTTACCATAATTCAATTTAACTAGTGATTAAATACCTGGCCCTAAATTTTTTAATGTTGTTACCGATTTCAAATATATTGTTAATTACATAATAAAGAGTATTCTATCTATCTACTTTTCAACAACATTGATGACTTTTCATCAAACAACATAATTACTAACACTACCAGCATTGTATATTTTGAAATCTGCAGTATTTGTAAAAAGCAACCCCCACTTATTCGCAAAAATGTCTGATACTAAAAGAAAGCCAATACGTGCTCAATATTTGTCACAGTTGTGTAATATAAAATGCAAGACATCTTTAATGCAAAAGAGATTTTTTGGCATTGCGCCAAAGATTTTTAATAAAATACCAGACAATATTAAAAATATGCCTCTAGTAAAGTTTAAAAAAGCTCTCAAATTATTGCTAATTGATAAATGTTATTATAAGATCGAAGACTTTTTGAATGATAATGTAAATTAAATTAATATTGAAATTATTGTAAACCAAATATTTAATTTCTTATGAGTTAAAGATTTTTAGATTTTTTTTTATAATTGACATTTGACCAAGTACGCATGTTTCCCCTTAAAATATTTGTATGTCAAAATTGACAAGACATAGCGCACTATTTAGTTCATAAGATCCATCTGTAAAACCTATGTTTCACAAATAAATTGATTTGATTTCATTTATAATTTACTTTAAAAGATTACATTAATTGTTAAAAAACCTTACCCTCCCATAGAAGTTATCTGACCGTAAAAAATCGTGGAAACTCGTGAAATGTTGACGTAACAAAAATAGCCCTAAATAGCGCCTTAACGAGACCTATCGAGTCACGTAGATGTAATAATGGAAAAGTTATTGGCACTGAAATTGGATGGCAGACATCGAGGCATTCTTAAGGAGCGCACTGGAAAAAGTCGGAATTAAGTTCTGTTGTAGTACTTTATACACCTCATCATCAGCCTGCATGTTCCCACTGCTAGGAGAAAGGCACCAAAAACAAACAGTATTTTCAGTAAGTATAAAAAGCGTGGATTTTAAATAAAAAATCTTCTTAATTGCAATCTCAATCCACAAAAAGTAATTTCCTTTGTAAGGAAAAATGTTCAGAGGCTCGGAAATGGATGAAAATTGAAAATGTAACCGTTTTATTTCAGCTCTAGATAATCTGAATTTAAAGGTTTCTTTTAAGTGCTTTTCAAGTTGTTAATTTCAGTTTTAGGCATAGTTAGAGAGTCAGCTATCATTTTATTTTGAAAAAAGTTTCATTAAAGTACCTTTAGCCCTTTTTTTTATCGTGGTAAAATCATCAAATGAGTCCCCCCCTCCCCGCCCAGGGTGGGACGGGAGGGACTGTCAGACTTAAATCTACGGTAATCCTTCAGTAGCCCTTTACGTACCAGAGCCACGGTTACCTGGTGCGACAGTACCGCGACCCCGGCAGGCTGAACTTTAGCCCTAAAATGGATTTCAGCTCGAATTTCAGTTACCTAGGTAAGTATGTTTTTTGAAATGTCTGAGGAAAGTTTGGTCATATTAAATCAATAAACATGCAAACTTATCTATTCTAAGAATGATTAAGATGCCAACAGACATGATGTTCTTAAACACCCCAACGCGCCCCAATGGCACAATTTTGTGCCACCAAACCCCGACCGATTTTAAACTGTATTTTTGGAAAAATAAGTCTTAAAATCGGTCAGGGTTTGGTGGCAAAATTTTTTTCTCGGGGCTCGAGAGGGCGAACGCGACCGAAACGATAATGCTATTTTATGAACACAGCCATTGTTTCTTGAGTCATATTGTAACTAACATTTTTTACTGTAGGAAATTTCCATGCGAAATACCTAATCGAATCGAGTGAGGCTAATATGGTAGGTATGCTAGGTGGAATATTCCATTTTGTGGAGTTATAAAAATATTAAGTGCGGCGTTTTATGTGGACAATTAATGTTCCGTAGGTTTTATATTAGGTGTAGGCGATTCATTGTTGAAAAGTAATCATTGTTTAATATTCCGTGGTTTTCACTTTTGAATTTTTGATACAGACGTTTTCTCAATAATTTTTTCAATTTGGAAAACATAAATGCGTCTTTAACACCAAAATCAAAAGTAGAACCTAACAAGAGTGTTTGATATAATTCACTCTAAAATGATAGTGAGTTTTGTCTTGGAATCATAATTAATTTAATAATTTTTTGAAAACTTTTCAATACAATAAACTAGACTTGATTCTAGCGAATGAAAGACATGAAAAAAAGTATTTTGCTTACGCACGTACTGATTCCCAAAACTGTAAATCATTCCTAATCTTAATCCGTTAATTATGAGTATGAATATGAAGGTTATATTATTATTTAAAAATTTCATAATCGATATCAGAATTCAGTACTGCCAGTTTATAAAACATTGTTTTATTTGTTCAACAATTTTGTTTGATGGCATCACTCTATTTTGCTGTTTTCGGGGAATCCCACTAGTGTTGAATCTTTTTTATGCGCACTTCTATTGATTAGGTACTCCTATTGATTGATGTTATCAACTTATCACATTTCCTTGAAAGTTGTTGTTACGACTTTTGAGTATCTATTTCCTTCTCTTTAAAGTCTTATCTGAATTACAGACACACCTCCGCGGCTCTGCCCAGCCTCTCACAAAAATAGATAAGATCTCTTATCTGTTTTTTGTTCAAGTCTGACAGTTCTATCAGGTCTGCTCATAGCGGCCCATGGCCCTGGAATCCATAGAGAAACTGAAGGAACAGTTTTTTGGTTTTGTGTCAGTCTCACTATCATACCTTCCGCTCCACTTTGAGCGGGTGATTACCCGAAGCATTAAAACACTTTTCAAAAAAATAAAATACATTGTTCCCTTTTTAGTATGGACGTAATAACATTTTGTGCGATAGCGTACCACAATGCGAAAGCAACAATAGTCGGTGATTTGCTGTCATTTATTAAAGAGTTTCCTCGATTTCTCCATATCTCGTCATCATATCCTGACCTGATTACCATGGGAACATCAGTGAAAACCCTTTCAACTTTCCAATTTCCTAATCGGTCTAGGTGTCATATCAGTGTCATTGAGAAAACGGAGAATATGCTTTAAAAAAATTGAGGCCCTCCGTTTTTTTGAAGAAAAAACTGGTGGTACAAGTTGGTGGCATGACGAGAAAGAAGCCGCCCAGACTTATTCCTACTATCTTGGGGTTGGCTTCCATACTAACCTGATGCAGATGAACTCAAGTAGGTAGGTACCTTTATTTATCTGAATTTTGTAAGGGATCTCTAAAATTCTACTAACTACACTAATTCAATTAGCATCACGTAAAAGTGTACGACAGTAAATCATTCTCTAATAGATCGGTAAACGGAAAATATCGATCTACCTAAATAAAGTATCATTAGATAGTCTCGTGATCATTATTATCAGCAAGACGGTTGTGGACAACAATATTGTGATCTTTATAACTGTCAAATAAGTGCTAAAAGCTAATGTTTAGAGACAAGTTACTAATTAGAATCGCGAGGATAGGAAATTTTGTTTAGCGTTTTTATCTAGTTTGTTAAACTAATTAGGAATGTGTCTTTCATATATGAGACCAAGTAATATATTGTCCCACAGGATCATACCTACTACCGGGATTAAAATTATCCTATGTATTTATCTCTACTAAAAATATTTTTGTGTTTGATAAAGCATAACGCTATGACCAGTATTAGGAGCCCAGTAGCGGGGAAACCGCGGGAAACAGTTTGGTTTATAAACTATCTTTGTGCTTATCCAATTACGATCTGAAATATACTTTTGATTTAATAAGGGTCTGTAAATGGTAATAGTGTAAACGATTCGTTTCCTAAACCGCTTCTTCAATTTTTTTACAAATAAACCATATACCCTACGTATACTTTCAGTTTTCAGCGCTACTGCGTAGTTGGTAAAGATTTACATCAAGACCTTGCTTGTACTGCGTCGCTCGATTTGGATAGATATACTCGTAGATTTGGCGATGTTTCTAGAGTTTTTATATTTAAAGTTATTCTTTCAGTATTACAGTTTTCTAAACTCTTCATATTCAGATGGTATGAAATAGACACATAAATATACATCATCAGGTTCTCATAAAGGACTCAGCAATGTGTCACAACTTTATGCAACCAATTAATTTAGCATCCTATTTGATTACACCGAAAGATAATGAAAACACCGTGCGATATCCTTTATCTACAATAAAAAAAAAAACATAAACAACTGATAAGGATGACAAACTGTGTTAATCACATGTTAAAACATAACCCTCCTTTTGGTGCAGTCGGGTAAAAAAAAGAAGTTAAAAGGGTTCTGCTTACAAGACTTTGAATATAAACACGTTAAAGCATGTTTTATATACCAGACTTTCAGAAAGATTATTAATAGTTTCATACATCGTTTATTGCGCCGTATTTTTAATGTATATCGAACGAATCAATCTTCAGAAAGTACGCATTATAATTGAGTACTTATACTGAGTAATTAAATCACCTTTACCAAAAGATAAACGTGTACAGTCACGAGCAATAACATGTAAACACGTGTTTACTCGTAAAATACTGGATTCCACTTTGAAATAAGACCTATTTCGTAATAGTATGGCTTCCAAAATATAAGTCTAATTAAAAGGCAAAAGTTTTTAAATCATTATGGTAGCAGAAAATCGCTTTTGAATACTGCTTAGTGTATAAATACTATTGCTCGTGACTGTACATACTTACTACTTACTCGAGTATATTGTTTTGTCTTAGGATTATATTTTGTCTTTGATTCTGAGTTTCAAAGCTTGTTACCTAAACTGCAAATCTAAATTATTCGGACTTTTTTTTTGATTCTGGACTTTTCGTCAAAAGACACGAAAAGTTCTGATAAGGCCATCACAACTTTTCGTGTCTTTTGACGTAAAGTAATCGGCGGCTTTGATTTTACTTTGATGAAAAATATTCGTAAGCTAGAGGCGCTTTTTCCATACAATGTTAACGTCATAATACTTCAAGTACGCTGTAGGTTAAATTATGGAAACCTTGTGCTAAAGCCTCTGATTTAATTTTGCATAAGAAAATTCCAAATAACCGCGCAAAATCACGATTACAACGCTAGTTAAATATCTTATCATATAAGCGCGAAACAAAAACCAAGATTTAATTAAGTCTCATATTTAATAGGTATTTACATATTTACAATCTACGTGACTTCACTCACGTCTATCGATTCTATGGCGTTTAACGTAGAACGTAGAGCCCGCCGCGTATTTTCATACCACGTAAATAAATACGCAGTTACGCGGTATACGTGGGAAGATGAAATAACTAGTGATGTATTAGTTTATACGACTGTTGAACGTAAGATCCTGGTCTCGGCTTCCAGGTAAAGCACTGTTATTGATATTTACCATTGGAGGTTTTTCAGTAGCAACCACAAACCCTAAATTTGTAACCAGTATCCCGAATTTTTGTGAAGTGAAATAAACGGGAATTTAGACGTTTTGAGGGACAAAATTAGTTCCTCGTTCGTAAACTAGCGGTTTTTCCAATTTTCCAGAGAATATTCGCAGTAAATAAGTACTTCAAGTACGCTGTATATAAATACTGAAATTTTGTGATAAGGCCTCTGTTGGCGGTAATAATCTCGCCCTTTTTTTAAATCTTATTACCAAAACGTAACTGCTGAAATGTGGGTTTTTGTTGAGGCACCTCTGCTTAAGCCTTTAAGGAGCACAGACGTGTAACATGCAACATATACTTAAAATATGGACTGCAGGACGGCGCAATAGCTACCCAAAATTGACCCCACTCAACTAAAAAAAGAGAAATCGAAGAACGGGTCCAATATTTCTGTTACAGGAAGGATATGGGTAGTGGCTCTCATTCTAGAGTATGGTCAATTTTATCTGTCAGTTGGCGAGGGAAGTGAGGTGATGACGTTGTAGTTGTAGGTACCCGTCCTGTCCCCATTGTCTTCGACGTTGATGTTTGGGAAATTACGTGAACGTCACTAGTTCACTACGTAAAGGGAAAGGTCGTGACTGATTGCTTTGTTCTTTTGTTTACAAACAACTGAACTTTAAATTTTTATCCTTGCTAAACGAACTGAAAACCCCACAGGGCAACTCATGTCTCCGATACCTTACTAATTTGGTCTCCATTGACGCGTGCCTGTGTACATACGAACCTCTATGGATTTGTATTGCGATAGTCGATTGGATTGGATACCAAAGTCGTATCGTATCGGAGACTTGCGTCGTGTTGTGTACAAAGGGGCTTACTTTTTCAGGTGTAGCGAACAATGTCAGGGAAACGGTTTTGACCCAATTTCCGCGTTCCGACCGCGCCCTGGAAAAGGGTTTGTTTATTATTCTCTTGACGATTTTGGAGTTAATTTATAGAGGAAATTCTCCACTGGGAAAACTTTTAGTCTGCTCACTGCTGATATTATTATTGTAGGAGTTATGTGTTCAAGGTCAATTTTTGCGGTTATCTTTCATTTTCCGCAAATCACGTAGTATTTTTCCATTATCGGAAGTATATGTATAGAGCTGTGATTCACGAGATGTTGACAGATTAATTAATCCGTTATAATAATATCGCCATCGTCACAATATCTTTGACGTCAAGGGAGTTCCGTAGTCCTACGGCTCTTGGATTCTATATTGCCCATAAACTACTATAATATAGTGTTGTTAATTACCGTGATGTAATATCCAATATCTAAAGCAAATAGAGTGTCTTTAGAGACTGCTACAAATGTTTTTTGAATTGCGTGGGATATCTCCAAAGACATCCCACGCAATTATTGATTTTATAACATGCGGGTTGTTACTACACACGACTACTGTGTATTGAATACTACACAGCCATTTTACAATAGGTAACCCATGACTGCGGTTCCACTGAGGTGTAGCGGAGCAGAGCGGAGAGAGCGCAGAGAGCAGAGTTCTGCTCAGCACCGCTTCATCCCGCCTCAGTGGAAGCAGTCTATTGGTGTAACGGCGGCCTAAAAATACAATAATTATATTCCCGTTTCAGAAAGGAGCTGCATCTTATATCCCTACCCATATCTTCTTCTTCTTCTATCTATACTTATAATAAATCTGTAGAGAGGTCAATTCTGTACATGGAATATATTTCCAAAATAACTATCAGGGGGTGATTAGGGATCGATACTGATGCCAAAAATGCAATTAATAAAATTATTGTCTGTCTGTCTGTCTGTCTGTCTGTCTGTATAACCGTTATAGAAACAAAAACTACTGGACGGATTTTGACGAAACTTGGTACAATTATTTTTCATACTCCTGCGCTGGTTATAGTATACTTTTCATCACGCTACAATCAATAGGAGCAGAGCAGTGAAGGGAAATGTTAGAAAAACGGGAGAAGTTACCCCATACACGCTAATCTTCGGAACTACTGGACGGATTTGATTGTTTTTTTTTTGTATAGCTGTTACGTCTGGGCAATATATAGGCTATAATTATCTCGGAAACTTGAACACCTGATGCAGAACTGCAATAGATCAGCTTACTATAAGAGATACAAAAATAGTGCCATAGCAAAAATTGTTCCGCGTGATGAGCATTTTCTGCTGAGAAAATAAATTTGAAGATATGGAACACCTGATGTGGAACTCTAAAAGCCCAGCTACACTATTACATACAGTAATGACGTCTTAGCAAGAGTTGTTCAGCCTGATGAGCACTCCCTGTTGTCGTATAAAAACTGAAGATCTGGAACACCTGATGTGGAACTCCAAGAGCCCAGCTACACTATTACACTGGAACACCTGATGTGGAACTCCAAGAGCCCAGCTACACTATTACATATACAGTAATGACGTCTTAGCAAGAGTTGTTCAGCCTAATGAACACTCTCTGTTGACGTATGAAAATTGAGATCTGGAACAACTGATGTGGAATTCGAAGAGCCCAGCTACAATATACCTAACATATATATGTATAACATCTTAGCAAGAGTTGTTTAGTCTGATGGGCATTTCCTGTTAACTTACAAAAATGAAAGATCTGGAACGTCTGGAATCGTCATGCGCGTCCCGTTGTTTTCCCGTCTCCAGGCTCTGAGAATTCGACATCAGACGTTTCAGATCTTCGATTTTGACGACCCTATTGTCGCTGGCATAAGCAACAGGATCCGCGTACGAAGTCGCTGGCAGAAGCTAGTCCCTAATATTGTTTTATTTGCCTTACGAAGCCCTCACTCGCGATACGTAATTTCCGTTTAGACCTTGTTTACCTACACAGGGTTTTATTTTTCCCTTAGGCATTGCAGTGCGACACTCCTGACCTGTTAAGTTAGAGACTAATTAAATATTTAGATTAGCTTCACTAGCAAACGAATGACTAAAACTACTAAGTCAATTTTAGTTGTAGATACTTATTATTATTATCAGTAGTGTCCCACTGCTGGGCAAAGGCTTCCCTCCACTCTTACGACTTCTCGCAGCTATCCGCGATTGTGGTCTAGTCCTTCATGAAACGGTCCAACTCATCTCGTCATCTTCGGCCTGCCCCGACACGTCGAGTTCGCCATTTTGGCACCCATTCTGATGTTTGTTTTGCCCAGCGATTGTATGACATTAGACATACGATACGTGGCCTGCCCATTCCCACTTCAGTTTGGCAGCCTTTTCTCACACATCGGCAATTTGCGTCAAAGAACGCAGTACCTTTTCTTATGTGGTCTGAAAGTTTTTTGACATCACTGTAATTGGCAGTAGACGTGACAATTTTCGCATCACGCCTTGCCACCTTTCCGTAAAAAGCATGATAATTTTTCCATAGATATCTAGTCTATTCAAAGTGTGGAAAGATCGATTGTAACTTATTAATAAGGTGTTAATTTTTCCCGTTATGTCGTCACCTTCAACGCCACAAATGTCGTATGTTAGGAAAATACGTTTGCGTAGTAGGAAATTATAAGGAAATGCACGTGATTCCTGCACTATTATTGTTTACTAACTTGTAAACGTAGGTACAGTTCCTGGAAAGTTACTTAAAAGTAACGCGTACTCTATGGTGAGTGGTGACTATACAATAGACAACACAATCATGTTGTACTTTTCTTCTGATGAAGATGATGATGATGATGGTGCCATTATGATCCGATTTCGTAATGACACGACTGCATAATGATGGCTGTTTTGTTTCTTTATTGTCTACTAGGTATTATATTTTCATATTTTTTTTAGTATAATAATAATTTGTGAGTTCTGTTGGCCCAGAGATATTTTTACCTTAATTTAGACCCGACTTACGAGTTGTAGGTAGTAGGTCGTAGGTTCGAATCGAACTCGCCCATGCGCATTACTTTGTGTAATTTATTTCATCACCACTGCTCTCAAAACGGTGAAGGAAAATGTTGTAGGTTCGTGGATCTTCAAGTTCAACAACCAACCTGGCAGGCGCGTGTCGGATGTCGTGAGCAGAGATGAAAAATAAATAAGTCGCGTTTCTATATTGTTAAATATGCATTTACTCACAAATATGTACACGGTACACAATACAATATTATTTCACTTAGATGTCTTTGGATTTTAATATTAATTGGACAGCACAAAATAATTCATGTCCGTTTTGGAACGGGGCAGAGACAAGAGAGAGAGTGAACCATCGAGAAAGACATACAGATAACACAACTGTCAATGTAATGCATAGACTAAGAAAATACTTAATTTCTAACACTCCTCCTTATGCATTACATGAGATAACTAGTGGCCCTACATTGGCTCTACATGCTCTAAGGATGACTCGATACAAAAAAAACAACTACATTCCTATTTAGTATGACTCTAAACATTTGAATAAGGAACTATATCCAAGAATAAATCCCACTCTACATGCAAGCAAGATACATTTCAACATCTAAATAATGCACCTTAACTCTAGATTGCTGACAAAATTACCATGCTTCTGACCACACAGTGGTTTGGTTAACACATCAGCGACCATCTGGTCTGTAGGCAGGTATTTAACATTAATTTGTTTTCCCTGTATTAAGTCTTTTACATAGTGGTACCGCAAATCTATATGCTTAGTTCTTTTATGGGAGTATTCTTTAACAAGTAAAAGCTTTTGAGCACTTTGGTTATCGTTAAATACAGTTACATCAAAGTTTTTGTCAATAATTTCTGATAAGAAATTCTTAACAAAACAAATGTCCTTGCATACATCACTAATAGCAAGATATTCTGCTTCTGTGCTAGATAAAGCCGTACAACGTTGCTTTCTAGCCTCCCAATTGATGACATTTTCACCAATTTTTATAACAAATCCAGTATATGACTTGCGGTCGGACAAATCATTGGCCCAATCTGCATCAGCATAGGCAATGATATTAAAATCATTGCTTTTGACAAAATGAAGACCATAATTCATGGTTCCTGCAAGATAGCGTAATACTCGCTTAGCAGCGCGCCAATGACTCATATCGAAACATGTACTGTACTGACTTAACTGACTACATGCGTATGAGATATCTGGACGTGTACATACAGATAGGTACATTAGTGATCCTAACAATTGTCTATACTGATAAATATTATCATCTAAACAATCTTTATCTGATTTGTCCAGTTTGCAGTTTACTGGTAGTGGGGTAGGTACAGCTTTACATTCAGTCATATTGTACTTAGCCAATAATCGCCTTATGTAATCAGATTGATCAAGAATAGTTACACCTTTTTTAATTGAAACATTCATGCCTAAACAATTTTTCAATGTTCCTAAATGACGGATTTCAAAATGTTCTCTCAAAAGTAACAGAATATTATCTATATACCCATTATGAAAAACATAAATATCGTCAACATATAAGGCCAATATTGTATATTCAGTCTTGGTCTTTTTACTATATACACAAGGTTCACATTTACTCTGCACAAACCCATTCTTAGATAAAACATCATGGATTTTAATATTCCACATCCTACTTGCCTGCTTCAATCCATAGATGCTCTTTTTCAGTAAACAAACTTTATTGTCTTCATCAGATTTAAAACCAGCGGGCCGTTCCATATAGATAACTTCATCTAATTTACCATTTAAAAAAGCTGTGGTAACATCTATGTGATTCATATTCAGATCCAACTGATTTGAAATGCTGAATAATATTCTAAGAGTTGAATGCCTAACAACAGGCGAAAAAGTATCAGCATAATCAATGCCTTGCTTTTGACTATAACCACAGGCAACTAATCTAGCTTTATATTTTATAAATTGACCTGCAGCATCAAACTTTTTCTTAAAGACCCATTTATTTTTGACTACATTTAGACCCTTAGGTCGGTCAACCAATTCCCAAACATTGTTTTTGATCATGGAATTGTACTCACCTTTCATAGCTTCGTACCATTCATCCTTCTCAGGTGAATTCATAGCATCAGAAAGTGTTTGTGGTTCATCTAATGAACTCGCAGCTGCCAATAACGATGACAAATCATAGTCTTTTAATTTTATGGGTAAAATACCTCGAGTACTACGCACAGGACGAGAGATAGACGCGTCGGACCTTTCCAACGTAATCACCTCTCCTCCTCGAGATGAAGAGGCCGGCAGAGAAGATACAGCGCCACAAGGGACATCATCTTCATCACCGTCAACATCCTCAGAGACATCTTCAATACTGCGGTACAGCTCAGACAGTGGCGACCCCGTTGCTGGTGTATTGCCGACATCTGAAACTGAGAGGTTCTCACTTGAAGTGTCTACAGACTTAGCATTGTCACTTCTACTAAAACTAATATCACAGTGTACATTGTCATCATCAGCAGCCGATACATTTATATTATCATTATTATTATTTAAATTATTTAAATTTTCAATAGAACCATTCTGATTATTATCATTATCATTATTAATAAAATTTATCTGGTCATGAAAAATAAAATGCTCTCTGTCTCGCTCACAATTGATCTCCTTTCCAATAAACTTGTCCTCAAGAAAGGTAACAGTCCTAGAATAAACAGCCTTTCGAGGATCAAGTGGATCGATAAATCGGTACCCCTTGCATGTTTCACCATAGCCTACAAAAATAAGCTTTTGTGCCTTGGCATCAAGCTTGCGTCTACGTTGATCAGGTATGAATGTATAAGCAACACAGCCAAAAACGCGCAGATGACTGAGGTCAATTTTCGACCCAGTCCATTCACACTCAGGTATTCTATCTGATAACGCAGAAGTGGGGGACCTATTTTTCAAGTAAATAGCCGTCATCACAGCTTCACCCCAAAAGCGATTACTCAGACCTGATTCCTGTAACATGGCTCTAGCTTTTTCAATTACTGTACGATTGACGCGCTCTGATACACCATTTTGCTGAGGGCAATAAGGCACAGATACCTCGTGAATAATGCCTTCCTTTTTCAAGAAGTGGGTTAAATTGTTATTACAATATTCAGTACCATTATCAGTACGCAAGATTTTAATTTGCAAACCAGTCTGTTTTTCTACCATGTTTTTAAAGGTAACAAAATGGGAACTAACCTCAGATTTATTCTTCATAAGAAAGCCAAACGTCTTCCTCGTTTTATCATCGGTGAAAGTTAACAAGTAGCGCGCTCCACCCCAGCTGCTCACTTGCATCGGGCCACAAACATCAGAGTGGACCAGTTCCAGTGGAGAAGCAGCACGCCTCGCAGTTGCCCGGGGAAACGATGACTTATGCATCTTCCCTGTAAGACACGAGACACAGCTGCCTGGCACATCATCTTCCTGCTGAAAAACGACACCAACACACTGATTCCCTCCACCAAGTACAGACATACCTTTCTGACTAAGATGACCGAGACGCTTGTGCCATACACTCATAGGTACGCACGCTGCAGCATTGGCACTCTGCATTCCCTGCATAGATGGAAGGGAAGGAGAATAACCTAACCCGGAGGTGGGCCGACCTTGCACTTTAAATTTAAATAGCCCATTACTTTTCCTTGCGGACAAAACCTGGTTGCCTGTGATTTTACAATCACTATAAATCTCACATACATTATCATGAAAGGCAACAACATAACCTTTATCAGTCATTGCACTTACTGACATTAAATTATTAGAAAGACTAGGAACAAACAATACATTTTCTAAACTAACATTAGACTTAAGAGTAACCTTACCAAGACTTTCACTCATCAAATGCTCTCCATTAGCAACAGAAATAGTGCACTTCTTCTGTTTAGCGTTCTGAACAAGCTTAGAGTCAATGCACATATGTACCGTAGCGCCGCTGTCCACGATGAACTCATCAGAACTACAGGCTGAGTAGGCTGAAGCAAACAAAGAGTGTTCTTCTTGTTTTTCTCCTTTCTCGTCCCGTTTCTTCTTGAAGCACCGCTTGGCAATGTGACCACTCTTCTTACAGTATGAGCAGGTAAGCTTATTTGGTTTTTTCTTGTTGGCTAGGTGAGCCGAATTGTCTATGCTGTTGCTGTTGTTACGACGATGATCCTCTTGTAGCAGTCGAGTGCGCACCACTTCACTGGTTAGATTGTTTGTCAAGCTCGCAGTTTCTAGACTAGACACGAGCACATCAAATTGTTCCGGTAGGCCAGAAAGTAAGATCTCAGCTATCTCACCATCTTCTATGATTTTTCCTATGTCAGACAGTTGTGCGACAAGGCTCATAACACCCTCGATGTAATCTGACATATTGGGGTATTGATTGTACTCAGTCCTATGTAGCTGTCGAAGAAGCAATACTTTCCTGTAAAGGCCTTTATCCTCAAACGTATCAGACAAACGTTTCCACGCTTCTTTTGAAGTTTTGGCGTCACGGACAAACTGGTAGAGGTTTGGCTGTATCGAGAGGCAGATACGCGCCAGCACACGACCATCGCGCGCAGCATCCGTGTCCGTGCCATCGACACAATTCCATACACCATCCAGCGTTAGCAACATCCGAATAGAAAATTTCCAATTTAGATAGTTTGATAATCCTTGTAGTTTTTCAATACTGTTGTAGGTTATGTTGTTGGCATTGGTTGTGCCGCCATCCAATACATCACTGCGACGATTCTCATTAGCCAACGGCATCCTGGAGCTCAGATTAATACTCTGGGTTATATTCCAATGAACCCGCACACTGGGACCGTTAACCTGTTGTAGGTTCGTGGATCTTCAAGTTCAACAACCAACCTGGCAGGCGCGTGTCGGATGTCGTGAGCAGAGATGAAAAATAAATAAGTCGCGTTTCTATATTGTTAAATATGCATTTACTCACAAATATGTACACGGTACACAATACAATATTATTTCACTTAGATGTCTTTGGATTTTAATATTAATTGGACAGCACAAAATAATTCATGTCCGTTTTGGAACGGGGCAGAGACAAGAGAGAGAGTGAACCATCGAGAAAGACATACAGATAACACAACTGTCAATGTAATGCATAGACTAAGAAAATACTTAATTTCTAACAGAAAATATCTTGATGAAACTGGAATGAACCAAAAATTTGAATAAATCTACCAACCCGCATTGGGCCCGCATGATAGATTATAAGCTCACTCCCTCTCACAGAGAGGAGGACTTTGTCCCAGCAGTGGGAACATTATAAGCTGATGATGATGACTATCTTATTCTACAACACTACGCCACGCGAATCCTGAAATACTTGCTGATAAAGCGGAATTTTATTACACATTCGTTTAGATGTCGTGTGGTGAATTTGAAATACTTAGACAATGTAATGTAGTGGTTAAAACAGACTTAAAAGGCAAGGTTTAGATGGTAAAAGTTACACTTGCTACCAGTAAATAAAGTGAAATGAATGAAATACACGCAATGTTTAGTTTTGGCAAACTCGGGGTTAGCTTGCAAAGTTATGACTTGATGTTAATTCCGGCTTTGAGTCAGATCCAGTCATAGTAAATGCGCATATACATAGAATAATATTTACGATGAAAATTTCCTTGAAAGCAATTATCTTTAATAATCTTTATCTTCGACTCCTTATGAAATTATTTATTCTTAGAAGATAACGGGGGGATAAAGTTGCTCGCGTCCGTAGGATTTCCCATCTTTCCATATCAAGACCCACCCTACACGTGTCCCCTGGGTGGTGCTAAATGAGCAACAACGCCGAGCAACAGGCGGCAGTAGAGTAACCTGTCTCCAGGCTTCCACTAGCCTAGAGGGACTAAATCCCCTCTGAAAGTGTGGACATGGTGCCTTGGGAAAGCATTATGGTTTCTCTCCCAACCCCTTAATATGAAAATGTCGAATAATGAGAATGTGATGTCTTGCGATCCGGCTGAACCCCGGCGCTCACAGGTACCCGGGCCTGTGAGTGTGAAATTGACTACCGAAGACTCCACAGGGGTAGGCGACCAGGCCCCTGTGCTGGTAAATGCTACTGGCAGCAAAACAAAAGTATTTGTGCAACAAGCATTTCACCCTGGCTTGTTTATGTCCAGACAGAGATCAAATTCAGTAGGAAGCAACTCCTTGGCTTCAGTTCCTTCTGAAGATAATATAAATAAACGAGCAACAGTCACCACTGCATCCAACAAGCACCCGCCACCACCGCCTCCATGGCAAAGAGTTCCTGCTGAAGGGAACAAAAAGAGAAAACTTTCTACTAGCCCAACTGTAAAAATAACGAAAACCTCGAACCGCTTCTCAGGATTACCAATAGATATCACAGAGGAGGTGCCTCTGAAAACTATCAAACCACCACCTATCGTGTTATATAGAGTTGAAGACCTTAATAAATTAACTGAACTTCTAGAGACGGCAGCAGAAAATGACCAGTTTACTTACAAGATCGTCGGCAAAAATCAGCTCCGAATAATTAGTGCAGACACAGAAGTCTACAAATCCTTAATTAACCTTGTTAGGAGAAATGGACTTATTGGTCATACATTTAACAGGAAGGACAACAGGCCGTGTAGGATAGTAATTAAAAACCTTCACCCTTCTACACCCCTAAACATCATCAAAGAAGAAATAGAGGCTACAGGAAACATAGTAACAGGTGAGATAATAAATGCAAGATTTGGCCCTGAAAAGAAACCTACCTCAACCTTCTTCGTCAATCTAGAGGTAGGCCCTAATAACAAAACAATCAAAGAGTTAAAATACATCTACCACCAGTCTGTTACTATAGAAGAACCGAAAAAAAGGAAGACGATAGTTCAATGTCATAGGTGTCAGCAGTATGGACACACCAAAAATTACTGTATGCGACCATACAGGTGTGTTAAATGTGGACAATCCCACAAGACATCAGAATGCCAGAAGCAAGACCGTAAAGTCCCGGCAACATGCGCATTGTGTAATGGCCCACATCCAGCCAATTACAAAGGATGTCAAGTATATACAGAGATCCTGGCTAGAAGGAAAATAAAATCTGCAGACAAAAAATTGTATCTTAATACATTACATCTCAGTCATTTGGATAAAGAATGTAAACAAAACTATGTCAAAGACAAAAGATCGTACGCTGAAACCCTACACGGTAAGATACCAGTCAACAACCCACCAGAAAAACTTCCACAAGCTCAAACCACAACACATGACGAGACCATAGAACAAATACTGTTAAAACAAAATGAAAAATTCGAAATAATCCTACAACAAATGGGTACTCTAATGAGTCTCATAGTAAAACTAGTTGACAAATTATCAAAATGACCACACTACGCTTAGCCACTTGGAACGTGAATGGGCTTGCCCCTAATAAAGACGAAGTGGAACTAATAATGGTGACGCACAAACTGGATATACTACTTATATCTGAAGCACACTGCTCTGCCAAAACATCTGTAAAATTTGACAATTACCAATGCTATACCACTCACCACCCTGACGGAACAGGCCATGCTGGTACTGCTATAGTCATTAAGAAAACCATCAAACATCATCAAAGGCCAGATTACAAAACAGAATACATCCAGGCGACGTCGACAGTTGAAGACAAATCTGGGAACCTGACTGTTACTGCAGTTTACTGCCCACCCAAACATAAAATCTCAGAAGCTATGTTTTCCCACTTTCTGCAAACACTTGGCAATAGGTATGTTGTGGGGGGTGACTGGAACGCTAAGCACACCTACTGGGGATCAAGGCTCACTACAACCAGAGGCCGGCAGTTAAAACTTAGCATTGATGTTAACAACCTTAGTGTCATCTCTTCTTGTGAGCCAACATATTGGCCAAATGACACCAACAAAATACCCGACCTCCTGGACTTCTTCATCTTCAAGGGAGTGTCAAATAACTACCTAAAAATAGAATCCTGCTATGATGGCTCGTCTGACCACACTCCTGTACTACTAACTATAAGCACCCACGTTATAGAAATAACAACTCCAGAAACCCTACATAATAAGCGTACGAACTGGGACCATTTCAGAGAATACATAAATAAAAATATAGAATTGAAAGTAGCTCTTAAAACTAGTGATGATGTGGAGGATTCAGCAAAATATATAACTACACTCATACAGGAAGCTTGCTGGATCAGTACCCCTGAAAACAATCAAAGAAAAACCAAGACCACTAACTATCCCTTAGAAATAAAATCATCAGTGTTAGAAAAGAGGCGACTACGCAGAGTGTGGCATCAAACCAGACTAAGAGGAGATAAAGCGAACTTCAATAGAGCCGCTGAAGATCTGAAACGCAAACTAGAAGAATGGCGTGAAACCACATTACGGACCCAAATTGAGTCGTTGTCTGCCACGGAAGCAACAAATTACTCCCTATGGAAGTTCACTAAACACCACAGAAGACCCCTGGTAGCAAAACCTCCTTTGAAGCATGATTCCGGCTGGGCAAGAACCCCGCAAGATAAAGCGACATTATTTGCTGATCACCTTTCAAAAGTTTTTGTCCCAAACGAAACGGTCAATGAAGAATTTGATAAAAAAGTGGAAATAATCCTTAAACAGGATTATCAAATGTCTCCTCCACCGAAACCCGTAACTGCACGAGAGGTCTGGAGAGTATCACTAGGACTCAAGGATAAAAAAGCGCCAGGATACGACCTAATCACAAAGGAAATCATAAAACAACTACCCAGAAAAGCATTCACCTTCCTCACAATGCTATATAATGGTATCTTGAGAGTGCAATACTTTCCAAAATTGTGGAAAGTGTCCCAAATAACGATGGTACACAAAGATGGCAAGCCTCACAATGAAGTCAGCTCATACAGGCCTATTAGCTTACTCCCAATACTATCAAAGATCTTTGAAAAGTTACTCCTGCGCAGAATACTCCCTATTTTAGAAGAAAATCAGGTTATACCGGCTCACCAATTTGGTTTTAGGCAGCAGCACTCTACAGTGGAGCAGGTTCATAGAGTATACGAAAGAGTTAGAAAAACCCTTGAAGAGAAAGAGTATTGCTCGGCTGTATTCTTGGACATTCAGCAAGCTTTTGACCGAGTATGGCATGAAGACCTCCTCTGCAAAATCAAAAATCACCTTCCACACAGCTATCACCAAATTTTGGCGTCATACCTAACCGAAAGACTATTCCAGGTCAAGGAAGAGGATAAAGTCTCAAAATTCGGCGAGATACGCGCTGGTGTTCCTCAGGGCTCTGTTCTGGGCCCTGTGCTATATACGATTTTCTCAGCCGACTTACCTGAAGCAGATAACACCACAACTGCAACGTTCGCTGACGATACCGCTGTCCTTGCTAGCGATAAAGATCCGAGCACTGCTTCAAAGTATCTTCAGAATGGTCTAAACAAAACTACGAAGTGGCTGCAGAACTGGCGAATCAAAGCAAACGCTTCAAAATCTGTCCACATTACCTTCTCACTTCGAAAAGGCAACTGTCCTCCTGTCCAACTAGAAGATACCACCTTACCACACCAGAACAGTGTCCGTTATCTTGGATTACATCTGGATCGGCGCCTGACATGGAACCAACATGTTAAAAAGAAAAGAGATGAACTCAACATTCGCTTCAAGCACTTACTCTGGCTTCTGGGTCGTAACAGCAAATTATCAATGGATAACAAGCTACTCATCTATAAACGGCGGAAGGGACTGTCAGACTCTTATATACTGACTAAAATTCACCCGTGTTCCTTCCTATGCCCTTTACGTTCCGGGGCCACGGTATCCTGGGTTAAGAAAAAACCCGCGACCTCAGCAGGCATCTGGCGCGAAACACGACGCGCCACCGACCCGGGCTTGGTCCTTGGTCGGACGGCGAGCTACCCATTAATCACCGTCCGCAAGCCCGCTCCGCCGCTGTGCCCTCTGCTAATCAGAGGGACACGCGTTGGAGCGTCCACACGACAGGCTATTCGCCTAGGGCAAAGAGACCCCTTGAAGAGTTTTTGCCCGCATCCTAGGGTGCACCGGCCCGAAAAACTGGTCTTCCCCCCCGGACGTATTCGAGAGGGAACTCCAGTCCACGGGCGCACGTGGAGGTTTCCTGTCATAGCACCCCAACCTTCTACTCTTGTGATAAGGTTGAAATTCTATTAAAGAAATCTGACAGATTGTGGTAGCTTGATGTGCTGGCGTCTGTACATATAGGCTATCTATCTATATAGGGTTGATGCTCATAGCAACTGGGGCAATCGATCCAGTCACCTTTTGTCTTCAATCGCGACGTACTCGTAGATGGAAAATAAAAGGCTCATTCAATAAGGTTTCAGGTGCAACCCTACAAATGCTGGAAAACTTTTACCTGTTTCTTCGGTATGGAAAATTTCGGTACCTGAGTTTGAAATAAGTTGGAAAATGTTTCGCCTTTTTTCTTGAGTAGGTTGTAGGTTATCACTTGGAAAAGTTTGAATTAGCAAATTGTTTTCTTTTTGAATGATCACTCAAAGGACAATTTTATTTTCTTGAATACTGTATAACAATTTTTTGGCTTCATAGAATACCTCAAATAAATAAAAAGATTTATATAAAGAAATAGCCTGGGAGAGGAGAGGCCTATATTCATCAGTGGACAGCGATTTGTTATAGAATAACACATAAAAGATGATAGCGTTGGAAACAAGATAACATGTTTACCATCGTACATAGCATAATGTATATTATACAAAACTATATAATTATAAAGCCATCGTTTCAGACAGCCACGCCTCACTAGGTATATACTTGTCTACCAATTTAAAACAGCACTCCAAACCAATTCGTTCCGATGCGTCGTTCTTTTGAAATAAAGTACATAATACAAACTGCCTGCGTCGCAAAAACAGAAACAAGCCTTGAAGTAACATTATAATATAACATGATATAATGGTGTAATGGATGCGCAGGATCCCATGTATTATGTAAGGTGACAAAATAGCCATTATATACTGATCAGTTGGACTATTGATGTGCTACAATTAGTTGTATCTACTTCAATGGGTGTTCCAAGGTTGTTATTGTGAATCATCAATTCATCGGACGCTTTTCACAATTATTATGTTGTGTTAGGTTTGCAATATAAATGAAATCAGATGACTATCATCTTTGTATGTATAGTAGGGACTTTACATTGAGCAAAGAATGTATATAGCTTCTCGGAAGGTAAAGGTATATATTATCTGTTTTCGGTAATCTAATTCTGAAAACGAAAAGAGTGTAATCCTGAAAGTGTTTGAAATAATATTCTACTTACTTATTTCAGTGAAGTAGATGCTAAGTATTAAGGAATTGATCGTCGTATGGCGTATGGTATAGTGTACTACTCATAATATAGGTAAGATATTTCTAGACTACAACCATTTTTGCTGTGGAGCAAAGTTACAGGGTTTCGGTAAGTATATCTTTCGAGGAAAAGTTTTAACAATCTCTATAAAGTATGTAGAAAACAAAATGGTGTATTAGTTGACTTGAAATGTTGTGAGCTGTCGCATACTGGAAACTTTTTTTCGTGGAGACATTTGTGTCTCTGTCATGTGGGCCGCTAGAAACTATTTTTCTCTATAATGAGCGTACTCCCAAGTCCCACACTCCTTCATAACCGACAAGGAGGCAAAAAGTCCCCATGACAAAGTCACTAGTGAGCGGCTGACCTTACACTATTCACAAAATAACAACTGAACTATCAAAATATATGTACCTACCACTTTAAATAAATTGACTATCATGAGTTGTTAATCAAAGGAGCACGGTATATCTTGCTAAAAGCGACTGTATCTCTGAAATTCAGACTAGACAAAGTGTAGCCTGTGGCAGTCGTACACAAGAGTGAATAATTAAGGCACAGCGGTGTCGGTAAAAAGTGGCTTACTTAAATGGCGGTGGTCATATTTAAATGGCGTCTTGTATTTTTCCGTAAGGAAATATTTAATAACCATAGACTAATGGCGCCGTCAAACTATAGTTTGCTTCAAGTAACAAGCTTAGTGTATTTATGGCAACATTAAACAGGAATAGGGTTATAGGGCAGGCCTAAGTAATTGTTTTCCGATAAGACGAAGTTGTGTGCTTTGCAATAATACAGACCTTCCCCCGGGGCTACACACATACTAACCTACAAAGTTAGGTTCATGATAAGTCAATCAATAAACCCCACGTATCGCTGATGTCCACTGCTGAACAAAAACTTCTGCCAACCTGTCACAGCGCCCTTGAGCGGGGGGGGGGGGGGTCCATAAAGTGACTTAACTCTCGCCCTGGGTGGAGTTGAAGTGACTGTCACACTCGTACTGACTAAGGCCGGCCACATACATACATCACTTTTCCTGATTGTTCAGGAATCCTGATCCGTAGTAAATTCATACAAATGTGTGTGCATGTTTTGTGTGTGTTATTCACATTTCATTCATCATTTCGAATTACGAACGGAAAAAATAACTGATGTATGTGGCCGCCCTAAAACACATCCTATTCATTCAATTTAATTTATTGAATTAATAATTCAAGCAAGGGGTTGCTTTCCAGTGCCTTGGTAGCTTTTTCGAACAATCACTCAAGGCTAGTCAGACATTTGCATTTCGGGCCCTTTCAGTTATGCTGACAGCTCTTCCAGTCATGAGTGGAACACAATGCGCCGTCGAACCTGATCCTTATCGGACGGTGAGCTACCCATTGCTTGTCGTCCGCAAGCTTGCGCTTACGGTGGCCAGGGTGTCTCGCGGCAGATGTCACAGCACTCTATTCATCGCCGTCCGTACGTACCCAGTCACCTTTCAAAGGTCGTCCTTATATCTAGCAGGTTTAGTACATTGTACTTACTTATTTCGAACGTTCTCGAATATTCACGAGACTTGTTGGTCTTATCTTAATAAATTTGTCTCACGTGAAGTACAGTAGATATGACCTACATACTCCAATGTTATCAGGGTATAACTTTAAATCTTGACATAATCAACAAATGCATCATTTTAAAGCCGTTTGTTAGTGAAAGATGTCTTTGTCATGCTAAGATATACCCGCAGTGATCGATTGAGAAACATTCCAAATATTTTGCGGAAGTCTGGTAAGAAAAGAACTTTCTTTGGTGAGATAGAGTTTTTTTCCTATTATAATAAGTTCACACAATATTTTACTTAAAATATTGTGTAAGCAAATAAATTAATTAAACAAAAAGTTATCCAAATAAAAATATCGTATTTATTCACGAGCAAACTCCAAAAAGCCTGAACCAACAAGGTTTTATCTGAAACTGCAAGCAAACGGAACAACTTTACACACAGTATTATCCAACTATTTGTTTTGTTTAACATGTTTACAATCAACTTTCCTTTTATTTACAAAGAGCCGTCATAATATGTAATTTTCTCATAACGTCCGCTCCGTCCTAGGACAACGCGTGACGTTACTTTGGGTCGATAACCTCAGTTGACTTGCTCATTTTGACAGATCGAACGGAAAATTACCGGACGGCCGGAGCTGTGAAAAATATAGGTACCTTTATAACGATTCTTTTATGAGCTAGACGCTCGTGCGTGACTGAAATTCATAATGCAATTACAAGGTTCCCGCAAAAATACTCTTTTATAGCTTTTTAGAAGGAGAAAATTGAGGACGGAAAATTTTCAGCAGGTTATAAATTTTGCACATAAAGCATTTACATATGAAAGGAGGAACTTTAAGTTATATGTTTAGGCAGGATTACTTAATTAACTTTATGTAATATCCAACATAATTATTCATACAAAAAAGTATATTTTACTGGTCCGTAGTATCAGTAATAAGCGGAAAGTTTTCTCTTTACTTTCTAACATCCCTAATTTTTACCTTGAAACCATAGATAATGAATAATTCCTAATACGTTTACTGAACAGACTTATTATTGAGGCCTATTGCTATTAAGTTGGACTTACCCCTTTGTCTAGCTTTAACTCTTTAAAAGCCGACTTCGAATAACCCCTTTGCTCCACCTTTTACCACAAGTTATCAATCGAGCTTCCAGGCTTTTAATCTAATGGCTTCGTTCAGGCTTTACCACAAACATCTGTCCTTTTGCAAAGGTATGGCAACCCCTATTTATTTAATGAAAGTAAATGGATTGCGGTACATTAATTAATTAGGTTTCGGACACCAGAAAGTAATGGGTTCATCGACCTAAAACTTTTGTTACCATGCAAGATGGCGGAAAGTTTTCGTATAGGAGCTATCTGAGGAGTTGTGTGCCTTTCAGTAGAGGATTATTTTTTAGGTAGGTATAAAGTCAGTAGTAGTAACTTTTCAGTTTATTATTCTCAACAAAACAATTTATATATTATTTACTTTGTCCAGTGTGAAGAATACTATTGAGACAGGAAGTCAGGAGTGCTGAGAAAAGAGATGACAAGAAGATAAATGTGGGAGAAGAAGATATGCTACGCCGAAATCAAACGATAAATTGATTGCTTTGCGCCTTTTGTACCAGGTGCCATCCGTCATTTTAATGTTTTGGCAGTCACGTCTGAAACATTCATAGATCGATAGATCATATCAATACAAACATAAAATATGAGTGGCAAAACTTCGTAAACCGTCACGTTTGCGAGTTATGAGCTGTTAACGGCGTATGGCAAAGCGAAAGCATCGTTTGATGAGTCGGAAAAGTTGCCACGCACCGCCACCAGCAGGCGCCAGTATCGCGAAATTAACGCAATCCAAAGTTTTATGTATTTCATTTCGTCAACTTCGACATTTCATAAATTAGTGTTCCCTTTACGCAAAATACATGTATTACTCTAGTAGAAATATTTTGATATAAAGATATTGAAACATTTACTAAAACAAAATGATAGAAATACTTATTGATGTGGATAAATATTTTGTAAATATTTTCATCATTCACAGTCTTAAATTTATTTTATAACACTTGGACACAGGTTTTGACGTCCCGAGATAACGAAAAAAACTACTATTTGGTAGAAAATTAATAAAATTGGCACACTTTGCGAAAGTGACAATTCCCAATTATCTAAAGCCCCAAACACATGCGCGCACGGGCAAAGGCATGTGAGCATAATGACGTCGCTCCCCCTTAGAGGGCCTACCAGGGTCCCGGGACTAACGAATACCGTGACCCCAGAACGTAAAGGTCTATTGAAAGACATCGTAGATTTTAGTATATACCCGCCCTGCCCTGGGTAGGAGGACTCATTTGATTATTTTACCACACTAAAAAAAGCCCCAAACACACGCTTCTTTTATTAACGTCCGTTCAGAAAGCTAGTTGCGTGTGATGCATTTTGTTATAATGACAGACACTAGCGCCGCGTAAAAGGGATGTAATAGTTTTTACTCGTATATTATGAGGTACAGGTACACAGATTATTGTAGTACAACAATTTTATTGTCTGTAACTTCTTTATAATTGAATCTTCATTCTATAATATCCTATCAATTTTTTTTGGGACAAGGTCTTAATATCACTTTTCTGATAAATGAAACCTTTGAGAGATATCTATCGGCTCCAAAAGAATGAGCCCAGTGCTAATCATTTTTTTTTGCCTCCAAAGCAATTACTAGTGCGAGAGCAAATTGTACCGAACACGCGGTGAGACAGCAATGACCACAAATTTTTCATCGCAGTCGCAGCATTATACTATAGGCGATATTTAACAAGGTGGTGGGTGCTATGCCTTATATATAGTTGACATGTAATTTTGAAGTATTCAAAATTTTGACAATACCAGTTTTCATTTAATTTATTTTAATCCTGTTTCTTCGAAATTGTTATAAATCTGTGACGAAACTAAATAAATAATAATAAGAGTGAAGTGTTTCTTAACCTATATCGCAGTTTGATACGATTAGAAGTTGTTTTCAGTTACATATTGTCTCAAATTGTTGACTGCAAATCAGTGCATTTATCATTAGTTCATGTGAAATGGTATTTGGATGCATAAAGATTAGATGGAAGGAGGATGGACACAGAGGAACCATCCGACAACAATAGTACGATATCACGATAGCATTGATATAATTATCACTGTGAGTAATTTATTATATTGATAGGAACAATTCGTAATGTATAGTATCATACGTATTCTAAACATTTCCCTTGTTTGCTCTGTAGGGGTCGTCAGGAATTTCCTGCGATGATTTTCAGTATGTTTAGTTTATTTTAATACTTCATTTATTAATGAAAATAAAGTGTTATTGAAAAATGAAAGTTTACGTGACTTATTTACAGTCATGTCCGTTTAATCACGTCCCATTGAACACATCGAAACATAGTTTTGAATAATCTATAAGCCTACGTATCATTCGTTTTTATTTTCTCGATCTTTTTATACATTTCCAATTTTATTATTACGATAATCTGACAGCCGCGATCTGAAAAAAAGTGTCACAGGTCTAGCCTGTAAGAGCCACGCTGGCTGACTGATGTGTCAAGGAACGAAAGTGATGACACAACTTTTAAAAGGCAAAAGATGAGAGGACGATAGTGAATGTGTGCTCAGAATAAAATGGCGTATGTGCCCAAACATATTGACGCCTTTTTATGAATTAAAATTGTTATTAATTGAAAAACTGTCTTAACAGAATTTAGATACTAGTATTTTCTACAATTTAAAACAGCATCCTTTCAATAACTCATAGTAGTTACGCCGTAAAGTCCAAAAAATAAAAAAACATAGACTGAACTTTGCATTTTTTTTGTATCGAGAAAATTTAATTGAATCGTGTTTTCAACTTTGTGAGAATTTAGATCATATAGTTAATAACTGTATTCCAAGTTGTAAGATCTGTAGTCCAGTCATGTACGACAGAAAATAAAATATAAAAACCGTATAAGTACTGACTTAGCCCCTTAAACATGTACAAGTAGCTACTTGTCAATAAAAAATCAAAAACCTGGTACACTCCCCATACAAAAATGTTCAAACCCCTTTCGCACACGTTTATTTCGCCTGCAAATACTCGTAATGCAGACAATAGTAGATTACGCACCAAGGGAATAAAGCAGTGCCTTACGTCACGGGCGTATTGAATCCCGAAGCGACACTATAAGGATTCTGGGGGTGAACCTCCGGAGCGCAGCGAGGAGGTTCAAGTGTTAATTCCCGAGTGAAACGAGGGAATTAAGATAAGAATCCTTAGTGTAGCGAGGGATTTAAGTTAGCCCAAGACAAAGGCAGCTTTATTCCTGAGGTGAGTACTCTGCTTTTCACACCACCTGCGAGGAAATAAATTCGAATTTTGAAATTTGATGTGGTACGACAACCTTCGAACGTGAGCATGCTGTGGTGCCCACCACTGCAAGCGATCAGCTGTTGCAGTGGGGACTGCCGGGGGGCAGCCGCCGCTGCTTCAATTCCTTCGTTCAAAGTTTTCATACTATGTGAGGTTCCAAATACAAATCACATTATTCCCACGGGAATAATATAATTCAGTACAATATTATTCCCCGGTTTGAGTGTGGGGAACAATGACTTGCTTTACGGCCGGTTTGCATGACATATAATGTGACATTTACGAGCAAGTGGTGTGAAAAAGATTATGTGCCTATGTTATGAATATTGGTAAAGCAAGTCTTGAGACAAACAATACTTTTCAGATCGCACAATGCAACGTGTTTCTTGTATTATCAAAACAGTTCGAGGGAGATTTGTGAGATTTTTTTCAGCGTGGTTAAATCAAATGACTGCTCCCACCCAGGGCAGAGCAGGAGGGACAGTCAGCCTTGTTCTGACTAAAATCCACGGTGTCCTTCAATAGCCCTTTACGTTTCAGGGTCACGGTAGCTCGTAAGTCCCGCGATCAAGATTTGTGTGTTTGATACCCATTGGGGCACGAAAGAATTTATTTCAAGTTCTTTTTCTATCTTTACAATTCAATTTAACCTAATTAAGTTTGATGATTTATTCTGTACGATTTATTTGTTAATTTACCTTATTTGTGTGTGTGTGTAGTAATAATGGTTTTCATAGTCTTCCGCTATTATTTTCTCATTAATTTCGCTGCGGGGTTCATTTCCGGGACTTCGTCGAGCTTCATTACATTGGTGCTTTTCTGGTGGTGATGGCTACTTTCTTGCAGGTTGCATTGGTTTAGACAGAGTGTAACGGACTTGCCACATCAAATAAAAAAAACTGTTTAGGTAACGTAAAGTTACTTTAATTAAAGAATTTTCAGACGGAGATTTTTCCTTTTGCGTATATTTTTTTTTTGTATTTATTTTTCTTGTGTGCCGTAGGTAAGAATCTTGTATCATGTAGATGTAGGAGGCTGTAAATCAGAGTATATGGTATTGTTTTTCATTTTATTTCTGTTACTTATTTATATTACAGTTCTGCTGCTGAATTTTCACTCAACTTATTTCAATTAAATATCTCAAGAATCCTCGGGGGTAAATAAACAAGATAGAATACTCGTATTAATGTACCTATTTAGAATTATTTACGTTCACAACATCCAATTAAAAGTTCTTAGGGTTTTTCAAACACTTAACGACCAAGTTGACCTTTAAATGTTGAAAGAGAGCGGAATTTTCAGAGAGATATAAAGCAATTCGCTACAGGGAATGCATTCAGAGAAACTCTTGATTGCTTGACCTTTCTCTTAAAATAGATCGGAACGCAATTTAAAGCTTCAAGTTTATACTGAAAGTACGAACTTGTTCATTTCCTTTTTCCTGAAAAACATTATGAGAAATCGTTTACCAGTTGAAAAATCTATTAACTTGCCAGATATTATTCTTGGCATATTTTGTTTGTTCATCATTATTATTATTCTTTATTGTACACACATAATATAATTAAATAACATTTTGCTTATGGCCCGGGCGGCGCCCACTATCGGCATCGGCACGGCTGAGGTTTTTTTTTTATATTAGCCTATACTGTCCCACTGCTGAGCAAAGGCCTCCCCCAATTCCTTCCAGGAATTGTTTTCCTGGGCCGCTTCGAACCAGCTCTCATGGTGAGCGTCTAGTTCGTCTCGCCATCTTTTTCTGGGCCGGCCTCGGCGGCGCCGTCCATCTCCCGGCACCCATTGCGTGGAGATCTTCGCCCAGCGGTCTTCTTGTATCCGGCAGACGTGACCCGCCCAATCCCACTTCAGCCTAGCAGCTTTCCTACCAACATCTGTTATGCCAGTTTTGGATTTTAGGTGATAAAAAGCATTATGGCAATAAAGTAGAAATTTCCATGATATATGATCGTAGTAACAAAAATACCGCTTCGGTATGCTTGAGGCTACTGCATCGGCAATTTCTATTTTATTGCCATGAAGTTAATGCATAATTATTTTTATCACCTAAAATCCTCAGCCGTGCCGATGCCGATACTGGGCGCCGGGCCTAAGGGTAAGTTATGTACAAAAAAGGCAAGCTTATTTAATTACCTAGTTTATCATTTTATTTTCTTTCTCAGCATGATGTAGTTTGTATGGATCGTTTTGATTTCTAGAACAAGGTAGAATGCATGTTATTTCGATAAAAACATTGGGTTATTTCCTTAATTAGAGAGATACGGATAAACAATGCACCGCATTATCTTGATAAAACACCATTTAATGGGATTTTTTGCAGGAAAAAATTTGCCATTATCTATAAACAACATGTCATGTTCATACATTTATTCACCAGACACAACGTTCGCTTATCATTCAAGTACATAGATCATCGAAAGAGGAAAAATGATAACGCGTTGTGGCTATTGATCGCACCCATTGATATAATAATAATACGCGTTTAAATGACAAGTGTTGGATAACAAAAATGGCAGACGGGTATTAGTTTCTGAAGATTTCCGGTTCAAGTTGTTTAAGAAAAATTATCAATTAGTTTGCCAAGCGATTATGGCAGTACATTGTTGTTACTTGTACCTACACATAAGTTAACATGTTCAATAGTAGAAGGTGTCTAGATTTTGCGCAAATACTTTTGAGAATTATGTCGAAAAAGCTGCTTTATTAATAAAAAACTAAACAAACTCCTAGAAAAGTGTTTTTGTGTCACGACTCTCTGGCTCTATTTGCTTTTCAGCTGAATTAGTTTCAATCACGTTGAAGTTAACAAATCTTGGGTCCAAAAACTCTAGAAATCAATCCAGTTACGGCTTCATTGAATACCAAAAATATCTGAAATGTTTTTACGTTATATTAGTCTAATTTTACATTAGGTCTTTGCTCACATGACAGACGCCATCAAAATGTTTTGGCACATAAATTGTTTTTCGCACATTATCATAATCACGTTACTATTCGCAGTTTGCGAATACAAATACAGTGTCCTCTTCCGTCCCAAAACAACGTGGCAACGGTATACTCTAATAGTTTTAATAATAGAATGAGTAAACATCGTGTTTGTTGGCAAACACATTCCCTAGGGCTTTGAGCCGTGATGCGGAAGACACGTATGCAATACTAGCGTGGGGAAATGGCGCTAGACGATATTATTTACGAATAATAGAATAGAATAGAGAAATGTGTGGGAATGTTGTGCCTAAATTTTCTATGTGTAGGTGTTATTTGTCTGGAGTGAACTGTATTAAAAATACTAGGGATTTTTAGTAAAATTATGTTGCCGTACAATTTTTTTTATGCTCACTAAAATGTTGAACTTCACATTCCCTATTTCGATAGATTTTGGTGACGTAAACCCAGTGTCCCCTAACTACCGGTTAACAACCCTTCCTCTCTAATTATTATTCTTTTCAACACTTCACAACCCTTTTTAACCGACTTCCAAAAGGAGGAGGTTCTCAATTCGGATGTTTGTATTTTTTTTTTTTTTTTTTTTATGTTTGTTCGGGCATAACTCCGTCGTTTAACAACCGATTTGAAAAATTATTTTTTTGTTGGATAGGGTATCCTTCCGAAATGGTCCCATTAAAATTTCATCGAAATCGGACTAGCACTTTTTGAAAAATCATCAAAAATCAACAAAAACCTAAAAAGTTTTCAACTTTGTCTACACCGATTACTCCGAGGTTTCTGGTCCGATTTCAATGATTCTTTTTTTGTTCGATACAGTATAACTGCCATTTGGTCCCATCAAATTTTCATTTAGTTTGGTGCAGTAGTTTTATTTTTAGCTCATTATGTACATAGTACATACATACATGGGCGTTGTTATTACCGGTGCTACGGATTACAAAATTTTAGTACACATGTAAGAAAATTATGTATTTGACAATAATTTGGGTTGAATAGTGAAACTGAAAAGGATAAAATAAAAAACTTTTTCAAAAAAAAATGTAACCGACTTCAAAACACCCACAAAAAAGTTCAAAATAACCTACAAAAAAACTTTTCTTTCGAAAGTCGGTGACAAAAAGTGAATAAAATAAAAAATAAAGTCACCGACTTTCGAAAGAAAAGTTTTTTTGTAGGTTATTTTGAACTTTTTTGTGGGTGTTTTGAAGTCGGTTACATTTTTTTTTGAAAAAGTTTTTTATTATCTCTCCAACTTTCTAAGGGTCATCAAGTTACCTACTGAAAATTATTAAAGGACCAAGTAAGTAATTAAAATATTAAATTATTTTCTCCATAAGTAATAAGTATTTACCTACCTTTTACTGACGCCAAAAAGTACCCAACTAATTTGGTATTCCGGCTTGAACTTTGGTTGTTTTGGTCATATCGGGCCAAGTCATTAAACTGGCACAAAGTTTCGCTAAGCAATTTTGTTGTTGTTGATCCGATCTTTCATCTGTCAAAGTCTTTTTGAACATTGCTTGAAAAATTGCCAAGATCCCAACACCTTTATTGGTGTTGGTACAGTGCAAAGACTAAAATATACCTTCTTTACTAAAATAATTTCTGGGAGGATTTAAACTTCCTCAGTGTGTTCATATAATTATTGATCTATTGATAAATCTTCTTATCTCATAGAATATTAATATCGTAAAGTAAGTAGAATTTTGAATTTAAAGAGATTAACAACATCATCATTAAAAATGGGTATTCATTGTCAATTCATCATCAAACAAAACGTGCTTGCTATTGTATGTACTCTCTATCTTTGGAAGTATACATCCGAAGAACGAGTAAAAGATGCAAGGGAAGTACAGTAGGCAATAGAAAAAAGTTAAAAATCGAGATTAGAAATTAAGATAAACTTACGAAAAATCAATTAGAATTACACATATTGAAATTGTCCTGGGTGCAAAACAGCAAAATTACAAGACACAGACAATATGAAAAAGTGAAAAAAATTAACCCATTCCAAAACATGAAAAATTACCATCACCCTGTTAGTTCAGTCAACGGGGAGTTTTGCCCCACAAAAGGTGGTGTAGTTTTTATCTTGAATTGAAGGGGCCAACATTTGTTCTTTTCACTCCAACAGTTCCCTTTATGACATAAATGACAAACATTAAAGACAATACAATTCCGCAACAAATGGTATTTCTACTTATTTTGTACGTCTTATAGATACAAAGTTACAAAAGTGAGAAAATGTAACTAATATTTTAAACTGATAACAACCTTTTCTGTCGTCTGTACCATAATCATCAACACGTGCTGTACTAAACAATACTTCGTCTTAGGTATTCTGTTATCATAATGATTCATTAATGCCAGCTTCACGTGAATCAGAGCGTTAAATCTCTCTACACAGCTACCTCTGCAAGTCTGCGTCATACACCCACTAACTCTTGTGGCTCACTGGTTTGAAATAAGAGGTGTAAAGAGGTACTAAATTGGTAATCCAGTGAGGTGTCGGACTAATATTAGGTCACCTGTCTTCGTCTTTTGGGAAGGGTGAGTTCCAACTGTTAGACATGATGTCATAGGTATTTGTTCAGCTCTATGACACTTCGGCGGACGGAGCAGACATTTGTGTTTGAGCGGTGCTGCGTATGGGTAAACGTAGTGTAGATGCATGGATCTGTGCTGGCAGCTGAAGGGTCGCATACTGCTCAAGATCGGCAAGGTTGGCGGTTCTCGGAGAAGACTTACGTTTAGGAGCTGACGGCAATTGGTTGATGATGACACATTGCAAAGATTCGCAAAATTGTTTTATAATCTCAATATCTTTGGTGCTTTTTAGCATTATGTGTCATGTTTTTGTATGTTAAAAAAGGGATTTACTTGTTACATGCAAGTTTTAAAGGAACCTAACCAAGCCGAACCTCGGGGTCCCAAGAGTTGTTAGTGCCTTTAAAAGTAGACGTCAGGGGCACTACAAGGTTCTGCTTTAGAAATAACATTATGTTATTTATGAATTGTATGTAATGACGGAATTCATATATTCCGTTAACACAATATATAATACTAAATACTATGAATCTTATGAACTGGGACCAAACAGATTTAAGTATAGGATTTTGATGATAATTGTTGGAACAGCTATGGCCTTAGTTGCCATAAAGTAAAGATCTATTTAACCCCAATCCAGGTAAAAGACTCCAACTTCTAGGAAATCTACCAGTCCATTAATATTCACCAACCATTCATCATTACAGCAGCTAGCTAGTTTACTGCATCTCAAGTAGCGCCCTTGGTACAAATTCGCTGTAAAATATTCAACGAAGACGTGCTCCTGAATACATTCAAGAGGTATTAAACCCGCCACTGAATACCTAATGTCTTAGATGTTTTGAGTGCTGGAAAAATACTATTTCAAAGCATTCATGGCTGAATAGCACTAGCGAGCAGAAGTATCGAATCACTTACTTGAAATTGATCTGGGATTTTTGCTTAAATAACTACGTGATTTGAATGAATTTGTTATCAATTTAAAGTTAACATTGAAACCTTTAAAATTAAAGCAGTACCATCCTTATTATTTTACTCAGATTCTATACTTTTGCTATATCATATTACGACTTTTCCCAATTTAGTAGAGACGAGTCAAGTTAATGAGGTCCCTATTAACTCGATTATTTAGTGCAGCTATACTCAAACACTCAAAGTGTGCTTCGCGGAGCCCTGGGTCTCCGCTAAACCTTTCTGGGGGCTCCGTGAGAATACAGCTACCATAACAAAATATCGCAATAGACTGTATGAATGAATGAAAAATAGAAACAGATTCACACGTCTCATTAAATTACTTATTTTTTCATTTATTAAAGGACATACATTACACTCCCAAGTAACACAGAAGTCTGAATAAGAGCTGAGTATGTGCAGTCATCAAGATTATAATCTGAATACCATACTGAGTAACGTCTGAGTAAACACCTATTCAGACTTTATTCAAGCAAAACAGGCCCCAAAATCAAATGCATAAAGCTGAATAACTTCTGAGTAACATCTGAGCAGGAGCTTTTTAATGGTGAAATTATCTGAATAACTTCTGATTAACAGCTGATATCGCTTTTATTAAGCTCGTACTCATACAATATTCAGTTTATGTCAATTTAGTTACTGGATTCAGAATTTATTCAGCATTACTTTTTTGTTAACAATAATACAGATTTTATTCATACAAATTGTGAAATTAGACAATCAGAAATTTTAAATATCGTTGATGGAGTCATTGCATGACAATAAATGGCGAATTTATTAAAACGGTAAGCAAAAGTTTCATTAATTAAGTTATAGGTTTGTTACAATGTTAATTCTTAGTGCGAAAATTATTTTGTCGTAAATAGTATATGATTTTTCCGATTATTTTTAACGCGCCGCTTGAATAATCAAGATAAGTGATTGTAAATATTATTTTCATAAATGCATGCTCGGTCTGACTTCAATATTTATGACGAAATTTCTAATTTTAGCGATTCCAATGAAACATATGACAAATCGAATTGAAAATGTTGTAGTTTTAGCATTCAGCATTCAAGTAATCTTGGTGAATTTCTTGTAATTATAATTACTCACAAAAAAAAATGGCGATCGCTTTCATTGCTGAATAAAAGTGAACAAGAGTCTCGTTACTCAGATCTCACTTGAATAGCCTCATTTCAATACGCTAAGTTCTGAATAACACTTGAATAGTTGACCACATTTCTACATTAATTCGAGTTTTTAGGGTTCTTCATTCAGTGGAATAATCGCTACAAAATAATATTATATTTCTTTTGTTGCAGATCGATCGTGTGGCGAACTTTATAGTAGCCCTCTTATAATGATATCATTCTTAACCAAAGATGAAGGTTTATGCATGCAATAGTCTCGGAAGGAACCTTAAGTCTAATTTAAAATGTAGCCACACTACAGTCAATTGATGCTGATGGACATCAGATAGGAATCCATAATATTTATGCGAAACGACAACTTACTTCAATGTTTTTAAGTGATGTTGTGGAAAAGTGAAAAATTTTAAATTAAAATTAATTCAATCCTATGAATGAGTTGTTATTAATACCTCTCTTGCACACAGTAACTATAAGTTAAGTTTCAAATGAAAACAAAGTAAAATGAAGTAATTATATAATGTTTCATTTATTTTAATACAAAAAAAAACCGCGGGCTACTGAAGTGACAAACACGCATCCGCAGACACCGCTACTCGAATCTAGAAGTGAGTGCTGTGGCTGAAGCGCGCGTCATAGGCGGCGGCCACGTTTTTTGCGCTCTGCAGCCACAGCAGTCGCTTCAACATTCGTATCAAGGCAATTGGGAATTAAAAACAATCTGTTTGATTTATTTGATGTACGGAATCCACTTCATTGCACGACAACTACTCATACTGGCTGAAACTCGGCTCATTTTTTTCATACTATTACCACAAATCTTGAACGTTTGCTACTATTGATTCTTAAATATATTTTCTTTTAATGTTACCGTGTCTTTGTTTTCACGATTTTTGCCCCATCTTGATGTTAACAACATGAAAAATATAGCTTACAAATGATTTTAACAAACCTGATATTAAGCTATTTGCGCTGATAAAACGTACCTGTGGTCTTTAATTTGAATAAGAGCCTTATTAGATTTTAAATAAGCTTATATTAAGTTATTTGCGCTATTAAACACACCTGTGGTGGGTTAATTTGAATAAGTTAGTTTAAAACACACTGTTAAGCCGGTTAAATCTTAATAAAAGTCCAAATAATCTTTTTTATTCAGCAGCTGTAAAACATGGCAGCTTATCTAGTTAAAGCATTAAATAATTATTTTACCGTAGAATTATTCAGTATCAAGCTGTAAAACAGCATTATCTAACAACTTTATTCAGATTGTTACACATTATTCAGCAATCAACTGAATCAAATGCTACTAGCTTAGTAATTATTGAATATTAGCAAGTCTGATTATGATTATTCAGATACATGCTTCCATAGAGACTAATAAAGTTCACTTTACAATTATTCAGTATCAAGCTTTAAAACAGCATTATCTAATGCCTTTATTCAGATTAATAAACAGTATGCAGCAATCAGCTGAAGCAAACGCTACTAGCTTAGTAATTATTGAATATTAGCAATACTGATTATGATTATTCAGATAAATGCTTCCATAGGGACTTTTTTTCAGCTTAACTATACATAGAACGCGTAATACTTAATAATGTTTGTATATTGTGTAACATATCTCAATTATTAAGTTTAAAGAAATAAAGTACAAATATACAGGACCTATTACGCATTAAGAATTTTACGAGTCCGAACTCAAATTAATACAACATTTAGCTATTTCTAAGGCTCCTATACAAAGGATATTCATTTTTAAACCGTATAGTTTTACAAATGTGTACTGTTATACCGCTTGTGTGTTACTTGGGCTTTCATTGATTCCCTGTTATTGAAGAATGCACATAACTTTTTGTTTTATTTTGGGGTTCCGTCAAAATTTTCCTTTTCAAAAGGATTCCACCACCAAAAAAGTTTTCGAAGACACTGATTTAGTGTAATTAATTAAATAAAGGTTGGGCTGAAAATTAGCATAAGATTCAGTTCTAAATATAGATTCTTATTTTAAGCATCTATCTAGCCACAGATAAATACAAAACAACTAATATGTTAAAATGTACCCTTGTTTGCTTTTGATCTGAAATTCAAAGTTATTGTTGTGAAAGCCAAACCCAGACTGACTTAATTAAATATTAAAACAACAATTCAAACTGAAAGCTATATATTTATAACAAGACTAACAATCGCAAATAACGAACCCTAAATTAGTCTATTCATTCATTTTTAATTAACAATAGATACATAAAGATATTTTTAAAGAAACGAAAAATTCAGTTGCGAGCAGGGTTCGATCCTGCGTCTTCTGGATAGGTACTCCAGACGCCTTAACCACTAGGCCATCGCAACCACTACTCACAAAGCTGAATTTCTCGTTCCCTTGTTTTTTATAAATAGATACATATTTTAGACTTTTTTTTATTGTGGTAAAATCATCAAATGAGTCCTCCTACCCAGGGCAGGGCGGAGGGGCTGTCAGACTCGTACTGACTAAAATCCACGGTGTCCTTCAATAGCCCTTTACGTTCCAGGGTCACGGTAATCCGATAAGTCCCGCGACCATATTCTAGAAACTTTAGAATAAAGTTCGTAATCGTTCGTTAAGTTCCATTTTTAGAATTAATAACGATGCTATTAGTGAGTCACTCATTAAGCAATATTTTATACCTTCGCATAAAGCATTCAATTTAGTTTATTAATTTTACGTAATTATTCATAATTTTACTTGCAATTAGTCCAACATAGGTAATCAAGTTGTTGGATTATTCACTCATTTACCTGTGGTTAACTTTGGCGGTGTTGTTTGCTCAATAGTTGAACTATTTGTTAAATCCAAACACAACAAATTGCATTTTTTAAATCCTACTAATACTATAAAATAATGCGAAAGTTTGTGAGGATGTATGTATGTGCATGTATATGTAGGTATGTTTGTTACTCTTTCACGCAAAAACCACTGAACGGATTTGGCTAAAATTTGGTACACAAATAGTTTATAACCTGGATTAACACATAGGATAGTTTTTATCCCGATTTTATGTCCCCGTGGGATAATTTTCGAGTTGTAGCGGGTGAAGCCGCTGGCAACAGCTAGTTAAAAATAAATATCGGGTTTGGACAATAGTTACTTTAAATATTGATCAAAGAACTGGTTCTTAGGAGGAAAAAAAACTTGAATACAATTTACAAGTGATTAGATCAATTAAAAAACATAGTAATTACTATGTTTTTTAATTGATCTAATCACTTGTAAATTATAGTAAAAAAAAATTAAATTATAATCACTTGTAAATAGAGAAAATTCAGGTCAATTGACCTGAATTTTCTCTATATCAGAAATAAAAAATACCTGAACCAGTTTTTAAGGCTAACGTGAGCCAGGTCCTATAAGGTTCTTCACCGTTTATCCCATAGACTACTGATAGGATTTATTCCATAACAAACAGCTGAAACTCAGACACCCAAACAAAATTAAACTCAGTGTGTACCTAGAGACAAGTTTTATCATCACGTCACTCTCATTTCCATTTGTATTAAACTTGGCCTTTATCCACATTCCCCTATCCGGTTGATACGGGACGTGGGGGACTTTTGACCCGGTTTGACCAGGCCAAGGACAATGTACGTACTATTTGGGTCACCCGGTTAAGGTCACATCTTCGGCACTGAAATAGGATACGAAGGTTTTTCCTATTCATTTCCTCTGTTACTTTTACCAGGCTTTAATTTGCTTATCGGTAAGTAATAATTATAAAATTTGGAAGTATTTAATAGTTTTTTTTACCGCTAGTGCCGTAATTATTGTCATGTGACTTTGCCAATATTTTTTTTTCTTTTTTTGTGAGTTTGTGGAAAATTAGTGTGGTCCGGCCACCGATGTCTTAATTAAGCCACCTCTGGAAACCTACAGCCTACAGGCTTCTGATATGGCTCTATACATAATATTGATGAATTAAGTCCAGGGTCCACGATATTTTCCATAAAATGAGTTAATATCTACTTCAAAGTTTATCTTGGACAACATTGAAAAGACACTTTTATATTCTCCCAGGTTTGAACTTACAAACCCCATTCATGAGAGATATTAACCTCATATGGCATCACTTATTATAATAATAATATAACACGTTTATATTATATTTTAATTTATCCATATAGATAGATTACATTTCATTTTAATGAAATTCTGAAAGCTTTCCAACTTTTACAGAATTAATTAACGTATACTATGGCTTTCTTTGTTTGGAATTCATGAATAATAAATAATTATTGGCTTCGGTAACAACGTCAATCTTCTGTGAACGTCAGTGAAAAAGTTCAGATACATTTGCGTCGAGCTTCGCATAAAAAATACATTAACGCCGCCGCCGATTGTTCGTCTACCATCGTAAAATCTATTTGAGTACCATTTCAGAGCTTTAGACCTGATATTATTAGACTTGCTAAGCTGGAAATGAAAAAATAAATTTGCTATTTTTCCCAAAGTGACTTTCTCCATTCCAAATTATTTTATATCTATTCCGGACGAATGAAACGTCCGATGTAAATGCCTGGGATAGACATACGCAATCAAAAAGTCACGTTAATATCAATGTGTTCCTACTACATGCTTTATTTAGCAGCACTCCCTAAAATAAAACTCTTGTATGACGTATTTAGGACCAGTATTGTTTGAGCCGTGCCTCCTCTCGCAAAATAATTTTGGCGAGTAATAATAGTACAGGATCCGTACATAGAACGACCTTCACCGATCGAGTAACCGGACGAAATGTGTTTTTTATGAATTAAAATATGTTGAAGAATGTGACGGTGATGGGTTGCCTCATAAAATCCTGTCAAGGATATTTTTAATTAATTTTATAAAAGGTTATTTTTTTTCAATACCTTCACCGATAGAGTAACCAAAGAAAATTAACACCAATTGAAAGTCCGAAGTCTATAGAATATGCTAACGTAGGGTTGCCTACCTTTTTCTTGTCAGGGTTATAGGGTTGCCTAATTTGAACAGGTGATAAAAAAATGCTACCTTCACCGATCGAGTAACCAAATAAATTATATATCAAAATAAAGACATTTTTTTACGAATACGATGGTATACGGTTGCCTATGAAAAACTTGTCAGAAATTAGGGTTGCCAAGCGTTGAAGTTTGAAAATTTTAGACGGTTGGAAGCACAAATGAGTAGATAAACGGACTAAGCTTCTTAAGAACGAGCAAAATTGTTACATTTTTTGGTAGGGTTGTCACAATGGGCCATAGGGTAATACAAATTAAACAAAAAATATGTTAAATAGTTTTATTATCTATATGATAGAATCGAATCAAATCAAATAAAATAATTTAATGCAACCAAGACAATTTTGAATTGTCAAAAGACATAAAATAAAGTTAGTACAAAAATAGTTATGGTGCTACAGTCCCAGTCACCAGACATATTAATAACTGTGAAAGTACCGTAGATACCCATTCCAATAGTCCAGTCAACGAGGCATATGTGGCCCGAAAAATTCCTCCTCCGGAACTGAAATTTGGCATATTATGATGAAGGTGATTATCGGCGACGAGACCCACGCAACGACAAGGGGTGCAAGTAGTGGGAGGGCCTTTGCCGTTGAACAGTGTGATTTTTAAATAAAAAAATCCTCGAACTAAAACTATTAAAGTTACATAAGAACAAAAGTTTGATTTCACAAAAATTGCAATAACTTGAAAACTACTCGACCGATCTTCATGAAACAACTTGTGAATCTATTTTTGTAATGAAACACAACCCTTTTAAATACTTTAATTGAAAAACATACATAAACAAAAAAGTGAGTTTTCAAGTTACGTAATAATCTAAGTTTTAAACTTTTACAATTTTCCACTAAAAAACTTATCTAATTAGAAACTAATAAGAACGTACAAGATAATCTAGTTAGAATCTAATATATACACAACACAATCACTGGATTCTGATTAGAAAACACTTGTCTTAAAAATCACCTTAAAAATCACACTGTTTAACGGCAAAGGCCCTCCCACTACTTGCACCCCTTGTCGTTGCGTGGGTCTCGTCGCCGATAATCACCTTCATCATAATATGCCAAATTTCAGTTCCGGAGGAGGAATTTTTCGGGCCACATATGCCTCGTTGACTGGACTATTGGAATGGGTATCTACTAGGGAATCGAGAACCGGTCCTTGTTGGAAGACCCGGGATTTTCGGGACTGGCGTCCAAGGAACTGGGAAATCCCGGGATTTTCGGGACTTTCGGGACAAAAATGCATTTTTTCTATGGCATTAAAAAACAATGAAAATAATAAGATAACTTTAGGGCATAGTATTTATTCGGATTAAAATCATACAACCAACTTATTCGTCGGCCTCATGGACATCGGTTTGCTCTTGCCTCTTTTCTATTCAGAGGTGGCAAATCTATTCACTCTAACTATACTAACTATAATAATTTAAATGGATGGAAACTTGCAGTTCATCTAGATGTCCAATACTGGACATTAAATGTAATGCAAGTAGGCCGTTGGAAAGAGGTAGAATTCATGAGTTCGACCTATTTTAGGTCTCATCTTAGCCACAAGCGAACCCAATAAAAAAAAACAATAGCTTGCGTCGATGAGATGAGCTAAGCTGTAGAGTAACCATCCACCAGTTTCACGTTGCCAATTAGTGTAAGACGCTCTGCGTTCCACTGGGTCTAGTGCAGTAAGTTGTATTTATCTGAGCCATCCCAATGATTAAGTTGAGTAAGGTTGCTGCAATACTCCGTAAGAAAAAACATAAGAAAATTTGAATTTCGCGGGCTACTACGATGCAATCACCTTATGCAGAAATGAGCTTGCACATAGGCTATCCAGGTGTAAGGTATCACTTCACTCTATTTAGGATGCCCACGTCAAAGTTGACACTGGATATCAGCTCCATGCCCAGAAGCTCAAGTTCATCAGTTACAGTAACAGGAAAAATAGGAGTTGGTCCAAATTACTCTATAAAAGATGTAGTTTCGATTAAACTAAGTATCAAATCTGCTCGCTCTACCATGGTCTCTGAAGCAATGAACTTCATCCCCACTGGATTTGGCAGTGGGTAAGTATGTCACTGAAACAGTACAGTTATCTACCTATCCAACAATACCAGGCTGAAGTGGGTAAGAAATATGCAGCAAAATAAGAGTTGCAAAGAAAACAGATACCTGATGAACTCCAGAGTCTATAACCAAAAGCTCAAAGGATCAGTCATCAACGACAATTCTGATTGATCGTTCACTAAGAAAGTCTGATATCCAGCTAAAAAATCTACTGGGATACCAAAAGCAAGGATGATTTTTGTCTCGAGACCCTGTTAAAGGCTTTCGAGATAAAACCAGTACTACATTATCAACTTTTCTTCTCTGTCAACCACACCTGTATCTGAACATGTTATCTACTATATAAAAATAAGTCGGGTTTGTTTCCTGACGCTATAACTCCAGAACGCACGAACCGATTTCCACGGTTTTGCATTCGTTGGAAAGGTCTCGGGCTCCGTGAGGTTTATAGCAAAGAAAATTCAGGAAAAAGGATCCGCGTACGAAGTCGCGGGCAGAAGCTAGTCCCGTATATAACGACGAAGTGAATAAATATCCTACATCCAATTTGATTCTTTTGTTCTATAAAAGAATTAACAAGTTTAAATAAATTATTTATACTGTATTTCTGAGTCCCGAAAATCCCGAATTTCCCGGTTCTCAGTCGCATGTCCCGGGACTTAAAATTTTCTTCAAGAACCGGGAAATCCCGGGATTTTCGGGACCGGGATTTCCCGGTTCGATACCCTAGTATCTACGGTACTTTCATAGTTATTAATATGTCTTGTGACTGGGACTGTAGCACCATAACTATTTTTGTACTAACTTTATTTTATGTCTTTTGACAATTCAAAATTGTCTTGGTTGCATTAAATTATTTTATTTGATTTGATTCGATTCTATCATATAGATAATAAAACTATTTAACATATTTTTTGTTTAATTTGTATTACCCTATGGCCCATTGTGACAACCCTACCAAAAAATGTAACAATTTTGCTCGTTCTTAAGAAGCTTAGTCCGTTTATCTACTCATTTGTGCTTCCAACCGTCTAAAATTTTCAAACTTCAACGCTTGGCAACCCTAATTTCTGACAAGTTTTTCATAGGCAACCGTATACCATCGTATTCGTAAAAAAAATGTCTTTATTTTGATATATAATTTATTTGGTTACTCGATCGGTGAAGGTAGCATTTTTTTATCACCTGTTCAAATTAGGCAACCCTATAACCTTGACAAGAAAAAGGTAGGCAACCCTACGTTAGCATATTCTATAGACTTCGGACTTTCAATTGGTGTTAATTTTCTTTGGTTACTCTATCGGTGAAGGTATTGAAAAAAAAAACCTTTTATAAAATTAATTAAAAATATCCTTGACAGGATTTTATGAGGCAACCCATCACCGTCACATTCTTCAACATATTTTAATTCATAAAAAACACATTTCGTCCGGTTACTCGATCGGTGAAGGTCGTTCTATGTACGTATCTTAGACTATAAAGCATTACTTTTTAAAACGTTACAGGTCTTGTTAAAGTGGTGTTTGGGTGTTGTACATTTTTGGCACGGGTTCAGAAACAATTACAACGTAAACAGCAGAGGAATTCGTTATGACGTGGGCACGGGCCCCCTCCGGGTACAACGTTTAAGACTTTCCTGAAAATATATAACTGGAACGATGTTAAAAAATAAACTAAGATTTAGTTTAATTACGCGCTTAAAGTTTTTATTTATAAGCAGCAACACAGGTAGGTACGTTTGTTTCATTGAAGAAAACTATGAATGTATTTAAAAATATCTTTGATAATATATTTTTGCTGTGATTTCTTTGCCAAAATTATATTTCATGTCAACTGGCGGCTCAATTTGTAGAAGTTTGTAGTGCACTCAAGTCCTTTCCATTACTTCGCCGGGTTCGTTAATTTTTTTTGGTTGGGTATACATATAACAGCGTACTCATAAAATATTTATAGAATTTTGTTACAGAATTTTTGGGCCTCACTGAGTTATTCGTAAACATAATGAAAACTTATTGGTTCTTTTTAGGGTTCCGTAGCCAAATGGCAAACAAACGGAACCCTCATAGATTCGTCATCTCTGTCTGTCTGTCTGTCCGTCTCATGTCACAGCCCTTTTTGTCGAAAGTATAAGAGCTATCCTGTTGAAACTTGGTAAGTAGATGTATTATGTAAACTTCATTAGGATTTTCACACAAAAATAAAACAAAAACCAAATTTGGGGTACCCCCCGTACTTAGAATTGAAACTCAAAACATTTTTTTTCGTCTGACACGTATGGGATGTGTGGGGTATCTATGAATAGGTCTTGAAAAATGATATTGAGGTTACTACATCATTTTTTTCTAAACTGAACGGTTTGCGCGAGAAACGCTTCCAAAGTGGTAAAATGTGTGCCCCCCCTGTAACTTCTAAAATAAGAGAATGATAAGACTAAAAAAAATATATGATGTACATTACCATGTAAACTTCAATTGAAAATTGGTTTGAACGAGATCGAGTTATTAGTTTTTTTTAATCGTCATAAATCGTAAACCGTTACCTTTCAAAGTTACAACCAACTACAAGAACTTTTATATTATGTTACTTGCTGCTACGGAACCCTTTATGGGCGAGTCCGACTTGCACTTGGCCGGTTTTTTTTCTTGTAATAGCGTTGTAAACCATTACTATTAGAGCGTAGGTACCACGTACAGCAATACCAAAGTATAAATATGCAATATGCTTCTGGCAGAAGCAATATGTTTTTTTTTGCCGACAAACTGTTATTGTATGTAGTTTGGCAGACTTTTGGTATGTTAGTACAGATTTTGAATAAATAGGTAAATAAAAAAAGACAATTACTTTATAATTGTAGCTAAAACTGGAACTAGATTTATTTTTATTTAGCATCAGGCTCGCGTTGGCTAATAACATATCTCCTGATGGTACGCGATGACGTTAATATGTGATGATCTACACTATTTATCTATATCTAAATATATAAAACTCAAAGGTGACTGACTGACATAGTGATCTATCAACGCACAGCCCAAACCACTGGACGGATCGGGCTGAAATTTGGCATGCAGGTAGATGTTATGACGTAGGCATCCGCTAAGAAAGGATTTTGATCAATTCTACCCCCAAGGGGATAAAATAGGGGATGAAAGTTTGTATGAAACTTTGTCAATTTTAAACCGATCGGGCTGAGACTTTGCAAGCATAGAGCTACTATGACATAAGCATCCCCTAAGAAAGGATTTTAATAAATTCCATCCCTGAGGGGATAAAATAGGGGATGAAAGGTTGTATAAATCTTCTTAGATTTTCGACTGATTGAATTGAAATTAAAGATTGGAGCTACTATGACGTCCGCTTAATAAAAATAGGATTTTGACAAATTCAACCCCCATGGGGATTAAGTAAGGGATGATGGAGGATGTAAATATACGACGAAAAGGAGACACGGAGTTTTAGACGGTAGAGCACACGGTGCAGGACTGCCCCGCTTGGGGAGAGCACCGTTGTGTCCTCACGACGGCGATGAATGTACCATGTCGAACAAAAAAGCCATCGAGGCCGTGGACAGAACACTTCGAGACATTCGCCATGATGATAGACCTATGGGCAATATCAACTGCCAGTGATCTTCCAGCTCATAAAATAACCCTTAAAGTCGGCATTCCTATAATGCTGCTAAGAAATCTAACTCCACCGAAATTGTGCAATGGAATGCGAGTAAGAGTACTGCGTTACACAGAAATTTAAGCGAAGCTGAAATTCTCACCGGGTGTGGCACAGGGGAGACTGCATTGATATCGCGAATTCCACTCATCCCCAACCATTTCCTTTCAAACGCACATAATTCCCGGTAACAGCCTACTTCGCGATGACCATAAATAAGTCCCAAGGACAGACCCTGAAGGAAGTTGATTTTCACCTATGAGTAATATCCAACTGTTTTTCCCACGGCCAACTATATTGTCACATGCTCACGTCATGTCAGTAATGCGGACCATCTTTTCATATTAGCACCAGAAGGAAAAACTACCAATGTCGTTTATAAGGTGTTGTGTCTGGAAGTTTTCATTTCCATTTTTTGTCTCTTTTTTTACGAAATATTATACTGTTTACTGTCTGATGTGAATCTCATTCACCGCCATTGTAACCCTAGAATTAGCAATTTCATACAACAAATATGTAACAATTTTGGTGCGCAATAAAGTATATTCTATTCTATTCTCATTCAAATATCTCTAATTTTACCCCTGATAACAAACTTTAAAGCAGGACATCAGGTTTCACGCCGCAATTGCGGCGGTAAGACCTCTCTTTGAGGAGTGGCTGGATAGGAGTCACGGCGTCCTGACCTACCGCGTGACGCAGGTCCTCACCGGACACGGAAGTTTCGGTAGGTACCTGTGTCTGATGCGAAAGGAGGAAACGCCTGGGTGTCACCACTGCGAAGATCGCCCGGAGGACACAGTCGAGCATACGGTGCAAGACTGCCCCGCTTGGGCAGAGCACCGACGTGTCCTCACGGCGGCGATAGGCGGAGACCTCTCGCGCCCGGCATTGGTCGCGGCCATGCTGCGGGGCGACACGGAGTGGGAAGCGGTCGCCTCCTTCTGCGAAGCAGTCATGCTCGCGAAGGAGGAGGCGGGCCGCGTGAGAGAGAGGACAATGTCCTCCCTCCGCCCCACCCGCGGTGGTGGACGCCCACGGCGACAGACGTCGCAAGACGATCGGGCAGCGAGTAAAGGGCAACTCGCTGCCCGACCATGGACCATGCCCGGGTCGACGGAGCGTTGTGTTCCACGCGCGCCTCAAAGAGCCTCAGCATGATGACGGGGCCCCCTCTAGAGGGCCAAAGCCTGCCGGGGTCGCGGGACTTATTCCATCACCGTGACCCCGGAACATAAAGGGCTATTGAAGATCACCGTGGATTTTAGTCAGTATATACGAGTCTGACAGTCCCTTCCGCCCTGTCCGGGGTGGGAGGACTCATTTGATGGTTTTACCACGTAAAAAAAAAAGCAGGACATCAGGTACCTTCACTTTTTCAAAATATTTAAAAAGGGAAAATTGGTAAAGGTGCCATAAAACCAAATACTACGCGGACGAAGTCGCGGGCAACAGCTAGTAAGTATGTATATAAAAGCAAAAGGTCACTCACTCATAGGACACGAAATCTCGGAAACTACCAGTGCAAGGGGTTTAAAATTTTGCATAGGGGTCCTTTTTAGGACGTAGGTACTCGCTAAGACGGGATTTTGCCAAATTCCACCCCTAAGGGGTTGTTTTTGGGGTTGATAGGTTGTACGAAACTTTGTTACTACAAGTACTAGAAGTTTAAAATTTTGCATGCGGGTTCTTTTTAGGACGTAGGTGTTCACTAAGACGGAATGTTGCGAAACTCGAACCCTAAGGGGTTGTTTTTGGGGTTGATAGATTGTATGAAACTTACTTGGAGTGTTAGGAGTTTGAAACTTAGCATAGGGTTCCTTTTTTGGGATGTAGGTGTTCGCTAAGACGGGAGTTTGCGAAATTCCACCCATAAGGGGTTGTTTTCGGGGTTGATAGTTTGTATGAAACTTTGTTATTACAAGTAGGTACTAGGAGTTTCAAATGTTGCATGAGGGTTCTTTTTGAAACGGAAGTGCTACTTAAGAAAGATTTTGCGAAATTCGACCCCTATAATAAGAGGTTGTTTTTAGGGTTGATAGTTTTTATGAAACTTTATTACTACGAGTGCTAGGAGTTTCAAACTTATTATCGAGGTTCTTTTTTAGGACGCTGATGCACGCTAAGACGGGATATTGCAAAATTCGACGGGGTTTAGGATAAGGGGTTGTTTTGGGTTAATAGATAGGAGTAAAAAATAATGCATTGGGATTCTTTTTAGGACGTAGGTGCTGCCTATGACGGGATTTTTCGAAATTCACCGTCTCAATGTAGATACTCACTATGATGGGGTTTTCCGATATTCAACCCTAAAGGGGTTGATAGTTTGCAGTCTCAAATTTTGCATAGGGTTTCGATTTAGAACGTAGCCGCTCACTGAGACGGGATTTTTCGACATTCGACCACTATAAGGGGTTGTTTTTGGTGTTGATACCTACATAATTTGCATGAAACTTCGTTACTAGGAGTTTCTAAATCAGCAAAGGGGTTCTTTTTTGAGATGTTCGTGATATTGATTGATATTCGACCCCTATAGATTGTTTTGGGGTCCACAGTCAGGAGTCTCATGGGGGTTCTTTTAGGACATAGGTGCTACCTCAGATTGGATTTTGTGAAATTAGATCCCCAAGGGATTGTTTTAGGGTCGATAGACTGTTTGATTAGATTATCCAAAGTTATCACTTCAAAAGGGTGTCCGGGAGTAGAAATTCACAGAGGCAATGTACGAAAATCACGCGGACGAAGTCGCGGGCGGAGTGCTAGTTAATTTATATACAGAAGCTGTTGGTGTCCCTTTTTCAATAAATAAATAACACGCTTGCCTAGAAGTAACCTATTCATTCATGACTTAAGATTTATACCAAAGTCAAATCATTACAATTCATTGCCGTTCAAAGTTGTTGGTTACCCAGTCCGGACATTTGTAAGCTCCCCATTACTCAACTCATCATCAACATCATCATCAGTCTATACTTAAGTATTCCCACTGTTGGGACACAGGCCTCCTCTCTGTGAGAAGGAGTGGGCCATAATCCACCTCGCGTGCCCAGTGCGGGTTGATAATGTCACATGTCTTCGAAATTGTGGTTCTCATGTGGTTTCCTCGCGATGTTTTCTTTCACCGTTTCAAGAGCAGTATGGTGCTGAAATAAATTACACAAAGTAACGGGCCTGGCTGGGTTCGAACCCACGACAACAACTCGTAAGTCAGGGCCGATACCACTCTGGGCCACTCTGGGCTCACTTTAAACATTAGCCAACTGAAGGGTGGTTACCACTTCACATAAAATACGTATGTACGAGTATATGAATATCGATCTTAATGCACTAGAAGCATCCTTGTCCTATTTACCTAGTTACATTTCTCTTGTATGTACCTTTAATAGCTGAAACTGAAGGCTGGTGTAGTTATTGTCTTTTTAAGTGGGTATTGTTTGGAGGTTTATTATATTTCTTTTTTTTTAATTTGATAGCTGAAACCGTAGTGATATTCTGTTATGTTCACGAGCTCACTTCAAAACCAAGTGCAGTTTTTTTTAAAGCGCCTCGTCCACGATAGATTAAAATAACGTAGAGCGAGTCTCATAGGGCAATCTACGACGTGTACACATAAGCGAGACTACCCTAGCTAGAGTATCACTACAGTCTACGTAGACACGCTCGGCTACTCTCGGAAGGCGTCGTGGACGCAGGTGCGAGACCGAGACAAGCGATATGAATAGAGAGCTCTCGAATTGTCTACCCGCCTTATTCAGTCTAGCTAGGGCTTGAGTAGCGAAACAAGTGTTTTGTTTATTTAATGTAGAATTCTGCATTGCTTTATTACCTTGAAGAATGTCGAAACGTGTTTGGTCAAAAGACGAAACCATTAAAATGATACATGTATGAAGGCTTTCCAGATTTATGGAATAGATCTCATAATGATTATAAACATCGTAACAAAAAAATCATTGCTTAACAATTATTAGTGAAGCATTTAAGGTCTAGTATCCATTGTTTAACCCAGCAGCTTCTTTTAATATATATTTTTTTTCTTTTTCAATAACAAAGAAACCACAATCGCAGCAGTTAAGAGCGACCGCGACATGTTTTCAACTGAGAGAGCTATGATTGAGAGTGTATAATTATATATTTTTTTAATTAGCCATTTATGTCCCACTGCTTGGCAAAGGCCTCCCCCATATCCGTCCAAGTGTTCTTTTCCAGTGTATAATTGTATATAGTGACCGAATATACTTATTTAGTCTACGAGTAGTGTAGTGTACGCAGGCCAAAATTTATCTATGATAGAGCTACCCTACGATATAGCAAAAAATGCAATAGGGTGCTCTAATGATCTACGTGTACGTAGAAATGAGAGTATAGATTAGATTAGTCTCCAAGCTGTCTAGCTCTATTCTCTCTCCGTGGACGAGGCGCTTTAACGTGGTTTCATGACAAGATATTGTTCGAATTTCGAACCTGATGTGTGTTGATAAATAGAAAAATATTTGATAAAATATAACGGTCGAATGGCATGCGGCCCATTAATTTTGAGTCGTTCAGACTAAACACTCTTTGTCTCGCTCAGAATCTGCAATGTATTCCTAAGTTTTTTTTTTAGCATTTATTTTTGCCAAAGATTTTCATAATTTTCTTTTTCAGCATTTTTAACGTGGAATAGCATAATTATAGTCAGAATGAGTTTAACAGTCCTTTCCTGACTCATTTGAAGATTTTACCTTCTGAAAAGTAATCATGCATCAATTGTATAATTTTATAACATTTAAGGCTTCCGTCTTCTTTTGCACAAAATTGAATCGCGTTCGGCCAGTCGATCGTACGTCTTGGGGTTTGAAGATTTGTGGCATACCTACCGCCGCCATTTTGATTTTTTTTCAAAATCGCGGCCAGCTATGAAACCTTTATAAATCATTAGCTGACATTAATGCCAACAAAAAATATTATGACAACAACCCGCGTAAAGTTTCCGGTTTCCGAGATAATAACCGTGAAAGTTAATCACGTGACATTCACAATTCTAAGCTAGTGTATGTGTTCAAATGTATCAAGATGTTAAAAATGTATCAAGATGTTAAAAACAACTCGCCTCACCCGCCTGCATTGTAGGTGTCGTGCTCGCACCTTTGAAATGTATGATGTATTATATTTTATTGATAAATATAACCATGGCATGTCACCTTTACTTTTTGCAATTTTCGTAGGGATGGTTAGATTTTGTCACATTTTTAAATATCGAATTTTCTTGTTTGTACCTGAAGCCATAACTTAGCCGTTACATTGTATCCCTATCATCAACAATTATGACCACTACAGACTTGGATTGGCTTGTACCATAGAATAGGTAATAGTACTACGCACCGCTTGTACCGGAAGTGTATTTACCTCGCGTGTAAAAAAGGAGATATTTTGATTTCTTTTAAAGAGTTCGCGCTCGAATATTCTCGCAGTCAGAGGCATACGGCATAATTAGGCATTCTTTACTTTTTGTTTTACAAAAAGTAAAAAATGCCTAATTGTGCCGTATTGGGTTGTAGAAACAATACACAAAAAGTGGGACGACTATGACGAAGTTTGTATACTAAATTACAGTTGTATCATCAAAATAATTATCTATGCAAAATATGACACGCTCGTCTCGATACAAATTAAAGAACATATTGCTTCTATCCAGATATATTGCTGTGATGGCCACAGTAAGCAGAAACATCATGAGGCATATCATCATCATAACAGCCGTAGAAAGTCCACTACTGGACTAAGGCCTTGTAACAGTTTATTTAGCTAGTAGGATACACTTTATTTAAAATATAAAATACATGAGCGGTATAAAAACACAGTCCACAACACAGTCAGCAACACAGTCAACACAATGCACAGTACAGCACTAGACCACTGGGTAAGGCCACAATAGCCTCAGCAGGCAGGAACCGCAGCAGGAAGGGGCCTCAGACAGGCAGGACCGCAGCAGGCAGGGGCCTCGGAAGGCGCAGTCCTCAGCAGCAGGGAGTCTCCGAGGGCAAGATCCTCCTCAGAGTGTAAGAGCCTCAGCCTCTTCAGTAGCCCTCAACAGCAGAGAGTCCGAGAGGGCAAGATCCTCAGAGTGAAGAGCCTCGGAGGGTAAAAGCTTCCTCCGTTAGTTCAGAGGGTAAGAGTTCCCTCAGATTAGTGCCTCAGAGGGAAGCTTCCTCGTAAGACTGGATAGAAGTCTGGGATCGAAAGCACCCAGAGTCCGGGATAGAATGAACCCAGGTCCTGGATAGAATCTCCTAAGGTCCTGGATAGTCCTCCATAGAATGAACCAAAGGTCCTGGATAGTCCTCAATAGAATGAACCCGATTCCTTTGACGGCCTCGGCTTTTATAGGTGTCAACTTGTTTTGAAAATCATCCTTCATTTCTGTTTTCAAATAGTTTCTTCGGATTCCGACAGATCAGACGAAGGAGGAAGGAGGTCTGCGTGCGTTTACATTATGTAAAATTTTGAATTGAGTAATTTAATAAAAACATTAATATAATAATTAAATTAGACTTTGTACAATATTTCAATGAAATCAAATAGATAAATTAAATTATATAAACCAAAATGTAGCATCATAGATCAATAAGCTTTAAGCTAAAACAGAAAGTAAAAATAAAAAGAAACTGACAGTTTGGCATTTGACATAAGTGTCACAAGAAAATTATCAAGTTAGTAAACAATAATTATAAAAACGATTATAAAAGGGATGATAAACAAGATGAAATAGTATGATGAATACCGTAAGTATTCATAAATACTATATTTCCCCAACGACCCCGAGAAAATTTTTGGCCTAGGACAAAAATTTTGTAAAGGTTAAAATATTACCACATTCACAAAACTTCCATAACTCAATCAAACACACACTCAATCAAAATCAATCTTACGTAAAGTGTCAGGTAGGATTCACACTCAATGATCACTACTCAACCGATAAATCAATAACTTTAAGGCTTATTTTCGGAGTTGTAATCCGCTCGCGTCGAAAACCACTAATGAGATGAGATTTTTAACAATGGCTTGTTTAAGGAGTTGTCATCCGCTCCAAAAGACAGCTATGGTTTAGAGCCATAGTTATCGGACATGATGGGGTAGGCCATCATGCCGTAGTTACCATTGGGGTAGACCAATAGTAGAGAGGTTAACAAGGGCTTATTTAAGGAGTTGTCAGCCGCTCCAAAAGATACCTATGGTTTAGAGCCATAGGTATTGGTAATGATTGGGTAGGCCATCATACCGTTGAGACAATTGGTTAAGACCAATAGTAAAGAAGTTATAGAAAAATGAGCTGATGAATGAATTAAAAAATAACAGAGTTTTAGTTTGCCGAAAAGAACTCTATTAAAGAAGAAAGGGAAGAGTCATGAGAATGAAGAAAAAAAATACTATAATATTAAAATAGTTGTAAAAATTAACTATAAAAATTCTATCAAGGACTCGAAGGGAGTGGATTTTAAAAAGAGCACGAGGACAGTGAGAACTCGAAGAGTAGTTTAAGAGTGGTTTAAGAGACAGTAGAGGACAGTTTAGAAAACTCGAAAAAGGAGTTTTTAATGCGAGAGTCAATCAGTACTTTATTTTGCCATGCAAAAAGTTCCATAGCAAAAAGTCAACTCTATGGGCCTGTTGCCTAGCAACCAATGTCGATTAATAAATAAGTCATAAAAATAAGAAAAATATTTATCCACGATAAGACAATTTTAGTATGGATCCCCAGATGATGAATACACATAAATAAATATAAGAATATTTGTAATAGGAGTAATGTAGATGAATAGGTTTTGTAAAAACGTCCACAGGATACTCTCCTGTTTCAGTCGTGAAGTGTCTCAACAACCAACTTGGGAGTGCCCACGAATGGATTAAACACACCAAGCGGCCGTTGAGTACGAATACCCGAGGGTAAACGTTGTGGTGTGCAAGTCTGTGGGGATGTAGTGTAAAAATGTTTTTGTTAGGAGTTAAGTAGATATGTGAGAATGAGCGACTACAGGATATTGTCCAATAGCCGCCGTAGAGTAACCAATCTCCAACCTTGGTTGTGCCCACAAGTGGGTTAACACTCCCAAGAGGCCGAAAGGGTGCCAATTATCTTCCGATAATGGAATGTGTGAGGGGCGTAGTATAAGATAATAAGTAAATAGATAAGTAAAGTATGAGGTGGATGAAATGATGAAAAATACGCTTGCCAAATATTTACTCACTTGTGGAAGTGGAATTTAGAATTTAGGGAGAGGTGGGTTAGTACCTAAGGGCGCCAATCTGTAACAGTTTATTTAGCTAGTAGGATACACTTTATTTAAAATATAAAATACATGAGCGGTATAAAAACACAGTCCACAACACAGTCAGCAACACAGTCAACACAATGCACAGTACAGCACTAGACCACTGGGTAAGGCCACAATAGCCTCAGCAGGCAGGAACCGCAGCAGGAAGGGGCCTCAGACAGGCAGGACCGCAGCAGGCAGGGGCCTCGGAAGGCGCAGTCCTCAGCAGCAGGGAGTCTCCGAGGGCAAGATCCTCCTCAGAGTGTAAGAGCCTCAGCCTCTTCAGTAGCCCTCAACAGCAGAGAGTCCGAGAGGGCAAGATCCTCAGAGTGAAGAGCCTCGGAGGGTAAAAGCTTCCTCCGTTAGTTCAGAGGGTAAGAGTTCCCTCAGATTAGTGCCTCAGAGGGAAGCTTCCTCGTAAGACTGGATAGAAGTCTGGGATCGAAAGCACCCAGAGTCCGGGATAGAATGAACCCAGGTCCTGGATAGAATCTCCTAAGGTCCTGGATAGTCCTCCATAGAATGAACCAAAGGTCCTGGATAGTCCTCAATAGAATGAACCCGATTCCTTTGACGGCCTCGGCTTTTATAGGTGTCAACTTGTTTTGAAAATCATCCTTCATTTCTGTTTTCAAATAGTTTCTTCGGATTCCGACAGATCAGACGAAGGAGGAAGGAGGTCTGCGTGCGTTTACATTATGTAAAATTTTGAATTGAGTAATTTAATAAAAACATTAATATAATAATTAAATTAGACTTTGTACAATATTTCAATGAAATCAAATAGATAAATTAAATTATATAAACCAAAATGTAGCATCATAGATCAATAAGCTTTAAGCTAAAACAGAAAGTAAAAATAAAAAGAAACTGACAGTTTGGCATTTGACATAAGTGTCACAAGAAAATTATCAAGTTAGTAAACAATAATTATAAAAACGATTATAAAAGGGATGATAAACAAGATGAAATAGTATGATGAATACCGTAAGTATTCATAAATACTATAGCCTCACCCAAGGATTCTCCATTGGATGGTTATTGCCATACTCGCCACGCTTGGCAGGCGGATTGGCGAGCACATTTATTTCAGCTTATTAGTCTTCCAACGCTGCTGCCCATTAAAAGAGTTTTAAGCTGAGGGGCTATGGATCTTACATTTTGCCCTATCCCTCGACCGACTTTTACAGTCTGCCGGAAGAGAAGCAGCTGGCACATTCTGCGTTTTTCTTTTTCTCCCAGACCATCATCTCACCTATCAATTACTAAAATACTTTATAAAAAAATACTAAGCCTTTGTTATTCCGGATTAATGTGGTCAACTTTAACACTTTACATCTCAGAAACTGGAAACTTTACGAGGGTTGGTGTCATAATATTTTTTGTTGTTATTGATGTCAACTATCGATTTATAAAGGTTTCATGGCTGGCCGCGATTTTGAAAAAAAATCAAAATGGCGGCAGTAGGTATGCCACGCTCCATAGTAAAATCTTCAAACCCCTTTCGGGCTCCCTTCCCGCAATCCCCCGCATACATCCTGCCCACTGAATTATTATAAAACAATTTTGATGCGGTAAGAACATTGCTCTACTAAGGATTATTTAAAGGAGTTATAGAAATTGCTGCTTATTACGGAGTTTTAATATGACTTGGTTTCAGGATTGGAAAAAAAACAGTTATTTTTTTCAAATTTATAAAACAAACAGTTCAAAATGTTATAAACAAGTGTTTTTTTGTTCTTTTTTCAAATTAATTCCACCTTGTTTGTTGATGTCTAAACGTATAAATCAATTATGTTTCATTTGTAAACTACATCTTTTCAAATTCACCCTTTGGAATGATTTTTTTACGAAAAATGATCAATGGAAAAAAAACATGTGATGTTTTTTTCTAATAATTTTAAGCATTATTTCATTACAGTGTCAATAAAAGTTAAAAATATGACATAACAATGGCATTAAACTCAAAAGGTTTTATGTAAAACTATTTAGACTCCTGAATATTTATTTTATTTTCATTTTATATGCATTCATCTGCCTTAAAAAGTAGTTGAAACGGGTAATAAAAAACACTGTTTAATTTCAAACTGTTTTAAACACTGTTTTATACAGGTGTTTTAAAACAACTTGTTTTAATCATGCCAACCCTGTTGGTTTGTATTAATACGAGTATCACACAATTATATTTGCGGATCCATCCTCGAGATTAGCATTAACACATGTAGTATCGCCTACTAGTACATGCCATTCCACACTATTTTGAGAGTATTTCATTAGTTTTTTTTTTTTTTTTTTGCTGTGGGTAGTTTAGTCTACTTGGATACTGCGCTCGCAATTCGTGTCATTCGCGTTTTAGTGCTCCGCCGTTCCACACGCGCTCGTTAGAAAAAAGTTATTTTAAAAAGTGTAGTGTTATTGTTTAAATTAAAATAATGCATAGAAGAAAAGTGTGATCGTGTAACGAAAAATTAGAAGAACAGGCGGCGTCGATCGCGTGATGAAGACTACGAGTTATCGTCTACAGGTTTGTGCTGCCCGTTCACCATCACAAGGTATGTTTTCTTTTTTCCATCCTATAATCTGAGTGTACCTACCTAATTACGCAATAAATTTTAAATTAATTAGACTGTGTAATGATCTGTTAGATCCATTAATATGAAAACGGACGACATAATATCCGTCACGTTTAGTCCTAAAATACATAATTAAGAATATCATATACCTGTGTTTTTACTTTTGCTCAAGAAATTAGTGCTACGGACACTAATAAGGGCCAGAATAATCTAAAAATAATGTATTTGTCTATGATAATTGTATCTACCTACCTTACAGCTGGTAATTTAAACACAAACCATTTTTTGCCCGCTTAAAGCATGCAAAATAATATATCCCACCAAAAACATTTCATGTAAAGTGTTGCCAAAACGAGTCCATAAGGTTTGCCCTACAAAAAAGATATCAGATCTTATGTAGAACCAAGCTTCTGAATCTACACGGCCTAACTCTACCAACTCTAACTTCACAAATTCTACACATCAGTAAAAAATTATGGCTTCACCGTTTCGCTACCGTCGTGGAGGTGATGATAATATTTAGTTTCTGAAGTAAGTAACGAAACAGCCAAGCCATACATTTTTGCTAATGTGTAGAATTTGTGAAGTTAGAGTTGGTAGAGTTAGGCCGTGTAGATTCAGAAGCTTGGTTCTACATAAGATCTGATATCTTTTTTGTAGGGCAAACCTTATGGACTCGTTTTGGCAACACTTTACATGAAATGTTTTTGGTGGGATTTCAGTTCTTTTTGTAAGTTGCTAGCATCTTGGATTTATGACGTCAAATTATTTTTCGAGTTGCTCTCTACGAGCACTTTCATTTGATACCCATATTGTAGAAGTGCATTAAAAATAATGATTACGCCATCTTGGATTTATAATGACATCACATTATTCTTCTAGTTGATCTCAACAAACCTTTTCATTTGATACCCATATTATAGAAGTGCATTAAAAATAACTATTCCGCCATCTTGGATTTAGAATGACGTCACATTAATCTTCGAGTTGCTCTCAAGGAGCCCTTTCATTTGAAACCCATATTGTAGAAGTGCATTAAATATAATCATAGAAGGTCCGCCATATTGGATTTGTAATGACGTCACATCATTTTTCGATTTTCTCTCAATCAGCCCTTTCATTTGATATCCTTATTGTAGAAATGCACTAAAAACAACTATTCTGCCATCTTAGATGATCCGCCATATTGGATTTAGGATGACGTCACATACCTAATCGTGCATTGTAATCCAAACTAAACGTGTATACAGAATTTCAACTCAATCGGTTGAAGATAATTCTATTTCAAAATTGAGTTCAAAGATTACACTGGAACAAACATACATACATGGCAAGTTCCACCCCCTTCCCCCAATTTTAGGAGATGGGGGATGTTTTTTTGTATACTACATACCAAATTTCGGCTTTCTAGCACCTCAGGAAGTACCCTGACATTTTAAGGTCTCATATAAACTTCAAACCCCCCATTTTAGGGGATGGGGGGCGAAAGTTATAGGTTTGTGAATTTTTTTGTTGGTTGTATACTAAACTTAGATTACGTACCGAATTTCAGCTCTCTAGCACTTCAGGAAGTAGCCAAACATTTTGATGATCATCAGTGTGTCAGTGTATCAGTGACGAAATCCGTGTATTTTAGATATCAATAAAATCTAAAGTATTATAGCTATTCTATTGAAACTTTGTATACTTAACAAGACTATTGATGGCATCATATTCTGAGAATATGAACTATCTGGTACGTCGGAAACCAACTCTATGAGGGTTCAAAAAAACGACGAAACACTTCGAGAAAAGGTAGGTAGTGCCCTTGCGCTTCGCTTGGCTCGTCTTGGCGGGGGGCACTGCCGTGCCCCCAGATTTACATTATTGCTTACCCACATAATGGTTTTATACCAATGTTGGCCAAGTGTTTCAATTATAAAAAATAATTCAGAATTTCATACTTTTATGATGTTGTTATTCCTAATTAGGAAATACTAGTCTGCGGACGGTATCTGCTCGCATTGAGACTGTTCCGTTCTTTTATTTTGTCAACTATAAGTATTTAGTTTTCAGTCTTTTAGACTGTAATTATGTAACCCACAAGTGAATATAGAATTTAATAGTCGAATGATCTATTCTAAACATTTTATGGTTAAAATACACCACCGAGCAACATTGGGGCTGTTGTATGGAGCTTGATTTATTTATTTATAAAATTTTATTTGATAAATGTGTTTGCAGACAGTACTTGTTATCACAACTTGGGACTGTCTCTTACAATCAAAAATCGACTCGTATTGCAAGGCTACGCTACAGGAGACCTCATGTCTCCCTAGTCCCTTCACACAATAAAAGGGCCATGTCAGATCTATATCTGCTTTAAAAATATAATGCAGTCATTTTCCAGCCCAACGAGCAGTACATTGGGACTGTTGCATGGCGGTTGGTAAAATTGTTTGCGGGCAGTACTTGTTATTACAACTTGGGACTGTCTCTTACAATATTGTTTGCGGGCAGTACTTGTTATTACAACTTGGGACTGTCTCTTACAATATAATATTGACTTGCAAGGCTACAAGGGACGTTATGTCCTCTTTTTACAAATCAGCCTCAAAAATCTATCGTAGTCACTTTCCAGCCCAACGAACAGTACATTGGGACTGTTGCATGGTGCTTGGTAAAATTGTTTGCGGGCAGTACTTGTTATTACAACTTGGGACTGTCTCTTACAATATTGTTTGCGGGCAGTACTTGTTATTACAACTTGGGACTGTCTCTTACAATATAATATTGACTTGCAAGGCTACAGGGGAAGTTATGTCCTCTTTTTACAAATCAGCCTCAAAAATCTATCGTAGTCACTTTCCAGCCCAACGAACAGTACATTCGGTCTGTTGCATGGTGCTTGGTAAAATTGTTTGCGGACAGTACGTGTTATTAAACTGGGGACTGTCTCTTACAATCAAATATTGACTCGAATGGTCAGGCCTCAGTGGACTTTGTCTCCTTTCTTACATGGAGAATATAATAAAAAATTCAACAATGAAATTGTTACGTCAGACCAATATCAACCAATTCTCCTGATCTACAAACAGATGTAGACTTCAGCAGCCTGAGGTGGACCAGGAACCAGGTACAATCCTTTAAATTAAAGGTGGAAATAAAAGCAGCTGTCTTCATACTATTGATTACGCTTACCTACGCAATAAAACAATATATACAAAACAATCCAAGCGCACAGTGCAGGTTTTGACCTGAACAAAGGATAAAACAGCTTGTGGACATCGACTGCCAATCAGCTAGCCAGCTCCTCCAAGCAGCCTCAGCATCAACAGCAGCGGTGAAACTTCAGACCAGGTGAACCAGGTGAAAGCCTGCTGTTCGATTGTCTTGCTTCTATAAGAATGCTTGATGATCAAGCAGGATCCAAAGATCCTTTCATATAAGTACATAAAAAGAGTTATAAAATTCCCTCTTTTTCTGTCGGACATATAAATTCACGCAATACTTGCGAGTATTCGGGAATAATTCTTTTCAAAAAGAGCTCATTTCAATGAAGCCATCGATAAATGGTTATTGTTAGGAGCTACTTCATGGATATGTAAAGCTGAGCCTGGCCAATAATTACCAAAAATATTTTTTAATACTAAAGTACAAGCGCTAGATGCGTCTTAACTTAAATAAGCGGTTTCCCGTGGTTTCAACCCCATTGTTACTATTGGTCAAGACAATACATGCTACAAGTTAGCATGATATTAGCATAATAGTCTTCTTAGATAAATAGATATAGTCTATTTTTATTTAACACGGAAAAAGTTTTACAATTCGAACCCATATTTCCCTGAGATTGACACGTCCAACCAAATAAACTCTTGCGGCTTTATTACAAAACGCGGTTTAACTTAGACCAAGCTTTAAATCAAAAATAAATTTTTGAATTTCGAACTTTATTCCAACTGCTATAAAATTCTAAAATGCACATTGACAACTTAGACCGGGATCTAAACTCGGTTTTTGTATTAATAACTTTACGACAGTAGAAATAAAGTTCGAAATTCAAAAATTCATTTTTGATTTAAAGCTTGGTCTAAGTTAAACCACGTTTTGTAATAAAGCCGTTCAGGTTTATAATATTATATAAACAAATAAATATAGAAATAAAAATCTGTGAATAGACTTATTGATAGTAACCACTATAAATTGGAAGACTCAAAAACAGTACTAAAACTGATATCAAGAGTTATGTCCTTTTGACATAAAGGATAACATTGTTATACAGGATAGAAAATATCTCCGGTTCCATTTGAGCATTCTATTTTTGAATTTAATACTTTACCTTTCGCCCACAATACTGCTCCGTTTTGTATTCACAAAGGTAATGAAGCCAGTCATGAAAATATTAAGGTGAACACTTATATTTACAAGGAATATTTAGACGTCATTTGCTTTATGGATGAGGTCAAGTGGTCATAAAAATCTGCAAGAAACTAAAGATCTCCCCACGAGCCTTGGTTTTAACATACTTAGGGAAAAAGGTCATTCCAATCCTTTCCTCTTTTTATTCAAATAATTAGGATATGCTTTTGATACGAGAAAGTTTCAGGTCACGCTACCAAAAATAAAAGAAACAAAATTTTTTTTTTAAAATCACAAAGAGAGAAATCTTATTCAATGCAAAGTTAAAACACTTAGGCAAGTTTTACTGATATCTTAGTAGGGGAAAGGTGTACGAGATGATCCGTTGAGGCAAGATGATCCTTTGATATTGCAACGAACCCAGTAGCGTCATCTAGTTGTTTTTAATGGTAAAACGTAGTCCCCGATATTGCCCCGCCTCAGTCAAAAGTAGTGGTGTCGAGAGTGACAATTAAATTTTTTGAGAAAAAAAAAACAAATATTCCGTGTTTTGATCTAAGGTAAGGGTGAGTTGAAGTTTATATCTAATTTGTTCTAGGTACTATAATACTAGGCTGTGGTATTAGTTAGCTTTGAATATTGCTCTATTTTGTTTTTTTAATAGCATGGTAACAGTTGAAAGCACATAGTTTAAGTTATCGAACATTCAATAAAAAAGTTTATGTTGGGGCAAGATGATTATGTTACCGGTGTACAAGATGATCCCCACGGATCTTCTTGTACACCGGTAACAAACCTACTATTTCGGGGATATTTTAACCATTTGTATGTTATTATGTTAAGGTTATATATTTTTGGTTTAAGACTATGCCTCGTAATTATAAAAAAAAACTAAACGCGAATTGTGGTCGGAAGACTCCATGATCAAAGCACTGGATGCTGTTAAAAATGGCATGCCATATAGCACAGCAAGTAAACAGTTTGGGTTGTCTTTATTATCACTAAAAACGCGGGCTAAAGTCAAAAATAAGGTGGCTGTCAGTACAATCAAATATAGGTGAAAAAATAAACCCAGATTATGGTTTTATTTAGGTTATTCTCTTCCTGGATCCTGGGATCATCTTGCCCCTACCGCAAGGATCATCTTGGACACCGGGGTGTACAAGATGATCCTTTGACAACGTTTTAAAAATGTGTTTTTTTAATAGTAAAGCATCTAAAAAATTAAAATGTTGAGTATGCCAACAGTAAGATAGATAAATTTACTATGTTTATACGTATTTACATTCGCGCTAAGTAGAATATTATTTGATCTATAAGCAATCTCCCTTAAGGGAATCATCTCGTACACCTTTCCCCTACTTACCTGCCCAGCTGCGAAGTACATAAGTATAACAGGCTGTACGAGTATACAAAACTTGAAGATTTAATATACCGAGAATTTTTAAAAACACAAATAAAAATTATCATTATGATAACCAAATTATTAAAATTAGACTGAATAGTGGAGTCAAGCTAACAAGCATTCTGTTTGTAAAATTAAAGGAGATAAGTATGATCTTGAATCTCAACAACGGGGGGGGGGAATTGTGTGTGGTGATGAGAGAGCTATCGATTATAGGTATCTAAAAATTATGGCTGCTTACATAAGCCTTAAAATATTTTCTAAGATAATTCATCAGATTGCAATCAGACAGCAATGGTAACCTATATGATTTTCGCTTTATTTATTCATTCTTCTGAGAACTTTAAAGCATATCAGGAGTTTGATGTATCCATTCAAATGTGGAGTACAAATTGCAAACTGTGTCTTTATAGTCCCCCAAACATAGATTTATTCGCTAGCCGATTAAATAATATTAAATGTCCTGGCATACAAATCCGAATGCTGTAAATGGTTTACAATTTCTTGTTCTGAGTTTAATTTATATGCATTTAATTCTTTACTATGATATAAAAATAGTCTGAAAATGCCAAGGGTTTAATGGTTGACCCACACTGGTCAACATGGCCGTGGTTATTTAAAGGATTTGTCGTGTCTAAAAATCGTGATATCGGGTAACTAAAAATTTATTTTTTATCTACTGATTTCAGTCGGCGCCACATGTGCAACACCATTACTCCAGCGGCAGGGAACTCATCCGCGAGGGATAACAAAAAGAGGTACCCCACCGTCATCTATAAAACGATGCGATAAAGGGTGGTTCATTTATTATTATTTTTTTATAACATGTTTTAGGCATCAATTCCAAATATTATGAAATTCTTTACATGAATGTATAATAATAGTGCCAATAAGGAACCTTAAATTCAAACCGATCTGCTCGTAAGTTTAATTACTAAAGAAAACATTCCCAGGAATGAAAATATTAAAAGATTCTTTAAGAGGTTTTTGGTTCCGAACCCTCTCTGTCTGTGAACAGCCCCGAGATGTTTCTGGTACTTAATCTTGATAAATGATACCCAGAGGAACATTTATGATTTAAAGATAATAATACTAATAAGATAATTATATTGTATATATATATAAAAAAAAAAAAAGATGCTACCCAGCTCTCCGTACAGTCACTGTACATAGGGTGCAAACAAACTTTATAATAAATTAAAATGTCTAATAATGAAGGGTATGGGACCTTTCATTTTTAAAATTAAAATTCCCGTTCCGTTCCTATAAACAGTCCTAAAATTGGATAATTTCAACCTATGCTAGTTATTCCGTTTTTTGATAAAACGTTTCGAAATTTGCCTTTGCACAGCACAAGCTACAGAAACAGTTACCTGAAAATTATTGACCTTATTCATAATTCTCAAGCCTTGTATTTCATCCAACTATATTTTACGATTCATATCTCTAAAAATCTACATGTGTTAATGCTAATCTCGAGGATGGATCCGCAAATATAATTAGAGATTAAACGAACTTACCTGTAAGTGAAGTTCTATCTTAATTATATGAAGGATCCATCCGAAGAGATTAGCAACCCTCCCACCCGGTAGAGACCGAACGAGTTCGGTGTACCCCTATCAATCGTAAAATATGAAGTTAATATCGGGTTAGACTCTAAACTAAATGACACGAATTGCGAGCGCAGTATCCAAGTAGACTAAACTACCCACAGCAAAAAAAAAAAAAAAAAACTAATGAAATACTCTCAAAATAGTGTGGCATGGCATGTACTAGTAGGCGATACTACATGTGTTAATGCTAATCTCTTCGGATGGATCCTTCATATAATTAAGATAGAACTTCACTTACAGGTAAGTTCGTTTAATCTCTAAGTGTTTTAATACTATTTAAATACTCTCATAGGTTAAATTCTGTTAGGTTTAATTTGTTAAACACAATCGTGTTAAACTAATTAAACCTAAAAAAAGGTCAGTGCAGCAGTCATGCTGGCGAAGGAAGAGGCGGGACGCGTGAGAGAGAGGACAGCGTAAACCTTACATCCCAGCCGCAGTGGTAGACGCCCACGGTGACTCGGTCATGGTCATCTCTGGCCATCGTAAGCGAGTAATGGGCGACTCGCTGTCCGACCATGGACCATGTCCGAGTCGACGGTGCTTTGTATACCCTTGTAAACCCAGAACGTAAAAGGCTATTAAAGAACACCGTGAATTTAAGTCAGTACAAGTCTGACAGTCCCTCCCGCTTGGCCTGGGATGGGAGGACTCATTTGATGATTTTATCATGAAAAAAAGTCATGGGCCATGCCCGGGTCGACAGCGCGTTGTGTTCTACGAGCGCCTCAAATAGCGTCAGCATGATGACGGGGTCCCCCTCTAGAGGGCTAAAGCCTGCTGGCGTCGCGGTACTCATTACCGTGACCCCGGAACATAAAGGGCTATTTGAAGGACACCGTGGATTTTAGTCAGTACAAGTCTGACAGTCCCTCCCGCCCTGGCCGGGGTACCACAGTAACATCCAAGGACTGCACTCCTTGTCATAGGCACAGTCCATTACCACCTGGAGACAGAGAAACCAACGCTTTTGTCCCTTGCTGGATTTTAATGAAGGAGCAATGTTAGCGAACGTGAACGTGAGAAAAAACAAACCAAATTTTAAATGTGAATAAGGTCGAACATCGCTTGAAGCTGTTTTTTTAACTTGCTATCGTTAAGCAATTTAAAAAACAGGTTCAAACGATTTTCGACCTTATTGACATTTATGTGAAAACCGGATTTTAATGAAGGAGCAATGTTAGCGAACGTGAATGTGAGAAAAAACAAACCAAATTTTAAATGTCAATAAGGTCGAAAATCGCTTGAAGCTGTTTTTTTAACTTGCTATCGTTAAGCAATTTAAAAAAACAGGTCCAAACGATTTTCGACCTTATTGACATTTATGCAAAAACCGGATTTTAATGAAGGAGCAATGTTAGCGAACGTGAATGTGAGAAAAAACAAACCAAATTTTAAATGTCAATAAGGTCGAAAATCGCTTGAAGCTGTTTTTTTAACTTGCTATCCTTAAGCAATTTAAAAAACAGGTTCAAACGATTTTCGACCTTATTGACATTTATGCAAAAACCGGATTTTAATGGAGGAGCAATGTTAGCGAACGTGAATGTGAAAAAAAACAAACCAAATATTAAAAGTCAATAAGGTCGGAATTCGCTCGAACCTGTTTAGTTACTTCTCCATATCTCTGCTCTAAAGTATAATTATAATGTCCTCAGGACTACATTATGTTAACTTGATTTCAACAGAATCGGTTCACAACGTAAAATTCTGTAGGAAAATTGACAATTAATTCCTTTTTTCTACCCTTCTAGGCCGAGTTTAGTTTTGATGTTTAAATGGGACCAACTTTCAGTACACTCTGTCCAACAAAAAAAAAGAAGAATTTTTGAAATTGGACCACGTTAGAAAAACTAATGAATGGTCATAAATAAAAAAAAAATATATCATGTCGAATTGAGAACCTCTTCCTTTTTTTCTGTCGGTTAAAAAATATATTTTAATTTAATAAAGTAGAGCAACCTGAGATGCGTAACTGTGCGTCATCACCGTTAGAGCGAGAGAAGGTGCGAGCGAGAGGGACCAATAAAAATTCTTCGTGGACCTCACGTCCAATCGCTCCGGCCGTCCACCGGCTACTAAGGAATTTCTCTTGCAATTCTCGTTTATAAACACTTTTTGAGAGGTTATTTGAGATATTTTTTAATGTTGAAAAAACGCGCTTTAGGTACAATTTTTTTTTGTATTTGCTTTATTGATCTGTTGACATCAAAACAATCTAAATATTACCTATCTATGACGCATAGTACTTATGAAAAAAACTATTTATTATGAGATAAAATCCGAGAATTTTGATGATATTCTGCCATCTTAATTTAGAAAATGAAAGATAAATATAAAAAACTAATCAGCGCAGTTTGAAGACGAGGATATTGCGGTCATTATGCGCTGCTCAGATTTTTAAATTAATTCTTCATTGTCTCAGATTGAGTGCACCAACGTAACTCGAAATGACGTTGGGCAGGAAAGAGCTGATTTGAACGCTTGATTTACCTTATATAATCCACTTAAATCAACTTAAAAAAAATAACTAGCTATTACTTATATTATGGTTATTTGTGTGCAATAATAATATTTCAAGCTATTGCACTATTTTGTTCAAAAATCACAAACAAAGTTACGCAAATAATTCGGCGCGAGTGAATTTTAGAAGACCTGCCCCTTAACACGTTACTTGTTACAGTTTCACGTCGGTTTCAATCGTAAACGTCTTTCGTTTGGGTCGTAAATGTGCTGAAACAATACAAGGGAATGAGTTATTTATCACACTATATTTATTGCTTTTTGAGAGTTAAGTCTGTGAAATAACTAGTTGCTTGATCATTTATGTCATGATTAATCTAAATATATAGGTACCCAAAAGTAACGTAGTAACTAGTACGAACTAATAAGAGCTGAGGGCCCAGAGGTAAACACCCAGGTCTACGAGTTGTACGTCGTGTTTTCGAAATTCGAAACCAGTCAGGCACATAAGTTTTCGATAATATATTTCATCATCATTGCAATCAAAATGGTGAAGGAAAACACCGGAAGACTCTCCTCTTCTTGGTTCTAGTTTGTTTGTAGTTCTAGTTTTGGCTGTAGTCCTGTAGATCTAGTTCTAGGACAAGCCGGGTTGCCTTGTCCTAGAACAAATGACATCTACCAACCAGCACTGCATGCACGGCTTGCGTGGTAGATTACACCCTGTCGAAGAGAGGAGGCCTTGTGTCCCAACAGTGGGATAATGCTGATTAAGCCATACTAGCTACAATCTATTGACATACTGTGATTTTCAATACCTATGAATTGTGCGTTTAACTGACTTGCTCTCGGTGAATTTTAGGTACTTTCGTATGAGTTCGTATCGGAAGTATAAAAAGGGTTATATCGTTGAAATTAACTCAAACTAAGACAGAAATATATTTAATACAACTCTTCAGTCGCCTTCACATCACCGTCAATCTACAACTTTCCGGAACATTCACTGACATAGGAAAACTAAACCAGAAGCTACAATGCAAAGTATGCTGTCGCGGAAGAAGTTAGCTTGCCAAATGTCCAGTGACCTACAATTTATTTTTCAGCTGAATTCGCCTGCCTAATGGCGAGGAAGCGCGACTAAATAACAATTTGACATTGAAACTGGCTCGGTCTTGTAGGTATAAACTGACCGGTAGTAGAATATGTTGTTTATGTATAGTGTATGGTTTGAAGAAAAAGTATTCAGTATTTTCACTGTTATGCGAGATTGGCCGAAGAAAAATGCGCAAAGGAAAGGGTGGGAAGTTATGGGGAAGACCTTTGACCGGCAGTTGGACAGAAAGGCTAAAAAAATGTATTTAAATTATCTCCGAATGAACTGATTTCATTGGTTCGTTAATCTCAATTCAAAATGGAAGAAGGAATCTCTACATTGAAGTCCGTTGAATATTTTAAAAAGAGAGAATTACATTTAATGAAGTTTTATTTACCTCCAATCCTCGTTCCTTGAGGTCCTTTCAACTTAAACCTCATCTTTGCCACTGTGCTAGATTTAGGCCAAGAGCAAAACAATTTTGAACTAAAAAAAAAACGTCATGCCGAATTTCGTTTATTGCCCCTGGTACTACCCGTTGTACTAGGTACCAGTACCACGGGTTTGTAGACAGTCCCGCGACACCGGCCATAGTAAACGAGTAGTACCACGGGTAAATTAAAATTTCCCGTGGTGCTACTGGTAGAACAACGGGTAGTACCACGGGCAATAAACGCCGAATTTGGTAACTTTGTATAAAATCCACAGTTTAGTTACTGTCTGTACATTTGTACATCAGTAATTGAGCGCCAGGCTTACACGTATATTTCACTCAATGAATATGTTTTCTTGTTGTTGTGGCAATAAGACAAACGTCACACACCAATCATCATGAATTATAGATCATCAGCGTGTCAGCCTGAAATGTTTATCAACGTATACTTATGTACTGTGCCTTCATATAGAATAATACGTGTGTCATTGTAGGTTACAGTAAATTACTACCCTGTAAGTAATCATTTGGTTAGCTTGGATACCTGTTTAATAAATTGGATTAAACATAGTCGTTTTATACAGTAACTAGCTGTTGCCAGCGGCTTCACCCGCTACTACACGAATATTATCCCACGGGAACATTAAAACGGGATTAAAACTATCCTATGTGTTAATCCAGGTTATAAACTATCTGTGTACCAATTTTAGCCAAATCCGTTCAGTGGTTTTTGCGTGAAAGAGTAACAAACATACCTTACAGACACATAGGTACCTACATACATCCTCACAAACTTTCGCATTTATAATATTAGTAGGATTGTATAGTATAAAACCTTTGTAGTAATTTTGTAGTTACTGGCATACACGAAAACAATAATTTCATATTTAGAATAGATCATAGATTGAGTTTGAGGGCTGACGGTCTAAGCGAGAGTAGTTAAATTGTGGGAAAGAGACAAAGTTATACAAGTAGTCTAGATCCATCTCGTTCCCTCATTGGAAATACTCTCGCTTTACTTCAGAAGCCTCATGCCAAGGCTTCTGAAGTTTCACGTTTTGGTGACGTAAACTGGAATTTTGACGTAAAGTTGGTAAATTAATCATTCATACACTAAAGGCGCTTTTTCAACTGTCCATAAAATAAACTTAGTAAATGCTTCATGTACGCTGTAAATAAAATACAGAAATATTGTGAAGCCATCAGGAGCCTGTAAAAAGGAAAAAGATATTTTAAGTTGCATAAGATTATACATTTTCAAACTTCGCATGTATATTTAGAAAACATATTTACGAATTTGCATTTCACATAATATTATGTTCGAAGACATCGAAGTTAGTAGTAGTAGATAAATATGTTAATAATAAAAAGGGGAAACATTAACGACTGAACGATATGTGAAAAACGTGCAGGCTTGAAATGAAAATCATTAATTTATGATTACGACTCAGGCCCGTATTACAGAACGTCACTCAATACTCAAGTATTACCTACTTAAAACTAGATTCAAGGCGTTTGATTGGTTGAAATCTAGATTTAAATAGAGATCAGTGCTTGAGTTTCGTTCTGTAATACGGGCCTCAGAGTCATATCAAATAAAACACAATCACCGCATTACATTAGTAATCTATGTACGTTTCACTTAGTTTCTGAAAACATAAGTTGTGGCCTCCATACCTAGCGCGTTGTAATTCTAATCTAATAAATTATCGAAGAAGTGCTAACATACATTACCCGGCGCATTATTTCAGATTTCTGGGCATGCCTCAAAGAGCTAAAAGCGTCTAAAATATAACGGTTCTTGCATTCAGCAGTACTGTTATGAATATTAAAGAACAGGTGGCTACCATGTTTGTCAAGTAGTTCCGCTGAGGGAAAGAGACAAAGCTATACAAGTGGTCTAGCGCCATCTCGTTCCCACAGCTGAACTACTCACGCTTTAAGACGTCATGGTAGGCCACCAGGTGGCTTACCATGAACTCTTAACGCGATTCAGTTTAGGCTGTGGGAAAGAGATGGCGCTAGATGACTTCTATAAGTAGCTTTGTCTCTTTCGCACAGCCTAAACTGGGATCGCGTTAAGGCGGCGCTAGTCGCGAGCTCGAACTCACTGGCAGGCATGGTAAAAAACCATGATATTTCACCGGAAATCGAGCCATATTGTTCATGTGTGCGCGAGCGTCATCCCCCCGTGGAGAAAACAGGGGAAAACTTATTCAGTGAGATGCACGATTAATCAGAGTAAAAGGCGCGCGTAAAAAAATACGAAAAAGCCTTTGGAAGTTGGGGTTTTATGAAAAAACCACGGCACCAATTAATTTCAAATAAAATTTATTAAATTCTTCGATAAATTTGCTGTGTCGGTACGGACTTCGTTTTGGAAATTTGATGCTTCTTTAGCTTCTAATTTACACCTAAAGTTGTGTTAAAATTAGCAAAAAAACGAATCTTTAGAAGCTCGTAACTTTTGAATAGCTTCATATTTTACAATTCTGCTTTCGTACAGACAAAATTAATAATGAGACAAAACGATACCATGTTTAATTTTGGATGTACCTTGTCAAATAGTGGAGTAAAACCCCAACGAAGTTTCTATGGAAAAAATGTTGACTTGTTTGACCTTAAGAGCTCGTGGTAAGGCCTCTGAGCCAATAAATATTTTTACAGTAAACCTGCCTGAACGAGCTGTTACGTAGTTTTTACACATGGCTTTCCGAACATCATAAAATACATGCACGTTCAGAAACATTAAAATCTTTATGTGAGTTGTTTTATTGCTATATTCATGGTTCCCCTCAACTGTGCAAATTTAAAATATTTAAAATGGCCGGTTTTTTTACTATAGTGTGTCTGTGAAGCCCTTAGCGGGTTTCGCCACAGACAGGGGTTTTTGCACGCCCTGTCTGTGGCGAAACCCGCTCAAGAGTTCCTTGGACATGCGGAAGCTCTTTTATTGATCTGAATCATTTCTAAATTAAATTTTCTACCTAGAAAATAGTACTTTTGTAATATATTTGTTGGTAATAATATTATACAGCTGGTATAATTACGGGGTACCTAAATGTTCAGTACATTTTGGGTCATATTTTAATATTATACCACACTTAGCGAGCCAACAAGAGTATTTATTTATAAACTTTTATTACTATTCACGTAATAATATTACACAAGTCGTGACTCTCATACAATTATTTTAAATAAATCAAGTTTTAAGTACAGAAAAAAAATGAAGGCTGCGACGCGGCCGTCTGTTTACTGGCGATTTCGCGGTAATTTTTTCTCTACCGAGAACTCAAAACGACACTTGCTAGCTGTCTCGCTCTACGTAGACGCGTTTTAATAAGTTGAACAAAGACAAAAGTAGTTTTATCGCTGTTTTTTCACATGAAATATGTGAACGTAGACAGAGCGACCCGGAAAGGGTCTCTCCACAGACGCGGTCAAAATGGTCAAAATGACGTTGCGACCCGCTGCGGGCTTCTGCACAGTTGAGGGGATGAAAAGAAAGGTTACTTATGTTATTTACGTAACATCTGGATTTACAAAAAAACTTCGTGAATAATCAAACAGTAACCTGATTTTTTAAGTTTTTAACCGACTTCAAAAAAAAAAGTAGGTTCTCAGTTCGACCTACATTTATGTATGTATGTATGTTTGTCCGCGATTATCTCGCGTTTGGCTGAACGGATTTTGATACAGTTTTCAGAAAAGTGTTTGTTACATTCTGGGGAAGGTTTTAGTATATAACAATAATGGATATCTCGTGATGTTGCTTACATAGATCCGTTTTGCTTAATAGGATTGTAGATTTCAAAGACGCCGATTTTATGAAGATTTTTGTTGTTGATTATCTCAACTAAAAAGGGAAAAATAAAAAACTTTTTGAAAAAAAGGGAACCGACTTCAAAACCAAACACAAAAAAACTATAAAATAACTTTTCTTTCGGAAGTCGGTGGCCATATGTCAATGAAATAAAAAAAAAGCAAAGCCACCGACTTCCGAAAGAAAAGTTATTTTATAGTTTTTTTGTGTTTGGTTTTGAAGTCGGTTCCCTTTTTTTCAAAAAGTTTTTTATTTTTCCCTTTTTAGTTGAGATAATCATTTTCAAAAAGTTTTTTATTGTTTTACGGTTATTGTTGGAAAAAAATTGTTCAATTTTCTTTACAATAAATCCAGTAAATAATACTTCAAGTACGCTGTTATATACAATAAAATACAAGAGAGAATCTTGTGATAAGGCCTTTATTTTTTACAGAATGTATTTAAGTAGGTACCTATCCCAAATTGAGAACGTACCTATTACTGTTTATGAAGTCGGTTAAAACTTGGATCAAAACCCCAAGCGATTAACAAAATACAGTTCAAATACCGAAAGGCGAATTAGCGATAATTAGCAGTAGTTATTAGTACTTTGAAATACATAGTTCTACATTGAATTCAATAATCTGAGTTTTCATGGGTTCCGCAGATTATACTTAAATGGCACATGACATAACTCTTAAGTTCTGCGGTGACGAACAAAGATTTGAATAATAAAAAATAACACATAATATTAAAAAGTCTTCGGCAGAGCAAAGAAAACAATCTGGGGTGGAGCTTACGCTAAGAATTTTTCCTTTATCATGGATGCACAAACAGCCAATTTAATGGAATTTACCTACTGCAAGAATGGGTAACGAATATTAACTGAGAAAGCATTTAATGTATCACTGGATGTATGGATTCTCAACAATATATAAAACAAGCAAAGGCACTCCACAAAGTCATGTTCCTTGAAGCGGAACCTTTGAAAGACGTCATTCATAGTTTATAGGCGAGGTCTCCCTACAAAGTTCAGAGGTTGGCTAACTGGAGCACTCTCTAATGGCCCGAGAGCTACATGAATTTTTTTGGAAAGTGTTTCAGGTTCTTTGAAAACTTGCCTAATACTTCTTCAATTATCCTTTAATAAAAAATGTAGACCTGGCTGTGAAGTAGCGGGATTGAACCAAGCTAGACAGTTACAAAGATGCGTGTTGTGTCCCAAAAAAGGTCCTTGAATCATCTCAAAATCTTTATACGAAATAATTACAGAGTGAAAAAAAAAAATCAGATCATTTAATCGGGATAAACTCGCGAAGAAAAAATATATTAAATTGAAGAATTATTGGATAAGTTTCTAGCGTACCTACTTCAAGCACTGAAAGTCCTTGAGGCGTCTCGAAATCTTTATACCATTAAAATTGAATATTTTAATATTTTAAGAGTGAAAAAATCAATAAACCAGATCATTTAGTCGGGATTTACACCTCACTTAGTTGAAAAAGAACTGGACAAGTTTCCAGTGCTTCCAACAATTTCCCAAAAATTGCACGTAGCTCTCTGGCTATAAATGCAGGAGAACTTCGTCGGTCTATTTTTACAGCTTGCTCCCACGTTTGTTTAATATTGCAACAAGATAGGTAAAATATGTATTCACACTAAATTTACTTTTCAGTTTCTAGATTTTTCCTATTTGACCGAATGATCTGAAGAAATGGAGAACATGAAAATTTCGAATGTTGTAAAAAGTGGTTTGCTTAAGCTAGTTTATTATCTGATTTTTTTCATCTGGATTCGTTCATTTAAATCTGGTTGATCTGTTAACAATGTACCCACTGAACTTCATCAAAAATATATCCCTACCAAGATTTATTAAAAGACCATCATTTTATCATTGAACTCTTGACGTTAAATCTATATCGAGACTGATTTACGTCTTCCAGCTTTCAGCGCATTAGCCGAAAATAAAGTGCGAAAAAAAATTGGTACACAAAGTATAAATAACATAATAATTTATGCAGAACATGTTCTCTGATAGTTGGCAATGAATCAAGTGAGTTTGACGATGTATTGATGTTTGTGCAGCGATCCATTTTATGCGCTTACATTTAGATGAAATTGGATTTCGTTCACAACCTACATAGTGCTATTTTACTGTTATTGCGAGTGGGGTAAACACATTTATTGCTTCACATAGCTCCGGCGCGGGCGTATAGTATATCAAATTCACCTGTATCATCATTACCATGAATAGCTTGAACTATTTCAATTCACTTCCTTATGTTACCTATCAATATCTAGGATTAAGCACACCAACCCGCTTTTCAATAGCTTGATTGCATTCATTCACCCCTTTAGAAGAAAATCCTTGCATTTTCCCAACACTTGGAAAACGGGTACGGTGCTAACATCTTCCAAAAGCTTCAGTATTTTGATTCCGAAATGTGCAGTTGGAAGCCATTTCAAGCTAGACCGATGTCCTGCTGGGATTAAAAGGATTTGAGGAATACGAGATGCTGCCGACAATGTGGGACGCGTATCTAGATGTCTTTCTGTCGTTAAATGATGGTATTTTCCAATGATGGTTTAATTCCTTTTGATTTTCTCATGAATCATGATTAATTATTACTTATTCAAGATCGTATGAGGGTGTTGAATAAACAATAGATATGACAAAGTAACTTATAAATTATAAATAGTTGGACAATTTAGCATCACACCTGCATGCGCACTTTAAAAGGCATCATTCTGCATACTCCAAACACAAAGAAGTTTGAATAAACAAATAACTTAGATGTTTGTGTAATTAAATCCATAGCACAGATTACACAGGACATACATTATGATCTTGCATGTGCATCTGTTTCATTTCTGCAGTTTGGGTATTTTTAAGTTCAAGATTCGCTGCATTCCATTTATTTATGTTCAAGATTATTTCGGTTTCAGTGAGTAATTCCATGCTTATATTCGGTTCACTTAAACTCATATTTTCAGGAATTTGTAAATGTTTTTTCATGTGGGTAATTTGTTTTAGTATCAGACAATTATGTTATTGTGTGTAACATCAGGTTACAGTTAGTTGTTTAGTAAGCATGAAATCATTTGTACTGATGAGATATTTTATATAATTTCCATAGTGAGACATGAAATTGCCAATTCCGTGAATAACTATTGTTGGCTAATTAAGTAATCTTAGTTCAATATCTAGGTAGGAGTTGGACGCTGTTGTTATACCTTAAATAATTAAATAAATTCGACGGGACACTCCTTGAATCCACCCGTTCAAAAAAAAAAAAACTTAATCTACCATCATCGCCAAGTCAAACATGAAGCTCTACAGACAAGGCAGTATCTACATAACTAGAAAAGGCGTACAAACTTCTATAGCACTAACAACAACACTAGGTTCTCATTCATAATCCTGTCTTATACGTTAGATTTAGGGTCTAATTTGCCTTGCTGTCAAAATTTACCGGTAAAATCAAGTGGGGCAAGAGCCGGGACATTCATGACGAGTTCAAGTCGACCTTGTCGACCACGTGCGACCGCCGTGTCAGCGCACTTGATTATATGTACTTAAAACGTTTACTAAACTAATTATTATTCGCTAGTGCTGACTCAGCTGGCCCTAGTGGAAAATTGTTACTTTGAGTGTGTAATAATTGTGCTGTGTTTAGCGGTCATTGCCGGGAGACACGTGTTTGGCTTTGGCGGTATGACATTTTTAGGCAGTTAGGTATTGAATATTTGTCCTCTGTCTACTGAAATGGCCAGATACTTTTGTATGTATTATTTATTTGATATTAGTCCGAGGCAATGATATAATAAATAAAAAGAGGTAGATATCGCACTAGCACGCACAAATTGTTGAGGACAAAGTGAGACAATTGTTGCTCTTTGCTATCTACTATCTCGTTCTATCTTAATACGTTCCGCATTATCTATCGCTGTCGTAGTTTTAAATTACTATAATAACAACGCAACGATATCTGAACGCCATTCAGTATGAACATGGCGTATCTTCTTTATAATATCATTGGTCCGAGGTATTAAGTCTTTGCTAGTCAATTTCAAACAGTCTTTCGTGTGCTAGCATGTAATAGTTCGGTCCTATCTATGGTGCCCCCTGAGACGTGATGCCCTAAGAAATTGCTTAATTTGCTAATATAATGGGTTAATCCGGAACTAGCTGTCTTTAAGTCGAAACTATAGTTTGGTATAATTATTAACTATGCTACACAGCGACGTGTCGGAACAGTATCACAAGGTAGAGTCTCGATGACGAGCTCGTCGTAGCAGCCTTTTAGAGAATACCTACCTTATAAAGTCATATCATAACGCTAAATCAGTACCATAAGTTATAATTAGAGCGTGCGCTTTTTTATCTAACTACCGCTAGGGATGTTTTTATAACCTCTTTAAAATTTTAATGACTTTTGACTGCAGATAAGTTAGTGACATAGTAAGAAACATAACTACGTGTATTTTTTGTTGTGCTACACAATTATAATCATATAATAATTTAAAGTGATAATAAAATGGGTACCTAAGTATCTTCGCGTTTAATAAGTATTACATGTAGAGACTGTAAAAAGTAAATGCCTCTTCTTATGAGCACTGGAAAGCTGGAAAATAAAGGCAAGAGTGCCTTCATCGTCAACCACATCATCGCTTCCCAAAAGCTATGCTATGCATGCTCTATAAGAAATCTCAGCGTTGGACTCTAGACGTTTTCATCGAGGCGACTTTGAAATCGTCCGATCGTGCAGCGCTAGCCGGTGAGCGTTATACAAAGTGTAACGTTAAGGCGGCGCTAGTCGCGAGCTCTAACTCACTGACAGGCATGGTCAAAAACCATGATATTTCAGCTGAAATCGAGCCATATTGTTCATGTGTCCGCGAGCGTCATCCCCCCGTGGAGAAAACAGATGAAAACATTATTCAGTGAGATGCACGATCATTCAGAGTAAAAGGCGCGCGTAAAAAAATACGAAACGGCCTTTGGAAGTTGGGGTTTTATGAAAAAACTACTGCATCAATCAATTTCAAATAAAATTCATGGAATTCTTCGATAAATTTGCTGTGTCGGTACGGACTTTGTTTTGGAAATTTGATGCTTCTTTAATTTCTAATTTACGCCCAAAGTTGTGTTAAAATTAGCAATAAAAACGAATTTTCGGAAGCTCGTAACTTTTTAATGGCTTGTTATTTCAAAATTCCGCTTCCATATATAGACAAAATTAATAATGAGACAAAACGATACCATGTTTAACTTTGGATGTACCTTGTCAAATAGTGGAGTAATACCCCAACGAAGTTTCTATGGAAAAAATGTTGACTTGTTTCACCTTAAAAGCCCATGTTACTGAACAATGTTAGTTCTAAAACTTTTGGAAAAAAAATAAAAAATAATTGTTTTTCATACTGATGGGCTCGGTCAATTTCTCATTTTGTGCTAAATAGTGCTCAAACTTGCCTATCGCAAAATTAAAAAAAAAATGCCTTGTTTTTTTAAATCTTGATATCGCCTTCAAGTTTTTTTTATTTATGTGGTAACGTTTTTGTTATTTATGGTCTGAGGTCAGTCGCCTTATATGACCTTGTAGGGCACATGTAGGTTTTATTGTCCTTGATGAGCCACAGAATTTAACAACGTTTTTTGTTCGTTCTTTACTGTTAACTAAGTTGGGTTTAAGTTAAAAGGTAGAAATAGATATGGAGGTAGGACTGCATACAAACTTCACAAATTAAAGTAAAAGATCTCTCTTTCAATGCTGGTGTTTTTTTTTTGAGCATTGTGGGTTTCAAAGAATTCCTCGTTTCGTGTGTGCGTTAACAAACATTCAAACTCACATACAGACTCGGAATAACCTACTCGTTGATCATACAAATATTTGTTGCGTGCGGGAATCGAATCCGACATAGTACGGTACGCAGCACAGCTGTCAATCGCTAAGCGACCTGCACCAATCGTGCCTACTATCAAATTGATTGATAATAACTGTCTGTTCCCGGATGATATAATTTAATCATATTAGGTACTTACATAAGTCAGTAAATATTTATTTAACCTTTGTGATAATGGTGATAACTTTATTTAGGTACCTATTATGACAGTGATAAATTTTAAGGTATAATAAGTTATTATTTACCATATTATAAGTTTATCGGGAATAATATTCCCGATAAAATGTTTATAGATAATTATACTGGCCAGTAATGAACGAGAAACCAAGTAACATAAAACAATTTACTGTTGTCTTTTTTCAAACATGTTTTATAGGTTGTGTCTGACCCACATTCATTTTATTTGCAAAGGAGATCCGTTTACGCTTCAGAATTTTCTAGATATAGCTCTCAAAGGATATTATGAATAAAGCTTTATGACGCGATCAAGTAGGGATCAACCCCTCTTTACTTTGGTCTCTTTTGTGTTGAAGAGCGAGAGGTTATCTTCAATGTTAAAAATACTTTACAACATAGTAGAGTGACAATAAAAATATGAACCTACTAAAAACTTCTACATTTATTTACTTGACTAAACTACACTAGCGAGCAAAAACAAGCAGTCACTTAGGTACCTACTTGGATTTGATCCGGGATAGATAATGTCATGATTTGAATGGATTGGGTAAAAAATTAAAGGTAACAGTAAAACTTTTAAAATGATACCATTTTTTTTCTTATATATTTATTAAGTAGGTATCTACTCAAGATCGCGCGGAATCTCAGTAAGTGATTCTATAGTTTAGATCGCGATTGTAGAAAAATAGCAAAAGAAGAATTTTCTTGCACTTGAACTCTTGACATAATTATTTATTTTTTAATGGCAGTGTATTTCCATTGTAACTAGTTTACCAGACCAAAAGTTACATAAAGGTGTCGGATTCGCGAATCGGCAACACAACAGCCAACCGTGTTGATCACACGAAATAGAAAGCAACACTAGTGGGTCAACGAACCTTGTGACCGTTCGGTACACGCCATCTCCCTAGAATTCGCTTGTCTATAGAATGCTGGCTGGAAGTCTAGCTGTGTCATAATAGTAATGCTAGCTGGCTAGTCAAGAGGAACAAAAAGATAGACAAGAAAAACAGGGATCTATTTTCAAAAGTGACAGCTCAGATTAATGAGATTATTCTTTTGTTTTTTTGTCATTCGCCTAGCATTTATCTTACGAAAATGTTAACTTATTATTCATGAAAAGTAAATATTTTTATAAGGATAAAATAAAACAGAACAATACAAACACACGGTAAACTTCCACAAAGTCCTTGCAAAGGAACTAATAAATAATCTAACTTCAACAGTTTCTGACGTCACACTCAATGATCAACGAGTTTTCCTTGAATATTCGCAAATATTTCCGAGTTCTTTGTATATCAAACAAAATAGAAAGTCGCAAGGCCGAACGGATTTAACTCAGCCGCGATCTTGACTTCGAAGAGCCGAGGAATGAACTCGAAGCTACGATGCCAAAGGGACACATCTTATCCCGAGATTTTTTATTAAAAAAGATTTATGTTGTCTTTTATTAACTTTACTTTGAAAGAATTAAAAAAATAAAGATTTTCTTCTTTTTTTATTTCTTTGTAGTTCAATTTTAATTTTAACCATCATTCGCCGACCTTATTTAAAAAATTGTTTTTTCTGGATGGTATTGTCACATCACATCCATTTTTCTACAGTTATGTATGTTTATTTCTAGAGCACTTTGTAAATATTGTGTTTATGTTATATTCACAAAATAAATAAGTAACATAATTATTCTCTTATAAAAAATGGAACATTCCATACCAGATTTATTTTATCTATTAGCGTCTTTGAATTTTTTCAAGTTACAATTCGAGACAATCATACATTATTGTGTAACTCATACCTATAACGTCACATGTCATAGGAAATTTTCAATCGAACACGTTTATTGACCCAAGAACCGAATGGAAAAAAATCTAGGTGACTGGAATATTTACACACTAGCCACGGAATAGAAAACAATGTCTAGCAGCAGTAAAAAAATAACTAATCTAAAAATAAAAACCGATTTATAAATTAAAAAAAGAAAAATTGCTTTAATAAAATTTAATATTAAAAAGTTTCCCACGTGTAGTCGTGCATAGTGGATAAAGTGCAAAATATTTGGTACACCAGAAATACTCTAGATTATTGGGCAAAATACCAAATTCCTTTTTTATTGGGCACACCTCAAATTGTTTTTTTCTAAATATAACAGACATTATACATAGTATTTGATGATTTTCCTGTTTATTTTCAATGGAGTTAAAAATTAATTAGTATTTTAAAACAAAATGACACGTGCTTTTTAAAAGATATACAAGTACACGTCATGCTACAATGTTAGGCGGCATTAGAATGTATGTATATAGTAAGCATTGCATTATATTACATCAGATGCACTTCATTATAAACCTGCAGAAGGGCATTATATTGGCTTTACAAAGGCTAAGTTTCGGCTGTCTGACTATTTTATCGTTAAAATTGCGTCATATAACGTACTTATTGCACATGGATTATTTAAATAGCTACGGTTACGGTACGGTTAACTCATTATTTAAACATACTTTGCTGCAATTATCTCCGTTTGTGGTGCATAAATGCATGTATGAGATACATAAGTACATGTTTGCTATTTTAAGTCCACATTATTTATTGTAATGACGGAAATGCCCTGACCTATCTTTATCCGACTCGACTTATTACAGGTAGGTAGCTAACGCATGTTTTATACAATTTAGGTATGTATGTTTCTTTACACGTTACGTGTCACGATCACGATATGTGTTTAAATAATGTACAAGTACACGTAATTAGTTTCATTCATTTTATTACTATTCGTCATCAGGAATATTTACAAGTTCCTTGAAAAATATTTCATAATCTTTCCATAGTGTAGTTGCATTTTACGATTACTATGAAATTACTACACACAAACCAAATAACGAATAAAGCGTTATTTTAGTAACTTTATTATAAAGAAGAAAATTAACAGAAACAAAAAAAAACCGATGACGTTATTTTGGCAAGGTGCCAATCTTTAAAAAAGTCATTGTATTCGTAAGAAGTGCTAGGCAGACGTGTGTATGACCGTTAAAATAATTATGCAAGCAAGCCTGCGAGTTGCAAGTCGGCGGCGAATAGACGACCAAGCAGCCGCGAACGAGGGCTCCGCCGCTAGTGATGTGCGGTTCGAGGTCATTTGCCAATCGATATCGATGGAAAGTTTCTATTTTTGGATGAAAAGTAACTTTCCGGGTTTTATTTTTCAAGGATTTGACCGATACGATTGTTGGTCCAGAATATATTTTGTTACTTATTGCTTTGGTTAATTAAGACATGTAAGAGAGAATGGGGACTGCCTATTTACTGCTTCGGTCTTAATCATATCGGTCTAACGCGTAGGTTTTCCTGTGGAGGATCACCTGAGGCCTTACCACGAGCTCTTAACGCGATCCAGTTTAGGCGGTGGGAAAGAGATGGCGCTAGACGAATTGTATAGCTCTGTCTCTTTCCCACAGCCTAAACTGGATCGCGTTATGAGCTCGTGGTAAGGCCTCTGATTGTCATTTAGCGAAAATCTCAATAAAATACAGATCAGCGTTAATAGTTATTTCAAACAAAAATATCCTTTATAGGCCTTATCGTTAATGGGGTTTTGATGACAAAAATGATGTCATTCATGATACGTTCTAAACTAAATGGATAAGTCATCAATTATAAATTATAAGATAACCTATAAAAGGTTCGTTGACACCTTTCGAAGACATAAGAATAAGATCTACCTACTTGATAATTATTTCTATAGAAATATGAAAATGTAAAAAATAAATAAATATATGAGTGGATTGAGTGGAATTTATTATTCTCACAAGGTAACGAAACATGAAAGTACAGAACCTTAAAACGCAAAATGTTTAGTATAAAATGTTTTTTTACTGTCATCATTTATGTGATCATCATAATTTTCAGAAAATTGACACTGAAATACCTTTTTTACAAACTCAGGCACGGTTTGCGCATCAGTGGCTGAGCGATCCCCTGATCGATCGATTCCCGCACGGAACAAATACTCATTCGTATGTTCTGCAAGTAGTGATTCAGGGTCTGGGACACACAAACAAGAGTTTCTATGTTTGTAAACGCACGCACGAAGCAGGAGAAATTCCTAGTGTGGTGTGGCAGCGTTTACCAAAAGAAAAAGCTAACTATGTTAAACTTATGCCATACATTATTTTTATCTACGTTAATGTGAGGGTGTTTGCCAGTGATGATATATGGCTCCGAAACGTGGTCCTTGACTGCTGGCCTCTTAGAGAGACTAAGAGTCACTCAACGAGCAATAGAAAGAGCTATGCTCGGAGTTTCTTTGCGGGATAAAATCCGAAACATGGATATTCGGCGAAGAACCAGAGTCACCGACATAGCTCATAAAATTTGCAAGTTGAAGTGGCAATGGGCAGGCCACATCGCTCGTAGAACTGACAACCGATGGGGAAGAAAAGTTCTCGAGTGGCGACCACGGACCGGAAAACGCAGCGTAGGCAGGCCTCCCACTAGGTGGACCGACGACATCGTGAGGGTCGCGGGCAGCCGATGGATGCAAGTGGCGAATTGTCGTTCGGCGTGGCGGTCTAAGGGGGAGGCCTATGTTCAGCAGTGGACGTCCTCCGGCTGATGATGATGATGATAATGTGATAAGAAGAAAGCGTATGTCAATTCATGTCAACATAACAATGGTATCAGTACGAGAGCTTTAAGATTAGATATCAACTCCGTTGTTGGTCACAAGCCAACTATCGTAGAATTGTTCATAATATAATAGCTGTCAACCCGTACGATGCTAGTGCCAATGTGTGTTATGCTACGTATTTTAAATACTTCAGTGATTAATCAAATTATTATTTTAAGTACGAGTAGGTACCTATGTGTTTATTTGATTCTGGTTTGTTGTGGAAATGATGTCTAACTATTGACTAATACATTGCGTAGGCTAGCAGAAGAATGACACATATTTCAGATTCTTTTTTATTATAGGAATATCATGTGATTTTATGAATTATTACAAAAAATATTTTTTATTACTAGGTCCATTATTTTATAAATATGAACAATTAAAATTCTAAATTTAACTAAAATATTAATATTTGGTATCGATACTATACAAAAAAAACTCATCACTAACCCTCCCATACGTTCAAGTTTCAATTGTCTGCAGTGGAAATTTCCACGATAAAACATGTAACCTTCGAACGTACTGCTCTTACACGCCTCACTGGGTATATGTGCATCTCTATCGCACAGAATCGACGCAGGCGCTCTGACCCAACCGGTTTGGACTGCTCTAGCATATGGGTGCACTTATAAGTTTGTCTCTTTCACTTCGGACAACTTATCGTTCTATTTTACGAATAGCTCACTGCTATGTATACTTCTCGGTCGTCGGCCAAATGATTTTTGTTACCTGTCTTTCTCTAGAGCTTGAATGAGGCAAAATTTGTTTTCTTGATGCAGAGCTACAGCTTCAAATCCAACAAAATACTATAGTTACTACGACCACGTGCTCGAGAGGTTAACGACTGATACAACAGATAACATTGAAAATAAATAAACAATAATTGAGTCATATAACCGTTAATGGGAGGAAGAAAAAACGATGTTCTACGTTATTTTCTTCTATTTTTCTTTGCTTGCCAATATTTTTTTGTTCACGAAGAGTGTTGGACAGTATTGGCAGGGTTAAGTGATGATATCGAAAGTAGGTTATTAAGTATATTGAGCTAATTGTAACTAATTTAACTGTTTGTTTAAGTACTTTATTCCATTTCGTTAAAGAAATTTATTTCCATTGAAATTAATTATTTTAGATGTACTTTTACCTAGGTATTTAAAAAACTTTTATAGTAATTAATGAAGAAAGAAGTTTGTCTGTAGATTAAAATTACTATGAAATAATTGCACATCCTCCGTATTCGACTTTAAACAACTCAAATAAAAGAGGAAGTATCTAATAAGGAATTATTTTATTTCCATTATTTCTGTTATTGAAACAGGATTGATCAGAATCAAAAATAAAATTTATATTTAGGAAGATGGGCTGAAAATATTAAAATGAGTGTTAAAGATTGACTGAAAGTTAATAAACTTTCAGTCAATCTTTAAGACTTATTTGAGTACCTACTCAGTACCTATTCAATGCCCATGATCGAACATTCAAGAAATATTTGTAGGTAAATATGTCCTTAGGGGCAATTAGGTAGTTTGGCCTCCTATTAATTCTCACGTTTAGCAGATAAATTAACAGTATGAAAATATAGCAGGCACAACGACTATAGGCATATCAGATTAGTACCATAAATTGATTTTGTTTTAAGACTCGATAGTTTGAATCAGAAATAAAAAGTAAAAGTAGGTACCTAATCGCACTTGCGCCACGATGCAAATCGTGCGTCGCGTGTCGTGGAATTTTCCATGCTACGGACGACGCGACGATAGAAGATTTTTTTTTTTTGTAAGTTGTGACTATGTTCTCTACATACGTAAAACTTTGATATCTTCTAATCAAAAGTATCAAAGATCCATTGTTGTTACTGCGTATTGCCAAAATACTCGTGACATTGGCGTTCTACGTCACAGGCGACGGAGAGGCGAGGCGTTTTAAAATTACTTTGCTCCGGAATCCGACAACAAATGTTCCCGTATCCGTAATAAATTGCACGGTGTGAAAATGTAGGTAATATTTTAATGATCACTGGTTGAAATAAAGCAGTAAACTCCCACGCAATAACTATCAGGATAAATATAATGACGGATGTTTTATTTTTAAATCTGCCACTTGTAAACTCACTCAACTCAGCAAGGAGAGTTATGGATTTTCATTTCAACAAGTCTGCTTATTGCTATTTTTTCAGTACTATTTACTTACCCGGAATCGGAATTACATTAGAGCTCATAAAATAAATACCTACACAGCGTGATGAAAGTACTCATACATGCGGTAACTTTATAATTTGGCACAGTACCTACCTATTTGTTTATCCCAAGTCCCGCCCGTGAATACTTCGTGTAGGTTGCTAGAGTTCATTTGCTAGACATCCGGCTACATTAACAATACTAAAATAGGGAATATCATGGATTTTTAGGTCCATGGGGAATATAATAATAGTAGGTACAACAGAAATCCGGGAAGAGGAAGAAGTCCGTAGCAAGGTATTGCACAAAATTTGTAGGTTATTCGTCTTTAATTCATATTTGAACAACAAACGGTTCAACACAAACGATATTAGCAAGGTAGCAACTTACTTATATTAATATACTCTTTTAACCTGCTTAGAAAACTGATTTTCAGACTTGAAAAATATAACTCAGGGTGTCGCTCCAAAGGAATTCAAAATTGAATTTCTCTAAAATCAACAGTTTAAGATGTCAGTCATGCAGGTTAGTCCTATGTTAACAGGCTATCAACAGTTACAATTACAAAAACCTACGTGGTTACCTTAAGTTTACTTAGGTGCACTTAGGATGTGTGTCTGCCACCAAGTCTATCAAATTGTAAAACCAATTTAAATTAGTAACGATTTACAACTTATGGTACCTATTTATGTTTTTTAGTTAAAAACTTTCAGCTTCAACACCAGATTTCAGTTTCATCAAACAACTTTTTATGCTTATACATGCTGGCAAGTAGTCAGCGCCATCTAGTGTGGAATAGCGAAATTGCATGAAAAACAAGGCTGAAAAGTTCCACTATTCGGCAATAGGTGGTAATCAAATCGTTAATTCATTACTCTTCTTTCGTTAGTAGTACTTTATACTGTAGCAAGATGGCAGTGTTTTAAATTTTGGAAGCATGCAGAATTTATGAACAGAAAAGGAGAAAAACCATATAAATTGTAAAAATTGACTATGAGTTGAGAATGACAACAAGTTTAATAAGATTTTCAATAATACTTTTTATTTTAGCGAAAAACAAAAATGTATGATAAAAATAAATCATCAACCTAAAAGTAGTTTAGAGCCTACAAAATAGTTGACCAACACACATTTTAGTGTGGGAACTTAATTATAGCTGCTATCATTACTGAGTCACCCTCATGATCGGTATCAATTACATCTACGTTAGCACTACATCGGTTCCGCCTCGCGTCGTTGATTTCCCTAGACAACAATTAGACCATCAATCTAATCAGCACGCGACTCGTCACCTCCTACTTACTCCGTATGGTTACAAGATTAGTGAAATTATCTACTTATTTTCACAATAAATGAGAAAAAAATGGCAAAAAAATGGGAGCACCCTTACATAATAATAGTAAACCGACTTCAAAATAAGGAGGTGGTTCTCAATTCGGCTGGTAGGTATTTTTTTTAATTTTTGTACTCCACACACCACTTACTCCGGGGTGTCGAGTCGTACTTGGGTGGATGGGATTCGAAACACCGAATGTGCGTGTTTCGAGGATTAATATAAGGTAATATGAGTCCAATTTGGGTGATTATTTTTTTGTTTATTGCAGTTTACCTGCCTTTTGGTCCCATAAAAATTTGGTTCAGTAGTTTTTATTTTATGATTTTTTTTTTGCACACAATGCGAGGGTTACTGTGTACATCAGTGATTCCCAAAGTGGTCCAGGTGGACCCCCAGGGGTCCACGGGAGACTTGCTGGAGGTCTACGTAGGCGTGAACAAAAAATGGGGGTCCATAAGATGTTAATGGGGGTCCGCGAAAATTTATCTGCTTTTGATAGTAAAGAGCAAAAATGTAAGCATAGTTTTTATAAGGGCCTACCTACATTGTTTTAAGTACATATCTAAGCAGATAATATTTTAATAAGGCAATGCATGATGACTTCAAAACCAGGTTTGAAGATATGACGATGGATATACCACCATGGATCATAAATCCATTTGATGAAACGGAAGTGGCCAATGTTATATTACAAGAGGAGCTGCTCGACCTAAGCACCAATGAGGAGCTGAAGGTGAAATTTAGAAAAGGCTACCAAACATTTTGGCTGCAAGCAGAAATACCCGAAAAATATCCTGGACTGTGGGAAATCGCAAGGAAATTTTTAATAGCTTTTACCTCGTCATACCTTGTCGAAAGGAGTTTTAGTGCCGTTACAAACCTCCTAACAAAAAAAAAGGAGCAAATTAAAAATCACATAGCGCCCGGGATTTGCGGTTATTGCTCACAAAAATAAAGCCAAACATTGATCGTTTGCTGATACTCCATCAAATACAATCTTCCCATTAATTAATTAAAATTATGACCTGAACATATTTATTACCTTATTAATTTTTTCTTGTACGTAATTCTTTTGAGAATAGAATCTATTCTTTTAATGAATTAATAATGTGTTATAAAATGTAGGTACCATTTTTTTTATTTTACCTATCGGAATATATTAGGGACAGTACTCAAAAGCGACACAGTTTTTATTTTTTGGCGACTTTAAGAATGTGGTAGAAATGTAGCAGCAGGGGGGGTCCACCGAAACCAGTAAAATTTTGAAAGTGGTCCACGAGAAAAATAAGTTTGGGAACATGGACGATATTATTATTATTAGTAACCGGTGCTACGTATTACTAAATTATAGTGCACATGTAAGAAAAATAAGTAGGTATTTGACAAGATTTTGGGTTGAATATTTGAACTAAAATGGGTAAAACAAAAAGTTAAAAAAAATAACCTAGGTATCTCAAAAACCACCACAAAAAAAAGTAAAATATTTTTTTTAAATTTAATTTCGGCCACTTTCGGCTTAATTCGTAGACTTTTTTTGCCACCGATTTCGGTTAATTTTTTTTTTGTGAAATTATTTAATTACCTAAGTATTTGTTATCTTTTTTTTTTGTTTTTTTTTTTTTTTTAGCGTGGTAAAATCATCAAATGAGTCCTCCAACCCCGGGCAGGGCGGGAGGGACTGTCAGACTTCTACTGACTAAAATCCACGGTGTCCTTCAATAGCCCTTTCTGTTCCGGGGTCACGGTAAGGAAATAATCCCGCGACCCCGGCAGGCTTTGGCCCTCTGAGAGGGGGGCCCCGTCATTATGCTGACGCTCTTTGAGGCGCGCGTGGGACACAACGCGCCGTCGACCCGGGCATGGTCCTTGGTCGGGCAGCGAGTTGCCCTTTACTCGCTGCCCGCATGCCCGCGCCTACGGTGGCCGGAGATCATCAAGCGACGTCCGTCGCCGTGGGCGTCTACCACCGCGGGTGGGGCGGAGGGAGGACTCTGTCCTCTCTCGCTCGCGGCCCGCCTCCTCCTTTGCGAGCATTACTGCTTCGCAGAAGGAGGCGACCGCTTCCCACTCCGTCTCGCCCCGCAGCATGGCCGCGACCAATGCTGGGCGCGAGAGGTCTCCGCCTATCGCAGCCGTGAGGACACGTCGGTGCTCTGCCCAAGCTGGGCAGTCTTGCACCGTATGCTCCACCGTGTCCTCCGGGCGATCTTCGCAGTGGTGACACCCAGGCGTCTCCTCCTTTCGCATCAGACACAGGTACCTCCCGAAACTTCCGTGTCCGGTGAGGACCTGCGTCAAGCGGTAGGTCAGGACGCCATGACTTCTCTCCAGCCACTCCTCAAAAGTATTAATTGTTATCTTAGTGGTCCACTTTGACCCTAGATCGTGAAAACTGGAATTCATGGGGAGAGGCCTTTGCCCAGCAGTGGGATTATGTAGGCTAGCGGTACCTGTATAAATTATACAGGGTGACTTTTTTACCACCGTCCAAAATTTTTCTATGCATTAGGTATCAATCACTAAACCCATTTTTGAAAAAAAATCGATACGTCAAATTGTCATATTAAATCATTTTCTCATCCGCTCTGTGTGGTCACTAAGCTAAACGTTATTAATATACACTTGCCGAGTTGCCGACGCATGAAACGGGCAGAGCGCACCCCGCTGACCCCCCGCCCCGCCCCGCTACACCTGAGCGACACATCACAGCGCGGTGTCCAGATTTAGCAGGTAGCATTTTTTTATCACCTGTTCAAATTAGGCAACCCTATATTCTTGACAAGAAAAAGGTAGGCAACCCTACGTTAGCATATTCTATAGACTTCGGACTTTCAATTGGTGTTAATTTTCTTTGGTTACTCTATCGGTGAAGGTATTGAAAAAAAAAAACCTTTTATAAAATTAATTAAAAATATCCTTGACAGGATTTTATGAGGCAACCCATCACCATCACATTCTTCAACATATTTTATTTCATAAAAAACACATTTCGTCCGGTTACTCGATCGGTGAAGGTCGTTCTATATACGTATCTTAGACTAATTCATCAACTTTTTATAGATAACATTGAGACGTGATATCTCGATATTTTTGTATTGATTGATACAAAAAGAAAAAACACGTATTCAATGATTTTCGCCAAAGATTAATATATTAAAATTTGGATGGTGACTAAAAAATCACCCTGTATACTTAGGTACAAACAGCATCAAAAGTTGCTGACCAGATTCAGATTTTCAAAATCGCTGTACACCGTACCTATTCTTATTTATGGTGTACAGCGATTTTGAAAATCTGAATGTGTTCAGCAACTTTTGATGCTGACTGTACCTATTTTTTTACACATTTTAACATTGGTTGCTTGTCTCCTTGTTTGTACAAAACAAGGAGTCGAGCAATCAATGTTGTGTGATGAAAATCTTTTCATAAATGTTCAAAGTCAAAGTCAAAGCCAAATCATTTATTCCAATTAGGCCATCAAAGAGGCACTTTTGAACGTCGATATTTAAATTTAAAGGGAATAGGAAGGGAAGGGATTGATTCTACACCCATTCGCTAAGGTAGGTTGTATGGAGAAGAATGGGCAAGAAACTCCATACTTACTCTTTTAAAAAAAATGTTTTACAATATTTTTTAACAGCGTTTGAAATAATTAATGTCAAAGCAATGCACCTTGAAAATCCAGACTAAAATTAAAAAAATAATAAGAGCAAAAAGGTACATGGCGTTCACATTTTAACAAAATATTGAAATTACACAATTTACAAATATAATTTATGTGTGTGAGCATTCAAATTTCAACCAGCTTGACTTTGTTTAAGCCCTACATTGTACTATGGAGCAGGACCAGCCTGTTTCCAAACATTTTTATCTTGAATATAATCTTCTAATTTATAATATGCTTGTTTACTAAGTGTGCTTTTTATGTAACTTTTAAATTTTTTTTCATTTAGATTTAAGATTTCACTCGGGATTTTATTGTAACATTTAACACAGAACCCCATAAAAGATTTTTGTACTTTAGACAATCTAAAATATGGTTGATCAATTTTATCTTTATTTCTCGTATTAAAGTTATGTCTGTCGCTTATTTTGTTAAAAAGATGAAGATTTTTCCTAACATGCATTATATTTTCATAAATAAATTGACAAGGCACTGTCATTATATTAATCTTTTTGAATAATTCCCTAAGAGATTCGCGACGACGTAGATTGTAAATTGCTCTGACAGCTCTTTTTTGCAAAATAAAGATAGATTCAATGTCAGCTGCCCGGCCCCACAATAGGATGCCATATGACATAATGCTGTGAAAGTAGCTGAAGTAAACCAAACGCGCAGTTTCGACGTCTGTTAACTGCCTTATCTTTCTAACAGCATAAGCGGCTGAGCTTAGTCGCCCTGCTAGAGATGCTATATGGGGGCCCCATTGTAATTTGTCGTCTAACGTGATTCCTAGAAAAACTGTCTGATCAATAAATTCCAATTTTTTTCCGTTCAATAAGATGTCACATTCGCTACTTCTAACATTGTTAAATTCACAATTACCTACTTAAGAGCGGGTATAATGCCAGGAAAAATTCAGATTTCACCCTCGCGTCTCACATGCCTCTGCTCTAGTACCAATAACAACCACGGGCGCTGTGACGACGCGCTCTGCAAAACTTCTTTGAAAAAACAAAACAACTGCAGTGCCACAGTGCACCTAATATTTATTATTACAGTATGTCAAGTATGTGACTCGGCCTCTGTTCTTGAAATAAGTGTGTACCGCCGCACGGTACCATCGCACGCAGTAGTTCTGCATTTTTCATTTCATTAATTTAATTGATTTTCATTGTAGTTTCGTGATTGAGATTGTTATGTTTTTTGTTTTAAAATGTTTCATTTGTTGTGAATGATGTATGAAGTATTCAATAAAAACACATATTGCATGTTTTTCTGTACCTTTGTACTCTGCAAACGGCATTAGAATCAAACAATATATTATCGCGTGTGCGCTATGTATAGGAACCAAAACCTCTACCTAATATCGAATCTTACTTACAAAGTAAAAGAGAATGGCAGGCGTCTGTGGAGTCTGGGTACCACGGTTAGAGCTCGCCTTCACATAAGAAAATATCCTCAATAGATAGTTCTCGGCGAAATTAAGAAATAAGTTAATCATAGCATTTTTTTCTACCGAGTTTCACCAGGAAAGAGCTCTAACACATAAACACGTTACGACGACGCAACTTGGCGTTGCACGTTGCGTCGTTGTAACGAGCCGGATTTTTAGAATTGCCCCAGTTAGTTTCGAGAAATGGACCACACTAGATGTGTTCTCCTACTGCTAATATTATGAAGACGGATAAAGCAGAAACAGATACAAAGAAAATCCGTGATCCAATGAATCCAAGATTTTACGTGCCGTGCAACGTGGCACGTTACGACGACGGCGACGCAAAGTGCAGTGCCACGTTGCGTCGTCGTAACGTGTTTATGTGTAAGAGCCCAAACGCTGTTGAAAGAGCAGATTTAGGGTCGCAACACACTTACCAAAACGGAAAGGGATCGTCACCGTATCAACAAAAGCCGTTCAGTATTATTTGTATGAAACTCCTTACTGCAACGCACACTAATCGGAATCGTAACGTAATCGCATCGCCTCGGACAAGCTCACGAACCGCGGTGCAGTGCGTTGTCGACTAGTGGTCGGCTTTCCGTACCCTCGCTTACGGCTCTCCGTACGCTAACTTGCGTATCTTCGTCCACTCTCCACCCACGGTCTGCGTTGCCGCACGTGCTGTACGATTCACGAGAGAGGCGATCGTGAAGTTAGCCTTTGCGAACGTTCACGCATGTACACTCGTAAAAAAAAGTATTATTCATTTTATTTTAAACCAAAATACGATTAAAAACTTGAAAGGTGTCAAGGGACAACGATAGCAAGTTAAAAAAAAGATTCAAGCGATTTTCGACCTTATTGACATTTGAGCAAACACCTGATTTTAATGAAGGAGCAATGTTAGCGAACGAGAATGTGAGAAAAACTAACAAAATTTTAAATGTCGATAAGGTCGAAAATCGCTTGCACCTGTTTTTTTAACTTGCTATCGTTAAGCAAATGTTTTCCGACCTTCAAGCGATTTTCGACCTTATTGACATTTATGCAAACACCGGATTTTAATGAAGGAGCAATGTCAGCTAACGAAAATGTGAGAAAAACAAACTAAATTTTAAATGTCGATAAGGTCGAAAATCGCTTGCACCTGTTTTTTTAACTTAATATCGTTAAGCAAATGTTTTCCGACCTTCAAGCGATTTTCGACCTTATTGACAGCGACTGATTAAGAGTTCTGACCGCCCTAGGCTAATTATGAGGATGCGCCCCCGCCATCGCCATGCCAGGTGTGTATTGACGACGGCCTAAAAAGTAGTATAGTAGTGTGAAAATTTTAAGATGGCACTATCAGATACTACCTATAAAATTTTAAGATCGATCTGCAAGAGAAACTGACGTTGTTTTTTAATCTGCATGACATTCAGCCTTTTTTTTCTATCCTGGTAAAATCATCAAATGAGTCCTCCCACCAAGGGCAGGGCGGGAAGGACTGTCAGACTCGTACTGACGAAAATCCACGGTGTCCTTCAATAGCCCTTTACGTTCTGGGGTTACGGTAATGAGATAAGTCCCGCGACCCCAGCAGGCTTTGGCTCTCTAGAGGGGGTCCCCTTCACAATGCTGACACTCTTTGAGGTGCGCGTGGAACACAACGCGTCCGTCGCCATAGGCGTCTACCGCTGCGGCTTGGGTGGAAAGAGGACGCTATTCTCTCCCTCACGCAGCCCGCCTCCACCTTTGCGAGCATGACTGCTTCCCAGGAGGCGACCGCTTCCAACTCCGTCTCGCCCCGCAGCATGGCCTCGACCAAAGCCGAGCACAAGAGGTCTCCGCCTATCGCCGCCGTGAGGACACTGCGGTGCTCTGCCCAAGCGGGGCAGTCCTGCACCGTATGCTCCATCGTGTCCTCAGGGCGATCCATACAGTGGTGACACCCAGGCGTTTCCTCCCTCCTCATCAGACACAGGTACCTCCCGAAACTTTCGTGTCCGATGAGGACCTGCGTCATGCGGTAGGTCAGGTAGCCGTTACGCCTATCTAGCCACTCCTCAAAGAGGAGACTTACCGCCGCGATTGCGGCGTGCCCGATGACATTCAAGGGTGGCAAACCATTTTTTATGCTGACCGTACATAAAGGCAAAAGTACCTCACGCATTATAAGACCAAAATCATGACAAGTGACTGCAGGCTACCAAGTAGAAAACCAAATCTATGTCGTGTTTGGCTGCGTGACTTGTATTGGCTTAGTTTCTATAGACAACTTAGTTGACATTGCCATTGACCACCATGAACGTGGTCATCTAGTGTGTGAAGTTGATTCGACTTGAGTATTTTTGAACTATTTACTGTAGAGAAAAAAATAAAGAGAGGCATCATCATAGACAAGATTTCAGCGCCCCCTCCGATCCTCGCGCCCTAGGCTGCAGCCTAATTTGCCTAAGGGTTAATCAGGCCCTACTTATTGACATATATGCAAACACCGGATTTTAATGAAGGAGCAATGTCAGCTAACGAGAGAGATGTGAGAAAAACAAACTAAATTTTAAATGTCAATAAGGTCGAAAATCGCTTGAACCGGTTTTTTTAACTTGCTTGACGATAGCCAGGTAAAAAAAGGTTCAAGCTATTTTCGACCTTATTGAAATACCTAGGAGTGTATTTCGTACATAATACATTATTTGTGGTAATAATATCAAAATGTGATAAATTAAATTTTTATTTTATTTTCCATTTTTTATCAAATAGTAATCTGTACCTCACTGTTTTTTTTTTTAAGTATGTAAAATGAAGAGATCTATAAAAAAGTAATAATCTAAAACAAGCGGACCTCGTGCTGAAAAATCGACCAGCAGTACAATTGACTAACTGTTTATTTTGCGCGCATGTGGCAAAAGAAATTTCAAAAAAATGGTATTCGGCTATTTGAAATTATTTCAGTCTTTAAATATTTTAGTTCTCGTGTTTTTGTTGTATTATGTGTTGTTTCTCTGATTATATCAACAAAAATATTATTATTTTAATAGCCGCCGGGCGCGGAGCAAACTGTCATAGTCCTCCCGTCTCAATAGAGCGGCGCCGACTGGCAGGTGAAACAAAATGATGCCTGAAAGTAGAACCCGAGCCGCGACTGAAGTCGTTTTGACGCGGCGCTAGTGTCTATGTCATTACATCAAATTGCATTAAAAAAATTTAGTACCACGAGATTCCGCAGACCTTCACTCGTGACGCAGATTCTAGTGTGACACGAAATGGAAAATAGCATTCTACACGGTTTAAAAACGTCGTAAGCGCCAAGTGCTAAGAACAATGATAACTTTTATTATAAACAATATTTCAAAAAAGTGCCATACACGTCCCTCGGCTACGTAATTGTGTTCATATTGATCTAATTTATATTTCTGTAGGACGAACCAAAATAGAATGAAATCAAAAAAACGTGAAAATTAGAGGTAACTTTGTGATCGTTTTCTATCGAGAAAATTTTGTCTTTTTATGTTTTCTGTTTGACTCTGCCCTCGCAAATATAATGAAGTTTCCCAACCTATACTTTTTTTCCGAATTAAACACGATTTAGTACTCTAAAAATCCAATCCAAAATTGAAGATTTCGCTTGTAGCGCATTCTTAATATGTAGAAAACAAAATTGTTCTTTATTTTTTGTTTGTTTACAATCTAGCGGTAAATTAGTAAAGAAAATGGACCACTTAGCCCATAGGAAATCCATAGCATAAAATGAACAAAGTCAATGCCATAAATTAGATAAATCGAATTTAAGGATTTATTCTGCAATTTTTGTACACAGTAATTTGAGCGTCAACTTTAAGAACATAATAAAAAAAAGTAGTCTAAAAAAGATTCTTGAATGTAAGTAGATACTATAATTATAATCATACGAATATATTTTTTTAAACGTGGTAAAATCGTCTAATGAGTCCTACCACCCAGGGCAGAGCAGGAGGGACTGTCAGACTCGTAGGTACTGACTAAAATCTACGGTGCCCTTCATCAGCCCTTTTCATTCCGGAGTCACGGTAATTCTCGTTAGTCCCGCGATCATATACGAATACATACATAAAAATATGCCGAGAAGAAAATTGCTGAAAGTAGCCAAAGCATGAAAAATTAAATTTGAGGCATGTTTTAAAAATGCATGCAGACATAAAATCATGTCGTCTGTTTCCGCATATTATTGGTTCATTGATAATGCATGGCGGGCGACACGGTGAAACTTGTTGGGAAGCAGCTGCCATGCAAGTAGGGGACTTCCTTCCCCCGAGACACGAGGGACTAAGGGCTAAACCGGCCACACCTGTGTACCTACTAGTTTATTTTATTACCGTCTTTAAGATAAACCTTCGAAAATTTCTACATTGTTGCAATCATTGACAGTATTATCTCACACCTGCGTTAATTTTTGATAAGTTATCGATTACTTAGCGGTTAGATTAATTCAAGCGGCCGTATTTTTTCATTTATATCGCCGTAGTAGCCGGCGATGACAGTCTGACAATGAGTTTATAAATTTATCATAAAGTGACGCATAAATAATCAAAATGAAGATCCTAATTGCGTTTTTGTGTTTTTTGACTTTGTGGTGCAGTGTTTATGCCGGATGTCTCGTACGTGGTGAATGCTACACAACGAGTACTGGATTGGTCAAACCATGTTATGGGAGGAACAAGACTGCCGAGCCATTAATTAAAGATTTAACCGAAGCAGAAGCTAGAGTAGTCGTTGACACCTTTAGCAGAATATGCCCAACTTTCGTCGTCGACGAAGGAGGGAAAAGAATACCGGATGGCGAAATACTAACGTGTTGCGATAGCAATCAAGTACTCAGGACTGCCGAAAGTTTAACTCTCGCTGAGGGAGTCCTGGGTCGTTGCCCAACGTGCTTTAGGAACTTCGCGAGGCAAATTTGTGAAATGAACTGTGCTACAGACCAGCACCGATTTATGGAAGTCAAGATAACGGAAACAGACGGTAACGAACACATCGACCAAATAGACTTCAGAATGCATGAGGATTTCATGTTGGGAGCACACGCATCCTGCGCTGGCGTCATCGTACCTCAAACTGGCTTGCCAGCTATAAATATGATGTGTGGAAACGCAGTAGTCTGTGATGCACAAGCTTGGTTTGGATTCACTGGCGACACTGCAAATAATCCTTTAGCGCCAGTTCAAGTGAATTTCCACATGGAGTCTGATAAAGACATTTCTATGAGCAAAGAGGCTCTACCTTGTAATGCAACCTTTGGCGATGACCTGCCTTGCAGCTGTATGGATTGTATACAAACCTGCCCCGCGGCTGAACCTGTCGTCCCTGATGTCTGTACAGTTGGATCGATAAATTGTTATGGATTTTATGGTGGATTAGGGTTCTTTATATTCAGTGCTCTCATATTTATGTTGTTAGCATATCTGGAACGCCGAAAAGAAGACAGACAATCTGGAAGTAAAGCAAATGGATCCGGTGCAAATAAACTAACAAAGGTATTTCAAACGTTTTTTGCTAAAATAGGAGGTATGTCTGCCACTTACCCTGTCCTTATTATCTTGTTGACATCTTGGGTAACTTTCGCTATGTTTTTCGGTGTAGCAAACCTCAATTTGACTTCGAATCCTATAGAACTTTGGTCTTCACCTGATTCTCGAAGTCGCCAAGAGTTAAATTTTTTCAATGAGAGGTTTGGACCTTTCTATCGTACAGCGCAGGTCTTTTTAACAATTAATTTAGATCCTTTCGTAAACGAAGCAGGTAAAACTTTTGGTCCAGCGTTTAGATTAGCGGCATTAAGAGAATTAGTTAAACTTGAAGACGCTATTATTAAAATAGGTGAAGATGATGGGGGTGTCACTTTAGCAGATGTTTGCTATGCCCCACTTCGAACTCGCGGTGGAGAGAAAAATATCGAACAGTGTGTATCAATGTCTGCAAGCACTTATTTACCCGATAGGAGTAATATAAATCCGCTCACTTATCTTGATAGCATTCAAAACTGTATTAACAATCACTATGGCTTCAGTTGTTTGTCGACATGGGGTGGTGGTTCAGAGCCCGACCTTGTATTTGGAGGATTCGAAAGAGGTAATATTTTGAGTGCAAACACCCTTCTAATTAATTTTCCTATCGCTAATCATCTTTTGCAAGAAGAATTAGCACCAGCGTTGGAATGGGAAGCAAAGTTTATAGACCTTTTGCATCATTATCGAGATGAAGAGAAACCACCTTATATATCCGTCGCTTTTTCTACGGAAAGGTCTATTGAAGATGAAATTCAAAGAGTCTCCGAGGCAGAAGCTATACCTATCGCTATAAGTTACGTTTTGATGTTTATCTACGTAACAGTATCTTTAGGCAATGTAAGATCTTTAAAAACCTGGTTTCTTGATAGTAAAATAATGGTTGCTGTTGGCAGTATTTTAATAGTTATCGTAGCCATTTTTTGTGCTATGGGTGTTCTAGGGTATGCTAACATTACTTTAACGCTGCTCGCTATCAATGTAATTCCTTTCTTTGTTCTATCAATCGGTATAGATAACGTTTTCCTTATGGTCAACACGCTGCATGATATTCAAAGTAATCTAAAATCATTTGACGATTATAGAGAGGATTTTAGTTTTGAGAAAAAGAGAATTTTTGTCTTTGAAAAAATGATGGGCGAGGTTGGTCCTTCAATGCTGGTGTCGTCAGTAACACAAATTACCTGTTTCGCAGTCGGTAGTATGGCTAACTTCCCTGCCGTAGTAACCTTTGCTATATTTGCATCAGTTTCTTTAGGATTCCTCTTCGTTTTTCAAGTAACTACAGTTGTTGCATTTTTATCTATTGACTACACACGGGCATCTCAGAACAGACTTGATGTGTTCTGTTGCATTCAGAAAAAAATATTAGACGACGAAAACCCTTTGCACTCCGAAACTCCGTACAAAAGTATTACTGCAAGGTTAATGGAACCGTATTCTAAATTTATTCTTGATGGTCGCGTTAAGATTACAGTAGCAATTATATTTATGGCCATAGTTTCTATAAGCGCCTTGTTAATTCCTCAGTTAGAAATAGGTTTGGATCAAGAATTAGCACTCCCAAAAGATTCTTACGTTTATGAATATTTGCAAGCTGTTGCTAATTATATACGTATGGGACCACCAATATATTTTATTCTTAAAGGAGGTTTAGATTTTGCTAATCCCAACCATCAGAATGCAATTTGCGGTGGACAATTATGTTACGACGACTCTCTAACCTCTCAAATATTTTTGGCTTCGCAATATAGCGATATTACTTCTATTTCTAAAAGTTCAAATTCTTGGTTGGATGATTTCATTGATTGGAGTAGTTTATATGGTGGTTGTTGTAAATACAACACCACAGACAATGGATTTTGTGAAAGTGTAAGTACTTCTACTGACTGTAGTTTTTGTGAAATTGCCAGGTCAGATTACGCAAACGGCTTGTTGAGACCTCATAGAGAAGCCTTCGAGAGGTATATGCCATTCTTCCTGCAGGACCCACCCACTGAAATATGCAACAAAGCTGGGTTAGCCAGTTATTCAAGTGCTGTTAATTACATCCTTGATGCAGATGGTCGTGCATCCATTCATGACACTAATTTCATGGCTTATCTTACACCTCTAAGTACTTCCAAAGACTATATTAATGCTGTTGATTACGGTTATAGGATCAGCGAAAACATAACCGCTGCAATCCAAAGGCACACTGGCGTGGAAGTTGAAGTTTTTCCCTATTCTTTGTTTTTTGTATATTACGAGCAATATTTGACTATGTGGTCAGATACGTTCGCGTCAATCGGGTGGTGTCTTATCGGCGCTATGATGTTAAATCTATTGACTACTGGGTTTAATATCTTGACTACTTTCGCTGTCATGTTTAATGTAATCTTGGTTGTAGTGAACATGATGGGTGTCATGTACATTTGGAATATCCCCCTGAACGCTGTCTCTAACATTAATTTGATTGTGTCTATTGGTATATCTGTCGAATTCTGCAGTCATATTGCTTACGCCTATGCCACAGGCACGGGAACAAATAGAGTGCAAGATGCCATTCAAAAAGTGGGGGCGACAATCATTACCGGTATTACGTTCACTAATATTCCTATTATAGTTCTAGCCTTTTCATACACCGAGATTATAGAAGTATTCTTCTTTAGGATGTTCTTTTCTTTGGTCATCCTAGGAGTATTACATGGAATGGTATTCTTCCCAGTTTTATTAAGCTACTTGGACAGTTTAGTAAAAAAATGATGTGTTATATATTAACTACTAGATCTTGAAATATGTAAATATTAAGGAAGTAGCACTGAAGAGTAAATGAAATACCTCTGATTTAACTTATGAATTGTTTATTACCACTATTGATATGACATAGGGTTATTGAACCAACTTTTTTAAAAATAAGACTAGAATTTTAAGTTGTAAATAAATACTATGAATTACAATCTTGTTTTTTATTTTCTATACTATTTACAAAAAAAAAACTGACAGTGAGTAACTAAGATAACCTATTTTTAATGACGAGGAAGACGATGACTAGATGAGTTTTAACGATCTGCTATCGACATAACTGTGGCATCTTTTTAGTTACTTATTATTAATTAATTAAAAGCAAAGACGTCGCTCGTAAAATCAGTAATGGCCGGGCCAATCTAAGTGCATATCCCGTTGATTAAAAAATATAAAATGATTTTCATGTTCGTCTAAACTTTCATTAACGCGATCATAATTAACGGTTTTCGGTAAGATTAATCTAGGTAGGATGTTTTTGAAACAAAAACCATTTAGAAAAAAGTATAAAACCGCTCATATCTGTTACTAATTTCTAGAATTCTATGTACACTAAACAATTACCTACCTGATACAACTAAACATTTATACTCAAATACTGAAAAGACAACCATCAA